>OZ018330.1:62638530-64086655 GCA_963969495.1 Ceratothoa steindachneri
CATGCGATGCCGTCCATCATGTTTTCTGGTTTGAATCTTATGCTAAAATTAATTTTTATCGTGATTTTACCGCCACAACTTTGTCCATTGGACACTTCACTCACCGAATTTTTATCCACTAAACTACATCCAAAATATTTCACGCATCGTAAATTCCACAGAAATTATATAAAGTTATCAACAACACCACTAAATTCCATTCTCTGATTCTTTTTGCTTTAATGAGAATTTTCATTGTTTTTCATTTGTACTCTTGAAATTTCCTGCTTGCCTTCATCTACTCATGTGATATTTAGCGGTTTTTTATATGGTGGTTGCTTCTTTATTGCATTACATTTGGGGGTGTAGACTTATAAATGATAAAATTCGATCGATATAGAATCATTCACGCTACTCTTAGTGCTAACCATTTCATTCAAAGATTTTTCTATATTTCGGTTCTAAAAGAAAGGAATTTAGCTTTAAAATACTATCTGATTCATTCATTGAGAGCAATCATTTTCAGAATTGGAATTTGGATACTTTTATATCATAATCAAAGATAAAAGCCATTTGAATCCCCTGATCTCTTTCACTGAGACCTTACAATCTGGAAAAATATAGTCTGATCTATTTTTACACCTCACATACGCTCACCATAATTAATTACTCTCTCCCTATTTTGCCTGTAACTTTGTTTCGCCTCTCAAGACTTTAACTTCGACATTTTACTTCACTACTCTAAGCACTATTATTACCGCTCTATCAGGGATGCAATTACCCAGAGAATATTAATATAGTTCCTCAATATCCGAAATATGCTCAATGAAGTATTTTAAGGAATGTGCACAGGTACTCGTAATCAATCATTAATTTTCTCTTTATGAAACCCTCAAGTTCTTTCGGTTGTCCTTCGTCTATCTGACAGTGCAACTCTCCGGTAAAACTCTTTGAAGAGTTTATAAATACACGAGAAGAGCTTAATTTTTTTTCATTGTCCCTTTTGTTATTAATGGAATCATCATGGCATTGAACCCTTTATATGAGAATTGTTCCTTTTTTGCTTATGATCGGTGACGGCATTGTGGAGGTGGTTGGAGCGTCACCAATGAAGCGTTTGGTTATGCAAACACGCTTATAATTAATATTTTTTTGAGATCTACAGATAGAATTCATCTTGGTTGCCTCAAGTCAAGGAGCTTGCAGCTCGCGTGGAAGAAGAGCTTCTTGGAGGTTGATGTGAAGGCTGGCAATTAGCTTGGAGTGTTGGAGGCAGCCGAGCATTCTGTAAATGACAAAGAATTCCCTTTTCAGGTGTACTAGATGATTTAGTCCTCAAACCGCGTGAGGTTGCCAGGTGTCACCATAGTTTGGTTGCCAGCGGTCGCTCAGAGCACGACTGGGATGTACACAAACGTTTATCGGATATCTTGAGAAGGGATCAAGTGATTTGGGGATGCACTGGTCATTTCATTTCTTTACACTGATTAAAAGTTTTATTTTTTTTAAAATAATACCCTTTATGATCCGTTTATAAATTTGAACCAGAATTCGTGTGCTCTCTATAGACTAGTGCACCTGATACCAGTTCCAATGTCCCAAGCATTCTTAGGTTTAGAGTGACACTACCTGTGCTGTATTAATTATAAAGATTTCCATTTTACCCATTTTCCCTCCACAATGTACAAGCATCTTCTGACCTACATATGTGTTATCTACGATTGCCATAAAGTTTATATAGGGGAAACGGGGAGAAATCTAGACTAGAGATTGTACGAACACAAAAGAGATATTAGAGTGGGCAGCCAAAGCAGTGGAATATTTTGCCATGTTAGAGACTTGAATCATTCGATCGATTTCAATGGAAATAAAATGGTATTTAAATCAGCTAACTATGTTAAGAAAAGAATCGTAGAATCGAGCTTGAAATCGTCAGTTCCTAATTTAAATCTATCTGAGGGTCAATTTTTTTTATCCTGTAATACGAAAGCAAATAAACAAAATAGTGAAATGTCAGCCCTTTAATATGTTTAGGCCTAACCCCCCCCCCCCCCGGATTAGCCTCAAGTAGGGGATTGGGGGGAAAAAGAGGGGATCTTTCACGACCTGACCCTGTGTTATGTATGTAAGCACTTTTTTCATATTTTCTATCCAGTGTCAGTTGAAAAAGGGTGTGAGATACACCGAAACTGTTCTGAATTAAATTATCTTCGGAGAATGTGGTTTAATTCCTCATATATATATATATATATATATATATATATATATATATATATATATATGTATATATATATATATATATATATATATATATATATATATATATATATATATGTTGATATGAGAAATCACAAACAAAATAGTACGTAAGTTGAGCATTAATTTTATAAAATCCCACATAAAATATGAAAAGCATAATCCCTGTACTTTCGAACTTTATTCAGTTCATTCTCAAGGAATAAAGAAATAATTACTTTAAAAGAATGATATATATATATATATATATATGAGAAAACTAACTGCCAATCCGCTCACAAGCAACTAAAGGATAAAAATAACAGTGGTAGAGAAAAATAGAAATTATCAGAAAAAGTGATCAAAAGCAGGTACAAGAGGGCAAAGCCATATAGATAAAACTCTCCTAAAATATCCAATTGTAAGATATTCTGTGTTTAATGTAGAAATATAAGTGACATAACTATAAATAACTACATAAGCAAATATAAAGAAGTTAAAGCAGGTCTGTCTTGATTTGGAATTTCTTAAAATCTGCCGAAACGGTCGTGTTTTCCAATTTTTTTTTCGTTTGGTTTTCATAAAGATAATGTTCATCTTAGTATTTTACCACCTTTTGCGTTCATTTTTAATTATAAATATATATATATATATATATATATATATATATATATATATATATACATATATATATATATTCTACATATTTACAAATCTATTCATAGCAACTCTCTGCGTGACATGGCTTCGTTGCTAATGCTCTTTAAATACGAGGGGAAAAAACATCCATATCTGAATTCTACAAAAATATTTTTTTAGACGATTTAGGAAAATTATTTTTAAATGAGTCCATTCATTATCTGCTATGTTAACGTGGCGGTCTGTATATGATAATTCAACCGCTTAGTTTCATTTCCTTATGAGCTTCTTCCCCAAAATTTTGGGTAATGTTTACTACTATTTCTTTGCAGTTTTCGGCAATTTGGGTAAAATGTTTCCATCAAGTTATTGTTTATTTCTTGGATGCCAAACATATTTCTAAGTTCAAGAGCCTTTTCGTTGGAATATTTGTTTAATCTGCAGCCAACATTTGGAAAGAACTTATTATCCGATATTTACTGGCATATTTGGAGTAAAATAATTTTCTCCTTTCTTTTATTTGGACTTATTTTCCTTTTTGCTATTATCGACAACTTTTTTAAATTAACGATTTTGCTATCTAATGTAATCATTTTCATAAAATATTTCACAGCAGTTCACTCTTTTAACTCTGGTAATTAATGGTATAAAGGAAACTGTTTGAGTCAGCGAGATAAACCAGGCCCATTAACATCATCTCAAATGAGACGCTAAATCCTGCTTCTCTATTATAATTGTTTGTTGCTCTCAATCTTATTTTTGTTGTTTGGGAAGATAATCAAACGGACAAGCTCTCTCCTTCCATAGGGGCTTATTAATAACACGTTCATTCTCTACTTTCCCTCTCTGGTGAGACAGTGTCTTGCAAGTTGTATTGCACTGTAGTGATGTGTACTACAATTTTCTTAGAATATTATTCATCTCTATTTATTGGTAGTCAAGTTCTGTGCGCAGAGCCTTTAGATATTTAAGTGCTGCTGTAAAATTCAGGGCAAATCTGCATATCATATAGGAACAGCTGTTAGCTTGCAAGTTTAGTACCGCTAATGGAATGTGGTAGGAAATTCAAACTGTGGTATTTCGAGGAATCTTCAACCAATACAATATATCTATGTTTTTGCATATTCCAATGAAACGTGGAAGACAAAATCTCTGAGTTAAATTTTATTTATATCCTACTGTAATCGGTCCTTCTTTCCTAATGGAACTGAGGTAAGTTTATAAAAGTTGAGTAATCAATGGTAGTCTCTTTGTCTTCTCTGCCTATTCATTTTTTCCCTTCACCTATCTTCAGCCACTTTAAGTAGGAAACTTTGGATCTAAATTTCTTAGCAAGCGTGCTTACACAGTTGTTCTTTTTATACACATACTCGTCAGTATAAACATTTCTTGCTCTGCTAGCAGCTTCTTTTACTTCAGTTGTGGGCTACCTTTAATTCATTTAAATTCTAAAACGCATAGATGTTACTTTTTTCATTAAGAACCATTGTATCTCCTATTGGATCTAATTGATTTCCCGAGCATAAAATTATTTTCAGTTCATCTCACCTAAGTGGGATGTGAAATCAAGCGATGCCCGGTTGTAAAAAAAATTCGCTATGTACATACCTCTTTGATTTTGATGTATTCGTTTCCTTTCCTAAAATACAACCGAGTTCATTGCAAGGATTTTCCATCCATCTCGTTGAATAACCAATGGAAAAACTGAAGTTGATTGATGCAGCTATAATGAATAATATATTTGGCACTAGAAATAATTTTGTTGGCCCAAACTGTGTGCGTATTTATTGTGTTACTTAATTAATATTTAGTAAAATGATAAGCTGGGTTACATCAATTTAGAGTTAAATAACATTTTTGTTTGCTCGTTCAAGTTTCTTTAAAAATAATTTTTTTATCTAGATATACAAAGAACATTAATTCACTCACTTCTTTATATGTAGATATTTCTTTCATTACGGAGAGTTGTTATTTAATAAAACCTGTGTGTAAAATGATTCTTAATTTTTTAAACAATTTGATTTAGTTTTCTATATAATTAAATCTAATTACGTATGCAATTGATTAAATTTCCTTTTATTCAGCAGTGACACGATCGCTCCTGATGAGCTAATATTTTTTAGATTTCAATCGTACGTACAAAGTTCTATTTCGGTATTTTTTTACTTACAAGTTAAGATCAAACTTTGTCCCTCATTTCTTGATTACTTATTCATTCGATATAATTAAGTGCTTCTTTGACCTATTAATCATCATCATTTATCAAATTCCTTTTCTTAGCTAAAGTTGGCCCGTTCTTTTGTCGAATTTCTTATAATGGTAGGTTGATCAATCATTTTCAATTGTAATCAAAGATTACAATGGGTTAAATATCGCTTTCGTAATGATTCTTGACACTTAAGTTGTTGAAAGGATCCAGATAGATCTTTATAGGTCTGAACTTTCAGTGTAATCTCTGAATACTCGCATTCTTTTTAACACAATTGTTGATTTGAACATTCTTCAATCGTTTTTGTTCGAAATTGGTTGACATTCTTAAATGCCGACAAACAGAGAATGGAACGATTCTTAAGAAGTAAAAGATTAAAGGACCTCATAACCTAATCAAACATATCTAATATACAGCAAAACATTTTGGTAGATTAAAGGAGATAGTTGATTTGTCACATGTATGGATTATATAGTTCAAGATTCAGGCCTTTTTATACTCCTTTGCTGAAACGGAAATATATGTGTGGACAAGATATTTTGTAAAATGAATCTCGTCCAAGATTTTTCACTTATTTAGATATATTCATAAGAAAGATTGACAAATCACAAATTATGTTTTTAGCCGTTAAATGCTCTTGAAGTAATTATGTCCCAGAGGCAACACATAAAGTTTAACGCGACATAAAACGGCGGATTACTAGAGAATATGACCACCACCATACAATAATTGGTAGATTCCATTCTCCGAATGACCCCAACAGATATGGATCAATATCATTAAAATTTTGCCCGGGTGCCTTTAGTTGTCTAGTTATTAATCATAGCCTAAATTTCTCCCAAGTCTACTCTTGTTTATTAGATATCTTATATATGGATTAGTGAGAGACAAGAATAAAATATTGAAATTTAATTTTATTCGATGTGATGCAAGTGTTAAGTTGAAAGTTAAACAGTAGTCCTAGATCTACGTGTAGTGACACATACATATTGGTGGAAGTAAGAAATCCATAAAGATCACACATTTTGAGCTAATTTTTTATTTTTTACTTATTACGATACATAAATAAAAGATACTCATTGATATGAGATCGTACCATGGTGGCTTTAGAGGTTTTGGCTGCTTGGGTAAACATTTTGATTGGAAATAGAATAAAAATACCAATATCGGGAAGATTTCTTTAGGGAAATATAAGTGAAAATGACGGTTGGAACTGCATAAGATTTCGAAGAGGTCACAAAAGAGTGTGTTGAACCTAATCCGAGAAAACGCAAATATCTTTAATAATTTTCAACATTTGGAAATACTGGTATTTTAGCATTATAAAAAAATTAAAGATTGTATCTAGTGTTTAAAAAACGTTCAATGTTATCAATTCCAAATTTGTATGATTATTTACGGACTCGTTAGGTCATTACCAGGGCAGCTTTCTTTATTTCAGGCAGCAACATTGCAGTCGCTAGTTGATATTATTTATTCGCAACTAATGGAGTAATATGCATTGAAATTATAATATGAGAACACTAAAAAGCCATTAGATTACTTTTGAGATAGGTTTAGGTGAGAGGGATGTAGCAATATTTTAGGATCTATCTAAGATAAATAGCATCAGAGATTTAGCAACTTTACATGTTTATTTTGCAAAACAGTTTACATGAAATTATAAATGGAATATGTCTTCATTTTATTGTACGAACAAATTCAGTACTCATAACATTCACTTATTTTGAAAAGGGGTAGAACTTGATAATATTTTTAAACACGCCACTGTTCGACATAAAATAAAGAAACCGAAAGAAATGAAAGATCAACTGTCCTTTTTAAGCGCAGATGAGATCTTTTAATCAAGTTTCCATACAGGACACAAAATGATCACCCTATTATTCCGGTAGTTATGGACCATATATGTGTCATTTGTCACGATTGGCCATACTTTTCTTCCCCATCACTTCTGTGCAATGCTAGATGTCTTTGGAACTGCTCTCAACTTGTTCTGCTCCAAACTTTCGTACCAAATTCTATCTGCATTGGAAATAATGCACCTCGTTAGGCTGGGGTGTGGTTTGAGTGGCGCATCGGTCGGTTCTTTCTCCACTTCTGTTTCGTATCTATTGTCTACTACTTAGTCTTCTTATTTCTTGCTCTGGTGTAAGATTTAATTTCTATGCTGAGCAAATTCAAATTTAACTATCATATTCTACGGCATGGTTTTCTTATGAAAATATCATACAAAAGCTCTTGGAGCACCTTCTGAATAACAATTATTATAAAACGGAAGTAATACGTGTAGGCACTCCTAGTTACGTGGGGCATTACAGAACTATTTTTAAAACCCTAAAATTTTGCTTCACTCTTGCTCCCATTTCTGATACAGTTATATATCTAAATGACACCGTTAATAGTCAATTATATCTCAAGGCTCATTTGAAAACTTTTTAATAGTCTCTCTCTGCTTCCTACGAAATATGTATGACATCAGTTCCCACTATGGCCGTAACAACTTTGAAATGATCATTTCTGCATTTGTCAATTCCTGCCTTGGTTAATGCAACTCCTTTTGGTAGATTACAGGCTTCCATCTTTTTATCTCTTCAACTGATTCATACCCTTTCAGCCCTATTTGATACTAAATGACCTCTCTAAGATTCTTTTGTTTCCATAACTCCTTAAATACAGCTGATATTTCATAATAACTTCTTATCTTAAACTAAGTCAAGCTGAGAAAGAATATGCTTCGGTCTACACCTTAGCAAATTGTTTTATTTTTTCAAGGTTTGAGTGCTAATACGTACATTATATCTAATACAGATAGAATTCAATCTGCCATAGTTCCTTTTTTCAGATTCTTATAGTCACAAATTTCTTTTGTGCTAATACTAGTAGAACATTATTAGAAAAATTAACATCTCGTTCATTTTTTAAGTAAAATCCAGAGCATTCCATAAAGTGAATTAACATTCATATTTTCTTACTACTATAATAAAAATAATAAACTATCAAATGTTAGTAATTACTAAACTAAGATAAATAAATAGTGATAGATAAATATATAAATAAGATGAATTTGCTAAATAATGGATAATACTGCATTACCGTACAAAATTTATAAGCATTTTCAAATTTCTGATCGGCAGAAGAGAAGAAATTTAACCACCCATAAACCAAAGTAAAAGAGTGAAAAATACTAGAAAGATATAAATAAGACTCAGCCCTCTTACGAAAAACCTTCAGAGAGCAAATGAGAAGATACGGCACTTGCTTCTTTGTTTCTCAAACCGTTGCTGAAGATTTTTGACTCAGAAGCTGGGGTATATCACAAAGACAATAAATTTGCAATATTCGATTTATAAAAAGGATATGTATAACCTATATATTAAGTACCTAAATATATAATGATGTAGCTTTTATGCAGCATAAAGTATGTCAATATTATTCTTAAAGGAATCTTAATTCACAATTAAATAGATTATGTACTCATTAGTTTCTATAATTAAAATAGGAATGGGAGGAACACACATAATCAAATTAATCAAAGACTTAACTACCTGTAGAAACTGGGATTCATATGCTATGCAGTGGAGGGAAGGTTTCTTTCGGAGAGCACGATACAAGAATATTTGCTCTCGATTTAGAGGTAGAAATACTATCAAGTTGTCTTTTATGGATACAATATTCATTGATTGTATAAATGCGCCTCTTTAGCCAATCTTATTATTCATATTAGTTTATTCGTTGATATAGTTCTTTGCTCTCCACTCATTCTAAAAAAAGTAATTCCCTCACTTTCACGCCAAAGTCGACCAGAATATACTGACATAAAATGTTGTTGTTTATATACAGCAGCACTTTTCTTTTCAGAGAAAATATAATTAATGAATAAAATACGAAGCTTTGCGATAATCTTTACTCGTTATGCCTCTATAGATAAAACAGAAGAGAGGTGGCTATCGTTTTTTTTCTTGTTCCTTTATTGTCTCTCGTTGCAGATGCTTGCTCTTTATGTATATATTTCCAATTCCACGATTACTTAATCTTTTAACGCAACCTGGTCTTCTCTATATTGTTCCATCATGAATCTTTCAAGAATAATTTTCAGGAGAACCCATCTTGCAGCGGAGTTCATATTACTATTTCTTACTATGAATGATTTAGACTGATATTATTGCGGTTTATGTCTTTTATTTTAACCAGTCAATGAAATTCCAGATGACTCAATAATGTGTTGCATTCTCAAACTAGCGTGTCTTATAAGAGTTTAGGACGCCCTTTTTACGTTTATTCTGGTCGCTTTATGCGTGAAAGTGAGGGATTACTTCCTTTCGAATGAGTGGAGAGCAAAGAACGAAATCAACGAACAAACTAATATGATTAATAAAATTGGCTAAAGAGAGGCATTTATACAATCAATGAATAATATATCAATAGAAAGATAACTTACCTTAAAAAAGTCAGAATTTGAAACGCAAATGGAAGATCTTGAATTGCTGAATCGATACTCATGTGATTCATTACCCAGTTCTTGGGCGTCGGCCAGAAGATTTAGGCATGCGAGAGAAAAGAAACAGACGGAGAGGCGGACCTCATACATTTAGTAATTTTGAAAAAATCATCTAACTATAAGATTTTCAACGTTTATCACCCTAATTATTAAAGTTTTTAATACATGTCCTGGTTCTAGACCAAAATAGCTAAAGCCTAGCAGATATTTCTATCGAATACACCCAAAAACTTATTAAGAACTGCATGTTACTATTATTAAACTAGTTTCATCCTAATCACCAAGATGTTAGAAATTAGTCAATATAAAAAAATCTTTCCTTTCTATTCATTAAATATATATATATATATATATATATATATATATATATATATATATATATATATATATATGTATGTGTTAACATATATTTTCTTAGACATAAACATGTTAAAGTGATATATTAATATTCAATAAACTGGTTGGAAATAACGAAAAAATCAACTATCATATTTATGAGGAACAATCCAGTAGTCTTATTTTTACTTAATAAGAGAGGAAATAATTTATTCATAGATAATAATGAAAATAATTAAGTAATTTAGAAAGCATCAAGCAGGAAATCTCCTTTAAATTAGTACTTAATAATTCAATGATACTGAATTTTTCCTTAGAATTTAAGGGAAATTTAAATTTAGGTATTCCACTTGGATAAAATCTCCATAATGAGAATCCGGCGCTAGAGATGTATATAAACGGTCTTTTAACAAAGACGCTCGAGCTTTGTCAGGCAATAGGGGCCATGTTGTTAAAGCGACATCTGGCAACCTCACTGTGAACTATTCAGTAGTACTTGGCAAGTCACGATGGGAGGTTATAGCGTTGAACAGCGTGTGCAAATCATCAAATGTTATTATCAAAATCATTGCTCTGTTCGACAACGTTCCGCGCATTACGTGATTTCTATCCTCGCCACAGCGACGAAGCCAATTTTTGGATGAATGGATTTATGAACAAGCAAAATTGTTGGATTTTGGACGAAAACAATCTACAGGAGATACACCAGCACCAATTGCATCCCCACGAAGTCACTGTTTGGTGCAGATTTTCGTCTAACGGAATCATCGGTCCGTATTTTTTTGAGAACGAAGATGGGATTACCATAACCGTCAACGGTGAGGCCTACAGATCAATGATAAGCAAGTTCTTGTGGCCTCAACTGGATTATATGCCTGATTTGGATACTGAAGACATGTGCTTCCAACAAGATGGCGCTACGTGCCACACTGCGCACGCCAAGATTGACATATTGCACCAGCGATTTCAGGTCAGGGTCATCTTGCGCGGAGGCAACGCCAACTGGCCACCGAGATCATGCGATTTAACGCCATTAGACTACTTTCTTTGGGGCTACTTTAAATTGCAGGTCTATACGAATAATCCCCAAACAGTCGATGTCCTCAAAGTCAACCTAATGAACACGATCGAGCAAATTCAGCCAGATATATGCGACAAAGTCATCGAAAATTGAGCCTCCCGAATACGATCCACCAAGCGAAGCCGTGGCGCACATTTGAACGACCTCATATTCCATACTTAATACCATGAAATTTACTTTCAAATTCAAAATTTATCGAGTGCATATATCACACACAACTTGTCTCATTTACATTTAAAAATCGAGCGACCTTATTGAAAGACCTTATATAAGCAAATTATTATAATTGATTAAAATTCAAATTCAAAAATAAATTGGAGAAGTTTAAAATTAGAAACGAGTAAAAAGAATGGCCTCAAGTAATAAGATTACTATCTGTTTTATATAAGAAAATTAATTGAAGTAATCGAACGTTGCACTTTGTTTTAGTATGTTTTTAACATAATTTTAAGGTAAAACAAACAATGATTTAGAACCCAAACCAAATTTAAGAAATACCCTTAATTGATGCTCGCAGTCAATATATACAATTATGTCCCTTGTGCTTCGGGACTGCCTGAGTTCATTTTGTCATGCTGGAGAGTAAATTTATGATGATATCTTGTTTTTAAAAAGTTTTGTTACACTTAGTTTTGGGGATCTTATGAAAGGTTTATGTATGAGATAGGAAAATCTGTCAAATAAACTTAAAGTTCTACTTTTCTAGCACGTGACATTAAAAGGTCTTTTTCCATTGTGTTCAGGTGTATCAAGAATGAAGTGAAAATATTGAAATTTTTACTCACCTTCGCGCGAGACACAAAAAGTCCACGAAGGTTTAAAAACGGAGAATACCTCGAAGATCGACCTTGTTCAGGCAGACCTCAAGTCGGTAACCGGTTGGCCGTGACAAAGTCCTTCGAAATGGTTCCAAAACTCAATATGACTGTGCTCCAAAAGAGGAAGAAATTCTTGGTGGCCACGATAACCGGTGCTGTTAAACAGGAGGGCTGCAAGATCTTGAGGGGCATAAAAACTCCTCTGTTTGCCAACCATATCCGAAAACAACGTCGAGGCCACTGGTGCCTTCTTCTCAACCACTTGAAGAGCTATGACAATCAAATTCTCACTTTTCTAATAAAAATAATCATGGTCAATCCGCTTATTAACAAGCAAAATGAACGCGTGTTAAGATTCGGACATAACGTCTTCAAGGTTTGCTAAATGTGCTCGACAAAATACCCGGCCTCCCGAATCATGCTTGGCGTCTTGGCTTCGAATAGCGAGAATATACTTCCACGAAACTCCTGCCTTAGGTGAGAAAGGTTACGAAGAAGCTGGGCTAATTTTATCATCACGAAGGTACCCAGGGTTACAAGGCCAATACAATGCAAGAGTCATTTGGGTCGAATATAAACTTCTGGTAGAATGACTTTTAGTCATCGCCGTTGCTTGACCTCACTCGCCTTGAGTACATCGTGTGGGCGCAATTCGAGGGCAGGGCATGCAAAATTCCCTACAGCAACGTCGATAAGCTAAGTCCTCCGTCAACTGCGAGTGGACCAGCGGTAGGAAGGACTTCATACGCAACGTGGACGCGACTTTCAGGTATAGCCTGCAGGGCGTGATCGTTGAGGCGCCAACATTGATTATTATTACAATTTAAACAAATATTTATATGTTAAAACAATAAAAAAATGTCTAACTGCATCAAAACGAATGTTGTGTCCTCTATTGACAGAGTCGTAACTAGTGTAACAGGGCTTTAGAATAGCCGGTATCTTGATTCATTAGATGGCTTCTGTTTATCCTAGGATAACATCACAAAAGTTAAATGTTATCTTAGGCAAATAACTTTGTTATTGATTTTGTTTTGTGAAAGGGATGCGTCATCATTTTGAAAAATACATTTAATATCCGCAAAGTTTCCCAGAACTTCAGGGAAAAGATGCTGACGAAGCAAGTTTTGGGACCATTTTAAGTTTGTAGCTGTGATATTTGGAAAAATGTTTAGTTCTCCAGTTCCCTTAGATGGATAGTGTCTAGATACATTACCGTGGGCATGACAAAGCACTCGTAAAAGATCTCCTCTGCTCTTCTTCTAACGAAGGATCTTTCACAAGCTCTAAACAAAAGGGAAGCTAGCTTCATCAAAGAAACTCACTCTCCCCCATATTTCCTACAGAATTATAGCCTATCTGTAATATTCTTTTTGCTGAGATGATGCTTCTTTTCACCCCATCATGACTATAGATCTTATTCGAAAGGTCACCTTCTTACTGTGCCCGCTGAAATTTTGCACCTGCCTTTTTCCAATCGTGAGTAACCTTTACACTGGTGATAACAGCATTCTTGAGCTTAAACCTTACCCAGAGGTGAGCATAGCTTTCATTCGAAACACTCAGGTGTCCAGAAGACTTCTTCACACGACTGGTATTAGTCCTTATAAATTTATTAATGATTCTAAATATGTTGCTTCTAGGTGCAATAAATTTAATAACTATTTCCGTGCATTTCATCCTACTTTGGTACAGAACAACAATGGTTGTAAGCTTTTCTTTAGAAGCAAATATTTGGGGAATTGAAAATGATACAAACATTTTCTTAAAAAAAAAACAAAAAAAAAACGAAATAGATTATATTTTGACACATTCATTTGACTCTTGTTTTTTATCATTTTACCCATTTGATCGAATAGAAATTCAGTATTTCTTATTTTTGCAATGCTGACTTTTAATACAACTTCAATATTTTAAATAGCAAAATAGTAAAACAATCATTCCCTTCACTAGCAATCAAAGTGCAACAGAGCCATGCTTCACCATCATTTAGCTCCGTGCTTCCAGCAACATCTTCAAGTCAGTCAATAAAAGACGCTCAAATGATCCATGCAACATTGCAATCGCATATAGTAGTATCTCGCATTTAGCAGGAGACGCACTAGAGGTTTCAGAGTAAAACTCACATCGATTCCTTGTGGCCCAATAAGAGTGTATTAGGAAAAGGCTAAGCATATCGTACTAGCCTCCTCAGAAATGCTACACTTCACTTCAATTCGTCTCAATCTGCTCGAAATCAAGGACCAATTAACGCATTTAATTCCTCTTTTCAACAAAACATCTAGGAAAGCTAACCTTTAAGTGGAATTTCAAGTGAAAATGTCTCAATTTACAATCATGGCAATACATACATTCTTATTCATTTTTTCGCGTTATTTTATGCTTTCGACCATATTATATGATGAGCCAGAAAATCGTTCTTTCGACCCCATTTTTTAGTTTTTATGGTTCTTGATACGGTTGTTCAGATAGGATATGCTGTGATATTTGTATAAAGACTGCACATATCTTGGGTGAAGAAAGTTCATAATTATGTACTTCATTTTCTTATTGAGTGTCACTTCAGGTTTGCAATCTATTGTCTATATATTCATAACCTGTTGTTTTCATTCATTCGTTAATTATTTTATTCTCAGTTTGCTGCATATCGACTGATTTCGTTTTATCACATAAATGTCATGATTATTTTTAATGTACCCAATTGCATATTCCTTTCAAAAGTTATCTTCCGATTATTACTATTGTGTTTCATAACATGAATTTTACAATTATGTATTGATCCCATGTTATTCATGCAATAATGTAGATGAAGTGGACAGGGACAGTACAAAAGTCTTCTTGCCAAAATATTGGTTTGATTTGGTTTACGTGTGACATAAAAAATGGGTCTGATGTGACTTAACTCCTTCTTATTCCCGAGGAGCTCCTTACCATTTTTGTTTGCAAAGTAAGTTTTGTGATACTTTACGTGTCTGATGTATTTTTTAAGAGTTACCTTATAGTCCACAGTGCTCGTGAATATTGCGTAATTCTGCTGTTTATTGTTTCCATGGTAAATATGATCATTGTGAAGGAAATGAGTTTGATTTCAACGGTGACATAAAATGGCGCGGAGTACACGGTCGGTACATAATTTGGAAATTTGTGAAAATTAAACTAATGAAGATTTCGTTCAGAAACTACTATATGTTGATCAAATCACATTGTTATTTGTTAGAAATGTGAAAAAGCGACCAAAAATGAATAAATATACAAGATATTAAAGTGGAAACCTGACCATGTGTATCAGGGTTAAATAATGTTATTTGTGTTATTATCTAACGATATTTTATGTTAGATGCATGATTAACATATATAAAGTCCAATGCTAAGTGTATTGATTAAAGAGATTAGTGTTTATATTTTTAAAATATATTTGAAAAAATTGAAATTTTATTTTATATTTTCTAGTTGCATTATTGGAGTAAGATGGGGATTTTACATTGCCTAATAATGTTAATAATATTTTTAGGAAATAATAAACAATGAGGGCTTTGCATTACTTGCTAAAAATGTTCGATAAATTAAGAAATTAATTATTTTTTATACCTATGTAAAACTGCTGCAAAATAGCAATTCTAACCATTTTTTTTATATTATTTCTTTTCATAACATTTCTGTATCATTTAGTACTAGTAGATCTTTTAATTTCAGTTGTGGCATATAAAAGAAATTACAAAAAATGGTACCAAGAGCGGACAGAGCGCGTCCTACACAGTGAGGCTTCTGTACAAAAAACTTTTTTCAAAAAATGACACCATAAATCTGAACTGGTAAACTTATTTTAAATTTCTGTATGTGGAAGTTATTTGTGTGAGCTACCTGCCGTACGCTTTGGTTTTCTGCTAACTTTAAAACTTTAGATTTCATGACCAAAAAAAACACTAGCAGTACGATCTGTGTCCACCTGACACCTGACCTTACTCAATGTTTCTACTAAATTACTTATCTGCCGATAACTTTCCTTTTATTTACATAAATTTGCATAACTATTGCCGTTATTTAGTTTGTAGGGGCAGGTGATTGCTTATAAATTTTGAAAACCTTGGGTTTATTCTTGCAAAGTTTATGGTAGATCTTGTGATAGAAATAATCCATGCGTTGTAATCTTTTTAAACAGTACTGTAGTACAGTAAATAGAATAAAGAAATTAACACTAACCTAAGTCGAAAATAAAATCCTCAAGGCAAAGGTATTGTCGCAAAGTTCATAAAAAAGTGAAAACGAAATGAAAATAAGAACCTTATTCACTAATCACCATAGCAAAAATCTCACCAAAGCTTTGTTCGTATACTGTCACTCTAAAAACACTTCTCTTGTCCAGTTAATTCAAAAGGATCACAAAAATTATCATTAGCCTGAGGATTAAACTAGAATCCTAATATAGCTTCAGATATAGTACCGTAAATGTGATTTAAACGCTATGATCAGGTTAGGTGGGTCACATTTCGCCAACTAATTACAATATGTAATGTGTAAGAGATTAATTGAATTATATTTCAGGATCACGTTCGGTTAAGATATATTCATTACATTCAATTTAGTATTCCACGTTTCAACAAAACGTGCTACTATCACGATAAAACATCGTGCATTTATTTCTCTAAAGTAAAATTCGCTTGTCAAGTATTGCTCAAAACTTTCCTCAATTGATATAGTTTAAATTAACTTCTGTCAGTCTCACTTCGAGCTACATGCATTGATCTTTAAGGTGATATTTGTTTTTCAACCGCCAAGAGGTAGAATATATTAGTTAAAAGTTTCCCGCCATTTCTAGTCAAATGTGTTCCAAGTGTCATTAGTACATCCTTCACGGAAGCAAAGGAGCTCACTACGAGGCTTTTTGTCTCAATTCCTTTCTTTCTTCCGGCCAGAGTAGTAGTTGTAAGCAGACATGCAAAAATGTGACATATATACCCGATAGGCTGCAGGATATATTTACATACGGGCATATTTAGAATTGTGATGCTTATCACAGAAAGAATTTGGCTTATTATTGGCTGCTCAAACTTCATATCAGTAACCCATAATTCAGTGAATAGGCCAATAAATTTATAATTAAAAAAAACTCATTTGTGCTCCATTCTAACTGATATGGTAGTTGGAAATGTTATATTATGAAATTTCTGATTGGAAAATATTAAATTGCCTTCATAATATTTATGAATTCATTATGTTTGACCTTCATGTAGTATAAACACGATGAGGTATCTATGCTCTACAGCAGTAGACTCTTGATAGCAGGAAGGATTTTAGTTTTACTTTCCTTGAAAAAATTAATAAAATAGGCAACATAAAGTATGCCAAACGGAACCATAAACTTAGAGCCCCAGAAATCAAAAGAAGAAAATAAACAAAAGTCCTTCAGATGGAAATATTAAAGGAGGATATTTTCCTCTTAAATACATTCTTATTAATGGAAATGCAACTTTTTAATGAAAGGCTATCAAGTATTAGTTAAAAGCACAGAGTATGAAACTAAGAAATAGTTTTTAAGCTCAATTTTTTTAATACTTTTGTCCTTGGAAACTTTGTTACTATATACCTACTGCATATTTTGATTTGAAATCAGTTACTGACTGTTTACACCTTAATTTTAGCCGTTTTAGCATCACTACTATATTAAAATAAATTCATCATATTGAAACTATAGGTTCTGTGGTTAGAAATATATCACTAGTGTGTAGGCCAAATATATATATATATATATGTATATATATATATATATATATATATATATATATATATATATTTATATATCCTGTTTTAAATTTAAATTTAAAAAATAGTAATAGGTGTTTCAATCTCACAATACGCACCTTTTTTAAATATAGTCAATTGTCAACTTCTTCCACATTCTACTTGGCTGCTTAATCCCCTTTCCACGCCAAATGGCCCTTCGTAACGATGCAATACTTCCGTCCAGCGAGGTGTCACACCTAGAGAAAAGATCCCAAGCAAGCCAACTCACACAACCCCTCTCTTTATGTCTTTCATATGAAAAATCATTTATTTACTGCCCGTTAGACAATCTCTATCAAATACCCATATACATAGAAATCCGACCTTCTACAAGGTCCTTTTTACATCCATTTTTCTTACATGCTCCAAAGCCGTGCGTCAAGGAGAAGAACACTAAGTGCTTGAGGTGCGTGTAAAGGGCTCTGTTCAGCAAGAGTAAGCGAAAACAATGTCGGGAGCACTGTTGGCGCCTTTTCAACGACCCTAAGAGTCATGGCTAACGAATTCTTATTTTTCTGCTTGTTGAGCTTTTAATCAACAAGCAGAAGACCGCGAAATGAACTTCGACCAAGATGAGTCCAATGTCCTTTACGTGTCTATGACCAAACACCCGGCCTCTCTATGATGCTCGCCGTCGTGGCTTCGAATATCAAGAAGATAGTGCCAGTGTGGTACATGGCCGATTACAGGCTCACTGTGGCCGATTACAGAGACATATTGGCCACGATATCCGACCTTGGATGGGATATTGAGCAGGAGGGGACCCTCGCCCACATGGTCAAAAACCAGCAAAAGTAAATTCGGGTTGAAATGAATTCCTGGTCGAAGGACCTATGACCCCCACATTAGCCCGACCTCAATTCACTCGATTATAGAGTATAGCTGCATTTCGAAGGCAAGGGCTATAAGGTCCGCTCTAAAAACTTCGAAGAGCTGAAGTACTCTATCAAAAGCGTGTGGGACAGCATGAGCAAAGACTTCGTCTGCAACCTATGCGCGCCCTTCAGGTCTCGCCTAGAGCGTGTGTTTGTGTTCCAAGACGACCGTATTATTTAATATTAAACCCCAAAATATATTTTTAGGGTAAAAATAATAAAAACGTGTTGAAATGCATCAAAACTCTTATTGTGTCTCTTTTGAGAGCGTCTAACGAGTGTAACGGGACATTTGTAATACCTGTATGCTGTGAAAAAGAGGTGAACGAAGTTATGACGGAAATAATTCTCAATTGGTGTAAGCATGTAAGAAAAATGGATGTAAAGATGACCTTGTAGAATGTCGGATATTTATGTGTATAGGTATTTGATAGAGATTGTCTAACGGGCCAGTGTGGCCACTGACATTTTCTCTTTCTTGGCAAGCGCAGTCATTTTGAGCTTCAAATGAGTATCGATCGTTCAAGTCTTCCGCGTACTTGAGCCTCTGCGCAACTTTGTGGACAGTTATGCAGCTGACTTTGAGCCATTTGGCGATGTCGGAGTTTTTGTGGTCCGCACACAGGAGAGCAACGATCTCGATTCCTTTTACTTTCATCTTGGCTACCTGCACACAATCAAAAAGATTTTTTAATGATACGTGCTAGAAAAGTAGAACAATAAGTTTATTGGACAAGACATTTTCTATCACACACGGAATCCTCTCGAAAGATAAAAAAACCTCCGCTTTTATAGAAGTCGATCGAGTGAGAAAAAAAACCCAAAAGATATATTTACCAGGTTTTTCAAAAGTTTGGAAAAGAACTTTTGAAAAACCCGGTAAATATATCTTTTGGGTTTTTTTTTCTCACTCGATCGACTTCTATAAAAGCGTCCGTCTCAACTTGACCATTTGCACTGGTTTACCTCTAGAACTTTCTTTTTTATTCCATAATACTATTACACTATACCTAAAGATTGATACTAACTTACAATAATGTAGGTTCATGATAATTTATAGACTCACACCCTCTAACATTTACTTATGCTCTGATAGACCCACAAAATTTCCAAAAATATAGAAACTTTTCGCAACTTGCTTCATCCATACCACTATCATTGATGCTACAGCCTAATTATTTAAACTTCGCCCTTGTTTAAGGCTTCTTACATCCCAACCTACCCCACTCTACTCCAAATCTCATTAGCTTACTATTTTTCTCCTTTACTCGTACCTTTTCCTTTTACATAACCCATAAAAATTAGCAATATTTTAAAATCCTTCTCACTCTCAGCCACTAACACCACGTCATAAATATACAACAACCTAGCCAAAACCATTCCCTCACCATTCTCATCATGTCAATAATGTCTATCAAGTCCATTATTCCTATGCCCTCTTCTCTAGTTATTAACCTAACTAGGCTAGTTCAGTCCATATTACTCATTCATTTGGGACAGGTCTGTGTTAGGTTAAAGTATTTTCATAACATATTATTATTATTTTCTATATACTACAAGTTAAAAAAAGTCCAGCATAGCTTTGAAAAGTAAATTCCCGATGAGTTTCTCCCACCAAACATATATGATTTAAATATCTGCAAGCTCGAAAATAGGATACTTGTTAATTGGTGTTAAAAAAACAGACTTGCAATTCCAAAAAAGAAAATATCAAGGTCTAAAATTTGCAGCTATAGTAAAGAATTTAAAAAATACCGTCGTGGTCTTTTTAGGTACAGGCTGGTTAGCGAATTAGGCGTTTGAATTATCGCAATAGACGTGAACCCCTAATTATCTGCCGAGGCTGTTCCTAAAACGACTTTCCCATTGTAGAAAAACTCAATAGTTCTAACCTTTAAGATATGAAAGGTGAATAGAAAACTTTAAGATCACGTCTCTTTCAAGACCACAACAACATAAAGCAAAGAGTTTGAGCTTTATTCTAGTGAAAAGAGGAACAGACCGACGATACTTAAGAACGCTAAGATATATGCTAACTTTCCTGGAAAATTTCTGAATACTTTTATTCTATTTCCTTTCATTAATAACACTGATCAACAACATTTAACCCTTTTTTCTGCTGACTTAAGTTTGAGACCTGTTCTTGGAAAATCCGTAGTCATTAAATTTCAAAATGGCAATAGTTTTCTTCTATCACGTCAAGCTTTTTATTTATGGGCTGGTCAATAGTGGTTACACTCATAGTAGCTGGCTATCTTACAACCAAGTGAATGGAAGTGGAGGCGTTTGGTATCCTTCTTATTTTCTTTTATCTTTGTATTTAGACTTCTCTTTATGCACATCTAGATATATAAAGCAATTGTGTATAATATAATTTTGCGTTTTTTTCAGATTTGTTTTATGAAATAACATTCAGTAGAATGGCCTCATTACGAAGGAAATGTTTAAAATTCCCCGACTCGTTTTGCTATATATGTGGTTGTTTTACTGCACCAACTAATTGAATGAACATTAGTATCTTTGTGAAAAGAGCATACTTGGCTTACATTCAGATTAAATTAGGTGATTAGGATAAACCATAAGCCCCGCACGGTTGTAAACCATGTGTCGAAAATCTACGCTAAAGGACAAAGGGCCGCATGGAACAATTAGGATTTGGCATTCCTATGGTCTGGCGGGAGCCACACCATAGGAATGCCAAATCAGGATTCAGCAATTTATCCACAGCTTGGTTCAGATTAAATTCAGTACCGGCAGCAGGGGGAGGTCCCGCTCATCCCGGTGCAGGAGCGTGCATCCTACAAAGAAAAAAATAACAAACAAAGAAAAAAATAGAACCTTCTTAAAGGAAGGGGAGAAGCCCGGCCACCCCCCAAAAGTCAACAAGTCCCAACGTCAATGTGCACGAACTCGTCCCGAGTACAAGGGACAGGCAGTAGCGAACCCGCTCATCCCGGTACAGGGACAGGTATCGTGCGCGAAGAGCACACATACTGAGGCATTTGACAAGAATGTGGCGAACAGTCTAGGGGACAACGCAGTCGTCGCTATAGTGCCCTGGCGAGCACTCCATCAGAAAGCGATGCGTCACACGAGTGTGCCCAATTTGGAAAACACAGAAAGCGCCTTGAAGCCGTCGCGGCATTGTGGGATAGGTCCATGGGAACAGTCGCGGCGCAATGACACGCAACTTTAAGTTCCCTTCGACCGTCTCCCATCTTCTTTGCCTAGCAGTCCGAAGAGCTGCTCGTATTCATGCCATGTATCGTTTTGAGGAAGAGCAAAACGCCTGTCCGGTCGCAGAGTCCTCGCAGACTCTTTGGTGTCCTCATCGGCGCGCTCATTCCCCGCAATTCCTAGAAGGCCAGGAACCAAGCAGAAGATAATCTCGACATCCCCCTAGCTCGCCAAAACCATGGCGTCATGGATATCGCGAACCAGGGGATGCGTAGATTCCAATGCTACGAGAGCACTCAGGGCGCTTTATGAGTCGCTATAGATCACAATCCGGTCTCCAAACCGGGCACGTTGCGTAATCTCCCGTACCGAGTGGTGTATTGCCACCACTTCGGCCGTTAAGACAGACGCAGCGCATGGCAGAGCCCCGCTGACTTCAAACAGAGGGGATACTGCATGGATGCCGACCCACTCTTGGGACTTGGAGCCAACCGTATACGCTGGCATGGTTCCAGCGTGACACGATGTGTACTCCAAAAAGGTCGAACGCAATGCAGTGAGGCGCAGGGCGCGTGCGTACCAGCAAGTGATGCACTGCACGCGGCGGAAAGCGAGTGGCATCTACCCAGCATCGACCAACAGGCTCTCAATGGGGGAAGTGCAAAAAATACCGGTTGCAAGACGAAGGCCGGTAGGGGTAAATCGAATCCACCTTCCCCAATAAATGCTCGGCTGCGGATGCATATAAGTCGCATCTGTAGTCGAGCTTCAAACGAACAAAGGATCGGTCAAAAATTAGTGCAGTAGCCCTATCAAGACCCCAAGCACTGAACGTCACGGAACGGAGAATATCCATGGCTATGGTACAAGAGACCCTAAGGCTGCGAATATGAGCCTCCCAGGTGAGGCTTCGGTCAAATACAAGACCAAGGTAACGGTGCAATTCCCCCCTGTGCAAGCACAGGGGGGAAAGGACCTCCATTTTTTAGGTGGAACTACCCGAGGGCGGCTCCGTTGATGTACAAGGGTAAATGTGGAGAGATTTGGTTTTTTTTTTAGATATGCATACATAGGCATGGTGACGCTCTTTTTTCTACGGGAAGCAATAGCTCATCACCTCTCGCAGTTGCCCGCACTGCAAGATGTGCTTACACGTCTGGCAGAGCTAGGCGCCGCCATTTGGGACCACCCCTCCTGCCTGGGGGCCTGGCAGTCCATCGGCTTGGTGGTTCAACCTTGAACACGGCGTAAAATTGATAGAATGTGAAGAGGAGAGGAAAAGGGATGTGAGGAAGGTACGGGTGGGGATGAAGCAGGTTGTTTAAAACCAGCCACCCCAGACCGAAGCTCAGGGGTTAGGGAACATTGTCCCTTCCCACCTCAGCCCCGATCCAGAACGTTTGGCTGAGAAGAAAGTCAGCATCTACCCTGTAAAATTAGAGGCTGACCAGATAAAGTTTTGGCATAGGTTTTATGAAAAGCAAGGAAACAAGTGTTTTGAAGGAAAGAGAAGAAGCTAAGCTGGGGTCGGACGTGGTTGTATGTGATATACATGAATCTGATCAAAACAATGAACTTATCAGTGATCCAGACTTTGTATATACATCAACCCAAGAACGTTGAAACTTCAGCCACTTAGAACTGAATAATTTAGTTAGAGACCTAGGCTTGTCAAAAGTGTTAGCAGAAGTGTTAGTTATTAGACTTAAAGTGGAGAATTTGTTGCAGGAAAAAACAAATGTAAGTTTTTATCGGGACGAGGAGAGAGATCTCTTGGCATTCTTTAAATCTGAAAAAAGTTTGCTTAGTCTTGTGACGTGGCGGAACTGTTAAACGCGATGGGTGTTTCAGAGTATGATCCAAGTTATGGAGACTTTTTATAGATAGTTCAAAGAAGAGTCTAAAATGTGTATTACTACATAATGGAAACTTGATCAATGTGATTCCTATTAGTCACTCTGTGCATTTAAAAGAGAAGCATGGACACATTAGATCTGAATTAGATTTATTCAAATATGATGAACACAAATGGATCATATGTGTGGATCTCAAAATGGTCAATTCTTTACTTGGCCAACAAACAGGCTATACAAAATATCCGTGTTTCCTGTGTTTAGGGAAAAGCCGAGCCAAAAACAAACAATGAGAAGAGAAACTATGGCCAGATAGAGAAAGTTTGACTGTTGGGAAGAAAAATATTATACACCAACTACTTGTTGAGCGAGAGAAAATCATCTTCCCACCCTTAAATATTGAACTAGGGCTGATAAAACAATTTGTGAGAGCTCTTAATAAGGAGGGAGACTGTTTCAAACAGATATGTATGTGATAGAACGAGTTGAAGCTGCGTTAAATTCAACTCCTATCCCATATTATTTAAAACCACGATGCTGCCCACGTGCATCTTCGATTCGAGGCTTGGAGTCTTATCACAGCTACCGGATGCCAATGTTTAAACAAGGAGGTTATCGTCCCCCCGTTCGCCCCCATACGCCGACCTCGCCAAATCGAGTTAGGCTTATGAGCAGATAAGGCATTGTTCTCCGGCCCGGTTGTGCGTTCCCTCCAAGCTTCCACTCCATTTTCCCCCACGCCAAGGAGATGTCCTGGCTATTTATATGGAAACTTTACCACTAAGATCAGATTGGAGATCCAGATTTTCGTCGCGAAACATCACCACGACCCTCTCTCCCTTTGTGCGCCAAGGGACCTCGACCTCGAGATTCACCATCACTTTTCCAGAAGGAGGACAATATCCCTTGAGTGCCAAAGTTCGAGCCTTTGCGACGCCGAGTCCAAAAGGCTTCCCCCTTGCTGTTCAGAGGAGAACAGCATTAGAACAGCCATTGTTCGCTCGAGTCCCGTTGACAAGAAACGATTCTCACTCTTCCCCCCCTGTTGTTCAAAGGAGAACAGCATTAGAACAGCCATTGTTCGTTTTGAGCCCTTCGCCCAGAAACGGTTCTCACCCCCCCCCTGTTGTTCAGAGGAGAACAACATTAGAACAGCCATTGTTCTTGAGCCCGTAGACAAGAGACGGTTCTCATCCCCCCCTTTGTTCACAAGAGAACAACCTAGAACAGCCATTGTTCTTCAAGCCGTTCGTCGAGAAACGGTTCTCCTTCCCAAGACGCCTCGTCAGGATCCTTTTATTCCCCCCCTTCGGCTGGAACTCGCCAGCGGACCGAAACTCCTTTGCGCCACCTTCCACTGCACCACTAGTGCAAAAGTTACGTAAGCCAAACGTCACCTTTGAGTACTTAACCCTTTTGTCAATTCTATCCTGTGCTTTAAATGGTTTATAGAACCATCCCATCTCTTTAACTCGATATTTGTTTTACCTTTTTTAAATCCTTTAAATCCTCGGATTAGCCGAGCCCCCACGACCCTTTTCATTCTCTGTTTATGTCAATATTTTCCGTCTTGTGTTTGTTGATAGTTATTATTAATAAAACTCTATTTTATTAATGATAGCAATATTATTATCCTTGAGCTCAGTTCCACTTCTTAAGCATATCGAAGATACATAATATCTGCTGCCAGACAGTAACGCACTCTAAAGATAATTAAGGAAGTTCCCTCAACGAATAGTGATATATGGTATCGTCGGGAGTCATTCTACGACATATATATATATATATATATACTATTTAAATTTGGTGTCAGGTGTGGGGTTTAACGCTATATCTTTGCAAACACTGGTCTCAGTCGAGTAAAGCATAGTGTTATTCGTTATAATAATAGAATATAGTAGTTCCCTTTTGTTTTAACGATTGCTATCCCCTTTTTTTGAAACTTAAGAAGCTGGAGTAGCTCAAGGAACGGTTATAATAATTTGTTTGTGTTTTTTTGTGATTTTAGTCAGTGGTTATTTAGATTGAGAAACCAAGTACGAATAGGTCAGTGCCCATATTTAGGTAGGCTAATTCTATAGAGGCATAATTCTTGTTGCAAGGAATTTTAGTTGGTTGACTAGTGCGCCCCCAAGTACAAAGATGACTCCGTTCGAAATCTTTAAAGCGCAAAGAGAATCCTTGGGACTTTCCGGAAAAGAACTAATTAAGTACATAAGAGAGGAATGGATAAGACAAGTGGTTTTCACCATCAGATTAATTTAGCTTGGATTGAAGCAAAATTTCAAAGAGAAAAGGAAGAACGAGAAAGAGAAATACAACGAGAAGAACGAGAAAGAAAAATACAACGAGAAGAACGAGAAAGAGAAAAACAACGAGAGGAACGAGAAAGAGAAATACAACGAAAAGAACGAGAAAGAAAAATACAAAGAGAAGAACGAGAAAGAGAAAAACAACGAAAGGAACGAGAAAGAGAAATACAACGAGAAGAACGAGAAAGAAAAATACAACGAGAAGAACGAGAAAGAGAAATCCAACGAGAAGAAAGAAGGAAGGATTCGCGCCCCTTCCCAGGAAAGCTGACAAAGTTTCCGAGCCCCGTAAAACCCCCAAACTTCTTTTCCCAAAACCAACAACGGGACTCCAAACCTCCCGTTAAGACTTCTCCTCCATCTCTCTTCCCGAAGCGACCAACCATATGCTTCACCTGTGGTGTAGAAAACCACATGAGCTGGAATTGCCCCCAAAATTCTAGGCTTAAAAGCGGACCAGCCCACCAAGTTCACCAGATTAATGCAACCCCGGCTCCCCCGGTGGTGCAGACCCAAGCAGAAACTTCTCCCCCTCCGTCAGGCCACCAGGTAAGTTTTGTTTTTGGTAAAAGTTCATCGGGAACTTTGAAATATGAGGAGGGCAGCGTGGACAGCTGCCGAGTATCGACTCTCGTCAGGGACACAGGATGTACGTGTTTCATCGTGTCCGACGAACTCCTCCCAGTGGCCTCTAACCACGAAAAATTTGCGGTGGTACATGACCACCTTGGGCGGGCGAACCGATTCCCCGTCGTTAGATGTTACCTGCAGTGTCAATATTATAATGGCTGGGCTGAAGTCATTGTAGCACCCATACAATTCTGTTCCTTACTTATAGGACAGAGCCCCCAAGTAAGTTTCGACCCTGTGTTTCAGGCCGCCCTTCCTCAAGGCCGAGATAAGAAAGAAGCCCAGGAGCCCGTCCCCATCAGAACCCCGATACCGTCCGATTTCTCGGAGACCCCTAACCAGGACTTTAGGACGGCAAAAGAGGAGTGTGAATCACTAACACCCTTAGGTGCTAAGGCCCAAGACAAGGAAACGGAGACTGTCCGTGGACCCCAAGAAAAAAAGAACCCCCAAAGCGCCCATGGAGATACCTTCGTAGAACTGGACGAAATATCGGCGCTTGAAGAAGATTACCCCGTGGAGTCCCTTAATGTAATCCAGACAGTGTGCATCCAACCTGATGCCGATTACCCTCCTCCTTCCCTACCAGGCGAGTCTTTGGAACCCTCTGACCTGGATGTTGACGCGCAGCTGACACCACGTCAGAAGAGTCAGCTACAAGAACTAATTAAATGGAATCACCATTTACCCGCCCTATTAGCTCTTTTTGAGCGACTGCGTGAAAATGGCCTCACCATTGGCCCCAGCAAATGCCATTTTGCCCACGAAACCATCAAATATTTGGGTTTCAAAATAGGACAAAGCAAGTTAGGTCCCTATGAGAACAAGATTAAGGCAATCGCCGACATGCCCCTCCCGATTACAAAGAAGCCATTAAGATCGTTCCTAGGATCAGCTTCTCCCTATCAGCGATTTGTTCCGAATTTCGCTGCAATTTCGGCCCCCCTATGCCCCCTTCAAAAAAAGAATTTTCCCGATCGTTTACGTTGGAATAATGTCGCTGTTTCCCATTTTAATCAGCTCAAGAGTAAGTTCATTTCTGCACCCATTTTAAAGTTGCACAACCCAGAAAAATCCATTGGGGTTAAGACCGACGTGAGCAACGAAGGCATTGGAGGTGTACTCCTTCAATACGTGGATGACGGAACGAGTCATCCAGTTGCATATGCTAGTCGTCAATTATTACCACGCGAAAAGAGATATGCCACTAGAGAAAAGAAAGCTCTATCAATTATCTGGGTCATAGACAAATTCAAGCTGTACTTGATATGTAAAGAATTTCAAATAGGAACCGACCACCGTCCGTTAGCCTATATTAGGAATGTGAGACACTCAAACCGCCGCATCATGCGCTTGAGTTTACTCTTGCAAGAGTATCAGTTTAAAATAAATTAGATAAAAAGTTCCGATAACCAGGTCGCTGACGCACTCGGTAGGAATGCGTTACCGAATATCGTAGAGTAAGTGTATTCATAGGATTAGTATCTCCCTGTAGGTATATACCGTCTTGTACGACTTAAATTAAGATTGTTTTATAATATAATTAATTAATGTATATGTCTGACTTTTGTAACGCTCAATGTCTAATTTTTTGTATGTATATATATTTGTACCCATTAATTTACGTATGAATTATTTTGTCCCGTATGTACTAATTTTATATCATTTCATTGTTCCATGCCCTTTTTTTTCTTTGATTAAGTTGTATTAAAGGTTATTTTCCCCTGTAATCAAAAGATCAAAATAATCATATGTATTGAGGTAATACTAGTTAGGTGCAGGAAGGTACGGTTGGTACAAGAAAACGAGTTCCCCACAACGGAGCTCTATCGTTGTCCCTTCTCTTTTTTTTCCGAAGTGACAACTTCCCCCGGAATGGAGGGGTGTGATAGAACGAGTTGAAGCTGCGTTAAATTCAACTCCTATCCCATATTATTTAAAACCACGATGCTGCCCACGTGCATCTTCGATTCGAGGCTTGGAGTCTTATCACAGCTACCGTATGCCAATGTTTAAACAAGGAGGTTATCGTCCCCACGTTCGCCCCCATACGCCGACCTCGCCAGATCGAGTTAGGCTTATGAGCAGATAAGGCATTGTTCTCCGGCCCGGCTGTGCGTTCCCTCCAAGCTTCCACTCCATTTTCCCCCACGCCAAGGAGATGTCCTGGCTATTTATATGGAAACTTTACCCCTAAGATCAGATTGGAGATCCAGATTTTCGTCGCGAAACATCACCACGACCCTCTCTCCCTTTGTGCGCCAAGGGACCTCGACCTCGAGATTCACCATCACTTGTCCAGAAGGAGGACAATATCCATTGAGTGCCAAAGTTCGAGCCTTTGCGACGCCGAGTCCAAAAAGCTTCCCCCTTGCTGTTCAGAGGAGAACAGCATTAGAACAGCCATTGTTCGCTCGAGTCCCGTTGACAAGAAACGGTTCTCACCCTTCCCCCCTGTTGTTCAAAGGAGAACAGCATTAGAACAGCCATTGTTCGTTTTGAGCCCTTCGCCAAGAAACGGTTCTCATCCCTCCCTGTTGTTCAAAGGAGAACAGCATTAGAACAGCCATTGTTCGTTTTGAGCCCTTCGCCAAGAAACGGTTCTCACCCCCCCCCCCTGTTGTTTAGAGGAGAACAACATTAGAACAGCCATTGTTCTTGAGCCCGTAGACAAGAGACGGTTCTCATCCCCCCCTTTGTTCAGAAGAGAACAACCTAGAACAGTTATTGTTCTTCAAGCCGTTCGTCGAGAAACGGTTCTCCTTTCCAAGACGCCTCGTCAGGATCCTTTTATTCCCCCCCCTTCGGCCTGAACTCGCCAGCGGACCGAAACTCCTTTGCGCCACCTTCCATTGCACCACTAGTGCAAAAGTTACGTAAGCCAAACGTCACCTTTGAGTACTTAACCCTTTTGTCAATTCTATCCTGTGCTTTAAATGGTTTATCGAACCATCCCATCTCTTTAACTCGATATTTGTTTTACCTTTTTTAAATCCTTTAAATCCTCGGATTAGCCGAGCCCCCACGACCCTTTTCATTCTCTGTTTATGTCAATATTTTCCGTCTTGTGTTTGTTGATAGTTATTATTAATAAAACTCTATTTTATTAATGATAGCAATATTATTATCCTTGAGCTCAGTTCCACTTCCTAAGCATATCGAAGATACATAATATCGGCCGCCAGACAGTAACGCACTCTAAAGATAATTAAGGAAGTTCCCTCAACGAATAGTGATATATGGTATCGTCGGGAGTGATTCTTACGACAATGTATAATATTCCCCAGCTTAAGTTATGATAAAATAAAGTCTGGAGTTTTTGATGGGCCACGAATAAGAAAGTTAATGGAAAACCAAAACTTTCGAGTTCCATGACTGACATAGAAAAAGGAGGATGGGATTCACAGCTGTTGTGAAAGGATTCCTTGGAAAGAAAAATACTGCTAAGTATAAGGATTTGGGAACGACCTTACTTGATACCTTTCATCTTAAAGGCTAATACATGAGCAGAAATCTTCATTTCTTCAAGAGCCATCTTGATGAATTTCCTGATAATTTTAGCAACGTGAGTGATGAACACGGAAAGCGTTTTCATCAAGATATAAAGATTATGGAGGACAGATAACAAGGCCGATGGAACACAAACATGATGGCAGACTACTGTTGGAGTATTCAACGAGATTGTGTAGATATCAAACACTCCAGACACTCTGGTATAGGTATGTTCACGATTGCTTGTGTTTTCTCCATTATTTTAGAAAAATAACCTTATGTATTTACTAATAGGTGATGTTATCTTACACTGCATTTATCCTTTGAAATTCTCTTGACATTTTAAGTTATGGTTTGAAGATATAACACTTAAAAAACTATCCTTTCTGAGTAAATACATAGGTACATCGTAAAATATGAATATGCTGTAGAATGAAAACCTGATGTATTACAAAAGAATAGATGCTATATTCGAAATCAGCAAGTCAAGATTAGTTAAGAACAAACACAAAACATATAGGGCAAAATGTGTGTTGATCAGTGTAATTAATCTATGGCAGGTAAATAGCAGGAGGAGAAACAAATTTCTTGTAACACCAAATGCAGAACTCTTAAATTGAGCACAAAAAGGGGACGGTCTTGTACAAAACTATTTTAAAGTTTCTTTTGTAAGGACGATTAGATGCGATATTTTCTTTCATTAATCCTCTCATAAATAGTTCCCTTATTTAGTAGGAAACAATATGCTAAATTCCTCGTTTTAAACAGAAACTAACCTAAGTGTTTTAGTCAATTCCCCTATAAGTAAGCACGTTTTTATATATTTTTCATGGCAAGCGGCGAATATTTGAGGCTATTCGGGCAGAAGTTTTAATCCAATCATCCCAAGTTGGAGCGCAGAGTATGGTGAGTTAATCCACTCTCTCAATCTAGGCTCCTCTTAGGGTGATATTTTTTAGCCATTAACTGTCTTAATACCTTCTCTTTCTTTTCTTCTACTATATTTTCTAACCCAAGTCAACGCCACAGCTAAAATGGCGCTTCCCCAGAACAAACTTGCTTCCTTAATACATCGAACGAGGATGTCTTGATAGAGCCCTACTCTGAGGTCAGTGTGAGTTCCAATACTTAAACAGAAGTATCATAGCCGCAGAGAAGGCTGGCTATTCCTTCCAAAGGGATCATTGTTTGCCGGGAACTAACTAATTCTACGGCTAGACAGAGCTATGCTAAGGAGACTGGGTTATATAGATGTTAACAGAGGAAGAAGAAAAGAATATCTCTCGTCCACCTAGTGCGGCTTCGAAGAATAGCGGGTCCTTTGTCTTTATGGCCTCGATGCCATGGGGGAGAGGGAAGGAAGAAATTACAAAAACCATCCCAACGAAAATTACAAAAATATATAGAGGATCCTTGATAGTATCTGGATCCTTTATTCATTTGTAGATGATCAGGCATCTTCTATCCACTTGCGTTATACCCTCTTCTGTTGCCAGTTTAACACAAAGAACGATCCCGCAAGGATTTTAAAGTTGTTTGAACATTTGACAGTCAATGGCACACATGTTCAAGCCAACAATCGATATAAATTGGAATTTCTTATAGGCGTAATCTCTTTGAGATAAATGAGACTTGACTTTTGTTTGTTTTAATTTAATGGTGGGCCATCTGTTATTACCCTCAAGAGTATAAAGTGGTCTAAATTAGAACTACTAGGAAGCAGTGCCTGAATCGATGCTTTGTGGCGAATATTTGACACCGTGTAAGAACATTCTCGCAATTATTAATACGGTATTATCCATACCATGACTTCGGGCATACAATGAAATTATTTCGACGTGTTTAAATGGCTCAAATGCAAATTTGCTTAAGGTGTCCAATTATGTGAAAGATAAATAAGTTTCTTGGGGAGCCGAGTAGGTGAATTATTTGTATCACACCTTGCTTCCTCCAAGCATTGCAGTTCATATGTTAGATAAAATAGTTCCTCCCGTTCACATCAGGGATTTTATTTCGTATAGAGAGGCTAAAAGTTATTTCTGTCGTGCTCTGTTCGAGCTGGCACTTTCATATCTCTCAGGTTAGCAACCCAACCGAAAGTTGATGGTTACGGGAGCCTACGGTTGCTCGCGCAGTGGTAAGACATATTTCATTGAGTTATACCTTTCCCGTGTGACACCCTGTCGGACTTGCAGTGATTTCGACTCAAACTCTGCTTTTTTCAATACTGCGACAATAACTTTCGTCTTCGTGACTGATACTCACAAAGGAAATAACCACGCTACTCCAGTGAGACGCTTAATTCGGCTGATACATTGCTATTAAGTTGGCAGCATACAGGGCAGGTCTACGGTACTAATAACGGGTTATCTGTTCTATTGCTCCTACATGATGTAGAATGAGGTGATATTAAAGATCGACCTCCTTCTAAGGACGAGGATACGCTGAATCACCTATTCATTCTCCCTGACGAGAGAATCCACGAAAAACGAAAGAGAAGGATTTCGGGGATAGCTGTACAGTATCTCTTTCAGTAAGAAATCGATGTCAAAAAATTTCCCTTTGATATCTGCATCTAGGCAACGTACGGCTATACCATTGAGGATATTCTGGAAGATGGCCCTTACATCTGTTTCCAGGAAGATATCGAGAGCACTTTACGTGTTTCGAGTTACAGTGTGCCTTTGGCACACTCTGCTATTAAGTTGGCAGCATACAGGGCAGGTCTACGGTACTAATAACGGGTTATCTGTTCTATTGCTCCTACATGATGTAGAATGAGGTGATATTAAAGATCGACCTCCTTCTAAGGACGAGGATACGCTGAATCACCTATTCATTCTCCCTGACGAGAGAATCCACGAAAAACGAAAGAGAAGGATTTCGGGGATAGCTGTACAGTATCTCTTTCAGTAAGAAATCGATGGCAAAAAATTTCCCTTTGATATCTGCATCTAGGCAACGTACGGCTATACCATTGAGGATATTCTGGAAGATGGCCCTTACATCTGTTTCCAGGAAGATATCGAGAGCACTTTACGTGTTTCGAGTTACAGTGTGCCTTTGGCACACTCTGTTAGATGTGTTCGTGCCATTGTTTCTTCTTTATGGTCTTGACGATACACACTCTTTCTCTGAGAATGAAGGGTCATTTCCTGCTGCTAGGCAATTTCAGAACTGGTCGAGATCTGTAGATTAATGTCTCTCGTTTAAAGGAATTCAGGTATATATGTCCTAGGCTGCTTCTTTTTCTTGTCTTTATTTTGTGCCTTTGATCTTCTTGTGTATATCTGGAATTCGAATTAACGTGATCAATTTCCTATTTCTATATATTTTGCCATATTGCTGTGTCTGTGATCTTCATTTATTGAAATGAATCAAATCACTATTTCAGGCGGTGAATTTAAGTCGGTATATGAGAAAATAAAGTTTTCCTCTGCCCCCATCACTCTAGGCATGGCTTCTAATTATTAAATGAGAGCGTTTTGCAGGCTTGCAGCATACTTGTCAGTCACCAAGGTGTTTAAATGCTATCAAATTGAAGCTCTTAGACTATAAATGTGGTCAGTGCCACTTCACCTTACGTGAATTTCAGTGGCCAGATTCAAGTTAGTGTCAGAGCACGTTCGCTGCTCTTTATGGCGTTTATGTGTTTCTTAACTCCAAGAATCCACTCAATTTCTTCAGGAAGATGGAATCACCATCACTGACAATGTGCCTATGATGGAATCCATTGTAATCACTTTCTTCGAATTCCCAACTTTGATGCTTCTCCACCAGAGTTCCAGCCATCAGTGACCACTTTCTTTAATTGTCACCAATACGTTCTGTATTTCACCTTCAACAATTGTAATCGATTGTATATTGAAATCCGTGGCGATATTATTTTATGTACTATGGCTGGTTTTTGCCAACTTTTCTATCATACGCCGAAACGGATGGCCCCAGCGTACGGGGAAGGAAGCTTACTTTTTGGACGATAAAGTGGTTGTGAACCCGCTGGTACACTACAAAACAAGATCTGACAGACAGATGGGTTTTCTATTTATTTATTTAAGACCAAGTTCATGCATACATTCATCCGTCGTAGATATCACACCCACCCCCATCAGTTTCGATATGGGTCTCTACCAGACTTAGTAAATTGCACCTGATTCTCTGTCCTCTATTTGAATGATTCTTCAGAAATAGATTAATTTTTACGATCGAGAGAACGTCTTCAATCTCCAAACGTTTTATGCGTATGTTGGATTTGATACATGAGACTATTAAGCGGTTCACGACTGTCGCTTTCCATACATGCCTAATAGAATTTATATTTTTTATTTTGGGAGCACATCTGGTGACTGCCTACTTGGGCATAAGTCGCTGTACTTACTACAGCCTAAGACTAGGCTATATAAAAAGAATTACAAGTAAATAACAGGGATAAAAAAATCATAAAATAAAAAAAACAACAAAACAAAGCAAAATACTAAAAAGAAGGAAGCTCGATCCTGTGTCAGGGGGAGGCCCGCCTCTCCCTGCGCGGGAGGATTTGACCCACAACAAACAGTAAAATAAAGTGGAGGATGGAAACCTCAATAACGTTGTATAGTCCGCAATTCCGTGTGCACGAACCAGTCAGGAGTACAAGGGACAAGCGGTAGTGATCCCACTTGTCCTGGTATTAGGACAGGTAAAGTGCGAGAACCCAGACTGGGACATTCAACAAGAATGTTCCAAACAGTCTGGGGGTAAAACGCAGTCGTCGCAGTAAGGCGAAGGCAATCGCTCTATCATTTGGCATTCGTCCCAAGAATATGGCCAATTTGAAGACGACAGAAAGCAATCTGAAGCCATCATTGCATTGAAGGATAGATACATGGGAAGATTTGCGGCGCAATGGCACGTAATCTTATGTTCTCCTCGACCATCTCCCAGCTTCTTTGACACGGCGTCCGGGGAGGAGCCCGTATTACTGCTATGTAGTTGGTGTTTGGAAGAGCTTAACGCTGGTCTGGTCACAAAGTCCTAGCGGACAATTTGGCGCCCTCATCGGCGTGCTCATTCTCCGCAATTTCTACATGTCCAGGAACCCAGCAGAAGATAATCTCGACATACTTCCCGGCTCACCAAAACCGTAGTGTCATGGATATCGTGAAACCAGAAGATGAGGAGATTCCAATGCCCCGAGATCACTCAGGTCACTTTGTTAGTCACTATAAACTACAATACGATCCCCGAACCTGGCATGTCGCGTTATCTCCTGTACTGAGTGGGGTATTACAACCAACTTGGCCGTGAAGACAGACGCTGCGCGTGGCAGAGCACCGCTGACTACAAACAGGGGGATACGGCATGGAAACCCACCCCCTCTTGGAACGTGGAGCTATCCGTATAAACTCACACGGTTTCAGTGAGACACGAAGAGTGCTCCAAAAAGGCCGAACGCAATAATTTCGGTCAGGTAAAAACTAAGGAATTGCGTGGCGACAAATAGGCCAAGGTAGTACCCTCCATGGTTGCATCCTTGGCTGAGCCAGTGGCACCACGGTTCTAAGAGCTATACGTAGCTCTCGAAGAAGTCTCAACCCCCTAAACCCAAAGGGATTAGGGTATGACTGGCATCTCTCGGCGGAATAGGCACTTTCAAGATCAGCTTAGGATGCAGATAGAGCTGTTGGCCACTGAAGAAGGCGCTAAGCTCGCGCAGAGAAGCTAATTATGCATTGTGAAAGGCGCAGAGCAAGTGGCATCTCCTCAACATCTACAAGTATTCATTCAATGGAGGAAGTGCACAAGGCACCGGTCACCAGGTGATTGCCAGTGGGGAAGTTCGAGTCCGCCTTCCGCAATATAAGCTCGGCTGTGGATGTATAAAATTCGCATCCGTAGTCGAGTTTCGAACGAACAAACGATCTATGAAAAGTAAGGCAGTACAATAGACCTTAAGCCTACGAATATAAGCTTCAAGAAACGGTGTGATTGCATCAGTTTCAGGCGTACTCCGTTGAGAAACAAGTCCGGGTCAAGTTAGAGCCGTGGAAGGCAGCAGAAATGCACCACCTTAGTCTTGGCCAAGGAAAACAGAAGCCTGTGCGTTTCGGAAGCGATAGTTGCGGTCCAATGCCTGTTGGAGCCGACACACCAAAGTTGGAATCTGGGACACGCAAATAGAGATCAAACGGTCGTCCACGTAGAGCGTAGTGATAAAATCTTCCAGAAACACGGAGGTGATGCCATTGATGTTCAGGGCGAAGAGTGTAACACTGAGGACACTTCAATGTGGACTAGTCTCTTCCTGCTCCATTGGGCCGGAAAGGGCTCACTCCATCAGTATGCGGAATCGACGATCTCGCAAAAATTCAGATATAAAGATTGGGAGGCGACCTTTGCCCCGATTGTGTGCATAGTCTTAAGGATACTGTATAGCCATGCTGTACAATAGGCCTTCTACAGATCTAAAAACACCGTGGCGTAGTGCTGCCTACGAAAGAAGGCCTCGCAGATGGATTTTTTCCAATGGGAGCAGAGCAAGTAACGCGGAGTGGTGCCTGCCGCAGCCTCACTGTGCAGAAGACACATAGCCACCATTCTCCAGAAAGAAGGTTAATCTAACATTTACCAATTTTTCTATCAGCTTTCATACGCAGAAGGTTAGAGAGATTTGTCTTTGGCTTGTGAAAATCGAGCACAGTAGCGATTCGCCAGGAAAATATGCGAGGGTACCCTCTACCCAGATTCTGTTGAACAAACCTAACAGAAATACGATGGCTCGCTCACCCAGGTGTCGAAGTATGGCGTACGGGACATCGTCTAGACTAGGGGCGGTGTTAGTGGATGAAGCGATAGCAGAACGCAACTCTCTCAAATTAAATCTGTCATTTAAGGGTCTTTTGCCTCTGGAGGTAAAGTTCAGTCAGTGCCCTTCCGTGATAACCCGACGCGCATTAAATACTGGCGGAGCAGCACCCCGGCTTGAGAAAGAGGGGGCCAAGGATTCCGCTAGAATCTGCCTTGTATCCGCTTGACTCGCTTCCACACCTCTGCTGGAGGGTTTTTTCCCCTTAAGTGAAGATACACATGCTCGCCAAGAAAAGCGGCAGGTGTTTTTCCAAATAAACCGGAACCTAGCCCTAGCTCCACGAAATTCAGCGACAGTGAAGTCGTTCGGCCACCGCTTATAGCGCTGACAAACAAGTTAGCGGTTGGCGTACAAAACGGCCAGAAGTTCTAGGAATAGTAGTTATGCCAATGGCGAAGAGGGTGCCGGGAAGAACTCAACGTCATCATCTACCGATCTAAACTCGTCTACTGGGACAGACAAATTTTCCGAAATGCGGATCATCACACCCGCGCCAAGCACCACTAGGTTGTGCTCTCGAGTGGCAGTGGTATATAAAATTTTGAATGGAAAGTTATCACTACTATGTGGTCATCTACGAACCCCCCACCCCCCACCCCCCAAATCTGGCTGTGCGTCCAGAGAGCACAAAGATAGACCCGACAGGAAAATAAAGCCGTTTTGGCGCAGTAATACCTAAAGTTATGCACATTTAAGACACCTATAACCAGCTCGTCGATCAGGTCGGAAACGACTTGACCCCTGCGATTAATCAAGTAGTTTATACGAGACTAGAAAAGGGCCTCGGCAACCGTGCGACGACGCGGCGAAAGTCCCTGCGTCAAAGTCGGCTGACGGTGGAATGTACGTGGAAGTAACAGTATACCTTCTATCCAGGTGCAGCTGAATGGCTACTACTTGCAAGGAGGTATCTAAAGCGAAGGGAAGAACGGAGCGATCATGCCATGTGTAAATAACACATCATCCTGGCTGGACCCACACCCTAGTGGTGGGGTCGCAAAACTTTATACTCCGGAAGGATGGGCAGGGGACACGCGCCTAGTATACTAACTTTCAAAAGATTGATGACGGGGAACGGGAGAAGACGAAACCCCGCAGCCCCTAGAAGCTCGCTCGGAGTCTGCGTCAATTGCATTGAAGGAATATGCCTTCCAGTACAAGTCCGGAGGAGATGCGGGGGCCCTTTACGAAGAGATGACACTCGCGGGAATGCCCATAGGCTTCCTAAAGGCTGAACCCTGGGCGCTGTTGGCCGGACAATGCGTTAAAGACACTGTTGCCTTCGAGAATTATCGGGGTAGGTTCGACTAGCTATGCGAGTCTTTTTATCCCTCTGCCTTAAAACGTTAGTCGAGCATGATGGCGTCGGATGCGAGGGTCCCTCGTTTGGAGTATCCACCGTCTCCGAGCCACCTAGCTTACTACTGGGTGTGGGCTAAGGAGTAGAAGCTCCTTTAGTGCTGTCCCCCTTTCAGGGCGCAGCTTTAGGAACCCCGGAAGATGGCCTGACAACCCTCTTCAGGGTTGTTGCCTCCTGTGAGTATAACGACTCGGTAGAGGCGCGCATCCGTTTCGCTTTACGCGAAACGGCCACTCTGGGAGAAGGGGGGGTGAGCCCTGGTTTTACCCATGGCTGGACCTGAACTCTTTGTGCCGCCGGCTCTACTCGAGTTGCACCCAAGGTGGGTAGAGCATGCATCAGGGTTCCAAATTTGCGCGGAAACGACCTTGGTCGTAGGCCTGGAGGGGCCAGGAGCAGAGGGTGTCATTCTTAGCACTGAGGCATATGACGTCCGATGCAAGGCCGAGCACGCCAGGACCAATTCCTTAGCCTCGTGAAATGAGAGACGATCCTGCTCCTGAAGGGCCAGGATTTCTTTCTCAAGGACATACGTACAACATTGCTTCGAAGAAGCTGTGTGCGGCTCTCCACAATTGGAAGACTGGGCCACGCACGATTTGGACTTATCGTGCGTGTGCAAACAACCGGCACGGACCGACTCAGGAACCTTGTCAGACTCAAACGTGACGAAAAGTGTAGGGGTGGGTCTCGAGGCCCCTCGCTGTTTTCTCATCACACGTTAGACTTTGATAGCCAAATCGTCGTCCAGCTATAAGGTGACTTAATCTATGGAGTATTCGACGAGTTCCCTAGCATAAACTACTCCTTTCTTGAAGTTTATGGTAATGTGCGGCGTCACAATCACAGGCGTGCCATCAAGTGTCCGGAAGACACTAATCATGGCCGCCTCGGAGGGATTCGACGCATTCGCCAAAAGGCTCCCGTCCGTGAAACTGGTCACTTTCGGCTCTCTACGAATCACACTAGCTAGAGCTCTCCTCTAATAGACCATCTTGCCCTTAGCTAACATGCTGCCATCAGTGAATCGAATAACAAGGAAACGTTTGAAGCCATAAGGCTCTAAAACGCCAGGTAGGCTCTGAATGAGGGGCCCCGACGTAATTGAGGCTCCGCTCCGGATGTGCCGATCTTGGCTTGGTTTCATACCAAAACGGCTGGGCCCCGTCCGTCCCCGCGCCCAGGTGTAAGGAGAGAAGCCCCGAGTCTGGTGCCGGATGGAGCGCTGAGTCCCGTCAGCATTCGGACAGCAAGGAAAATCGCCGCGCCCCTTACGGGGTATGCCTAATAGAGATTAGCTATGTTGGCGTAGGTGAGATGCTACTTGCTTTTCGTCGTGGCCAGCACAAGATGATCGTAATTAATCTATTTGAACAATTCGTTGGTAATGTCGAAAACCACATTCTGCTCTTTCGAATAAATTTCATAAGAAAATTAACCTCGTTAAAATCAGTCCATTAAAAATGCAAAGTCTAAATCATAGCTAAATTGATTAATCTTGACGAGAATCAGAGGGATGTTTGCGGCTAATGTGAATTCAAGACGAGAGAAGGCTAATAATAACAAGGAAGACAATAATAATAAAATCCGATGATGAGCAAATCATAATACAGGATTAGGTAACCCTAGATTATATAGTAGCATTAGAAGATAATAATTGGCAATCGCCATTACCCACTTAGTCACTGATGGAAAGGGAGAAGATTGATTAAGTTTTGCTCTTTGTGAAAATGATTCCCTTGTGTATGCCTGGTTTCCTCATCAAGAAATTCCTATTGTTCAATCTGAACTATGTTTCGGATGCTGATAGCTGTGGTTGTTTATCATCGCATTAATGGCTGGACAAATATTGATTGTTCTAAGTTTGGGAATATGTGTGTTTCGTTTCCCAAGGTAAAAACTCATTTTTGAACATCTTAGAGCAATTCACTCAAGACACGAGCCTCTTGTAATGGAATCTAGATGACAAATTATTATTGACACCGTGCAATATAAATGTGACTGATCTAATGACTACCCTACTACTTTACATAATTCACAAATTATAAAGAGTTTATTTAAAAAAGGTGTTAATATGTCATCAACATATTATACAATGGATAATCGTACCTACATTTCAAATAAATCTTTTGTTGTTTTGTCATCGCCTCCATCGTACACATAAATAAGGTTGTAAAGGAGCATCAATTTTATCTCAAGACTTCTAAATATGTGAAAGTTGACTAAATAATTCCGCTATAGAGCAGTTTACTCAATGAGGAGATGAATTGTTCTAAGGTTGGCTAATAATAATGTTTATCATGTTACATTGTATGAAATTCCGCCTGCGTCAAAATGAAAAAAAATTAATTGAAATGAATGAAATGCCACAAAAATAAATAAGGGTAATTTTTATTCCCATTGGATGAATTTAGAGATGAAGGAGAAAAAAAGAGAGGATATGCATAAAAATTAATTTTACAACTCTTATATATATGTAAGGTCATAGGTATTCTAAAGTAATATTTCTAGATTTTAATCTCAAACATATTACTGTAGCGATTTCATCGATATTCCAAGTATGTGTTATTTTATAGGTGATGAAATGTTGTAGTATTTGAGTGTTAACTAGTTTTATTGGCTTGAAATTGTTATTTATAGAAGAGTGATCATTCACTTAACTAGCTGAAATATTGATTTATAATCTATATCAGCGAACTTATTAAGTTATTAAAGTCTTCAAAGTTTTAGCCGGTTTATTTCTAAACTCAGGAATTACATAATTTGGTCGTAGGACGCTAGAGGCGTTCCAATATTACAATCTCATTTCGTATAGAGGGAGATGAGATTTCCACCTCCTACTCCAGAACAGAAAACATTGTTTAAAAACTAAAATTCATTAAACCAGAATAATCACTTATTATTAATCGAGACAGTTTCTTTACATTTACGGAATTTGTTTTTGGCATCTGTTTTTCTCTATATTATCGATTTATTCCTCTTGTAGTGGAGTTTTTCCTATCAGCTCTTTCACATAAAATAAAATGGACGTTGCTTGCCAAATGCCGTTTATTATTCTATGAGACAGACAAGGTTGAAGAAGTTTTGAATAGGCGTTTTATGCCAAAATTTAGTTAGCATTGTTAATCCAAATCATTGAGAAGGATAGGAATAAAAAGCTTCTAGTTTTGTGATTCGCATAAATTCACACTATATACCGTATAATAAATTTCAAATTTGCATTTAATTTTTATTTCTATTCGTTCTAATTCTGCAGTTAATTCCGAGACGGGCAGCGTTGCCTATTAAAATGAACGAATTAAGAAATTTTGCATTTCAGAAATGAAAGATATGTGAAACAATGGCTGAGTTTATGATTTGAAAATGTTATCAAAACGTACACAATTAATTAAATGTAAATCAAAAGTATAGTATATATTTTATATTTGCATTTATTTGATAAGACTTGAATTTTGTAATGTATCAAATGTAAATATATTGGTTAATAAAGGATATATGAGATAAAGAACAAATTTCAGAAGAGTTTCATGCGATGGCTACTCGATTTATGGAATAGGTACATTTTTAATTCCCTTAACCACATATCTTCTCATAAGAAAATCCTTTCAATCGTATCGGGCTAGGATTCCTCATTAGTTTTAATTTAATTTGAAAAAGTTTATATATCTAAAGGAATAAATATTTAAATGCATTTGTAGTTAAATTTGCCAGATACCTTTTCCCAACATTGCACAGAATGTCTATTTTGTCAAGATTATTTGGATGGAAAAGGTGGATTTCAATAAAATTGATATGAAAAGATATTACGTTGTTATTCCATTCATTGCAAAAGACAGAAAATGAAATAGGGTGCCAGGCACTGTACTGATTGGATTTCGTAAGATAAATCATCTATATCTTGTAGATGAGAGAAAAAATAAGCTATGATAGTGAGTGAAAATATACATAATAGAGTATCCATTGCATATACCAGGAATAGATGAAATTAAATGCAAACGGTAAGATTATTCGCTTTACTAGTAGACTGCAAATGGTTTTTATTTGCTTTATTTTGTTGTTGCTTAAACAAATAAGATCGTCCCTAATTCGATTATAATACAATTTTGTCTATTTAATTTATATATTTTATATCCATATATTTTATTAACACTTATTCACTCATGTGAAACATTTTGTGACAATTTTGAAAATAATTGGATTCATATTTGCAACTAACATAGCCTTCGGGACGTGGGTACAATATGAAGGTATTGTGGCTATGACCTATAGAATAAAAATATCTTTAAAAAATCTTCTTTACAACATTACTTTACTTATCAATGAAATACTTAAAATTCACTTAAACCTCCCATGTGTTACATTTTGTTAGAATCCATTTTTGACCTCACACTTAGCAATCAATCTTTACGGAATGTGTCGTACACTCTGGCTTTATGCGCAAAGATGGCAACAAATAACAATCCAGTTATTTCTTAGTCATGAGCGTGTAAGGTATATAGTTTCATCTGAAGAAAATATACTTCAGCAAATTGCGTGTGATGAAAGTCATAGCGAAGATGAATTGCAAGCAGGTTCCTCTGATATTGAATACGAACCGAGAGATTCTTCTCTCGGTTGTTATTCAATATCAGAAGAACCCGCTTGCACTTCATCTTCATTACCAATTGTGATAGAATGACTCTCGAAAAAGGAGAAAGGCAAGATGAAGAAAGACATACATCAGTTTCCAATCTTTAAAGAAACATCTAGTGATGAAGTTTCATCCGAGGAGTAAAACGCTCAAGAATATATACAAGTGGAAATCAAATAGACGGGAGCTTAGGCCTATTTTCCTCTACTAACTTTTATCACGGAGCAGAAATGTATGCACACATAAACCTCGAACTTAAGCTAGCCCATACAATGGAAACGAAGCATTCAGTCTCTTGGGCTTATTTTATATGCAGTAGCTGATGGACATAATTTTACTTCTATTGATGATTTATGGAATTCAGTTGATGCGAGTCCAATTTATCGAGCTATAATGTCAAAGGAATGTTTTCGTTTTATCTTAAGATCAATAAGGTTGGATAATTACATAAATCGTCGGGAATATCTGCAAGATGATAGGTTAGATGCATTCGGCGAGATCTGAATACATTCGAAGAAATGCTTTCTCAATTTTATATTCTTGATGATACACTAACTGTGAGTGAGCAATTACTTGGGTACCGAGGAAGAATTCCGGGACGGACCTACCTTCCAACAAAACCAAGAAAATATGGGCTGAAAACCTTTTGGCTATGTGAAGCAAAGAGTGGGCATGCGCTGAATGCAAAGGTTATACTGGGAAGAAAAGAGAAGGAGTACATTGGAATCATGCAAAGGATGTTGTGATTGAACTATGCACACCCACTGAAAAAATGGACGGGAGGTCGTTACAGACAACTTATTCACGGCGCAGGGTTTAGCTCTTGCATTATTAGAAAGAATCTTATTTTGTCGACAAAAATCAGGTCAAATAGAAAAAAAGATTTCTCAACCCCTAAGGGAGAACAAAAGACCACTGCAATCAAGTAAGGTTGATTATGATCATCAAAGTAACATCATGTTGGTTTCCTTTTTTCGTAGAATGGCCCTTTTTGATCACTCCACACCAGACACTACTTTTATGTAGGAGAATGCCGCCTTTTAATCTCTCTTCACACAAACCGCTTTTGTCGTGGTATTCTTGGTGGTAGTGATATACTTCTTTGATGAAGTAGGCTTTGTTCTAAGAGTTCTAAGATTGTTATTTAAAAGAAGAGAGCCGTCTCAAACGCGTAAGGATATAGATAAACGCCAACGAATTTCAGAAATAAACTTATATTTTGAACTTTAACAATTTAATACACAAAAACTAACCATTAACCACAGAAATACTCCGAATATTATAATACACAATAATTACTTTAATTAGCTTTCCCCTCTAAAATTAATTTAATTCTCCAAGCACTTGAATATACAAGATTTAGGCTTATTGACTCTACTTGAGTGTAAATACCTCACGAATGTTATTTGCTGCACAACGCGTGCTGACTGGCCAGATGGAGGTGGTCGAGATCACGAGGTACTTTTGGCGAGGGTAGCAGATTAGGGTCTACACGGTATTCGGGGGGGAGGGGTAATTCAAGGACGAAAACAATCACAGTGCATCAGGCGGCACCAAGGTAGGCGTGGTCTTTCTGGCGAGAGTAAGTCGAACTTAGTTCTTAAACCAATTTAACTTAGAGTTCGGTGTGACCACCGAGTAAGGAGCTCGACGGGGAGCTTTTCTCCTTCGTTACTTAATTCCTCATGGGCGAGGACTGTAGTTTGTACTAGGGGAGGGTCTTCTTCAAGGGCAAGGATCGATTAGGGGGGGTTTCTCTGACGAGAATAAGTTAAACTTGAATAAGTTGACTTAAAGGTCGATTTGGTAACCAGGAACTAGCTCGAGGATGAGTTTCTTCTTAGTTCTAGCCTTGCTCAAGGGCGAGTATAACGGAAGGGGGTTTTTCTGACGAGAATAAGTAGAACTTGGTTCCTCACCCAAGTTAACTTATGAGTTTGGTGTGGCCCCTGAGTATCGGGCTCGAGTGGGAGCCTTTTCCTTCTTATTTTCTTAATTCCTTAAGGACGAGAAATACCCCTGGTGTTTAAGATGCACCAGGATATGAGGAGTCTCTCTGACGAAAGTAAGTTAAACTCGAACAAGTTAACTTAACGTTCGGTTTGATAACCATGGACTATCTCGAGGATGAATTGCTTCTTAGCCCCTTAAGGTAGCCCTGCCTCTCTTGAAGGGGACTTCGTAGTATGACGAGCCAAGTATTCTTACCTGTCCTGACTCGGTTGGTTATTAATATGGGAACTTCGTCACCTGGAGACTGACGTATTCTACCTATCCAGTCTCGGTAGCCCGGGGTCTTAATCTGGGGACTTCGTCACTTGGAGACTGACGTATTCTACCTATCCAGTCTCGGTAGCCCCATCTTAATCCGGAGACTTCGTCAACTGGAGACTGACGTATTCTACTACGATTTCCTCAGTGTTTCTTATTTATACCTCTTACCCCACTTGAGGAGGGGTAAGAGGGGGGGGAGGCTTGGGGACGGGCCCAGGAGGGTTCTTATTCCAAACGCTTTTTCTCACTAAGTCTTACATCGGCTTCTCGTTAGCCTTTGAACTTGAGAGAAAAGCGTCTCCAATTTCTTACTTTAGGTGACATTGAATATCACTCTCGTAAGGGAGATCTTGCATTTTGACCTTTAGGCCTTTCATAGCGACGAGAGGCGTGGCGATGTGGTTACGCACTTGACCCCACGGTGCCGGGGCCAGATGTCTTTGCGGTAACCGCTTAATTCTCCAGTGAGAGAGAACGGGGGAGTGACGATTCCCCTACACCTATATTTTGAAGAAAAATAAGAATGTTATTTTACTTAGTTCCTTTCATGCTCAGGATGAGTGTTTGCCTGAGAAAGCTAATAAACCTGCTCTAATTTTAGATTACAATTTAGGAAAAAAAGGACTTGACTTATTCGATCAAAACAGAATAATTTACATGCAGAAGGAAAACTTATTGCTTGCCTCGGCGAGTTTTTAATAATATAATGTAAGTGTTCACAATGCCTTCCTTATTTTCCGACAAAAAAATCCCCAATATCAAAAGAAGGTATTCCTGAAAAACATCGCAAAAATGCTTGTAAGACCAAGTATGTAGGGCCTCTCGTGACGAATGTAATAAGTATATGTGCCCATCACACAGGGGATTGGTAAAAAGTACAAAATGTCCAACTTGCTAAAACAATCGCTCGTGGAATAAAGAGATCTACAGGGAATAACACGTTACAAAAAAATAAGTGCATCTGCTATCGCAAGGTCACTCTGAAAGGCAGAAATAATTAAATATATAATGTATATTTTGTATGGAAACCAGCAAGCTACAAAACGTTACATATGTATGATAAGGGTTAAAACGGATATTTCTAAAAAAACGGATATACTCGTACCTACCCAAAAGAATGTCTTGAGAAAATATCACAACTCATGGGTTTAAAGAAATTTATGAGTTAGCGACCATCAATATTTCTGAAAGCTCTCATCATCAGTCCTCTAATATTGATTTTGTTGATAACAACAATACGTCGGCCGTGCTTTTGATGACACAGTCTATCTTTATGCTTCATTATTTTTCAGCTCTCTTTGACAAATCTACAGTATTGCCAAGCTCCTCTAAACATTTCCATAGATTTTTCATTGGCAACCCTTTATCACCATAGTGAAAAGGCAGAAATAATTAAATATATACTCGTAATGTATATTTTTTAGGGAAACAATAATTAAATATATAATGCATATATTTTATGGAAACCAGTAAATTACAAAATGCTACATATGAGTGATGGCCCTCCTTGTTTCACGTGAGTGGATAAGGGTTAAAACGGATATTTCTAAAAGAACGGATATACCTTGCCGAAAGAATGTCTTTAGCCCTTGCAATTCTGCCTTTAACTAGTTAGTAACCTGCCTTACCTACAGCAGGGGCAATACCCCTGCTTCAACTGAAACCTACATCTTGCACTATTTACTTTGTCTACGTTCTCTCCCTCCTTTACAACTCTCTGCTAACTAAGTTTCTGCATGAATTTCAAATCCTTTTCTTTGCACTTATATTTCGAGAATAAAAATAACGTTAACCTCACGTTTTTAAAATAAACTTCAAAAGAGGAGTGTAATGCTTTTTAATAGTTACACGAGACCAAAAAGGTATATTTCCCCTCTTCCTAATATGGCGTCTCCTCTAACCTCTTCATCAATTGGGCGAGAAGACTTGGGTTTCCTTCGATTAGTATTCTCTTATTCTTTATTTCTGAAATGTCTGCCTTTTTACGACACATTATTCTCTCATTTGATCACAAGATCTTCCAGCGGGCAATTAATGTCTTTGTAATGAATGGCATTAAAAATAAGTTATAACCTTTCTTCTTTGACCCACTCACTTCTATTCTATCCATTTTCCTACGTGGTTTCAATTTAGCCCCTTATAACTTTAAAAATAAAAAATAAATTTACTGAAACATTGCTTTATATAAATATTGTTGCCGTTTTTAAGACAGGAAAATATTGGTTTAAGTAAAACGTATTCATGAATGCTTAAGTTCTGCACATAATAAGATAGAAGATATTCTTTGAAATGTAAAAACTTTCATTTTCTTGGTTGCATAACGTAGTGAAGATAAATAAAATAATAATATCAATGGCCTTTGTGGTTTTTGAGGAAACCTCGCTTTTTTACTCATTCTTTTCTTTTGTCGCGGATGAATTTTTTCCATAATTTACTGGGCATTTTTAAGATTATTGTTTAGTTTTTGAATACTTCTGTTTAGCAAAAATCAGAATAGAATATTCGCTTATATCAGCTAATGTATTGAAAGTAAATTGCTTGACTTGATAATAAAAATGTGAGCACAGGATATGAATATTTATTTTTGAATACGCAACGTTTCGAATCTTTTTGCTTCATACTTACTGTATAATAAATTGCGAGGAGAACTGAAAGCTCCTTAACACCAAGCAGAAAAATTATTTTCCACATAGTTCATATTTTACACTTATTTTGTAGTGAAATAAACATAATAAAAACAATTACAATGCTACTAAATGATAACCTGGGAGTTATATTGTAAAAGTTCTTATAGTTTCCAGAGGTTATCGAAGTTAAAGGAGATAAGCGAATCAATTAAAGTAGATTCAAAGACCCGAATTCTGATGTTATTTATTATTCTATTGTAAACAATTTACCTCGTTCCATCTTTATCTGAGAATAATATTTGCTTAAAATGTCAATCGTTATGTTGCCAATTCTTAACTTTGTACTTGTTTTTTATTTATTCGTACAACCATGCTTCTGCCACTTGGCCGAACGAATGACCTGTTAAATTTTTAAATGGAATGCGATATACATCTGGTTATACTTGAAAAGTTAATTGCTATTATTATCTCCTTCTTGATTGTGGCAAAAAAAGCTAAAGGCTGTGTTTAGTTAACTGTTCAATGGAATGTTTTAGGCATTTTATCTATGTATGACGGTAAGGCATGTCCATGTACCTACGTTATTACTACTGGATTTTTTATTTTTTTTTTTATTTAAGGGGCTATCTGGCGACTGCCGACTTAGGCATAAGTCGCCGTAAACAAACAGCCTAGTTCTAGGCTACTTCAAAAAATGGAACAGGGAACAACAAAAAAGAAATAACAATAACAAAACAATAACAAAAACAACAACAACAACAACAAAAACAACAACAACAAAAATTAAGCCTGGTTAAAAAAAAGGGAGAAGGCCGGCCTCCCCCAAAAAGTTAGCAAGTCCACCAGTCAAAGTGCACGCACTCGTCCCGAGTACAAGGGACAGGCGGTAGCGACCCCGCCCATCCCGGTACCGGGACAGGTGTCGTGCGCGAAGATCACCCAGACTGGGACATTCCACAAGAATGTGCCGAACAGTCTGGGGGACGACGCAGTCGTTGCAATAGGGCGCAGGCGAGCGCTCCACCAGATAGCGATGCGTCACACGAGTGTGTCCGATTCGGAGACGACAGAAAGCAACCTGAAGCCGCCGCGGCATTGGGGGATAGGTCCATGGGAACAGTCGCGGCGCAATTGCACGCAACTTTAAGTTCCCTTCGACCGTCTCCCATCTTCTTTGCCAAGCAGTCCGAAGAGCTGCCCATATTCCTGCCATGTAGTCGGTGTGAGGAAGAGCGAAACGCTGGTCCGGTCGCAGAGTCCTCGCGGACTCTTTGGCGCCCTCATCGGCGCGCTCATTCCCCGCAATTCCCACATGTCCAGGAACCCAGCAGAAGATAATCTCGACATCTGCCCGGCTCGCCAAAACCGTGGCGTCACGGATATCGCGAACCAGGGGATGCGGAGATTCCAATGCCCCGAGAGCACTCAGGGCGCCTTGTGAGTCGCTATAGATCACAATCCGGTCTCCGAACCGGGCACGTCGCGTAATCTCCCGTACCGAGTGGTGTATTGCCACCAGCTCGGCCGTGAAGACAGACGCAGCGCCTGGTAGAGCCCCGCTGACTTCAAACAGAGGGGATACGGCGTGGAAGCCGACCCCCTCTTGGGACTTGGAGCCATCCGTATACACTGGCACGGTTCCAGCGTGACACGATGTGTGCTCCAAAAAGGTCGAACGCAATACTCCCGGCGCAGTACAAGCTTTGGGAGCAGAGGCGTGGCGACAAATAGCCAAATGTGGTACCCTCCAGGGTGGCGTCCTGGGCAGAACCAGGGGCGCCACCGGCCCGAGAGCTATATCTAGCTCTCGAAGGAGTTTCCTGGCCCTAAACCCAAAGGGCTTAGGGTATGACTGGCGTCTCTCGGCGGCATAGGCACCATCGAGATCAGCTGCGGATGCAGTGAGAGCTGTTGGCGACTGAGGGAGGCGCCGGGCTCGCGCGTACAGGCGAGTGATGCACTGCACGCGGCGCAGAGCGAGTGGCATCTCCCCAGCATCGACCAACAGGCTCTCAATGGTGGAAGTGCGGAAGGCACCGGTCGCAAGGCGAAGGCCGGTGTGGTGGATCGAATCCACCTTCCGCAATAAACGCTCGGCTGCGGATGCATAAAACTCGCATCCGTAGTCGAGCTTCGAGCGAACAAAGGATCGATAAAAAAGTAAGGCGGTAGCCCTATCAGCGCCCCAAGCGCTGAACGTCACGGAACGGAGAATGTCCATGGCGCGGGTACAAGAGACCCTAATGCTGCGAATATGAGCCTCCCAGGTGAGGCGTCGGTCGAATACAAGACCAAGGAAACGGTGCGACTCAACCACATCCAGGCGCACCCCATTAAGAAACAAATCTGGGTCGGGGTGAAGCCGTGGATGGCGGCAGAAGTGCACGACCTTAGTCTTGGCCAAAGAAAACCGAAACCTGTGCGCCTTGGCATAGCGAGAGACGCGGTTCAATGCCTGTTGGAGTCGACGCTCCAGAGTTGGCATCTGGGCCGCGCCAAAAGAGATCGAAAGGTCGTCCACGTAGAGCGTAGCGAGAACATCTTCCGGCAGCACCGAGGTGATGCCGTTGATGCTCAGGGCAAAGAGTGTGACACTGAGGACACTTCCCTGCGGGACACCCTCTTCCTGCTCCTTTGGGCCGGAGAGAGCTCCCCCCACCCGTACGCGGAATCGACGATCTCGCAAAAATTCAGATATAAACATTGGGAGGCGTCCCCTCGCCCCCATCGTGTAGAGTGTCTTCATGATACCGTATCGCCATGCGGTATCATAGGCCTTCTCCAGATCAAAAAACACCGTGGCGTAGTGCTGTCTACGAAGGAAAGCCTCGCAGACGGCATTTTCCAGTCGGAGCAGAGCATCCGACGTGGAGTGGAACTTGCGGAAGCCGCACTGTGCGGAAGACAGATGGCCTCCGCTGTCCAGGAAAAAAGCTAATCTAACGTTTACCAATTTCTCCATCAACTTGCACACGCAAGAGGTTAGAGAGATTGGGCGGAAACCGGTCGGAGTAAAGTGATCTCTCCCTGGTTTGCGAAAGGCGAGCACAGTAGCGATTCGCCAGAAGTCTGGGAGAAGACCTTCCACCCAGATCCTGTTGAACAGATCTAACAGAAAGGCCATGCCTCGCTCACCCAGTTGTCGAAGCATGGCGTACGGGACATCGTCCGGACCATGGGCGGTGTCCGCGCACGAAGCGAGAGCGGAACGCAACTCACTCACAGTAAACTTGTCGTTGAAGGGTTCTCCGCCACTGGAGGTAAAGTCCAGCCGGCGGCCTTCCGCGACATCACGACGTGCATTGAATGCTGGCGGAGCAGCATCACGGCTAGAGAATGCGGAAAAAGCGGTCGCTAAGGATTCCGCCACGGACGCGGGGTCTGAGATTGCGGTCCCATTCTCCTGGAGAACGGGAGGGGGGTCCTGCGAAAACTTGCCCCGAATCCTTTTGACTAGCTTCCACACCTCAGCTAAAGGGGTCTTCCCGTTAAGTGAAGACACGTATGCCCGCCAAGAAGAGCGGCGGGCGTGCTTCGAAATATACCGGAACCTAGCCCTAGCCCGACGAAATTCAGCGACAGTGAAATCGTTCGGGCGGCGCTTATAGCGCATGTAGGCATAACGCTTCTGTTTGAGGGCCGTCTCACACTCGGCCGACCACCATGGGAGTGGTCGGCGTGCAAAACGGCCAGAAGTCCTAGGAATAGTAGTCAGGCCCATGGCGATGAGGTTGCCGGAGAAGAACTCAACGGCCTCATCTACCGACCTAAACTCCTCGACTGAGATAGAGAATTCAGTCATTTCCTGAAATGCAGGCCACCGCGCCCGCGCCAAGCACCACCGAGGTGGTCTCTCAGGCGGCAGTTGCCCTGAAAATGATATTTGAATGGGAAAGTGATCACTACCATGGAGGTCATCGACCACCCCCCAATCAAAATCAGGCTGTGCATCCGAAGAGCACAAAGATAGGTCAAGGCAAGAAAATGAAGCGGTTCTCGGACAGTGATGCGTAAACTCATCCACGTTTAGGACACCCATCTCAAGCTCTTCGATCAGTTCGGCAAGGACTTGTCCCCTGGGATTTATGGAGTAATCTCCCCAGAGAGGATGCCTGCCGTTCAGATCTCCAAGCAAGAGATAGGGCCTCGGCAACCGTGCCACGACGCGGCGGAAGTCCCCCGCGTCGAAGTCAGCTGACGGTGGAATGTACGCAGAAATGATAGTATACCTCCTATCCAGGTGCAGCTGCACAGCCACTGCCTGAAAGGAGGTATCTAAAGAGAAAGGAAGAACGGAGACATCATGCCGGGTGTAAACTGCGCATCCCCCAGCCCGGCCATCCCGCGGTGGTGGGGTCGCAAGACCCTTATACCCCGGGAGGGCAGGGAGGGGGCACGCACCTAGCATGGTCTCCTGCAAAAAAATAGCTAACGGGGAACGGGACGAGACGAGCCTCCGCAGCTCCTCCCAGTTGGCCCGGAGTCCACGGCAATTCCATTGAAGGAATATGCCCTCCAGGCCTAGCTCGGAGGAGACGCGGGGGCCCTCCTCGAATTGAAGACCCTTACGGGAATGGCCGTACGCTTCCCGGGGGCAGAACCCCGGGCGCGGTTGGCCGGACAAAGCGCTGAAGGCGCTGTCGCCTTCGAGGACTTATTGGGGGAGGTTGGGGTCACCATGCGAGTCTTTTCCTCCCTCCGCCTCGAAACCTTAGGCGGGCGTTGCGGCTTCGGAGGTGGGGGGCCCTCTTTTTGAGGAACCACCGTCTCCGAGCCACTCGCTCCACCTCGGGGCGTGGGCGAAGGAGCCGAAGCTCCTTTGTTGCTGTCCTCCTTTCGGGGGGCAGCTTTAGGAACCCCGGAAGATGGCCTAGCGACCATCTTCAGGAGTGTTGCCTCCTGTGAGTCTAACGACTCGGTGGAGGCGCGTGGCCGTTTCGCCTTACGGGAAACGGTCACGCTGGGGGAAGAGGGGGGAGCCCTGGTTTTAGCCGGGGCAGGGAATGAGCCCTTTTTGCCGCCAGCTTTACCAGGGGAGCGCCCGGGTTGGGTAGAGCCCGCACAAGGGCTCCGAATGGGGGCGGAAACAACCGTGCTCGTTGGCCTGGATGGGCCGGGAGCAGAGGGTGCCTTCCTAGTTATAGGACTGTCCATAAAACCAAAAGATTTGGCGCAGTGTTCTTAAACTATCTTCGCTGATTCACTAGGTGGTCTCTATACCATCACAAGCCTGTATACTTTGTCAGCATCAAATACTCATCCATCTCCTTAATTATTAACTCATCTAATCCAACTGTCTTTTATTTAGCTTACTTTTAATAATCGCCCTATAAATTATACTTTTTAACAAAATGGACACTAATTAGGTACAATTGCTTAATTATTTTTTTATAAGAAATACATAATAATTCTCATCTGTGACTCTTGAGAAGGAGAGTTCTGTTGTTCCTACTTAAAATTCATAAAAATTCTGCATTATATTTTTTCTTAAACGCAAAATAATTTCGGTAAGTAAATAAGGGAATTTATTTCATTTTTATGGTATATATTTGTCTTTTCCTTTTGCATCAAAATTAATTTAAGAAAAGTTTGATGATGTTCGGTAACATTTCTTGTGTAATTCAAACAAAAACTTAAGTCTCAGTCATTTGCTTGTATGTCAAGTATGCATACGATACAAATACATTAAACAAGATTTAGTTGATTATATTCTTATTCTTTCGAGTTGAATTGTGAAAAGATGTTGTTCTAATAAACTAGACTACAACCTTACTATTTTAAAATATGCTATGGTTTGTGTTTTTTTTTTAAATAAATGCAGCATGAGCAGTTCCACAATAAATCCAAAATATATTTAAATATCAAAGAGATTTTAACTTTATAAAAGATTACATTACAATATTGCATTTATTTTACCATTTAATCCTACAGAATATGGAACTGCTGAGGATTCTGGTAAGCAAGATGGTGTTGGCGCAATTAATATTTTGCAAATGGAAGATACTTTATATGTACACTAATCTCCAGTTAAAAGGATGATATAGAGGTACAGCCTTAATAGAGGAAGAAAAAATTCAGTATAAATGAACAAAAAATGGAGGAAAGCAGACATAAATTTATCTGACTTTACTTGTTAGTCATCAGAGGATGCTCAAATTCAAGAACTTAGCATTCATAATATGGCCAATAGATATATTTTACCCCTTGTTTTGATAATACTTTATATACATATATATATACAGTATATATATAATATATATGTTACTCAGCAATATATTAGCTTGAGTGCTACAATGATGAAATTGAGTAACTTTTATTAATGTCAATTATAGCTAGCTATTATTTATCTCTAGGAAAAGAATGAATTAAGAAAAATTATTTGCTCAGCATACAAGAATAATCCTACAGATGAATCAGTTGCTTACCTAATATACATGTAGAAATATTATAATTGGATTCTAAAATATAAACCATGCAGAGGAATGATTGAATTTTGAAGAGACGCACATACACGAGTTGCCGTTGAATCTAAGGACTAAGGATTAAGGGGATTCTACCTCAAGGTAACCTCTGAAGAGATCGATCCAGACTAATTCCTCCCATTAAGTTAAAAGTGTTGCGCAGTAAAATTACACTAAGAAATGAACATTAATATAAAACTAACATTTCTGAATGAGCTAAATTTGGACACTCGTAGAAAGAGTGAAATTGTTAGACTAATAAAGGGATTAATAGCTGAAGGAACCAGCGCGAAGTAATACTATAAATATTCCTATTCGTAAAGCAGCCCAATTCAAAATACCTAGAAATTCATATAGAGAACAGGAAACAATCATAATATCCCCCGTCCAAAAAACGGAGAAAATAACAAGCAGTCTAAATTCAGGGTGCCTATGCCCAATTTTGCAAAAGTTTTACTACACGTTTTATTAGGTTTGAGAAGTTTACGTGTGTGATAAAAATTCTCCGTCAAATAAGCAAAATGTTGCACATTTACAGCACGTATTATCAAAATGTCTTTTCCATTGTGTGCAGGTGTGTTGAGTAGAGGTAAAAAGAATCAAGAGCTCTGATCTCATAAGCATGAGCTACAATAAGTTCGACATTACCAAGTGTCTCAAGGTCAACTAGATGATCATCCACAAAGTCTTGGAGATGGTTAAGAATGGTTAAGAGCTAAAAAAATTATCTAGATCACTCATACCTCAAGTTTTGAAGGGTTTAGAGTGAGAAAGGCTTTCGAAAGTGCTCATGAGCTCACGTTGAGTGCACTCGCGAAAGAAAAAGAACATCATGGTTTCCAGGGCTGTCAAGGAGGAGGAAGGCGAGACCTTAAGATGCATGGAAAGGACAAGCATCAGCAACCATATGCGAGAACAACTTACGAGAGAGCTGTCATCGCCTTCTCAATGACTTGAAGAGTCATTGCAATCGAATTCTAATTTCTTCTGATGAAAAAACCTTCATATTCAATCAAGTCAGCAAGAAGCAGAATGAATTCGTAGTAAGCTTTGGCTAGGATGTTTCCGAGTTAAGGTACGTTTCCATCACCAACAGCCTGCTTATGTGATGATGCTCGGTATCGTAGCTCGAATGGTGAGACGATTCCTCCGGTGTGGTTTATAGCCAGTTATAGGCTCACCATGGCCGATTATAGTTACATGTAGGCCCCGTAAGGCAGGCCCGAGTGAAAATGATAAAGAAGTAGGTAGACTTCATCTTTCAGCATGACGGTTTCCCGGCCCACGCGACTAAGACCTTGCAAGAGTGGTTTTGGTCCAACTTAAACTTCTGATCGAAACAGTATAGTCCTCACAGTCACCTGATCTCAATATCATCGACTAAAGCATGTCAGCACTTGTTGATGACATGGCCTGCAAGGTCCACTACAGCAACTTCAACGAACTGAAGTCCTCAGTCAACAACACGTGTTCAGCATGAGGAACTTTTTCCGCAACGCGTGCGTGCCCTTCAGATCTCATCTGGATCGCTACTTGCCCCCTGGGTGGCCACATTGAATAATATTACAAATATAAACACATATTTATAAGTTAAAATAATATAACTTGTTAAATACATCAATTTATCATTGTTATATTTGTTGAGAGGGTCTTAACGAGTGTTAACAGGACTTTTGTAATACCAGATAAAGGTGATTGGGTAAACCACAATGCATAGCAGGTCTGAAGGAACAATTAGGCCCTTATATATAACTGATAGTGCGAATTTATAAAGTAATGATAAATTTGGTAAATTTAAGGCTCTTTTTAAGCAATAAATATGCTCCAACGATGGATTTTAAACTTTACGTATAAATACCTTTATCTTGATCAAAGTTCTTAATTAATCTTATTCCATCCATTTAATTATTTTTGTTCCTCACATTTATTCTTATAAATGTCAAGAAATAAAACAAAATCGCAAAGCAAAAAGGTAGCTAACAATTATTTTCTCTTTGAATAATTGATGCTAAGAACAGTTTCTAAGAGCCACTTTGCAATCTGAATCTGATTTGGGTAGGATCAAACGTTCACGTTTTTTTTTAATTTGAGAAACTTACGTTATTTTTTAAACGAATTCACCAAATAAGGAAGGGGGAGAATCAAATATTAAATGATTATTGAGAGGAGTATGGAATATTTAAAAATATGTATTATATAATAGGATCTTCGATTTCTCAGTCATTGTATGTGAAGAGAAAAAGCTTAACTTATAATTGTTTTCACTATGAAGATATTGTAAACACAAAAATTTTAAACATTTGTGTTTTGGTGTTTCTGAGGATGCAGCTAAGCTTATTATTTTCAAAGGAACTTTGTTATGTCAATCGCAGTGAACTGGAGATCAAAACTCTTCTTAATAAAATTCCTACTTTAGAATATTCTCTACAATTTTTTTATCTTATCCATGTGGTCAAACTTTGGCAAAATATTATCCAGTATTTTCGTTCAAAGGCGGAAATAATGTGTGATAACTATTTTTTATATGGATTTCAATTTATCTAAATATAAGAAAAATAATATAAGTCTTCATCAAATTAAAGGCATAATGAATGTCACTATATAATTCTGGTTTACTTATCTGCAAAGTAAAAAATCAGGAAAATCTTTTCAACCACTGGGAAAATTAATTGGTGTGGGGTAAGGTTTGCATTTCTTATCTATTTTTCACTCGTATTTTTACCCAAAGGCAGCATATAAGAAAATGTTTTATGGCTATACCTATAGAGTAGTAACTATGTCATTCTATTTCGGCTTGACCCCATATTATTTGTTCTGTAATGTTGTTAGCACTAATGAATCTAAGACTTTATCGCCCTAGATATGTAAATGACACACCTAAATTTTTTTTAACCATTTTTAAAAGCAAAGTTTTTCCCCCACATTCAGAAGAATAATTATACTGGATAATATTCTGAAATCTGCCTTTTCCAATGATTGCTTGCAATCGAATTTTTTTTTCATTAGGTTGTTCACTATGATTTTTGAATTTTGAATGTTGCTCATAAAATTATGGAGTAGCTCATTACTGCTACACAAACATAACTGGCACTTAAACTACAAGTCTTACAACTCAAAGATTCGGGGATATGACACCTTCCTTGCAATCTTCGCAAGCTATAAAGATCCTCTCAATTGGCAATACTCGCTTGCTCTCTCTCTCTCTCCCTCTCCTTCATCTTTTACCATATATGACATCAGCAAAGAGGAATTTTTAATATTATTAAACTCTCGTGTTAATTCCATTTAGTATGAAGTATCGCTGAGCTACCAGATGATACTTTTTACCATCGGTGGATTCAAATCTTCATGATCTCAATACAAAACGTGCGCTTTACTTAAGCACCTGAAAGCATTCTTTATTGCACCACCCAAAAATGAGAAAGAAAGAGATTTATCAACGTCTACTTAAATTAAACACGAATTTGAGGTTATCTTTATGATCCCTATGGCGTCCTTCCAGTCAACTAACAAGCATTAACTTAACTAATGGCTATACTAGTCATACCACATGTTCAATTCATATTTAGAGTTTAGCATTATTTTTTAACCGAAGCTTACCTCAAAACTCACAACTGCCAAATCTACGGGGAGTACAATCTCCTCTGACCAAACTCGCAAGATTTCCACCTTTTCCTGCTGGGTGAAGCCCTCACCCAAATCCGACGTCCTAATAATTTCTTGTTCTAGCAAAGTTCAAGCAACTCTCTGGATAGGCACAGTTTAAAATTCCAGTGCAAACTCGATGTTTTCTTCGTAGTTCTTCGAAGACCTTGATCAAGAACCCAAGGGTAGGTACTTTTTATTTATTTAAGGTTCCCTTCCTAGTTCCCATTCCTCAATGCGAACTGATTAAACCATCAGTGCCACTTGAGGTCTTCTTCCAACGGAAAATGTTGGTGATACTACCTTAATTTCCAAAAAACGGAACAAAGATTGGTTTCTGTAAGCGACTCTCAAACTGAAGGACACATTTAGCTTATATCCGCGTCCTCCGCCGTGGCAGTGAATTATTCAATCTCATACCTCTTCATTTATAATTCTGTTCTGGAATTATTTTTGTTGTGCACAATAGTTCAACTGTATACATAATTTCAGCATCTCTGGGAGAGAGGGAGAGGCTACATATCGTCAGAACTCTGTAGGATGTTTCAAGTAAACCAATTTATGTGTATCTTGGCAATTATTTTCTCTCTCCCTATATTCCAGTCAGACCTCCTCCTGGATATTTCTAAACGCAGATGTGGATCAAACTCGGTTTATAGGCAATGAGAACTCTGCAGGGTTTTTTTCTTATCCTTGATTCAAATAAATTCACTCTATAGTAACCAGTTCTAAAAAGATTTCTTCCAGATGCCCTGCATTTCACTTAGTGTCAGTCACGATTGTGCTTATTCGTGTACCTGAATCCCCTAGTCTGATAGATAATCCCCCAGCTCTTTACGCAACTGTTCGCATAAAATACGCAAAAGGCATCCTGCGTTCTCTTTATTAACCTCTTATCAACTCTCTGGTTAACCAGTTAAACACGCAAATTAACATTACATTTAAACAACTGGATCGCTCGTGCGCTTTCAACGCATTCTATTTCGGAAAGATGCCAACGAAGGGATCTTCAGGCAATCTTTAACCACCACAGACACCAGTATGGTTGTTTCTCTCTACATTTCGTTTGAGTATTGGGGGATCGTTTCAGGAAGTTTATTAATATTTTATAACATAGAATGTTATTGAATTCTACTGTGTTGGCTTAATAGTTTCAGGATTTATATATGATTGATAGATATATTAATCAAGACGTAGAAATAGGATGTTAAAACTGCTCAGGAAGTAGTGATTTAACATACAATAATACACTCGTTGCTTACGGAAAATAGTTGCAAAGATATTAAATAGCATTAATTGCTGTAGAAACAACCCAAAAATTCTTTTAGTAAACAAACCCACCACAAAGGAAGGCTCTAATCCATAAGTAAAAGCAGGAAATAATAAATACATATATCCTCCTTTCAATAACACATAGAATACTAGACAGTCTGAAAGCAGGTTTACTATACTGATGCTAAGGTAGGAACGTAAGCAGATAATGACTTTTATTTTGTGAGCACATCTTTTTAACTCAGCCACTAGACGAAATTTTCGATAAGTCTTATATTTTCTAAAAAAGAATGTCTTTATGGAAAAACTAATGTTTCAACCAAATTCTATCTCAGAGAGCATTTTAAAAATAACTTCATTGATAGAGAGGAAGAGAATATCCTAAAATTGTGGAGGCTGGAAAAATGAAAAACAAAATAAAAAACACTAAAAAGAAAAATGATATATCTCAAAAGAGAGCAAAAAATATGCGAATTCAAAGCTTGAAAAAAGAACTGAGTCAAAAATATCAAGTATCCCATCCAAGGAGCCAATAAAACCTCTCTTAGTATACCAATAGTCTACCAATCTATCAAAGATCCATTTTGCAGTAGGGGCACAACTTCGATAAGAACACAACTCTGCTCCACATTTTTCCTCCTATAATGAAAAATTTGGTGTCTGATAAGGATCCATTATATAAAACAATAGGAGTCATCAGAGAAAATAATTAGGGGATATACGAAGCTGCGGCTGGCATCATCAAATAAAATATGACTTGTTGCAAGGCAATATTTATGTCTTTGATAATAAATTCAAGATCGTTAACTTGGATAATTTAAATGAGATGACAAATAGAATAAGTATCGTGTAAAACTTACTTGAATAAAAGGCGAACCACTTGTTTAAAAGCAAGATGACAAAAGAATTGAAGCAATTAATAACTGATAATGAGAATAGAAAAGTGAACAACTATAGTGTGAATAAAAAAATATATTATGATGCAGCATAATTTGTAGTAATAATTAAAAAATTCACTTGGAGAATAAATGCCATTTTAATAATTATATTGGTCAGATGAAAATACTGATAAAAATAATCCTAATACTAGTAAAGACAAAACGAATAATTAATTTATTATTTCTGCAAGAGGAAATATTAATGAAATACTTCCCCTAATTAATCATTTGCTTAGAAACAAAATATAAAAGAGTATTTGAAAAAAATAACTGATAATGATAATACAAAAGTGAACAACTCTATTGTGAATAAAAAATCATATTATGATGCAGCATTATTTGTAGGGACAATTAAAGAATACAAGTAATAAATTTATACCATTTTAATAATTATATTGGTCAAATGAAAATAGTGATGAAAGTAATACTAATACTAGTGAAGAAAGAAGGAATAAATAATTCATTATTTTTTCAAGAGGAAATGGTAATGTATACTTCCACTAATTAACCTTAATTATTACCAGTGACAATTTAATGATCTAATATTTATTAGTCCAAGTTTATATAGTTAAAAAATACCTTCCCAGATGTGTTTATATAATTGTGTGTATATTTGAATATATATATGCATGTTTCTCTTTTTAAAACAATTTATAAATAATTGTATAGAAAGTTTAATCCCATGTCTCCTCGAATCCTAATTCGGATCACCTGGAGAATCCACCGCCTAGATGTCTTGGGCGGCGGATTCTCTAGTTGAGTAATTCTGGGAGGCGCATTCTCCAGTTGGAACATTTCTGGCTAGCTAGATCAACTGGAGACTAAAAATTCTAAAGTTAACTTCATAATCTTTTTATTCATAATCTAATCTACATAAAATCCAAATGATAAGATGCCAAAAGAATAAAGCACGTGTTGCTTCAATCAGAAAAGGATCTTTTTTTGAAAAGTCCAATTAAATAATCTAATTTACATACAATCCAAATGATAAGATTTAAAGTCATAAAAGTTAAAAGATACTCTAAACCTTTATAAATATCAGGCTATCAGTCTATAATAAACAGGTCTTCTGCAGTTGGAGATATGACGAGTGATGAATGGACATATAACAGTCATAACATATTTGTCATATCAGTTCATATCAGTTAGATTTTATCAGATAGTCACTAAGATAAGACAAAAGATACGATTTAAATTGATAAATGTTGGAAATACAAATATATAGTTGATATTATGCCTAGAAATCTCTATAACAGTTATATCTTATCAGTTAGTCACTAAGATAAGACAAAAGATACGATTCGAAATCAGAAAAGTTGGAAATACAAATATGTAGTTGATAATATGCCTAGAAATCTCTATATATATAAGATCTCCGAGAATTTAGAGCCTATAAGTGGTATACTAGTGAATAAAGTGACTGAGTATTTTTTCCTCATAATTTTTAACCTATGGCAGCTAATAACTTTTACCGAGCTACACTAATGCCATTATTAGTATACGAAGATGCCATGCCGACCATAGTATTTATGCAAAATAAAGGCATTCTCAAGAGCCAAATGAACTGTATTTACTGCAACGAGTAGTTAAATTTGTGTGAGCGTAAATCTTTGAAAGACGGCTATCAGTGGCATTGTTACAATCGACAATGCCAAAAGTATAAAGAATGTGTTACTTCAATCAGAAGAGGATCTTTTTCAAGAAGTCCAATTTGAAATTAAGTGTTTAGTTGCACATAATGTATATGTGGTGCATCCAAGAAAGTGTACAAAATGCAGTTAATAAGGTGTTAATTTGCGGAAAAACTGTCACCAACATTTTCAATTTTTTTCGTGAAGTGTGTCAACACATATAACTAAGGCAGTCAGATTATAGCAAGTAGTGGTTATAAGTTAGAAGTATACTAGATGAAACAAAAAACACCAATTAATGCAATATAGTCAGAGTAAAAAGGTTTGTAATGACCAGGTAGTACAATTATTCTTGATATAGCTGAAAAAAATATTGATGATAAATAAATGTGTTACATTCGTATTTAGCATGTTATAATTATACAAGAAACATGCCAAAAGCATGAAGTAAACAAATTTTGTTGCATATTGTTAATAATTATGAAGATGATGAGTAGATTTTAATTTAGGGACTATTTGTGTAAATCTGACAGATGAAGACTGGTAAGGTCGTTAAGAGAACCAGTTTAATGAGTTAAAATTCCGAATTTATTTAATACGTAATAATTATACTCGTACACTTTAATAAAGGTAAGATATATTCATTAGACAATACCTAGAACATACATCACATAATGCAGTGATAATAATTAAAAATATCTTAGAAAAAGTCATAACCATCTAAAGGCCACTTGGCCACCCATCGATCTCTTCTTTGACAAACTGGATGACCTCCTCCGCAATACTGGCAGTATTCGAAGACTTCAATATCCCCCAAAACATCCCCTCACCTCACCTTCTCCTCATCACTGTAGACTAAATGTTTTGTGTAGCACATATGTTTTTATGTTAAACTTTGTTTGATTATTTTACTATTTCTGAACGTCTAGGAAAGGGTTTATGCCGATAAAATTGATCATTATTTATTTAAGCTAATTTGCATTTCTGTTAATATTTGAGTTAACATCATTTTCTCACCGATGTAAAAATGACAATTTAGTCTAATTATTACAAATATTTTATAATGCTACTGTTTTTCACTTATTTTCCTTTGAAGAAAGGTATATTTTTCATGTGAATGTAAGACACTTAGAATCATTACTTTAAAAGACAATATAACAACAATTTTGCTACATACATATATTAGTAGCTGGCGTTCTAGAGTTTGCACGTAGATTGCGAAATGACATTCCCTTATCACAAAATGACTAATTTGTCGTAAATTCGAAAGGCAAAACACTAAAATATTAAAAATCGCCATATATATATATATATATATATATATATATATATATATATATATATATATTTAATTCTAGGGTTTAGTAATAACTTGTAACAAAATACTTAAAAAATGCTTAGACATTATAAAAAAAATTAGCTTAATTTGAAACGTTATTTGAGTTGATTTTAAAATGTGATATTAGAGACATAATTAATTTTTAATAATATATAATTGAATTTCCCATTTGTGAGAGTATTTGGAATAGCAAAATTTAAATTGTGTTATAAATTTTCACATCTACTTTAAAGAATATTAATGCTTTCTTTATGTGTATCAACTACCTAAATCTCTTTTTTGGGCAGCACGAGTAATCCAGCATTGATGGGCTCAATTTCCCCTTGAATCTTTTTTAATATCAACGATGTCTTGTTAAAATCTTTGTCCATGTCACTTCTGACATTTGCTGCACTTTCTGTAAAAATGACAGGTGCAAATGAAGGAAAGTTAAGGTTAAGATCATATTAGAGACAAATTTTTCTAAGATCATTGTCGTAGAATTCCCCCCTTTTTGTTATATTCTAAGAGTGCTAAGGAGTGTCTAATATATATTTTTATTTGAATATCTTAAAGAACAGAGCCGTTCCAAAACACGTAAGGATATAAAAGAAACAACACTTATTCCCCAAATAAACTTATATTTTAACTTTAATCATTGAATACACAACATCGAAACATTTACTACAGCAATACTCTGAATATTATCATAAACAAGAATTAATTAAATTAGTTAAACACAAAAATTATTTAATTTCTCGACACTCAACAATAATATAAGAATTAGGCTTACTGACTCATGTGGAGTTTAAAGGCCTCAGAAATGTTATTGACTCACGACGCGTGCCGTCCGTCCAGATGTAGGTGGGCGGAATCACACGGTCGTTTTGGCGAGGGTAGCAGCTGGGGGTTCACATGGCATTCCGGAAAGGGGGGGGGGTTCTTCAAGGATGAGAACAATTACGGTGCTTTATGCAACACCTAGGCATTTGTGGTCTCTCTGGCAAGAGTGAGTCAAACCTGGTTCTTAAATCAAGTTAACTTGGAGTGCGGTGTGACGACCGAGTAACGAGCTCGAGGAGGAGCTTTTCTCCTTCGTTACTTATTTCCTTATGGACGAGGACTGTGAACTCGGGGAAGGTCTTTTTCAAGGGCGAGGATAACGGAGGGGGGTTTCTCTTGCTAGAATAAGTTACTTAAAGTTCGGTGTGGCCACCGAGTAACGGGCCCGAGGGGAAGCCTTTTCCTTCTTCTTTTCTTAATTCCTCAAGGACGAAGAATCCCCTGGTGTTTAAGGTGCACCAGGATATGAGGAGTCTCTCTGGCGAGAGTAAGTTGAACTTAACAAAGTTAACTTATCGTTTGGTTTGATAAGCCGGGACTAGCTCGTGGATGAGCTTCTTTTTAGCCCCTTAAGGTTGGTAGCCCTGCCTCTCTTGCCGGGTACTTCTTGGTCTGACGATCTAAGTACACTACCTCTCCAGTCTCGGTAGTTCGGTTTGATCCGAATACTTCCTCACCTAGAGACTGACGTATACTCTCTCAATTTTCCTCAGAGTTCCTCATTTATACCTCGTCACCCCACTGGGGAAGTGGTAAGGGAAGAAGAGGCTTGAGGACGGCCCCAGGAGAGTTCTTTTTCGAAACGGTTTTTCCCACAAAGTCTAACATCGGCTCCTCGTTAGCCTTCTAGCTTGGGAGAAACACGTATCAAATTTCTTATTTGACGTGAAACTGGATCTCACTCTCCTGGGGGAGATCTTGCGTTTTGAACTTTAGGTCTTTCATGGACCCGAGTTGTGCGACTCTGCGTTTACGCTTTTGACTCGCCGATGCCTGGGCCGGATGTCTTTGCGGTAACCGCCTTGGGACTGCATTACAAGTGAACGGGGGGGGGGGGGCTGAATGGACGATTCTCCTACAAACATAATGCAGACTAAATATTTCTAAGAAATAATCATTTTTACAAAACAAGTTTTAAATTTGTCAAAACTGAGGTTTCCAAGCATTCCATTACAGAGGCTCTGGAATATTTGCTATACCTCAAATTTTAAATAATATTAGTCTAAAATTTAGTGTTCGCCAAGCTTTACTATGCGCTATAAATTTTCATTTGAGATATGAGGAAAATGTTGATCATGCTGCCTCACTTTGACAAATTGTTTCATGAAACCAAATTTTATAAGAAGAGTGGCGAAAATATTAGGTCTTTATTAACTACTGGTCCACTAAGATGATATTATGTGCTTAACTATTAACTGGTCTGAGGAAGCCTTCAAAAGCGTGTAATGATTCGCTTGGGTAGGACTGTCCCACATAATTAAACAAAGTTTGCTGACCAAAAGGTCGCGTCCTCTAACTCATTCTGATTTATGACCTTAGGACCTTGAACAAATTTCAATAATGCCAGGACTAAGCTTAGGAGGACCTTTTTAATTCTAATATTCGAAAGAGAATGTAAGACAATATAAGGGCTACATATTTCGTTAGAATCGACCGAATAGTTATGATGTTATCGACAAAACAAAATAATTCCTGGGCTAACTTTGGGAGGACCATGTCAATTCGGAAGAGAATGAAAAACAAAATAATGTTTTCAAATTTCGTTATAATGGGCTGAATAGTTATATTGTTATTGCCAAAAAATAAAATTCCCTGGCTAACCTTTGGAGGACTTTGGCAATTAAACATTCGAAAGAGAATGTAGTAAGACATAAGAGTTTCAAATTTCGTTAGAATCAGCCGACTAGTTATGATGTTAATGCCAAAACAAAATAATTCCCGGACTAACCCTTAGAGAACTTTAGCAATTATAAGGGTTTCAAATTTCGCTATAATTGGCTCAATAGTTATAATATTATTACAAAAACAACCAAAATGCAAAACGGGGACCGACCGATCGACCGACATATTGAGATGTAGAGACGCCCGAGACTAGACTAGCACACAATTAAAACACACTCTTACAACAACCAGTCTGAAGACCATTATACTTAATACTTTCCAGACAAAAAGCTATATTTTCATAAGTTTCTTTTAAAACAACAAATTGAGAAAGGGTAATTGATTGAAGATTATTCCCGTTGTGCAGTTAATGAGGGCTTATATAAGTCATTATATGTTTATTTACCTGCAGAATCTTTTGATCAAAAGTAGTAATTCGGCAAGTGGTTTAATTATTAGTTCTCTGATGTGAGAGATACTGGACGGATGGCAGAGCAAAGATTGAGATAGATCCGAGAAGGCAGAATTAGATAGGTTTACCTGGGTTTAAGAGAAACATTCATATATGTGCATGAGTTTTTTATTGCCTATGTTCAATTGCTCCAAATATTAACTTCTTTGATTTTATATTGGACTATTTTGACAATTTCAAAGACCATGTAATACGACATATGTAAGACGATCGCCAATTTGGCAGGCAATATATGAATTATAAAGGTTTTAATAACATGAATGATATTTATCTTAATTTCCTTGTATGTTAACGAGCTGAATTCCTAAAGAACCTGAAGGGTTTTCGTCAAGTTCAAAACTCCTCATTTTAATTCTTTTTCTCCCTCTTATTTTCTTCCACGGTTGTTAACATGCATTTTTGCGGAAATTCTTCGAGCTAAAACCTGCATTTATTTGATGGACAAACTTCATATTATCAAGGCGTGTGTTTCGTTTGTTATTTTTTCTACATTTTTGCGTATTTTAAGTTAAACCGGTGATTGTTAGTTGAATTTAATATTAATTTCGGATGTGAACTCCGATACATATCCCGGTTTTACGAATTAGACGTTTTGAAAGGTCGACCCTAAGCGTACTCTCGTCCGGTAAAATACTCCAATTCACTAACAAATTTAAACAGCTTAAATTTCTTCATATTCTCTCTCTAGTAGCAGGTTATGTTCGCAAATAAAGTTTGCATCCATAGTCATCCAATGTTGTTATTTCAACATCCTGATTACCTTACTTCTAACTCTACTTTTCGAATCATTTTCGTGTTATTTATTTTTACTTTCGTCTGTATTCTAACTTAGTGACTTGTGCTTTCAGAACACAGAGCAGACTTCATTTTTCGTATTCTCAGAGTTTTTAACACTGCGTGAAAGCAATCCATTTAATAGAGGTCAAGTATTTATCATCAGTTGAAGAAAGGGTCACCAATCGAGGATACGACGCAGAATCGCCATTAAGAAGCACGGATAAAGATTCATCTAATACCACAGTTGGTGGTACTAGGTTGCTTTAATTCACAAAGGCCCCCTCTACCTGGTTGAGAAGTTAGTTGGAACCAAGCGGGACTTACCCTCCCGAGGCTGTTCCTTTGGTCGCTTGAAAGAGCAGACCAGTGGTATCGAGACCAACTCTCCTACCATTCTCTTCTAGGGAAAATTACGTATCTCAGTTTTCTGAAAAAGCATAGAGATACCCCTTGCCATTGAACAAGACAAAAGTGAACTCCCATTTGCGAAGAGATTCACATTTTGGTTAAGTTTCATCGTCGAGAAGCCATAAATGGTAACACAGGGATCGGGATAACTTCCATTTATTCAAGACTTACATCTTCAATTCAAGAGAAGCATCGTCACTTGCCTCTACCACCCCGGGAGAAGCATCAGCTGTTTTCCCGACTCATCCTACCAGGCTCGCCACCTCGCCTCAGCCAGGACGTCCACAGTTAAACTCGCCCAAACCACCTCATCAAGGAAGCCCACTTTTAAGGTCACCCAACTATCTACACACCCCCAGTTAAAGGTAAAATGAATACAGAAGAAATATTAATTTTGTTATTTCCTATTCCATGCAGAAGTGTATTCGTAACAAAACCATTTTAATATGGTGTTTTTAAACAAATTATTTCAAGTTCAAATGACTTAAGAACTTGCATTAAATTGCGCTTAAATCTCGTGTATTAGAAGTGATTTTTGCGTCAACCATCTCGTATTACTCATTTGTAATGTAAATTGTTATTAGACTCTCTTACTATAGAATTAGTGTATTTAAAGATTTAATATTTCGTTCTTTTATGTGATTAAAAGTATATTTTGTCGGAGTTGTTTAATTAGATCCTCGAGCGCAGCAAATGGAAATAGATATATCATAATACGAAGCCTCTCTGGTTAAAGAATTAAATTAGAGCACTTTTAGGAGAAAGGTGGAGCGGATTAACTTATGTACGACTAAAACGTACATCCGTACTTGGCCGTAAACCATGACAAGTACGTTTGGAGGAGAAAGGTAGATGAAAAACAAAAGAATAGAGAAAGTAAGACTCCCAGAAGCAGTACTCCATGAAGTGAATATAAGTCCAACCAATTGGAATTAGAAGAAGAATAATAAAACAAACAGTTAGCTAGTCAGAATAACGTGGTAAGTCAATCCGTTCAAACCAATTCACTCCAGACTTCCTAATTAGCTCAAATAGAAACCATTTTCTGAGTAAAGAGGATTACATACAGTCAAAACAAGCTAGAATCCTTGGCTCCTTCACTCTCCTACCTCGTGATCCACATTCTCCCCTATCATAAGAATGCCTAACAGCCTAGCACGTCCGTGACCTTAAAGTCGCAATTCTCGCTCACCATCTTACATTGATGCTCAGGAAATTAAGAATCTATTCAAGATAACGGAACTCTCAATTAACAATAAATTATGGGACAAACAGGTAGAGAGCATTAGCTAGAACTTCCTCAGATATTCTTATGGAGGACAGCTGTCGTCCCACATGCAGTAGACCATTGATATCATATAGCTCAGCTCTTTGATCGACCATTTATTCGCCATATTAGTCCACGCCCTGTAAAGTTTAAGCCACCGACATGTGCCTCAATAAAGTAAAACTCAGTCCGCAAGAAGCGACTTAAATTACATGATTCATTGGCTTTCCTCTTTACCGAGTTATATATCCATTCGAAGAGGTTGGCAAAATTGGAGCAGACAAGGCCACATAGAAGAGAAAGATCTTCCACTTATCGTCCAATTACTTTGATTTTGTTGATGGAGTTTACTGGTAACACAAGGAATTCAAAGATTACGCTCTTTAGCGACGTCCTCTGTGCAGCGATAGGAAATAATAGGAAACCTCAAGGATAGGGCAAAAGTTGGTTAGCGATTCTTTATTGACATTTGCTGAATTATTTCCATAATAACAGCAGCATCTTCCAACATGCAAAAGGAAGAGACCTGTATTTCCATCGGGACAGCGACAGGTCTCTCCAGGTTTCAAAATCATTTCAGGGAAAGTTCTTAAGTGTGTAATATCAAAGGTTTAATTATTGTTGCTGATTTCTTCTCTCATTGAAATTTAATAAGTCTCAGGTTCTCAAAATGAATAAAATGAGAGAATCAAATTTAGATGAGGGCTATTTTGTGACGTGGTATAGTATCCCTATTTTCATTATATATCTGGAGTATATCACCGTTCAGTGCCACTTCCTTATAGTTAAGTGACTAAAATACGCCCCAAAACGGCAATGGTGAAATTGTGGTAGTGAATCAGATGCGTGTAGGCTCGATTGCTTTTGTTTAAATTATTTTCCATTGGTAAAGACAATTCAATAATTGTTGCATGAAAGAAACTTTCGCCATTCAAAGTCATAGTTGGGAGCGATATAAATTTGATTTACAAGTTAGATATGTCCTATTTAACTAATGTTGCGACAAGCCTGTATTGTTTCAAGCTATTTTTGAAAATTGGTCTGAAGCACACTTTCTTCGAAATACCTATGGAACCATCTTCTAGAGAAAATTCAAATGTGTTGTTCGAGTTTATTGCAATGTCAGGACATTGTTACATTGCTCAATCGTTAAAGCAATACATTATCTATGTTTTATTGAAGTAGACTTTAGGTTCGGCTATGTAGTTAACTTGCTGATAGCATGTACGAACAGTAGCAGTATGTGAGACAGCTCTTTTTACGAAAGAAATTGGACAAGTTGTAAATTAGTAAGGAGTTCTGAAGTCTTCACACCTTACGACACTTGCAACAATACTTGGGCCTAGATTAATTTAAGAAGGTAGTCACGTGATGCCTGGACCACCCTTCTACCATTACTTAAACAATGCAAATAAACATCGCTAAAATTTAATTTTAGGATAATGGAGTAGAAAACCTTTCCGTAAAATCAAAAGTGTCCTAGCAGAGGCTACTTTTTTGACCGATTCTAGTTAAAATTATACGCTGCAACAAAATTTATATGCACCCCTTAAGAAAAAGATAAAACTTCGCGACTTTAAGTTGGAATTTTAATTCACCGACTAGCCAAGCGATGTCGGCCTGAGGCTTCTTCTCATATTGCCATGAGCAGTTTTTAAAAAATATATGATTGATTCCCAATAGATTCTTGATATGTGTTTTAAATCAAACTGAAAATTCCAACCTCTTTTAATAGCAAAAATAACTTATTTGATTCAGTCCTATTCTCACTTCATATTTAAATAAATTATATATGTTATATTATTACAAAGTAGAAAATGTTCATTCAGATTTAATTTCATAGTTAAAAATGGATATTTGATTTCATCGAATAAATACTAGTTAACTAAAGTACACCTTATTTTAATAGAGTTAAGGTTTTCAACATTCATACATTTCTATAATTTTGTTCCTACCATATACTTGGATGAATTTTGGGCACATTATTTTTCATTAAGACCAAAAAGCCTCTAAAAAACATTAGCCGGACTCATTTTTATATGATGTATATATGTATATTGAAAAATGTTAAGCTATTAAATATTTTAAGAATTACAACCTACCGTAATTTCATTTACAAATTACTCGTTAAGTTCCTCTGTTCAGAATCGAGTTTGGTAGCTTTTATTGGAGAAAACCATCAACCATAATCTTTCAAACTCTCGGTAATAGCTATAAAATTTAGTTTCACTCGTTTTTAGTAACAACGGCCGTGTTTTTTATATTTTTCTTCTACTTTATTTAAAACTTTTAGCTTTAAAAGCCTCACCTTGCTTCTTCATATTCTCTCTCTCTCCTCGACCTGAAGATTTGATTTTACCATTGATTTTTCTACACTTTTATTTAAAACCAGAAAGATATATCATGACTTGCAAAGAAGGAATAAAAACCAAACTGAAACCTTAAGAAAAAGCAATATAAAATTCTTTGTTCATCGTAAATTTTTATTTTCCAAAAATTGTTTTTACTTTTCTCTCAGAAAGGAATTTAAAAAACAAGATTTTAACTTTATTTCAACGAAAAGGAAACATGCAGTAAAACGTGGCTGGAATTTCTCATTGTTGGACAAAGGGAAAACAAAATAAGAATAAAAGCATATTAAAGGAAAATTACAAAAGAAGATAAAAGATCATAAATTGTACCTCTTGATATGAATGGAAATGTGAGAAAATTAAATTCAGGGTTTTCTTATATATTCTACAATCTCCAACCCAGAGAAAAGAAATGAGAAAAACGAAAAATATGTTAGAAAAATATAAAACAAAGTTGTTTCATAACGAATTTTCATAAAGAAAAATATAAGGTAAGCAATATATCTTAGGTACCATTTATAGTGCAAATTTTGAGGTAATGAAAGAATTGCTAATAGCTTCACACATATCATCACGATAACAAAAATAAAAGCGTTAACATTAATATTGTCTTAGCTGATAGACTAACATTCTTTAAGATTCATTTAAATATCTATATTTAAACAAATTTAGGATGAAATATTTCAAGGTTTATTACATAATAAACTTCCATAGGAGGAATGTTCAGGGGATAAAAGATCAACACAAGATCAGGAGAATGAAGTTCGCCAGGTGGGCAATGAATCACTGTGGGCACTGCTTTAAGCATCTGTAGAGACAGACTCAAGCTGCACTGGGCAGAATGCAGGATGAATGGTGGAACATAAAGGCGAAAGAGGTCCAGCACTACGCCGACGTTCTTCAATGCCTATCAAAGAGGTGTACGGACCGGCTAATCCATGTACCATGCCACTTTAGTCAACAGACAGCACTACCTTACTGAAGGAGAAAAACACTATCAATATGTGGTAGAGAGAGCATTTCAGCAATTGGCTCAACAGACCTTCCACTATCTATCCCGCGGCTTTAGAGCGGGTCCCTTTGAGACCCACACTTGATGACATTGACCTACCCCCCACAATAGAAGAACTCCAAAGGGCCATCAAGCTGACCAGTTCTTGCAGAGCATCTTGGATGGATTAGATTCCTGCATATATCTTAATATCTGCTATGCAGATGGCCCTCGAAGCCTTTAAGCCATCCTCGTCAGCATCTTGGAAGAAGAAAACATGCCCAAAGACTTTAAGGTGCCTGATTTCTTCTTGTTGTACAAGAACAAGAGCAAGAAATCTGACTGTGCCAACTACTGGTGCATATTCCTACTGTCGCTCGCTGGGGAGGTCTTGGATCGAGCCATCCTCAACCGCATAATCAATAACATATCTGAGAAAAATTTGACAAAGGCAATGTGTGGATTCTGCCGGGCCAAAGCACCATCGACATGATTTTAACTGTCCGCCAGGTCCAGGAGAAATGCATCAAACAGTATATGAACCTCTAAGTCGTTTTGATTGTCCTTACTAAAGCGTTTGATACTGTAAACAGGAAGGCACTCTGGGTGATCCTGACAATGTCTCTAAGTCCAAAGAGATTAATCAACCTCATCCACCTGTTCCACGATGACATGACCGGACTGGTGCTGTCTAGTGGAGAAGCGTCTTAGCTTTTCAGCATCACCAATGAGCTAAAGCAAGGATGTGTGTTAGCTCGGTATTCTTCAACCTCTTCTTTACCTGCATACTCAGTCACGCTGTCAGAGACCTGGAGCGCGGACTATACTTGAAGTACAGATTTGACGGATCTCTCTTAGACCTCCAAAGTCTGAATGTCAAGTCCAGAATGATTGAGAAAATCATCCTTGAGGCACGTTCCGCCGACGACTGTACCCAAATAGCTCAGAAGGGTTCTGACCTTCAGCTCATCGTCGACAGGTACACTGATGCCTACCGTTTGTTTGATCTGACCATCAGCCGGGGTAAGACAGAGGACCTGTTCCAGCCGGCTCCTGCCTCAACTGCCAGCCCCCATCAATATCCATCCAGGAACTTGAGCTTAAGACAACGGAGGACTTCAAATATCTCGGCAGCGTTATCTTCAAAGATTAAACCATGGATAAGGATATCAATGCTAGGAACTGCAATGCGAGCCAAGCTCTTGGTCGTCTGGGAACTTAAGTTTTGAGCCAGCACAGTATCAGTAAATCCACAAAGCTCAAACTATATAAAGCTATCGTGCTCATCAGTCTCTTCTATGGGTGTAAGACGTGTACTCCGTGTACTCTGTACAGACGACTCTTGAGAGCGCTGGATCAGTTACACATGCCTAGGCTGAGGTCGATACTTGGCATCCGACGGGAGGACCGTATTGCAAACATGAAAATCTTCAAAAAGGCGGAGACCACAAATGTTAAAGCCATGAAACTAAAGAGCCAGCTTCGATGGATAGGACATGTCATCCCAATGGACAACTCTAGAATACCAAAGCAGCTGCTGCATGGAGAGCTCTCCTCAGGAAAGTGAATCCATGGTACGCCTTGCAAGCGTTTCAAGGACTGTGTGAAGGCGAACATAGCTCTTACCGGAATCGCTTCAAAGCAACCGGAGGAATATGCACAGGACAGAATCTGCTGGCGTGCTCTGACAAAGAAGCCCCATAACCGCTTTGAGAAGAAGCGGCGTGCATGTGGCATTGAAGCTTGAAAAAGAAGGAAGGCTGCAGCAGCCGAACCTGCAGAGCCTGGACAGTTCCCCTGCTCCCACTGTTAACTACCATTCCGTTCCAGATTTGGACTCGACAGCCACCTGCAAATCTATAACAGATTAGATGTGCAGACAGATGTCATCGTCGAAATCTATGGACTACTATTATAGCGCCTCGCAAAGTCGGTTTTTCTGAAGCGGGGTTTGACCGGGGATAGTCCTCATAGGGACCGTCACAGTGAGAAAATACATAAGGGTTGCGTTCCCTCTGCCCTTGTTGAGATACCCCGCCCATTACATAATGTGTTCCTCGCTCTAATACTGCCAGGATAGAGGATGGTGATGGATTGGCGATGGGTGACTCTCGTTGGGCTCCTCTAGAGGGATGAATTATGGAGGCCTTTAGGAAAGTAGTGGCCGAATCAACTGCCAATACTCTTTTCCCACAGCCTCTTTGGTTTCCTAAATCATAACTACTTCCAACCTGCTCAGTGGCGGGTGGTGGAGTGCTTCTTTGTCTGGTCTTGGTCGGACCCTTGGGTTGGAAAATTACCCTCCCACCTGAAGCTTGCAATTAAGTGCGATACATGAACGATTTAAGACTCAGGATTCCGCTGTGGGCTATTCCTTAAACCAGTTTCCTCATGGGCGTCTAATTATGCACATATCAAATGACGGACATAGTTAGGGCGAAATTAATGCATGGCAGACAGGTCAGGAGAGTACCTACGTTGGTTCCTGGGTGTGAGCAATAGAGGTTTCCAGCCATCATTTGATGTATTGACTCTCTTATAAAAGTATTATAATTACACTGTCAGGGAAAAACATATCTCATGTGCATTTTATTATGAAGTTGAGTGCGCTGAATTCGAATTTGATAACAAAGATTTTCCATCACATAACATTTACTTGTAAATTGCCGATTTAATAATTATAAAATAATACTAACTATCTATGTTCATGACCAACATCTCCAGAATTCTCTGGGAAAAAGAACAAATGAGAATGAGGAAAGTCTATCTTCAGTGAGATATTGAATCAGAGATCTTGGTAGCTCTTGATTGGGCAGGCCACTATAGGCTCTCGCTGGGCCCCGCGGCGCTTTCCCAGAAGTCCTTTACATACATCTTTGAATGCAGGCCAAACCACTAGTTCTGTTTCATCCAATGTCGCCTCGAAGTCCTCATCAGCTATAAGTTGACGCATCTGAGGGCCTACGAATATGCCTTTTTTGATCTTGGCATGACTTATTTTAAGGAAAATCGCTTTGAGGTAGTTTAAACATGCCTTGTTATGTTGCAGTGCTTTGGTAAGTTGCTTCATTAGCCCTAGTTTTATAGGCAGTGGGGTAAAATGATTTTCTTCTTCTAAACTATTGGCTCAAGAATTAAATTATGGCATCCAGGCGTCATAGATTCCAGAGTTGACCATTCTGAGAGGACATAATGTTCTGATCTGACCAAACTCTCTCACTTGCAAAGGAAGCACATAAACATTTTCTATCAAATTTGTAGCCTATTAAGTACGGCTAATACCTTCAACTCCGCACAAATTAGCCACTGATGCTCCTTGTTTCTTATGCCGTCTAGAATGAAAGCAAGGTTCTCTTACGTCTCTCTTAAAATGACTGAGTGAACAAGTAGACCTGAATGCATGGTGTTTCCAATGTGCAACAGAACCGCTTTTAAGTTTATTAAGATGATTAGTCAACTGTCTCTTATATTATCTTAATGTAACTGATCCACAAATATAACAGAAACTGTCTGGGGAAAGCAGTTAGAATAAGTTACAAAATTAACAGGCGTTATGTAAGAGTTACCACGGATTTGGAGCCATTTAATTAAAAATATATCGAGTGAATTTAGAAAAACGTCATAAGTTAAGTTGACAAATACCTTAGGAACGCCCGATTAAAATTGCATCAAAATCCGTTTATAACTTTTAGAGTTGTTAGTTTCAGATCAATCGTCTTTGCATTCAATCCCTATGGAACCATTAGTATATTTAACGTAATTAAGCTGGTAATTTAAGAGAAACTGAAGCAGATTGCGAAAAATAATGTTTAAATCAGGGTTTGGAAGCCTTGTTCTGCATGAGAGCCAAGGCCCATATGTCTGTGAACGATGTAAGGACATATCTCTTATATAGTTAATAAATTGAGACAGTTCTATTGAACCTATCCTCACTTCTCGCTGTCTGCTTGTGTCTGAAATCATTAGTTTAACACTTGGTGTCGTTTTTCGCTCTACAGCCTCTAAATATTCGTTGACAGGCTAGAAGAGGCAAGATGCATGATATCATCTAAGTGGGCATTACTTAGTTGGTTTCTTAATTTAGATAAGATAAGATTAGTAAAGAAGGTGTGAGAGAGTAAAAAAATTATGCGTTTCTTGGTTTATTTCATTTTAAGATAAGTTGCTTGCAAAAATGTAAGCACAATAAAACATTGAATGCCTTTGCTTGTGTCCTCTACTAAGTTGTTATATATAGCAGTTTCAAGAATATCTTTGTTGTAGTACTCTAGTAGATCTGCACACATCGTATTAAATTGTGGTCTTAATACATCGCTGAACGGTATCTCAATAAGTGCCATTTGAACCTTTTCTGTACTTAGTCGATTTCAAATTAAAATAGAGTGATATATTTCTAAATCCTTGATTTATGAGCGATTATATCTAAGAAACGGGAAGAAAGCTAAGTTTCGATTCACGTATCTAGTTCCAAATTTGTTGGTGTCTATTGATTGTGTCTTATGGAGTATCAGGAAATGAGCGTAATTTGATGTTTTAAGATTCATTCCCATAACCATTTGATTTTAAAGGCGAGTAGAATTAATATACTATTTCTCTTACGGAATGCGAGCCGGATAATTTCGGCTTAAGAACCGAATCCGTCCCGAGGACGAAAGTAAACTACTCATGTTTTAAATTATAGGAAAGTCTCTGGGTAATTAGAGCGCTAGTTAATGTTATAGTATGGAAGGAAAGGGAAATATCTAGAATGAAAGCAGTAAAATTGGAAAACTTTGATGAAATGTGGATAGGATGGGTGAGAGATATGACTGAGATTAGTCTGAGGTGATATGGAAATGCATGGAAAGTATCTTGTGAATAGAATATACAATTGTGATTGTCGTTTTCAGAATGGTTGGATACCGTGTAAAAGATGGGTTATTATCTGAATTAGTATATGACGAATGAGTGCATCATTTTGTATAGGATTGGCTTGCCTGAATGGGATTTGTGGGGGGCCAACTTCCTGCCTTTTGCCATGGATGAAGACTGACTAACCATTATAGTATAAATGATGGAGGGGTAGTTTTAGAGCCGTTGAAGCACGCTCATTCCGCTGATGATGGACAGCAAAGAACTGGAAAATGCAAGCTAATTTTGACCTAATTATATCTCCTGAACATAATCTGTCATAATTATTTCGTACAAATCTGATATAGAATTAGTTTTATAAAATTTAAGTTATAATTGTAAGGAAATTGTGGTTTTTATGCTTTGTAAAATTCACTGCTTATTTCTAAGCTTTCTCGACATCTATCTATCCGGAAATTGAAGGAATGTACACAGGAATTTCAATATTTGAAGTGTATCAATATTTAAAATAAGGCCAAATTAAATTGAACTTCGAAATTGAGCAATTTAGTTTTAACTTAGTAAAAAAACAACTAAGTCAACTTTGCGTACAATTCTGATTGTCACTAAAGCTGGCCATTAACTTGAACCTAGTTAAGCATAATAACTTGATAAGACTTAAACCGATATGTTAATAGGCCTGCATAAACTGCCTTGCTATGTTGATGTGATTACTAACCCCAAACAGCTACGCAACATAAGAAGTGTCCTAGACTATATCATACCTCAAAAACCAATTACCGGGTAAAAAATTCAAGTGATTTTAGATGCCGGCATCAGAAAAAACATTGAAATTTGGAGACTGTACGAAAGCTGAGAGAAGTTAAAGTGACAAGAACTGCGAAGACCATGAAGATATTTATAAGAAAGTATGTGAAAAATTTTGAAAGAAATAATGTGACTAGTTGCATTCTTATGGACACATTCTTAAGAAGAGTTTGAAAAGTGGATTATTGATGCATTATGAGTTTAATCAATTATATTATTATTAGCGACCAATATAAATTTTTGACTCCAAAGAAATTCATGTGTTAATTTCTCAGGTAGCAATTAAAGGATACTTTTATTTCAACGCAAATATGTACCAGATCAAGTTGCCAAAATCAGTAATAGAATTCAAAGTGGACAAATGTAAAGTAGTGCATACAGGTCAAGATAATATCAAAAAGTTACAATATGAGTTTTCAAATTTTGAATCCAGTCACAAAGGTAAAAAGATTTAGCTTTCTTAAGCTTGATTAATCTTAAATTTCCAAAACAGCGCGCTGTAGCGTCACAAAAGACTAATAATCTGATTCTAGGAAGATATTATATTGGAGTAAGGGCATTTCAATGTTGGAACGGAAACAGCTAGAGCACAAAATGAATTCCTAAACTTCTAAATTGATCGTACAAACATAGTCGGAGGAATATATATTTAATAACACTAAAATATCGGCAGATGCATCTTGTACTTGTTGTGTCATTATAACAATATGAATTATGACTCAAGATCCGAACTAGAAAATAACGTTTTCTAGCTCGCAAAAAACGAGCAATGTGATAGAACAAAATTTGTTATCTTATAAAATACGCAGAATTTTAATGGATTGCCAATAAATGTCAACACAAGCAAACGGTAAATATGTGTAAGAATAGCATCGCTAAAGTTTGTTTTGAAATACAAAATTACATAAATAATATGCTTAGGTGAATCTAATTCTTTATTCTTATATTCCTTTTCGTTTACCTGTTGATCTCTTTGAATATCATCCTTACCATTCTTACAACTCTGTAATATCTATGTTCTAGCTTAATTACGAGATTGCTTGGAATTTTTGGAATATTATGAGCTTTTGAACTATAAAGTCGACCGGACTGAAAATATCATCATGAAAATTGGGTAAATGAACTTTTTATAAAGAACATCACATCGTTAATACTATAAAACTGAACTTAATACGACAGAAAAAACCCCCTCAGGTTTAGAAGGCTTCCCTCTCTTCTAAAAGTAATAAGGTTGAAACTGGACTTTGTGTTTCTGAGAGTTCTATGGGAACAGTAAAGTTATTTATATGCATTAATATTCGAATCAACATAAATAGATAAAATAGAAAATCATCTTGATTCAAATTCCTGCTGAGGTGAAACGAATAAACTGTTGGAAATCAGATATTCATAGATTGACTAAAACAAAAACAAGTGAGGGGGACGGAGTAAGATAAAAATACCCATAAAAATAAGAAATAGCTAAGAGAAACAGTTGTTAAGGTGAAAAGGACCTGTTTTATTGGAAAATTTATGCATATCGAGCAATTTTAGATAGCTTCCTGCAGATGTAATCAAGCCAATTTCTCAAAGCCAGGCGCAATAACATTTGAGCGTTAGCCGGGATCAATGAAAAATTCTTGGGAACCCTTAATTCACTAATCATATCTAAATTATTGCCATATACCTAAGGATGCCATTACCATTGTTTCACATCCCTATCCTATATTTAGAGATTGAGAGTAAATTACTAAATGTAATTGAACTCATTCGCAAAACGAGCCTAGATAGAGAATTTTGAACCAAAACTCCTAGCCTTTCTGTAATTTACACTGGCCTAATTTTTATAATTTCTGACCATGATCTATTTCTAATTTATTGCAAAAAAGACTGTCAAACGCCTAGTACCCGTGCATCTAACTGGGAGCTAACTACCATTGCCTTACTTGCAAAACGGAATAAAGATGGAAATTGCTCTCTCTCTCTCTCTCTCTAGTAAATTTGCTCATGGTAGTCTCAGTTCTGGTAACGAGGACTATAACTAGCAAGAGAATTTGAATTCCTTATATGTTATCGCTAGCTCTAGGATCTCTTATTGGCAAAATATTAAGGAGATTATCTCATGGTATTTGCTTATTATTATACATAAGCTTAACTTTCATATTTATTTCATTTTTTAGTAATAAGTTAAATGACCTTCTATGATATTATCAAATTATGATTGTATCTTTCAGAAGAATTTCTAAATTATGCCGTGTCGGCGGTTTAGTTAGGATTTAAAACTCTACCAATTTCAATTCTATGGTCTTTTTCATTGAAACTACATACTTAACTTGATTTTCAAGTTTATTCTTCACAAGGTATTTTAACTGTGCTGTGTTCCCTGAATTAATGAAGAAAAATATACTAGGTATATTCTATTTGTTTACTGCTCAATTATTAACTCTAACTCTGGAATCAATGCATAATTCGTCAAGGTAGAAAAAATTTTAAAACGACATTTACCTGATTGAATTCCCCGTGGATTTGCAGTTAAGAATGAAAGACAGCAATTACGAGTAGAATTGCTTGAGAATATTCTTAGGCTTACTTACATATCCAAAGATACTATCTTTATGATATTTATTTCGCGTTCAGTCAGGCTAGGTCGATCTCAGAACAGCAAGGTTAACTGAAGCGGAATTTTCAGAGAGATTGGCTCAAAATAAATTTAATTAAATCATTTCCTCAAATATATCAATAAAAAAAGCCCCGGAAGAGAAAGCGATTTGTAAGTGTTTTATATTTATGTATTATATAAGGAACAAATTTCTTCTAACCATTCTTTCTTTTTTGGCCATTTTCCCTTAGTCATAAATTTTTTTGAGAGTAACGACCAAACAATTAACAATTTTGTCCCAAATTCCCAAGAATTTATTTTATGATTCTCCCGAACATCTATATATTGGTAAGGTAAAATCTTTCTTTACCTGAGCAAAAAGCTAAAATTCAATAATGCTTCAAAATAAGATTAGATAATGCACTTAAGTTTATACTAGGCTGTAGTGGCGTTTATTTTCATCAGTCAAAATTATTTGATTGGGTTTGGGAAATTATTGCATTATAATTGAATATCAAAGATCACCTGTGACGGAATAAGATTTTATGCCACACTCCATGAATTGAAAATTCTTTCAGAATTGCCATAAATGGTAGAAGCATATTACTTCCAATGTTATCCTACATACCCATATTACATTTTGTTATTAAGAACCAAACAGACAAGGAAATTTAACTTCTACTTCCAAAAGTTATGAATTTTTGCGATTAATTTTCCATCTTCTATTCTCTGGAATGATAGTGGAACCAATTCTGGGGAAAATGGGCCCGATGATTCGGCGTATTACTTTGGTGGACTATCGCTTTCTTGTTGAGGTACATAAAGTTTATGAATTTATCCTAATGATCACCAAATAGTGCAACGTTGTCGTCATCGACCAATGAATTGTTTAGGCTGAACAGCCAACCTAACTCGTGACACGTGAAGACACCCAACACCAGCCTTCACGGTGGCTTGTACACAACTGGGATCCCCAAGGTCTCATAGGGTTTGAGCCGCAGCCGACAACTACCTTCCACTAGAAACAAATGAGACCGTCAGTCATCGGACTACGCCAAAGTTTCTACTATTCGAGGGTCGGGCTGGAAACATCACAAGCCCAAGGGGGATATTTTGCCCTCTGTCGAGGTGTAAACAGGGGTTCTATGGCGAGTCTACTGTCTCCATATCCTATGGAAGGTAAAGAACGATGCATTGATCTGATGGATATGCGTCTGGTACCTCCTATATTGAATATGAATGCGATTTGAGCCAGTGCTGCTTGTCTATTAGCATGGCCAATTCTAAACAGGTGCCAATGGTCACGATCATTAAGCACCCGTATTCGGCCACTTCACTATCTACAGTGGACTGTAATGCCTCCCTTAAGGTATTATCGATAAACACGTCACACCATAAATATAAAGATGTTGAGTACCCACACAGTTTCAAATGAAATATCTCCACTCTCATACTTCGTCGTAACTCCGATAATTTAATTCTCTTTGCCATGAACAGCCTAGACATTATTTTCACTGGCTCAAGAGATGTCAGAATACAACTGATAGGAGTATGGGAATTTCCTTGACATCAGGCTACACTGGTGGTCTTCACCATTACCTTTACATAATGTCGTGGTGCCATTGCCATGAAGTTTGATACTTTTGTTAGTGAGCTATTTTAATTTCTAAAAATATAAAAATTATTGGAATGAGGAATATTATTAGGGTCATTGAATTGCCTAAGTATGCCAGAATTTTTCCCATTTTATACAAGATTATATAGTATCATCATATGTCCCGTTGCCATCCATTGCCTCCTGAAAAAAGTTGACCTAACAGCATTTGGCAATTTTTCACACTATTTTCAATTCTACATTGCTTTATGACATCTTTTTCACTTATTCATTACTATTTGACACCATTTCACATTATTTTCACTTCTACATTACTATTTAACACTATTTCTTACAGATATAAATGCTATGTGATCAAACTAAAAAATAAAACAATTCAAATTGTATTTATTACCTTTCCCTGAACGGCAAGAGTTTGTACAGAAAGAAACTTAATTTGTAGTGAAAATTGAATTCAGTTTCTGAATTTATGAAATGAGTTATATCATCGCTCTGATTTATTCGCGGTTGATGGATTTCACCTAACCCCGGTCGGTGCTGTGAGATTGGGTAGACTGTTAAATAATGCTAATAAAACCTTTGTTCTCACAATTTAATCTATTTCTCAGGTGAATAGGTTTATCATCAGCATTACGTAATCTAAAAAAGAGGTGTCTAACTTTAAAAACATTAAGTAGTGGAAATTATTTTAATGATCTAGCGAGTCTTGATGGGTATTGGAAATGGATTTATTGAAAAAACTGCGGCGTGGGTGAAAACCTACAGTGATGACTTCATCGGCGAATTTTATTTAAATAGCTATAAAGATAGATATATACGGGTAGGTGAAGTCTCTTGTATATATTTATGAGATCATTTAAACGCCGTAATGTATAATTCCTTTATTATAGGCACTACTGTATTTTAGTAGTGTAGTAACTGACAAAAAAACAACGCCATGGCAAAGTTACTTGTGATTCTATGGAATGTTTCGAGGCAGTGAGAGACAGTCATTATTGACATTTTAACTTTTCCTAAATATTTTTTGAAGAAGATATTGCAGATAATGATGTAAAGCGATTGATCGATATTTCTACGTACAACTATCTCAATCAAATGGTAAACGATGAAACATGAGATAATCAACAAACTTGATTTTTAGTCGAGTGCGATTGAGGTTGCAAGAGACTACATCTCACTATTACGGTCGGTCGTTAGGTCCCCGTTTTGAGGATTTTTTTTGTAATAACATTGTAACTATTCGGCCGATTTTAACGAAATATGAAACCCTTATGCTGTTTTACATTCTCTTTCGAATGCTATAATTGCCAAAGTCCTCCCAAGATTATCCCTGGAATATTTTGTTTTGGCAATAACACCATAACTTTTCCGCCGATTCTTACGAAATTTAAAACTTTTATGTTGTTTTACATTCTCTCTCGAATGTTATAGTTGTCAAAGTTCCTCCAAAGGTTAGCCCTGGAATTATTTTGTTTTGGCAATGGCATCATATCTATTTGGCCGATTCTAACAGAATTTGAAACCTTTATGTTGTTCAACATTCTCTTCCGAATGCTATAATTGACAAAGTCCTCCCAAGTTTAGCCCGGGAATTATTTGGTTTTAGCAATGACATAATATATATTCGGCCGATTCTAATGAAATTCCGAAGCATTATGTTGTTTTACATTATCTTTTGAATGATATAAATGCCAAAGTCCTCACAAGGTTATCCCGGATATATTTTAATTGGGAATAACAAAATAACTTTTCGGCCTATACTCTGCTAGACTAGACCAGGATATAATATGCTATAATCTGCTAGGAAAGCCTAGAATAGGCTATGCTATACTAGGCTATACTATGCTACGCTATAATGTAGAAGGGTAATATATACTATGCTAATTTAGGCTATAATAGGCTATGCTAGGATATCATATAGTGTGCTAAGCTAGACAATAATAAACTATGTTTGACTAGGGTATAATAGTATAGTATTGGCTATACATGTCTAGGATAGTTAATGCAAGGCTAAGTTATGCTACGCTAGGCTAGGCTAAGCTATACTATGCTAGGCAGGGCATGAACGCTATATTAGGCTAGGCTACTCGATCGTATGCTAGGTTAGGCTATGATATACTAAGCTGTCTACAATAAGCTAGTCTTCGCTATACCAGGCTATGATAATCGAGGCTTTGCTACGGTGAGCTAGTCTATGTTATGCATGCTATGCAAGCCTAGGCTCAGATCTAATAGTCTATTCTAGGCGAGGTAATACTATGATATACTATTCAATACTAACTAACCTAGGATAGGGGAAGGTAGACTATATTATATTCTACTAGGCTATTCTAGTCTAGGCTAGACTATGCTAACCAGGTTAGTATAGGGTATACTATGGCATACTATGCTATTCTAGGCCATTCTATACTCGATATACTAGGCTGGGCTATACTAGGGTCTGCTATGCTATGCAAAGCTATGCTGGACTATACTACGCTCGACTAGCCTAGATAATAGTGTACCATGCTAAGCTAGCATAGGCTAGGCTAGACTCTGGTTAGTTGTGCTATGCCAAGATATACTATGCTGGAATAGGATAGCATATACTATGCTAAGCTAGGCTATACTATGCTCGGCTAGTTTATACTATGATAGGCTCAGGTATACTATACTAAGCTAGATTAGGGTAAGCTAAGCTATGGTAGATAAGCTATATATACTATGCTAGGCTTTGCAAGGCTAAACTGCTAGCCTAGGCTATACGAGGATAGGCTAGGCAATACTATGTTAACTATTCTAAACTATTCTAGGTAAGGCTATGCTATATAATTCTAGGGTAGGCTATACTTTGATATGCTATACTATGCTATGATATGGTAAGCTTTACTATCCTATATATGTTATGTTGTACTAGGCGATGTTAAGCTAGGTTTTACTATACTTTCTAGGCTAAGATACGCCATACTATACATTCTCTTCTAAGCTAGGCTAGATTAGTCTAAGCTAAGTCATACTATGGCAGGCTAAGCTATACTATGCTAGCTACGCTAAAGTATGTTATAGTAAGTTCTACTATTATAAGAAATCATAGGTTATGCTTGGTCATACTAAGCAAGGTAATTAGACTATGCTATGTTATGGTAGGCTAGGCTATATTATGGTAGACTATGCTATGACATAATCTATTCTGTTATACTATGCTATACTATACTATACTATGCTATGATATACTATGCTAGGTTAGGCTAGGCAGGATTTACTATATCATGCAATCTAAGCTAGTCTATACTATGCTAGGCCTTATTATTCTAGGTGAGGTAATACTATGGTAGGCTATCTTACGGTGAGCTAGGTTTTACCAGATTACTATTCTAGACTATACTAGGCTATGCTATAAAATGCTAAACTAGTCCAGACAATACTAGGTTATACTAGGATATGCTAGGCTAGGCTATACTATGCTAGGAGATAATATACTACATATACATAGTATACTATATTATATTTTACTATACTATGTTGTGCTATGTTATGCTATACTATACTATGTTATGCTATAATATACTATGCCATGTTATACTATTCTACAATATGATAAACACCACTATACAATAATAAGCTAAGTTATACTATGCTATTATGTGCTATGACATACAATTCTAGACTATGCAATTAGGGTGTGACTACTTTATAATTGTCAAAGTCACCCAAGGTTAGCCAGGGAATTAGGTTTTATGGGGAAATAGCATCATAACTATTCGGCCTATTGTAACCTTGTCGTGGTATACGGGCGAGTATGTATGTACGTTTGTTCCGTACATAAATAACTCCTTTCCTTTTCTTTGTCTAAGAGTGCTATATACTTATTTATCTTTTTGTTTTGATTCTTTAACCAGGGAGGATTCGTAAATTTATATATATATATGGCCATATGCAGCGTTTTGAGGATTTAAGTAAACAATTAGAGCAAAAATATGCTTTTAAGTACATAAAGAAATACAATCATAAAGTTTAAATATACTAAGGATATACTAAGAGGATCTAAATAAAAATTAATACTACCAATGGGTACTACGCGATGGTTTAGGCAAAAATTCACTTTAGTACGGAATGTTAATTAAAGAACATAATTAAATTGGAAATATTTTACCTTTGAATAAAGCGGATTCAGAAGGGAAATAAACTGGAACGAGAATCTCGTTGGAGATGGGAGGCAGGTCGATGTGAAGCGAGGCGAGGGTGTCGCAGACATGAACCGCTGACTTCGAGGTGAGTTAGAAGCGTGGCGATGCTTCTTGACCTGACGATATAAGCGAAAAGACAGTGGATGTATGATTATTCCAATCCTTGGGTTACACTTGTGGGGCTTCTCGATGATGAAACTTTACCATGGGGTTGAATTCTTTCTCGAGTGGAACTCCACTTTGGTATTCCTCAATGGTGAAGGATATTTTTGGTTTTATTCGAAAACTGAGGTAGGGGGTTTCTCTGACGAGATGGGTATGAGAGTGATTCTCTACACCGATGGTCTATTCTTTGATGTGACCAAAAGGAACAGCCTCGGGAAGGGAATTTCCGCTCGGTTCCACTTTTTTTTTCTTCTTAATGCCAGGATTGACTTCGGTACTCGTCTTCTCTCAATCGCTAACTTGAATCTCCTTTTTTTCTTCAGATTGACGTATATATACACCTCAATTATCCCCTAATGGAGGGGGAGAGGAAATGAGCGCCCACCTTTAAGCCTCTCTCTTTGGGCATCACTTTTCAGCGTGGTGACCCTTAGCCCTAATATTCTCTTCTGGTTTTTATCGAAGAAAATTAAATTTCGTTTATTTGGCGAAACGAGACCTAAACAATAAGAGGGGACAGTGTACCTGTTCATAGCTTTTAATTCTAAAGGCTATACCACCCTCCTTTGTTTATACTAACGGGCTACGAAATCTACTGATTATAATGTTTCCTTGAGAATGATGTTGATGATTGTTGTGTCAGCGGGGCAAAAGTGGAAGGGAGGATGGGGGCTTAAAGTATGGGCCCATATGCCACGTAGCTGTTGACGCTGTGTAACCGAACTAGCGTATGTTTGGTCCTAGCGATATTGATTTTCCCACATTTTCTCCATTCTAAAGAATGTAATGGAGGGAAGGCGAACTCCAGTGCAAAAAAAAACAAGAATATAAACGCCAAAAAAATACTTCTTGGAATGCAATTCTAAGTTCGACTTTTTCCGTAAAATTATCCTGTTCAACAATCCTACAAAACTAAGTCTCACTGACATTGTACGCACACATGCGTTCCTATATAGGCAGGTGTAAGACTGATTTTAACCTTGCCTCTTTAGGCCAATCGGTTCGGATCACACAAATCAATTTAACCCCCCAAAATCATCGATTACAACAAAGAACAAGAAAATGAAACTGCCTACTAAGCGGTACCTAAGCAGTTAATTCCTTACACAAACAAACCTTAACACATTAATATCTACCAACAAAAAATTGGTCTTAAGACAAAGAGTTAATATCTACACTAAAAAAAATTGGTCTTAAGACAAAAAAGAGTTTAATTAGCCCTCTGTGGGGTTTCGGCTTAAGTAATCGGCTTTATACTTGTCGGAGCCTTTTAAATAGTTTATGTTAAATTGGTACTCGATGCACACAAACTCCATTTCATGCGTCTGCTGCTCTGACCTTTGCTGTTCCGCAAATATGCCAGAAGCCGGTGCTTGAATTCCCCGTTAATCTTCTTACCTTTAACATTGAAATTGAATTTATTTATTCGCCAAATTACGGATAGCGCTGCCTGTTTTATAGTTGCATAATCTATGGTAAAAGGGCATCTGTTCTGATTCCAAAATTCTTTTGGGGATTGGCTAGTCGAAGGTTTCGGGCTGAACTTAATTTTTCCTTCACTCGACCGGACACTTATGAATCTATGAGCGGGCCAATGTGGTGGTTTCCATCTAACTCAGTGGACTGGTCGTCCTAGGGAAATGATACTGAAGGTAGAGGATACTCGTTTTCTGACTCTACGGACGCCGTCTCTACCAACTGAAGAGGTTCATAGGGGTATAATGCTTCCATGGTTCCTTCTTCATCTAATTTGGGATTAGTGAACAGCTCCTTAAGGATGCTCATAGGTCTTCGGACGTTACATCCGTACAACAATTTGAAAGAGGCAAAAGCTAGAGTTCGTTGAGGAATCTCTCGGCATGCGAAGAGGGCGACTGGTAGGTACCGATGCTATTCTCGAGATTGATACTAACAGAGCTTTCTTAACACTACCTTTAAGGTATCATTTAATTTCTTACACATCCCGTTTACGGATGGGTGAAAAGGGGTTGTAAGGAGGGGTTTGATGAGGAGTAACTTGCCCACGTATTCCATCAGTTCCGACGTGAACTGACGCCCTCGATCAGAAAGGATTTCTTTAGGGATGCCAACTCGGAAAAAATTTGAGATGACAGCTTCTGCACAGGAAATACTGTCAATTTTCCTAAGGGGAACTGCGTCGGGGAAACGAGTGGCGTAGTCTACTAAAGGGAGTATATGAGAGTGACCTTCACTAGACGGGGGATGGAGGGGCCAGACCAAGTATATAGCTACTCCAAAGAAGGATTCGGAAATGACGGGTGTTTTCTGTAAAGGTGCAGGTGGTACCCGGACTTAGCGGTCACCTTCTGACACAGTTCGCATGACCGGCAATATACGGCGATCTGTCTACCGGCGCAGGGCCAAAAGACGTATTCAAAAATAAGTAGAGGTTTGTTGTGACTGACAGGTCCAGCCAATAATCCATCATGTGCGATTTTTCGTTCTTTATCTTCTCTTTCCGCTTGCGCCTGTTCTCTTTCCATCTGTATTCTTTTTTCTTGCGCTTCTCTTTCCATCTGTATTCTTTTTTATTCTGCTTCTTTTCCGTCTGTAATCTTCTTTCTTCGGCTTCTCTTTCAGCTTGCGCATGTTCTCTTTCCATCTATATTCTTCTTTCTTCTGCTTCTCTTTTATCTGTTTTTTTCTTTCCTTTACTTCTCTTTCCATCTGTATTCTTCTGCTTCTATTTTTATATATACTCTTCTTTCTTCTAATTCTCTATCCCTCTGTATTCTTCTTTGTTCGGCTTCTATTTCCATCTGAATTCTTCTTTTTTCTGCTTCTATTTTCATCTGCTTCTTTTTTCTTCTAATTCTATATCCCTCTGTATTCTTCTTTGTTCGGCTTCTATTTCGATCTGAATTCTCCTTTTCTCTGCCTTTCTTTTCCTCCGATTGCTTCTTTCTTCTGCTTCTCTTTCCGCTTGCGCCTGTTCTCTCTTTTTATCGTGTTTTTTTTCCATTATGTAGGCAACTAGATCTTTGCCTGCTAGTCCAAGAATTTGGCTTTGATGATGGAATCTCTCTAAACATGACATTTTATCTATAACCATCGAAAAAACTCACCCATGTACGCTGAAGGTAATTATGCAACCATGAAATAAGTAGCGCTCTGCCTAAACCAACCTTACCACCCACACTTTCTGTTAATTGGAACACCACAAAAAACTAATTAATACCTTTAACAGGCTAACCAAAAACAATTAACACAAAATTCTAGACCGACTTGATCCTCTTATTATATTTAATTTTTCTCGAACGCTTAGGCACAAATTTGTTACTAATCAAGGGGATGCAACACAATCAACTATTAGGTGAGTGAGAAGCGTGGCTATGTTTCATGACTTGACGATATAAGCGAAGGGACAGTGGATGTATGATTATTCCAATCCTTGGGTTACACTTGTGGGGCTTCTGGACGATGAGACTTTATCAAGAGGTGAATATTTTCTCGAGTGCAACTTCACTCTGGTATTCCTCAATGATGAGACATATCTCTGGTTTTATTCGAAAACTGAGATAGGGGCATGCTCTGACGAGATGGGTATGATAGTGATTTTCTATACCGGTGGTCTACTCTTCGATGTGCCTAAAAGGAACAGCCTCGGAAAGGAAACTCCCGCTCGGTTCCACTTTTTTTCTTCGGTACTCGTCTTCTCTCGATGGCTAACTCGATTCTCCTTCTTTCCTCAAGATCAACGTATATATACACCTCAATTATCCCCTAGGGGGAGGGGAGGGAAGGTGAGATGAGTACCTACCTTTAAGCCTTTCTCCTTGCGCATCCCTTTTCAGCGTGGTAACCCTTAGCCCTAATAGTCTCTTCTGGTTTCCTTCGAAGAAAATGAAATTTCGTCTATTTGGCAAAACGAGACCTAAACAATAGAAAGGGACAGTGAGCCCTTTCATAGATTTTTATTCTAAAGGCTATACTAACGGGCTACGAAATATGCTGATTATAATGTTGTTCTTACGAGTGATAGCGATGATTGTTGTGCCAGCGTGGCAAAAGTGGAGGGGAGGGGGGGTCAAAGTATCGACCCATATGCCACGTAGCTGTTGAGGCTGTGTAACCAAACTAGCGTCTGTTTGGTCCTAGTGATATTGATTTCCCCACAAACGTAATTTACAACCCTTAAGCAGTTTACATTCAGTTTCGAATGATAGAATTGTTAAGGTCCTTCGAAGGTTACTCCGAGAATTATTAAAAGTTTTCAAAGTGGTAAGGACTTTAATCACTACAATTGAGGGCACGCGACTTTTTGGTCAGCAGACCTTGTTTTATTACGATTGAAGAAATTTTTTTAAGTTAATTGCATTGTAGTACATGTAATCTAAACATTCGAATTTTATACCATTTAACCTAGAAGTGGTTTCACAAATAAAAAATATAAGATTTAATGCGCCTAATTTTAGAAATCCCAAGTTGCCTTTTTCGTAGTAAAATGAGTCAACTCGCCTCGATGTGAGTCCTCAAGTATCGTCAAGATGTACGTCAATATTTTAAAATATTTATTAAGTGCAAAAACAAATGTTTTAGAGAAAAAATAAACCTACGTAAAAATGTTTATCGCCATAGATCAATGGGATAATAGAGCGTCCTATAACAGAAATAAACTATTATTAACACTTTATAAAAGAATAGGTAGCACTGTAAACTGAAGAAATTATCAAGTTTATAAAAAGTAGAAAGAAATTCTATACAGGTCTATGGGGTCACAAAGGTGTTTGCCCGAGTTAAAATGGTTGAAGTGTACGAAAACAGTAGTTTACGAAAGCGTGGTTCGCAATCTTGAACATATTGCATTCGTGGTTGAAAGCATTTAGCCACTATTATGGTGATAGCTGAGAAATAGTTTGTAGATATTAGAAACATGAGCTCTTAGAGATAATTCACTACCAAGATGACACTAAAATTTTGCTAGCATTAGAAGAATGAAATATAAGGTGAACTGGGTAAGAAAAGAAGCAATATGAGCCAGCCTCATCTGATAAAATCCCAACAGTAAGAAATCGAGTTTATGTTCATTTAGTTTTTGAATTAGTCTGACATCCCTTTCATTGATGATGTAGTATGGGAAGAGAAGATTACTTCGTCTTAGCAACCGAGGGGGAAAGGAAAAATAAAAGTAGATATGCGTATCACTAGCATAGGCAGGGTATGATTTACCAATGCTACGCAAATAGTATTGAAAAAAAGGAAGAAAATAAAAATGATGTTGCAGAGTACTAACACAGAGCCTTTTGGAACAAAAACTAATTCTACGCTGGTCCATGCATATCTCTCTCAATATGAATTTCGCGAGTTCGGGATAATTGATATGTGCAAAACAAGTAAAGATGGGGTTTGGTTCCAGGGTAATGACCAAGCCAAGGAAAGGGAACACTTTGATCATCAGTATAAAATGCTTCCAAGAGATGCAAAAGTACTCGATTGAAAGCCAGACAGGTCCCATCCACAAGACCAATATGTTCATTTACATGTAGTAGATTTGGTTCCTTGATCTGTTTTGCTGTTACGCCAGCTTGGAGATTGCATTTGAACACTCACTTAAAAATCTATCGTTTTTATGGTGTTCCCTCTACTCACACAGTCGCACGTTCATTCTCATATAGTCAATTCAGAAATCAACCTGCATTTATTTGTTTTGCATGCTCGTAACACCTCAAAACGTTCTCAATTACAATCTCGTTCTCAAGTTGCTTCCAAAATATATATCTTGTTAGAACCATTTCATTCTCACTCTATATACCTTGTCAAAAGCTCATTTCTGGCAAATATTATTCCATTGGGGTCTGTTCTTTTTCCAGCATAGTATACCTGCCAAATGTTACCTCTAAAACCGACATAAGTTCAGGAATATTGTGCTCGACTTTCAGCTTACTTCTCACATAGACCTTCATAAACGTTTCAGCAGTCATCGTTTCCGAATCAATACTATTATAAACCAATCAATGTCGTTTATCCTTAATAGACAGTTAATGTAGAACGTATCCATAGCCATTCTTCATTAAAATTGTAATCTTTATCCTTACTGCTACTTGTACGTGGTATCACTCATATTGCTTCTCTTGCCAGCCATGTTCACAACTGTCACTAAGGCTACATTCCTTCCTAATGCATGCCATCAATCCAAATTAAACTCATTTCACACCATCAAGACATTAACACCTACTCCATAGGTATTTGAAAGAGCTTTTCTTTATCAACAGGTGACCGCATGAGGGTCAATATAGAATTAACAAAAATTCTCCAATTACAATATATTCTCATCCACTTTCAAACTTATTTTACTATGGATATTACATTGGTATATTAATATTCAGGTCTCTTACATGCTTTATGTTTAACAAATTCTTCCTTTATTTTGTAAGAATACTTTGCTACATGCTAATTACTTCTATGTTAAAACTTATCTTTCTTTCCTTTTACATTCTCAACCATGTTAATAAGTAAAACCAAACCATTTTTCATTATTTCAAATCAGAATTTCACTCAAATAATTTCCCAACTAATACTTTTACAACCAACTAATGCATAATGTCTCCCCTCAGTTAATTGCCAGATATCCCTCCCTGCCTGTATCACACCATGAGTCACACTGATCCCCATCTAGGTACTCCATACGAGAAAAATTCTTCACACTGATTCGGTTTTTCCTCACATTAAGAAAGACTCGGCATTCTCCACCACCTGCTGTCTTTCACTCATTCCAAATTCTCCCTCAATTAACCCTTACACCTAGTGTAAAATGCATTGATGAGTAGAGGTTTATTAAGAGATTAGGTAATTCTATTCAATTCAGGTGCTTTTTTAACAGGAGGAGGTCATATGAATCTCCATGTTGCATTAAAAAATGAAAAAGTACCCGAATAACTTTGGGAGGAAAAAACTAGACACTTATCAACAGTATGCAGAATAAATCCTTTAAATCAGAACAGTCACAATTGTTTAATCATTTCCTTCTAAGATTGTTGGAAATTCCACAAATATATAATACTAGCGGTCATTAAATCTATGCTCAGACAAGGTGGTGCCATAAATCAAATTTTATTGAATTCGACAATGTATTAAAATCAAATATTTAACATTTTAAAATTTATTTTGTTTTTAAAATTCAATATAAATTTGTCACACCAAAATCCAGCGTCTATGTACTTCACAGTGTATTTGAATGTAGAGCCGTGGTTGCATTACAAATACATTATTTTGCATTAAACTTCGTTGTAAATACTATCACTGACGAATTTTGTATAAATGGATATTTATGAACAACAAATGTAACAGATTTTTGGTATATTATCATATGATGGAGGATGTGTTTGTACACGATTCTTCTAATGTCAGCAGAGACCTTTGGTGTACAGAGTTTTGACAAATTTTATTAACGTCTAAATTATTGGATTACATTGGGATATGATTTAAAAATGTGGGGTTACAGATGAAATATTTATTAGTATATACTTTCAAGTTATGTCTTATTATTTGATTGAATAGCCATTGTTTACAATCGTCTCCAAAAGAATTCAGGTTTGAATTGATGTAGCTTGTCTTGCAATCTCTTACACTTGTGCACATTTTTCTCACCTCTCTCTCTTCTGAACAAATATATTTATTTGAGCTTATTGAGTAGTAGGCATTCTCTGAGTAAACTAATGATTTTCGCATTGTAAAGTCAGTACTTGAAAAACTTAACTTTTTTATGTACAAGCCCTCATTTACTGGAGTTATTGTTATTGTAGCCCCTTTGAGTATAGATTTAAACCGAAGTCATTAGGGAACTCGACAAGCAAGAAATCATCTAATCGAGTGCAATGCACTTTCACAAAACTGGCAAGCACTCTCATTTCACATTACGTGAGAATTGGTAACAGAACATCTGATCTCTCCCATACATACATCCAAAAACATACACTCAAGAATTATTCAGACGATTCAGCACAGAAATACACTCAAATCACGCAAGCGGGCGTCAGTTTTAACATAGGAATGTCAGTTGCAGGACTCATCCGAAAGCTCGTCTACTATCCATGTTCCAAGACCTGCATGGAAATGAGTGTCTATATAACTTCCCTACACTTTTAGTTCTTCAATCTGCCTCCTCAAAATTTACGGATCTTTACCTGCAGACATTATAGGACAGAGGGTTTGTTCGGTTTTAGCTTCAAATATTAAACAAGGCACTAAACACCAAAGTCACAGATGCATTCACGCCTTTACACAAATCTTCAATAACACTGTCTCGTAAATTTACAACAAATCTGCCACATTTTACTTATTATTAAGCCATTTATAATAATAACCTATATATACCACGTCATTTTCAAATATATCCTTTATAACTAGGAATCACTGGTTTTAACTGACTACTATGTAAGCCGTTCGTATAGCAATGAGTAGCCTCCTTCTCACTGAATCTGTCACACCTGGGAAACGGTGTTCATCTAGTCCAAGCAAATGATTGTATCTAATAGATTAATCTAATAACTTTTAAATGAATTGTGTCAATTCATGTGTAGTCTGAAGGTGACTACTCATTGCTATACTAGAAGCATAACATCACTAAGTAAAGTGCAGTTTTCCTTACTATTACTATGTAAACTAGGAAATTTTCATGTTATTCAATAGCTGTATCACCTTGGCACTTTGCCAAATTTTAGCACTTTTTTCTTTTTTAACCATAAAATATCCCTAAACCTTTGGCGATGAGGTTCCTTATTCGTTTTGCAATAGTAAACTATCTTATCGGCAACTCGTAGTTGAATATCGGGCTATTGCAATCTTTGATGGAATCAGTTTAACATCATCCCCCCCTGCTAGAAAGGATGACGGAATAGCTACATTAGGAAGGGGCAGATGTAAAATTGATTTAAATTGGCAAATAAACCGTTCGTTTATGATTGATCGGATGTTCTATTTGCTAGCCGTAGATAAGGTGTTTCCATCAAGTATGATCTACGCAATATGAAGGAAGCTAACAATTGTTATATTTGAAGAGGTTTGTAAAATAAGTGATAAGTTTAGAGAAAGTAAAGATTTGTGGAAATGTAGTGAGTATAACTATCAAAATGAGAAGGGCTTTGAATCAAACCGTACTTCCCTTGAAATTGCCTCTTTCCGTGACGAAGGTCGATCCTGTGGGCCCGACCCTGTGACAAAACCATTGATCATAAGCCCACCCACCTCTTGCATTCATTCTCAGCGCTTCTCAAGCTGAGTGCAAAAACACACACCCGATTGCCAATACAACTAGCTTTCCACGCCATCCTCACATACCATAAACACAATAACTTCAGAGCTTTGTAACATCAAGGGACCACCAAAGAAGAGGGACCGAGATGCATTCCGATACTACTACAACCCCAGTGACTCTCGCATGAACTTTTTCAATATTTCTTTTCATTGTCTCATTTTGCTCTGCTATTTCAATGCTAGAGAATTTTACAGAAAAATACTTATCTATCTGATTTGAATGACCAAAAATTCATGATACCCGAATAAAAATTGCGGCCCGTTGTGTTATCTGATTTTCTTGCCGAATTATTCATATCGGGCCTTTCTTAGTCTCTGCTTTGAAGTATCAGTGGATAGCAATAGATTTCGTTGAAATTTTGAGCTTGTAAAAGAAATCAGTGAGCAGCATTGTGGCTATGACTGTGCTTCACGCTGTTATTTTGTTCAATATAAATATTAGGCCTAAAAGAAGTTGATAAAAGGTAGATCGTATTAGGATTTTCATGTTTATTTTTCATTTAAGGTGTGTCACATAATTACACGAAAGTTATCAAATTGATAACACTTAGTCGGTACTTTGTGTGCATGGAGGAGAGTTTCATCTTCAAATTGCGTACATTTATCTTTAAAACGAGACCATAATAATACTATACCACGTACATATTCTCGGAAAATTATTCTTAAAAACTACCTCAATTTTTCTCAATGTCTCTATACATATAGTTTTTTTCCCTTGCCCTGCCTTTAATTTTATCATTCTTCTATTTTTTATAGTTTTATATGTCATAATAACTAACCAATGTTTGGAAAAAGAAAAACGTAAATTGCCTTTCTGTAACATGTGTCCTACTGATTAATAAGTCTCGTCTTATAAGGTTTAAATACAAAAAATATATCATATATCGTATTAACCTACTATATCAATTGAAGCTATTCAAAACTCTACACGTATATGTGGTGTGTAAAAAAACAAATCGGAGGTGACCCTTCCTCACCCGGAGCGCCACCAGCCTACAAATGTCTCTACATTATAAGGAATAAATACGATTCAATTGCCTTATAAACGAATTCACTGGCATGAAAGAATAGAAATAATTAATCCCGAAAGTAGAGTAAACCATAGGAAGATTTTATTTCAGTTCTTTGACTTCTATCTACACCAAATACATATATGTTTCTTCTAATTTAGTTATGAAAGTCCAGAGGAAGCGTTATACATCAGTTAAAAACTCTCAAAGGCAAACTGAAAAGAAATACTGGACCTTAAATGTTATTTGACGAAGGATCCTTGTTTCGCCATTGTCCATAATTTACCTTACCTCGTTGCACTTTTTCGCTACTCAGCCCGTCTAAACTCGGGGTTTTCCGTCACTTTGGTCGGTTCGCTTTCAGGTTATTGGTCCCTCCCTCATAGATATAATATGGTATTGATATAATGTAATGTCATAGCACGACAGGGAGACTATTTACAAGGTTTTGTAGTCACGTTACAGTCACTAGTCTCAATATTAGAAGAGAAGCTCTACCAATATTTGAAGATCTATTGTTGTAATTTAATGATTTTCTTCTTTTTTTTGTACAAATGTTTCCTTTAGTGCAAGCTGCCATATTATTGTTTTTCTGTAAAATATCCCTATTCTACACAATTATTTGAGTATATAGTATGTAATTGATGCATTTCTACATGGTTAAAGTAATTTTAAATTAATGTTCTTAGTACGTAGCCAATATTAACAGTTTTGGCTTCAGAGTTCTTAAATGAAGATTTTTGTAAAATTTAAAGCGAAATTTCAAGAGGATCTCGTGCCGAAAGTTAGGAAAGAAAGGAATGCCAAGAAAATACGAAAATAATGAGAGTAAATCTACTTGTAAGATATCGAGAGACACATCCTACAGCGTGAATTGGGGTCGGGAGACAATAGAACTGCAGGTGTTGTGGCAGGAGGGTGCGCAATTCTCTAGATATCTCATATTATTGGACGACGAAAAAGGGTGTAATTTGCAAGTGGCCGGTGAGCCGGTGACTCGTTGCCATAACGCTATCATGATAATGGTCTAGGTTCGAAGAATGCATTCATTACTCTTTTTACATGAGATGTATATTCAAGGATATTTTGCTATCGATAATGTATCATAATTCCCCAATTTGAAGCAGATATTGCTCCTATTTTTAGCACCACTACGGATATTTAAAAAAATTCAACAGATGGTAGAGTTGATTAAATCTCGACCGATGATCAATATCGATTTTAAGTTCAATTTGTGCAGAGAAGTTTGGCAATTTCATTCAAGTCGCTAAAGTGGGTTTAATTTAACTCACTTCTGGTAATGTATTGTATTTAGTGACTGAAAGTAAACAACTTACTCATGAAGTATATTTACTGATTAAACACAGAAACAATAAAGATAAACAAATAGTCATGAAGTGAGAAAAATTCTTAGTTAACGATCATTTTGACACTTCATTCTGTACGACGCTAAGAAGGTTTACGATGGTTACATACATTTTCTCTCTCTATCACTCCAGCAAGCTCTTTTTTTTGTAATATACGTTAAGCTCTATTTTTAAGGACTTTCCCAAATATTTATTATGTATATTCGTTGATTTGTTTTTATTTTTACTCAATGTAAACATACCAATTCATTCGTAAATTCTTGCACAAAATACTCAATAACATATTTCCTTATAAAGGTTGCTCACAAATAAACTCGACATCCGGGAATGGATGAGATAAAGCGGAAAATCCCGAGGTATAAATGAATGCAAAACTGAGTTTTTTCAATTAAAATAAATCCCTCACTCTCTGAATCCTGTCATTCGTGGCTTTTTCCTTTTGTTGAGGATACTACAGAGCTCTTTATTGAGCATTTCCAAATTTTTGCTTCTCCTCTGAATAGGGGGGGGGGGATAAGTCTATTAAGGGCTAGAGCATTATATTTTAGAGATCGAAATAGTACTTACCACTGTACTTAGGTTATTAATACTGAATTAATCAATGCTAAAATATACAAGCAGATTCTTAGAGAGCATCCCCTTCCACATCTCCGATCCTCATCAGTTCAACCTCCAATCTTCGTGCAGAACCACTCTCTCTATCACACTGCCAATAGAGTCAAAGATTTTTTGAGTGATAAAGGGGTTGATCTCGTGGACTGACTACCTTAAAATCCCGATCTCACCCTATAGAAAACGACTTGAAAGTTATTGGAGATGGGGCTCGAAGGAGAAATCCAAACAACCAAGATTAACTCTGGAAATTATTGAAAAACTAATAAAACAATATTACCTCATCATTTTGCAAGAAATTAATTCATTTCTGGAGTAACAGATGTCGAAAGGTCATTGCTAGTAAAGAGATATTAACAAAACATTAATAGTAAGGGTTTATTTTTTGTTATTGTTCCATTTAAATTGTTTTTCCAAGTGACCATTAACGTTTAGCCCCTGCAATTTGGAAGATAATTTGTTTATTTCCTTATAACTTACGAAATATTTAATCCATTCACCGGAAACTTTCACGAAAGATAGATATTAGATATATCTAAATGTTTGTATAATATATAGTCTCAATGATTTGTTAATCTTCTGTAATATATGTTTACCTACATTTATATTATGGCCGTTACTGTATATATATATATATATATATATATATATATATATATATATATATATATGTATATATATATATATATATATATATATATATATATATATATATATATATATATATATATATATATATATATATATATATATATATATATATATATATATATATATATATATATATATATATATATATATATATATATATATATATATATATATATACATATGTATATATATATATATATATATATATATATATATATATATATATATATATATATATATATATATATATATATATATACATATGTATATATATATATATATATATATATATATATATATATATATATATATATATATATATATATATATATATATATATATACATATGTATATATATATATATATATATATATATATATATATATATATATATATATATATATATATATATATATATATATATATATATATATATATATATACATATATATATATATATATATATATATATATAAATATAAATATATATAAAGGAAGATAAGAAGTTTTTAATGGATCTTCGACAAGAGATAGAAAGTTTCAGGGAAAACGATAAACATGTCAACCAAACTAAAATAAATACACTTCAAATTGGACTAGCAAATATGTTTAATAATCTCCCTGATCGAGTGACAGAAGTATCAATTTAAACTAACCAAAAATATAGCAAAAAGACTGGTTGACAATATACAACTTTGGCAAATATTAAAAGGACAATGTTTCTCAACATATTAAATTAGGCTAAACTAAAACATATTAAAAGGTGAAATAGGAAACGAGATGGAAGAAATAGAGACATAATAGAAATACTCAGCTACAATAATATATTACTAAACAGATGGAACAACACCTAACAATTGACTTACTTCAAGTAACATCAGATAAGGATAAACTCAGGAATAGTATCACAAATAATAAGATCATTTAGAAATTAAAAAAAACTATATCAGGAATGGTATGATATGAGCCAAGGATACCTCTACATCTGATCAAATTTATCAACAAATGAGTAGGAAGAGCCACCAACCAATAAAGACGAAATAGTTGAGGCATTGTGACAATAGAAAGGGTATCGAACACCGGGACGTTGGGGTAACACTCGTTCTTTAAAGGCTTGAGAAGTGGGTAATGTTTTGTTGATCAAAGAGCAACGGTCACAGTGGGTACCGGTATGGTGGCTTTGTGTTTACGATTGGCCAGGATTCTGAAGTTTACGTCTGGAGTATTATTTGCATCCCTTCTCCACATCCCGCAGTAGGATCCACAGCTATCCATCCCTCAAACATTTTCACTGCCTCTATTCTCACCATTTTAATAATAGTTCTCTTCTCAAAATATCCCTTGCAATTTATCGGAGACACTTCTCTATCTATTTTAAGAATATAAATTATTAGTAATATTTTAGCATAAAGGGTAACAAAATATGATAAAATATGATATTTAAATCACAATACGGGATGCCATGAAATAATTGCTTTCCCCACTCTAGAGAAAATACTAGAAAAGATAAATCATTAATGCCCATAAACCAATTGAAAGAACTTTAAAATATGTATAAAAAACAAGATATCGTTTAGTTCTGTGATTTCACTTCTTCACCATTGTTTGTTAAGAAGGAATTCAAGATATCGACTTCTTTGAAGATCCTTTTAAGAAATACACCCCTCGATTTGTAGGTATCAAAGCTGCAAACAGAGGAAACGCCCGATATTAAAACAAGTGCTTTGTTATAAAAAATTGAACGTTTGAAACGATTTGTCTTTGTTTTTTATTTCTTTTCTTTTTTCTGTAGAGTGAGTCAAGGCAATCTTTTTCTTTGACTCGATCCGCCTAAAAAATTAAATAATAACTCTTTTGTTCTTTAATAAATACAGTGCAGCCTAAATCTAGATAAAAAATATATGAAAATATAAATTTTGTTGAAATTAGTAGTTTAATTTCCCTGAAAATTTTCCTCTGATAGTGTTCAAGTTTAATTCCATAAAACAAAAGATGTACAACTTTTTGTAAGGAAAGTATTTAATGTGTACTTATACAAAGGATGTGTCTAAAACTAGAGAACAATAACTGATAAATTAACAATTAAGCTTAAATATTCTTATTTTACCTTAGGGAAGTCCATCAAGGTCGATGATGACGGATGTCCTCAGGGCGGTCTCCAACCTTGGCCAGGGTCGGTTTGCTGAGGACATCAAACTTGCACTAGATTTAAACGAGTAAGAAGGCGTGCTCACTTCAGACCCGTATCTTAACCAAGGGGAGAAGATTCCTGGTGGCAGGAGAGGACTCAAGCTGACCAGGCTTCATCTTCTGCTGCAGGGGGCTGCCGAGACACTGGTCTGGTCGTGCTCGCCTATAGTCGCCCCCAGTCCTGGTTTTATTATCGAGGGTATCTTCATCTAACCTTTACCTAAAGAGATAGGCCTACAAGGCAGCAGGGGGGTTGTTGGAGGCTGCCGAGTCTTCGGTCTGTCGAAGGTCGCCTAGCCCCTGCCCCCACTGCGTGACGCGCATTTGCCTACAACCGGACGTATGAAAATCCTTCGTTGGGTGTTACTATGGTTTGTGTGATGGAACTAGAGTACTTTTGGTGAGCACCAATGGTTCTTACATTATTTCATTCGCAACGTATATAACAATACCATATAGTATCTACTGGCTTGGCCAAAAATGTAAAGCAACCACATATATATTTAGCATATTTAATCATACCTTTTAGAATTAATACTATTATTCATAAGAATGATAATAATGTGAATTATGCTAAAATATTTGAATATTTGGTTAAAATGTCTGAATTACTTAGGATTTCACTAGATCATATGCAATTAATAAAATGGTGTTATTTAAAAATCAGAATTCAATCAATATTTTTTATGTTTCAGCCTAAATTTATAAATAATATGTATTTACTATCATTCAGAATAAGTATTATGACTAAAACTAAAAAACTTGCAAAAGAGCAGAGAGCCCAAATCCAAGTTGGCAAAGCAAAACGTTATCACATGTGAAATTGCTGAAAATTTTCAATGTTAAATATTTGATGTCCAAACACTAGGAGCCGAAAAGAAGAGACCAAGGGCGCTATAGTAACGATGAGACGTGTAAGATAACATCAAGCAACAAGTAGAAACGATCGATCTACATATCTTTCGTGTTTCACTGCATAATCGCCGGAAATAATCTCCTGAACTTGCTCACGGTGTTCAATGAAGCTTCAAGTTCAAATGTATCACAGAAATTAATTAGAAGGAGACTTAAAGATAATGGATTACAAGGATGCAAAGAGAGAAATAAGTCATGGATATCTGAGGCAAACCAGAAATAACTGTCTTCAGTGCGCAAAAAGATCACAAAATTAGTTTTAAAGTTATGTTCTGAGAGGAATGATGTTATTAGTTATTTAGGCAAGACGAATTGTTTTTTCCACCTAATATATGTAATTCCATTTAATATATTTTTGAAGAAAATTATTTAAAACTTTAACGTTTTAGTACCAAATTTGCAGAGTTTCTGCACTTGTCTCTAACTTTTTGAGTTAGTAAAGTATTTCGCCCTGTTTGTGACGTAACAAAAGTAAAGCATGGAGGTGGTTGTATCATGGTAGATGATAGGACCAGGTGAGATAATTTTGTGCAAGGGAAAAAGCAACTCCACAACTTCTACTACGATGCAATTTCATGTTTTAGAGCAATATAGCTAGAAATTGAATCACACAAAAAATTATATGCTATAAACTAAACTAATTATTATTCTTTTTTTTGCCCTTTGCGTCGAAGATATGACGAAGTCTAGTTATGACCTGAGTTCAAGTGGCACGCAGGGTTTTAGTAGATATTTCCTTACAGCCTTTTTTTCAGTTTGCAGTTCAGAACTTCGATACAGATTAATTTTGATAAACTCTTTCTGATCAAGTATGGCCCGCATTACAAATTCCATGGATTTCAAATGTGGCCGACTTGGAGGCTAGACTTACTTTGGCCAAAATCCCTTAAAATTTATCAGTCGTGAACGTGAGTTTTGCTGTTTTCTAGGAGCTTTATCATATTGAAGGCTTATACTGGCTCTTCTAATGGTGGCTTCCACTCAGACGATGACTTTCACCTTCAACATGCGCAAATAAACACTTAGATTGATCTTTATCACATCTTCAATGAAGATGAGAAGTTTGGGGGTTAGTCCGATGATGTTACGCCTACCTACACCATCATCAATGCTGGATTCTCTCTCCTGAAAGTTGTCCGCTATTCAAGTTGAAACTCATTTTTATTTGGTGTCCAAACACAATCATTCTGTCTTTTGTGGTTGGTTTGGATAGGGAGCAACATTTCAACCGCCCACAAAACTTGAGGCTTCGAGTCATCAAGAAGTAGCCTTTTTCTTTCGAAGGAGGTGTACTTTTACCCTCTTGAATTGACGAATCATTAGATAATTGATATTTTAGTAATAATTGCATGCTCATAGGGCTCACTTTTGTTCCCAAAGAAAGTTGTCTGGCACTCCTTGGGATTAGCTTGATCTTGTTCATCGTGTTCTTGGTGAGTATTAAAGTACTCCTTAATCGGACGCTGTGGTTTTCACTCTTGTATGGAAACTGGTGTGTCTTTAAACCGTAAATACCATTAAATCGCCTGATCTGATTAGAGTGGTGTACAACATTTTTAAAATATCGCCTGCTCTTTTCTCGCTTGAAAAACAGATACACGAGCCTTACACATTTTCCATTAATATTTTTAAACGAGTTTGCTCTTTATTGATTTCAACTTGATTCATACAATTCAATACATCCTGAAATATCCCACAAAAAGTAATTAATTTATGATATGTATACACATTTAAACGGATTTGTAAGAAGCATTCTAACTTCGTCTTTCTAGCCTGGATTTCTGAATGTACAAGTCTAAATTCTAAGTTACAGTGATATTTAAACGATTCTCTTGATTTCTTCGTAAAGATTAAGGGCAATAATCGACAGCGGTTTATTGTAGCCCCTAAATTTAGAATTAGTTTTATCAAAAAGATTCATGTAAATAATTGCAAAGGGAAGTGAAATATTATTGTTTATATCATTGAACCATTGTGATAATACTATTCAAATGCCATCTAAATTATATTTGCTGTAGATTTCAATCCTTCGTTTCCATCAGATAAGTGTGTGTATTTAGTGAAAAGTTTTGACTCTTATTAATTTTTGTATCGGCCTTTATGGTTTCCTGGGTCAGCGCATAAAAATTGCACAAAAGAATAAACGCCTATAAATTTATAACGTTAAAAATGGTTTCTCAAATATGAATAAATATAATTTAGCAAATGGAAAAAATAAAATTAATGATAAAATAAGTGGAACTTGTATTTATGGAAACAAATAGGTTTCCCAGTAGTTTACGACTTCCTAAAATTGTTTTTATGTTTACTCATTATATAATTTAATTATCAATTCCTAAGTTAATCATTGCTCAGACTACAATTTTACACACTTTTACGGCCAAAACATTCTTTTCGCAATGAAATTCTTCGTTGCCGAATTCCATCTACATATATCTACTTCAGCAGCACTGCATTTGACGTGTGAATTGTCCAGTACACAAGTATGCATGACTCCATTATAAACGAAATTCCGGCAATAAAATGGAGAAGAAAATCTACGATTATAGCTCAGCCTATTTTTCTCTAAATTTCATTTTACACGGTGCTTGCCTGCTCTTCTGAATTTGGAGAGATAATAATAGACCATCTGGCCACCAAATACTTTGAAAAGTAGATAAAATGAGTTATTTTGACGCATGTCTACTCAAAGAACGCACATTATCGTAAACAGTCTACTAGTGTTTTAAGAATCTGAATAATACGGTTTAAATTTCACTAATAGGCCGTAAGCTTACCCCTTCTCTAATTAGAGTTTACGTCTAGTCTTACCGAATTTCATGTTGTTCATATTATTGTAACCATCATTCGTATTACTAAACACCAATAATTCTTCCCCTTATAATCTTTTTGGATTTTTTTTCGACGCATAAGATCTTTTGCACCACTTTGGTCATCTAAATTTGCGAAAGGAATTTCGTAATTTAATTGTTATCATTCATTGGACGCAGATAGATGAGAAAAAAAGGCGCCCTTTTCTGTTTTTCAAATGAAATATGAATAAAATATGACCAGAAAAATCAGACTGGAAGTTATTTTTATCAGATAGAAGATAACATAAACTCCTTATTCAAATAAGGAAAAGAATAAAATAATTCCCAGTAAACCCATATAAACAAGAGAATAGAATAAAGGCACCTCGTAGAAATTAGTAGTCGTAAAATGGAAAAAAAAATTAGGATGGATTATGAGTGAAAAAACAACGATATATGGCGGAAATGTTTTACAAGAAGGTGGAGGCAGCATGGTTAATTTAAAAACAATTAAAATGTTATGAGGTGCAAGAGTTAAAAAAAAGAGCTCTATAGCGCTCCTTTTTTATCGTAGGCTAAATCGATTACGTCTAGAAATGAACCAGAGGCAAAATGACGACTAAATTAGGTTTAAGTCAGTATTACTTTGAATCGTATATTAATAATTACCTCTCCTACTCACTGACACTATCTCACCCATCTGAATCTTGCACTCGGCTATTTTTCCTATTTAATGTTCTTCGGGGTCGTTTGTGGTGCATGGTTATTCGTACTTTCTGTGTGTTTTGCCCAAGAATTTGGAATGAACTGCCTACCGCTTCCAAACTAACTTATAAAAAACTCTACTCCTCTTTTGTTTTCTGACGCCATAGATAGGCTAGCTGAGAAGGAACATTGCTTTAAAAAGTGTAATGCAAATAAACTTTTGTATTATTATTATTCTGTCAGCAAAGAAACTTGACAATTATCTAATAACTCACTTCTCCCCAAAAATGGTATATGGCCAGTATCAATGCCATAGTATAAAATAAATTGTGGCAGATACAAATAATAGAATCAATAAACCATGATTCCCTTTCCTACGCTCCTGCTACTGACTTCAGTACGGTGATGACAAGCAAACTCTTCATTAATTATGAGAGCTAAGACATAGATGTCTGTTGTATCAGAGATCCATCATTGGTGCCGTATAACTTGCCATTATATATTGTCTCTTAACACACCTATCCTATACCTAGTTCCACTAGTGCTTAGTTGAGATAAGTAATTTCTCTCGCTGTTATTCTAATAGGAAATTAATCAATCTTTTCCAGTGCCTTTAATTTCTTTAATTATCAATTCTAGAGTGTTTCTTTTAAAAACTCGCCCACTCCAACAAATATTACCATTTTGTATCCAGAGTTTTATTAAATAAATATGTCGCAAAGTAAAAAAATTCACCCGTATGTTTCCCCCTATCAATATTCTATAATAAATTTTGCGCTTTATCACAACAGATGAATTTTTGTTTAATTCTAACATTCCAGGAACCTCCTCAGCCCGTTCTATATTAGACACACTCACTCATATTTTAAAATACTACATAATTCAAGATAATATTAAGCAAACACCACTTAAAAACAGGTCAGAATAATGGAAGCTTGATTTGAGGCCCCTATATAGTAGCTATTGTCACAATTAATCACTCTCTACGATTCGCGATAGAGATTACGTTGAAGGTATTCGTATTCACCCCATAAAAGAAACTAAGTGTCAAGGATGTAATAAGTTTAGTTATTTAAAATAAATAAAACCAGTGGGTCTTTGCTGGCAAGAATTACCTTGAAAAGTGCTTTATGACAAGGGGAAAGTTACGGGATCAGGAGGTGTTTGGAACCAAAAGAGCAGACAACTTTGAAAGCTATAGACCTAGAGGGCTCGCAAATTTCCTAAATTAGTTCCCATTAAATAAATAGAGCAAGTTCCCTTGCAATAAAATTAAATATACGCTTTAAAATAACAACTTTTCCAACATTTCCCATCTATACATAAGATCTTAAAAAAAATGACAACATTGCTCCGTAAATCGAGATTATAGGAGAAGGTTAGGTAGTATTACAACAATAACATCAGGTGTAATTGTACATAGAATGTCATCTTGATTTTCGATGCTATATCTTTTTCTACATTTTGGATAAAATTGCTGCTCTCATTTTTCGCCCCAAGTTCCAGAATTCGCCTACCCAAAAAGGTATTCCCATATACTTACATATTTACTCTTTAGAAGTGCTTTCAAGCACTTTCTGAGACTTTAGAAACAGTTAATTCAACGTTCTTTATTGTCTGATATTGTTAGTAAGTAATTAGAGAGGAGATTAAAGAAAGGCTTTGCTTTAAAAAATCTGTGCCAGAGCTGGTAGAAAAAGAAAATTGTCTACCTCTGAGATTCTATTGGGCTGGAGGGGTGCGGTGATGCTATGAAAAAGTTGGTAGAAGATAACAGGAGGGAACCTAGAATGTGAGGAACTCAAAGACCTTAACAATAAGGGATGTTCTTAAAGTCAAATTTTCGCTGTTGAACTACATAAATATTATGTGTACTGGGAACATTTTTAAGCGTATATATCCTTACACATCGAGTAAGCAAGCAAGCGCGTACACAAAGATTCTAGAAACAGGTGTCTCTTAGCCTAGGAAATATATTTTTCAGTTTTCGGAAAATCTTAACTTGGAGAAGAAAAAGACTAAGTTAATGATCTAGATATCACTGCTTCGACAGTGAATCATTATTAGAAAATAAATGCCTTTGGACACAGAAGATACGATCGTTTTTCGATCCTTCAATTTCGCTCTGTGGCAAAAACACAGCGCCTGAGATTCTTTTCATTGGTATCGAACAGACTTCCGCTTTCACTCTAGTGAGGTCACTCTGATTCCTCTCCAAAAAGGGAATACAAAGTCGGGTCTGTATTAAGCTGGAAGATGACTTTCTGGATTCTAGCAAGTCATGATCTAGAACAATAGAAACAAGAGAGAATTCCACCACTTTCAATGAGAGCGGGTAGCATGGAAGAACACGGCTACTTCTACTCATTGTCACATGTGGTATTCTCTCTTTGTAAAGATTATCATCACGCGATCCTTCATTTCTTTTATCCACGTTTCATCTGCCATTTTAAGCACGAAATTGTTTAGAAAACCATTAGCTTTGTCATAGACTTGTCCTAATATTTCTTGATTTAGGTTCGCAAACTCTCCAAAGGGATCGTATTTATTGCATTTTGTGACCAAATTAATGTACACTTAAATTTGTATGCAATTTTAAACGAAATAATTCTAACTAATGTGTTACCAAGACTCAAATAGAGTCAGCGAATCGTTTCGCTTGCAAAAGTAATATTATAATTCCACAGCGCAAAAATAATTGACTCGCGCATCTGTTCGTCATACTTATAGAAGAGTCCAAAGGTGAATCATTGTGAATCTTAAATTTACTAATTTCTCCTTGTTTATTACAACTCACTGATATAAATGTGATTATATATTAATTGTCGTTCTTTATATAAATATTCAATTCATTTATTTGCTTGTGCACTCATCAAAAAATTAAGGAAATTCATTTCTTTTCTTTCAATTTTCCAGAAAGAGAATAATATTTTTAGTTAGTCGCGACTTTCCATAAATTTTACTATTTGCTCTGAGTTGTTGGGTCAAGTGATGAAGTAGCATTGTATAATGATCAGGTGACTGAAAAAATTTCATGAATATGATTCACTACATTTGGGGAATGAAAAATATTAAGGATAACAGACACTAATTGACAGGTACATAAATTTAAAAAACTAGGATAAATACACCATATTTTAAATTTCGAAATACGGGTATAATCATAGTTAACTTACTTTCCAAATAAGGGTCTTACGACTCCAACCTTTCCAACTCTATAAATCCAATTTGGGCCAACACACTACTCTGTACAACTGAATTTCTAGTTTCACACTTCTTTTATTAATCTATTTTTGTATATTGATACTTATATTTTTAATAAAATTTAGTTCGAGTAATGTTCTTGGTCAATAAATCAATTCATTTTAAATAATTGAAAATATTTTAGGGATAATGTAATTTTTGACTTTCTCCCTATTCTCCCCACCAATTAATGACAATATCAAGTTTCCATGGCTTTGGTTTTGTGTTTTCCCAGCTTTTCCTTACGACAATATATATATATATATATATATATATATATATATATATATATATATATACCTATATATATGCAGGAAAGAAATCTAAGTTTTATGATATATTTATGTGCGAAACCAGGTTTAGACGGAGGCCTCTACCATCTTTAATCTCTGGTAAACAAATTAATACAGAGATGCTTAATTTATGGACACACAAATTTACAAGTTGGAATGTAATTAGGGGGTGGCGATATGGAGTTGCAGCGGCATTTTTGAATAGAGGAAGTACAAATCTCCCCCTTACCAAGGGATTAGTGTTAAATTGCCCATCGAAAATATTGAAGTTTGGAATTTACTTTATAAGAGCTGACTCTATTAGACACCTATGAATATAATTGTGAGAATTATGAATTATTTTTGCATTATCAATGTTAATTGAATGGTTTTCATTTGACATGTGGAGAAACAAACTAGAAGAAAGACTTACACAGCGCATTTGTGTTCCTTCATTCTCTTGGAGAATCTGCTGCTTGCTGCTGGAAAAGAAAAAAAGAGAATACTATAGGATAAGTTACTCTAGCAGTGTAAATAAACTTTTTGGTTAGAAAACCCCCACCCGAGGATTTAAATTGGCATATTTAATGCAGGTGAATTTTGTAAGTACTATATCTAAAATGTTTATGATTACGCTAAATAATAGACTGAAACTTTCACTGCTCACTGTAACGAGAAACAAAAATACTTGAAAAAGAAAACTTATATTAAATTATACCTCTCTCGTTAATTTCATATATGGAAGTAAAGTGTTTAGATAATATAAAAAAGGTGACTATGTGTCGAGTCTTAGAAAACTGCTATAAGAAATCTACAAAGGGCCGATAAAATTGATATACCCAAGTGATGTAGAAAATTGTTGATATTTATATATTTTTTCAAATTGTGTTTTGATGCTAGGCATATTTACAGTATATGCGCATGTGTACGACATGAAACAGGATAATCAGGCATCTTTCGTGTTAATTAAGCTATCAAAACGAGGGGTGGCATAGTTTATTTTCTCGTTTTGTCGTGTATTTTATTCTAATTATTAAGTACTTTTATTTCACCTCTTCTTCATGTCTTGTACTTTTTTGGACAAAGTAGATAACTTCTGCTATAGAGGTAGTCTAATGCGGTAATCTCAAGCCAAATAGTTCTGCCTTATACTTTGCAAGTGCTCAATCCCTCACAATGGCTTGTAATTATTCATTTTCATCCGTAATATAGGTGGAATTCTTTCATAATACAGCCAGTCATACTTTATCATACTTCTTTTTCTGGTAGAAAAATGTAACCGCACCACTAATACAAGGTGACCCCCCCAAAATGGGTCCCAAACATTCGATAGGCTTCATTTCTTAATTCAACCAAAAAATAAGTAATGAATTCTATCCAAAGTTGGAGCCAGTTCTGGGCGGGTCACCCTCTATTAGTGGTCAAGTTACTTTTGACCCTAACACATACTGCTACTCTCGTCCAACACATGTTTATAAGTGACATAATGAGAAATGAAATGAGGTGAAATAAAAACGGAGGAAAGATGCGAGGTGAGAGACACTGAAAGATTTGTCAAGCCTTCACCTCACACCAAACTCAGCTCCCTCCAGAGCCAGTTTAGGGCTATGAAAAAGCAAAAAGGAAGCCAGGAGAGAGAGAAAGAGAGTAGAGACAGAAGGAGGAGAGAGAGAGAAAGAGAGGGAGAGGAAGAGTACAAAGTATAGATAACAAAACAGCAAATAAAGAAGTAGATTTGACGGATCACCCTACACGACGACATTCCAACATATATTTGGGGTCATTATCTAGGATTAAGCTTCTTGCGGGGTGACTAGCTAGGAAAGATCTTTGGGGGTTCAACACTTAGGATTTAATTTTTTAAATAAGTAATCATAATTGATAAAATGTTTAAGATAAAAGTTAAAGTAAAAATTCTACTTATTATTGGATTTGGTTAAGATAATATTGGTTAAGATAGGTAGGTTCAAATAACCTAATCTAAACTAATCTACCCTAACCTAACCTAACCTAACCTATGTGACAGTATCGATTCGGTTTGAGTGAATTTGAAATTTTTACTCCTTGGATTACTATTATACTCTTTTGTTAATTTAATTGTGTTTGTTTAATTTTATTGTGTGTTTTTTCTTTAACAAAGTTATTTTACGGATTATTTTTTAAATATACCAATAGGTTTCTTTAAACTCATCAACTATGATTCATATTTGGGGGTGTCATCTTTCTTGGGCATCAGTAATTATTTATAAATGGTGTTCTAGGCGGTCGTTGTCTAGGATTGATCCGATTTGACAGTTGACTTAGATTGTAGGTAGAGCTACTCATTTGAACTATGCATTAATAAATAAGTGAACTACAAGACTTTGTCAGGTTTGAGAGCTCCCCTCGTATATAGCAGAACTGTCAGGTTCTGCCTTTCAGGTTAAAAATTCTTCTAAAACAAAAGTGACAGAGAAGCTTGAATCAATATCATGATCTATGTAACTCCGAACTGAGAATTGTTTCATCCAAGACAGGTCTTCAAGCCCTTTTGATTTATAATGAGAATGATTTTCCATTAATTTCATGGGATTATGCAGACTATATTAAAAAAGATTAGCCACTGCTTAAAAAACGTTCAGTATCCACCTATAATTGAAGAGATATTCTGTTACATTGAAACAAAGCGGTGCCTGATGAATAACTTTGCAAAGGCCATCGACAAAAAAGTAAATGCTTTCAATATCCTCAATACAAAAATTCTTAGATTAAATTAAGCTATGTTAAAGTGTTTTTATTGATTCCTAGAGTCGTGAACATCTTTGCAAAAATTACTTTGAGCGTTGACTGCATAGCAAAGAGAAGAATGTCTGTAAAGCAACAAAACTTTGCAAAAGTTAGGTAACACTCGTTTGTTTCATCTTTCGAGTGGTTCATGTGTGTAAAAGAAGAAGTTCCCTGAAACTAACTCAAAGTTATACTGTTCCAACACTCGTCATTAAAACTTTTCCATTGTGTGTAGGTATGTGGAGATGAAAATGAAAATCGAGAGCTTTGCTCTTCTGTGCGCAGGTGAAAACAAGTCCGACATCGTCAAGCGACTCGGCGTCATTCATATGAGCGCCACAGAATCGCAGAGAGACCCAATTGAAGAGATATTCTGTTATATTGAAACAAATCTTTGCCTGATGAATAACTTTGAATAGGCCTTCGAAATTACTCCAAAGCTCAAAAAGACTGCGTTTGCGAATAAGAACATTTCGGTGGGGCACGTGTACAGGGGCGTCAGGGAGGATATCAAGAGCTTGAGTTGCGTTAAAAAGCCTCTGTTCACCGATCTTATGCGAGAACAACTTTGTGAGGGCTGTCGTCGCCTTCTGAAACACATGAAGAGTCATGGCTATGGAATTATTATTTTATCCTATGAAAAACCTCCACGGTCGAACCGGCCATCAACAAGCATAACCATCACGTGATAAGCTTCGGCCAGGACTTCTTTGAGGTCCAGTTGGGGTCCACGACCAAGTACCCGTCCTCCGTGAGGATGCTCGGCGTCGTGACTTCGAATGGCAAGAAGATTACGCCGCTGTGGTTAGAGGCCGGTTAAAGGCTCACCGAGGCCGATTACAGGCACATCCTGACAACGAAAGTCCTGCCTTTGGTGAGAAATATCACAATTATGGCGGACGACCTCTTTCTGTATGACGTTGCCGCGGCCCACATGGCCAAAACCATGCAAGAGTGGTGGCGGTGTAACGAACTTCTGGTAAGGGTTTTGCCGCCGTAGTCGCCCAACCTTAATTCACTCAACTATAGGGTGAGTGCGCATGTCTAGGGAAAAAACTACAAGGTTCGGCACAGCAAAGTCGACTAGGTGAAGTACTTTGTCAACCAAGTATGCGCAAACATAAGGAAAGACGTGGCGCATATTGATTAATATTACAATATAAATATCTTTTTATGTTAAAACAGTAAAAACGTCTCTAACTCCATCAAAACTATAATTGTCTCATTTTTTGTAATACCAGGTATGTGGGAATTGGATTTCTTGGATACTTACCGGAGTACAACTACAAAGAGTTTTGGGAAAACAACTTCAAGGCAAAGAAATATATATATATATATATGAGGCCAAATGTCACTCAAAATAGATTTTTAGCATTCACTTCAGGAATTCTTTTCATCGTTATTTTATTTACACTCTTTCCCGGGTCTCTCTAGACATGGAAATTTAGTGGGATATTTTCAGATAAACCAGGAGTATTACTCCTGTTACATGATAACTCCTTTGCGAGGTTGCATCAAGATGGAGAGCAATATGTGAAGAGCACGATCGGCGATATCAATGCGATAGTTCATTTATTAAATATATATAGCAAACATCATAAAATACGATCTATGTATATATTGGAAACAATAATATGTTATTATTTACATGACGATGAAAATATAAAAAGTTCCATATCTTTGAAATAAAAGCTACCAGGAATTGTCATTCTCAATATTTGAAGTTAGTGCGTCTAAAGTCATAATAAATAGCACATATTATGGAAATATTTTAACATTTTATTGGGAGGTTTTGTCTTCTAGACACTCTTCCATGACCTTAATGGTTGAGAGCCCTTAGAGCTAAAAAATACATTACAATGTATAAAAGAGAAGTGCCTTATCTTGTACAAATGAGGGATCTTAATGTTTTTTCGACCCTAATATAACTTGACGTAACCTAAACTGAACTAGCTTATTGTAGATTATGTAGTTTGAGTTATGCGAGATAAAGTTAACTTTAGTTAGTTTAGGTTATTTTATAGTCGAAAACAAACCTCAGATTTCTCCTCTTAACAAGATTCAAATTGTAAGAAATCTTGATCCCAAGTCCAAAGCGCAAGAATTCTTGATCCAAAGCTCCAAAGTGCAAGAAACTTTGACTAGACGAAAGAGAATGGGAATTAATTAGAATAAATTACTCGTTGGACTTTCAACCTCGAGCAGAAACTTACCGACGAGTAACTGACATTCAAGCGGAAAATAAATATTGCGAAAGGTTTCTTTTTAAATTCATGAAAGTTTCAGTATAAAGTGCATAAGTTCGATTGTTATCAATTAAAACGCGATATATATATATATATATATATATATATATATATATATATATATATATATATATATATATATATATATATATATATATATTAATGAGTCTAGATGACTTTTATGTTGGCTAAATAAATTCTTTAACAAACACTGAGCCATGTATAAATTTTCTTTAACTATGAGCTGTGTTTAAGGGATCGCAAAGCCAAAATATTTAGGGAATTATTAAATTTAGTTGATATTACTTGATTGTGGCTTACACAAACCTAGTTACAGAATTTATGAGATTTAAAATTATGCTTAAATTGTTTGAAACCAAGTTTGGCATAGATGATCGTAGTGGTTTATGCTAATGAAATAGGGGATTTTTTTGTAATTCTCAACTACTTCATAAGGTTCATGTAGGGCAAATTTCCCGTAAGGGGGTGGATAGGAAAATAAGTGCCATTCTACTGCTACAACTAGAACCTGCAGGATCGTAACACCCTACCGACCACACTGTATCAAGAGAAACTGCTGCTTTTTATCAACTTGTCTTTTTCATCTCTCTCAAATCTTTTTAAAAATAATGTCCTGTGAATTAAGGTCATGAGCGGTCTCGATTCCATATCCCTTCTCTTATTCCTTGCTCGTAGTCAGGCATGATCTTCATCTAAATTCAATTATATTTATGTAGTACTTCACTGGTGACCGGTACTTAACTGCTCCACATGCTTCCACCCCCTATGAAGTCTGAATAAATTTTTAATCATTAAAAATAAATATAGTGATCAACTTATTACTCCATCACTTCCTCTTCTTAACATTAATCCTCTCGGCAATGAATCGTTTTTCGGTCCCTTCTGAAACCTACTTACAGAAGGGATCCTTAATTAAATGTATGTTTATAACACGGTGTTAATTAAGCACGTTTGTTAGTTTAGGCATTTAAACAAAACAAGTTTTTAAAAGTATTTACTGCTATTTAGTTGGTACTTTTACAGGTTTTGGTATCCGCACTTGTTTTTAACGTCTTCTAGGGTACTTTCTTTCTTTGTTACTCTAGGCATAAAAATCTATGTCCGTCAAGTCCCGATTCATCCGAAAGTATAAAAGGGTATTCATGATTAAGCCTTCGTCCCAGTCTTCCCTCAGTTTGACTCAATACCTTCATATTTTGAAAAGATTGATTTTGCATCGCGACAACAATGCGCCCCAGGTTGTTTTAACTACGAGAGCTTTATTTGTTTTAGGCAGCACCAATTTTCTCCTTTCCAATACCTGATATACGAGATACTTCTCAACTATTTTCTTGGTCGCTAGCCTCGTTTGCAATAGACTCTCTTGTATATCCATCCAAGCTTGAGGCTGTAAAGGAGATTGGAAGGACACCCATTTCTCTTGATTTACCGTTGGGGGTACTATGATTACATTCTTCCACGCCTATTACACTTATACTGGCGCCATTTAACTTTTAATCTCGCCATTTGACACCTTAGTGTCAAATGTGAATTTGCAACGGCGGAGAAATATGGCGACCCGGTAGTAAGCATAGCAATAAGAAAGGAGCCTACCTTTTAATGGTTCCCATAGGCACACTTGGTTTAGAGCTACGGGTGCAACTGTTTATTTCTTGCTACTCGACGAAATAAATGGTGAAACATAATAACTTAAGAAAACCAAATTTTAGATGATAACGATTAAGAGAAGAATAGTTTTAAGATTAAGGTTGCCATTTAAGCAACCTTAAATTGTAAATAATAAGAATTAGTCAAGTATTTTATCTTTTATAAAATTTTCCTCTCCGAAAGCTCGCTTCAATCATCTTGCTATGGGTGCAGATCTGGCCTCCTTATGATATCACAGAAAATGTCTCATGAGAATTAAAAATGTATACGATGATATTCTTTCTGTCTTAGGCTAACCAGGGATCGTTCAGACGCATTGAAAAGGAACTGTGCTAAGTTATTCTTCCAATTTTCCGTGTACGTCCCTTATGTTTAGAATTTCCTGGTATTCCGAATGAGATGTAGTGATAATATGCAGGCATTGGTTCTCTCATTGGTTCTTTCTTATGAAGACAGTGTCGTTGCTGAGAGGTGATCATAGCGTGGCCGAAAAAAATCAAAATCCTTATTCTACTAGTGGGCAGCTCAATTTGAAGAAATCACACTATTGAAGTTAAAAAAATTAAGAAACCAAAGTTTTATAGGTCTTATTAATCGTCTCTAATATCAAAACCCTGCCGTATAAACACAAATGACGATCAAGGAGGACAGTGTGTCCATATATTTTATGATGGTCGACGATCAAACTTTCTAAACTTTTAGAAGACCGTGAACGATGAGGCTCTCTTATCCGGAAAAGTTACTGAATTGTCTTCCCTCACACATTGTTTCGTTGGAGAAAGAAGCTCTGACCGTCTATACTGAGAACGATACTTCGTTAAGTGAGGCAAAAATGACAGCCTGACATATCCTATTTTCTCGCAATTATGAAAGCATCCTTCGGATTCTGGCAGTTTTAGTTCTACTAGCGCAATAATATTATTGCCGAATAGGAACTTTTAAGTGCGTTATAGCTCCCAAAGGTGACAAGCCTCAGCCCCAGATCTCTCTAGAAATTTCCAGTCTCTGATTTTACAGAGGGAGAATTTCACACGTCACAAGACTGCGTCCACTATAGAGTGGTACTGGAAACATAAGATGACTAAGATGACAGTGATGGACCAGCCACCTTATTCTCCGGATATAAATCAACTAGAAAACCTCTGGGAGGACTAGAAAGAGGCAATAAGACATCATCGGTCAACATCCAATGAGCAACTGAATATTGTCATCACCAATGAATTGGCCAACATCACACCCCTCAGGTGTCGCACCCTTAAGGAGAGCATGCCTCAAAGAATGACTGTTCTCATCAGTACTATTATAATCTAGACACAATATATCGCTTTCTTTATTAATTAGGTGTTGCTGTAATTTTCATTCAGCTTTATCTCCTTATCTGTTTTATGTTGATAATTTTTAAATGTTTTGGCAAATTTTATATTATGTTAATTCTTGCTGATTGTTTGGGGAATAAATATCTTATTGATATTCATTCCTCCTTATTTCACTGTGTATAAGTATGGCCAAGTGTAAGGGAATATGCGCACACAGGCTCTAAGGTAGGTCAAGCAAGGCGACAACTGTTATTTGTCTAAGAGTGCAATTTGAATAGATAGCGGCAGCTGCGTGACCAAGGAAGATAACTAACACAATGACAAAAATAGATTTTCAATACACACTAAATAAAAGTCACAACAATAAATATGGGTACATAAATAAGACAGACTTAAGCTCCGAATACTAACTTGATAACTTGGGTTATTGAATGGTTATAACGGGAGATTTAGGGTGGTGAGTGATTTAGTTCCTTTGAACCTCGAGAGTAAGGTTGTACAGAATTGATGGAGGTCTTGGTGACCTTGATTACTCACGGGCGGTGGCCACAAACCTGCAGCGGTTGGGGCTACTTTCCCGAACTTGTGTTTTTCGGATGCGGGCCTCTTGTCCTCAGGAGGTCACCGAACAAACTTCGAAGGGGGAGAAGGAGATGACTTCTCCACACTCGGCTTGAGCGAGCTAACGTGCCTCTTGTCCTTAAGAGGTCACCAGAAGAACTTCGGACGACGGTTTCTCCAATCCTTGATCCGAAGGCGGATGAAAAAGGATGACTTTGCTTCACGAGTCTCTTCTTTCTTACCCGAAGATATGGGCCTGATTTCCAACTCTTCCGTGGCTTGCGACCGTCACTCACACTTCTTGAGAGAGATCTTCGTTAAATTGCACTCTTTTTAGGTAAGTTTCGTCTAACCAAATCTGTCTGTAATCTTGGAGCTGGTGCATATATAACCAGAGTTCTCCAAAACAAGGAAAGAGATTGAGACCTTCTCTAACCTTCTTTATCGGCCGCGAAAATCAAAGCGTCTCCTTACCGTGAAGTGTCAAAAGCAGGGATCAGTGGGCCAGAAGGGCGACCAGCGGCGGGAGCCACAAAAGCGGTTCACGGCAAATCCTATAAAGTAATCTCCCGACCCTAGGGGGGGGGGGGGAGTGAGACGGCCGGGAGGTAGCCTCAGTGTAAATTTAGTGGAGACCTGGTGGCGAGTCCAAAAAGGGTGAGTCCGAGGAGGAGGGGAGTAACGGCTCTCTTTTTCTCCCGAAGTATTATCTTAGGAGGTGGTGAAATAATATTATTCTAAGAGGATACCTCCATACACTGTTATATTCATACTGATAATAAAATTTAAAATTTAAGACCATGCATTTATCTAATTTCCTAAAACTTCCGACGTCTTTGAAATAATTCGGCTGCGGCTTAGATAGATACGAGACCTACCAGCGACATCATGTCGGATCTAAATTTTGCACCAAACAAACCTAGTCCACATTGCAGGGCAGGGGGGCTATCGCGTAACCCTTTGGGTAGAGAGATTGCGCAGTGGGGTCGTCCCCAACATGGTCTCAAGCATGCAGGCAAAATGAAATGGGAAAATACAAGCATCCGCAACTCCCTCCAGTTAGCCGAACAATGAAGATAGATTTGGACCTACTAGGATGAAGATGTTCACTTCAATGACCATATGCCGTTTGAAAATTGACATGCGACTGGAAGTGAACGCGCAACGTGCCGTTTGCTATGTAGCATTTAGGATCCTACCCTACAAGTTTAAGCTCTTCACGTGATCTATTTATTTATCGAGACTTGAATGCTTTGGATGCCATTTGGCGTTGGTACATTATTGACCTTTGTGGATGTCTGATCGCTCATTGGGCCCTATCTATTTTTGGGCAAAAAAACCGGAACACCGTCCTTTCGTTATGTACGCTCAGTGCTACCTAACTCGGCTTTATCTTCTCTGAGACAAGTGATTGGTTAGAAAATTGTATCCTTCTCTTTAATGGTGAAGTGCTTGCCCAGTAAGATTTGGAAATTCGTGTGTGTTAACTGGAAAAGAGCTCGAAGCCTTTTGCCTGCACACAAATTGGTTTGCATTCGATGATGTGCGCCATTTCTCGTTTATTTCATATTTTGATTAAGATATACCACCGATAGTTTCAGTTTTGAGAGAATATAATTAAGCCACCTTAAAAAGGATTGATTTTTAAGTATATTTCATATGCGTTATTCATTTCGAATGTCAGAAGAAGTATTGATCCATAAAGTTCTAACTAATGTGAATAGAATTCATAACTTTACAAGCACCACCTTCTCTAAAGCTCTGTATTTTTCAGCAGAAAAATACTGCCGATTAAATGGTGAATACATAAATAGCAAACGCGTTAACATCGGAGAGGATGGAAAGGCAATGCAAAAAGGTCATAGCATGAGGAGCGGGCAATGAAATCTCCTGAAAATTTTTTTGCCCAGATATTAAGAAAACTTGCCCAAGAAATTTGAACCTTCTTATCAAAATTAGTTTCGGTTTCTACACAAGTGATAACAGAGGTATCAATAACCTACGGCTATTTATTGTCTGTCGACGTAATTAAATTGCCCATGTAGGCCATATTTTGGGCGGAAAAACTTATCTCAGTTGTAAATACATTATCAGTTAAACATAAACGCACTAACTCAATAATTTTAGGGATCGGTGAAGGTAGGTTAATATCTAGATTAGGAAAAATTCTCGATAATTCATCAAGCAATTTATCGACCTGGACTTTCATGAACACACTATTTACGTCAAAGCTTAAACATTTTTTCTAACTGAGATCAAGATTTATAATTTTGTAAATAAGGTCAGATGAGTAGATAATATGTGAGTGAGAGTTCTACCCATCGCATTTCATAAAATTCTAGCCAGCTTATAATTATGGGAGATAATGCAAGAGATAATTGGGCGAAGTGGGATAGCATCTTTGTCGGTTTCCGATAGCCCGTATAGATAGGGAAAGAAGGGATTGATTGTTTTAAATTTCTTGGTTAATTCAGATTTGGAACCAAAGCTTTTTCGGATCGAATCGTTAAAGGATTTCGTTTTGTTGTTCTGAAGATTATAGCTTAAAGTTTCATTAGTAGTATTGTGCAATTATTGAGTTTTATCCATCAAAATAATTTGATTAGTTTTATCGAATTTTGCTATCACTATGTTTTGGACTTTCAGCAAAATTTTTAAAGCGTTAAGTAACCTTTTTGGTATATTTTGATATTTAACATTAACATTCGAATTAAAAACACTGCTTAGATAACCACTGAGTAATTCACTATTTTCTTCAGTCATTCTCATTCCCCGCTGAGTCATTCTCCTGCTAAGAAGTGTTATCTTTCTGCCCCTACAAAATTTACGCTTGTGTGGTGCCCAAACCTTTGTGTCGTAAAATGAAATCGAGAGAAATTTACATTCCGTGTCGGTTATACGCTCTATTAGCTCTATAACTTTAAATTTCATTCGGGAAATTTTATATAATCTTGTGTTTTACAATGCCTTTTCATCAAATTTGATTGTGCTTGCTGTCGAGCTTCATTTAATAAGAAAATATACGTTCCCTCAAACCCTGATAATGTTAGAATATGTCGTTTTACCTTTTAAACGAATCGTTAGAGGTAAAATTAACAAACGTGATTAATGAAATTAGATCAGAAGTTAACTCCGTCGGGAGAGACGTAGTGGCGACAAACCGTAAGATAGACGAACTGGCCAGCGGCGTTCGGTCATCCTCTGATCAGCTTCGGCGGAGGGAAAATCGCGTTCAAAGCCGCTGATCGAGCCGTATAGAGAGTAGAGATCCGCAAGTGATTATAAATGAGCAGGCACATATCTTATACTTATATAGACCCCCGGAATCACAATTTAGGCAAGGTAGAAACAGTGCTAGACCATTGGGAGCAACTCACCGTTTTGAAATACTATGCTCTAATCTATTTGCCTTGTTAACTCCATTCGAAGGGGAAAACTATAGTATTCTAATCGGGGACTCTTTACAAAAAAAAACATGCTTCGGAATTCAAAGCATATAATCTGCCTACCGGGAGGGGGGGGGGAGAATTAACCACGTGGTCAGTGAAATCGATCTGAACGAGCAATGTGAAGATCGAGCTATCCTTACACTCGTGAACGGAAATGATGTTCACTGATTTGACAGCACGCCTACTGAGATTGTACAAGGAGCAAGGGACCTAATTATAGCGGCAAAAGCGAAGGCGAATAAGGTGGGGTAATTGGGATAATTCCAAGATGGCAGTCAAGGTCAATGTAGGCAAAGGAATGTCTTAAACGTTTAGAATTCGTAGGTAATCTTCATGGTGATCTTCATGGTACGGAAGTTATTTGTCCTAAAGGCACAGATGCACCGGACTGGATTTCACGCGAAGAGTCAGATAACTTGAGTGAACAGGAAAACGCTCTAGGCATACAAGAGAGGGACGCCGTTATCTAAAGGCAAAATTAAAATGCATTTACCCAAATGTGCAGATTTTAAGAAACAAACTACCCGAATTTAAATCATGATTCAAAAGGGCGATTACGATATTGTATGTATTAGCAAGACTTGGTTAGATACAGTTGCTAGAGACTTTATTGCGGAATTTAATATAGAAGGGTTCAAAATCCATCACAATGGCCGCGACGACCATAAATATTAAGAGCGAGGATCTGCTAATCGATCTCGGGTGTGCTAAAAATAATAAAATCAACTTAGCCGTTACTTATCGCCCCCATCCCAAATAGAATCAGAGGACGTGATATTCTTTCAGTGTTTTTCAGCTATGGTAATAAAATAAGAAACAATAATTTGTGGAGATTTAAATTACCTTAACATTAGCTATACTAACTATACTGTAGATAAAGTTGATGAGAGATTGGTCAATTTCATTCGGCATAATTTTCTTATACCAAAAGTAGAGGAACCTACGCATTTAGCGACGAGTGATCTTAATGTAATTAGGTTTGGAATTAATACGAGCGTAGAGGTAAAAGAGAGCTCACAACTAATCGCACGATTTGGGAGTTGCAATTTTGAAACCTTCCGTGACCGAATTAAAAGGATGAACTGGGAAAGATATTTTTTTTTTTATAATAGGACAGTACAAGGAATGAACTCGGAGCTACAGCAAACTGTGCTCACTGTTCATTCCGAATTAGTTAAGTACGTACGCCGAAAGTATGGGAGGTCAAAGAAAGCACCATGGGTTAGCCCTTTAATAATAAACTTAATTCTGGAGCGTAATAAAGACTATCAAAGTTTTAATAAAAATGAAACGAAACGAATAGAGAAAGATACGTGGTCTCTCGAAGGCTGGTAAAGCGTTCCGTTAGAGAAGCTAAGCTGAAATATGAAAATTAACTTGCTATGAATCGAAGCACGAACCAAATCAGCACTTCGCGAACGTTTTTGCTATTGAGGACGTGACACAATTAGCAACACTAGACGAGGAAATAAATCTTGAAAGACAAAATATCCTATCCAACATAAGTATAAATGAAGGGGAGATTTTCATATATATCAATAAAATGAAAAAATCGAATGCCACCGTGCCTGATGGAGTATACCAAACACATCTTAAAGAAATAAAAAATGAGTTAGCAAGACCATTCTGCACGATTTTCAATCCTTCAATAGAGGAAAGCCTAGTTCCAATACAGTTCAAGCGTGCAAATTTTAGGCCAATATTGAAGAATGGGGATAAATCTGAGCCTACAAATTTCCATCATATCAGCTTAACTTCTGAAATTAAAAAGCTCTTGGAATTGATAATTAGAGATAAGTTGGTGACTCATCTTAAGGTTAATAATTTAATTTGCAGACTCCCAGCATAGATTCAGACAGGGGCGGTCGTGCCTAACCAATTTACTCGAATTTTTTCGTAACATGATTTGCATCTATGTTGAAACTAAAGCAACGGATTTAATTTAACTTGACTTAAAAAGGTCTTTTATACAGTTCCGCACAAAAGCCTATTTATGAAAATTAGAGCAATTGGAGTTAGGGTTAACATACTTAAATGGATTAAAAACTGGCTATCAAATCGTTCACAGCTGGTTGCTGTAAGTGGGGCGTGTTCAGAGCAGGCTCCACTCATCAGCAGTTATCACAGGGGTCAGTTCTGGTCCCATTATTATTTATTTTTACATTAACGACGTGAATAATGAAGTGTTTTGTAGGATTTCTATTTTTCCGAGGACACGATGCTTGGAAGCTGAGCCCTTTCGAGACCGGATGTAGAACAAAATTGTCCAATGGGCGAATAAATGGCAAATAGGTTTCAACATAGGTAAATGCAAGGTCATGCATTTAGGATTTCATAACTTAAAAGTAGAATACCATATAAAATGCGAAATCCTCGAATAGGTTAACTTAGAAAAAGACCTGGGGATTTTAATCTCGGAGGACCTTAAATTATCGAAACAATAATCAGAAGCTTGTAAAAAGTAAACCAAATATTAAGATATATTGCACAGAATTATACTTTCAAATCAAAAGATATAATCCTGCTAGTATACAAAGCACTCATGCGCATGGACCTCGAAAATGCGGTTTAATTTTGGGCTCCTTCCCTAAACAAGGATATAGCGCAGTTAGAAAGAGTGCAACGTAAGGCTACTAAACTATTTCCTGAAAACCGAAACAAACCGTACGAAGATAGACTCCACTCATTGAAAGAAGATGAATACGTGGAGAGTTGATCGAGGTATTAAAAATCTTAAAAGGATTTACTAATTTTGATTCTTGATGGAAGAAAAGGCCAACATACGCCAAAACGGTTTCAAATTAGTGAATAAGCGCTTTATCTCTACTATAGCCCAAAATTACTTCACGTTTAAGATCACGCAAACGTGGAATAGCCTACCCAATTGTGTAGTAGAAAGCACGTCAGTTAATATGTACAAAAGCTGACTTAATGAGTAGTAGGAACATATAAGAAAACGTCATACGATACCCCCTGCATTGAGTCAATGTGAATTCCCTTTTTCTTTTTATGTCTGTCGTATAGAAGAGAGTATCGTTCTATTAAGCTACCCCCTACTGGTTAGGAAAAGCGTGTTCATGCATTTGAGGCTTAACTGAACCTGTATGTCAACAGTACACATGTAGGTAAGGGTGCAGCGTAAAATCGAAATAGTTATAAAAAACATGTAAAAGATATATATATATATATATATATATATATATATATATATATATATATATATATATATATATATATATATATATATATATATATATATAAGGCCAAAGGGTATAAATGTATATAAGTGTGTACTGTAGAGTAGAAATAGTTGAAATAAAAACAAAAAACTTTAGAAAGTGGTAGTTTAATACCTGTAATCGGACTAGCTTTGAGCGGAGTTTAGGGTCTTTGTTGGTCTTTGTAGTTTTTACTGATATATATTACGCTAATGTGATGTCTTCTAACAAATATATATTTATATATATATATTCATATGGAGCTCGGCCGTGAAGCCTGCATTTAATATTGAGGATAAATCCCAGAGCCACGAGAAACGGATGTAGCATCTTTTAATTTTTCACTACGTTTCGAAAACTACAAGTTTTCATCTTCACGCTAGAATAAGTTTACAAAGTTAATATGTATGAAGAAAACTTGAAAAGGCCAACAAGACATTATTTTAAAGGTGACCAATTACAAAATATCAGTAGAAAGTACTACAAGTTAAATTAAATATGACTTGGCAACAGTTAAATTTGCTTTAAGACTGACTCAAAAATTAGTTAATAAATTTAAGGATTATTGCAGAAACTAATTACAAACTATAAAAGAAATTGACCTGACACTATTGAAAGATAATAAATTTAAACTTGGTTTTTAATTTTGTAAAGACTGTAAGAGTTAAAAAACATTTAATATAAAAACGGAAAATTTGGGTACTTACTAAAGCGGATATATCCTAGAGAGTGAATGGTGGGTTTAACAAGGGGCTAGTATATATAGGTTACATTGACCCTTGGTTTATTAAAAGGCAAACAAACTAACAAACTGTAGTTAAAATTGGTTAATTAATAATGATATTGCACTTAAATTTTCATTGAGTGTAGGTTTGTAGTGTTTTATATATAGAGATTCGAGGATTCTTAGGCAATGTTTGTTGTTGTTAAAGGTTCATACTATAAAATTCTCAATAGTAATGTTAGTTTTACAGCTTATCGTGTGTTCCCAAATAGATGACTTTTCCTTTCTATTTAATATTTTGTTTGTGCGCCAACTAATCCCCATATGAGCAGCGAACCTAGCTCCAGAGACCTAACAGTGCTACCAATAGGATCTTACTGTTAAAGAAACTTCCTATCGATAGTTTGTTTATAAAAACTATTTTGGTGTTGATTTGGGAAAAAATATCTTTTAAAAATAAATAGGATTTTCTTTTAAAAGTATCGTTTAAAAAACCCATCTCTGAAATTAGTAAATATATGGGCATTTTAGGAACTTCTATGCAGGGTTGAGGAGGGTCAATGAGATTATGAAATAGCTTTTTTAAAACTCTATCATACAGGTCAGAAGGAAATAAATTATTTATAAAATACTTCCTAAGAAAAATGAATTCATTATGGATTGATTGGTAAGTGGATGATAGCGAGAAACTTCTATGTATTCAAGTTTTTACTGTATATTTTTTTTCCCGAAATCACAAAAACTAAAGTAGTTCAAACCTAGTCCTGTGAATGTATTTTTTCGGTAAATGGTTGTTTGAATTTTTCGTTGGTCATTATCTCGGTTGATTAAAAGGTCAAGAAAGGGCATCTTATCATTTGACTCCACTTCCATGGTGAATTTGATGTTAGGGTGTAAAGTGTTCAAAAAATTAAAGAAAAGTTGACTATGTGCAGGATTATTAAAAACTGCCCAGGAATCATCAACAAAACGGCGGTAGAAGGAGGGTTTGCAATCTAAATTAGTGGAAAACATTTGATCTATAATTAGATCAGAGGCCATGTTATATACATGAAATTTTGAAGTCCACAGCAGTGGCAGCGTTATTTATTTCAACTTGTATTCTCTTTATTTTCCTTACAAGTTTTTTGCTTGGGTCTTTCTTGTAGGCGAGAAAAAGCATTCGCAAAAGACATATTTTATTTAGAGACGTTTTTCGACCGTGGTCGGTCATCTTCACAGAATGAACATAGTGTAACACTCTGTAAGTCATTCCATTTCTATTTATTACCTGAAGATGACCAGCCACGGTCGAAATTTGCCTCAGAATAAAATATTTCTTTTGCAAATGTTTTTTTCTTGCCTAAAAGAACCAGTCAAAAAACTTGTTAGAAAAATAAAGAGAATATAAGTTAAAATCAATAACGCTGCCACTGCTGCGGACTTCAAGAGTGCATATATATATATATATATATATATATATATATATATATATATATATATATATATATATATACATATTTGCATTTTATATCCTATCTTGTAATATTTTTGCTTTTCAATCCTTCTGAGTTTTCCATTTTTCCATTAAGTGAAATAAAAAGGAGAGGCCGCACTCCCAATAGGCACTCATTGAATCTACATATTAACGTGGATTACAAACAACGATGTGTGGCATGTAACATATGTTTCAAAGGTGGCTGTGACACGAAGTTGTAAGAAAAAAGCCATAACCTCTTCAGTCAGGCTCCAAATTTAAAACGACAAGAATTTTGTAGTCAAATGGTCCAAAAGGTGATGGAAGCAATTTAAGGTTGATAAATGCAAACTTTTACATATCGCAACTAAGCGTTAGGGTTTCAGCTACCCAAAGCCTGTATTAGGTTTAACCACTGAAATAAATTATGGCTTGATCATATACAATGACTAAAAGGTTGGTAAACACATTATTGAAGCGTGAAAAAGTGCTGACAGTCTCTTCTGAATTATACTAAAAAAGTTGACATATAATTCGGAAAGTATTGTATTCCATGCTAAGCACGGATATCCTCTTCATCAACTAATTCAGGCTGATCTACAGGCTCCGCTACAGGTGTAAAATAAACTCCACGCACAACTCCTTTTCATACTTTTGTATGACCCTAAATACCTCTCGGTAGCTCTCCGCGATCATCCGATATTGACTCAAAACGGCTGACTTTACCACTGCATAATCATGGCACACTCATCTGTTAAGCCAAGGTGCACTTGCTCTGCTTTTGCTTTAAATCCCTGTGCCACCAACTTCAACTTGAAATCCCTATGCCAATTATACATATCTGCCATTTATTGAAAACCCCTGAAGAATCTTTCTGGATCATCCTAGTCAAAACTGGTCAGTAGGTTTACCTCTCTAGACAGGTTATTACACCCCATACACTAACCTGCACATCTAATTATAGTTCTTTAACCCTTGTACCGAGTCTCAATAGTTCGATTGCTACATTATCTCTACAAATTTGAACTACTCTTCAGCATGAGGATCCGCCCTGCTTCTTTGGTTCTCAAACTTGCTTACCACATTAGCGTTATCCAGAAATTCTGTGATCAAAGCCATCGGGAACCCAGAATACAAAAATTGAGGCAGTGACCAGAAAATTCGGTCTGGGAAAATTCGGTCTCGAGCAATTTGGTCTTCTCTTATAATGTTTTATTTACTTTTAATGATAAAATGCGTGTTAATCCTTCGGATATAGTTATAGTCGTAACTTTACTGGTGCCAGCAGCGTGAGTTGTCTTTTCCATTTTAGTCCGAATGATTATAAGAAAATAAGTCAACTGGGTGGGAACTAGAATCTAATTCAATGCTAGTGTAAACTTTGCGACTAAGATAAAAATGTTATGTTATTTGGCATTTTTACCAGCTGAAGATAGGGATAGTGCTCATGATGACTTAGTTGAGGATGAATTAGTGCCAATAGAATATAAAAACTATTTTGAATTGACCTCCATTGGCCAAAAAAGACGAAAACGTGTTAGGCGAGAAGAGCCTTTGTAACTAATCATTTCTGGAATGTCCGCCATCGAGTGATCCATGGATTGCCCAGAACAAAGAATGCTAAGGAAGGCTTCCACTTGGCCTTGAGAGCATCGGTTACCTGAAAGCATCCTAATATTTGTAAGGTCATTAATGCTCTTCGTTTTTTTTTTTTTTTTTAATTAAGGGGCTATCTGGCGACTGCCGACTAAGGCATAAGTTGCCGTAAACAAACAGCCTAATTTAGGCTACTTTAAAAAATTAAACAGAAAACAATAAAAAGGAATAACAATAACAATAACAAAGCAATAACAAAACAATTACAAAAACAACAATTAAATCGCGTTAAATAAAAGGGAGAAGGCCGGCCTCCCCCAAAAAGTCAATAAGTCCACCAGTCAAAGTACACGCACTCATCCCGAGAACAAGGGACAGGCGGTAGCGACCCCGCCCATCCCGGTACCGGGACAGGTGTCGTGCGCGAAGATCACCCAGACTGGGACATTCGACAAGAATGTGCCGAACAGTCTGGGGGACGACGCAGTCGTTGCAATAGGGCGCAGGCGAGCGCTCCATCAGATAGCGATGCGTCACACGAGTGTGTCCGATTCGGAGACGACAGAAAGCAACCTGAAGCCGCCGCGGCATTGGGGGATAGGTCCATGGGAACAGTCGCGGCGCAATGGCACGCAACTTTAAGTTCCCTTCGACCGTCTCCCATCTTCTTTGCCAAGCAGTCCGAAGAGCTGCCCGTATTCCTGCCGTGTAGTCGGTGTGAGGAAGAGCGAAACGCTGGTCCGGTCGCAGAGTCCTCGCGGACTCTTTGGCGCCCTCATCGGCGCGCTCATTCCCCGCAATTCCTACATGTCCAGGAACCCAGCAGAAGATAATCTCGACATCTGCCCGGCTCGCCAAAACCGTGGCGTCACGGATATCGCGAACCAGGGGATGCGGAGATTCCAATGCCCCGAGAGCACTCAGGGCGCTTTGTGAGTCGCTATAGATCACAATCCGGTCTCCGAACCGGGCACGTCGCGTAATCTCCCGTACCGAGTGGTGTATTGCCACCAGCTCGGCCGTGAAGACAGACGCAGCGCCTGGTAGAGCCCCGCTGACTTCAAACAGAGGGGATACGGCGTGGAAGCCGACCCCCTCTTGGGACTTGGAGCCATCCGTATACACTGGCACGGTACCAGCGTGACACGATGTGTGCTCCAAAAAGGTCTAACGCAATACTCCCGGCGCAGTACAAGCTTTGGGAGCAGAGGCGTGGCGACAAATAGCCAAATGTGGTACCCTCCAGGGTGGCGTCCTGGGCAGAACCAGGGGCGCCACCGGCCCGAGAGCTATATCTACTTCTCGAAGGAGTTTCCTGGCCCTAAACCCAAAGGGCTTAGGGTATGACTGGCGTCTCTCGGCGGCATAGGCACCATCGAGATCAGCTGCGGATGCAGTGAGAGCTGTTGGCGACTGAGGGAGGCGCCGGGCTCGCGCGTACAGGCGAGTGATGCACTGCACGCGGCGCAGAGCGAGTGGCATCTCCCCAGCATCGACCAACAGGCTCTCAATGGGGGAAGTGCGGAAGGCACCGGTCGCAAGGCGAAGGCCGGTGTGGTGGATCGAATCCACCTTCCGCAATAAACGCTCGGCTGCGGATGCATAAAACTCGCATCCGTAGTCGAGCTTCGAGCGAACAAAGGATCGATAAAAAAGTAAGGCGGTAGCCCTATCAGCGCCCCAAGCGCTGAACGTCACGGAACGGAGAATGTCCATGGCGCGGGTACAAGAGACCCTAAGGCTGCGAATATGAGCCTCCCAGGTGAGGCGTCGGTCGAATACAAGACCAAGGAAACGGTGCGACTCAACCACATCCAGGCGCACCCCATCAAGAAACAAATCTGGGTCGGGGTGAAGCCGTGGATGGCGGCAGAAGTGCACCACCTTAGTCTTGGCCAAAGAAAACCGAAACCTGTGCGCTTCGGCATAGTGAGAGACGCGGTTCAATGCCTGTTGGAGTCGACGCTCCAGAGTTGGCATCTGGGCCGCGCCAAAAGAGATCGAAAGGTCGTCCACGTAGAGCGTAGCGAGAACATCTTCCGGCAGCACCGAGGTGATGCCGTTGATGCTCAGGGCAAAGAGTGTGACACTAAGGACACTTCCCTACGGAACACCCTCTTCCTGCTCCTTTGGGCCGGAGAGGGCTCCCCCCACCCGTACGCGGAATCGACGATCTCGCAAAAATTCAGATATAAAAATTGGGAGGCGTCCCCTCGCCCCCATCGTGTGGAGAGTCTCCATGATACCGTATCGCCATGCGGTATCATAGGCCTTCTCCAGATCAAAAAACACCGTGGCGTAGTGCTGTCTACGAAAGAAAGCCTCGCAGACGGCACTTTCCAGTCGGAGCAGAGCATCCGACGTGGAGTGGAACTTACGGAAGCCGCACTGTGCAGAAGACAGATGGCCTCCGCTGTCCAGGAAATAGGCTAATCTAACATTTACCAATTTCTCCATCAACTTGCACACGCAAGAGGTTAGAGAGATTGGGCGGAAACCGGTCGGAGTAGAGTGATCTCTCCCCGGCTTGCGAAAGGCGAGCACAGTAGCGATTCGCCAGGAGTCTGGGAGAAGACCTTCCACCCAGATCCTGTTGAACAAATCTAACAGAAAGGCCATGCCTCGCTCACCCAGGTGTCGAAGCATGGCGTACGGGACATCGTCCGGACCATGGGCGGTGTCCGCGCACGAAGCGAGAGCGGAACGCAACTCACTCACAGTAAACTTGTCGTTGAAGGGTTCTCCGCCTCTGGAGGTAAAGTCAAGCCGGCGGCCTTCCGCGACATCACGACGTGCATTGAATGCTGGCGGAGCAGCATCACGGCTAGAGAATGCGGAAAAAGCGGTCGCTAAGGATTCCGCCACGGACGCGGGGTCCGAGATTGCGGTCCCATTCTCCTGGAGAACGGGAGGGGGGACCTGCGAGAACTTGCCCCGAATCCTTTTGACTCGCTTCCACACCTCAGCTAAAGGGGTCTTCCCGTTAAGTGAAGACACGTATGCCCGCCAAGAAGAGCGGCGGGCGTGCTTCGAAATATACCGGAACCTAGCCCTAGCCCGACGAAATTCAGCGACAGTGAAATCGTTCGGGCGGCGCTTATAGCGCATGTAGGCATAACGCTTCTGTTTGAGGGCCGTCTCACACTCGGCAGACCACCATGGGAGTGGTCGGCGTGCAAAACGGCCAGACGTCCTAGGAATAGTAGTCAGGCCTACGGCGATGAGGTTGCCGGAGAAGAACTCAACGGCCTCATCTACCGACCTAAACTCCTCGACTGAGATAGAGAATTCAGTCATTTCCTGAAATGCAGGCCACCGCGCCCGCGCCAAGCACCACCGAGGTGGTCTCTCAGGCGGCAGTTGCCCTGAAAATGATATTTGAATGGGAAAGTGATCACTACCATGGAGGTCATCGACCACCCCCCAATCAAAATCAGGCTGTGCATCTGAAGAGCACAAAGATAGGTCAAGGCAAGAAAATGAAGCGGTTCTCGGACAGTGATGCGTAAACTCATCCACGTTTAGGACACCCATCTCAAGCTCTTCGATCAGATCGGCAAGGACTTGTCCCCTGGGATTTATGGAGTAATCTCCCCAGAGAGGATGCCTGCCGTTCAGATCTCCAAGCAAGAGATAGGGCCTCGGCAACCGTGCCACGACGCGGCGGAAGTCCCCCGCGTCGAAGTCAGCTGACGGTGGAATGTACGCAGAAATGATAGTATACCTCCTATCCAGGTGCAGCTGCACAGCCACTGCCTGAAAGGAGGTATCTAAAGAGAAAGGAAGAACGGAGACATCATGCCGGGTGTAAACCGCGCATCCTCCAGCCCGGCCATCCCGCGGTGGTGGGGTCGCAAGACCCTTATACCCCGGGAGGGCAGGCAGCGGGCACGCGCCTAGCATGGTCTCCTGCAAAAAAATAGCTAACGGGGAACGGGAAGAGACGAGCCTCCGCAGCTCCTCCCAGTTGGCCCGGAGTCCACGGCAATTCCATTGAAGGAATATGCCCTCCAGGCCTAGCTCGGAGGAGACGCGGGGGCCCTCCTCGAATTGAAGACCATCACGGGAATGGCCGTACGCTTCCCGGGGGCAGAACCCCGGGCGCTGTTGGCCGGACAAAGCGCTGAAGGCGCTGTCGCCTTCGAGGACTTATTGGGGGAGGTTGGGCTCGCCATGCGAGTCTTTTCCTCCCTCCGCCTCGAAACCTTAGGCGGGCGTTGCGGCTTGGGAGGCGGGGGGCCCTCTTTTCGAGGAACCACCGTCTCCGAGCCACTCGCTCCACCTCGGGGCGTGGGCGAAGGGGCCGAAGCTCCTTTGTTGCTGTCCTCCTTTCGGGGAACAGCTTTAGGAACCCCGGAAGATGGCCTAGCGACCATCTTCAGGGGTGTTGCCTCCTGTGAGTCTAACGACTCTGTGGAGGCGCGTGGCCGTTTCGCCTTACGGGAAACGGTCACGCTGGGGGAAGAGGGGGGAGCCCTGGTATTAGCCGGGGCTGGGTGTGAACCCTTTTTGCCGCCAGCTCTACCAGGGGAGCGCCCGGGTGTAGTAGAGCCCGCAGAAGGGCTCCGAATGGGCGCGGAAACAACCGTGCTCGTTGGCCTGGATGGGCCAGGAGCAGAGGGTGCTTTTCTAACTATTGAGGCATATGACGTCCCAGGCAGAGCCGGGCGCGCCAGGACCAAGTCCTTAGCCTCGCGGAATGAGAGTCGATCCTGGGCCTGAATGGCCAGGATTTCTTTCTCAAGGAGATATGCACCACATTGCTTCGAAGAAGCAGGGTGCGGCTCTCCGCAATTGACACACTTGGCCACACACGATTTGGACTTATCGTGTGCGACCTTGAAGCAATTTACACAGACTTCGGGTGACCCCGATTTTGCACGTCTACATGATCGATTCGTGTGGCCGAAGCGGTGACAGTAATAGCACCGCCGCGGCAGTGGCACGAATGCCTTCACGCGGTAGCGGTACCAACCGGCACGCACCGACTCAGGGAGCTTGTCACAGTCGAACGTGACGAAGAGTGTAGGGGTGGGTCTCGAGGCCCCTCCCTGTTTTCTCATCACACGTTCGACCTTGACCGCCCCATGGTCGGCCAGCTCTAGGGTGATGTCTTCTATGGAGTAGTCAACGAGTTCCCTCGCATAAACTACTCCTTTTACAAAGTTCATGGTAGAGTGCGGCGTCACACTCACCGGGGTGCCATGAAGTGTCCGAAGAGCACTTATCTTGGCCGCCTCGGCGGGATTCGCCGCATTCGCCAGAAGGCTCCCGTCCGAGAAACGGGTTACCTTCGGCTCTCTACCAATTGCACTAGCTAATCCTCTCCTCTGATGGATCATGTTGCCCTTGGACAACATGGTGCCATCAGTGGAGCGAATAACGAGGAAGCGTTTGAAGCCAGCGGGCTCGAAAACGCCAGGTAACCTCTGAATGAGGGGCCCCGATGTCATCGAGGCTCCGCCCTGTGCACTCTTGTCTTAGTCAGGGGCTCCGCACACGAGGGGGTAGAGGGGCCGGATGTGCTGATCTTGGCTTGGTCGCCTACCAAAGTGGCAGCAGACCCATCCGTCCCCGCAGCCCCCGCGGATGGAGAGGAGCCCCGAGTCTTTTTCGTCTTTCTTGTCTTTTTCTTCTTTTTAGGAGAGGAGGGCGGGGAATGAACCCGCTTTTCACCCCCGCCGGTAGAAGCCCCCAGGCCAGATGGACCGGCCTCAGCCAGGTCCTTCTCTGAAATGGAGAAGGTCCCGGTGGGCGCAGGGGATTTATCCGGAGGAGATCCCTCCCCTCCTTGTCCTGCCTGAGAATCCACAGCCGTTTGATGAGGACCTTGCATAGGGGCGGATTCGGGTTCGGTGCTTGGCGCCAAGCCCGGATTCCCCCCCATGGAAGGCCCTACCTTCTGAGGCTGGTTTTCCTCAAGGACCATGTCTATCACAGGAGGGGCCTCCAATTGGCCATCCCCTCCCAGGACATCGCAGGTCCCCTTGGCAGCGTCATAAGTTTTTAGTGGGGAGGCACAGGCCTTGACCCCGGCAAGGTTTAATATTTTTGCCAGCAGGTCTTTTGAGGGAAGCGACCGAAGGGGCCTGGCTTCCCTCTCCCCCCTAAGGGGGTTTGCCCTACCGAGCCACTTTGATGTGGAGCGGCTGGCTAAGGGTGGCCTGCTGGCTTTCTTGGCAGTCCCCTTAGAAAGCATAGGAGGGACTGCCGCTGGAGATAGGGAGGTGCCCGAAAGCACCTCCAGAGAAGGGGGTGAGGGGGAGTCCCCTACACCCGTAGGCGTAGGAGAGGAGTAAGCCTCCTCTCCGGTTAAAGAGGTATGGAGGGTCCCCTGCGCAAGCACAGGGGGGGGGACCTCCATCTTTTCTGTGGAGCTACACGAGGGCGGCTCCGTTGTTGTTATAGGGGGAATTAAGGGGAAATGTTTTTTTTTTTCATCATTGGGCATGGTGACCCTCTTTGTTTTACGGGACGCAATCGCTCACCACCTCTTGCAGTAGCCCGCACTGCAAGAGGTGCTTACAGGCCCGGCAGAGCCAGGTGCCGCCATTTGGGACCACCCCTCCCGCCTGGTGGCCTGGCAGTCCTTCGGCATGGCGGCTCCACCTTGAACACGGCGTAAAACGGATAGATTTTGAAGACGAGAGGAAAAGGGATGTGAGGAAGGTATGGGTGGGGATGAAGCAGGTTGTTAAAAGCCAACCACCCCAGACCGGAGCTCAGGGGTTAGGGGACATTGTCCCCTCCCCCCTCAGCCCCGATCCGGGACGATTGGCTGAGAAGAAGGTCAGCTTCTACCCTGTGAAATTAGAGGCTGACCAGAGAAAGTTGTGGGAGAGGTTGTATGAAAAGCGACGAGGTAGGATAGGAATACAGGCTATCTGAAGGAAGGAAGAGAGGCTAAGCTGGGGCCGGACGGGGCGCTGGATCCCGTCAGCACGGCGGCCAGGATGGCAAATCGCCGCGCCCCTTACGGGGGTTAATGCTCTTCGGAACGCAATACCTTCGCAAACGAAAATTATCAACATTCAAAGAGGAGATAATCCACAAAAGAAAAGGAAGTATGAGAAAACATATGAAAACCTATTAAAACTTGTACAATCTTACGATAAAGATGACAAATTATTATTTTTGAAATTCAATTACTTATAATCTTAAATAAAGTCAATTTTTCAGTTATGTATAAGACCGAAACTTCAGAGATCGAATTTTTCAAGACCAAATTTCCTTATTTTTTAAGTACTTCTTTTAATAAAAGCTTATGAAATAATTGTATTTTAATTGTTCCTACTCCTTTAGTTTTGAATTATACTTTAACAATTCTAATTTTTTTAGTGTTCCTCTATTTCTAATTTTTTTTTAGGTATTTAGGAACAAGACCGAATTTTTACGAGACCAAATTATCCCAGAACCAAATTACCTAGCACTCTCGAAATCATACCAGTACACTTAAAAAGAAAATATTTTCACATCCGCCAGCCTTTTTTTTTCTCGCTTGCAACCACCCAATTTTTTTTTTTTTTTTTATAGAGCCCATCTGGCAACTACCCACTTGGGCATAAGTCGCCGAAAAACACGACAGCCTAGAATTAGGCTACTTTAAAGTTAAAATATGAAAACTTAACAATCAATATAAATTTGAAAAACTTAACAATCGAAGCAATCTCCGGCAGCGGGGGGAGGTCCCCCTCACCCCGGTGCAGGAGAGTGCAATCTAAAACAAAACAATAACAAAAAAAGGAACCTTAAATAAAGGGGAGAAGGCCGGCCTCCCCCAAAAAGTCAATAAGTCCACCAGTCATGGTGCACGCACTCGTCCCGAGTACAAGGGACAGGCGGTAGCGACCCCGCCCATCCCGGTACCGAGACAGGTATCGTGCGCGAAGATCACCCAGACTGGGACATTCGACAAGAATATGCCGAACAGTCTGGGGGACGACGCAGTCGTTGCAATAGGGCACATGCGAGCGCTCCACCAAGTAACGATGCGTCACACGAGTGTGTCCGATTCGAAGACGACAGAAAGCAACCTGAAGCCGCCGCGGCATTGGGGGATAGGTCCATGGGAACAGTCGCGGCGCAATAGCACGCAACTTTAAGTTCCCCTCGACCGTCTCCCATCTTCTTTGCCAAGCAGTCCGAAGAGCTGCCCGTATTCCTGCCATGTAGTCGGTGTGAGGAAGAGCGAAACGCTGGTCCGGTCGCAGAGTCCTCGCGGACTCTTTGGCGCCCTCATCGGCGCGCTCATTCCCCGCAATTCCTACATGTCCAGGAACCCAGCAGAAGATAATCTCGACATCTGCCCGGCTCGCCAAAACCGTGGCGTCACGGATTTCGCGAACCAGGGGATGCGGAGATTCCAATGCCCCGAGAGCACTCAGGGCGCTTTGTGAGTCGCTATAAATCACAATCCGGTCTCCGAACCGGGCACGTCGCGTAATCTCCCGTACCGAGTGGTGTATTGCCACCAGCTCGGCCGTGAAGACAGACGCAGCGCCTGGTAGAGCCCCGCTGACTTCAAACAGAGGGGATACGGCGTGGAAGCCGACCCCCTCTTGGGACTTGGAGCCATCCGTATACACTGGCACGGTATCAGCGTGACACGATGTGTGCTCCAAAAAGATCGAACGCAATACTCCCGGCGCAGTACAAGCTTTGGGAGCAGAGGCGTGGCGACAAATAGCCAAATGTGGTACCCTCCAGGGTGGCGTCCTGGGCAGAACCAGGGGCGCCACCGGCCCGAGAGCTATATCTACCTCTCGAAGGAGTTTCCTGGCCCTAAACCCAAAGGGCTTAGGGTATGACTGGCGTCTCTCGGCGGCATAGGCACCATCGAGATCAGCTGCGGATGCAGTGAGAGCTGTTGGCGACTGGGGGAGGCGCCGGGCTCGCGCGTACAGGCGAGTGATGCACTGCACGCAGCGCAGAGCGAGTGGCATCTCCCCAGCATCGACCAACAGGCTCTCAATGGGGGAAGTGCGGAAGGCACCGGTCGCAAGGCGAAGGCCGGTGTGGTGGATCGAATCCACCTTCCGCAATAAACGCTCGGCTGCGGATGCATAAAACTCGCATCCGTAGTCGAGCTTCGAGCGAACAAAGGATCGATAAAAAAGTAAGGCGGTAGCCCTATCAGCGCCCCAAGCGCTGAACGTCACGGAACGGAGAATGTCCATGGCGCGGGTACAATAGACCCTAAGGCTGCGAATGTGAGCCTCCCAGGTGAGGCGTCGGTCGAATACAAGACCAAGGAAACGGTGCGACTCAACCACATCCAGGCGCACCCCATTAAGAAACAAATCTGGGTCGGGGTGAAGCCGTGGATGGCAGCAGAAGTGCACCACCTTAGTCTTGGCCAAAGAAAACCGAAACCTGTGCGCTTCGGCATAGCGAGAGACGCGGTTCAATGCCTGTTGGAGTCGGCGCTCCAGAGTTGGCATCTGGGCCGCGCCAAAAGAGATCGAAAGGTCGTCCACGTAGAGCGTAGCGAGAACATCTTCCGGCAGCACCGAGGTGATGCCGTTGATGCTCAGGGCAAAGAGTGTGACACTGAGGACACTTCCCTGCGGGACACCCTCTTCCTGCTCCTTTGGGCCGGAGAGGGCTCCCCCCACCCGTACGCGGAATCGACGATCTCGCAAAAATTCAGATATAAACATTGGGAGGCGTCCCCTCGCCCCCATCGTGTGGAGAGTCTCCATGATACCGTATCGCCATGCGGTATCATAGGCTTTCTCCAGATCAAAAAACACCGTGGCGTAGTGCTGTCTACGAAGGAAAGCCTCGCAGACGGCATTTTCCAGTCGGAGCAGAGCATCCGACGTGGAGTGGAACTTACGGAAGCCGCACTGTGCAGAAGACAGATGGCCTCCGCTGTCCAGGAAATAGGCTAATCTAACATTTACCAATTTCTCCATCAACTTGCACACGCAAGAGGTTAGAGAGATTGGGCGGAAACCGGTCGGAGTAGAGTGATCTCTCCCCGGCTTGCGAAAGGCGAGCACAGTAGCGATTCGCCAGGAGTCTGGGAGAAGACCTTCCACCCAGATCCTGTTGAATAAATCTAACAGAAAGGCCATGCCTCGCTCACCCAGGTGTCGAAGCATGGCGTACGGGACATCGTCCGGACCATGGGCGGTGTCCGCGCACGAAGCGAGAGCGGAGCGCAACTCACTCACAGTAAACTTGTCGTTGAAGGGTTCTCCGCCTCTGGAGGTAAAGTCCAGCCGGCGGCCTTCCGCGACATCACGACGTGCATTGAATGCTGGCGGAGCAGCATCACGGCTAGAGAATGCGGAAAAAGCGGTCGCTAAGGATTCCGCCACAGACGCGGGGTCCGAGATTGCGGTCCCATTCTCCTGGAGAACGGGAGGGGGGTCCTGCGAGAACTTGCCCCGAATCCTTTTGACTCGCTTCCACACCTCAGCTAAAGGGGTCTTCCCGTTAAGTGAAGACACGTATGCCCGCCAAGAAGAGCGGCGGGCGTGCTTCGAAATATACCGGAACCTAGCCCTAGCCCGACGAAATTCAGCGACGGTGAAATCGTTCGGGCGGCGCTTATAGCGCATGTAGGCATAACGCTTCTGTTTGAGGGCCGTCTCACACTCGGCCGACCACCATGGGAGTGGTCGGCGTGCAAAACGGCCAGACGTCCTAGGAATAGTAGTCAGGCCCACGGCGATGAGGTTGCCGGAGAAGAACTCGACGGCCTCATCTACCGACCTAAACTCCTTGACTGAGATAGAGAATTCAGTCATTTCCTGAAATGCAGGCCACCGCGCCCGCGCCAAGCACCACCGAGGTGGTCTCTCAGGCGGCAGTTGCCCTGAAAATGATATTTGAATGGGAAAGTGATCACTACCATGGAGGTCATCGACCACCCCCCAATCAAAATCAGGCTGTGCATCCGAAGAGCACAAAGATAGGTCAAGGCAAGAAAATGAAGCGGTTCTCGGACAGTGATGCGTAAACTCATCCACGTTTAGGACACCCATCTCAAGCTCTTCGATCAGATCGGCAAGGACTTGTCCCCTGGGATTTATGGTGTAATCTCCCCAGAGAGGATGCCTGCCGTTCAGATCTCCAAGCAAGAGATAGGGCCTCGGCAACCGTGCCACGACGCGGCGAAAGTCCCCCGCGTCGAAGTCAGCTGACGGTGGAATGTACGCAGAAATGATAGTATACCTCCTATCCAGGTGCAGCTGCACAGCCACTGCCTGAAAGGAGGTATCTAAAGAGAAAGGAAGAACGGAGACATCATGCCGGGTGTAAACCGCGCATCCCCCAGCCCGGCCGTCCCGCGGTGGTTGGGTCGCAAGACCCTTATACCCCGGGAGGGCAGGCAGGGGGCACGCGCCTAGCATGGTCTCCTGCAAAAAAATAGCTAACGGGGAACGGGATGAGGCGAGCCTCCGCAGCTCCTCCCAGTTGGCCCGGAGTCCACGGCAATTCCATTGAAGGAATATGCCCTCCAGGCCTAGCTCGGAGGAGACGCGGGGGCCCTCCTCGAATTGAAGACCCTCACGGGAATGGCCGTACGCTTCCCGGGGGCAGAACCCCGGGCGCTGTTGGCCGGACAAAGCGCTGAAGGCGCTGTCGCCTTCGAGGACTTATTGGGGGAGGTTGGGCTCGCCATGCGAGTCTTTTCCTCCCTCCGCCTCGAAACTTTAGGCGGGCGTTGCGGCTTGGGAGGCGGCGGGCCCTCTTTTCGAGGAACCACCGTCTCCGAGCCACTCGCTCCACCTCGGGGCGTGGGCAAAGGGGCCGAAGCTCCTTTGTTGCTGTCCTCCTTTCGGGGAACAGCTTTAGGAACCCCGGAAGATGGCCTAGCGACCATCTTCAGGGGTGTTGCCTCCTGTGAGTCTAACGACTCGGTGGAGGCGCGTGGCCTTTTCGCTTTACGCGAAACGGTCACGCTGGGGAAAGAGGGGGGAGCCCTGGTTTTAGCCGGGGCAGGGTATGAACCCTTTTTGCCGCCAGCTTTACCAGGGGAGCGCCCAGGTTGGGTAGAGCCCTTAGAAGGGCTCCGAATGGGCGCGGAAACAACCGTGCTCGTTGGCCTGGATGGGCCAGGAGCAGAGGGTGCCTTTCTAACTATTGAGGCATATGACGTCCCAGGCAGAGCCGGGCGCGCCAGGACCAAGTCCTTTGCCTCGCGGAATGAGAGTCGATCCTGGGCCTGAATGGCCAGGATTTCTTTCTCAAGGAGATATGCACCACATTGCTTCGAAGAAGCAGGGTGCGGCTCTCCGCAATTGACACACTTGGCCACACACGATTTGGACTTATCGTGTGCGACCTTGGAGCAATTTACACAGACTTCGGGTGACCCCGATTTTGCACGTCTACATGATCAATTCGTATGGCCGAAGCAATGGCAGTAATAGCACCGCCGCGGCAGTGGCACGAATGCCTTCACGCGGTAGCGGTACCAACCGGCACGCACCGACTCAGGGAGCTTGTCACAGTCGAACGTGACGAAGAGTGTAGGGGTGGGTCTCGAGGCCCCTCCCTTTTTTCTCATCACACGTTCGACCTTGATCGCCCCATGGTCGGCCAGCTCTAGGGTGATGTCCTCAATGGAGTAGTCAACGAGTTCCCTCGCATAAACTACTCCTTTCACAAAGTTCATGGTAGAGTGCGGCGTCACACTCACCGGGGTGCCATGAAGTGTCCGAAGAGCACTTATCTTGGCCGCCTCGGCGGGATTCGCCGCATTCGCCAGAAGGCTCCCGTCCGAGAAACGGGTTACCTTCGGCTCTCTACCAATTGCACTAGCTAATCCTCTCCTCTGATGGATCATGTTGCCCTTGGACAACATGGTGCCATCAGTGGAGCGAATAACGAGGAAGCGTTTGAAGCCAGCGGGCTCGAAAACGCCAGGTAACCTCTGAATGAGGGGCCCCGATGTCATCGAGGCTCCGCCCTGTGCATTCTTGGTCTTAGTCGTAGTCATGGGCTCCGCACACGAGGGGGTAGAGGGGCCGGATGTGCCGATCTTGGCTTGGTCGCCTACCAAAGTGGCAGCAGACCCATCCGTCCCCGCAGCCCCCGCGGATGGAGAGGAGCCCCTAAGGGGGTTTGCCCTACCGAGCCGCTTGCACGAGGGGCGGTCGGCAATGGGCTGCCTGCTGGCTTTCTTGGCAGTCCCCTTAGAAAGCAAAGGAGGGACTGCCGCTGGAGATAGGGAGGTGCCCGAAAGCACCTCCAGAGAAGGGGGTGAGGGGGAGTCCCCTACACCCGTAGGCGTAGGAGAGGAGTAAGCCTCCTCTCCGGTTAAAGAATTATGGAGGGTCCCTTGCGCAAGCACAAGGGGGGGGACCTCCATTTTCTCGGTGGAGCTGCCCGAGGGCGGCTCCGTAGATGTTTTTGGGGAAGTTGGGGGTTGGGGTTTTTGTTTTTTTTCATACATGGGCATGGTGACCCTCTTTTGATTACGGGACGCAATAGCTCATCACCTCTCGCAGTTGCCCGCACTGCGAGAGGTGCTTCAAGCCCGGCAGAGCCAGGCGCCGCCATTCGGGACCACCCCTCCCGCCTGGTGGCCTGGCAGTCCTTCGGCATGGCGGCTCCACCTTGGACACGGCGTAAAAAATATAGGTTGTGAAGAGGAGAGGAAAAGGGATGTGAGGAAGATGTGGGTGGGGATGAAGCAGGTTGTTAAAAAAAAACCCATCCCGAACCGGATCTGAGGGGTTAGGGAACAATGTCCCCTTCCCCCCTCAGCCCCGATCCGGGGTGGTTGGCTTGAAAAGAAGGTCAGCATTCTACCCTGTGAAATTAGAGGCTGACCAGAGAAAGTTGTGGGAGAGGTTGTATGAAAAGCGACGAGGTAGGGGAGAAATCGGGCTATCTGAAGGAAGGAAGAGAGGCTAAGCTGGGGCCGGACGGAGCGCTGGATCCCGTCAGCACGGCGGCCAGGATGGCAAATCGCCACGCCCCTTACGGGGTGCAACCACCCAAGCCAATTCACTTTCTCCTTGTCTTGAAAATAATAACAAAACCCAAATTAGATTGACGAGTTTGCAAGAAAGAGTTGTTTACCACAACAGAGGCAAAAAGTCTCCAATCAGTGGCAAGCTATAATATGCCTCCCCTTCTACCGGACAAGCCCGAAATCCCGTTTTATTACCAACTGGTTTTTTTCTCGTGCAATCTTAAGATATCCACGATACTTCTCACACACACGGTCTCAGTTGGCTTGCCCTCTTTCTTAGATTTGTCTTTGCGGCTAGTTGCATCAGGGGGGAAGAGAGGAAGTTTGAAAGAATAGTTACAGAATATAATTTTCTAGCACAGTTATCCCAAATATTACACAGATAGTATTGTATACAGGAAATCTGACTACCGAATGTACTTATTTAAAGGGGTAAAAAGAACCAAAGTAATCACAGCTTTGATCACGTTAATAATACAACACAGTTTTACGTACCAGGAGATACTAAGCCCCCAAAGTAGCCAGAGTTCGGAAAAGGCCTCATATTCTTGTTCGAAAAATGACTCAAAGCACGAACTTGGTAAGACATGAGACATGGAGGATATCGGTGGGTAATATTAAACCAAGTAAGTTTTTCATCTAAAGGTGGCTACTAAATCTGATGGAATTTTAAGCTATGCACCTCTCAATCACCTGTGTTTACAGGATTCAAATTCCTTTTCTTTTTTGCTAGGATTTCAGTGCAATAAAATCGTAGTAATTATCACCTCACTATATAAAATGTAAAAGTTGCAAATACTTAGTAAAACACATAACTATTACAACGAACTTCCACTAGATCTTTTAAAATTCCATTTTTATATTATTTTAAATTTCTTTTGCCCGTCCTAATTTAGGAAGGGAAGAGTTAAATATGAATGTTCTAAAATTTTGGTGAAAAATTAACTTAACAAAAACTTAAGCCTCACTAATCGACTTTTTTCCCGGCACAGTAAAATACTGCTACTATGCTATATGTCCCAAGAGAAAGGGATTTGAGGGACCACTAGGGGTAAGAGAGCAATTTTGAAACAGCCACTTCTTGAACAATATAAGTATCATAAACATCAGATTTTAGAGGAATATATGATGCAAGAAAAGTGGAGTACAAAATACTGGTTTGTTTTCCTTATAAAAATTTCCTAAAACATCTATAACTCCATTCATCTTATATCAAAACTACATCAAAAAATTGATGCGGTTTTTAAATAGTTGGTTCTTCTTGGTAATTTATCAAATTACTTCCGGTATGTACACACCATAAATATTTCGCGGGCGCTTATCGTTCTAGGATAAGAATTTAAATTTAAAGTTCTTGATTTTCTTTAGTAACTTTTCCCCCAAACTTGTAGAAGTGCCCTCGTACATAAATGATTGCCAACGCCTCTCTCTGAAATTTTTCATCTAGAACTCGAATACGCAGTCATTTTAGACCGGTCTCGTTTCTACGTTCTTTTTGACCATCTCTGACCCCATTTTATCGCTTTGTAGAGATAAAAATTGATAGATAGAAATAACAGCAGATTAGGCTGATATTAAGTATAATAAAAGAATAAAAATGAATCTTTGTAAACAGTTTTAACCATTTTTCTCATATTTGGTTCAATCCTGACGTAAGAAAGAGGAAAGGAAAAATGACGGAAGAAGGATAAAATACTGTTGGTATAAGTAACCACAAGAGTAAGGTCATGCAATAAAGATTGCCCCTCAAACCTGAGGCCACCATTGATAGTTAGACATAGTCAATTATTTATAAACACTAAGAAGTATATATTTATTGTAACGAAAATCTAACATTAATAAGAAATTTGAGCATTGTATTAATTTTAGGCTATTAAAATGTTGATGAAATTGGGTTTTTCTAATTTTAATAATAAGTCCTGGCTAAGCAAAATAATTTCAGCTACAATAAACTTAAAAAAGTGATTTTTTTTACCTCGAACAAGAATGTAAGATGAAGCGAATAACAATTAATTACATGTAATGTTATTAGCTTCATCTCACATTCTCCTTCTCACTTGCATCATTTAGAATTTCCTTGGTGCTCTTATGAAAACAAAAGCGGTACCCTTGATTTCTATATGAAAATCTTTTTAATTAGATAAAGAAAGAATATATCTTTAATATAGTTTGGAAATTTCTTCTCTATATCAAATTCTCCTAATCTTTGTTCCTGTTCCATTCTCAATTACACGAATCACCTTTTTTATTTATACGACTAGACATGTCATGAGATCATGGTAAGTGAATGTATGCTGAATCAAAAATATGTGCCGAAAAATAAAATCATAGAAGGAGTTAGTTTAGAAAAAAACTAAATTGAATAAAATGCCAAAACGATAAAATTATTTTTCTTTTTCTAATGGAAACAATGGAAACTGCCAAAAGGAAGACCTGTGAAATTGTGAAGGTGAGCATTTTAACACAATATATCAAAATTCACATCTTTTAATGAGACTATTGTGAAGTGTCATCTACATTCGATCCCGAAAAGGGTAGATTACATAAAACAGAATACGAATATTATTTTTTTATATAGATATTGAGAGCGAAATATAGGCCATTTCCATCTAAAGGTTTTCGATAAAAGTGTTCCAAAGTAGGCTCATTTGGACAAAAGAAGAGAGACCCTTGTGGCAGAAAATCGGAAAGTGACGCAATTCAGGTTGGTTATAATAAAGACATAGTTACGTAATATTTACTCAGTCCTCTTGCACATGAGGCGCAATAGTAGAGTATTATGCAAGCATGATAGTTATTTCTGTTATTCTATATTGAAATAAAATTCTTGAAAAAGAAATAAAAATAGACGGAAATTTTGAATTTTTTCTTACATTTATTATTTATTTCTTTTTATCTTCTTTTAGAGTCATACCGTACATATTTAGGTGGATTATTTGTCATGTGTTGCTACGTCATATGGCAGCAGCCCTGTAAAACATCCGCCTTTTTGGATCTCATCAAACCGTAATCTAATTTTACTCATTTTGAGGATCTTTTATATAAAGTGTTTTACAGAATGAAGTAGAAAAGCGGATAGCAAAAATTTCTACAGCTAGCGTATTTAGAAACCTCCATTAATTATATTACTTTGGCAAAAATGACTACTGAACAATGAGGAAGTTTGGAAAGAAAACAACGAATATTTACAGAGAAACAAAGTAGTGAAAAATTTATAGATGACAAAGTATTAACGAAAAAAACATGAATTTTACTAGCAGAGGACATGAGTGTCTATATATTTTATGCCTTCTAAAAAGGTTTGGCCAAAGAGCGCAAGAATCCTATCGGTTATTCCATTCTCACATAAGAGGAGTTGAATCACGTCTTGATCAGTAGTATCATAAAAGTCTTAAGTCATTTCTCATTAGGAAGTTAAGTAAGTCAACAACACTGCGTTGAATAGGCTAAATTTTGAATGAGAAAGAAATCTATTGGTCTTACAGGTCTTTATTCAAAATTTTGGAATACGTAGAGTTTAAAATTTACACCATATATCTCGTTAAATTTTATGTTAACGTTGTTGATGTTTTAAACGATTAACATACTATACTTAAAGTATATCATCACTTTTCTAAAATATTTGCTATATTCATTTGATTTCTAAACGTACATGCAATAAAAGATATATTTAAGTTATAATGAATTCTTCACTAAAATATATAAACTATGTTTATGCAAACTTATACAGTTTGAAGATGAAGACGAGGATTACATTATAATATCTCCTTAAGTTGCCTGTAAGTGCGAAATTTAAAGGATTGCATAGAAGTAATTCTAATATTTAACCCATTAGTATGCATTTAATGCCAAGATCATTAAACTTTGAGTGATATCTATAAATGGTCCATCCATGATTATTAGTTTTAAGTATTCTCCTATTATTCGGCACTTTTTATCTCTCGCTCTTTTCCAATACGTGTGAGGCCACAAAGTGACCTTAAAGGACGATATTTAATAACAAAGATTTTATAGTCTTAGAAATACCAACCGTCCTATCAAGATCATGAGGCGGAATAGTATTTAGTCCTCATGTCCTGAATGTTCGAGTCATTCAATAAGCGTCAATGAATGGCTCACTCCTTAAAGAAGCAAAAGAATAATATTGTGCCATTGTATAGACTCCTCCAACAAAGACAAAAATGTTTGCTTGGTCATAGAAAAATTAAGCCTTAATTAACTGATTTGTTCTTGAAAAGAATAAACATCAAGAAAAAATTGATAAGAACATATTAAAATAAGGCAACCTAAAAGGAATCCCTTTTTACTGGAAGAAAAATGTCATAAGAGATTCAAAGTCTTTCGTATCAACTTTATTTCTTTGAACTATTTACATTTGATGCATCTGACCTCATCCTTATGCAAAGTGTGGAGAGGTGGGCAACAAAAAGAATTATCTGATAAATCTCTCATTTCTCTCTGTACGAAGTGGCTTTCTATAGAATTTATTTTGTGTACATAAATAAGACGGAATGTCAAAGAGATAATTCACCCATTTAGTTTTAAGCTACATTTCCTATTCTTGCCCAGGTTTAAAATCGCACTAAACTCATGAATAGTAGAGGGGATTCGGGTACATGTGAAAGAATACTGAAAATTAATTGTTTTGTACCTTCATATAACATGATGCGACCTAATTGGGTGGCAAGAGTAAATATATTCATTGGATTAAATTTGAAAAGGGTAATTATAAGAAATATAACGAACCGATGGAATAGAAAATTCTTGTCAATCCACTGAATTATTTCGTTCTAGATTTTAGGGAAACGCAATAACGGCGAGGTCTATATAAAGTAAGTGTATTTATCACAAACAAAAAAAGCAAAAAATGAATATTAAATAATAATAATGATAATAATACTAAAACAAAAGTTATTGAGCAAAATATATGTAAATATATAAGGTATAAGATATATGAATCGATATAAGAATAGATATATGAATGGATGTAAGAATGGATACAATAATGGATATAATAATCGTTATGTATATAAATGGATATAATAACTATGGATACAAGGATTGATATAAGAATTAATATAAGAAAAATATATATAGTAATATGTAGATATAAGGGTGGATAAAGATATCAGGAATCGAATCGAGATAATTTAGGAAACTGTAACTATAAAAAGGAAGTTATTTAATTGAAAAATATATTTCGGTAAACAGTTGTAATTTTGACAATCCTTAGCTGCGAACATTTCTCTATAAATTTTAAACGCACTCTGGTGATCTATGTTCCCGCATCACTCATCCAGAACCGTTACAAGAGACGCTATTGGCTAATAAGCATCACGTGATGTGAGGTCTATAGTGAGGGAACAACTATTTTCCCTGTTTGAAAATTTTTGTACATTCGTTAGAATTATACCTATATAATAAAAGAGTAGTTAGATATTTCCAACTAACTTTTATACAAATATACAATAGATGGGCCTTTGTTACAATATATGTAAATTGTTTCGTAAAAATCTTTCAATATTCAAGATCTCGATAAACAGAGTAGAGAACAATGTGCAAATGTTTGTGGCATGTATTTTTTAATAGATTTTTACAAAAAACAAAAGCGAAAAGAACCAATTTGGTTTCCAAGAGTAAAAAATGCCCAAATGGATTAAAAACAAGGTCTGCTGACCAAAGGGACGCGTGCTCTCACTTATTCTGATTTATGACTTTACGACCTCCAAAACTTTTAATAATTCAAAGAATAGCCTTAGGAGGACCTTGGAATGTAATACAACATAAAGGTTTCAAATTTCGTTAGAAGCGGCCGAATAGTTATTGCCAAAACAAAGTAGTTCATGAGCTAACTTTGGAAGGACTATGGACGTTATACCATTCGAAAGAGAATTTAAAACAACATAAGAGTTTCGAATTTCGTAAGACTCAGCCGATTAGTTACAATGTTATTACCTAAAACAAAATAAAAGCAAAACGGGGACCGATCGACCGACATAGTGAGATGTAGAGTCGCCCGCGAATAGACTACCACGCGACTAAAAAGCTTATCTTGTTCCATTTTACGGTTTGACGCCCCATTTTTCTTCGCCCGACTTCACAATTTTTAGAATTAACCAGCTTGGATTATTATGTTTCATTATTTTGTTCGCGGGCGTCTGATTTTATTACTGCGGATCCATTTTTAGACAGAGAATAAAATTTTATTTTCTTTTATATTTTTTACTTTGTTAATGATGACTGCATTAAAGGTTTTCCTTGCATTCAAAGAAATATAAGGGTGATTATTTTTTATATTTGTTTCTGTCCTTACCCTATTAAGCAAGTCTATTTAATTTAATCAGTGTTTCAGGATTTATTTACTCGGTTGTGTCACGAGTATTTTTCCAATGTCAATTCTCATTGAGTCTCACAATTTATTTTTAAACCTTAGGACTAGATTCAATTTCTTAAACCAACGCCATGCGTGAATAACTTCAAAATTCGGTCTACTGATTGTGGCATTTTGCAGTTCTTTGATGTTTAACGACCCCTTTAACGAACGTCGTTAGTCTATTGAAATGGAATTATGTTGAGTAAAAGGGGAAACAGAATATTTGATTTTAGGTTTAACTAATAAATTAGACGAATTTTGCTTCCTTTATTGAATTGATTGGCACCTCTGTGGCTATAGAGAGATGAGCGTTATGATTCATCGTATGTATTTCTTGGGAAGGAAGAAACATAGCGGCAGTTTGAACCATCTTTTGTTTTCTTAGCAAAAGTAATCAAGGTATAGCCACATTACGATAACAAATTTTTAGGCTTTTGTATTTTCATGCTCATTAACTTATTATTATTTCCATTTTTGCCTTTTCCCAAATATCTCTTAATAATTAAATTGTAATAAAACTGAGATTGGGAAATTTATACCTTTTATGTCAAAGCTCCACTATATCCCTCGTTGAAGATTAAAAGATGATATTTGCTCAATGAATAGACTAACTTGACAATCTATGATCATAAAAGAAACAAATTGATACAAAGTAAAATATAACTGACAGCCATAATATGAAGAATATACATATATGCAATATGATGATAATACAAAAACATTACCAAAATAATTTATTAAGTTTGGAAAGCAGATTTGCTAAAATAGACAACTTTACTTTGTCGAAATCACAGAAGATACACAATGCACCCGAATTTGCTATGGTACATTTCTTTATTCTAGATGTAGGAGTGGATGTTGAAATATATATGTCTTGCAAACACATTTTGTAACTTTTTTGCACCGAAAAGATGTCCACTAAATAAAAATTATTTTCAATAATTCTCATATGCCACATAAAATGACGTTAAATTGACTGCAATATATGTTTAACAGTTTGAATATTGTCATATATACCCCAATCCCTACTTAAGTCTTTTTTTTCGATGTTTTGGGGGGGTGATGTTAAACATGTGATTCATTATTATATTTATATTAGCTATGGGGAGATTGGGTGATGTTGATAAGAGTCTGATTAGCCTGTTTTTCATAACTTATTGCATCCTTAAAGTTAGTCATAAATAGTAAAAGGAAGTCTTTAACCATGGCAGTGGTGCTTCAGTTTTTATTACATTTTAAAACAATCAATAATTTAGTGCAGTATAATGTTCTAGAGCAGGTGGTATTAAATTTTCTCCGGGTGGTTCAACAGTTTCATTTTTTAAAGTCTAGAATCTTTTTTACCCATGCTAGTTTTTTTTCTTTGCTGTCCTAATTGGTATTTATCTAATGCTTTTTTTTAAATAAAAATAAACAGATTTTAGTTACACAACAAACAATTTTTGGCCTTCTGGATCGTAAAATAACCGCAGTCCAGCTGTGACATAGATTAGCTGAAGGCGGCTGGGTTAATGCATCCGTCAGAACACTCGACCGCAGAATGCTAGGAACAGGTTTGAAATCATGAAAAGCCCACCAGAAGCTGCTAATCATCAGAAATGATGTTAATTAGCTTAGATATGGGCTCACTGCAACTGGACCTTGCTTCAGGAGGGGATTCTCTTATTATCAGATGAGTTTACGTTCGACTTTTTCTCGAACCAAGAAAAAAAAAAGTATGTATAAATGTAGGAGGCCAGAGAAGCGGTGGCTTCGAGAATGCCTAGTGCCAACAGTTAAGCATCGTGGCCAATCTGTAATGGTATATGGGTCTGAAATTCAAGTTTAAGTGAGGGTTGTAGAACGTTTGTGAAGGCGCCATGAATTAAGAAAAGTGCCAAGCTGTCCTCAGCTCAAGACCTCTTAAGAAATGCTCAGAATGTGATTTTACACCAAGAATAGTCTTTATTCACAAGGATGTGTCAAGCATGCAGTGTTTCCTAGACAACATGATCATGGTGATGGACTGGCCACCTCACTCTCCAGATAATAATATATTGGTAAACCTCTCGCAGGTCTTGAAAGAGGCACTAAGAGGTAGTAAACTAGCCTTTAAGAACACCTCAATACAGCCATAAGAGAAGGATAGACCAGTATCATGCACCTCAGGGGTCGCACCTTTGTGGAGAACATTCTTATAGAATAAATGCTCTCGCCCCATGACTCAGCTTTCGGTATCAGTTTGATGTTGCTGTAACTTTCACCGAACTTCATCTGTTTATTTTTTATATGTTGCTTCTGTTACATATTTTGGCGAATTTTTTATTTCGTTAATTCTTGTTTGGTCATATCATACTGATATTTGCACATCATACTGATATGCAAATAAAAACCTTAAGAATCTGCATATATCTCATTATCTATATTTCCAAGGTGTCCGGAATCTTTTGGATGCGGCTGTATGTGACTTTGCAATGGCATTATAGACACTGAGCTTCTGTTGTAACAATGCTCTATTTTTTCTTCAATTAGACAGGTTGTTAAAATTAGGAGGATACACTTCTGAATGCAGATTGGGCAAAATTATAAACAAGAGGAATAAATTTTTATTTGGAGTTCTAGGAAACAGTTGATGGTATGCACATTTCCCCGAAAATTTACGATGTTCAAATATTTATGTTCCTGGCCAGTAGGTGAATTTTAAAACAATAGAAAATGACCATTTTTGTATTGTGTCTTGTATGACGAATTATTAACTAAAAATAGGCTAAAAATAGATTTATAAAATACATAATATATGAAACTTCCGTAATAAATATAGAAAAAACAAATAAAAAAGACAGAAGTGAACAGTTTTCCTAAACTTTCGTTTGTAATGTAAAGAATTTTCAACACATGCCTTCAAATGTACTTTCCAATTACGTTTACATTGTATACTCCTTGATATCTATGTGTTAAAGTTCAGTATACCTTGATGGAAGCGCTGCCCATTTTCCTCTGAGGATGTTGCCATATTCTTCTTGAATTATCATAATGAACAGCAATAATATCCACCTTCATGGACAACATACAGAACATTTGGCCATAGGATTTTACTAAGTTTTCAACTAGTTCCATATAATTGTAAGCCTTGTATTAGCCCCAAAGCCCTGATGCACTGAAACAAAACTCTTCTAGAGTTTTCACTCTTTAGTTAGAATTTCAAGGAATTCTGAATATGATTTCCTGATTTGTGCTACAACAAAGATACCAACTTTAACCTTTATCTCAGAGAGTTTGTGAAAAGAAATCAAGGTAATTGAATGATGCAGACCATATTTATAAGCTCTAACAAACTTCTCTATGAGACATAGTTGTACATGCTACTCCTTTTTTGGATATATCATTTAATTTTGATTGAAATTATGCCCTTCAACGGAGAATTCATTTATTTCTGGTCAGTGCTTCTTCTGGTAATTTGCTGTGTTATCACTGCTGCCCCAAAGACAGATAACCTGGAAATTTGTAAGACCTTTATGGAAACCCATCAGAAAGCAATACCCTTTTGAAGCCTTGAATCACTTCCTAGCCATACTTTTTATAATTCAAAGCTTGTGTCGGAGCTTACACAGTTTTACTCTCCTTTAGATATACCAAATCAATCAAGAAAAGTGATGAAAGCTAATTTAAATAATGGAAAAGTACTGCCTTAATGCTTTTTTAGGAGCAATCAATGATACGCATCAACTCATCTGGATTATATGCAATTTCAATTAGATTATACATAACAGATTCATCATTGCAGTATCATATACCAGCTTCATAAGTAAAGAGTCTTAAGAAATGTTTATCACGTTTCCTTTGGCTTATCAATTTCAGATTTTCATTTAGAAAATCACACTCTTTAAGCCTGGAAATCCATAGCTCAGCATTGGACTTTAATAAGCTAAGATCTTGACAAAGTCAGTGAGGTCTCTTTGTTTTGAAAAATAGGTATTTTTATCCAAAGCCATATAGTTCACAATTTAGTCTAAAAAATTGCTTATACATTTGTGGCATTTTATATTTTTAGTTTTTACAACCAACGATTTTAGTACCATGCAAAGTTTTCTTGCAGTGTTCAAAAGCAAATTTATGTGCCCACTGTTTGTCTTTTCCGCAACTCATTGTCATGCCAAGGTATGCTTTGTAAGCTTCACACATCCATAAAACACAAAATATCTGGAGAATTATTGCATCTTTTTTATGTCATTACTCTTCTAAGGCGTTCACTATGGTAGCTGTAACTGAAATAAGATCAGATCTGTGAATTCCTATAGAAATATTTCGGCAATAATATTCCAAGAGGTTCTAGAAGTTTCCGGTGTTGTGTTCTGGCAAGATCTGAAACATGCTTGAAACCTTATCAGATTTTACTAAATTTTAGATATTTCTCATTGAATCTAGGTATTTCGCCTTGAATCTATTACTATATAACTACGCAATGTTTTGATTAAAATAAGATTTACAATGTTCTACCAAAAATTAAAGGCTATATCCTTTTATATATTCTCAATATTTGAAGGAAATCAATAATACCATAGAATTACTTTCTAAATATACAAATTTAGAAATTAAGTGCCCTATCCATAAAAGCAAAGTATTTGGAGCTAAATAAACTTTTGTATTTAGCCTAGTTGCAAACAACTGGAAAATAACACCTTTAACCCAGGATAAAGATAAAGTTAAATTTCCTAACATGGTCAATTATTAACCAAGATACATCAAAAATAGGTAAAAAAATCATAGTTAGTTTTAAAAATTAAAGAGCGATTAAATTATTCTAAAACTATGATAATATAATCCCACTGAGAAATGGATGCTTAATTAAGCCTGCAATAACTAGGTTATTTAATGTTTAAAAAGGAGTTTAGAAATTGAATATGGATACTTAAGATGGAGATTTGTAAGAGTGGGCCAAAGAAGAGGAAGTCGGATTTTTCTACGTCAACTCAAATTGTAACGGGAAGTTTAGCGAGTACAAAAGACCCTAAGGCTACGAATATGAGCCTCCCAGGTGAGGCGTCGGTCGAATACAAGACCAAGGAGACGGTGCGACTCATACACATCCAGGCGCACCCCATTAAGAAACAAATCTGGGTCAGGGTAGAGCTGGCGATGGCGGCGGAAGTGCACCACCTTAGTTTTGGCCAAAGAAAACCGAAACCTGTGCGCTTCGGCATAGCGAGAGCGCGGATCAATGCCTGTTGGAGTCGACGATCCAGAGTTGGAATCTGGGCAGCGCCAAAAGAGATCGAAAGGACGTCCACGTAAATCGAAGCGAGAACATCTCCTGGAAGCACCGAGGTGATGCCGTTAATGCTCAAGGCAAAAAGTGTGACACTGAGGACACTTTTCTGCGGGACACCCTCTTCCTGCTTCTTTGGGCCAGATAGGGCTCCCCCCACCCGTACGCGCCAGCGACGATCTCGCAAAAATTTAGATATAAAGACTGTGAGGCGTCCTCTCGCCCTAATCGTGTAGAGAGTCTCAATGATACCCTATCACCATGCGGTATCATAGGCCTTCTGCACATCGAAAAACACCGTGGCGTAGTGCTGTCTACGAAGGAAAGCCTCGCAAACGGCATTTTCCTGTCCGAGCAGGGCATACGACGTGGAGGGGAACTTGCGGAAACCGCACTGTGCAGAAGACAGATGGCCTCCGATGTCCAGAAAAAAAGCTAGTCTAACATTTACCAATTCCTCTATGAACTTGCATACGCAAGAGGTTAGAGAGATTGGGCGGTAACCCGTCAGAGTAGAGTGATCTCTTCCCGGCTTGCGAAAGGTGAGCACAGTAGCGATTCGCCAGGAATCTGGGAGACCCAGGTTTGTTGAACAAATCTAACAGAAAGGCCATGACTTGTTCACCCAGGTGTCAAAGCATGGTGTACGGGACATCGACGGACCATGGGCGGAGTCCGCGCACGAAGGGAGAGCGGAGCGGAACTCACACACAGTAAATCTGTCGTTGAAGGGTTCTCCGCCTCTGGAAGTAAAGTCCGCGGCAGTGAGGTTGCCTGAAAAGAGCCTAACGGCCTCATCTACCGACCTAAACTCCTCGACTGAGATAGAGAATTCATTCATTTCCTAAAATGCAGGCCATCGCTCTCTCGCTAAGCACCACCGAGGTGGGCTCTCAGGCGGCAGTTGCCCTAAAAATGATAATTGAATGGGAAAGTGATCACTATACCATGGAGGTCATCGACCACCACCCAATCAAAATCAGGCTGTGCATCCGAATAGCACATAGATAGGTCAGCGCAAGAAAATCAGGTGGTTCTTGGACAGTGATGCATAAACTCATCTACGTTTAGGACACCCATCTCAAGCTCTTCGATCAGATCGGCAAGGACTTGTCCCCTTGAATTTATTAAATATTCTCCCCAGAGAGGATGCCTGTCGTTGAGATCTCCATGCAAAAGAAAGGGCCTTGGCAACCGTGCCACGACGCGGCAGAAGTCCCCCACGTCGAAGTCAGCTGACGGTGGAATGTACGCAAAAATGATAGTATACCTCCTATCCAGGTGCAGCTGCACAGCCTCGGCCTGAAAGGAGGTATCTAAATAGAAGGGAACAACAGAGACATCCCCCAGCCCGGCCATTAGGTGGTGGTGGGGTTGCAAGACCCTTATACTTCGGGAGGGCGGGCAGGGGGCACGCGCCTAGCATGGTCTCCTGAAAAAAGATATCTAACGGGAAACGGGATGAGACGAGCCTCCGCAGCTCCTCCCAGTTGGCTCGAAGTCCACGGAAATACCATTGAAGGAATATGCCCTCCAGGCCTAGCTCGAAGTCGACGCGGGGGCCCTCCTCGAACAGAAGACACTCACGGGAATGGGCGTACGCTTCCCGGAGGAAGAACCCCGGCCGCTGTTGGCCAGGCAAAGCGCTGAAGGTGCTGTCGCCGTGAAAGGACTTGTTGCGGGAGGTTGGGCTCGCCATGCGAGTCTTGTCCTCCCTTCGCCTTGAAACCTTAGGCGGGCGGTGCGGCTTTGGAAAAGGGGCCCCTCTTTTCAAGGAACCACCGTCTTCAAGCCGCTCGCTCCACCACTAGGCGTGGGCGAAGGAGCCGAAACTCCTTTGTTGCTGTCCTCCTTTTGGAGGACAGCTTTAGAAACCCCGGAAGATGGCCTAGCGACCAACTCCAGGTGTGTTGCGCCGTGTGAGTTTAACGACTCGGTGGAGGCGCGTGGCCGTTTGGCCTTACGGGAAACGCTAACGCTGGGGGAATACGAGGGAGCCCTGGTTTTAGCCGGGGCTGGGTATGAACCCTTTCTGCCGCCAGCTTTACCAGGGAAGCACCCGGTTTTAAGTAGAGCCCGCACAAGGGCTCCAAATAAGCGCGGAAACAACCGTATTGGGGCATAGGACGTCCTAGGCAGAGCCGGGCGCGCCAGGACAAAGTCCTGAGCCTCGCGGAATGAGAGTTGATTCTTAGCCTGAACGGCCAGGATTCCTTTTTAAGGAGATATGCACCACATTGCTTCGAAGAAGCTGGGCGGGGCTATCCGCAATTGACGCACTTGGTCACACACGATTTAGAATTATCATGTGCAGCCTTGGAGCAATTTACGCAGATTTAGGGTAACCCCGACTTTGCACGTCTACAACAACAATTCGTATAGCCGGAGCGGTGACAGTAATAGCACCGCCGCGGCAGTGGCACGAATGCCTTCACGCTGTAGCGGTACCAACCGGCACGCACCGACTCAGGGAGCTTGTCACAGTTCGACCTTGAGCGCCCCATGGTCAGCCAGCTCTAGGGTGATGTCCTCTATGAAGTAGTCAACGAGTTACCTCGCATAAACTCTTCCTATCACAAAGTTGTCATAGTGGAGTGTGGCCTCACACTCACCGGAGTACCATCAAGTGTCCGAATAGCACTTATCTTGGCCGCCTCGGCGGAATTCGCCGCATTCGCCAGAAGGCTCCTGTTCGAGAAACGGGTTACCTTTGGCTCTCTACCAATTACACTAGCTAATCTTCTCCTCTGATGAATCATTTTACCCTTGGCTAACATGGTCCTATCAGTGGAGCGAAGGACGAGGAAGCGTTTGAAGCCAGCGGGCTCGAAAACGTCAGGTAACCTCTGAATGAGGGCCCCCGATGTTATTGAGGATCAGCCTTGTGCCCTTTTGGACTTAGTCAGGGGCTCCGGACCCGGTGAAGCAGAGAGGCCGGATGTGTTGATCTTGGCTTAGGCACCTACCAAAGTGGCAGCAGACCCATCCGTCCCTGCAGCCCCTGCGGATGCAGAGGAGCCCCGATTCTTTTTAGTCTTTTTCTTTTTTGGAAAGAAGGGCGGGGAATGAACCCGCTTCTCACCTCCGCTGGCAAAAGTCCCTAGGCCATATGGACCGTCCTCAGCCAGGTCCTTCTCCGAAATGGAGAAGGTCGTGTAGTCGCCTGGGCACCGGTTGGAGGAGATCCCTTCCCTCCTTGTACTGCCTTGAAGGCCCCAGCCGTTTGAGGAGGGCCTTGCATAGGGGCGGATTCGGGTTCGGTGTTGGACGCCAAGCCTGAATTCCCCCCATGGAAGGCCCTACCGTCTGAGGCTGGGTTTCCTCAAGGACCATGTCTATCACACGAGTGGCCTTCAGTTGGCCATCCCCTCCCAGGACATCGCAGGTCCCCTTGGCAGCGTCACTAGTCTTGTGTGGGGAGGCACAGGCCTTGACCCCTGCAAGGTTTAATATCCTTGCCAGCAGGTCTTTTGAGGAAAGCGACCGAAGGGGCCTAACTTCCCTTTCCCCCCCTAAGGGGGTTTGCCTTACCCAGCCGCTTCGATGGAAAGTGGTTGTCTATGGGCTGACTTTTGGCTTTCTTGGCAGTTCCCTTGGAAAGCAAATGAGGGACTGCCGCTGAAAGCAGGGAGGTGCCCCAAAGCACCTCCAGAGAAGGGGGTTAGGGGGAGTTCCCTACACCCGTAGGCGTAGAAGAGGAGTTAGCCTCCTCTCCGGTTAAAGAAATATAGGGGAAGACCTTCATTTTTTCGGTGGAGCTGCCCGAGGGCGGCTGCGTCGTTGTTACAAGGGCAATGAAAGGGAATTTTTTTCTGTACTCATTATTGGGCATGGTGAGCCTCTTTTTTTACGGGAAGCAATCGCTCATCACCTATCACAGTTGCTGCCCGCACTGCAAGAGGTGCTTACAGGCCTGGCAGAGCCAGGCGCCGCCATTTGGGACCACCTCTCCCGCCTGGTGACCTGGCAGTCCATCCGCATGGCGGCTTGACCTTGAACACGGCGTAAAATGATAGATTGTGAAAAGGAGATGAAAAGGGATGTTAGGAAGGTATGGGTGGGGATAAAGCAGGTTATTAAAAAAACCCATCCCAAACCGGAGCCCAGGGGTTAGGAAATGTTGTCCCCTCCCCCCTCAGCCCCGATTAGGGACGGTTGGCTTGAGAAGAAGGTCAGCATCTACCCTGTGAAATTAGAGGCTGACCAGAGAAAGTTGTGGGAGAGTTTGTATGAAAAGCGACGAAGTAGGGAAGAACTTCAGGCTCTTTGAAGAAAGGAAGAGAGGCTAAGCTGGGGCCCGACGGAGCGCTGGGTCCCGTCAGCACGTTGGCCAGGAGGGCAAATCGCCGCGCCCCTTACGGGGTCTGGACTGTTCAGTATCTTTCATGTTGTATAAGATTAAGAACATCCCTCTTTTCACTACGAATTAGAATACTTATGCGCATATATCATCTCTATAATCTGTTAGAGCTTTTAGAGGTTTGAAATGTTTAATTGACATTAGTTGAGGACCTTCTGGTAATAACTTGGTGGAACGAATTCGATCTCTCCAGCCTGCAATTCTTTGAATGTGTTTGATCTATTTTTGATAAACGTTTCACATCGCAGCAAGGCTAGATTTCGAGAGAGAAAACGGCCTGGTGAAGTGGTTATTTTGCATGAGCTAAAAGGGAATTTATTAGCTGGATTTGAAGTACGGAGATATTCCTCAGTGCTAGACTGTCCGAAGTGAGTTTGGATTTGTAGACATCGCGGAAATGTGTGCATTAGCTGAAAGTGGTGCAAAGCTGGCACTGTGGCTTCCTGCTATTACTGCTAAAGAATGGAAAGTTTTCCCAGAAATATCGAGACTAGCAAGAATTTACTGAGGATAATAGCCCTTTTAAAAGGGGTCGGTGGCGAGGGTAGCTCGTGTTACTTTTTCCCCTGCATGCAGTGCATTAAAAAGGCTATAAATTTAGTTGTATCGTGTCTTTATAGTAATTTATGTGATATGTATTAAATGTGGATGGGATAAATAGCGCATTAATTTTATAACTTCATTATAGCAATTATGATTTATATGATACTGGCATTTGATTAGAAAAAAATAAAGTTCTGGCACCCTTGGTAAAAACGGTATGCTGATCAGGCTTTAAAATCGTCGTGTCTACTACAGGCAGCTTCCTTTTGCTTGACAAGCATCAAATTAATTCGACTTATTAAAAATGATTTCAAATCAAACTTTGCGAGAATATGAATCGCGGACTTTGCATGATTTAAATTTCTCTGAGTTATGTCATTCAATTTTTTCTATTCTCCTTTTACTTCATTCCAACTAGAATTTGCTCTTGAAAATAATATATGTATATGGCCAAAAGTAGAGTTTAATTGTTAAAATACTACTACCCGACCAACGAACACTATGATGAAGTTGTTGATTAATTTTTCTTGTAATTACTCTGTTTACTTTGCTGATATATATTTTTGATCGAGGCTTCTAATTGCTTATTAGACACTTTTGGGGGAAAATGGAATATGCGAAATAGTTTTGTTTTCATTTCTTGAATTAGGTCAAACTATGGACCGGGAGTTATTACTAAATGGTCACTTACATAGTCACTTATATAAAGATTTGCATAACCATACTTAAAATGATAAAAGGTTAATACGCATGAACAATAACTAATATCAAAGCCATTAGTTATGTTCAGTGTGCAAATACAACTAATTTGGAAGATTATTAAGAAACACAATAATTGCTTGTTTTAAAAGATTGGAAATGATGCTACTGGTAGCCGATTTGTTTTTGTAAGGTCAAGCTGTTTATAAAATTAATGTTCTTATAATAAAAACCATAAGAAACTTTCCGCCTAGTTTCATTAAGAAAAAAATCAGTTCTCAAACCAATTAAGCAGCCGAAATGTGAAATTATTAACACTGATTCAATTTTTTTCTTTAGAACATTACTTAATTAATGCACTCTAACATTCACAAATAATATTTTAATGAATACATTCCAAAGTTTGGAAAAATGACAAGAAAATATTGATTCCTAAAACTTATACATAAAGGTCAAAATTGCTTGCCTTTTAGCCAAGATTACAACATTGTTTGCGATATTGAAACGACGAGATAATTAATCTCGGAAAATAAATTTTCAGTTTAGATTTAGTGCAAATAATTCTTAAAGAATCTACTACAAGACATACAAATGAAGAACAGATGACTTAAATTATTACTTTGAATTCCTAGATCATCTGTTGTTGAATGCCTTTGGTTCCCCAAAATTTCCCCTTCTCTAGACAAACAAAAAAGGAATACGCTGCATAAATCAATTACCGAGAGGGGAGGAAAGCATCGTTTGCCAAACGGAATTTGGGTTGGGCGAGGCCATACTCACGTGTCGCTCAAATGAATGATCACCCTGGTATCCTGACTAGAGTTGCTTATCATCCAAGAATTATAATGTAATTGAAGAAACAGCATTATTCCATCATGTGTGTAGACATAATTGCGATTCCTCGGTGAGGACTAATAGATTCATAGTTGTATAGAGGTTTGTCTGCTTTCCGATATATATCGCTAATTACCCTGCCATAGTAAAAGACAAGCAGATAAGAAATTCAAAAAAAAAGTAAAAGGCCTCAATGTAAACATTAAAAATGAGATAGTTTCGCTAATGAAAGATATTAATATGGATATTGATAAATAATGAAATGTTCGAGGAAGTTCTTTGTCTACTCATTCCGCACTTCAAATCCTGAAAATTTTCTATTTTTCTCATCAGGCTAAAACTGTTAAATTAGGCTTGTAGAAGAATGAGATCAAATGGCGGCCACGTGCCCTCCTGTACCCACGTGGATTCGGAGATCACCTCATTAGGCGGATGAAAGCATGGAAATCTAGGCGAGGAGGCGGTGGACGCTGTTATCACTCGCCCCAGCTGCATTTTCATAGGGACCAAGGTCATCTCCCTCCACCTTCGCGGCAACCTCTCCGTGAGCATGCAGGATTTTCTGCGCAAGGATTGGAATCCGTTGGACATTCCAAAGAGCGTTATCAAGATTCCCCCTTCCCCTGAAGGAGTCGCCGACTTTTCACTCAAGATCGCGCGTGCCTCCTCTCCAGGCGCCTATATAACGCTTCGACAGAGTTTCGATTCTCGCAGCACTGTCATACTTCCACCTGCTCCGACCAACGAGCTGAAGGACGCTTTCCCGTCCCCCTCTCTCTCAGCGGCGATTTCGATTCAAGTGAAGGCTCAATCGATCCATGAACTCTGCTTTAGTCAATCGGCAAGTTTCGACTTCAGTGAACCCTGCCCTAGTCAACTAATTGTTTAAAAGGACCCTGCAAAGTAAGAATAAACCATCCCTTCCATTTTACTCTCGGTCTTCAACCCACTTTGGGCAAATCCCCCAAAAGTACCCACGTATATATATATATAAATATATCGTCTGGTCATTCCAAGACAGGGATAAATTTCAAAATCTTCAAGATATGTATATTGAATGTTAGCAAGGACTAAGAAGGATTCCCAACTTCGAAGATGATAAGTCCTCCCTCGTTCTTAAGCCCGAGGTAAAAACTTCTACCGTCGCTTCCCTGTTCTCCACTGGCCCCATTTTTGCAACGAGCTCATAAGGTAATCATAACCGTTGCCGCCTGCAGATTAATCTTAAATATGGCTCATCCCAATTGCTCCATTATTTGTGTGCACGCCCAAATTAAAATCCCCCTTTAAATCAGCAACTGTATCTGACGTCTTTAATCCCTTACTCAATCTACCTGATCGCGTGTAGATCTTTAAACGCGTCTGGGCGACCATTCCATTTAAATCCAATTTCTATGTAAATATATATATTCTTTTTTCATGTTAGTAAAGTTATATCTTCGTCATTGTCTTTCTTTTGCAACCCCAACGCGTACCAGATACCTTTTAATCTTTGACTAACTTGCACTTTGAAATAATTGTTTAACAGGACCCCGCAAAGTAAGAATAAACCATCCCTTCCATTTCACTCTCGGTCTTCAACCCACTTTGGGCAAATCCCCCCAAAGTACCCACGTATATATATAAATATATCGTCTAGTTATTCCACAACAGGGCTAAATTTTAAAATCTTCAAGATATGTATATTGAATGTAAACGAACTTTTTTTATATAAATGAGTAATTGGCGCGCTAACAATGTAGAGGTTCTCAAAGATTAATTCTAGTAGAGTGGATAAATAGAAAATTTGAATAGTTTGTATAGAAAATAATAAATTTTACAATATTTTGAAAGCCTGCAAAGTTGTTGATATTTCACTGGTTCACATCTGAGATTATGCCCACACAACTAATTTCATATTGCTGAATTTGAATCTCATAATTGTTTTGTTCTATCAGACGAGGTTTTATAAAAGAATCAATAGGTACAAATATTCAATATTCTGTCACTTGTCTGGTGCAACAGACTGTGATTACATGACTAATTTCGCATTGTTGGCTATGATTTAAATGTTTTATTCTACTATAAGATCTACAATCAGAAAAATAGTAAATATGATGACATTAATTGTGTCACGCAAGATCACGATATTAAACACGTCACAGATAAGCTCATAAGAAATTATACCAGAAAGCATAAGTACCAATCCTTTATAATTGACAAAATATGAAGATCTAAAAGTTCTAAACTTTGCCCTTATATTTATACATTTTTTTATCTTTTCGTTGCAGCGTCCATACATAGTCTCCCATCATGTTAGGACTAAATTGTCCCTGATATCTCTTCTATATTATGGCGATGACTTGATGAAATCTTTCAACGAGTTCATCATCAATGTCTACAAGATTATCTGGTAAAAAATCATATGGGTGTGGAAAAATGCAATTCCAAGGTCATTCCTGTTCCCAATGATAACAATTCTGCAGCATGGTTGTAGCGATTTCTTTGTATTTGTCAGCATGATAGTTTACAAGAAAAAGCTTTGACATGTTGACAAATGATTCTCATGGGTTTCTCTAGTGGTGAATTCGCTATCATTAACTAGTATGCGAATCTGTGGTCCATTCAAGACATCTGCTTTCAACTTAACTTCGGAAACCATACAACCTAGTTTCTGACATAAGTATCGAAACCCAGCACCAGATGGATCCATAGCCTTGATGAAATTTTTAGCCAAACCCAGGTTTAGAGGCAGGGGAGGCAAAAATATCTTTTCTGGATCTACAAGAGGATTGTGAATACAGTTGAACCTTCCAGGTGCATCTTTTGGTCTTGTTGGCCATTCCTTTCTCACATATACATAGTAGGCTGCATCAGCTCTGCTGTGCACCACACACAAAAAGCACATATGTTGTGTGTAGCCACTCTGAAGGCTCAGTAGTATTTTTTTTTAGGCGACTGCCTACTTGGACATTAGACGCCGTATTAAAACTGGCCTAGTTCTAGGCTACTTTAAAATAATTTTAAAGAGACAAAAAAAAAACCCAAAAGGGGAATGGAATCAAGCTGGTGCGTCGGAGGGAGGTCCCCCCGGCGCAGGAGCGTGAAACCTAAAGGGAGAAAAAAAACAAATGCAAAAGACAAAAAAAAACGAAAAAAAACGTGCTTAAATAATAGTGAGAAGGCCGGCCTCCCCCAAGAAGTCAACAAGTCCACCAGTCAATGTGCACGGACTCGTCCCGAGTACAAGGGACAGGCGGTAGCGACCCCGCCCATCCCGGTACCGGGACAGGTGTCGTGCGCGAAGATCACCCAGACCGGCATAGGCACCGTGGAGATCAGCTGCGGATGCAGTGAAAGCTGTTGGCGACTGAAAGAGCCGCCAGGCTTGCGCTTACAGGCCAGTGATGCACTGCACGGGCGGAGAGCAAGTGGCATCTCCCCAGCATCGACCAACAGGCTCTTAATGGGGAAAGTGCGATATTTTTTTTTATTTAAGGAGCTATCTGGCGACTGCCGACTTATGCATAAGTCACCGTAAACAAACAGCCTAGTTCTAGGCTACTTTAAAAAATTGAACAAGAAACAACAATAAAAAGAAATAACAATAACAATAACAAAGCAATAACAAAAACAATAACGAAAACAACAACAACAACAATTAAACCTGGTTAAATGAAAAGAAGAAGGCCGGCCTCCCCCAAAAAGTCAACAAGTCCACCAGTCAAAGTGCACGCACTCGTCCCGAGTACAAGGGACAGGCGGTAGCGACCCCGCCCATCCCGGTACCGGGACAGGTGTTATGCGCGAAGATCACCCAGACTGGGACATTTGACAAGAATGTGCCGAACAGTCTGGGGGATGACGCAGTCGTCGCAATACGGTGCAGGCGATCGCTCCACCAAATAGCGATGCGTAACACAAGTGTGCCCGATTCGGAGACCACAGAAAGCATCCTGAAGCCTCCGCGGCATTGGGGGATAGGTCCATGGGAACAGTCGCGGCGCAATGGCACGCAACTTTAAGTTGCCCTTTCACCGTCTCCCATCTTCTTTGCCAAGCAGTGCGAAGAGCTGCCCGTATTCCTGCCATGTAGTCAGTGTGAGGAAGAGCGAAACGCTGGTCCGGTCGCAGAGTCCTCGTGGACTCTTTGGCGCCCTCATCGGCGCGCTCATTCCTTGCAATTCCTACATGTCCAGGAACCCAGCAGAAGATAATCTCGACATCTGCCCAACTCGCCAAAACCGTAGCGTCACGGATTTCGCGAACCAGGGGATGCGGAGATTCCAATGCCCCGAGAGCACTCAGGGCGCTTTGTGAGTCGCTATAGATCACAATCCGGTCTCCGAACCGGGCACGTCGCGTAATCTCCCTTACCGAGTGGTGTATTGCCACCAGCTCAGCCGTGAAGACAGACGCAGCGCCTGGTATAGCCCCGCTGACTTCAAACAGAGGAGAAACGGCGGGGAAGCCGACCTCCTCTTGAGACTTGGAGCCATCCGTATACACTGGCACGGTACCAGCGTGACACGATGTGTGCTCCAAATAGGTCTAACGCAATACTCCCGGCGCAGTGCAAGCTTTGGGAGCAGAGGCGTGGTGACAAATAGCCAAATGTGGTACCCTTCAGGGTGGCGTCCTAGGCAGAACTAGGGGCGCCACCGGCCCGAGAGCTATATCTAGCTCTCAAAGGAGTTTTCTGGCCCTAAACTCAAAGGGCTTAGGGTATGACTGGCGTCTTTCGGCGGTATAGTCACCATCGAGATCAGTTGCGGATGCAGTGAGAGCTGTTGGCGACTGAGGGAGGCGCCGGGCTCGCGCGTACAGGCGAGTGATGCACTGCATGCGGCGCAGAGCGAGTGGCATCTCCCCAGCATCGACCAACAGGCTCTTAATAGGGAAAGTGCGAAAGGCACCGGTCGCAAGGCGAAGGCCGGTGTGGTGGATCAAATCCACCTTCCGCAATAAACGCTCGGCTGCGGATGCATAAAACTCGCATCCGTAGTCGAGCTTCGAGTGAACAAAGGATCGATAAAAAGGTAAGGCAGTAGCCCTATAAGCGCCCCAAGCGCTGAACGTCATGGAACGGAAAATTTCCATGGCGCGGGAACAAGGGACCCTAGGGCTGCGAATATGAGCCTCCCAGGTGAGGCTTCGGTCGAATACAAGACAAAGGAAACAGGGGAACTCAACCACATCCAGGCGCACCCCATTAAGAATCAAATCTGGGTCCGGGTGAAGCTGTAAATGGTGGCAGAAGTGCACCACCCTAGTCTTGGCCAAAGAAAACCGAAACCAGTGCGATTAGGCATAGCGAGAGACGCGGTTCAGTGACTGTTGGAGTCGACGCTCCAGAGTTGGCATCTAGGCCGCGCCAAAAGAGATCGAAAGGTCGTCCACGTAGAGCGTAGCGAGAACATCTTCCGGCAGCACCGAAGGCAAAGAGTGTGACACTAGGGGCACTCCTCTGCGGGACACCCTCTTTCTGCTCCTTTGGGCCGGAGAGGGCTCCCCCTCCCTGTACGCGGAATCGACGATCTCGCAAAAATTCAGATATAAAAATTGGGAGGCGTCCCCTCGCCTCCATCGTGTGGAGAGTCTCCATGATACCGTATCGCCATGCGGTATCATAGGCCTTCTCCAGATCAAAAAACACCGTGGCGTAGTGCTGTCTACGAAGGAAAGCCTCGCAGACGGCACTTTCCAGTCGGAGCAGAGCATCCGACGTGGAGTGGAACTTACGGAAGTCGCACTGTGCAGAAGACAGATGGCCTCCGCTGTCCAGGAAATAGGCTAATCTAACATTTACCAATTTCTCCATCAACTTGCACACGCAAGAGGTTAGAGAGATTAGGCGGAAACCGGTCGGAGTAGAGTGATCTCTCCCCGGCTTGCGAAAGGCGAGCACAGTAGCGATTCGCCAGGAGTCTGGGAGAAGACCTTCCACCCAGATCATGTTGAACAAATCTAACAGAAAGGCCATGCCTCGCTCACTCAGGTGTCGAAGCATGGCGTACGGGACATCGTCCGGACCATGGGCGGTGTCCGCGCACGAAGCGAGAGCGGAGCGCAACTCACTCACAGTAAACTTGTCGTTGAAGGGTTCTCCGCCTCTGGAGGTAAAGTCCAGCCGGCGGCCTTCCGCGACATCACGACGTGCATTGAATGCTGGCGGAGCAGCATCACGGCTAGAGAATGCGGAAAAAGCGGTCGCTAAGGATTCCGCCACGGACGCGGGGTCCGAGATTGCGGTCCCATTCTCCTGGAGAACGGGAGGGGGGTCCTGCGAGAACTTGCCCCGAATCCTTTTGACTCGCTTCCACACCTCAGCTAAAGGGGTCTTCCCGTTAAGTGAAGACACGTATGCCCGCCAAGAAGAGCGGCGGGCGTGCTTCGAAATATACCGGAACCTAGCCCTAGCCCGACGAAATTCAGCGACAGTGAGATCGTTTGGGCGGCGCTTATAGCGTATGTAGGCATAACGCTTCTGTTTGAGGGCCATCTCACACTCGGCCGACCGCCATGGGAGTGGTCGGCGTGCAAAACGGCCAGACGTCCTAGGAATAGTAGTCAGGCCTATGGCGATGAGGTTGCCGGAGAAGAACTCAACGGCCTCATCTACCGACCTAAACTCCTCGACTGAGATAGAGAATTCAGTCATTTCCTGAAATGCAGGCCACCGCGCCCGCGCCAAGCACCACCGAGGTGGTCTCTCAGGCGGCAGTTGCCCTGAAAATGATATTTGAATGGGAAAGTGATCACTACCATGGAGGTCATCGACCACCCCCCAATCAAAATCAGGCTCTGCATCCAAAGAGCACAAAGATAGGTCAAGGCAAGAAAATGAAGCGGTTCTCGGACAGTGATGCGTAAACTCATCCACGTTTAGGACACCCATCTCAAGCTCTTCGATCAGATCGGCAAGGACTTGTCCCCTGGGATTTATGGAGTAATCTCCCCAGAGAGGATGCCTGCCGTTCAGATCTCCAAGCAAGAGATAGGGCCTCGGCAACCGTGCCACGACGCGGCGGAAGTCCCCCGCGTCGAAGTCAGCTGACGGTGGAATGTACGCAGAAATGATAGTATACCTCCAATCCAGGTGCAGCTGCACAGCCACTGCCTGAAAGGAGGTATCTAAAGAGAAAGGAAGAACGGAGACATCATGCTGGGTGTAAACCGCGCATCCCCCAGCCCGGCCATCCCGCGCTGGTGGGGTCGCAAGACCCTTATACCCCGGGAGGGCAGGCAGCGGGCACGCGCCTAGCATGGTCTCCTGCAAAAAAATAGCTAACGGGGAACGGGACGAGACGAGCCTCCGCAGCTCCTCCCAGTTGGCCCGGAGTCCACGGCAATTCCATTGAAGGAATATGCCCTCCAGGCCTAGCTCGGAGGAGACGCGGGGGCCCTCCTCGAATTGAAGACCCTCACGGGAATGGCCGTACGCTTCCTGGGGGCAGAACCCCGGGCGCTGTTGGCCGAACAAAGCTCTGAAGGCGCTGTCGCCTTCGAGGAATTATTGGTGGAGGTTGGGCTCGCCATGCGAGTCTTTTCGTCCCTCCGCCTCGAAACCTTAGGCGGGCGTTGCAGCTTGGGAGGCGGGGGGCTCTCTTTTCGAGGAACCACCGTCTCCGAGCCACTCGCTCCACCTCGGGGCGTGGGCGAAGGGGCCGAAGCTCCTTTGTTGCTGTCCTCCTTTCGGGGAAAAGCTTTAGGAACCCCGGAAGGTTGACTAGCGACCATCTTCAGGGGTGTTGCCTCCTGTGAGTCTAACGACTCTGTGGAGGCGCGTGGCCGTTTCGCCTTACGGGAAACGGTCACGCTGGGGGAAGAGGGGGGAGCCCTGGTTTTAGCCGGGGCTGGGTGTGAACCCTTTTTGCCACCAGCTCTACCAGGGGAGCGCCCGGGTGTAGTAGAGCCCGCAGAAGGGCTCCGAATAGGCGCGGAAACAACCGTGCTCGTTGGCCTGGATGGGCCAGGAGCAGAGGGTGCTTTTCTAACTATTGAGGCATATGACGTCCCAGGCAGAGCCGGGCGCGCCAGGACCAAGTCCTTAGCCTGGCGGAATGAGAGTCGATCCTGGGCCTGAACAGCCAGGATTTCTTTCTCAAGGAGATATGCACCACATTGCTTCGAGAAGCAGGGTGCGGCTCTCCGCAATTGACACACTTGGCCCCACACGATTTGGACTTATCCTGTGCGACCTTGGAGCAATTTACACAGACTTCGGGTGACCCCGATTTTGCACGTCTACATGATCCATTCGTGTGGCCGAAGCGGAGACAGTAATAGCACCGCCGCGGAAGTGGCACGAATGCCTTCACGCGGTAGCGGTACTAACCGGCACGCACCGACTCAGGGAGCTTGTCACAGTCGAACGTGACGAAGAGTGTAGGGGTGGGTCTCGAGGCCCCTCCCTGTTTTCTCATCACACGTTCGACCTTGAACGCCCCATGGTCAGCCAGCTCTAGGGTGATGTCCTCAATGGAGTAGTCAACGAGTTCCCTCGCATAAACTACTCCTTTTACAAAGTTCATGGTAGAGTGCGGCTTCACACTCACCGGGGTGCCATGAAGTGTCCGAAGAGCACTTATCTTGGCCGCCTCGGCGGGATTCGCCGCATTCGCCAGAAGGCTCCCGTCCGAGAAACGGGTTACCTTCGGCTCTCTACCAATTGCACTAGCTAATCCTCTCCTCTGATGGATCATGTTGCCCTTGGACAACATGCTGCCATTAGTGGAGCGAATAACGAGGAAGCGTTTGAAGCCAGCGGGCTAAAAAACGCCAGGTAACCTCTGAATCAGGGGCCCCGATGTCATCGGGCTCCGCCCTGTGCACTTTTGGTCTTCGTCATCGTCAGGAGCTCCGTACTCGGGGAAGCAGAGGGCCCGGATGTGCCAATCTTGGCTTGGTCGCTTGCCAAAGTGGCAGCAGACCCATCCGTCCCCGTAGCCCCCGCGGATTGAGAGGAGCCCCGAGTCTTCTTCGTCTTTTTGGTCCTTTTCTTTTTTGGAGAGGAGGGCGGGGAATGAACCCGCTTCTCACCCCCGCCGGTAGAAGCCCCCAGGCCAGATGGACCGGCCTCAGCCAGGTCCTTCTCCGAAATGGAGAAGGTCCTGGTGGTCGCAAAGGGCATCATCCGGAGGAGATCCCTCCCCTCCTTGTACTGCCTGAGAATCTACAGCCGTTTGATGTGGACCTTGCATAGGGGTGGATTCGGGTTCGGTGCTTGGCGCCCAGCCCGGATTCCCCCCCATGGAAGGCCCTACCGTCTGAGGCTGGTTTTCCTCAAGGACCATGTCTATCACAGGAGGGGCCTCCAGTTGGCCATCCCCTCCCAGGACATCGTAGGTCCCCTTGGCAGCGTCATAAGTCTTTAGTGGGGAGGCACAGGCCTTGACCCCGGCAAGGTTTAATATTTTTGCCAGCAGGTCTTTTGAGGGAAGCGACCGAAGGGGCCTGGCTTCCCTCTCCCCCCTAAGGGGGTTTGCCCTACCGAGCCGCTTGTACGAGGGGCGGTCGGCAATGGGCTGCCTGCTGGCTTTCTTGGCAGTCCCCTTAGAAAGCAAAGGAGGGACTGCCGCTGGAGATAGGGAGGTGCCCGAAAGCACCTCCAGAGAAGGGGGTGAGGGGGAGTCCCCTACACCCGTAGGCTTAGGAGAGGAGTAATCCTCCTCTCCGGTTAAAGAGGTATGGAGGGTTCCCTGCGCAAGCACAGAGGGGGTGACCTCCATCTTTTCTGTGAAGCTTCACGATGGCGGCTCCGTTGTTTTAGGGGGAATTAAGGGGAGATAGGTTTTTTTTTTCATCATTGAGCATGGTGACCCTCTTTGTTTTACGGGACGCAATCGCTCACCACCTCTTGCAGTAGCCCGCACTGCAAAAGGTGCTTACAGGCCCGGCAGAGCCAGGCGCCGCCATTTGGGACCACCCCTCCCGCCTGGTGGCCTGGCAGTCCTTCGGCATGGCGGCGCCACCTTAGACACGGCGTAAAACAGATAGAATGTGAAGAGGAGAGGAAAAGGGATGTGAGGAAGGTATGGGTGGAGATGAAGCAGGTTGTTAAAAAAAAACCATCCCGAACCGGAGCTGAGAGGTTAGGGAACAATGTCCCCTCCCCCCTCAGCCCCCATCCGGGGTGGTTGGCTTGAGAAGAAGGTCAGCATTCTACCCTGTGAAATTAGAGGCTGACCAGAGAAAGTTGTGGGAGAGGTTGTATGAAAAGCGACGAGGAAGGGGAGAAATCGGGCTATCTGAAGGAAGGAGAAGAGGATAAGCTGGGGTCAGACGGGGTGCTGAGTCCCATCAGCACGGCGGTCAGGATGGCAAATCGCCGCGCCCCTTACGGGGTGAAGTTGCCGGAGAAGAACTCAACGGCCTCATCTACCGACCTAAACTCCTCGACTGAGATAGAGAATTCAGACATTTCCTGAAATGCAGACCACCGCGCCCGCGCTAAGCACCACCGAGGTGGTCTCTCAGGCGGCAGTTGCCCTGAAAATAATATTTAAATATGAAAGTGATCACTACCATGGAGGTCATCGACCACCCTCCAATCAAAATCAGGCTGTGCATCAAAAGAGCACAAAGATAGGTCGAGGCAAGAAAATGGAGCGGTTCTCGGACAGTGATGCGTAAACTCATCCACGTTTAGTACACCCATCTCCAGCTCTTCGATCAGATCGGCAAGGACTTGTCCCCTGGGATTTATGGAGTAATCTCCCCAGAGAGGATGCCTACCGTTCAGATCTCCAAGCAAGAGATAGGGCCTCGACAACGGTGCCACGACGCGGCGGAATCGCCCGCGTCGAAGTCAGCTGACGGTGAAATGTACGCAGAAATCAGAGTATACCTCCTATCCAGGTGCAGCTTCACAGCCACTGCCTGAAAGGAGGTATCTAAAGAGAAAGGAAGGAGAGGGAAATCATGCCGGGTGTAAACCGCGCATCTCCCAGCCCGGCCATCCCGCGCTGGTGGGGTCGCAAGACCCTTATACACCGGAAGGGCAGGCAGGAAGCACGCACCTAGCATGGTCTCCTGCAAAACGTTAGCTAACGTGGAACGGGATGAGACGAGCCTCTGCAGCTTCTCCCAGTTGGCCCGGAGTCCACGGCAATTCAATTGAAGGAATATGCCCTCCAAGCCTAGCTCGGAGTCGACGCGGGGGCCGTCCTTGAACTGAAGACCCTCACGAGAATGACCGTACGCTTCCCGGGGGCAGAACCCCGGGCGCTGTTGGCCGGAAAAGCGCTGAAGGCGCTTTTACCTTCGAGGACTCATTGGGGGAGGTTGGGATTGCCATGCAAGTCTTTTCCTCCCTCCGCCTCGAAACTTTGGGTCGGTGTTGCGGTTTCGGAGGAGGGGGGCCCTCTTTTCGAGGAACCACCGTCTCCGTGCCACTCGCTCCACCTCGAAGCGTGGGAGAAGAGCCGAAGCTCCTTTGTTGCTGTCCTCCTTTCAGGGAACAGCTTTAGGAACCCCGGAAGATGGCCTAGCGACCATCTTCAGGGGTGTTGCCTCCTTTGAGTCTAACGACTCGGTGGAGGCGCGTGGCCGTTTCGCCTTACGGGAAACGGTTACGCTAGGAAAGAGGGATGAGCCCTAGTTTTAGCCGGGGCAGGGTATGAACCCTTTTTGCAGCCAGCTTTCCCAGGGAAGCGCTTGGGTTGGTAGAGCCCGCAGAAGGGCTCTAAATGGGCGCGGAAACAACCGTGCTCGTTGGCCTGGATGGGCCAGGAGCAGAGGGTGCCTTTCTTATTATTGAGCATATGACGTCCCAGGCAGATTCGGGCGCGCCAGGACCAAGTCCTTTGCCTCGCGGAATGAGAGTCGATCCTGGGCCTGAACGGCCAGGATTACTTTCTCAAGGAGATATGCACCACATTGCTTCGAAGAAGCAGGGTGCGGCTCTCCGCAATTGACACACTTGGCCACACACGATTTGGACTTATCGTGTGCGACCTTGGAGCAATTTACACATACTTCGGGTGACCCCGACTTTGTTCGTCTACATGAGTGATTCTTATGGCCGAAGCGGAGACAGTAATAGCCCTGCCGCAGCAGTGGCACGAATGCCTTCAGGCGGTAGTGGTACCAACCAGGCACGCACCGACTCAGGGAGCTTGTCACAGTCGAAGGTGACGAAGAGTGTAGGGGTGGGTCTCGAGGCCCCTCCTCTTTTTCTCATCACACGTTCGATCTTGAACGCCCCATGGTCAGCCAGCTCTAGGGTGATGTCCTCATTTTTTTTTTTTTTTTTTTTTATAGAGCCCATCTGGCAACTACCCACTTGGGCATAAGTCGCCGAAAAACACGACAGCCTAAAATTAGGCTACTTTAAAGTTAAAATATGAAAACTTAACAATCAATATAAATTGGAAAAACTTAACAATCGAAGCAATCTCCGGCAGCGGGGGGAGGTCCCCCTCACCCCGGTGCAGGAGAGTGCAACCTAAAACAAAACAATAACAAAAAAAAAGGAACCTTAAATAAAGGGGAGAAGGCCGGCCTCCCCCAAAAAGTCAATAAGTCCACCAGTCATGGTGCACGCACTCGTCCCGAGTACAAGGGACAGGCGGTAGCGACCCCGCCCATCCCGGTACCGAGACAGGTATCGTGCGCGAAGATCACCCAGACTGGGACATTCGACAAGAATATGCCGAACAGTCTGGGGGACGACGCAGTCGTTGCAATAGGGCACATGCGAGCGCTCCACCAAGTAACGATGCGTCACACGAGTGTGTCCGATTCGAAGACGACAGAAAGCAACCTGAAGCCGCCGCGGCATTGAGGGATAGGTCCATGGGAACAGTCGCGGCGCAATGGCACGCAACTTTAAGTTCCCCTCGACCGTCTCCCATCTTCTTTGCCAAGCAGTCCGAAGAGCTGCCCGTATTCCTGCCATGTAGTCAGTGTGAGGAAGAGCGAAACGCTGGTCCGGTCGCAGAGTCCTCGCGGACTCTTTGGCGCCCTCATCGGCGCGCTCATTCCCCGCAATTCCTACATGTCCAGGAACCCAGCAGAAGATAATCTCGACATCTGCCCGGCTCGCCAAAACCGTGGCGTCACGGATTTTGCGAACCAGGGGATGCGGAGATTCCAATGCCCCGAGAGCACTCAGGGCGCTTTGTGAGTCGCTATAAATCACAATCCGGTCTCCGAACCGGGCACGTCGCGTAATCTCCCGTACCGAGTGGTGTATTGCCACCAGCTCGGCCGTGAAGACAGACGCAGCGCCTGGTAGAGCCCCGCTGACTTCAAACAGAGGGGATACTGCGTGGAAGCCGACCCCCTCTGGGACTTGGAGCCATCCGTATACACTGGCACGGTACCAGCGTGACACGATGTGTGCTCCAAAAAGGTCGAACGCAATACTCCCGGCGCAGTACAAGCTTTGGGAGCAGAGGCGTGGCGACAAATAGCCAAATGTGGTACCCTCCAGGGTGGCGTCCTGGGCAGAACCAGGGGCGCCACCGGCCCGAGAGCTATATCTAGCTCTCGAAGGAGTTTCCTGGCCCTAAACCCAAAGGGCTTAGGGTATGACTGGCGTCTCTCGGCGGCATAGGCACCATCGAGATCAGCTGCGGATGCAGTGAGAGCTGTTGGCGACTGAGGGAGGCGCCGGGCTCGCGCGTACAGGCGAGTGATGCACTGCACGCGGCGCAGAGCGAGTGGCATCTCCCCAGCATCGACCAACAGGCTCTCAATGGGGGAAGTGCGGAAGGCACCGGTCGCAAGGCGAAGGCCGGTGTGGTGGATCGAATCCACCTTCCGCAATAAACGCTCGGCTGCGGATGCATAAAACTCGCATCCGTAGTCGAGCTTCGAGCGAACAAAGGATCGATAAAAAAGTAAGGCGGTAGCCCTATCAGCGCCCCAAGCGCTGAACGTCACGGAACGGAGAATGTCCATGGCGCGGGTACAAGAGACCCTAAGGCTGCGAATATGAGCCTCCCAGGTGAGGCGTCGGTCGAATACAAGACCAAGGAAACGGTGCGACTCAACCACATCCAGGCGCACCCCATTAAGAAACAAATCTGGGTCGGGGTGAAGCCGTGGGTGGCGGCAGAAGTGCACCACCTTAGTCTTGGCCAAAGAAAACCGAAACCTGTGCGCTTCGGCATAGCGAGAGACGCGGTTCAATGCCTGTTGGAGTCGGCGCTCCAGAGTTGGCATCTGGGCCGCGCCAAAAGAGATCGAAAGGTCGTCCACGTAGAGCGTAGCGAGAACATCTTCCGGCAGCACCGAGGTGATGCCGTTGATGCTCAGGGCAAAGAGTGTGACACTGAGGACACTTCCCTGCGGGACACCCTCTTCCTGCTCCTTTGGGCCGGAGAGGGCTCCCCCCACCCGTACGCGAAATCGACGATCTCGCAAAAATTCAGATATAAACATTGGGAGGCGTCCCCTCGCCCCCATCGTGTGGAGAGTCTCCATGATACCGTATCGCCATGCGGTATCATAGGCCTTCTCCAGATCAAAAAACACCGTGGCGTAGTGCTGTCTACGAAGGAAAGCCTCGCAGACGGCATTTTCCAGTCGGAGCAGAGCATCCGACGTGGAGTGGAACTTACGGAAGCCGCACTGTGCAGAAGACAGATGGCCTCCGCTGTCCAGGAAATAGGCTAATCTAACATTTACCAATTTCTCCATCAACTTGCACACGCAAGAGGTTAGAGAGATTGGGCGGAAACCGGTCGGAGTAGAGTGATCTCTCCCCGGCTTGCGAAAGGCGAGCACAGTAGCGATTCGCCAGGAGTCTGGGAGAAGACCTTCCACCCAGATCCTGTTGAATAAATCTAACAGAAAGGCCATGCCTCGCTCACCCAGGTGTCGAAGCATGGCGTACGGGACATCGTCCGGACCATGGGCGGTGTCCGCGCACGAAGCGAGAGCGGAGCGCAACTCACTCACAGTAAACTTGTCGTTGAAATGTTCTCCGCCTCTGGAGGTAAAGTCCAGCCGGCGGCCTTCCGCGACATCACGACGTGCATTCAATGCTGGCGGAGCAGCATCACGGCTAGAGAATGCGGAAAAAGCGGTCGCTAAGGATTCCGCCACGGACGCGGGGTCCGAGATTGCGGTCCCATTCTCATGGAGAACGGGAGGGGGGTCCTGCGAGAACTTGCCCCGAATCCTTTTGACTCACTTCCACACCTCAGCTAAAGGGGTCTTCCCGTTAAGTGAAGACACGTATGCCCGCCAAGAAGAGCGGCGGGCGTGCTTCGAAATATACCGGAACCTAGCCCTAGCCCGACGAAATTCAGCGACAGTGAAATCGTTCGGGCGGCGCTTATAGCGCATGTAGGCATAACGCTTCTGTTTGAGGGCCGTCTCACACTCGGCCGACCACCATGGGAGTGGTCGGCGTGCAAAACGGCCAGACGTCCTAGGAATAGTAGTCAGGCCCACGGCGATGAGGTTGCCGGAGAAGAACTCAACGGCATCATCTACCGACCTAAACTCCTCGACTGAGATAGAGAATTCAGTCATTTCCTGAAATGCAGGCCACCGCGCCCGCGCCAAGCACCACCGAGGTGGTCTCTCAGGCGGCAGTTGCCCTGAAAATGATATTTGAATGGGAAAGTGATCACTACCATGGAGGTCATCGACCACCCCCCAATCAAAATCAGGCTGTGCATCCGAAGAGTACAAAGATAGGTCAAGGCAAGAAAATGAAGTGGTTCTCGGACAGTGATGCGTAAACTCATCCACGTTTAGGACACCCATCTCAAGCTCTTCGATCAGATCGGCAAGGACTTGTCCCCTGGAATTTATGGAGTAATCTCCCCAGAGAGGATGCCTGCCGTTCAGATCTCCAAGCAAGAGATAGGGCCTCGGCAACCGTGCAACGACACGGCGGAAGTCCCCCTCGTCGAAGTCAGCTGACGGTGGAATGTACGCAGAAATGATAGTATACCTCCTATCCAGGTGCAGCTTCAGAGCCACTGCCTGAAAGGAGGTATCTAAAGAGAAAGGAAGAACGGAGACATCATGCCGGGTGTAAACTGCGCATCCCCCAGCCCGGCCATCTCGAGGTGGTGGGGTAGCAAGACCCTTATACCCCGGGAGGGCAGGGAGATGGCACGCACCTAGCATGGTCTCCTGCAAAAAAATAGCTAACATAGAAAGGGACGAGACGAGCCTCCGCAGCTCCTCCCAGTTGGCCCGGAGTCCACGGCAATTCCATTGAAGGAATATGCCCTCCAGGCCTAGCTCGGAGGAGACGCGGGGGCCCTCCTCGAATTGAAGACCCTCACGGGAATGGCCGTACGCTTCCCGGGGGTATAACCCCGGGCGCTGTTGGCCGGACAAAGCGCTGAAGGCGCTGTCGCCTTCGAGGACTTATTGGGGGAGGTTGGGCTCGCCATGCGAGTCTTTTCCTCCCTCCGCCTCGAAACCTTAGGCGGGCGTTGCGGCCTGGGAGGCGGGGGGCCCTCTTTTCGAGGAACCACCGTCTCCGAGCCACTCGCTCCACCTCGGGGCGTGGGCGAAGGGGCCGAAGCTCCTTTGTTGCTGTCCTCCTTTCGGGGGACAGCTTTAGAAACCCCGGAAGATGGCCTAGCTACCATCTTCAGGGGTGTTGCCTCCTGTGAGTCTAACGACTCGGTGAAGGCGCGTGGCCGTTTCGCCTTACGGGAAACGGTCACGCTGGGGGAAGAGGGGGGAGCCCTGGTTTTAGCCGGGGCAGGGTATGAGCCCTTTTTGCCGCCAGCTTTACCAGGGGAGCGCCTGGGTTGGGTAGAGCCCGCAGAAGGGCTCCGAATGGGCGCGGAAACAACCGTGCTCGTTGGCCTGGATGGGCCGGGAGCAGAGGGTGCCTTCCTAACTATTGAGGCATATGACGTCCCAGGCAAAGCCGGGCGCGCCAGGACAAAGTCCTTTGCCTCGCGGAATGAGAGTCGATCCTGGGCCTGAACGGCCAGGATTTCTTTCTCAAGGAGATATGCACCACATTGCTTCGAAGAAGCAGGGTGCGGCTCTCCGCAATTGACACACTTGGCCACACACGATTTGGACTTATCGTGTGCGACCTTGAAGCAATTTACACAGACTTCGGGTGACCCCGACTTTGCACGTCTACATGAGCGATTCGTATGGCCGAAGCGGTGACAGTAATAGCACCGCCGCGGCAGTGGCACGAATGCCTTCACGCGGTAGCGGTACCAACCGGCACGCACCGACTCAGGGAGCTTGTCACAGTCGAACGTGACGAAGAGTGTAGGGGTGGGTGTCGAGGCCCCTCCCTGTTTTCTCATCACACGTTCGACCTTGACCGCCCAATGGTCGGCCAGCTCTAAGGTGATGTCTTCAATGGAGTAGTCAACGAGTTCCCTCGCATAAACTACTCCTTTCACAAAGTTCATGGTAGAGTGCGGCGTCACACTCACCGGGGTGCCATGAAGTGTCCGAAGAGCACTAATCCTGGCCGCCTCGGTGGGATTCGCCGCATTCGCCAGAAGGCTCCCGTCCGAGAAACGGGTTATCTTCGGCTCTCTACCAATTGCACTAGCTAATCCTCTCCGCTGATGGATCATGTTGCCCTTGGACAACATGGTGCCATCAGTGGAGCGAATAACGAGAAAGCGTTTGAAGCCAGCGGGCTCGAAAACGCCAGGTAACCTCTGAATCAGGGGCCCCGATGTCATCGAGGCTCCGCCCTGTGCACTCTTGGTAGTAGTCTTCTTTGTCAGGGGCTCCGCAACCGGGGGGGCAGAGGGGGCGGATGTGCCGATCTTGGCTTGGTCGCTTGCCAGAGTGGCAGCAGACCCATCCGTCCCCGCAGCCCCCGCGGATGGAGAGGAGCCCCGAGTCTTTTTGGTCTTTTTAGTCTTTTTCTTTTTCGGAGAGGAGGGCGGGGAATGAACCCGCTTTTCACCTCCGTCGGCAGAAGTCCCCAGGCCAGATGGACCAGCCTCAGCCAGGTCCCTCTCCGAAATGGAGAAGGTCCTGGTTGTCGTAGGGGCACCTGTCGGAGGAGATCCCTCCCCTCCTTCTACTGCCTCGGAGCCCTCAGCCATTTGAGGAGGACCTTGCATAGGGGCGGATTCGGGTTCGGTGCTTGGCGCCGAGCCCGAATTCCCCCCCATGGAAGGCCCTACCGTCTGGGGCTGGGTCTCCTCAAGGACCATGTCTATCACAGGAGGGGCTTCCAATTGGCCATCCCCTCCCAGGACATCGCAGGTCCCCTTGGCAGTGTCGCCAGTCTTGTATGGGGAGGCACAGGCCTTGACCCCGGCAAGGTTTAAAATTCTTGCCAGCAGGTCTTTTGAGGGAAGCGACCGAAGGGGCCTGGCTTCCCTCTCCCCCCGAAGGGGGTTTGCCCTACCGAGCCGCTTTGATGGCAAGCGGCTGGCTAAGGGCTGCCTGCTGGCTTTCTTGGCAGTCCCCTTGAAAAGAAAAGATGGGACTGCCGCTGGGAAAAGGGAGGTGCCCGAAAGCACCTCCAGAGAAGGGGGTGAGGGGGAGTCCCCTACACCCGTAAGCGAAGGAGAGGAGTAAGCCTCCTCTTCGGTTAGAGATATATGGAGGGTCCCCTGTGCAAGCACAGGGGGGGGGACCTCCATTTTTTCGGTCGAGCTGCCCAAGGGCGGCTCCGTCGATGAGCAAGGGGGAGTTAAAGGGGTTTGGGTTATTTTTTTTTGTTGTTCATCTATGGGCATGGTGACCCTATTTTTGCCACGGGACGCAATAGCTCATCACCCCTCGCAGTAGCCCGCACTGCGAGAGGTGCTTACAAGCCCGGCAGAGCCAGGCGCCGCCATTCGGGACCACCCCTCCCGCCTGGTGGCCTGGCAGTCTATCGGCATGGCGGCTCCACCTTGGACACGGCGTAAAAAATATAGGTTGTGAAGAGGAGAGGAAAAGGGATGTGAGGAAGGTATGGGTGGGGATGAAGCAGGTTTTTAAAAAACCCCCATCCCGAACCGGAGCTCAGGGGTTAGGGGACAATGTCCCCTCCCCCCTCAGCCCCGTTTCGGGGTGGTTGGCTTGAGAAGAAGGTCAGCATTCTACCCTTTGAAATTAGAGGCTGACCAGAGAAAGTTGTGGGAGAGGTTGTATGAAAAGCGACAAGGTAGGGGAGAAATCGGGCTATCTGAAGGAAGGAAGACAGGCTAAGCTGGGGCCGGACGGAGCGCTGGATCCCGTCAGCACGGCGGCCAGGATGGCAAATCGCCGCGCCCCTTACGGGGGTGATGTCCTCAATGGAGTAGTCAACGAGTTCCCTCGCATAAACTACTCCTTTTACAAAGTTTATGGTAGAGTGTGGCGTCATACTCACCGGGGTGCCATGAAGTGTCCGAAGAGCACTAATCTTGGCCGCCTCGGCGGGATTCGGTGTCTTACCAGAAGGCTCCCATCCGAGAAACGGGTAAACTTCTGCTCTCTACCAATTACACTAGCTAATCCTCTCCTCTGATGGATCATGTTGCCCTTGAACATCACGGTGCCATCAGTGGAGCGAATAACGAGGAAGCGCTTGAAGCCAGTGGGCTCGAAAACGCCAGGTAACCTCTGAATCAGGGGCCCCGATGTCATCGAGGCTCCGCTTTGTGCACTTTTCGTCTTTGTCATATTCAGGGGCTCCGCACCCGGGAGGGCAAAATGGTCGGATGTGCCGATCTTGGTTTGGTCGCTTGCCAAATTGGCAGCAGACCCATCAGTCCCCGTAGCCCCCGCGGAAGGAGAGGAGCGCGGAGTCTTTTTAGTCTTTCTTGTCTTTATCTTTTTTTTAGGAGAGGAGGGTGGGGAATGAACCCGCTTCTCACCTCCGCCGAAAGAAGCCCCTAGGCCAGATGGACCGGCCTCAGCCAGGTCCTTCTCTGAAATGAAGAAGGTCCTGGTGGTCGCAGGGGCATCATCCGGAGTAGATCCCTCCCCTCCTTGTACTGCCTCAGAATCCCCAGCTATTTGAGGAGGACCTTGCTTAGGGGCGGATTCGGGTTCAGTGCTTGGCGCCGAGCCCGGATTTCCCCTCAATGAAGGCCCTACCGTCTGAGCCTGGGTTTCCTCAAAGACCATGTCTATCACAAAAGGGGCCTTCAGTTGGCCATCCCCTCCCAGGACATCGCAGGTCCCCTTGGCAGCGTCACGAGTCTTTTGTGGGGATGCACAGACCTTGACCCCGGTAAGGTTTAATATTCTTGCCAGCAGGTCTTTTGAGGGAAGCGACCGAAGGGGCCTGGCTTCCCTCTTTCCCCTAAAGGGGTTTGCCCTACCGAGCCGCTTACACGAGGGGCGGTCGGCAATGGGCTGCCTGCTGGCTTTCTTGGCAGTACCCTAAGAAAGAAAAGGAGGGACTGCTACTTGAAATAGTGAGGTGCCCAAAAGCACCTCCAGAGAAGGGGTTGAGGTAGGAGTCCCCTACACCCGTAGGCGTAGAAGAGGAGTAAGCCTCCTCTCCGGTTAAAGAAATATGGAGGGTCCCCTGTGCAAGCACAGGGGAGAGACCCTACATTTTTTCGGTGGAGCTGCCCGAGGGCAGCTCCGTCAATGAGCAAGGGGGAATTAGTGGGAGATTTTTTTAAACATCATTGGGCATGGTGACCCTAAATTTTCTGCGGGTCGCAATCGCTCACCACCTCTTACAGTTGTCCGCACTGCAAGAGCTGCTTACAGGCTTGGCAGAGCCAGGCGCCGCCATTTGGGACCATCCTCCCGCCTGCTGTCCTGGCAGTCCATCGGCATGGCGGCTCTTCCTTGAAAACGGCTTAAAAGGATAGATTGTGAAGAGAAAAGGAAAAGGGATGTGAGGAAGGTATGGGTTGGGATGAAGCAGGTTGTTAAAAACCCCCCATCCCAAACCGGAGCTCAGGGGTTAGGGAACGTTGTCCCCTCCCTCTCAGCCCTGATCCGGGACGGTTGGCTTGAGAAGAAGGTCAGCATCTACCCTGTGAAATTAGAGGCTGACCAGAGAAAGCTATGGGAGAGGTTGTATGAAAAGCGAGGAAACAAGTGTTTTGAAGGAAGGAGAAGAGGCTAAGCTGGGGTTGGATAGGGTGCTGAGTTCCGTCAGCACGGCGGCCAAGATGGCAAATTGCCGGGCCCTTACGGGGAAGGCTCAGTAGTAAACAGATGACTTTGAGATCCCAACATATCTTCCAGTGTTGTTTCTCATACTCTATAGCGGCTAACAAAAGTTCCATTATTTCATAGCTCTCAGCCATCTTTGCTGCATGTACTATTGGGACAGATGTAAACCGATTTCCAGTGGATAAAAGAACAGCTTTCAGAGAGTCTTTTCCAGAGGCTATAAACAGCCTCCACTCATTTGACTTGAATTGTTTAGACTTACAGAATTGTTTCAGGAGAAATAGGGCGTCCTCGCAGTAACAAAGGTTGTTTGCCATCTTGAAACTTGCAGACAGCTCTCTACGTTGTTAACCAGCTTCGGTTATACACACTCCAACTTCAGGCAGGTTACGCTGCTTTAGTCTGGATCCCAGAACTTCGACCTTTTCTTTTGACAATTTTAGGTTGCTAATGAGATCATGAAGCGTTCTTAAGTAAAGAGTTTAGGGCCTGATATTTTCCGAGGCATCCTTGTAGTCGTCTTCATTTGAGGTATAATCACTCATCAATTCTTGTTAAGTCAGTAGATTTGGGAGTACGAGTTCACTGCTGTGCAGAACTGGTCGGAATGAAAATACAATATTAGTTACTGCACCTTGATCGTGTTTTGATTGGTATTAACTTGATGTTTGTGAGACAGAAGTAGCAGTCATTGCTGTGGTCTTTCAGTTCACGCCATATCATTGGTACAGCAAATGGCATTCCTGAGCTTTGCTTACTACACGTCCACTCGCCTAGGTGGTTTACACAAGACTTACAAGCTATATGAGGTGCCCATTTCTTGTCTTGGTCACCCAAAAGACATTTGAAGTAATTTTTGTCGTTCAGTCGAACGGCTTTTGTGATTGGTTTCTTGAGGCTAGCATATGTAACAAAAACGATTAGCAACCTTCACGCACTTGCCACGTTCCATGTTTTGCTAAGTTCAGAGTAATTAGAAATTAGGCAGTTTTAGATATGCACTATCATGAACCAGCACACTAAAACAAACAAAAAAGCACAAATTAGGAAAAAATATTGTATGAGTGTAACCACTGAAGATATAAATTAGTGTATGAATATCCTGATGCACCAAATATGTGGATATGTTGGTTCTGAAAAACTGAGCCCGATACAGCTCTATGAATGTCTATTGAATTCAGTACATACAATCACCCCAGAATCAGATTATTTTGATCGAGAACCATGGGAAGATTTTTGGGTTGACCAGTGTATAATCGAAACTGATGCCATTTTAGCGTCTATTCTAAATCCCCAAATAAAAACCGCAGAAAAGAACTATAAAAACGAGATAGTGTCTTTTTTAAAACACGATTTATGCGATTTTTTAGAAAAAATAAATTACTGTAAACTAATTAGGGAGTATATCAGAACACTCTAGGATCCCGAAAGGCTCATTCTTGACGATCCAAACTACAAATCGGAGAAATCTAATGAACATTTTGCAGATATTTTTACCATGAAAGACAGGATTATATGGTCCCAAATTTCGATATAAGTGAAAATAAAATGTCATTAGGTTATTTTAACTAAATAATAATTTAAATAGCGCAGGTGTGTATAAAATAAATCCAATCTACTTTGCGGAGTTAAAAAGCAAACTTAGAAAACACTTTTATATAATTTAAAAAACATCCATTCAATGGTAAATATTTCCTGAAGAGTCCAAAAAGCAAATAGATGAACTCCTGGAGCGCTTTGTTAGAGAGAGGAGGTTTGAGTATCTAAAGCTCTACAAATTAATACATAACAAAAGTCACGACCTTCAACGCGGAAACTGATACTTATGTAATTTAAAACAACGTTTGAGCTAGACAAGGCCGTAAAGGTAGTCTATCTAGACATTAAAAATAACTTTGACGCCGTTGAGCATAGATTTTTTGCTAAAATAAAATTTCAGTGAATAAGGGGCAGTTTATTATAATACGAGTAGATTAAAGATTAGACCCTTGTGTTTTTAATATCTATAAATGACTATGACAAAGTTTTTAATTTCAAAATTTTATGATGATCCAAATTTTGGTAATAAGTTAAATTTTATTGTGACTGCTATAACCTGTATTAAGACTTGCATAGATTATTCAGACGGGCAGAAAGGTGATAGATGCAATTCAACGAGGAAAAGTATAGGGTAATGGATAGTCATGATAATTTACGAAGAGACTAAAATATGGGTAAAATGTAAAGTTTTAATAATATTGGACATAGAAAAGGCTTTAGCTGTCAACCTCAAGTGATCTAGAATATTCCAAACAATATACTAAACCCCGTAATCGGCAAAGAGGATTCAAGGATACATAGCTGACCTTTTGCGTTTAAATGAATAATCTTGCACAAATTTAGGCACTTGTAACGCCTCATTAAGTGTATGTGGTAAAATTCTGTTCGAGACCTATGCAAATGGACATTGCTATCATATGTTGGAATTAGCGAGGTAACAAGCGACGAAATTAATTCATCAACTTAGAAATATTTCGTATGAAAATAGACTAAGGCATTTTAAGTTACTCTCTTGGAAGATTTCTATCTACACAGCCACCTTATCGATGCAAATACACAAAAACCTAAACGTGTCCAATAATATAAACAATAACTCAAAATTTGAACTAGATTTCCGAAGCTATAAACTAATTATTTAGCACTCCAATCGCTAATCATTTCTTTCTTTATGAATTAAATCAAACTTGAAATAATTTGTTTAATAAAAGAATTAATCTTTTAAAATATAACATAAAAATAAAGTTTGTTAAGTTAATCCCTTTTGCATATTCTTCTAACCCTTTTCATTTTCTCTCACCTTTTACTTTCACCTTCTTCCTTCTCTCTTAGCTAGTTTCCAGTGAATCTTGGGATTTGCTTCTTCGTTTTTCTGTAGTTCTTTACAAAGAAAAACTGGCAATTTTTAGCATCCTGATCAAGGAGTTTCACATAAACTCATTGAAACAAGTTAATTTGTAACGCAGTAATTCAGTTACTGAAGTATATTTTACGATTTTGTAGATGCTGACGTTTGGAAGAGGCAAGGATGAATCTTTTTGATAATTTGATTAGTCTTTTAAAATTTATGAGATTTATTCCTAATTAGAAATACTTAAAAATAGACAATGGCAAATAAAAATAATAAATGTAGAAAATAGATAGGGTAATTAGGAACAGTTTAATTTCAAAGTTTAGATTAGATATGTAATCGGACGTATGTAAATATATATGCATTTGATGTTAGGAAACATTCTAAGAATTGGATGATACTCGACAAAGAAGATAAAAGAAATATCGAAGGTTGGAGGGATTTCAAATAATGCGATTTCGTTTGATTATTTAATTAAAGAATGAATCCGCTCAAGCAATCATTTTGGTAAGAGCTCTTACCGGATATTCGAATAATTGATTGATTTTATTAAATGACAAATTTAATTGTAATGATTCTCATCTCAAAAATCAATGTCGATTTTACATGGGAATGCAGGAGTTTATTGCCGTTGATGGTAGAGACACAACATCTTCCTCCTTGTACTTAGAAACTATGTCTATTTCGCATTGTATTGTGAATCCCTTAGAGATCCTTTATCCACATAGAGATTTCTGATCAAGAAATGATGTTATGCACATATTTAAGTTTAATAAACATTTACAATTTTGGTGGGTAAAGGTGTACATTAAGTTAAAAAATATTAGGTAATAATTTCATCTAACAGAAAAAAGTGTAATCTAAGATTATCATTATGATGGAAAATTTAAAATATATGCAATAGCCTAAATCTTTATTGGTCTATTTGAAATGATAACAAATGAAGAATAAAAGGTTAGGATGTGCATTCGGGTATGAAAATTTGTGTGGTTTTGTCAAAGAAAGCAATAAAGGATCGCTGTCATTTTACTACTTTTCTAAATACGAGTATTACCTTATATTTTGCTTAAATTTATTGTCTTTACCTGTTATGGATACAAACTGGAATCAGATAGGTTGGATGGTCCTCAAATTAAAAGCTTTTGAAAGACATTCGATTTGATAAATGTGTCGGTAAAAATGAGGAGATTTGAGTTTTTTCATTCAAATCTAATTGCAACAATACTTTCTGTGCATAAGTCTTTCTACACGCATGAGTAAATAGGAATTTCTCAGCTAAGGAAACTGCGGTGGCAGCAAAAGCAGTTCAAAAGAATTTTCGAGTGATACTTATAAACTGTCTATCAAGAGGTATTACATATGAAAAACACAAACTAAAACAATTGAATTTGAAAGTTCTTTTTCCCCACTTATTTTTAATCTGCAGACATTCACATATAATTTAGATGTTATTTTAAATAAGTCTGTTATTTTAAAATAAATGAGTTAATTTCTTATGCACTTTTCGTATTTCCGTCACTTTTCTCACTGGATATAAAATAAAAGAATATTTGAATTAAGACAGAATTAATATCCTTCGATTCTTCTTCTCAATATTATAACTGATTAGGTGAGAATATTTTTACCTCAGCAACTATATTTTAACACAGTATCATATAAAAAATTTGTCAATTCGTTGTAACTTTCATATTTTAAACTGCTAATAGGATTTTATTTATAAATTCCAGTAATAAAATATCCTTATCAAAAACTGTTTGTTGTTAGCAGGACTTATTGGAATATAGTGGACTAAAACTGATGACATTTTTTTAATCACTTTCAGAAATTTTGTCAACTATATGCCACGAATTTTTGAGGAACAACGTATCGGCCATTTTGCATTTGTTTAATATGGAAACTTTCGGAAGATCCACTGCTTCCGTTCAATATTTTCTTCATCTCGCCAGCTACCTTGGAATTCCGGTGATCTCCTGGAATGCAGATAACTCTGGTTTAGAAATGGTAAGTACCTAAATAAGGAAAACTAATGCTTGGTATATCCATTTTATTATATATACAGAATTCCATCTTTCCTTACAATTTATTTAGAGTCCTCATAAATTTAGAATATTCGTTTATTTATTCAATAGATTAAAAGAGATATACAGTCAATTAGTATAAATTCGCACACATTGGGAAAAGAGAGAGTGGAGAAACGTAATTTATTCACTTTTTACCACTATTGAAAATTTTATAGAGTAGATAATCTGCTAGTAGACAAATGAATTTCGATCTATGAGGATTGCAATTTTTAGTAAAAGGATTTATAGATTAATTATTAAATCACGTTCCCTATAGCATGCATCACTAGTTAGAAGTGGTCAGCTAAACGAAATTCGGCTTCAACTATCGTGAATCCACAAACACAATCCTTTGATTCTGCTAGCCACAGGCATGCATTAAATATATATGAATAAAAATATATGATCGCGTATAAAAGAGAAAACTTACGGCCAAGAAAAAGATATATTAAATAAAAGGTCCGAAGGTAGCATGAGCTAAATTAAGCTTCAAAGAAATTTCCTAGAGGTAATGCTACAGACATTAAAATTATTATAATCAAATATATTTAAAATCAATTGTTCAATATTAAAAGTAGTATTGATGTTATCAAAGAATTATTCCAATTTGGAGAAACAAGCTAAGAGAATTTTCCTAATCTCTATATTTTTCAATAAAATACTTTGTTTGCGCTAATAAAATCGCGTAGACATGAGCGTGTAATACCTATCTTTAAAAATAATACAAAAAACATTCTAATCATTACGTGCCTACATGTTCAACAATACTTTTTCACCGAAGAATGGCGTAAATATCTGTCTACATGATCTTTGTATTTGTGATAATTATTTTATTGATTATGAGCTTTGCTTTATTAAGAATTTTTTATCCTCTCTATTCTTTTATGTTGACTAGAAGGCTAGAATGACTTTTTTATAGCAAACATAGGAAAGAGTAATTTATCTTAAAGTTCTGGCTTATTTTTTCTAAAGATAACATTAATATCGTGCCTTTAAAGTGGTTTCCTCCTTTTCCAAAATCTCTTGTGAAAAGTTTAAGACATAATATTACACAACCAGAAACCTCTCCAAGTTGCGTAGAGGAAATATGTTTCTCCAGCTGCGCTATAAGTTTATTGAAAGTATAGTTTTATATATTTGTATTTAATAACACAAAAGGGACCTTGGTTATTTAACTTGAAACGGCTTGTTAGCAAAACATAGAGTGGTGGAAAATCATCTCATTGATTAGTTAAAGAAGTAGAGATTAGTTAAATTGTTAAAACAGTTTTCATCTTCAAATAAAACAGTTCCGATGATATCGAAACTTCATATGATATTAATCAATTTAATATATGTATATTAGCTTATAATAATTTGCTTTTACTTACAGAGGATATAATGTACAATTACCTCACATAACTTCACCTTTGAGCATACTTCTGCGCACGCACTCTTCGCACTCTTTTATTTAATATTTCCTATTTTTATCGGTACTTAAAGAGAAGTTTTTGATTATAGGAATACATCACCAAGGTTTTGCATTTCTTTGCAGTTATATTCTTTAGAAATTATTCAGTTTTAGGTACTGAAAATATATGGATAAGAGTACAACATTATCTTATTTCCAATACTACAAATAATTCCGAGAGTAAATTTCTTGTTTAGATGCTCAGATACTACTTTGCATTTTGACACTAACAGTCATAAAACGACACCATTTAACATATATGCGGGTGAAAAATTATTTCACATTATTTTTTAGTATATTAGAGTGCCTTTGCTACATTAACCCACAAGAATCCATTAAAATCTTTAAAAGAGTTAAAAAATAAGTACATTACTTTAATTACCTGAATCGTAGACTAGATTCATAGGCTTTCCATGATGCATCAAAACTTCACTGTTCACTGTTGAGTTTATTAGACTAACCTTAGTGAATTTTTTACTGATTAAAATAGAAATGGTGTCAATAAACTGTGAAAAGTGTTGCTAGGACGAAGCTCGTTTCACAGCATGCCTTTACGCGAAATAAAAATCTTCTCTGCTAAGTGTTACGGCAGATGGTGGCTACATGTTACCTCCCAGGACCAGTGCAAACACTTCACACACGTGTTTATGTTCAACCATATAGCCATATAGCATATTGACACTAAATGTTCCACTCGCGAGAATTATTTGCGGTATGCCAAAACATTTTGAAATAACAAAAATGCAATCAGAAATATCAATTCTGCAAATGCTAACTAAGGTGGTTTCAGAACTAAATGTAGAAGTATTCAACTTTGCCCTTAGGGTATCTGGCTTCTTTATTGGTCAAGAGTAGTGCCTAACAATTTACAACGGGTACATAACTTCAAATTAAGAACGAAAATGATAATTCATTAGAAAAGGAAGTTGCAAACCTCTTTGTTTCTGAGGAGTTATTCAATATCTTTGGTTAAAGTATAACTGAATTATGTTAGTGCAAATCTGCCGGTAGCTAATCTTTAGTTGGCATTTTGAGATATAGAGACTGTAGTAATTGAGTTTTGCAGCAAAATATTCACGGAAATAAGTTCAAAATATGCCGCCACGAACTAAATTGCTTAATAAAACATTTTTTAACCTTAATATATCTCTAAGAATGTTTAATAGATGGTTACTCTCTGCCGTAATTTGTTTTCTAGAATCCATAAAAAGTCTTTTATACTCCTTGGAAATTAAAATAACATGAATGGACTTTGTTAGTGCCAGGCACGAGAAGAAATAGTCGTTTTGGGTAGCATTGTCTTTACTTTTAAACCTCATTGTCATTAACTACCCGCCTCTTAATATTAAAATGTGAACTAAATGGTAAGGTTTCCCTGCCAATTCAAGATATTAAAATTCTTTGATCTTTGATACTGCTTTAATGTATTTTGTGTATCAGGTGACAATAGAGATAATGTAATTGTAGCCATGCATTTAACGCCCCGAATCCAACACGCCGAAGTTAATTAGTGGGGATGAAATGTGTTGCTTTTGGTGCTATATTTTTAAAACTCTGGTTTAACCCAAAAGCGGCCGAGCGAATTGCTTTGAAATCGCCCTCGAACCATTTATCTTTGCTACCTACTTATGGAAATAATAAAATAAAATATTTAAATCCTTTATTATATATCAAATAATATACCATTTTAATTGCAAAAAATTATTCTATTGATTTAACCTAAAAATTATTAATAGATTTCTACATATTTAGAATTATGATTGGAAATATTTGATTGTTGCTCAATGTTATTTCTTGTTAACTGAATAAATGAATTGTTACATTTTATTTACCGATTCTAAGCCAATGCCATTTTATAGAAAACGTTGCTTATTTCTTATGGATAACTATTTTATATGAAATTATTTTTCAAATTCGGCGAAAAAATGGAAAAAATAAAGTTTTCACCTATTTGGGGGCTGAATAGGCTTTTACCCCTTATCCGCTTTGAATAACATGCGAATTTTAATTGAATGATTTTTAAATAATTTTAATTGGATGATAAACGAAAAACACTAGTGTATTGGACAAAAAATAAGGAGGTCCTTAAAAAAACGGCTGTTTAGACGTGTGTGAACAATTAATCAGCACATTTTTTGGCGGTCGATTTATAGTGCGGCCTTGAACGGAGTCAAGTTACTCTCATTGATAAATCTGTTTTTACAAGCAAATAGGGACTAACCTAACCTATGCTAAAAAAGAAGCTTAATTATCAGAATCAGAGCGAATACGCGGCCAAAAGTGAAAGGCCACAAAAGCCCTCGGGCGATTATGTAGCACTGAATCGAGGACCTCTGAAGGCACTCAGGCGACCCATGGGTATTAAAACGATTATTATTTTGTGTTCAATGGCAAAACTCACATGAACGAAATAACTGTTAATGTTATTCCACATAAATGAGCAAAGACCAAGCTCCTTAGTCGAGTTAAAAAGGTCATGAAACGCTGTGATACATGCTCCCTAATTGGAATTCGCATCAAGGACGACTGACAAGCTTATAGCTGCTGCCACTTTAGGTGACCAGTTTTAGGGAATATGAGGACATTGGATGATGATGGTTAAATTATACCTTCGGGTTTAAACCTGAAAAATTATACTTTAGTACTTTTGACCGTGACCGAGCAGAAGCCATCTAGTCACCTGGAAACACGAGGCTTAAAGATATTCAAATGCATTAAATTATGCCCAATTGGCTGTCAAAACACGAGAGGGTTGATTAAAGTGGGAAATCAATAATTTAATTCCGCGTGTGGTTAAATGGAGTAGAATTGATAACTAGGAATTAGAAACTAAATAAAAACAATTTGTAATATCAATCTGATAAATAATTCTTGAAGATCCGTTTTCTGACATCAAGGATTTGCAAAAATGTTTGATAGAAAATCCGCTCACAAGGTGCGTTGACAAACTTCTGTGATGAGAACGCGCTAATAGAAATCTAGGCTAAAATATGGAAAGAGTTGAAAAAGTCTCCTTAAAAAAATATTATAGTCTCAATGCAGATTAGGGCAAAAAGGACAACTGTGAACAACCTCTCTTCTCCGACGTTAGAGTGACGTTAGAGACGCTAAAATCAAAGTAAAACAAAATTAAATCTTTCCCTTCCTCTACTGATAGTACAAATATGGTATTCAGTGTTCCTTCGTCATATAACTTAAATCTTTGATAGCCAATATGCCCTGTTGAGTGAAATCCTTGAAAAAACATGGGCATTTCCATTGAGACCTTTTAATTTTGATGCCAAGTTGCTTAAAAGAGAAAACCAATGGATCAGACATTTTAATCGATTTTGAAGAGGTAACATTGTCCCATTGTCTCATTAGATACATTGTTCATAAATCTTAAAAGTTTCCGTGAAAATAACCTTAGTTCTTATTAACTCCAGGATATCATTTAACATAACAATCTCATTGAGAAGGAATTAGGGCGACTATCTTAGTTTATTGGAGAAGCATTCATGGTCTTAGTAACCTTAGTGGTATTGTGTTGGCGTGGTTTTGTCACATTTGATGCTCATAAAGCTTGATATTCATTGCTTTCGATTTTTTTCAAATATGAGATATCTAAATACTGGAGTATTTAAAAACTACGATGTTTTGCTTGAAACCTTCCCAAAACTTAAATTTAAATAATAATGGTAAGAAAAGTTATGCATTTCTTCTCGTTGTCTTCTTTGAATAATTAAATGCATTTTAGGATGTTGCTAGCTAGTTCACGTCAAATATAAGAAGTATTTTAGTTACAACATAAAAATCAATCCAGTCTACATATATATGGAAATCATTTGGATTTAAGGAGATTTAATATAATCGTTTGTGATATTGGGTTGTACAGAAGGTTTCAGGTAATCGATACAAGTTGTACACGGATGGGGCGGGGACAAACAGGTTGTATACCGAACAAAGCATTATTTCTTATGAGAAATTACACACAAATAGAACGATACATAGCGGTGCGAAGTTATTCGAAATGGCCAACATCTTCCTTCATCAACTTTTCCAGGAGGGAACTGAACTGGTTGCATTCTTTAATTCGGGATTGCTTTTTAATGGATGACATTTATACAATGGCGGCTCTCAGAGATCCGAAAGGTTGAGAGAAGTTTTGTTGACATTCTTCTTTACAATGCCGTCCATATATCATCTCGGTGTTTGAAGTCGAGAAAGCTGTGCAGTTAAAAGTCTGGAGGGCTGTAGCCAACGACGTTGTTAAACAATCACGGCTGACGTTACTTGCCTTGTGTACGAGGACAGTGTGTTGCTGGAATAAAATATAGCCTAGCCGTGGCTAATTTGTTTATCTAAGGGTTGACTACAGTTTCTAGCAACTAAATATAAACGTATGCATTGACTCTGAGGCGCTGTGGGAAAAGACAAGGAGGAATAACGTGGCCCTCGCTCTTGAGCACGCACAAAAGCATCACCAGGCGGAAGATTTGCTAAGCATGACAATAAGCACTTCTCTTTTATTCTTAACCTCGACATAGTGCCGTTGGACTTTGTAAAAGAAGACTTTAGTGTAGTTAAACAAATTTAAAATCTCGTGCACGGTTCTTCCCGTGTGGAGGTCCGTGAGTATATGGTGGTTTCTTTATTTCAGCTCGAATTCTCAAAAGTAATCGCTGTTAGCAGAATTAAAGCTAAATTCTTACTGAGTGTGTATATGGTGAAGTAAACTACAGTCATGACAAAATGTTTTGAGTAATAATATATATTTTTTTATCATTCTATTTTTAAAATTTACGTTATAGAAATACTTATGATAATATTTAAATTATCACAGATTTATCAAAGTAATTCTGACTGCGAAGCATTAGCTCCTTCTGAAAGCAAGAGTGGCAAAACCGTTACTCTTGTAATCAAATATTTAATTTTTCGGAAATGGGAGGGATCTCAAAGACATTGAGAGTAATAAAAGTTGAGCTAAAATATTAAATACTTCTCTTAAAAATAAAGATTTGGAGAACTTAAAAGCATAATCCTATCCATCTACGAGAATCGCAGGATCGTCATTTTACCAAGCCTACTTCAACAGGGAGGAATAAAAGGTTAGAGGTAGCTTCTCGAAAGGCAGTAACTTCCTCGAACTTCCTCACCATAGCCTCATAAGTTGCTTATAAATTTATTGTATGGGCATCGCCAAGCTTACTACTGGGAAGAGAAGACCCAATTATAACTACTTCAAGTTAAAGGTATTAGGAGGAAATATGAAAATCATTGGAAGCTTACCTAGCCATTGGCGGGGCAAGCCAACCCAACTCAGTGCCAGTCCCAAGCTGAAATAAATATCGAGGGTTGGAGTCATGAAAGGGATTCGTCCGCAAAGTCTCTGCCAAAACTATAACGGATGGTGAGTATTTTTACCGAAAAATGACCCGTGAAGAACGGCGACCCTGGTTAGGAATAAACCAAGAAGAAGATTTTAAAAATAATACGAGAAAGAATGCATTCCTTCGCTAAGTCTAAAGTAGTGCACTGGTCTTTTTCCTGTGAAGGTAATTTATAGTCCCTGGAGCTTTGCAATTCCATCTAAATGATGATAAATATGAATGAAAATAATGTTTTGTAATTATAATCTATTTCGTAATCGTTTTGTAAAAATAAAAATATGAATTTCTTTCAATTTCACAAATATTTTTTTCCAAAGATAATCATGCAACCATTGTAAATCTGCACCAAAGTGGCTTAAAATGCCAGTAAATAGATGCTAGTGGTATTTTCTTAGGAAGCACCGTCTTTAGGATCATTAATGACTTCAAGAAGACTGGCTACACTCTTGTGAATAAGTCTTATCGATGCACAAGAGTTTCAAATTAACGCCGAGATTGCCTCCTGATAAGATCCCACCTCAAAGAACGGATTGCACCCAATGCAAAGATTGTTTGCCATTGTAAAGGAGCAAGTGTACTCGGTTCAGCACGCTCAGTTAAGCAGTTTTCGAAAAAGGTTTAAAGTCAAGAATGGCTGCGAAGCAGCCAAATATCAACAACCAAAACCTTACGAATACGCTTCCCTTTTATTTGGAAAATAAAGAAAGTACTGTTAAAGGCTCGGGCAAAGTGACATTCTCGAATGAACATTCCTTCCGCTTGTTTGGAACTTATGAAAGAACCCTCGTTATGACTAGAAAGAGAAAGCAATTTCACGAGTCCTGTACCGTACCAAAGGTAAAGCATCTGTCCACTATCCATTCTTGGGAGTACTTCTAATTTAAGGGAACTGCAGCACTAACAATTTTGAACTTTTGATTAGTTCTTTTAATTTGCTTATATGAAAAAAATATAGTAGTCTAAAAACATTTGGCCATGACTGTACATTGGTGCTATCACTACCCCATAGACACACTTTCAATTTTGTATTGATTTACCAATAACGCACTGTATTGTTATTAAAACGGTAACATGCTTCTCATTTGTTCTGTATAACCAAACAACTATCTTTGTAGTTACTTACCCTAAACTAAAAGCGAAAACTACGATGAGACCCAGCAGCTAGGTTTGGAGCGGGAAGGGACGCAATCTTACATATGTGAGGTGTAGCCTGGTTACTCATGTTCCAACTAATACTCCCCAGCGAGACAACCAAGTTTTTAAATTACTTAAATCGATCTTGCTCGTTATTTGTGGTTCTTAAAATCTCTGTTTTCACTTAAAAAATTAATACCAACTTTGGATGCCTTTTCATAAACACCTCAAAATGTGTTCAGATTTAGCAATGAAGACAAATGTATTGAATTATTCGCCAAAAAGGAATGGACAATGGCAGTACTATTACAAAATATCTTTGTCATTTTCTCATTATCGACAGCTATTTTATTTACTTTCCTATTATCGATTGCTATTATTTTAACTCAAAGCATTTTGGAGACCAAGGCATATTTTAGTGAATTAGGGAAAAATTTTAAAATGTTCTGGTCTCCAGAATCACAGGTCTAACAGTTAAATTATTGGCGTTTGGTAAAATAATAATTTTGTTTGATAGTTTTGCTTTAAAAACTCAACCAAATCCTTCAGTAAAATAGTTAACCTCAGCTAAACTAATCGGTTAGTAAGAAAAATAACCTAAACTAGTGTAACCTACTTTAATCCTCGTTTTTTTCCAAAGCATTAGGTAGCTTAGGTTAATTATTTTATTGAACGATTAGATTAGGTTAATTAACATCCTGAACGATTGTTATGTTATTAATACCCAAACTATAAAAAAATATTTTACGGAGGAGCAATAAATCAATTATTACTTTTGAGATTGTGGAGGCCAAAAAATTTAAAATCTTTCTCTGTGACTAGAATTCGCCTTTGACCTGAAAATCATTTAGTAAAATGAAAATGGCTGTCGATAAAAGAAAAGTCCTAAAACTTCTACGCCAAATTCAGAAAGATTAATCTCACGAAAGCTTAGTATGATGCATATTATCATTGTTTCACCTGCACAAGATAATTAAAAAAAGCGAAATTATATTTCTTCAAATGTAGGGATTTTATTAGCGATTTATTAAAATTCGAAAGTGTATGTTAATCATCTACTAAGAATATAGTAGATTAACAAGTTATTTTTATAAATGAAATATGTCGAATTACTTCCTGCAATTAAGATTGCAAAGTTAATCCATTAAATTACTGCGCAGGCCCTGTACCACATAATTACCGTCGACTTATTAATGAAAATCATAAAAAGCGAAAAGCGAAAGAAATCGTTTATTGAATCAGAATCGCCCAGCTTCTGAATGAGCAAATGTATTTACATTTTTAGTGTTGTACATTATTAAATAATATATATAAAATATAAAAATTAGGAAATAAAATAAAAAGTAACTGCAATTAAGAACATTTGATTCGAAATAATGACATAACTCAAGCGGAATTATTCAATTGAATAAAAATAATATATAGCAATGTTTGTACTTTGGCATGAGAATGGGGTAATCAAAGTATGATTAAAGTATCTCAGCCAGATCAAAATAAAATAAATATAGGGTTTTAAAATTGAATGTTTAATAATATAAATTGAACATATGTACATAATATAAATTATATAGCCCATATGAGATTTAAATGAATGAATGCAATTAAACAAATATCTATTTATAGTCTGTTAAAAATAATTGCGTATTTTCTTTGAATTACATAGAAGGATAATTGAACAGGAAAGAATTTTGAGTACTTTTATATTACCAAATATGTTTTCTGGTGAGGTGGAGGGGCTTTATATATAATTTCAATTGGACTAGCAGGCATGCCTAGCTATATAAGCAATCACAACAACAAACCAAAGAAGATAATAGTTTTCTTGCATATTCAAAACAAACGGTTCACTCTCATTGATTCCTTAATAGAAGTGTCTCTAAAAAAAAATTAAGTTCAAATCTCATATGCTCTACCAATCTTAATATTTTTCTTTTTTATGGAGATTTCAATTCACTTACTTTTTTTACAGCGCGCCACAAGCCTTCAACTTCAATTAGCACCATCTATTGAGCACCAAGCCGCCGCCATGTTGTCCATTCTCCAACGGTATTCGTGGCCAAAGTTTGCAATCGTGACAACTCAAATTGCTGGACATAACGACTTCATTCAGGCTGTTCTTCATACAATAAGGAGGATGGCTCAGTCTGGGAGCGAACAGCAGTAAGTGCCATAAATGATGTTCTAACAAAATAGAAGAGTTCAAAATTGTTGCTCATGTTAATCATGGTTTCATCCTAATACTAATCATTGTTTTATCATTAGTTTTATTAGATATATAAATAATTGATATTCATTATGGATATTCAAAGCCATCTGACTCTTTGTTGCATTGCATTTTTATGATCTTTCTCATTTATGTTTTTGTGAGATACTTTGTTGAGAAAGTTTAAAATTATTTAAAGTTTTCAATTTATCCTCATCTGACCTTACATCTGATATTAGCAACATAGCCGCCGAAATTAACCACTATCCTCTTCTTGGTAATTAAATATTTATTTAAGAAACAACGATAAATATAGAGAAGCAACGAAACAAAAACTGGCACATGACAAATAAAAGCCTACTAAGACTAAAAATAGTTGGTAGGTACAGGTCCCAGATTGATACTGAATCTATCAAGAGCCAAAATATGCACTTAATGCACAAAGACCTATATACAGATGAAGCCCACCTCCATGAATTCGATTTGTTTTTAATTAGAAATGCATGGTTTCGCCCCGAGTAAAATGGACAATTGAGTGCGAGTCCGTGAATCCAGATACCACAACAGATAACACTTGCAAAGCTCTTCCAGGTTAAGAGATTCAATATAAATGTGCCAAGCAATCTTGAGGACCTATAGATATTTTACAGAATGGTTCAGAATAGCGCTCTATACACGAACTCTAAATCTTGCTAGTATGACATGAAGTCTGTAGAAGCTTTGTGACCGATTTTGGGCAACAGAAATAGACCCAAGGCCATCGAGGGGGGAGGGTTAAGTTCACCGGAAAGGTAATGGCGCAAGGTCACCGAACTTTAGATTCTAATCTACTATCATATTTGCCATACAGCCTTTCATGAATTCAGAATTTGGAAGAGCAAAGGGCCTTCCCTTTGCATAATGTTTCGTGCTTTTCTGCAATCTCTACATGTTCAGAAACCAATCAAAAGACAATCTGAATAGCCTCTCAATTCCCAGCATCCATCTCGTCATGGATACTCCGAGCAAGAAATTCGAAGTTTTCAATGCTTTGAGGGCTCACAGTGAGTTCGGTTATATGCTATAAATCAATTACTCGAGTAAATTGTGCTATCTACTGATTTGGAGCCGTCCGTGTACATGCACTTTTACAGCATGATACGAAGTGTGCTCTAAAAATACGAAAGCAGTCCACCCGGGTCTATAGAGTCTTTGGGAGCAAAGGTTTTCCGGCCAATCTTTAGAGTTACCTTCCAGTAATCCTTCTGGGCAGAAACAGAGAGTTAACCTGCCCGAGTTATGCTGGGAGCTCCCTAAAGAGTTTTATTGCCCTAAACACAAAATTTATAGGGTATGATTGTCATAGTCACAGTCATTTTCAGCGGTGGACGAAATAAGTGCGGTTGGCGACTGAGGGTGATGCTAGGATCTCTCGCATAAAAACGTATTGTGCTGTGTGCGGCAGGAAGCAAACAACATCCTCTCACGATCAACAATAAGGCTCTAAATTATAGATGTCCTGGACGAAATGTCACCAAACGGAGACCATTGGGATGATCGATTCCACTTTTCGCAATTCACATTCGGCTACGTTTGCGTAGAATTTGCCTGGTTAGTCTACATTCATGGCCTAAGATTTTATACTAATATATATATTTTTGCATTCGTTTTTTTAAATTAACGTAATAAGAATTATTATTTTAATATTTACATTATTAAAGGTTTATTTAAATGTCAATATTTTTTTAAAAAAAGAAAAAAGTGCATTCTTCGCTGAATTCAAAATCGCTTTCTGGTCATGTTCCTTTATTAAGTGAATTTTAATCCCTCAATCTTTGCTATTCGATCAAAAAGGGTAAACTTATGACGAATATCGGTTACACTATTGTTGATCATCACCAGGTTGTCCTGAAATACAGGTAGATGGTTGCTAAGAGTATTGCATTACGGTGCACTTTCTTTGGAAGCATTTATGACTGAAAAGAACATCACACATTTGGGACCTTGGAATGGAATTCGCCAGATTTAAACTTAATAGAGAATTTGTGAGGGATTTTCAAGCTAGCGGTTTATAAACATAAACCATCTAATTGGGAGAAGTTGCGGCCATAACAGTCAAGATACCATAACAAATTCAAAATATTAACTGCGCATTTCAATTCAGTGTATTTATTCATATAATGAGTTCGGGTTTTACTTGTTATATTTCCGCTTCAAATTATGATAAAACATATTGAAACTTAGGGTGACGTTTGATTACTTCTATTAATTTTCTTATATGAAAAAATATAGTAGTCTCATACTTTTGGATCATGAATAATTTAAAAAGAATAATAAAACGGTAGAAAAATTGCTATATCAGTACCCCGAGTACTGTTGTGCCTTTGAATGATGAACGTCCTTAGTGCGAGCATAAGTAACATTAGTGCTGCGAATCTGCTCCTCCCAGATGCGGCCCCTTTCAAAAAAAGACCATGCGACTTTACTCTATTTCGTCAAAACGTATTTACAAACATTTCCGGATAGCATGAAGTAGTGTATGATGGCAGAAATCTATTACCTTTGACTTAGCTAAAGACAAACGAAGCCCATGGGCTTCGCATAGTGAGAGATTTACTTCAGAGCCTGTTGGACCAACACTCCATGGAAGAATTCTGGACTGCACCTGAAAAGATTTAAAGTTTGTCTACTTAATAGAGCGTAGCAATAAATCTGACGGCAGTAACGACTTGAAACTGTGAATGCCCCAGGCAAGGAAAGTGAGACTGTGGACCCTTGGAAATAACAATGCGATGGCTAATGAACTTTTCCAATAGGATATCGACTTTTCGAAACATTCTTTTAAAACTAAATTTTAAAAAATGCAGAGTTAAATGTGAAAATCTTATGAAAATGAATACATTTCTATTTGTTCATGTTGGTAGAAAATACTCCCCCCTTTACATCATCGAATTGTTTTCTTGTAGGAAAATTCATTTGGAATGCGAATTTTAGTTCTGCAAAATCGCTTCCGCTAAAGGAAATATGTCCACTGTAATTTTAACTATGATATAAAATTAAATCAGACATTCTAAGTTTCCATCAATTCTCCAAATGCATAAGAGCAATTAGTTTCCTAATTTTACTATTTGAATCAGGCTTCCAAGTTAAATTTTTGCGTATTTGTTCAGTTTACCCAAGATCTATGTCGAAATTTCATTACGACATTTTATCCCCTTGTAGCACTTGTAAATCAAATTTTACCATCACTGTTGTACTCAGAGTCTATCCTTCAATATAAATTCTGTTAGTTTTACCTATACGATTGCAAGTTTCCATTCCTTATAAGTACAGTATGTTTCTATATTTGTTAACATCTAAATAACGATTTATATAAAGCCCCGTCTTCAATTCCTTAACTTACTAATATCAACCTATGACAAGAATTCAGGTGTGTATTGAAATGCGTCCGGCCAATAAATAACTAAATAGTTTCCTGTCTCGTTTGCTACTACTATTTTGTTAATTTTTAGCGAACTTATCCACAGATTATCAGAGGACCAAAATCAAAATATAAGATAAATAGAGTATCTCGAAAAAGAAATAATTAACACTAAACTTGCAGTCGTATTTAATAAAAATGTTATGAAGAACTCTACTGCCCAACTATTCATATATATATATATATATATATATATATATATATATATATATATATATATATATATATATATATACACTAATTGAAAATCACATGATACGCGATATATAGATGTATTTAAAGGCCCAAAGAAATGTAAATTGGTAACACAACCTGGAAAAAAGCTAAAGAAAATATTACGGGAACCAATGAAAGCTTAAGAAGGAAAATGGGAGATGTAGAAACGGAAAGATAGAGCAAACTATTTTCACCGTTATATGAAAATGAATAAAGAAGTTGGATTTGAACTTATGTCATCAAGCGCTCACTGCTTATATGACCACAACGCTCATCGCACGGGATTTCTTGTTTGTAATAATTGAAAATCACATGACACGTGGTATATAGATGTATTTAAAGGCCCAAAGACATGGAAATTGGTAACAGAACCAGGAAAAACGGTAAGGAGAATATTACGTGAACTAATGAAAGTTTAGGAAGGAAAATGGGAGATGTGGAAACGGAAAAATAGTGCAAACTATTTTAATCGTTATATGAAAATGAATAAAGAAGTTGGATTTGAACCTGTGTAATCAAACGCTCATCACTTATATGACCACGGCGCTCATTGCCAGAGCTACCATCCACAACCCCAAAAAAGTTGATTCAAGAAGCCTTTTTAAATAACAAAGGGTAGGTTCTTATCCATTGAGAGATAAGACAAGTGTTTTTCTATTAGGAGGAGGTACGACCTTTTTTGTTTGTAATAATTGAAAATCACATGATACGTGATATCTAGAAGTGGTGAAAGCACTGTCAGAGATGAGATTTTCTTAAATCTGGATGCCTACAGTTTGGCAGAAGACTTTGACAAGCTGAGATTGTGATCTAGATCATTTAGCTCCTTTGGAAAAACGATATGGAACATCATTCTTAAAATTCAGTTCATCATATCCATTTTCTTCAACACTGGATGAATCTTCGTAACTAATATCAGAAGGTTCCCAAAAGACGTACTGGAATTTCATTACAATGAGCTACAGGACGACGAGCTGATTGAATATCAGGATACTAGAGGCTGCTGAAGTTCTATATGTTGATCCAGACAATTTACTAGAGCAAAACTAACAGTCATTAAAAAAGTCATGTGGTGATAAATCAAAATGTTGACTTGGTTGAGCAAAGCCAATATAATTTGTGGATTCATCATTTTAAATTTTATGTAGATCAGCTAAAAGAACTGCGAGAAAGTTGGTGTTGGTCAATGTTATAAAAGATTAAAAAAGAAAACAAAACCTTTCATCTGCCAATAAATAAAGATCGTTCCGTTTGGCTTCGATAAATGTATTGTTGTAAGTTATGCAACTTATTTAATGAGTCCCTTCGAATTAAAGGCTATGTTCCAGTTTTGCACATGCATACAAACAGCTCCATGTGAATTATAAAAGTATCTGGTAACATGTAATTAAAAGTTATAAAATGATGAGAAGTGTTGTACCGAATGATTTTTCAAATGACATTATGGTCGATTTTAACTCGGGATCTTTATTAATTCGAAAGAAAATCACTCAGACATTTTTTAAGCTGCACTTTGGGTGAAATTCCTTTCGATATATATCAAGATCTTTTTCTTTTTCTTTTTCCTCAATAAATTCGTGAGAGAAACAAGTTATTATTGTTTTTTTCCAAAGAGTAGCGTTCAGCATATTAAATCTCTAGCATTGTCAGAGGTAGAGGAAGTGTAATAACAACAGGTATTTTACATCCGAATACACTTAATATCTGAATTATAAGATAGATATAAGTAGTGCTTCTAAATGGAAGTGGTAAGCATTTTAAATCACATAATTAAGATCGGCTAAATAGACTGACGTGAAATTGTTTCCATAATAATCGCAAAGATAGCACCAAACTTTCCTATTTCTATCGAGTAGTTAGATAAAACTGACTACGCTTTCTTTAAAGCTAAACTCTGTTCAAGGTTTCAAATACCCTAAATATGAAATCATCTTCGTAAATTTATATTTTACATCTATCGGTTCACTCCGCATCCTCTTTCCTCGGTCTAACAAGGTTAAGGTTTCACTATGTTTAAATCTGACAGAATTCTTTTTAAGAATATCAGTTCTTCTAAGTTTTGCTCTGAGAAACCTTTGATTGAGCCAATATCCTAAGCACATATATTAGGAAGTGAGCATGTTCCTCGTGTAGCCGTGTGCCTTCAATATTTGGCAAAATATTTAAACAGAATTAATCCAGGAATTATCTATAACTCGGTAGATTATAAATATTATTTAGCAGAAAATATTCACGTATTGCTTTCGCCTTGTGATTCGGATAATTGACTTTCTGGATAATCCATTCATTCTGCAACCCCAACTTCTCTACAGCTGATGTTACATTATTGGCCAATAATTTCCTATACTTCGAACATTCAGTATTCCATCCATGATATGAACGGAACATATACCATTAAAGGAAAACAAGGTCTGCTGACCAAAACGACGTGTGCCCTCACTTACTCTGATTCCTAACCACTCCTAACATAATTTCGCCATCGTATCATATTACAGCCTAGTCTAATATATCTTAGACTAGTATAGCATACCATACCCTAGACTAGAATAACCTTGCATAGCTTAGACTCTTATAGCCAGAGTTAGATACCCTATCGTACCCTAACATAGTAGCCTAGCATAGCAGAGCATAGCCCTCCATAGCTTATTATATTTTAGCCTACCCTAGGATAACATAGTATAGCCCTATCTAGCCTAGTATAGCCTAGCATAGTATAACCAAGCAGAGTATTAACTTTTTTAGACAAGTATAGTCTATACTATCCTATTATACTATAGTCAATCATAGCTTTGTATTGTCTAGCCTAACATACTATATGCTATCCTAGCATACCATTTTGTAGCTTAAATTACCATAGTATATCTTCCTCTTGTACTCTATATCTTAGCATAGCTTAACATATTATAGCCTATTCTTGGCTTGCCTATCAATTAATAGCATAGTATAGCCTAGTCTATTCTAGAAGAGTATTCACCGAATAGTTATGATGCTATTGCCAAAACAAAGTAATTCCCGGGCTAATCTTGTGAAGACTTTGGCAATTATATTATTCGAAAGAGAATGTAAAAAAACATAAGGATTTTAATTTGGGCTACAATCGTTCGTATACTTATGATGTTATTATCATAACAGAATAATTTCCCGGCTAACCTTGAGAGGACTTTGCTAATTATATAATTCAGAAGAGAAGGTAAAACAACATAAGGTTTTGTTAGAATCAGCCAAATAGTTAGGATTCTATTACAAAGAAAAGCAAAACGGGGACCGACCGCCTGACATCGTGAGATGTAGAGTCGCTCGCAACTAGACTCGCACACGACTAAAAAGTACCACCCCAACATAATTCTGCTGCCTGAATGCTTGACTGTGGGTCTAGTTATTTTTTCAAATAGGGCAAGTCAAGGCATTTAATTTTGGTCTCATTGGAAAAATACACGTTCATCCTAAATTGATCATCCTTGTTTATGTGCTCCTGACCAAACCCATCGTGCTAACAAGTGAACCTACTTCAAAAGGTAGGTCTTGTGTATTATTTCAACTCTGATAGTTTGCCTATTGAGCTCATTGGTAATTGCCTCTTTCATAACTGGTATCCCAGCCATGAGCAGATTGTTTTGCAGTTCTGCCTTAGTTAGCTTAGGGTTCTTCGATACCGATCTTCGCTTGCGCGTACGATAATGTTATGATATTTTCCTTATAGATTCACTGGAAGAATTTTGAGTGGTTTGGGAATTCATCTATTTTGTCAGTAATCAAAACTACAGTAATGAGAGTAACAAGTAAGGCTGCTAAAATACTTCTATAGCTTTTACCTTCTCTTTAATGCTCAATAATCATGACTTTCATATCAGATGAAAGCTCCTTAATTTCAAAATAATGATATAAAGTTGCAGTATAAGGTTAGCTGCTATATGAGGTTATGCCAAAATGTATACCTGAGTAAATTATTGTGGAACCTATCAGATCTTTTGAGATCTTTGTAGAACATTCTGGACCAAAATATCTTTAAATACGCATATTAAAAATATTTTTCGTGAATGTCTATATATCTGTCTATATAATGGCTATATATAAATATATATTTCCACCTTCATTTTGTCTTTTTCGCCAATAAAACCGTATATAGTATCGATGGTATCAAAGTCTTTCATTTTCTTTCATTACCACATCAAAATACGAGAATCATATGATTACTATTCACTTTAAATAGAAGATCATATATTTAATAACTTATATAAATTTTTTTAGGTATGTGTATGATAGACCATTATGACAGCCGACTGATTGTAGTTACTTCATCCTGCACAGCCAAACACTTTAGTGGTACGGGAAAAGAGGAAAGAAAATGAGTCAGGAGAGTAGGGGAAAATGACTAACGCAATGTTGACTTGGATCTGAAGAAGACCCAAACAGGGCTCTCATAGTAGGCTCAAGATAATTCAAAGAATGGTCAAAGAAGACTCAATGATTGTTAAAAGAGGGCCCAATGAGTGTTATCACAGCACAAGGGATGGAGCGATAGAACCGTACCATCCCCGTCAAAACACTACCTTTGTCTATGCGGGGCTCAAATTGTGCTACCGAAGGGTGGCTGTTTAGGAAAATTAAAAGGAGCTGAGAGAGGGTTCAATGAGTGTTTATTGGAGGTCTAATGGATGCCCAAAGAGGGCAAAAATGAAGTGATGAACAGTTGATCATTGAGGGATCAATAGGTCTTCAAGGGAAGACTCCAGAAGGGTTCAGGAAAGGCATATGTTCTCGAAAATTTGTTAAGAAGATGTGTAGATAAAAGTGTCAAAGATACACAAGGAGAAAATTGTGGAAGATATATAACCGAAGATAAAAGTATGTACGCATTTTGATGTCAGGTGGTGATGCATTCCTCCAGATTTCTGCTAAATCATAGTTACCCATGTGCCACTGTTTCCATAGTTGACCTATGTACACTACTTTCCAGGGCCTTAACAACAAAGTGACTATAGCATAGTTAGATGAAAATGGAAGCCCGCCTCTCACTATCATACTTAGGAAACATAAATTTGCATATAATTATATAGACAGATAGATCGATAAATAATAGATAGACAGATACCAATTAAACGCTTAGTAGTTCACAAAGTTTACATTTTGCGATCAAAGCTCAGTTGTTCTTTATTTCCAACTCTCTAATATTTTGACCAAATTCTGTAATTGATTTTTCGAACCTAAATGATACCACAGCAGAAATTGTGCAAGGTAAGCAGCCAAAACCAAAACACTGCTGAAAAAATTGCATAGGAAATTGTTATACGATAAAAATCTTTTACTATCTGAAGTCTTACGTTACCGATCACACTCACTTTACATCCACTCCAATTAAGCTAGTTAAAACAAACCCATTAAAAGAATTAATAGTAAGAGAACGAGTAAGGCAACTGTCGGCTACCGTTATGTTGGATATTGGAGCGGGAAGTTCCTTAGTAAAACAAGCTTTGGTGAATAAATTGCTAACTTGTTACCTAGGCAGGTAACATATCACCAAATTTCGTGTTAGATTGACCGACGTGCAAGGAAGCAAAATCTCATTTTGGTGAACTAGAGTTTAATTTACGTGTGAAGAATGCTGCATACCCAATCCTAGTTCAAAATGTACATAATAGGGTTGCCTTTTCCACTGATGTTGTATTAGAGATGGAGTTCATGAACTGAAATGCTTGGGAAATATACCCCGCCGGTAAGCGAGTTCGAGGAAGAAGAAATACTCATGTGTTAACCGACGGCAATGGTCAAGCACAATGTTTACGCGAGTCAAGTCCATCGAACTCCTAGGAGGAGGATACACCCACAGAGTTATTTGAGGGCACAGAAGAACCTGTGGTGAGGATGGCTTTTCAGACAGTTTACCGGATATATAGGCCCCGCAAATGTCAAATGATGATTTTTTTTTTTTTTTTTAAGAGCTCATCTGGCGACTGCCTACTTGGGCATTAGTCGCCGTATTAAAACTGGCCTAGTTCTAGGCTACTTTAAAATAAAATTAAAGAGAGAGAAAAAAAAACAACACCCCAAAAGGGGGAAAGGAAGCAAGCTGGTGCGTCGGGGAGAGGTCCCCCTGGCGCAGAAGCGTGCAACTAAAGGAAAAAAACAAACAAACAAACAAACAAAAAAAAACAAATGCAAAAAAACAACAAAAAAAAACAAAAAAACAAACAAACCTTACTTAAATAATAGGGAGAAGGCCGGCCTCCCCCAAGAAGTCAACAAGTCCACAAGTCAATGTTCACGAATCTGTCCCGAGCACAAGGGACAGGCGGTAGCGACCCCGCCCATCCCGGTACTGGGACAGGTATCGTTCGCGAAGATCACCCAGACTGGGACATTCGACAAGAATGTGCCGAACAGTCTGGGGGACGACGCAGTCGTTGCAATAGGGCGCAGGCGAGCGCTCCATCAGATAGCGATGCGTCACACGAGTGTGCCCGATTTGGAGACGACAGAAAGCAACCTGAAGCCGCCGCGGCATTGGGGGATAGGTCCATGGGAACAGTCGCGGCGCAATGGCACGCAACTTTAAGTTCCCTTCAACAGTCTCCCACCTTCTTTGCACACCAGTCCGAAGAGCTGCCCGTATTCCTGCCATGTAGTCGGTGTGAGGAAGAGCGAAACGCTGGTCCGGTCACAGAGTCCTCGCGAACTCTTTGGCGCCCTCATCGGCGCGCTCATTCCCCGCAATTCCTACATGTCCAGGAACACAGCAGAAGATAATCTCGACATCTGCCCGGCTCGCCAAAACCGTGGCGTCACGGATATCGCAAACCAGGGGATGCGGAGATTCCAATGCCCCGAGAGCACTCAGGGCGCTTTGTGAGTCGCTATAGATCACAATCCGGTCTCCGAACCGGGCACGTCGCGTAATCTCCCGTACCGAGTGGTGTATTGCCACCAGCTCGGCCGTGAAGACAGACGCAGCGCCTGGTAGAGCCCCGCTGACTTCAAACAGAGGGGATACGGCGTGGAAGCCGACCCCCTCTTGGGACTTGGAGCCATCCGTATACACTGGCACGGTACCAGCGTGACACGATGTGTGCTCCAAAAAGGTCTAACGCAATACTCCCGGCGCAGTACAAGCTTTGGGAGCAGAGGCGTGGCGACAAATAGCCAGATGTGGTACCCTTCAGGGTGGCGTCCTGAGCAAAACCAGGGGCGCCACCGGCCCGAGAGCTATATCTACCTCTCGAAGGAGTTTCCTGGCCCTAACCTCAAAGGGCTTAGAGTATGACTGGCGTCTCTCGGCGGCATAGGCACCATCGAGATCAGCTGCGGATGCAGTGAGAGCTGTTGGCGACTGAGGGAGGCACCGGGCTCGTGCGTACAGGCGAGTGATGCACTGCACGCGGCGCAGAGCGAGTGGCATCTCCCCAGCATCGACCAACAGGCTCTCAATGGGGGAAGTGCGGAAGGCACCGGTCGCAAGGCGAAGGCCGGTGTGGTGGATCGAATCCACCTTCCGCAATAAACGCTCGGCTGCGGATGCATAAAACTCGCATCCGTAGTCGAGCTTCGAGCGAACAAAGGATCGATAAAAAAGTAAGGCGGTAGCCCTATCAGCGCCCCAAGCGCTGAACGTCACGGAACGGAGAATGTCCATGGCGCGGGTACAAGAGACCCTAAGGCTGCGAATATGAACCTCCCAGGTGAGGCGTCGGTCGAATACAAGACCAAGGAAACGGTGCGACTCAACCACATCTAGGCGCACCCCATTAAGAAACAAATCTGGGTCGAAGTGAAGCCGTGGATGGCGGCAGAAGTACACCACCTTAGTCTTGGCCAAAGAAAACCGAAACCTGTGCGCTTCGGCATAGCGAGAGACGCGGTTCAATGCCTGTTGGAGTCGACGCTCCAGAGTTGGCATCTGGGCCGCGCTAAAAGAGTTCGAAAGGTCGTCCACGTAGAGCGTAGCGAGAACATCTTCTGGCAGCACCGAGGTGATGCCGTTGATGCTCATGGCAAAGAGTGTGACACTGAGGACACTTCCCTGCGGGACACCCTCTTCCTGCTCCTTTGGGGCAGAGAGGGCTCCCCCCACCCGTACGCGGAATCGACGATCTCGCAAAAATTCAGATATATACATTGGGAGGCGTCCCCTCGCCCCCATCGTGTGGAGAGTCTCCATGATACCGTATCGCCATTCGGTATCATAGGCCTTCTCCAGATCAAAAAACACCGTGGCATAGTGCTGTCTACGAAGGAAAGCCTTGCAGACGGCATTTTCCAGTCGGAGCAGAGCATCCGACGTGGAGTGAAACTTACGGAAGCCGCACTGTGCAGAAGACAGATGGCCTCCGCTGTCCAGGAAATAGGCTAATCTAACATTTACTAATTTCTCCATCAACTTGCCCACGCAAGAGGTTAGAGAGATTTGGCGGAAACCGGTCGGAGTAGTGTGATCTCTCCACGGCTTGCGAAAGGCGAGCACAGTAGCGATTCGCCAGGAGTCTGGGAGAAGACCTTCCACCCAGAACCTGTTGAACACATCTAACAGAAAGGCCATGCCTCGCTCACCCAGGTGTCGAAGCATGGCGTACGGGACATCGTCCGTACCATGGGCGGTGTCCACGCACGAAGCGAGAGCGGAACGCAACTCACTCACAGTAAACTTGTCGTTGAAGGGTTCTCCGCCTCTGGAGGTAAAGTCCAGCCGGCGGCCTTCCGCGACATCACGAAGTGCATTGAATGCTGGCGGAGCAGCATCACGGCTAGAGAATGCGGAAAAAGCGGTCGCTAAGGATTCCGCCACGGACGCGGGGTCCGAGATTGCGGTCCCATTCTCCTGGAGAACGGGAGATGGGGCCTGGGAAAACTTGCCCCGAATCCTTTTGACTCGCTTCCACACCTCAGCTAAAGGGGTCTTCCCGTTAAGTGAAGACACGTATGCCCGCCAAGAAGAGCGGCGGGCGTGCTTCGAAATATACCGGAACCTAGCCCTAGCCCGACGAAATTCAGCAACAGTGAAATCGTTCGGGCGGCGCTTATAGCGTATGTAGGCATAACGCTTCTGTTTGAGGGCCGTCTCACACTCGGCCGACCACCATGGGAGTGGTCGGCGTGCAAAACAGCCAGACGTCCTAGGAATAGTAGTCAGGCCCAAGGCGATGAGGTTGCCGGAGAAGAACTCAACGGCCTCATCTACCGACCTAAACTCCTCGACTGAGATAGAGAATTCAGTCATTTCCTGAAATGCAGGCCACCGCGCCCGCGCTAAGCACCACCGAGGCGGTCTCTCAGGCGGCAGTTGCCCTGAAAATGATATTTGAATGGGAAAGTGATCACTACAATGGAGGTCATCGAACACATCCGAATCCAAATCAGGATGTGCATCCGAAGAGCACAAAGATAGGTCAAGGCAAGAAAATGAAGCGGTTCTCGGACAGTGATGCGTAAACTCATCCACGTTTAGGACGCCCATCTCAAGCTCTTCGATCAGATCGCCAAGGACTTGTCCCCTGGGATTTATGGAGTAATCTCCCCAGAGAGGATGCCTGCCGTTCAGATCTCCAAGCAAGAGATAGGGCCTCGGCAACCGTGCCACGACGAGGCGGAAGTCCCCCGCGTTGAAGTCAGCTGACGGTGGAATGTACGCAGAAATGATAGTATACCTCCTATCCAGGTGCAGCTGCACAGTCACTGCCTGAAAGGAGGTATCTAAAGAGAAAGGAAGAACGGAGACATCATCCTGGGTGTAAACCGCGCATCCCCCAGCCCGGCCATCCCGCAGTGGTGGGGTCGCAAGACCCCAATACCCCTGGAGGGCAGGCAGCGGGCACGCGCCTAGCATGGTCTCCTGCAGAAAAATAGCTAACGGGGAACGGGACGAGACGAGCCTCCGCAGCTCCTCCCAGTTAGGCCGGAGTCCACGGCAATTCCATTGAAGGAATATGCCCTCCAGGCCTAGCTCGGAGGAGACGCGGGGGCCCTCCTCGAATTGAAGACCCTCACGGGAATGGCCGTACGCTTCCCGGGGGCAGAACCCCGGGCGCTGTTGGCCGGACAAAGCGCTGTCGCCTTCGAGGACTTATTAGGGGAGGTTGGGCTCGCCATGCGAGTCTTTTCGTCCCTCCGCCTTGAAACCTTAGGCGGGCGTTGCGGCTTCGGAGGCGGGGGGCCCTCTTTTCGAGGAACCACCGTCTCCGGGCCACTCGCTCCACCTCGGGGCGTGGGCGAAGGGGCCTAAGCTCCTTTGTTGCTGTCCTCCTTTCGGGGAACAGCTTTAGGAACCCCGGAAGATGGCCTAGCGACCATCTTCAGGGGTGTTGCCTCCTGTGAGTCTAACGACTCGGTGGAGGCGCGTGGCCGTTTCGCTTTACGGGAAACGGTCACGCTGGGGGGAGAGGGGGGAGCCCTGGTTTTAGCCGGGGCAGGGTATGAACCCTTTTTGCCGCCAGCTTTACCAGGGGACCGCCCAGGTTGGGTAGAGCCCGCAGAAGGGCTCCGAATGGGCGCGGAAACAACCGTGCTCGTTGGCCTGGATGGGGCAGGAGCAGAGGGTGCCTTTCTAACTATTGAGGTATATGACGTCCCAGGCAGAGCCGGGCGCGCCAGGACCAAGTCCTTTGCCTCGCGGAATGAGAGTCAATCCTGGGCCTGAACGGCCAGGATTTCTTTCTCAAGGAGATATGCACCACATTGCTTCGAAGAAGCAGGGTGCGGCTCTCCGCAATTGACACACTTGGCCACATACGATTTGGACTTATCGTGTGCAACCTTGGAGCAATTTACACATACTTCGGGTGACCCCGAATTTGCACGTCTACATGAGCGATTCGTATGGCCGAAGCGGTGACAGTAATAGCACCGCCGCGGCAGTGGCACGAATGCCTTCACGCGGTAACGGTACCAACCGGCACGCACCGACTCAGGGAGCTTGTCACAGTCGAACGTGACGAAGAGTGTAGGGGTGGGTCTCGAGGCCCCTCCCTGTTTTCTCATCACACTTTCGACCTTGGCCGCCCCATGGTCGGCCAGCTTTAGGGTGATGTCCTCAATGGAGTAGTCAACGAGTTCCCTCGCATAAACTACTCCTTTCACAAAGTTCATGGTAGAGTGCGGCGTCACACTCACCGGGGTGCCATAAAGTGTCCGAAGAGCACTTATCTTGGCCGCCTCGGTGGGATTCGCCGCATTCGCCAGAAGGCTCCCGTCCGAGAAACGGGTTACCTTCGGCTCTCTACCAATTGCACTAGCTAATCCTCTCCTCTGATGGATCATGTTGCCCTTGGACAACATGGTGCCATCAGTGGAGCGAATAACGAGGAAGCGTTTAAAGCCAGCGGGCTCGAAAACGCCAGGTAACCTCTAAATCAGGGGCTCCGATGTCATCGAGGCTCCGCCCTGTGCACTTTTGGTCTTTGTCATCGTCAGGAGCTCCGTACCCGGGGAAGCAGAGGGGGCGGATGTGCCGATCTTGGCTTGGTCGCTTGCCAAAGTGGCAGCAGACCCATCCGTCCCCGTAGCCCCCGCAGATTGAGAGGAGCCCCGAGTCTTCTTCGTCTTTTTGGTCTTTTTCGTCCTTTTCTTTTTTGGAGAGGAGGGCGGGGAATGAACCCGCTTCTCCCCCCCGCCGGTAGAAGCCCCCAGGCCAGATGGACCGGCCTCAGCCAGGTCCTTCTCCGAAATGGAGAAGGTCCTGGTGGTCGCAGGGGCATCATCCGGAGGAGATCCCTCCCCTCCTTGTCCTTCCTGAGAATCCACAGCCGTTTGATGAGGACCTTGCATAGGGGCGGATTCAGGTTCGGTGCTTGGCGCCGAGCTCGGATTCCCCCCAATGGAAGGCCCTACCTTCTGAGGCTGGTTTTCCTTAAGGACCATGTCTATCACAAGAGGGGCCTCCAGTTGGCCATCCCCTCCCAGGACATCGCAGGTCCCCTTGGCAGCGTCATAAGTCTTTAGTGGGGAGGCACAGGCCTTGACCCCGGCAAGGTTTAATATTTTTGCCAGCAGGTCTTTTGAGGGAAGCAACCGAAGGGGCCTGGCTTCCCTCTCCCCCCTAAGGGGGTTTGCCCTACCGAGCCGCTTGTACGAGGGGTGGTCGGCAATGGGCTGCCTGCTGGCTTTCTTGGCAGTCCCCTTAGAAAGCAAAGGAGGGACTGCCGCTGGAGATAGGGAGGTGCCCGAAAGCACCTCCAGAGAAGGGGTTGAGGGGGAGTCCCCTACACCCGTAGGCGTAGGAGAGGAGTAAGCCTCCTCTCCGGTTAAAGAGGTATGGAGGGTCCCCTGCGCAAGCACAGGGGGGGGACCTCCATCTTTTCTGTGGAGCAGCACGAGGGCGGCTCCGTTGTTTTAGGGGGAATTAAGGGGAGATAGTTTTTTTTTTCATCATTGGGCATGGTGACCCTCTTTGTTTTACGGGACGCAATCGCTCACCACCTCTTGCAGTAGCCCGCACTGCAAGAGGTGCTTACAGGCCCAGCAGAGCCAGGCGCCGCCATTTGGGACCACCCCTCCCGCCTGGGGGCCTGGCAGTCCTTGGGCATGGCAGCTCCACCTTAGACACGGCGTAAAACAGATAGAATTTGAAGAGGAGAGGAAAAGGGATGTGAGGAAGGTATGGGTGGGGATAAAGCAGGTTGTTAAAAAAACCCCATCCCGAACCGGAGCTGAGGGGTTAGGGAACAATGTCCCCTCCCCCCTCAGCCCCCATCCGGGGTGGTTGGCTTGAGAAGAAGGTCAGCATTCTACCCTGTGAAATTAGAGGCTGAGCAGAGAAAGTTGGGGGAGAGGTTGTATGAAAAGCGACGAGGTAGGGGAGAAATCGGGCTATCTGAAGGAAGGAAGAGAGACTAAGCTGGGGCCAGACGGAGCGTTGGATCCCGTCAGCACGGCGGCCAGGATGGAAAATCGCCGCGCCCCTTACGGGGTGTCAAATGATGAAACTAACATTCAGGTGCGACGACTAAACGAAAGGAATATGTTGTATGATGAGCTAAAAGAGCCATCATCTTCTTCTATAAGCGATCTGCTATGAGAGCTATCAATGAGCCGTGGTGAGTCTACAGAACAAATTGTAGTCCGTGAGTTGAGTCAGAGATGAAATGAAGTGTCACATTTCTCACATGTATGCTTGAATCAAGGGAAAGGTGGGGTGTGGTATTAATCCGAGTATAGAAAATTACGGTCGCGTGACTACCTGTAACAAAGTAGGTCTAGTGTTTAAAGAAAAATTAGCTTGTAGTTGTGTATAAGTACCAATAGAGCTCACAGTGGAAACTAAAAACCGAGTAGAATTGTGCGTCCCAGAAAATGTAGAAATACAGCCCCAAGGAAAAGAATCATTAGTTTAAGATTAGAGAGCCAAGAAATGGTTGCTCCAAAGATTCCTAGTTTAAAAGAGGAGAGCCAAATAAATGCTGCTCCTGGAGATTTAAATATGTTAGAGACTGGCAAAAGCGGGGCTCTTTAAAAAGATTTATTGGTTTTTAAGCCGGTGATGGCCGAAGAAAATTTGACACGGAGACAAGATACGCCAAAATCCATGAAAAAGATGCTCTGTTCGATAGTGTAAACAGTGGTTTGGAGTAAATAGAGGAAATACTGAACTTAACGATGGGTTATACATATGCCATAGAAAAGTCATACATAAACAGAGGACTATTTATCGCAGAGACTATCGGCTATTTCAATTATCTGTTTTTCTGAATAAATTACACAAATTCACTTCCTCGGTTAGATTACATGATTTAAAAAGAACCTATGACGAAACCGACATATTGACACAACCGACAGGTCATAATCTTGGTACCTCAAATCCCTAGATCAGTATACACCCAGAGTCCAGCTACTCACTACGGAAATAGAACCACCACCTTTACCTTTATAGGAAGAAGCTCTTGGAGCAGTAGGTTTACCGTTAAGTGAAATTTGTCCAACAACGCCTAACCTCTCGAAGTTCGTCACTTGTCTCCCTCATCACCTTCATCCCCGATCGACGACCGAAAAGCTGACCCTACATACAAACGATCATTATCCGCTAAAACAGGCAAAATTCCCCCACAAATATTTTCGTCGAAGGCATAAACCCTATTAGGATAACTAGCATTATTCTATTCTTGATTTTAAATGTCTCCTCGCCAAATCCAAATCGACCCCAAATATCACTTCCAATGGCGATAAACTCCGTTAGCTAAACTTAACCCATTCGTACTGACGGTCCTTTCAAACGGAGAGTAAGATAATCTATTATAACTGATTTAATAATTGTAGTTTTAAAATTTTTATTGCATAAATATGTTGCCAACATTCCAGGTGATAAATGTAGAGACAAGAAAAATTTCAGTTGGTACAACTGTTCCCAAAACATTATAATAAACAACACGGTAGAAAGTGACAAACGTGGGAATAAACAGTAAGCATATATTTACTTTCTTTATTATATTCGAATTCGAAATTGTGGTTCAATTTTTTAAATAACATAACCTTATTAGTTTAGCTTCATATATTTCACAAAATATTACTATGTATGGGTCTTTTTCTGTATTATTATTGTCAGTTATAATGGACGCTTGGCACAATATAGACGAATTATCGCTAAAAGATTATAGTTAGAGAATTCCGTTTTCGATGGTAAGTTTAGAGTTAAATAACTCAGTTACATTTAGAATTATAAATATTTAATAGTTCAAGAATTATGTAGTAAAACTCATTTAGGAGTAATATATATATATATATATATATGTATATTAGACTGGCCAGAAAGTCCTGATTTACTTAGGAAGCGGAAAGAAAACAACAAAATATTATGGAGCAACACTAGCGTAAGCTGGTAGTCAAATAAGAAAGGCTAACCTAACCTATTTAGCCTACGTAGGTTGGTAGTCAAACGGGTAAGGCTAACCAAACCTAATGTTGCCGTTGCTCCCCAAATTTTGTTTTTTCTTTCCGTTTCCTAAGTTAGTCAGGACTTTCCTGCTTAGCCTTATAAATAGTATTTCATAGCGTAATTATATATTATTTTTTACACACCTCTCTTACAACGGCATTAGTATTGACCTACTTAGGAAAGATAGACAATGGGGCGATATTTTTATGGGTCTCGCTATTGATGAACTATCTGAGGGAGACAGTGACCATTCAGATGAAGAAGTAGCGGGTTCATCTTTTCGACTGGATCGAAGATTGCTGGATGGTCCTGCAGAGATCAATCACCCAGGGGGAATAGGTAGTGTTGAAGACTCAGAAAATGAATTCAATAATAAAGAAAACCCATAAAAAACAAATGCAAGGAAAATGGTCAAAGAGTTTTCAACAACAATTGAGTATAAATACAGATTGTATTACAACAGAAGATATATCTGAAGAAGCTAGAACTTGCGTTTATCCTCTTGATTTTTTTTAGCCTCTTCATCACTAAAGATTTTATAAACTTGATTGTTGAACAAACTAATTTATATGCTCTAGAAAATAATAGAATTCTTGATATGAGCAATTCTGAATTATTGGTATTCTTTGGTGGACTATTATTATCATCTCACAGCCCTCTTCCAAATAGGAGAAAGTATTTGTCACCAAAGATATTATCAAATAGCATTAGGAAAGAGAGGTTTGAAAATATTCTAAGGAATATAAATTTAGTGGAGAACACAAGTAATACAAAAGATGATCGCGCATTCAAACTTCGACCATTATTTCAATATATTCAAACAAAATTTTTAGAGCATGGTGGATTGGAGGAGCATATTTCAATAAATGAAAGTATGATACCTTTCTATGGTAAACGTTATTCAAAGCAATTTATTAGAGGTAAACCGATAATATTTGGGTTCAAAATATAGCCACTTTGTTCTATGCATGGGTACATGCATTCTTTTTAATTGTATACAGGAAAGAACGCGACATAAACGCAACCAGGTTAAAATAAATTGGGTTTTGGCGGAAACGTTGTGATGGATCTGATTGTAAAGACCGGTAAACCTCGTAAAAGGAGCTATAAAGTATTTTTTGATAATCATTTTACTAGTGTTGATCTCATGGATGAGCTAACTAAGATTGGGATATGTGCATCAGGTACTTGTAAGAAAACAGAACAAAAAAAATGTCCCTTTTAATCCAAAGCAGAAAAGAAAATATTACCATGAGAAACCACTAACTTTCGCTCATCTGATAATATGATCGTTGTTAAGTGGAACAATAATTTTGAAGCCTATACAATGATTTTCAACCCAGCGTTGGGATAAGGTAAAAAGAAATATATAAATGTTCCGCAACAAATCTATGTGGTATGTAGATCAGCTTAATCAAAATGTTGGCACCTATCATATCAGAACGGAACAAAATAAGTGGTGGTGGCCTATTTTTTCATATATGTTATCAGTTGCAGTTAGCAATGCTTATATTTTGATGAATAAAGATAGCACTAAAATTAATTTATATCAGTTTATTGCAAATATGTCGCTCACAGTTTTGAAAACTCAGAGTGCAGAGCGTTCGAGGCAAAAGAGTTTAGAATAATGTGAAAGATTTGTGTCGATATGACAACATCGGGCATTGAATCGTGTATATTCCAAAAGAAAAGACGTTGTAAGGAATGCTCAGGAAAAAGTCATTTTCAGTGCGAGGAATGCGACATTGGCTTACATCCCAAATGTTTTAAAAAGTATCATGTTCAATAAACTAATATAATATGATATATTTAGCTGATTTATGTATATATACTTGTAAGTATAAAAAAATTCATATAATTAATAAAAGAAAACAATTGGTTTTATTTGCATGTGTATTAGTTATAAAAGGAATTTCTGCTGTAATTTGCAAGTGGAAATAATACATTTGATTATTATTAAAAATGTGTTTTATTATCATCATTATTCAAATATAATCATTTTTAAAATATATAGTAACTAGTAACATCATGAATTTTGCGAATAGTACTAATTATTCCAATTTACACTCTTTAAGCATGTGATATTGAGGATGGGATTTGCTGAGCGTCCGTTATAACTGACAGGTTCTAATTCCGTAACCCTTTTAGATATTAAAATAATACTTCTACACAACATTAATTATTATACTCTTATTAGTATGTTAAAATTTCAAACCATTTGAGAAATAATCCAACTTACGGTACGAATGGGTTAAGCTTTCCAATCGAAAGCAAAGTCCATTATTAGAATTTCATTTAAAAAATTATTTTACTCCAAAATTATCATCTTATTCAAATAATTTGCACAAAAACTGGTATGTTGAATTTGTTTTTGATTAGCCGCTTGTAACATATTTTTGTAAATCATGAATATAAAAATTTCTATTATTAAATCAATAATATGGAAAAGCGACGCGGAGCAAGAAACTCGAGTTTCCATACTTCCTTTGAAAGAGAGTATTGTTAAGTGCCTTAACAACAAAATAACCCTTTGCATAGTTAAATGAACCGGAAAGCCCACCTCTCACTATCATACTTAGGAAACATAAATTTGCATATAATTATACAGACAATACATCGATAGATAATAGATAGACATAGATGAATTAAACGGTTAGCAGTTCACTAAGTTTACATTTTGTTTTGAAAGCTCAGCTATTCTTTGTATCCAAATCTTTCATATGTTGACGAAGTTCTGTAATTGGCTTTAGACCCTGAATGATATCACAGCAGAAATCGTGTTAGGTAAAAGCAAAACCAAGACACTACAGAAAAAGGGCTCAGCTGTTCTTTGTATCCAATTCTCTTATTTGTTGACCAAATTGTGTAATTGATATTTTCGACCCTAAATGATATCACAGCATTAAATCATGCATGTTAGCAGCCAAAACGAAAATATGCTTAGGATTCTGTAATACGATAAAAGTCCTTTTCTGCTTGACGTCATAGGTTACCAGTGCAACCTACTTTTAGGATAGGTTAGGAAAAGTGTATGCCCGCCCCTTGGTTTGCAAAAGTAGCAAATAAAGCGGTAGTGTTGGAAAGTGACCTGCCTTTCGTAGGTTTGTATTGGTAGACCCACTTAAGAAACCTGTGAAAACTCCTTCCATGTAATATAGGATTGAGAGCCTTCCATTAAATTAGTTAATAGTTCCTCCTAAGTAGTATCCTATTAGTAAACCCCTTCGGAGATGAGCCCTAACTTCTCTAATATAGCCTTATATAAAGCCCTTGTAAGCATTAGATCAGGTGACAGTCCGAGTTAAAATTGTATTTTGAATAAAGCTAAAGGTCACACCCGTCCTTTTGCTCTCCGCCACTGCGTCGTATCGGGGCTCCATCAAAGATGGGTAAGAAAACGCTCCAAGTGCTGTGGCCAATCAGAGCCACACGAAGTGTTACGTAGAGTTGCTTCGACCACTTATGGTCACACGCCCGTCTAATACGATTGATCACCTTGCATGAATCATAATTCAACGTCAGATTGCACCGTGTACTAAACTACCAGGCAGTCCTCCATCACAAAGAAGGATTACGTCGCGCCAGCTGCCTGATCTCCTTGACTGCGTGCTCCATCTGCCGACTGATTGTAATTGGCGCCATAGCCATAGTTACAAGGCCAGAATGGAGCACATCATTACTACCAAGCAAAATAAGAGAACAATTTTCCTTTATCGAAATATTTTCAAAATTATGATAATTAAGTAAATTAAATTTCCATTGTTCATAGGGACATGAACAAATAAACAAACAAAATAAAATATTGACACGGGCAAAATAAGAGTAGGATTATTTCCAGAACATTCTAGAAGTTTCCTGAAATCATCTGGCAACATTTTCCTGAGTAGATCCGAACTGTACAACAGTCATTGAGTCTGTCTCAGGCTGCAGAAATATCACCACAAGTAGGAGGGTCCTAGAGTTTGATTGCACGCGTTCTGAAGTTATACAATATAAATCACCTGCAATAGTGGGTCGACTCTACATAAACACCGATTGAGAAGAAAGAGCTATTAGGCATTTTTCTATGAACATTTACTCAGAGTCCGCCAGTAATTTCTTAAATAATTAAAAAAAATAGTGGCAAAGTGAACCGTTTCACATTGTCCCACTAGTCATCAAGCAACCAAACCAAATTATCAGCCTGAAGAAGTAGAAGGTGAGACTTGAATATACTGAAGTTCATGTTCTTTGGAGTGAGGAAGAATGGAAGAGAATCCATTACACCAATGAAAGTAAATTTAATTTAGTTGGATCTTATGGCAGACGGTTTTCTAGATATGCTGCAGGTGACAGACATAACCCAAAATGTGTTAAAACCTCTGACAAGCAGGAAAGAGGCAGCTTCATGGTTTGAGAGATGTTTTCATCTGCTGAAGGAGTTGGTTGGCTAGTACGAACTATTGTCACGTTAAATGCAAATGTGTCCCTAAACACAAACAGATGATTATCTCGAAACTTAATTTACATGAACCGTTATATCATTCGTTACTTTAGGAATTAAAAAAGGATCCTAAACTGCACAAAAAAGATCAGATTTTATTAAAAATAAAAGGAATCTCAATTTAAAAAAAGCAAATGGAAAACAAACCAATACTTGAGCTCATAGAGCACAAAACAAACTTATACCAATTCTTGTATGTAAATAAAGAAAATACATACGCCCCCCCCTACCAAAATAAAACAAGAATCACTGATTACTCGCAACAAATTAGCCCTGCCAGAAACTTCAACCTACACATCGATAAAAGAGACACACATAAAACAGGCATAATCGAAAATCAAGCTGCCTTATTTGCCCAAGGATAACGTTAAATTAGCCATCGATTCTCTTAAAATCTCTCAAGCCACAGATCCCTACATTACGTAAAACATTCGCCTAAAGCAACTAAAACACAAGACTATCTGCGATCATAGACATTTTGAATCAACTTTGGCTCAACATTTCTATTACCCTAATCAAGAAAACAACACATCATACCAGTATTAATCCATGGAAATATTTAAACACATCCAAACTAAAACTTCCCTACTATTTATTTCGCAATTCAGCCATATCATTAAAAAATGACTCAGACAAAAGAAAAGAGACACATATACTCCTTTTAAATAAAATAGTGATTCTGATAATATCCCCCAACCACACCTCAACTAATCATTCTCACGCATCACTAGAACTTCTAGATACCTTCAACTGAGACCCATCACTGTAATGCAAAATGCACGCAGCAATCAACAAATAAAATTCGTTGTCTTAGAACTTAAACTTATTCCTTCATAACTCTCATAAACGTTTACCAATATCACTACAAATGTAAAAGATGCAAAATAACATTCATCTTCTGATGACAAGGTCAAGTTAGCATAAATCACATAAATCACACATTAAGGCGAGAAGGTTTCAATAATATATTTTCGTGCAGAGAAAATAACTCCCTCATTAATTTTGCAGGTGATTATTATTCAATTATCCCCGAATTTGTCTGGTCAAATTTATCAGCACGGCTAGTCACATTCCAATTAATTGTACTTATCATACAAATTGGTACATACCGTCATGCATAATTAAATGGATAAAATTAGTGGAATACTGACAGACAGCATAAAAGGTTTATATAAACCAACTGCTTCCTTAGAGGAGTTATGATTTATGCCGTTCCTTGAATAGTATATTACTAGTACTCCCTAAGAAAATAGGTGAATTAAGAAAAATAACGAATTTATTGTTCTTATATAAAAAAATTATTACTGGCTAGGAAGTTTAGATTATGAACTCTAAACTGTGAGAATATCTTGATCTATAGCATCTAATTGTAGGAGCAAATTTAAGATGATAAGAGGTACTACAAAGCGGAAAATCTGGTTAAAGAAATCCACCCTGGTCTAGTTTGTCAGTGCACAATGCTAATGCTCCTTTAAACTCACTTATTAACGATGAAAACTTGAGAATCATGTCAAATTTCTAGGAGGTCTGGAATAAGGCAACGAAGGTTTATCTTTGAAAGTGCAAACTTAAGTCAAAGAGAGTTGCATTGTTAAGTTAGAGATATCATTTGATATTTCGACTCAACTGTCAGATTACGAGTTGTGTGTGTGTGTGAGGGCGGTTGTGAGCTAAGTGATGCAAACACAAATAAACTTTTCCTAGAGTAGAGAAAAAACTCATTATAAGATCTAGCCTACATCAGAAAATAGAAAAGAGAAGATAAGAAGTAAAGAAATTTACCAAATTGTGGGTATGTGATTTGCTAGAGGAGAAGAGAAGGGTGAAGACATTGAAAAGGAGCTAGATGGAAAAGAAGGTAGATACAAAATGTCGGAATGGAAGATGATTCTCATCTTTGATGCCCAACTTTTCTCATCTTTCGAGATTCGGAATCCACAATATTGACCATGGCTTAGTTCCTATATACGGATACCATGGCTTAGTTCCTATATACGGATACCATGGTATTGATAAGAGAATACAAGCTATACAACATAACCCGGACAAGTCATGCATCAGATTATGTATAAAGACATGAAGAAGTAAATAAATACCTACTTTTTTATATTTCATTTTAAAGAAAACTATAATAAATCACGGGAGACAATATCTGGTCGTACTTGTCCTTCCTTTAATGCCTAGTGGTGTTCAAAGTGTCATTAAGAATCAAAACGCTCGCCTAAAAGCTTCTGAATTGGCAGAAAGACTCCGAATTAGGCGCGAAACAGCAGTAAATTATTAGCACTCTCTTTGATATTATGAGCGTTCGCAAGGAGAAAGCCTCGTTTAGCTATGGCTAATATACAAAAAATATTTGCAAGGAGAAATGAGCAACAAGGCTTTAATACCAGTAGAGCTTAATTTTTTCTGACGAATCAGGCCTGCTCAATTTTCAGTGAACGTATATCGGTTTGGAGATAAAAAGCTCAAAAGTTTGACATAATCAGGTTACATACAACTTTTAAACATGGTGGCTTTTATGTTATGGTGTGGACCGCAATTTGTAATGATGGATGTAAGGTCAGATTTGGTCGAGTGTGTTGTCAATGACAACTCTGAAAAATATATTTTCACTCTTAAAGAAAGAATTTTCCTTGTGGTTTCATATGATCAGCACAAAAAAAAAATATTAGAATACTTAAGATAATGAAACTGAAAACAAAAGCATGGTAGCAGCAAAGCAGCATCAAATGAAATTCTTGGTTGAGTCAGTCATATGATATGACCGTAATAAATCATATGTGGAGATACTAGATAAAGTCAGAATTGCTGATGGTCTGAAATACCACAAGTTTTAATTTCAGAATTTATTAACCCTATGCCTAATCGTGTTATAACCCTTAAAGACGCAAAAGAGAAGTCAACAAAGTATTAATAATGTATTAAAATTGTATTAAATTATTTACATTTAGAGAAAAAGATAGTTCAGTAGTTATCTGGGTGTCTTTTTACTTATTAGTTATCTCGTGTATATTCTAAGTCTCACCACCCCAGGCGAATACAAAAATGTTATTTTATTCAGTATTAGTTTTATATAAGCATACCAGGCAATGGCTCCATTCCTCCTCCCCATGGAAGGAGCTTGCACTTCGCTACTAAGATTAAAATATAAAATCTAAATAAAAGCGGCCATGGTTAAATTTTCTGAACTTCACCATTTGTAATTCTTTGTGTTTTAAAAAATTTAAAAAATGTCGATACTTATATTTATTTCCGAACTTTGATAAAAAAAACATAAGTCATAACCAAACTAATATTAAATTGTTATTCAAATACTCCAAAAAAATCCCCTTCTTAAATTATAAAGTTAGTGATGATAAGATGTTATAAATAGTAATGAACTGACAACTCATGTGCAAATGGAAAGGTTGGTTAAGGAAACAGGCTCACAATTTGTTTTTCTTTACAAGGTTTATATTTGGAATTCTTTTTGGTTGACTAGAGACAAGGGTCTTACATCTCACATGGATGGAGTCTTTTTTTCGAATATGATGGAAAGGGTGACACTTGCGGTGGAGAGATGTTGGCCGCCGAACTTTTACAAAATGCAGGGTGGCATCCACTGGCGTGGAGCCAATGGAAGTTAGGCAAGCAATGCTTCCCCTATTTTATAAAAAAAGAAGAAATTATATCCCAATAATTAATATGGCAGCAGAATCAATTTTATTCTTACACTTATGCTTACCTATACTTGTATACCCCATACAGTACCGTTGACTTTCAATCGAAGTAGCCTTAATCTCTGATGAACCCGACAACAATTAAAGAAATGAATCCTTTTCGTCGAGATTTATACTCTTTTTTTTCTCTTAATTTCAATAATATTTCTGTTTATTGGTGCTTTGGAATAAATAGTTTAAAAGATGTTTTGCTTTTCTTAGCAATAATACAGGGTCACCCCAAAAAAACGGGCCCCAAATTTAGATAGGCTTCATTTCTTACTTTTCTGCAAGGATTGAATTAAACTTTGGTGATAACTAGTTGATTGTGTTTAAAAACATCATATCAAAACATGTGAGTCTTTGGACGCTTCTTTGTTATTCTAGAGCACGTGTTCGCGATGACCTTCATTCAGCTTTGTGCATTTCTTGAGGTGCACTTCAAAGTTGTCCACGACTACCTTACAAACCGACCGACTAATGGCTCTGGTCTCATCCCTGAGGGCTTCCTTGAGTCCCGCGATGGTCCTGGGTCTCCCTGCGTATACACTATCTTTAAGCTAGCCCCAGAGAAATAAATCTGGGGTTAAGGTCTGGGCTGTGAAGTGTCCATTCAAAATCAGTTTTGAGACTGATCACGCGGCCACCAAATTTCTATTTCAGCCAATCGCATAAGTGGTTTGAGGTGTGATAGGACCTCAACATACCGCTCCTTGGTGACTGTCATTGTCGCGCTAGATTCTTCGAAAAGGTTTGGTCCGATTAGGCCTCAGGCTGAGATGTCAGTCCATAACGTGCACTTAAGGAAGTTTAGGGGCTTGGCGGCTATCTCATTTGGTCTGGAAGAACTCTAGAAGACATTTGACTAAGAGTTTAACTTTCTTTAAGGATGGAAGTGAGCTTCATATGAGGTCCAAAGGAGGTTAAGAAAAGTTATGATTTCCTGAATCTTCTCCAGTATCTTTACTGCCATAGCCTTCCTCTGCTCTTTGATTGAGACTTGAAGGGTCTGCTTTGTCTGTATTCTGTATGGATAAGCCTTTACATCCATTACTAGTACTCTCCTGCAACTCTCAAGGATATACCGAGAGATAGACTTCGCTTGCGCCCAGAGCGTTTCGGACTGCACTGAAATGACTCCCTCACGCTCTCGACCATCTCAGCTGTACGCTTCCTGGGGCGTTTTCACTGGTTGTATTGAGGTTCTCCACTGTCCTATAGTTCTCGATCTGGTCCACTCAGTTCTAAATTCTCCACTTGGGGGGGCTTTTTCACATTCAAGCTGATTCACGAATGTTTCTTGCATTTTCTTGAACGAGCCTGTTTTGTAGTAATGTTTGACGCAATATATATTCTTTGCTGGAGCTCCTATTGAGATCTAATTTTGTTTACAGGCGTTGATTCTGTCATGCCCTGCAAAGTAAGGTTGATTAGTGAATAAATAAATGAAGGATGTATTACAAAAAGTGCGTGCAGGCCCGTTTTGGGGAGGGGGTTGACCCTGTGTATATTCATTTGTGTTTTATCATTTTTATCTAGATATTTCGACGCCGTGTTAGAATTAAGAAAAAAATAACCTATTTTTATACGGAAAAGAAAGAAAATTGAGCTTTACAGTCATCAGTTTGCATCTGACAACCCGGCAGGGTTGCCAGAATCTTGGAAAAAAACAATAAAATGTCTAAGAGACAATGACATAACTATTATTATGCTTTGAAGCTTAAACAATTCTGAGAATGGAAACATCTACATAGCCTAAACTTTGTATGGTTACGCTATTTTATCTTAAGTATTTTGTTAATATTTCCTGGATTCTGGTAGCTCTACCGGATTCACCCCTCGTATCTTTGAGATCAGTAGCTGTGTTACATAAATTGCCTAAATCAGAGTTCAACTTATAGCACAACCTAGTATTGGTAAGGCAAAACAAAGAAAATATAGAAAATAATATATTAAGGTTATAAATTAATATATGAAATCATGAATATCATATTTACACTTTATACAATAAATAAAATCTTAATAGTACTAATCACACGTGAGAGAGAGGTCTAAGGTACATAGGCGCCAAACTTAACAACTATAAGGGACTTACGTAGCAGTAGTAGTGCACTGAATAATAACACAAAACAATAGAGCACATTAATTGAACAGTTACTCAAAATCTAGAGCAAATTAGTTCCAGTAGGAGCGCGTTAAGTGGTTGGAGGTGAACTGCCTAAAATGGGAAACTTAAATCTTAAATAAGCATTGGTAGCAAGTTGGTTGGTTGTGTGGGAGGAGGTTAGTCGGTTGCATGGGAGGAGGTTAGTTGGTTGTGCTATGGGCGATTAATTAAGGAGTTGAAGATTGTTGCTCCGATATTACACAAATATACATTACAAATAAATATATTAAACGTTATAAATATAGATTACAAATATACATTACAAATACATTACAAATATCTATATTAAACATTACAAATATATACAAAATTACATCATTTTACATAACTAGTAGTATACATAACAATGGCTACGCTATTGTATCTTAAGTATTTTGTTAATTGTTCCTGGATTCTGGTAACTGATTCTGATTCTGATTCTGATTCTGATTCACCCCTCGTATCTTTGAGATCAGTAGCTGTGTGTAAGTGCTTAGATAAGTGTGGCGAATTGTTTACTCATTTTTTTAACTGATAACCTCCTTTTAAACAAAATGGATGCAAATAAAGGTGTGAGAAAATGCGATTGCATTATTGAAAAATTATTAAAAAGGAATTTCAGTGCGATTACTTATGCACTAGATGCTATCCAAAAGTATTGCACTCATAAATATAATGTACGCCAATATGATAGAACATCTTGGCTAGTTGTGCATAATTACAGAAGCTATTTTAATATTTAAATAAAATTTTAAAAAGTAAAAGTTTAAAAAATGAACATTTAAATAAAGTGAATAGCTTAAAATTTTATATTTATTTTTAATGACGAACATATTTATTTCAATTAACATATTTCTTTTTGTAAAACTTAAATTGCTTCCTCATCTTCAAAAGTAACCGCATGCTATTGGTTGCATCTTTTTTTCACTATTTACGCACGATCCAACCATTTTCGTTAAATTGTGCGAAACGAGATTTTAATTGTAAACTTACCGAACGTTAAGTTGTAATTAATTTAGTATGAAATAATTATTATTCGTTAACTCTTACTGATGATTAAATCCTATAATATCATAGTGAAAACAATACAAATTACCATAATTATATAAAAATATTTACCTTGAAGGCTTCAGGCTTTTCAGAACAACCAGCACAGTAGCTGCTTCCAAATATAGTGACTTTATCATATTCTCTTTGAACTTATTAATAAGAATAGTTCCTACTTGAAGCAGCTTCATCATTTTTTCATGGTATGACAAGTAACATGAGTTACTTGTCATTGTACTAATCCTATTGGAGTAGATAAATCTGGGGAAGACAATTTCGTTGAGTTTGATCTGACACTTGATATTTACCAACTTTTTCCTCTGAATCCAAAAGTAATCCGAGGATTTGTGTATCAAATCAACCCTTTTAGCTACTGGAAACCCTCACTTATAGAATGTTTAAAAATTTACATTCTTTTAAAAACATAAAACATTGCTTTACTATAAAGTTTGTACAAATTTATTTTTTCTTACTAAGTATATTGTTACTGTACATAAAATTGTATATAAGTACTTCTGGCCAAAATGAAGCTTATAATTTTTCATGGAGTGTTCTTTATGTAGACAACTTCGCTTTTTATTACAACAGTGGTCAGCCAGCTCCTTTACATCCCATCTACCTTGATAACTTTTCTCCATAACCTTCAAATCTTAGTGCCATCGCTCACTTTGCTCATCACTGACTTCGACAAGTTTTTTGGGGGAAGCTGTCAAGATAAGGCGGACATTTTACTAATTAAATATTTATCTTTGATGAGCTACCAAATCTGTAGACCACCAAACACTCCGTCTATATTTTATTTAATTGAAAGTTTAGGAAATTCTCAAATGTAGTACTCTAAGCAGTTGCCTTCAGTTGGCAATGCATAAAGAATTGGTTCATGAGACAGGAACATAGTTTTCTTACTCTCAACATGTAGCTCATGTTGAATGTTTGGATCAACAAGTTTGAGGTGAGGTCTTGGAGGTCAATTCCCCTCAACTCAATGCTTCTATTGAGCCTTTTTGTACCGTATACACAACAAGTAAGGATAATTTGCGTACCAACCTTGCTGATTAAGAAGGAAACATAACATTTTATGGTCAACACTCATTATCCAATCGTGTTTGTGATATTGTAACTCAATAGTTCTCTTTATATCTCTATGTTCTTCATGAATATAAATTGAATTGGCATCTGGGATGCACCATATAAATTGTTTTTTCTAGAGGAGGACACACTTAAAGCTCTAATTTGAGCTATCGATGAACAGTCACCATTCAATTCATTTGTAGATCGTAAACTTACTCACCTAAAGCCTAAAGTTCCGTGCCATCTGTACTTTCTCTCGATCGAAAGCTGGATAAGTTCCAACCTTTTACAATCAAGTTTTTCTCATTCACACTTAATGCTAGAAGCTCTGAAGCCTTTTGCCTTTAACCAAATCATAGCTATACCAGATGCCAACTTATCACGTTTTCACTCTATCCACAAGAATAGACACTCGACAAAATGTTTTTACACCTTGTGAGGGTACCCAAGTCTTCTCTCAATCAACATTTATTATACCTTGAAATGCGTAAAATAGGCTTGCTTGACTAATGCATTGCGGGTTGCCCTTTGACTGGGATAGAAGTCCGTGCTGTCTAAACACATAAGACGAGAATTAGCAGATGCAGAAATGATCTGAAAAAAAAAATAAGTATGTGAATAAAAAATAAACTGAACAGTTCCAAGTTTATAAAATAAATAAAACAGGGTGGAAGAAGATCTGCTAACTCCTTGTATACAGACTTCTATGCATTTTTTGTAGAATACGATAGTATTTACCTATATAGATCGACACACAACCTCTTACCACACTGTTTCACGTATAACTGAATATATATACAAGTTACAAGTTGTCTCCCTTTGGTAATTCTGCCTTTTATACTAGTCACGGTCAAAGTGTCGATTAATGTAATTACTAAAAGAGCTAAATTTCCTATTTTTTTCAAATATTTATGATTAGCGACAGATAGGTAATAAAATACTATAAGCAATAAGCTGTAAAGTCACATTACCCCCCAAAACAATACACTTGTGCTTTTTAGAGAGTAAATTTAAAATAATTTACGTGTTAGAAGAAAAGAGAGTGAAATTTTTATATTAACCTGCTAATTTTGCTCTAAATCAAGTGCGAATCAAACTCAACATTAATTACTTTCCAAATTCTTACCCTCTGTAATTTACGTAAAAATAAAAATCCATTGGAGATATTCCAACTCAATTCCTGTACCTAAATAACAGTCTAACCTACTCATAACATTCCAACGCTCCACTCGGATTTTACTCCTGCCAATCATATTTAAAAAAAAGAGAAAGTAAATTTTAATTGGCTTACAGGAAATGACTTAATCAACTGTTTAAGAAAGATGAGACATTCTAGCTATTTAATAAACTTGGTGATCTGAAGTGTAGTGTTATTGTTTGCGTGGATCGAATATATGAATTTAGTATATGAATGAATATAAAGCATTAATTAAGCTTGGAACGTAAGCGTACCTCAGGATTAAATAAGAGAAGCCAATAATAACCCAAATAAAGATAGGTTTAAGAAAAGTTTTCTGTTGAATATAATTTCCGTTATTTAAAAAAAAAAATGAATAAGGAACTATTAAAATATAAACATTTGTTGAAATTTTTGGTAGTTTTACAAGACAATGCATGCTATTCTTGAATTTAGTTACTCCGGGAAAATATCCAGCATCGAATATTCACGCTCAAAACTACTAAGAATATGCTGTGCTGTACTACTAATTTTAGAGCAATCCTTTAATGTGTAAGCAATTCTGCATTAAACCTGCTGTAGAAGGCAGATAATGAGGAATGTGAGTATATAAATAAATAAAAGATTAAGTCTGGTAAGGAAACTTGGCAAAGAATGAATATACTCGTATCATTGTTACTTAACTGTCTGTACACATTTGAGGTTTCTTAAGAATGGCATAGAGTCCATCTTAGCCTATAATTGGCGTTCTGTAACCTCGTGTTCATAACGAGGTTCTTATTATTTTATTTTGTGGTATGGGACTTAACCCTGCCCGTAACATTAAATATCTGTGTAATTCGAATCTCGCACTTACGAGGAGTGGTCAATATGTTTTGCGAATCAATAGGGCAAAACAGAGAAAGGGAGATGGCTGTTTTTGTGGGTGTTCAGACAAGTTATGATAAGTCAGGACTGGCAGTCGCACGCTCCTGCCTCGTCTATTTAAGAAACAATAGCTGATCGCAAATCGTCAGTCACAAATTCTTCAACAATGGAGAAGGTTGAGCAACGCGCAGTGATCAAATTTTTGACCAAGGAAGGCAAGAATGCAAAAGAGATCCATGAACGCATGGTTTCAGTGTACACCGACACCGCCCCTTTTTTATGCAACCATTTATCGCTGGAATAGGCAGTTCCGCCATGGTCGTGAGTCTTTTGAAGATGACCCCCGTCCAGGACGCCCGTCAGACGTGACCAAAAAGGACAATGTGGCCCCTGTGGAGAGGATGATCCTCGAAAATCGACGGGTGAGGGTCGACGAATAAATCGAGCGAGAACTTGGAATATCACATGGAAGTGTTATCAACATCATCCAAGACAATTTGGCCATGACCAAGGTCTCTGCCCGTTGGGTGCCTAGAAACCTCACGCCCCATGATCGACCTGAACGTCGTCAAAGTGCACAAGGCTAGAGTTGCACAAGCTGCCCTGCGCGAGTGCGGATTCGAGGAGCTCAGCCATCCCCTCTACAGTCCAGATCTGGCCCCTAGAGACTACTTTTTATTCCGCTAGCTCAAGGCTGCACTGCGTTTACGCCGGCTTGGGGGCGATGAAGATGTCCAGCTCGCCGTCCATGAGTGGATTGAACAGCAGTCGGGAGATTTCTGGTTGTCGGGAATCCAAAGCATCAGGGACAAGTGGCGCAAGTGCATTGAAGTCGAGGGTTGTTATATTGAAAAATAATAAAACACTTTTCCTCATAGTTCGTTTCCCTTATATCAGAATTTCAAAACTTATTGACCGCCCCTCGTATGACTTCATATTCTACACAACACTTAAATCAAGACATCTGGGACTTCAATTCTTATGGCAAAATATATGATTACGGATAGGTTAGAAGGAACATTGAAATATAAAAAACACTTATGAGAAAGATTAAATTGAATATAATTTTGAAAAATAGAAAAATTGTATTCTAAACTACGTTAGAACTTGCTCCCTTCTTACGACGATAGGTCCATTTGGGGAGATTAAAGATTTTTGCGAACTGATTGAAAATTCATATCTTTTATGTATTTATTAATTAATCCAAAATGTATTTTTATGTAATAAGAAAGCTGATAGCCCAAGTTTACAGAAAGGTACAAAGGAGTGGCAGATACCAAGAGAGAAAAATAAGAAATTCTCTATGATGTTACCCAGTAAGTACAGTGCTTTACATAAACTGGATATCCATATACTTTGATTTTTAATATGTGTACTTATCCATATGTGCAAACGCATCCATCGTAAAAAGTTAAGAAATAAACTTTTCAGACTACTAATTATTGCCATCATTCATCCGAATTTCTCTACTTTACCAAGTCCTCGGTAAACTCTTGAAATCCATCGTTAGAGATATTATTGTGTAGCATCTTGGGAGTAATAACTTCCCTTTCACTATAAAGAAACATTAATTCCGAATTTATGGTTTTCCGTTCATGCTCACCTGTATTATAATAGCTTGGGCTCACTCAAAATTGGAAATCTTTCATGCGGATATTTTTTTCAACTCACCAATCAGCCAGTCGAGTCGTTTTTTCACTTTCCTTTGTAAGGTGTCAATAATCATAAATTTAGAAGTCAAAATTATATTAGACTATTGTAGTCATGGTCATTATTCTTATAATATTAACTTTAATATATCTATATTCTAACTTTCATATAATAAAAAAAACAATCCTTTCTTCTATAACAAATCATTCCAATTTTATTTTTATTAAATTATCCTCTTAGGGACAAAATATGATGTCCTTCATTAAATCTTAGTTTCTATTCCAATCACCTTCTCATTGAAATTGAACAGCCTTAATAAAGGGATGAAATCCGTTCCAAATTTTAATCCGATTGTATTCACTTCATTTAAATCCATCGTTTATACTTCTCCTTATAAGGTTGTCATTTCTGACAACTTTAAAGCATCACATTTACACACCTTGGGGCATTTTGTTCAATATTTAATTCTTTTTCGCTTCAGTTAAGATTTCTTTAAAATGATGATTTCTTGCATTTCTAAGTAGTTCTTAGATTTTTATAGTTTTATCATTTACTCTATTTGGTCGTTCTGGTGCTTCAAAGAGAGATAAAAATACACCAATCTATTTAATATCAAATTATATTTATTCTTCTTATTTATAGAATTTGCCATTGATTTTAAAAAGAACTTTAGTCAATTACATTTGTGATGGTGTTATTGGTTTACCATTATTTAAGATTCAAAATTGAAGGAATGAAGGACAGACTGAGGAACGCAAAAGAAAGAAAGGAAGCCAATTTTTGTTAAGAATAGCAATTAAAAAGCTGTAAATTATGAAATATGTCCCAATCTTAATGGTAAAATTCTTAGGTAAATTTTAAACTACTTATGCATTAATTCGTTCAAAAAAGGAAGAAAATTCAAAAGTACCTCTCCCGCAAGATTTCAATGACTTATTAAGATTTTTTTTACCTTATAATTATGGTTTAAATGTTAATTTATCCGGCATTGATAATGTCGTCCAAGAATTAATAGCCTAATTTGTATTACACAATTTCTTCCGTTTATACAAGGAAAGATGTATCATGTTGATCTGGTAATTAATACAGCAAGGGCCACTGAAAATTTGAACAGTATTATTGTGGGATTAAAATAGTGGAGTTGATGGTTCAGGTTGGAGTGGAAGTCAAGTTTATTCAAAGGGCCAATAAAACAAGTGCAACTCCAATCATGATTTATGATTAATTTACACAAAAAGAAATAGGAATTTTATAAAATTTATTACAATGTAAAAAAATTTATTTTTGTCACATTATACCATATATAATACATACTTTCTTTCACTCTGACTTGTTAGTATGACTAATTCGCTTATGATTGTAAGAATGGGCCTACGGACAACCGAAAATACAACTCTATTCTGTAATATTTTTGCTGCTGTTGAGAGGAGATAGATGTGTTTTGGCTGGGAGAATATAGTTAATGTTAACTTTTTTCATATTCTATGAATAATATTTTTTTAACCAAGAGTAGTTGCAGATGTTTGTCGATCGTTATAGGGCGAAAGTGTTTAAAGTGATACTTTAACAGGGAAAGGAAGAGGGAAAAACAGGTAATGACTGAGACATCTAAAGTGGTATCGATATGTAAGAAGAATAAATAGAAAAGAACTTTCGAAGAGAATATAGTAGAGTTGGTTTGGTGTGTAGCGAAGGTATTAAAGACCACGTCAAAGGTCGGTGGATTATATGAATGAAAGGCATTTTTAAGGAAATTGCATTGTTGTTTGGGTGAAGGAATTTTTCCGCGTGATTGTTTATATGTTATAGTGTATCTTTTATGGTTTTTGAAAGTTGTGTGTCGTTGTCTTAGATCGTTAATATTTTTAACCTAGCGTTAATTAGCGGTGTTATGTGGGTCTTGAGATAAAGGATTCATCGTAAGGTGTCCCGTGAAAGTGACTGGTCTGTTTGATCGTATTTCTTTGTGTTATGAGTTCTGCGGTTTTGAGCGTTATGCTCGGTTGGTTATAAAGTGTTCATTTTCCCTCTTCTATGTTTGCTCTCTTTCTTTATATAGAGTGTGAGTGGTTGAATATTGGTTCAAAATAGGGTGGGTAGGTATTGATGCACTTTATGCACTTCTGATCGATGTGTACTGTGAATTTTGTCAGATTGCTTTGTTTTTTTTGTTTATATTTTTAGAATGAGCGTCTAATGTGGTTAAGTTTATTGAGAATTGGAAGTGGTCAGAAAGGAAGGTGTGGATTATATTCTATGCCCTCCGCATTTTCAGTATTGGTGTGCAGAACTTAATGTCTATTGAGAATGCCTTTTGGTTGTAATAAAAGGTGGGTGGGTATCAGTTTGTACATGTATTTAAAATGAGATGAGGCATTTCTCTGTGTGAAATGTCCACTGACGTGTGTGCATATTTAATTGTTTGTGACCAGGTTAGTTTTGACGTTCATGGTTAGTTCCTTGGTATCTTGCTGTCACTGTTCAACAACGCCAACAACATCGTGACTAATATTATTCAAGTTGAAAATACACTCACTAAATATATACATATTTTCTTAAGTCCTATCGTACAAAATCAGATTTTTCTTGGGTAAATTTAATATTTAAATGTAATAAACCTGATTTAAGAACTTAACTACTGGAATCGTAGCATTACTGAAGTAGAAGTATAAAATCGATTTTAATTTAAGGCCACAAATATAAAGAAGGAAAAGCCAATTCTGAATATTTATTATTTTCACTCACATGAACTAACTTTGGCATATTGGTCCTTTAGAAATTAACATTTACTGGTCAGGTTATGAACTTTACAGCATTTATAACGTGATCTACGAAGTAAATAATATTAATTCTCCTTTTGAACTATAAATTTTCATTCAATCTTTCCTTGTACACGAATATGAAATCCTTAATGTTGATCTTCACAAAACTGCTTTCAGTTAACTCTTAGTCAAAGGAATATTCGGAATCTTTTAGATGAATTATACAATCACTTTCTGCCAATTTTCACTGGTACCAAGGATCATTGTCGTGGTATAGCTCTATATACCATACATACATCTATTATATTTGATTTTAGAGTGCGCGGGGGTTTCCTTTTAATAACTTTGGGTAGGCCGAGGTCCGGTTACGAGGTCAGATCCTCGTAAGGAAGAGCTAGTCCAATAGGGCTACTCTAAATCTTTGTATTGGCTGAGAGTTACAAATCTCACTTAGTTGGAATTAAAATAGAGCTTTACACGGGGACATGGTAAGCACACAAACGATAATGGCGGAACAGTAGACGGCAAATATAAATTTGGGAAAACTAAAATATTCGTTACAATACCTTGTACAGAAATTGAGGGGGTGGGGGGAGACGATGATCAATACCGCCGAAGCGGTGAGATGACGGTTGAGTCAGTTCGACGGGGTCCAAGGGTCAATTTGCTTGTAGTTGAAGTATTCCGTTGAGATGACGGGTGGGGGGAGGGGGAACAGGGCCTTCGAGAATGGAGGCTGTGGAATTTTTCCGGTGTAAATTCCTTTGAAGAAAACGGAGGGTGAGTTTCTCCGATACGTCAAGCCGTATGTCTTTTGGCATAAGGCTTGGTTCTTGTCTGGAGATGCCGTCGTTGCGCGGAGTCAGACGGATATTCTTACGAGGAGAAGAGTTCTTAACTCGTTCTAGGGTGAATATTTGTTTTATCCAAGGAGGGATACTCGGTTATATGCCACAACGTTTCCTTGCCTTCGGCGTAGGACAACCAAAATCGAGGAGGAGTAAGATCGTCTGCTCTCGTGAGATTCTCTCGCACAAATCTCTCGATTCCTCCTCACACGGGTACATATGGACGCCTACGAATGAGGGAGGTTACTCCATAGAAGGGGGGACTATCGCCAATCCTTTGAGTAATGGTGAAGGCGGCCCGGCTGGCGTTTGTCTCAGCCGCTCCCATCGTGGATGAAAGGGTGGGGGGAAAACTTCTTGTCTTGTGTAAATACTCGGATTATTAAGGAATGCATTTCATGAGCCCGCTCCTATTCTTTCTCACGCTTTTGAGTTTCGAAAATTGCTTGTAAGCGACATGAGGCCCTTCACGTGGAGGCAATGCTTAAAAGCGAAGTTATTTCTCCTATCACGTGCTCCCTCACAATCATGTTTATTTTTTTCCGAGACAATAACCCACAGTAACGGTGAAATAATTTACCAAATTCATACCCTCTAATATATTTCAAATATAGCACAATTAAAATAATATTAAATAATAATTTTCACTTACGAACTTTAATTTTTTTGTTGTGCGGAAACACTAAACTCCGAAAAGAGAACTGGTTGGTGTATGAATTGATTTCTTCCTAGTTACATCAGGGGACCTATATCGAAAGCCTCGCTCACTAGTTAAATAGACGAATCTGTTCCCATTTCGGGGTAAGTTTAGGCATTGTCTCTATTCTGATCAATAAAGAGAAGTCCTTTATCAGAGAGTATTCATTTTTTAAGTGAAATACAAATGCCACCAGATCTTTGGAATTTTAAGTGATTACAAAGATCTTAACTCCACCAACTTGTGGCCTTCTGCGTCCTAGTCAGAGAATCATGTATTGTATAATAGCAATTGTTTGAGTTTTAATGAATTGCTTTTTTAAGGTGTTTTTTTTCTGAAACTATTAGTATTAATTATTTTTACTATAAACTAAATAACCAAACTTATTTATAGAATGCTTTCTTCTCCCGCCTATTTCTTAGTTTTAAAATCAATTATTTATATTTAAAAGCATTGTCTTTATTTATTCTAATTTAATACCTCCCTATAATATATATATATATATATATATATATATATATATATATATATATATATATATATATATTTGTATATCTCTCATAAACGCAAGAGAATGATGAAATGAATGAATCCATTATACTGCAAAGAACGAGAAAACAAAAGGGATCGATCACTTATTCCTCAGAAAAAAATTTCTAATTGCCAAAAAATCCATGCGGTGTGAATATCTAAGTAATTGCACTTAGGTAGCGAGCAACTGCTCTAATATCAGTTACAGCAATTTGCTACTTCACTCCGTTAGGCGGAAGAACAATAAAGAAAAGTTCGCATTAATCTAAATCCAAGCAGTTGCTCGCCGCCTCAGTTAAAAAAAAATATTGTGTTTATTTTCCGTTTATTTGAGGAAAAGAGTGCAAAATCTTGGCCGAATGCCTAAACTGACGAACCGGGATTGATGGAATGTTTTGTTAAAAATAGTTTCACTTCAAGACAATAAGTTCAAGCCGTTCCGTTGGGATCGATTACTGAAGGAACATTTCGGAGTGAGCTGCATACCATAAGCATATGAACTAGAATGTCACGCAAGGGGCCTTTGCTCAATTCTGCCTACAAATTTGCCTATCAACAGTGAGCAAGAAGATTACAATAGTAGACCATGGAAGAATGAAAATGCGTTAAGTAGTCAGACTAATCACTTCTCATCATGTACATATTTGAATGATTCACGGCATCATCATGAAACCTTTATAAAGAAGACTGTGTGCAGGCTGCAGCTCAAGTTGGAAGAGGTTTGGGGATGTACTGTTAAGGTGAAAATAATTTTTTACAAAAATGCCAAGATAGAGGTGCTAGAATAGCAGTTTTATTCGTCTGCAATTTATCTTAATGCAGACCGTAACATTAAAATACCTTCTGTGTTCACCTAGCAGATCATGAATGACTGGCATGAGAAAATTCAGACACATCACACAAATTGATTGGCACGCAAAATCACAGGCTATGAGCTCCATCGAAAATATTCGGGAATATCTCTAATATCTTATCAAAAGTGAAGGAGAGTATACAGCTAATTTGGCTGAATTCAACAGCTCTGGCATCCAAGAGTGGCTAAACATTAATGTCTTCTACATCCAGAACATTAAACATTACATATCACGTTTAAACAAAGACGTTATCCAGGCTCATGTGTTTATAATTTTTATTAAGACGCTCTCGTCCAATTAACTGCTCTTTAAAATTTCAAAATGCACTGATCCTTTCTCCATACCATCACAATCAGAATGTAGAAGAATAATCTCGAAAAGCAACCACGTGCCCTTCTATACCACTTGGTCTCACGATTATTGCATGGAGCTTTGAAAACGCGGCGGTTCTACCGCGAGGAGATGGTCCACGCTGTTTTATTGCGCCCCAACTGTATTTGCTTAGGGACAAATTTTCGTCATCTCACATGGCCTTCCAGCCAGCCTTCACTCCTAACTTCATCTGTGTTCCCCCGAAGGTGTCGCTGCCTTTTCCTCAAGATCGCACGAGTTGTGGAAGCTCCCACCACCCAGTAAGCCACCCCGAAGACCGTCTATATAATCACCCGACTCGGTTTAGCGTGTAGCATTCAAGACTTTCCGGCTGATACCGCATACGAGCTAAGAAAACGCTCGCCTGTCGTCATCGGAGACAAAGGCGATTTTAATTCGAGGACGAAGGCTAAATTGACATCCGTGAACTCTGCCATAGTCAATCAGCGAGTATCTGACGAGTATCTCCATCTCCGAAGGCCAAATTACGTGTGATCCCTCATCCACCCCGTAACGTAAAAAAAAACTTCCCCATTGCAGTCATCTTATCCAGACTGGCCGTTCCTTTCAACGAAAATGTAAGCAGTGCAACCGTTGACGCCTACAGATTATTCTATAATAATCTGATCTACCCGAATCGTTCTATCCTTTTTGTGCGATCCCTGCTTTAAAATCCCTTTTAATCACCAACCTGAACCCACCCACTAATCATATAATTATCACTCCTATGTCTTTTCCGGAATTTAATTTCGCCTGTGCGATCATTCCCTTTAAACCCAATATCTGTGTATGTTCATATTATATTTCTTTTTAGGTAGTAAAGGTATATTTTAGTTATTGTGTTTCATTTGTCACCTGAGACGTGTACCAGCTACCTGTTAATCTTTGGCCAACTTGGACTCTGAATTATTTGTTTTAAAAGGACATCGCAAATCTAAAAGTTAACAGTAAACCATCCCCACTGAATCAATAACTATTTGCCGTTACGAACCGGCCAGGTCAAACCTTAAGTCAACTTCGACCCCAAAACTCTAAAAGGGCATATATATATATATATATATATATATATATATATATATATATATATATATATATATATATATATATATATATATATAGTCTGGCCAGTCCACGATAACAATGATATTTAGAGCTTGTCCACTTTGTATTGCCACTTATTTTGAGGTTATGGCAATCAGTACTCATTCGAGCCCCTAGTGTTGGCTTCTTGGGAAGCATGTCAATTCTCTGTCAAGTGCCCGTCCTAGAAGTAAGTTGGATGTGCCTTCGCTGTACCTGTTCCATCACGCCGTAGAAAATAAGACCATTTTGGCAGGCCTAAACTTGGCATGCAGCGAGGTCCTTATCGTATGGGAGATAGCTAGTATCCCGATACAGTGGGTGGATGCTTGTGTCAGAAAAATTCGAGGATCGACCAAGCACTCATGGAGCATAAGACTCGTGGGGAGAGTTGGATGGTGGCAAGGAGAAAACCTTTCTGGATGAGCTTCAGGATCTCTTAGATATTGCCACAAGCGATGCCTTCCAGATCATGACTAACGTAGAAGATGCACCTTGAGGACATCTTATGCAACATGGCAGGGATCGAGGCGAAGAAATCTTGAGTCAAGTCTAGGCGTGGGAAGAGAAATGACTAAGCAGCTTCTCTCAAGTGGAGATACGTCGATCGAGAGGCCAAAGTTTGAGGGGCCGCTGTTGCCTTCAGTTACAGCCCCACATGGTCAAAGGAGTCTCAGGATGAACACAACTACCGATCTTCAACTTCAGCATGTACATCTATCTGATCCTCCCGCGAAGAGGCCCAAGAACATATTTAAATTTCCTCAAGTCGTCGGCTCCTTGGATAGAGTCAATCTCCCAGATCGTAGTGCGGCGTTCGTCACTGGCGCTGTTGCTCATGCCTTGAGCCAAGATATTTGTGATCTGACGTTGTCCCAAAGTTTGATAAGGCGGTTATATAGTCACACACGCCAAATCCAAGTCAAAAAGCGCAGAAGAACTTCCAAAACAACTGGTTCCCCTTCTCCTGCATTGGACGGGAACATGTTGCAGGATATGGGAGGGAAAACAGTGGATATGGTAGCTATTTTGGTAACTGGGCAAGGATTTCAGAAGTTTCTGGGTATTCCAACTTCTGCCCTAAGTACTGGAGAATATCAGGCCGCAACGTGTCAGGAATCGCTTGAGTCTTGGAAGATTCGCGAAGAAGTAGTCGGATTGGTCTTTAATACTTCTGCAAACAACACTGGCATCCACAGTGGTGCATGCGTCCGGATAGAGGAAGGTCTTGAAAGGGAGTTGGCAGTGTTGGCGTGCAACCATCTTTTGTTGGAGAATGTTCTCTCTGACGTCTTTCAAGTCGTCTATGGGCTCACTGGAGGAGAGTAGGTTGCCCTTTTCAATCGTTTTTAAAAGGAGTGCCGGACCATCAACAAGCAAAGGTACACGGTGGCTGAGGATACCCTCTTCGTTGGACATCTGGAGTAGTTCCGCTCCCAGATAAAGCATTATCTGGTATCTGCCATGGCTGATCAAACAAAGTGTCCACGTATGACTACTTCAAGTTCCTGAAGCCCCCAGCCCTGTTCCTTGGAGGGGGCACAACGATTTAAGCATCGTTTCATGCCCCTGGTATCATCCACCACGCGAGGCGGATGTTAAAGGGTATCTAATGCCTTAAGATGTACATGTTCCAATACCAGTTCAAGAAAACTAAACGAGAGAAGCGTAATATGACTGCCATGGCGCTGTTCATTTGCCTGGTGTACATCTGTTTTGGCACGAAGCTCCTCTCTCATTTCAAACCCCATACAACGACACAATGGCGCTGACTGAACTCTAGAAGTACACGAACCAGATGAACGTCGCTGCAACCACCAGCAATGCCCCCTAACGGCATCTCTGATATTTGGCAGGATACTCGTCTGTAACCGGGAAAGGACGGTCAAGTATTCCCCGAAATACCAGAGACAAGATGGGTTCTGGATGCGTGACTCGGATGAAGATGGAAAATGCGACCAAAGATCACCCGCGCCGGGCAAAAATTGAAGACATACGGGACATCCGCTTAGGTGCCTTCCTCACCAAAAGGTTCAATCGTGTTTTCGACGTTCTGAAGAAATGCGGAGCCTCGTAAGCAAAGCCGGGCTTCCTGCAGATACATCAATTGGCTTGGAAGGCCCAAAAACTGTACGAGGACTTTCAGAATAGAACCAAAAGTCTGAGAGTGGTGAACGACGCAACTGAACGAGGAGTTGCCCAGGCAGAGGCGTATAATGCGACACTGACGGAAGATGAGGATCAGAAGCAATTCATCTCCCTTCTCATCCAGAAACACCAAATGGCCATCCATCCTGATACCCTAAAAGACCAACCTGACTAAGGAAAAGCAAAATGTGGGGCCACCCGTAAAAATTCAGATAGACAAAATTTTATGGGTAGTTCCTTTTAATGAAGTGTAATAAAATTAGCCGTGTGGAAGAGAGAAATATCATTTTCAGTTTTTGGCACCCCGCGAATGTATATATATATATATATATATATATATATATATATATGAATATGAATATGTACCACGGAAGGAAACTGAATAAAAGGCGGATGGAGTTAGTACTTTCATCTATTCGACATTTTCACACTCATTGTGAGTTTGAAAATGTTGAATAGACGAAAGTACTAACTCCATCTGTCTTTTATTCAGTTTCCTTTCGTGGTACATATTCATATTAATATATATATATATATATATATATATATATATATATATATATATATATATATATATATATATGTGAGGAATTAAACCACGACCTGACCTTGTAACTATGCTTGTATGCACTTTCCTTATATTTTCTATCCAGTGTCAGTTGAAAAAAGGTGTGAGATACACCGAAACTGTTCTGAATTAAATTGTCTTCGGAGAATGTGGTTTAATTTTTCATCTTTTCTTGCGATATTGCATTAATTTTCATCATATATATATATATATATATATATATATATATATATATATATATATATATATATATATAGAAAGAGAGAGAGAGAGAGAGAAAGAGAAAGAAAGAGGGAGAGAAGAGGGATATAGGAGGAAAGGAAAGCATTGATTAGGTAACAGGTATATTTGTAATGATTTTCGGCACAAGATTTGGGGCGAGAGAATTTTGAATAATATTGTTCATTTTAAATGAGCCCTCAGACATATTGTGATTAGGAATTTTTTTAATCATTACTAAATAAATTATACGTATTTTGTAATAATTATCAGAATTATAGACTAGATTTTTATTTGTAAAGCAATTTGTTGATTACAATTACTTATGTGGTTGAAGAAACTAGAAGTGCATCTCCCTCTTCCTATATTTCCTTATTTCCATATATTATTTCCGTTTATTATTTTTGTTTTATCACATCTAGTGATGAGTTACCATACACAATGGATGGTACGTGTAAGAATCATCCGAAATAGCTTTGTTACATGTGCGGATAGGTCGCTCTTCCAGACCGTCATGCAAAATCACAGATATGGTGAAAATGGCATATCATGCCTACTTTGAAGAAAACTAAAGTAGGTGACCAGGATAAGCCACTTGCTCCCCATATTTGCTCTAAGAGATGTGTGGAAAAATTACGAGATTGGAGTAAAAATAAAAGGAAGAGTACGCCATTTGGTGTCACAATGGTGTGGAGGGAAAGCAAAGATCCTGTCACCGACTGCTACTTCTAAATAAAAAAAATTGAAAGGCATCAATCACAAGAACAAATACCATGATGAATACCCCAATGTTCCCTCTGCTATAAAACTAGTCCCACATAGCCCGGATCTTCCTAGACCTAAGCCTGATTTTACTATGGGTTCTAGCTCTGATTCTCTGTCTAGTGTAACTTCCGATACAACTAAATTTGATGCTTGCAAGCCAGAAGAGATCGACCAACTGGTGGCATTTACGCAAGCTGAACTCAAAGACCTGGCACGAGACATCAACCTTTCCAAAGAATCTGATGAGCTTTTAAGGTTATGTCTTCAAGAAAATTTATGCTGGCCTCACATTTTATTGATATTGGGATCGAAAAAAAAGAATTTAGGATATTTTTCACTGTTAAGTCAATCTGTAGCGATCAATTACAAGGTGAAGTAGAGCCAAAAAGTAACATCACAAATTGAACATCCCGTGGATCCTATGAAATCTTGAAACTGGGCCCAAAAATCGAACATTGAAATAATATACCATCTTTTAACAATTAATTAATGTAAAACAAAGCAAATGCTTGTAAATAATGTTAAATCACAATTTAATAATCCTTTAAGTCAATCATTGCAAACTCAGTATGAGAAGGCCGTTAATGAATTAATGGAGAATTTCTGCAAACTTGGTGCACGCATGTCAGTTAAAATTCACTTCCTTTGGTTCTACCTGGACTATTTTACTGAGAATTGTGGAAACTTGAGTGAAGAACAGGGTGTACGTTTTCACCCAGATATCCGTGTCATGGATAAGGGCTACCAAGGACGTTGGGATGTCAACTTTCTGGTATTTGGTCACTGTTAAGCATAATCGGAAGTCCCTGAAGATATTATTCATCCACGAGTACCTTTTTTGTGTTGGACTCTTCTTGGTATCAATTAGAACCTTCTGTAAACATTATGTATATAAATCAATTCAAAATTACAATTTTGTGTACATTTGCCTACAAATAGATCGGAATATGGGAATTTCTGGCATGTGCTTATATCTCAAAAACCTGATCTGATTACAAAAAATGAACATGATAGGTCGGTTTTAGCGCGAAAGACTGGCTTAAAATCAAGTATTATTTGTTAAACCTTGAAAACAGCGCAGACCAGTATAATAGATACGTCTGTCTGGCTTTGAAGTGATATCATTTAATAAACCACAAGGGGTACAAGAATCAATCAACGTATAACTGAAGAAGTTGGGTAGTCTATGTCGTAGAATTCTTTCTGATAAGAACCCTACTTACCTGACACCTCTTTTGTTTAGTGTCGTAGAATGCCCCTCCTTTTTGTTCTAGTCTCTAAGAGTGCTTAGAGTGTCTAATATATTGATATTATAAGAATATCTTAAAGCATAGAGCTGTTGTGCAACACGTAAGGATATATATAAGAGAAACGAACATTAATCCCAAAATAACTTATAATTGACCTTTATCAAATGAATACATAATATTTAAACATTAATTACAGCAATACTCTGAAGATTATCCTAAACAAAAATTAATTAAATTAGTTTACCCACAAAACTTGGTTAACGTTTTCTCTACACAACAATAATATAAAAATTAGGCTTACGGACTCGTGGAGTTTAAAGGGCCTCAGAAATATTTACTCTTGACGCGTGTAGATGGGCGGGATTCCACGGTCGTCTTGGCGAGGGTAGCAGCTGGGGGGTCCACTCGTTCTTCCGGGTGGGAAGGGTTCTTCAAGGACGAGAACCAATACGGTGCTCTATGCAACACCCAGGCAGTCGTGGTCTCTCTGGCGAGAGTGAGTCGAACTTGGCTCTTAATTCAAGTTAACTTGGAGTGCGGTGTGATCACCGAGTAACGAGCTCGAGGAGGAGCTTTTCTCCTTCGTTACTAATTTCCTTATGGACGAGGACTGAACTCAGGGAGGGTCTTCTTCACGGGCGAGGATAACGGAGGGGGGTTTCTCTGGCGAGAATAAGTTACTTAAAGTTTGGTGTGGCCACCGAATAACAGGCTCGAGGGGGAGCCTTTTCCTTCTTCTTTTCTTAATTCCTCAAAGACGAGGAATACCCCTGGTGTTTACGGTGCACCAGGATATGAGGAGTCTCTCTGGCGAGAGAAAGTCGAACTTATCCAGAGTTCACTTATCGTTTGGTTTGATAACCAGGGACTTAGCTCAAGGATGAGCTTTTTCTTAGCCCCTTAAGGTAGGTAGCCCTGCCTCTCTTGCAGGGTACTTCTTGGTCTGGCGAGCCAAGTACACTACCTCTCCAGTCTCGGTAGCTCGGTTGTGGATCCGAGGACTTCGTCACCTAGAGACTGACGTATACTACCTCGATTATGCTCAGAGTTCCTCATTTATACCTCGTCACCCCACTGGGGCAGTGGTAAGGGGGAGAGGGGCTTGAGGACGGCCCCAGGAGAGTTCTTTTTCCTAACGACATTTCCCACGAAGTCAAACATCGGCTCCTCGTTAGCCATCAAGATTGGGAGAAACCCCGTCTCCAATTTCTTGTTCGACGTGAAACTGGATCTCACTCTCCTGGGGGAGATCTTACCTTTTTGACCTTTAGGGTCTTTCATGGCACTGGGTTGAGCCACGTTGTGGTTACGCTTTCGACTCGCCGATGCCTGGGGCGGATGTCCTTGCGGTAACCGCCTTGGAACTGCACCAAGAGTGGTCGAGGGGGGGGGGAAGTGACTATTCCCTTACACACCTCCCACCGAAGAACTTAATGGGGAGAGGGGGATGCCCCCGGGAACTTAAAACAACTTACTCAACCTAGTCGAGCTTAGCAAAGTTGTATTTCTTTGAGCCCTCTCTTACATTAAGTTTCCTTACACATGAGCGCCCACGCGCGCGTTTACACAGGCAATTTGTCGAGCTAGACCTACTCGCAATACAATTTTAAATAGAAAAATAAAAAACCCTTAATTCATCGATTACCCACACAAAAAAAACAAACAAAACAAGCTACTTCCTTACCTTTCTAAGTTTTTGAGAACTTAAATCCTACCGATAAATATTAACACGAACAACAAATGAAAACATGGTTTCACGCTTATTAGGTACTGAAATAACCTTCCATGGTTTTTCGTCTCCACCTATAGAGCAGCTGTACATTATCGGCTCCTTTGATGTAGCTGATCCTAAAATGGTGCTCTGTGACCATTATTCTACCGCGCGTGAGTCGGCCGTTCGGGTTATTGAGTCTACCCCAGTATGTTACTAAATGGTAGCGGTATTTCAACCTACTCGACTTACCCATATTATGGTACTTGACTACCTTTAAACTGAACATTATGGCTAGAGCGGCCTGTTGTAGCAAGGCATAATTGATGGGAGCGTAGGTCCCATAGCTCTCCTTTAACCATGTACACGGGAAGATCGTGTCTGGGTTCGATCTTTGGGGATCGAGAAAATTTTTCCCTGCGAGGTCGTTAGTGGGCTTGGCGCTCACTACGACTTGGCGATTTAGCGGTAACTCCGTGGACGTTCCGTTCGGGGAGGAGACTACTAGGGGTAGGGGATACTCATCCGCGTCTACCATTTGATTAGTCTTACCTGGGTGCATAGCCATAGCACCTCTTTCCTCCTTCCTTGTCAACTCATTTGACTCGCTTCTCTTCGCCGGTAGTTCCTCAGGTACACCTGCTCGTACCTCTACTCTCCCTTCTTCTTCTTCCCTGATAACCCTATTTGGCTGGGTTCTCCTCGTAGGTTCTTCCTTTGGTACTCCGGCGAGTACCTCTTCCCTACTTTCTACCTCTTCCATCGTTACCCCAATTGGCTGGGTTTCCCTCGATGGTCCTTCCTTAGGTCCAGGCCGGGCTACAACTTCCTCGGCCTCTATGAGATTCTCGATAGGTGCTCTTTCGAGTGTGAGCAATCTTTCCTTTACTTCTCTCTCTTCTCTTTCAGCTTGAGCACGTTCTTTTTCCCTCTTCATTCTTCTTTCATCTATTTCTTTTTTAATCTTTATTCTCCTCTCTTTCGACTCTTTTTCCCTCTTCATTCTCCTTTCCTCGGCTTCTTGTTCTGCTTTCGCTATTTCGTTTTCCCGTCGAGTTCTTCTTTCTTCATCTTTCATTTCTATCCTTATTCTGAATTCTCGTGCTTCTCTTTTCAACAGTATTATTCTTTCGCTTGTTTTACCTCCTCTCAGCATTCTTTTTTCCTCTGTTTCTATTTTCCGCTGTATTCGGAATTCTTCACTTTTCCGGTTCATCCATATTTCCATTAATTCACGTTCTCTTTTATTCTCTCTTTTTATATCCTCTCTTTCTCTCTCAAACTTTATTAATTCTTGTTCTTCTTCTATATCCAAAATTCTTTCTTCTTCTACACAATCTATTCTTAATTCTGCCATGACGTAGTCATGCATTTCTGTGCCTTCAAGTCCCAGACTTTGGGCTTGTTGGTAAAATCTTTTGACTAGATCCATTTCGTGTTGGTCCGTCGATTTTTCCTTTCTATATTTTCAGATAATTATGCCGCCACTCACCAGGTAGCGCTCAGCATAACTTACCCTTAATCCCACTACTATGCTGATTGAAATACCACTCCGAAAACAAATTTACCACTTGACCTACCAATTACCTTGAGATTGTTACCACCCCTAACTCTACCAATTTTCCTCTCGTCAATTATTCTCTTATTCCTGATCTGATATTCCTTTACGTGTTGGCTCTTTCTTAATTAGACACCGCTGGGTTCTTTCTAATAACAACCTACAAAACCTGACACCACTTTAATTATGTCGTAGAATTCTTTCTGATAAGAACCCTACTTACCTGACACCTCTTTTGTTTAGTGTCGTAGAATGCCCCTCCTTTTTGTTCTAGTCTCTAAGAGTGCTAAGAGTGTCTAATATATTGATATTATAAGAATATCTTAAAGCATAGAGCTGTTGTGCAACACGTAAGGATATATATAAGAGAAACGAACATTAATCCCAAAATAACTTATAATTGACCTTTATCAAATGAATACATAATATTTAAACATTATTTACAGCAATACTCTGAAGATTATCCTAAACAAAAATTAATTAAATTAGTTTACCCACAAAACTTGGTTAACGTTTTCTCTACACAACAATAATATAAAAATTAGGCTTACGGACTCGTGGAGTTTAAAGGGCCTCAGAAATATTTACTCTTGACGCGTGTAGATGGGCGGAATTCCACGGTCGTCTTGGCGAGGGTAGCAGCTGGGGGGTCCACCCGTTCTTCCGGGGGGGAAGGGTTCTTCAAGGACGAGAACCAATACGGTGCTCTATGCAACACCCAGGCAGTCGTGGTCTCTCTGGCGAGAGTGAGTCGAACTTAGTTCTTAATTCAAGTTAACTTGGAGTGCGGTGTGATCACCGAGTAACGAGCTCGAGGAGGAGCTTTTCTCCTTCGTTACTAATTTCCTTATGGACGAGGACTGAACTCGGGGAGGGTCTTCTTCACGGGCGAGGATAACGGAGGATAAGTTTGTTGTTGCCACCGAATAACGGGCTCAAGGGGGAGCCTTTTCCTTCTTCTTTTCTTAACTCCTCAAGGACGAGGAATACCCCTGGTGTTTACGGTGCACCAGGATATGAGGAGTCTCTCTGGCGAGAGAAAGTCGAACTTACCCAAAGTTCACTTATCGTTTGGTTCGATAACCAGGGCCTCAGCTCAAGGATGAGCTTTTTCTTAGCCCCTTAAGGTAGGTAGCCCTGCCTCTCTTGCAGGGTACTTCTTGGTCTGGCGAGCCAAGTACACTACCTCTCCAGTCTCGGTAGCTCGGTTTTGGATCCGAGGACTTCGTCACCTAGAGACTGACGTATACTACCTCGATTATGCTCAGAGTTCCTCATTTATACCTCGTCACCCCACTGGGGCAGTGGTAAGGGGGAGAGGGGCTTGAGGACGGCCCCAGGAGAGTTCTTTTTCCTAACGGTCTTTCCCACGAAGTCAAACATCGGCTCCTCGTTAGCCATCAAGATTGGGAGAAACCCGTCTCCAATTTCTTGTTCGACGTGAAACTGGATCTCACTCTCCTGGGGGAGATCTTACCTTTTTGACCTTTAGGGTCTTTCATGGCACTGGGTTGAGCCACGTTGTGGTTACGCTTTCGACTCGCCGATGCCTGGGGCGGATGTCCTTGCGGTAACCGCCTTGGAACTGCACCAAGAGTGGTCGAGGGGGGAGGGGGGAAGTGACTATTCCCTTACACACCTCCCACCGAAGAACTTAATGGGGAGAGGGGGATGCCCCCGGGAACTTAAAACAACTTACTCAACCTAGTCGAGCTTAGCAAAGTTGTATTTCTTTGAGCCCTCTCTTACATTAAGTTTCCTTACACATGAGCGCCCACGCGCGCGTTTACACAGGCAATTTGTCGAGCTAGACCTACTCGCAATACAATTTTAAATAGAAAAATAAAAAACCCTTAATTCATCGATTACCCACACAAAAAAACAAAACAATCAAGCTAATTCCTTACCTTTCTAAGTTTTTGAGAACTTAAATCCTACCGATAAATATTAACACGAACAACAAATGAAAACATGGTTTCACGCTTATTAGGTACTGAAATAACCTTCCATGGTTTTTCGTCTCCACCTATAGAGCAGCTGTACATTATCGGCTCCTTTGATGTAGCTGATCCTAAAATGGTGCTCTGTGACCATTATTCTACCGCGCGTGAGTCGGCCGTTCGGGTTATTGAGTCTACCCCAGTATGTTACTAAATGGTAGCGGTATTTCAACCTACTCGACTTACCCATATTATGGTACTTGACTACCTTTAAACTGAACATTATGGCTAGAGCGGCCTGTTGTAGCAAGGCATAATTGATGGGAGCGTAGGTCCCATAGCTCTCCTTTAACCATGTACACGGGAAGATCGTGTCTGGGTTCGATCTTTGGGGATCGAGAAAATTTTTCCCTGCGAGGTCGTTAGTGGGCTTGGCGCTCACTACGACTTGGCGATTTAGCGGTAACTCCGTGGACGTTCCGTTCGGGGAGGAGACTACTAGGTGTAGGGGATACTCATCCGCGTCTACCATTTGATTAGTCTTACCTGGGTGCATAGCCATCGCACCTCTTTTCTCCTTCCTTGTCAACTCATTTGACTCGCTTCTCTTCGCCGGTAGTTCCTCAGGTACACCTGCTCGTACCTCTACTCTCCCTTCTTCTTCTTCACTGATAACCCCATTTCGGCTGGGTTCTCCTCGTAGGTTCTTCCTTTGGTACTCCGGCGAGTACCTCTTCCCTACTTTCTACCTCTTCCATCGTTACCACAATTGGCTGGGTTTCCCTCGATGGTCCTTCCTTAGGTCCAGGCCGGGCTACAACTTCCTCGGCCTCTATGAGATTCTCGATAGGTGCTCTTTCGAGTGCGAGCAATCTTTCCTTTTCTTCTCTCTCTTCTCTTTCAGCTTGAGCACGTTCTTTTTCCCTCTTCATTCTTCTTTCATCTATTTCTTTTTTAATCTTTATTCTCCTCTCTTTCGACTCTTTTTCCTTCTTCATTGTCTTTTCCTCGGCTTCTTGTTCTGCTTTCGCTATTTCGTTTTCCCGTCGAGTTCTTCTTTCTTCATCTTCCATTTCTATCCTTATTCTGAATTCTCGTGCTTCTCTTTTCAACAGTATTATTCTTTCGCTTGTTTTACCTCCTCTCAGCATTCATTTTTCCTCTGTTTCTATTTTCCGCTGTATTCGGGATTCTTCACTTTTCCGGTTCATCCATATTTCCATTAATTTACGTTCTCTTTTATTCTCTCTTTTTATATCCTCTCTCTCTCTCTCAAACTTTATTAATTCTTGTTCTTCTTCTATATCCAAAATTCTTTCTTCTTCTACACAATCTATTCTTAATTCTGCCATGACGTAGTCATGCATTTCTGTGCCTTCAAGTCCCAGACTTTGGGCTTGTTGGTAAAATCTTTTGACTGGATCCATTTCGTGTTGGTCCGTCGATTTTTCCTTTCTATATTTTCCGATAATTATGCCGCCACTCACCAGGTAGCGCTCAGCATAACTTACCCTTAATCCCACTACTATGCTGATTGAAATACCACTCCGAAAACAAATTTACCACTTGACCTACCAATTACCTTGAGATTGTTACCACCCCTAACTCTACCAATTTTCCTCTCGTCAATTATTCTCTTATTCCTGATCTGATATTCCTTTACGTGTTGGCTCTTTCTTAATTAGACACCGCTGGGTTCTTTCTAATAACAACCTACAAAACCTGACACCACTTTAATTATGTCGTAGAATTCTTTCTGATAAGAACCCTACTTACCTGACACCTCTTTTGTTTAGTGTCGTAGAATGCCCCTCCTTTTTGTTCTAGTCTCTAAGAGTGCTAAGAGTGTCTAATATATTGATATTATAAGAATATCTTAAAGCACAGAGCTGTTGTGCAACACGTAAGGATATATATAAGAGAAACGAACATTAATCCCAAAATAACTTATAATTGACCTTTATCAAATGAATACATAATATTCAAACATTATTTACAGCAATACTCTGAAGATTATCCTAAACAAAAATTAATTAAATTAGTTTACCCACAAAACTTGGTTAACGTTTTCTCTACACAACAATAATATAAAAATTAGGCTTACGGACTCGTGGAGTTTAAAGGTCCTCAGAAATATTTACTCTTAACGCGTGTAGATGGGCGGAATTCCACGGTCGTCTTGGCGAGGGTAGCAGCTGGGGGGTCCACCCGTTCTTCCGGGGGGGAAGGGTTCTTCAAGGACGAGAACCAATACGGTGCTCTATGCAACACCCAGGCAGTCGTGGTCTCTCTGGCGAGAGTGAGTCGAACTTGGTTCTTAATTCAAGTTAACTTGGAGTGCGGTGTGATCACCGAGTAACGAGCTCGAGGAGGAGCTTTTCTCCTTTGTTACTAATTTCCTTATAGACGAGGACTGAACTCGGGGAGGGTCTTCTTCACGGGCGAGGATAACGGAGGATAAGTTTGTTGTTGCCACCGAATAACGGGCTCAAGGGGGAGCCTTTTCCTTCTTCTTTTCTTAATTCCTCAAGGACGAGGAATACCCCTGGTGTTTACGGTGCACCAGGATATGAGGAGTCTCTCTGGCGAGAGAAAGTCGAACTTACCCAAAGTTCACTTATCGTTTGGTTCGATAACCAGGGCCTCAGCTCAAGGATGAGCTTTTTCTTAGCCCCTTAAGGTAGGTAGCCCTGCCTCTCTTTGCAGGGTACTTCTTGGTCTGGCGAGCCAAGTACACTACCTCTCCAGTCTCGGTAGCTCGGTTGTGGATCCGAGGACTTCGTCACCTAGAGACTGACGTATACTACCTCGATTTTTCTCAGAGATCCTCATGTATACCTCATCACCCCACTGGGGGAGTGGTAAGGGGGAGAGGGGCTTGAGGACGGCCCCAGGAGAGTTTTTTTTCCTAACGGTCTTTCCCACGAAGTCAAACATCGGCTTCTCGTTAGCCATCGAGATTGGGAGAAACCCGTCTCCAATTTCTTGTTCGACGTGAAACTGGATCTCACTCTCCTGGGGGAGATCTTACCTTTTTGACCTTTAGGGTCTTTCATGGCACTGGGTTGAGCCACGTTGTGGTTACGCTTTCGACTCGCCGATGCCTGGGGCGGATGTCCTTGCGGTAACCGCCTTGGAACTGCACCAAGAGTGGTCGAGGGGGGGGGGGAAGTGACCATTCCCTTACAGTGTATAAGAACGCAAATGGTGCGCATGAGATTGGCTATTAGTATTTGTGATAAGAGGAGTGATTTTTAACTCATTCTTTATAGAATGAATAAATATACATACAGGGTGACCCTCAAAATACGGTCCTGCACACAGTTTCTGTGATTTATTCCTTTAATAATCACTATTAATTTAGAGAATATGAAAGGAGCAACGCCTATGAACACAACTAGCTCCAGCAAAGAATATACTGCGTCAAACATTACTACAAGACAGGCTCGTTCAAGAAAGTGCAGGAGAAATTCGTGCATCTGTTCAAATGTGAAAAAGCTCTCTACAAGAGCAGAATTCAGGACTAGGTGGACCACTTTAATAACTATGGGATAGTGGAGAACCGTCCAAGCCATTCAGGATACCGCAGGAAGAGTACAACTGAGCGGGTCGAAAGCGTGAGAGTGTCAGCTCAGCAGAGTCCAAAACACTGTGTGCGCAATCGAAGTCAGTTCCTCAATATATCTCGTGAGACTTGCAGGAGAGTGATATTAATAGATGTAAAGTCCTCTTCATACATAATATAAAGACAGCAGACCCTAACAAGCTCAGAGAAGGAGCAGAGAAAGGCTATGTCAGGCAAGATACTGGAGAAGATTCAGGTGACCCAAACTTTCCTTAACCTCCTTTGGACCTCAGATGAAGCTCAATTGCATCTTAAAGGAAAGGTAAACTCGAAGGCAAATGTTTTCTTGGGTCCTCCAAACCAAATGAGGTAGCCTCTTGGCCCCTAAACTCCACTTAGTGCACGGTATCGACTGAAATCTCAGCCTGTGGCATCATCGGACCATTCCACTTCGAGAAATCTGGAGCAACTGTGACAGTCACCAAGGAGCAGTATGTTGAGGTCCTCAAAACATCCAAAAGGGAGCTGCAAACCCTGTTTTGGTCGCTTATGGGGAATTTTTTTGCAAGATGAACAAGCTCTCATACCTCCACCCTGTCCCGAGATTGGCTGAAAAGGATCTTTAGTGGCTGTGTGACCAATCCTAAGACTGATGGTGAGTGGACACCTCACAGCCCAGACCTTTGCCACCCATATTTCTTTTTTTTGGCTACCTTAAAGGCAGCGTGTACGCAGGGAGACCCAGGACAATCAGAAAACTCAAGGAAGCCATCAGGGAGAAGATCAGAGCCATTAGTCGGTCGGTTTGTAAGGACGACATGGACAACTTTATGCCTCGCTTCAAGAAGTTCACAGGGTTAAATGGAGCTCATCTCGAACACATGCTCTAGAATAAAGAAGAAAATTCTAAAGACCCTCATGTTTTGATATGATGTTTTTAAACACAATATATTATTTATCACCAAAGTTTCATTCAATCCTTGCAGAAAATTATCAAATAAGGCCTATCAAAATTTAAGGCCCGTTTTTGAGGGGTGATGATGCATATGAATTTAAATTTGTGGGTTTGTGGTTTAGAGAATGTATTATCTAGTTGATTCTCTTAAGTTTTATGTTTATCACCAGAACAAGTAGTCATGTTAATATTAACATAAATCATGAATATCATGGTGAAGTATTCTTTAGTGCATAACTAATAATTCTTCTGACAATCAATCAGATATTCATGAAAGATGAAAAACCCTCCGACAAAATAAAATATTATTATAACTAAATTGAACCAAACCATTAATTAGTCATAATAGAAAGAGAACAGTATTCGAAAAAATGCGAAGATCTCTTCTTTGATACACCCCAAATTAGGACCAAATCTTTCAACGATTTTCTACGCAAAAATTCCCAAAGGAATAACCCATATGATCTATTTATACTGTCTTTCTAAGACGAAAAGCCGGAATCTCCTTATGACCTATAATATCAGCGTCTGGATCCCATTAGTACCATCTTTCATAGTGTCTAGCGAGATCCTTATTAAATTTAGTTGGGAAACTATCCCCAATTCCTTTAATCCTTTCACAATATTTGGTTGAAAAGCTTTGGAACTTAGATTTTCCCAACAGGAAAATGTTAATTGCCTACTTACAAAAGTTCCAGTGGAGGAAGAAATTAATATCCTTTCGGCACCCCTCTATATTGATTCTGATTTGCTCCTTCCGTGTGCGGAAATTATTAACCTTGTAATTTTATGTCTAACAGATAGTAACATATTTAATGTAAATGTCAAATTTTCATATAAAACAGATGCCATTTTTTGTCATTGAAATGCAACTTCTTTGAAAATAAAATTAATTTAAATGAGGTTTGTGTTTAAAAATAAAAGTAACTATGATGTTCTACTGGAAAATCATTTTTTAAATAAATGAAATTCATATGTATTTCTTACATTTAGATCTCCACAAATCTTTCATTCATTAAGAATGAACTTCACAGCATCCAGTAAAGACTTCTTTGGTTTCATAATTCTGAGTTAATTGAACAGTGTGCAACTGGAACAAATGCTACTTTACTTCGTATATGTAAAAGTATATGATGAGTCTATAAAAAGTCTCCATTCATCAGTTTTATAGTGGAAGCTTAAAGATTAAATTAATCCACTGATATGTTTGCAATATACCAGCATAGTATTTTCGTGAACGTTGAAAAACTTTCAAAACTCTTCATCGCTTCTGCGGTACTAGTAATAGGTTGTTTCTGAAGCTAGTAAATCTTTTTCACCTAGTCTAAAACCAATTAATTGGGCTGACTCCTTTGATAGACCAAGGTGTCTGGTCAAGTTGTTCAGTTTAGCTTGATATAAAGGATCGTGTTATTTTAATTCTAAACTGAAAGGCATATATGATGAAGAGGTGTCCATTTCTTCATATTATTCATTACTCTAATAAAAAATATCTAGATTAATTGATGATGCTGGTATGGGTACCACTCGGCTGTGAGGAACTGGTCGTCTGGCAGAGGGAAGATCAGGATAAACATGTTGCTTGTCTTTCATGTTCACTCCTGAAATAAAATGACTAAAAATTAACAATCACACAGTAAAACGTACTTTTACAATATATATATATATATATACATATATATATATATATATATATATATATATATATATATATATATATATATATATATATATATATATATATATATATATTAAAATGATAAATTAAGATAAATTCATAATAAAATATACAATAAAAATCTAATCTTACCTATTAAGAGAGTAAGGTAAAATTATAATTGGTCTCATGATCTTTACTTTGCATTCTCGCCGCTTCATTGATATAACAAAAGGGAGTGATTTGATTTTGCCTTAACTCCAGTTTCTTAGATTTTCAACACACGTCTTAGAATAGAAATGAGATGAAATTTTTTTATCTGGATCCTCTAATTTCATCCCAAAATATGCGTGGTAACGCTTTCACAAATGACTTGTTTTTGATTGATGTCCGGGCAAAGTTACTTGCCCGCAGATAAAACAAAACCTCTTTTCTGTTCATTTTTTAAATGTTCTGAAATAAATATCAAAACATTTAATCATTTATATATATTTCCAAAATAAATTGGCAGTAAGGAAAGAATTTAAAATGAAAATAAATCTTTTTAGAAGAGAAAAATGTAGGTTTTTACTAAACTAATCATTGAAAATAGATGAAAACCACCATTGTTATGGAAAAATAGATTTTTCTGTATTGAGCTTTGACATTCAACTTATTATTTTTAACAATTTTAGCATTTATTATAAATATATATTTCTTATTTTTCCTAGGGGTACAATTTGATCAAAAACATATGTATAAAAATCACATACAGTGTAACATTTTGAACATTAATCACCAATCACAAGGCTTAGGAAAAAAACAATTGATAGCAACCATATCAATGGCAATTAAGAATCTAATTATGATAGCTAATGCTAATGAGATAAATACAACTTTTTTCTTCAGAGATGCGCTCTTTATATACAACTATATTTGTGACATCACACTATTGTATATCAAGAAATTTCTTGAATTACCAAATATGATGCAAAAAGATTGTGCAGTGCATCATAACTGCTGCATGATATACAAATAACATCAAATGATAGTCAACATGCTCAGGTGCTACTACATTTTCCTAAGTTAATGAAGAATTTTCAGAACATAACACCCAAAAAGTAAATGTTGTATTTTTTAGAAAGTAAAAATAGCAAAAAGTTATGACCTGATTAAAAAACAATTCCAGATTCGAATTAAGCGCTTTGAACTACAGAAAAGTCAGTTAAAAAAGAACTTGACAACTAAAATGTCACAGATTAAAGTTATCTGCAATTTATTTGTGGATTTAAAAAAAAAAAACTAATAGCTTAAATTAACACTTTCCATTGGTTTGGTTCAGATAAGTTAATGATGTATTCTCTTGCTTGACTTGACTTGCTTGCTTGACATATATATATGTATATGATATTGAATTTATTTCAAAGTTGTTAGGTAAGTTTAATATTAAGAATTCTTTAATCAACTAGAAAATTCTTCTGGAGTTTATCAACTCTTTTGGCTGTTCAATTAGTATGAGTGGCGCTCCCTCCGCAAGAGAGTGAGGAATTCCAGGAGATCTTTCTTGGCAAATTAAGAAATTCTAAATATTACCCTTAGCTAACCGCATTGATTTGATCGTTATTGTTCAATTGCCAAAAAATTAGATGGGTGAAGAACCAAGCGAATATTCAATTTCTGATCTTTAACAGAAGATTCTTGAAGTTTCTTTTTTTAGAAAAATGGATGGTTACCCAGTCGTATGGTTGGCGCTAGTGAAGAGGAGTGAGGAACTACAAGAGATTTTTCAAGCCGATTAAAGAATTCTTACTATTACCCATATCTAACCACATATAAAATATATATATACATATATATATATATATATATATATATATATACATATATATATATATATATATATATATATATATATATATATATATATATATATATATATATATATATATATATATATATATATATATATATATATATATGATGAAAATTAATGCAATATCGCAAAAAAAGATGAGGAATTAAACCACATTCTTCGAAGACAACTTAATTCAGAACAGTTTCGGTGTATCTCACACCCTTTTTCAACTGACACTGGATAGAAAATATAAGAAAAGTGTATATAAGCATAACACATGGTCAGGTCGTGAAAGATCCCCTCTTCTCTTATATTTTCTATCCAGTGTCAGTTGAAAAAGTGTGTGAGATACACCGAAACTGTTTTGAATTAAATTATCTTCGGAGAATGTGAGTCAATTCCTCATATATATATGTGATAGAACGAGTTGAATCTGTGTTAAATTCAACTCCTATCCCATATTAGTTAAAACCTCGAGGAGGCCCACGTGCATCTTCGATTCGAGGCTTGGAGTCTTATCAACAGCTGCCGGACGTCAATGTTTAAACAAGGAGGTTATCGTCCCCCCGTTCGCCCTCATACGCCGACCTCGCCAGATCGAGTTAGGCTTATGAACAGATAAGGCATTTTTCTCCGGCCCAGCTGTGCGTTCCCTCCAAGCTTTCACTCCATTTTCCCCAACGCCAAGGAGATGTCCTGGCTATTTATATGGAAACTTTACCACTAAGATCAGATTGGAGATCCAGATTTTCGTCGCGAAACATCACCACGACCCTCTCTCCCTTTGTGCGCCAAGGGACCTCGGCCTCGAGATTCACCATCACTTGTCCAGGAGGACAATATTCCTTGAGTGCCAAAGGTTCGAGCCTTTAGTGACGTCAAGTCCCCAAGGCATTCCCCCCTGCTGTTCAAGGAGAACAGCATTAGAACAGTCATTGTTCGTTTTGAGCCCTTCGCCAAGAAACGGTTCTCATCCCCCCCCTGTTGTTCAAGGAGAACAACATTAGAACAGCCATTGTTCGTTTTGAGCCCTTCGCCAAGAAACGGTTCTCATCCCCCGCTGTTGTTCAAGGGAGAACAACATTAGAACAGCCATTGTTCGTTTTGAGCCCTTTGCCAAAAAACGGTTCTCCCCCCCCCCCCCTGTTGTTCAAAGGATAACAACATTAGAACAGCCATTGTTCTTGAGCCCGTAGACAAAAGACGGTTCTCATCCCCCCCTTTGTTCAGAAGAGAACAACCTAGAACAGCCATTGTTCTTCCAGCCGTTCGTCGAGTAACGGTTCTCCTTTCCAAGACACCTCTTCGGGATCCTTTTATCCCCCCCCCCTTCGGCTGGAACTCGCCAGCGGACCGAATATTCCTTCAAGTACCTTCCACTGCACCCTAATGAAGTTACGTAAGCCAAGCGTCACCTTTTGAGTATTGATCCCTTATTTGTCAATTCTATCCTGTGCTTTAAATGGTTTATTGAACCATCCCATCTCTTTAACTCCATATTTGTTTTACCTTTTTTGATCCCTTAAATCCTTGGATTAGCCCGAGTCTCCACGACCCTTTCCATTCTGTTTGTCAATATTTTCCGTTTTGTGTTTGCTGATAGTTATTATTAATAAAACTCTATTTTATTAATGATAGCAATATTATTATCCTTGAGCTCAGTTCCACTTCTTAAGCATTTTTAAAGATACATAATATCGGCCGCCAAGACAGTAAAACGCACTCTAGAGATAATTAAGGAAGTTCCCTCAACGAATAGTGTTATATATAGTATCGTCGGGAGTCATTCTACGACATATATATATATACTATTTAATTTGGTATCAGGTGTGTAAGGTTTTACGCTATATCTTTGCAAACACTGGTCTCAGTCAAGTAAAGCATAGTGTTATTCGTTATAATAATAGAATATAGTAGTTCCCTTTTGTTTTAACGATTGCTATCCCCTTTTTTTTTGAAACTTAAGAAGCTGGAGTAGCTCAAGGAACGGTTATAATAATTTGTTGTTTTTGTGATTTTAGTCAGTGTTTATTTAGATTGAGAAACCAAGTACGAATAGGTCAGTGCCCATATTTAGGTAGGCTAATTCTATAGAGGCATAATTCTTGTTGCAAGGAATTTTAGTTGGTTGACTAGTGCCCCCCAAGTGCAAAGATGACTCCGTTCGAAATCTTTAAAGCGCAAGGAGAGTCCTGTGGACTTTCCGGAAAAGAACTAATTAAGTACATTCAAGAGGAGCAAAGAAGAGAAATACAACGAGAAGAAAGAGAAAGAGAGGAACGGATAAGACTTGCTGACCTTCAGATTGAATTAGCTCGGATTAAAGCAGAAGTTCAAAGAAAAAAGGTAGAGAAAGAAAGAGAAAGAGAGGAACGAGAAAAAGAAATCCAACGAGAAGAAAGAAGGACGGATTCGTGCCCCTTCCTAGGAAAGCTGACAAAGTTTCCGAGCCCCGTAAACCCCCAAAACTTCTTTCCCCAAAACCAACAACGGGACTCCAAACCTCCCTTTAAGACTTCTCCTCCATTTCTCTTCCCGAAGCGACCAACCATATGCTTCACCTGTGGAGTATAAAACCACATGAGCTGGAATTGCCCCCAAAATTCTAGGCTTAAAAGCGGACCAGGCAACCAAGTTCACCAGATTAATGCGACCCCGGCTCCTTCGGTGGTGCAGACCCAAGCAGAAACTTCTCCCCATCCGTCAGGCCACCAGGTAAATTTTTTTTGGAATAAAAGTTCAGCGGGAACTTTGAAATATGAGGAGGGCAGCGTGGACAGCTGTCGAGTATCGACTCTCGTCAGGGACACAGGATGTTCGTGCTTCATCGTGTCCGACGAACTCCTCCCAGTGGCCTCTAACCACGAAAAATTTGCGGTGGTACGTGACTACCTTGGGCGGGCGAACAGATTCCCCGTCGCTAGATGTTACCTGCAGTGTCAATATTATAATGGCTGGGCTGAAGTCATTGTAGCACCCATAAAATTCTGTTCCGTACTTATAGGACAGAGCCCCCAAGTAAGTTTCGACCCTGTGTTTCAGGCCGCCCTTCCTCAAGGCTGAGATAAGAAAGAAGCCCAGGAGCCCGTCCCCATCAGAACCCCGATACCGTCCGATTTCTCGGAGACCCCTAACCAGGACTTTAGGACGGAAAAAGAGGAATGTGATTCACTAAAACCCTTAGGTGATAAGGCCCCAGACAAGGACACGGAGACTGTCCCTGGACCCCAAGAAAAAAAAAAACCCAACGCGCCCATGGAGATACCTTCGTAGAACTGGACGAAGCATCGGCGCTTGAAGAGGATTGCCCCGCGGAGTCCCTTAAGGTAATCCAGACAGTGTGCATCCAACCTGATGCCGATTACACTCCTCATTCCCTACCAAGCGAGTCTTTGGAACCCTCTGACCTGGATAGTGACGCGCAGCTGACACCACGTCAGAAGAGTCAGCTCCAAGAACTAATTAAATGGAATCACCATTTATCCACCCTATTAGCTCTTTTCAAGCAACTGCGTGAAAATGGCCTCACCATTGGCCCCAGCAAATGCCAGTTTGCCCACGAAACCATTAAATATTTGGGTTTCAAAATAGGATGAAGCAAGTTAGGTCCCCACGAGAACAAGATTAAGGCAATCGCCGACATGCCCCTCCCGATTACAAAGAAGCCATTAAGATCGTTCCTAGGATCAGCTTCTCCCTATCAGCAATTTGTTCCGAATTTCGCTGCAACTTTGGCCCCCCTATGCCCCCTTCAGGAAAAGAATTTCTCCGATCGTTTACGTTGGAATGATGTCGCTGTTTCCCATTTTAATAAGCTCAAAAGTAAGTTCATTTCTGCCCCCATTTTAAAGTTGCCCAACCCGGAAAAATCCTTTGGGGTTAAGACCGACGTGATCAACGAGGGCATTGGAGGTGTACTCCTTCAATACGTGGATGACAGAACGAGTCATCCAGTTGCATATGCTAGCCATCTATTATTACCACGCGAAAAGAGATATGCCACTAGAGAAAAGATAGCTCTATCAATTATCTGGGTCATAGACAAATTCAAGCTGTACTTGTTATGTAAAGATTTTCAAATAGGAACCGACCACCGTCCGTTAGCCTATATTAGGAATTTGAGACACTCAAACGGCCGCATCATGCGCTGGAGTTTACTCTTGCAAGAGTATCAATTTAAAATAAATTATATCAAAGGTTCCGATAACCAGGTCGCTGACGCACTCAGTAGGAATGCGTTACCGAATAGCGTAGAACAATTGTATTCATAGGATTAGTATCTCCATGTAGGTATATACCGTCTTGTACGACTTAATTTAAGATTCTTTTGTAATATAATTAATTAATGTATATGTCTGAATTTTGTAACGCTCAATGTCTAATTTTTTTTGATGTATATATATTTGTTCTTATTAATTTATGTATAAATTATTTTGTCCCGTATGTACTAAGTTTATAACATTTCATTGTTCCATGCCCTTTTTTTTTATTAAGTTGTATTAAAGGTTATTTTCCCCTGTAATCTAAAGATCAAAATAATCATGTATTGAGGTAATACTAGTTAGGTGCAGGAAGATACGGTTGGTACAAGAAAACGAGTTCCCTACAACGGAGCTCTATCGTTGTCCCTTCTCTCTTTTTTTTTTCGAAGTGACAACTTCCCCTGGAATGGAGGGGTGTGATAGAACGAGTTGAATCTGTGTTAAATTCAACTCCTATCCCATATTAGTTAAAACCTCGAGGAGGCCCACGTGCATCTTCGATTCGAGGCTTGGAGTCTTATCAACAGCTGCCGGACGTCAATGTTTAAACAAGGAGGTTATCGTCCCCCCGTTCGCCCCAATACGCCGACCTCGCCAGATCGAGTTAGGCTTATGAACAGATAAGGCATTTTTCTCCGGCCCAGCTGTGCGTTCCCTCCAAGCTTTCACTCCATTTTCCCCCACGCCAAGGAGATGTCCTGGCTATTTATATGGAAACTTTACCACTAAGATCAGATTGGAGATCCAGATTTTCGTCGCGAAACATCACCACGACCCTCTCTCCCTTTGTGCGCCAAGGGACCTCGGCCTCGAGATTCACCATCACTTGTCCAGGAGGACAATATTCCTTGAGTGCCAAAGGTTCGAGCCTTTAGTGACGTCAAGTCCCCAAGGCATTCCCCCCTGCTGTTCAAGGAGAACAGCATTAGAACAGTCATTGTTCGTTTTGAGCCCTTCGCCAAGAAACGGTTCTCATCCCCCCCCTGTTGTTCAAGGAGAACAACATTAGAACAGCCATTGTTCGTTTTGAGCCCTTCGCCAAGAAACGGTTCTCATCCCCCGCTGTTGTTCAAGGGAGAACAACATTAGAACAGCCATTGTTCGTTTTGAGCCCTTCGCCAAGAAACGGTTCTCACCCCCCCCCCTGTTGTTCAAAGGAGAACAACATTAGAACAGCCATTGTTCTTGAGCCCGTAGACAAGAGACGGTTCTCATCCCCCCCTTTGTTCAGAAGAGAACAACCTAGAACAGCCATTGTTCTTCCAGCCGTTCGTCGAGTAACGGTTCTCCTTTCCAAGACACCTCTTCGGGATCCTTTTATCCCCCCCCCCTTCGGCTGGAACTCGCCAGCGGACCGAATATTCCTTCAAGTACCTTCCACTGCACCCTAATGAAGTTACGTAAGCCAAGCGTCACCTTTTGAGTATTGATCCCTTATTTGTCAATTCTATCCTGTGCTTTAAATGGTTTATTGAACCATCCCATCTCTTTAACTCCATATTTGTTTTACCTTTTTTGATCCCTTAAATCCTTGGATTAGCCCGAGTCTCCACGACCCTTTCCATTCTGTTTGTCAATATTTTCCGTTTTGTGTTTGCTGATAGTTATTATTAATAAAACTCTATTTTATTAATGATAGCAATATTATTATCCTTGAGCTCAGTTCCACTTCTTAAGCATTTTTAAAGATACATAATATCGGCCGCCAAGACAGTAAAACGCACTCTAGAGATAATTAAGGAAGTTCCCTCAACGAATAGTGTTATATATAGTATCGTCGGGAGTCATTCTACGACATATATATATATACTATTTAATTTGGTATCAGGTGTGTAAGGTTTTACGCTATATCTTTGCAAACACTGGTCTCAGTCGAGTAAAGCATAGTGTTATTCGTTATAATAATAGAATATAGTAGTTCCCTTTTGTTTTAACGATTGCTATCCCCTTTTTTTTTTTGAAACTTAAGAAGCTGGAGTAGCTCAAGGAACGGTTATAATAATTTGTTGTTTTTGTGATTTTAGTCAGTGTTTATTTAGATTGAGAAACCAAGTACGAATAGGTCAGTGCCCATATTTAGGTAGGCTAATTCTATAGAGGCATAATTCTTGTTGCAAGGAATTTTAGTTGGTTGACTAGTGCCCCCCAAGTGCAAAGATGACTCCGTTCGAAATCTTTAAAGCGCAAGGAGAGTCCTGTGGAGTTTCCGGAAAAGAACTAATTAAGTACATTCAAGAGGAGCAAAGAAGAGAAATACAACGAGAAGAAAGAGAAAGAGAGGAACGGATAAGACTTGCTGACCTTCAGATTGAATTAGCTCGGATTAAAGCAGAAGTTCAAAGAAAAAAGGTAGAGAAAGAAAGAGAAAGAGAGGAACGAGAAAAAGAAATCCAACGAGAAGAAAGAAGGACGGATTCGTGCCCCTTCCCAGGAAAGCTGACAAAGTTTCCGAGCCCCGTAAACCCCCAAAACTTCTTTCCCCAAAACCAACAACGGGACTCCAAACCTCCCTTTAAGACTTCTCCTCCATTTCTCTTCCCGAAGCGACCAACCATATGCTTCACCTGTGGAGTATAAAACCACATGAGCTGGAATTGCCCCCAAAATTCTAGGCTTAAAAGCGGACCAGGCAACCAAGTTCACCAGATTAATGCGACCCCGGCTCCTTCGGTGGTGCAGACCCAAGCAGAAACTTCTCCCCATCCGTCAGGCCACCAGGTAAATTTTTTTTGGAATAAAAGTTCAGCGGGAACTTTGAAATATGAGGAGGGCAGCGTGGACAGCTGTCGAGTATCGACTCTCGTCAGGGACACAGGATGTTCGTGCTTCATCGTGTCCGACGAACTCCTCCCAGTGGCCTCTAACCACGAAAAATTTGCGGTGGTACGTGACTACCTTGGGCGGGCGAACAGATTCCCCGTCGCTAGATGTTACCTGCAGTGTCAATATTATAATGGCTGGGCTGAAGTCATTGTAGCACCCATAAAATTCTGTTCCGTACTTATAGGACAGAGCCCCCAAGTAAGTTTCGACCCTGTGTTTCAGGCCGCCCTTCCTCAAGGCTGAGATAAGAAAGAAGCCCAGGAGCCCGTCCCCATCAGAACCCCGATACCGTCCGATTTCTCGGAGACCCCTAACCAGGACTTTAGGACGGAAAAAGAGGAATGTGATTCACTAAAACCCTTAGGTGATAAGGCCCCAGACAAGGACACGGAGACTGTCCCTGGACCCCAAGAAAAAAAAAAACCCAACGCGCCCATGGAGATACCTTCGTAGAACTGGACGAAGCATCGGCGCTTGAAGAGGATTGCCCCGCGGAGTCCCTTAAGGTAATCCAGACAGTGTGCATCCAACCTGATGCCGATTACACTCCTCATTCCCTACCAAGCGAGTCTTTGGAACCCTCTGACCTGGATAGTGACGCGCAGCTGACACCACGTCAGAAGAGTCAGCTCCAAGAACTAATTAAATGGAATCACCATTTATCCACCCTATTAGCTCTTTTCAAGCAACTGCGTGAAAATGGCCTCACCATTGGCCCCAGCAAATGCCAGTTTGCCCACGAAACCATTAAATATTTGGGTTTCAAAATAGGATGAAGCAAGTTAGGTCCCCACGAGAACAAGATTAAGGCAATCGCCGACATGCCCCTCCCGATTACAAAGAAGCCATTAAGATCGTTCCTAGGATCAGCTTCTCCCTATCAGCAATTTGTTCCGAATTTCGCTGCAACTTTGGCCCCCCTATGCCCCCTTCAGGAAAAGAATTTCTCCGATCGTTTACGTTGGAATGATGTCGCTGTTTCCCATTTTAATAAGCTCAAAAGTAAGTTCATTTCTGCCCCCATTTTAAAGTTGCCCAACCCGGAAAAGTCCTTTGGGGTTAAGACCGACGTGATCAACGAGGGCATTGGAGGTGTACTCCTTCAATACGTGGATGACAGAACGAGTCATCCAGTTGCATATGCTAGCCATCTATTATTACCACGCGAAAAGAGATATGCCACTAGAGAAAAGATAGCTCTATCAATTATCTGGGTCATAGACAAATTCAAGCTGTACTTGTTATGTAAAGATTTTCAAATAGGAACCGACCACCGTCCGTTAGCCTATATTAGGAATTTGAGACACTCAAACGGCCGCATCATGCGCTGGAGTTTACTCTTGCAAGAGTATCAATTTAAAATATATTATATCAAAGGTTCCGATAACCAGGTCGCTGACGCACTCAGTAGGAATGCGTTACCGAATAGCGTAGAACAATTGTATTCATAGGATTAGTATCTCCATGTAGGTATATACCGTCTTGTACGACTAAATTTAAGATTCTTTTGTAATATAATTAATTAATGTATATGTCTGAATTTTGTAACGCTCAATGTCTAATTTTTTTTGATGTATATATATTTGTTCTTATTAATTTATGTATAAATTATTTTGTCCCGTATGTACTAAGTTTATAACATTTCATTGTTCCATGCCCTTTTTTTTTATTAAGTTGTATTAAAGGTTATTTTCCCCTGTAATCTAAAGATCAAAATAATCATGTACTGAGGTAATACTAGTTAGGTGCAGGAAGATACGGTTGGTACAAGAAAACGAGTTCCCTACAACGGAGCTCTATCGTTGTCCCTTCTCTCTTTTTTTTTTCGAAGTGACAACTTCCCCTGGAATGGAGGGGTGTGATAGAACGAGTTGAATCTGTGTTAAATTCAACTCCTATCCCATATTAGTTAAAACCTCGAGGAGGCCCACGTGCATCTTCGATTCGAGGCTTGGAGTCTTATCAACAGCTGCCGGACGTCAATGTTTAAACAAGGAGGTTATCGTCCCCCCGTTCGCCCCCATACGCCGACCTCGCCAGATCGAGTTAGGCTTATGAACAGATAAGGCATTTTTCTCCGGCCCAGCTGTGCGTTCCCTCCAAGCTTTCACTCCATTTTCCCCCACGCCAAGGAGATGTCCTGGCTATTTATATGGAAACTTTACCACTAAGATCAGATTGGAGATCCAGATTTTCGTCGCGAAACATCACCACGACCCTCTCTCCCTTTGTGCGCCAAGGGACCTTGGCCTCGAGATTCACCATCACTTGTCCAGGAGGACAATATTCCTTGAGTGCCAAAGGTTCGAGCCTTTAGTGACGTCAAGTCCCCAAGGCATTCCCCCCTGCTGTTCAAGGAGAACAGCATTAGAACAGTCATTGTTCGTTTTGAGCCCTTCGCCAAGAAACGGTTCTCATCCCCCCCCTGTTGTTCAAGGAGAACAACATTAGAACAGCCATTGTTCGTTTTGAGCCCTTCGCCAAGAAACGGTTCTCATCCCCCGCTGTTGTTCAAGGGAGAACAACATTAGAACAGCCATTGTTCGTTTTGAGCCCTTCGCCAAGAAACGGTTCTCACCCCCCCCCCCTGTTGTTCAAAGGAGAACAACATTAGAACAGCCATTGTTCTTGAGCCCGTAGACAAGAGACGGTTCTCATCCCCCCCTTTGTTCAGAAGAGAACAACCTAGAACAGCCATTGTTCTTCCAGCCGTTCGTCGAGTAACGGTTCTCCTTTCCAAGACACCTCTTCGGGATCCTTTTATCCCCCCCCCCTTCGGCTGGAACTCGCCAGCGGACCGAATATTCCTTCAAGTACCTTCCACTGCACCCTAATGAAGTTACGTAAGCCAAGCGTCACCTTTTGAGTATTGATCCCTTATTTGTCAATTCTATCCTGTGCTTTAAATGGTTTATCGAACCATCCCATCTCTTTAACTCCATATTTGTTTTACCTTTTTTGATCCCTTAAAGAAACGGTTCTCATCCCCCGCTGTTGTTCAAGGGAGAACAACATTAGAACAGCCATTGTTCGTTTTGAGCTCTTCGCCAAGAAACGGTTCTCACCCCCCCCCCCTGTTGTTCAAAGGAGAACAACATTAGAACAGCCATTGTTCTTGAGCCCGTAGACAAGAGACGGTTCTCATCCCCCCCTTTGTTCAGAAGAGAACAACCTAGAACAGCCATTGTTCTTCCAGCCGTTCGTCGAGTAACGGTTCTCCTTTCCAAGACACCTCTTCGGGATCCTTTTATCCCCCCCCCCTTCGGCTGGAACTCGCCAGCGGACCGAATATTCCTTCAAGTACCTTCCACTGCACCCTAATGAAGTTACGTAAGCCAAGCGTCACCTTTTGAGTATTGATCCCTTATTTGTCAATTCTATCCTGTGCTTTAAATGGTTTATCGAACCATCCCATCTCTTTAACTCCATATTTGTTTTACCTTTTTTGATCCCTTAAATCCTTGGATTAGCCCGAGTCTCCACGACCCTTTCCATTCTGTTTGTCAATATTTTCCGTTTTTGTGTTTGCTGATAGTTATTATTAATAAAACTCTATTTTATTAATGATAGCAATATTATTATCCTTGAGCTCAGTTCCACTTCTTAAGCATTTTTGAAGATACATAATATCGGCCGCCAAGACAGTAAAACGCACTCTAGAGATAATTAAGGAAGTTCCCTCAACGAATAGTGTTATATATAGTATCGTCGGGAGTCATTCTACGACAATATATATATATATATATATATATATATATATATATATATATATATATATATATATATAAAGAGCAAAAACAAGTTTTTCAGGTGTGACAACCACCACAGGGCTTTTGCCATATTTAATTTAGGCCTTTCAAAAGCCGTTTAAAAAAAGAAGGAAAGATGCTGAAACATTGTATTGCAGACCATACATATAACCCTACAGTACAATAGATAGAGAAATTTGACGTGAAAGATCAAAGAAATAAGAAATATAAGTGTTTTTAAAGCCAAGAGAAAGACAGATTGGAAGAACTAAAGAATTAAAAAGAGTAAAGAACAGCACAATGAAGGCAATCCATACTGAGAAGACAGAAATAACGCCATGGGAATTTTTTTTAATAATCCTGGAAGGGACTCGAACCCATGTCTGCTGATTGTTGGTTAGATGCTCCACCGTTAAGTTACCAGGTACAGTGACTCGATTCTACCCAAAGCATTGCCAAATCAAACCTAGTATCTCACTAAGCTAGGACACTCCAAGGGATCTTTATACCATATCTTCCTTAATGTTCACAATATAAAGTCTCATTATTCATGTAACATATTATGGGATACAAAGTCCTGAAACCCTTGATTTGAGATTTTGTACCCCACCTAATTAAGGCTAATAGGTTGTTTATCTAATCCCAGCTTCCACTATTTAAGGTAATGTAGGTCAAGCCTCCTGTTCATTACTTGAAAAGGTCTTTAAGAATAATGACGAAAGCGCTCAGAATCGTTTTTCACTCTTGATTTGTGGGTGTATCTTCATATATATACAAGGTGTCCCAAATAAAACGGGCCCGATCATTCAATAGGCCTTATTTTCAATTTTATGAAACGAAACGGGAACAGGTTCTGCAGCTTCCTCTTGAAGGTTTTGAAAACGTCAAAATACCGCTCCTTAGTGACTGTTACTGTCGCGCCAGATTTTTCGAAGAAGAATGGTACGACGATGCCTCTGGCTGAGATTGCAGTCCATACCCTGCAATTAGAAGAGTGTATGGGGCTGTCTGGCTACCTCATTTGTTCTGGAGGTTCCCCAGAATATATTTATCTTCGAGTTTATCTTTCCTTCAAGATGGAAGTGAGCTTCATCTGAGGTACAAATGAGGTTATGGAAAGTTGGGGTCTCCTGAATCATCTACAGTTTCTTGACTGCAATAGCCTTTCTCTGCCCCTTATCTTAGGCGGTAAGGATCTGGTTTGTCTGTATTCTGTATGGGTAGGCGAATATATCCATTACTAGCATTCTCCTGCAAGTCTCACGAGATATACCTAGGGACTGACTCCGCTTGCGCAGAGAGTGTTTTTGACTCTGCAGAGTTGACTTTCTCACGCTCTCAACTAGCTCAGCTTTACGCTTCCTGGAGCACCCCGAATGGCTTGGACGCTTGTCACTGGCTGCATTTAGGTTGTCCACTGTTCCATAGTTGTCGAAGTGGTCCACCCAGTCCTAAATCATGCTCTTGGAGGGGGCTTTTTAACATTCGAACTGATGCACGAAAGTGTCCTGCACTTTCTTGAACGAGCCTTTCTTTTAGTAATATTTGAAGCAGGATATTCTTCTCTGGAGCTCCCATTGAGATCTAATTGTGTTTACAGGCGTTTTTTCTATTATATTCTGAAAATTAAGGGTGAGTAGTTAATGAATCAATGAAGGATTTATCACAAGAAGTGTGTGCAGCCCCGTTTTGGGGTCATCACCCAGTATATAATACTACTAATAAAAAATGTAAAGATAGCTACTTGGAAATAAAATGCATGTTCCACTTATGAAAGATAAATACAAGGGGACTCATTTAATCCAAGTTCTGAATTCATTTGGCTCATTATTTTTTGTGAAGACCACACTATAAGAGTGCTGCATTACTGTGGGTCTATACCCACATTCGCTTTTAAGATTGTGATCGATAATACAAATATATTAAACAATGATACCGTTGTTAAATTAGTTCCGATTCTGTACTGTTGAAGACCGCGGGCAAAAGAAAAACATGTTTGTAGACCCCACCCGATAACTGTTCTGTTTACTGATTTTCTTTCATATTACTTGCTAGCAAAAAGCCGCCCTCACGGGTGTTTTTTGCTAGGCCTGTGGTGATTGCTCTCTTCCTCAAAAAATTAAAAAAAGAGTGCGAGAGAAAAGTTTTTTATTTCACAACACATTCAAAATTAGTTTGCAAGAAATAAAATCATTTCATAATTTTTTTAAATGCACAGACGGACTCACACACGCTAGGATCATTATAATACGATGTTAAATTTTTATTAGCCAGTAGTAAATGCTCTTTGCAAAACTTATTACAAAGATGAGTGAATCATAAATTTACTTAAACTACATTCATTTATCTAACGAAGTAGCTCTATTTATATTATTTACATTTTTTCCCAGGAACATTTTTGACGTTATTCAAATTTATACTTTCCAGGTTTTCCATATCTTTCTTTCATTTAAAATCTCTTTGATTCTAAATTTTTGTCACTATAACTTTAAACAAACCTTTTTATTTGAACGGCAGATTCACGCTGTTAGACGCAGTGATTGTGAATCGTCCAGAGGTGGATCTCCAGCGATTGACGAGCAGCGAGGCACGCATCATCCTACTATACTCAACCCGGGCCGAGGCCGCAGCGGTCATGACAGCCGCTGCCAATTTCGGATTAACCGGTAAGCTCCTCCTATTCGAACGTTCGCGCCATAACTGCCGTCTATAAAGGAAGAGAATTGAAAGGTTTTCTATACCGAGATCGTAAAATGACCTTTCATCTCCCTAATATCAAACGACGGCGTTATGAGAAACAGCAGTCTCTATCCTTCTTTATTTCTCTCTATCCATAAACACATAATAATAGAGAAGACTTATTTCGCATTCACAAACTCTTCTTCTTCGCCTAGGTTTATATGAGATGGTAGAGAAACCGAAAGACAGAAACAAAGATGGCCTCAATCTTTTCGCATACTAAAGAAAATAAAGCGGACTTTTATCTAGCAAGGGAAAAAAGAAGAAATAAAAATATGAATAAATATAAAAAGTCTTAAGAAACCATGTGTCATAGAAGAAAATATTCTGCAGTAGCAAATAACATTAACCTTAAATATTAAATGGAGGGACGATAGATCTGTTTCTTTCAAAGTTGTACGGCTGAAGCATAAATAAGCTAATGTATTTGAATGCAAATATTAAATCTACATTAGCAACATTAGATGTCTTCTTTAGGAAACTCATATACTCGAATGTTGAGAATAAGAGGTTCCACTGTTAAAATTTCTTTATCATACATGTCAGCTTAATTAGAATTTTCTATCATAGAGATAGTAGGTCAGGTAATTATGAACAGATAAAGTAAGCTTAAATTTGATGTTAAAATTTAAAATTTGGTTGCACCCTCAATTTTCTTGGATTCTTTCAAAATATTCTGAATTCCTTGAAATTCTTGATGACCATGAAATAAATAGTAGGAAAATGAGGCCAGTGCAAATAGTATTTACTAGGCCGCAAAGAAACCATAACATTCAATGATAATTATTTCTCTGATATTATTAATTTTCTTTCAGGCAAAAATTATCTCTGGATCGTGACGCAAAGTGTGATACAAAAAATTGCTGAAGCACCGAAGGGACTAACTGTGGGAATGCTTGGTGAGTACAATTGAACAAATATTTGTTCTATGTAAATAAGTGGCAAATATTGTCAAAAACGATTATGTAAATGGTAACAAAATGGAAATTAGCTGGACTAAATAATTACGAGTGTTCCATGATTTTGTAATGGAGGAAGATAGAAATAAAATGATTTCATTATAAGCATGGTCATGAAAGACTAAATATCCGTTGTTTGATAAAATAAAGCATAGTTTCTTTTTTATGGAGTCTGATGACTGTTATAATAAGTGGCAAACCATTATACACGAGTTATTATTCTGTATAAAGGAATAATTAAAAATATTATTTAAAACATGAAGCGTAAATTTGCCCAGTTCAATTTTCATTTCCAATAGAATAGGAAAAACATAAGGATGAAAAATAAGAAAAATAGCAGGAGGAATTATTCGTTTATTTTATATTCATTATTTTCTATGACAATTAAAAATCATTTAGAGAATTCAACCTAATAAAAATGAAACAATGTTCAACAATATTAACAATAGTGGAAAATACCCGGTTGAAGTTAAATTCGCTGCCATGAATAAGATCCTTACCGTATTTAGATATAATTGTGGCAATATTTGATGGAGGTTCAGGCACATCTGAAGATTTAATGCTGGACTGAGATTCATACTTAATTACAGCTAACCTACCTTTTTTACTCTTCTTATCCAAAAATAGGTCGGTTCTCTATTCTTTCACCTTATGCATTTTTCTCTCACTATTAATTTTAATTATTATGTTAGTTGGGTTTATCAGTTTTCTTTTCCTCTTAGAGGAACACTAAATCCTAAAGTGTTCATTTAAAATGAAGAATAAGAAGCAATTTCTGGTGTCTTCATTACTTTATTACGCGGTGCTTCAAATAAATTACCATCGTTTCAAAAGATACTAAATTATAATTTCCCACGTAATGGTTAAGTGAAGCATTATATGAACACTTTCCCCTTAAAACATAGTTTAAATCGGATTCAATATAACCATGAATACAGTTCTTATTCAAACCTGGTCTTTAATTATATTTAGTCTAAGGCGAGAGGATATATTTTGATGCATTATGGCATGAATATACTAAATAAATCATTTTGGAGGAATAATGGTATCAGAAGACAATTAAAACAAAACACTTTTTCCTTTCCCTGTTTACTATTTATTAAAATTACCTTTATATTCAACAATCGTATCATAAAATGTTTGAAATGATAATGGAAAAGCATTAATGACTTTCTAATTGTTCCTCAAACTATTTTAGTCAGTTGATTTTCATTTTCTTTAACGAAAGCCAATTTGCCATGTTTATAAGAATAAATTGCAACAAGGCAAAATGGACACTAACGAAAATATAAACACAATTTACTTTTTTTTTGTTTTGCCTTTTACCTTAGTTAATATAAATTATTCATGGCAGGATGAAAGAGTATGTGAATGTTGAAGAATATAAATAATTACAGTCAGATATTAACTGAATACGTTCTTTCCTTTCCTATAAAGAAAACTTTTAGAATTTCGACAGTTAATAATGAAGATATGGTTGGTGTAAAACTCCCTTTGTTTTCTAAGCTTTTTAATTTTTGGTGTTATTCGGATGAAAGAAATTTGCCATCCCCTTCTAACTTACACATTGACACTTTCTTCTTTTTCTGCAGCAACTTTTCCTCAAATATTTATATAATTTTCCTTTAAATGCTTTGTAATATAACACTAGCTTAAATCTTGACATTTCAGGTATTCATTTTGGAACTACGGACGATGACATGATCAAAGAGATAAGTACCCTAATTAAAGTATTCGCAACAGGCGCTAAGAACTATGTGGCCGATAAGAAAGCTGCAACCAATGGGATACCAAATTTAAAACCATCGCTTTCGTGTGATTCTGGCAATGCGCGTTGGCAAGGAGGACCTAGTTTTTACAGGTGATTTTACAATGTTGACAGCTTAAAAACATTTCCATAATATGATTTTGTTATTAAATGTTTGTTCATTTTTATGATGAATTATAAACATTAGTCATTTTCTTTATCCCAATATCACGGATAAAGAATAAATTTTTAAAGGAATAATATGTAAAATCGGTAGGTTTCCTTTTCAGGTCCTAAGATTTAAACTGCAAAATAAATACCTAAATACAATATTTATGAATCAAGGTGAATGGGAAGTCCAACCCAAAGTCTTCAATCACTTTCATATTCATCAGCTCATAGTAAATCATTTATATAACTCAATATCTCGATTATTTACTATCTTTGATTTTTTCTTAACCCCACTATAATTGAAAAGGAAAATGGATTAAAGGAGAGAAGATAAAATTCTTTTTAGAGTTCATGGGTCTAGAAAAATTCTTTATTTCTATCTCTGTTTCATAGAGTAGTTTCTAATTGTTACTACCTCTGAATTTGAAGTAACAATATATGATACCATTCTAAAAAAATTAATCTCAATAGTGGCAATTAATTTTAGTTAGAATTTATTCCCACTCAAGGCGTCCTGAATTTTTCGTTGCGTTTGCATTGTTGGCGCTCGCTTTTGTTACTAGGAAAACGATGAGCTTGAAATTAGTTAAGTCTTCCTCCTTTCTAATTTAAATAATTAAAGTGTTTTGTTATATGAAGCCATCGGCATCGTCAAAATATTTAACCGAAATTTAGAGAATTTTAAAAGATCCTAGGTTAATTCAGTATACTTATTTTCTTCCGCTTAAAAACAATTTGAATATAATTTATGGATATCTTCAACAAGGTTAAATTGCTGGCTGGTCATCGGTTAGTTATTTAAATATTATTTTTAAACGGATAAATAAATTTAGAGAACATTACTTCCTTAAAGTTTAAGAAAATACTCTAGAACCATGTATATAATCTTTCATCGAACCTACTCACAGGCTTTTCATTCATCAAGATCACGATCAATCGACTTTTACATTTGTGTTAAGTACAAAACTCTTTCAAGTTGTCTCACGGTAATGGATATCCGCTGGAAAGATATTTAATTATATCTATGAGCAGTGATAAAATTAAGTGTTTCGCGTGAAATGAATATATTTCCAGTATATACTTAATCAATTTATAGAAAGAAAACGAAAGGTTATGAAGAAAAATAATAATAATTCAAGGAAGACGAGTAAGCAATGGCTTGATAACCAAGAAGTGATGACGTCTCATCCGAGAGGTCCGTTAACCTCGAACGAGGGAAAATAAAATGAGGCCAAACCTTACGGACTGATAAAAAGGATGACAGCATACTTTGTCTCTGAAGAATATAACCCATTAAAAGAACTTCCAGAACATAAAAAAGTCATTATAATTGTAATGACAATCATAAGAATCAGCCTCTTGGCGATACCCATCTATTCTTTCCAGAACACGTGAGCCAGCGTGAGAACTTTCGAAAGTCAAGGAAAAATCTGTTACTCGCTTTATCACCCGTCCCAGCTATGTTTGTTTTCAGGCGCCGATCTTCCCCCCTCCCCTGCGATAACGCCGTGCGCGGCGATATTAACTGTATCCCCATATCGCGAGGCAAGTTTGATCGTCTGGAACGAGGCGTTATCATAAATTGTGTTTGTTTAGACTAGCGCCAATAATCTATTGGAAACTGCAAGACCCTAAGGCGTCTAACAGAGCAGCCACCCGGGTATTTAACCCGAAGTTTACCATCTCTCTAGGAGAATAAAAGCCCGCCATCTACTCCGTTCGGACTCTCGTCCCCGTACTTCGTCGAAGATCTCGTCAGTAGATCTACCTGCATTAAGCTTTGGCCCCTGCTCAGAAGAATGATATCGAGCTCCCTTCTACCCTTCACCACCCATTCAACATGGCCGTCTTTTGATACTGAGACTCCCTGCTGATCAGCAAAATCGTCTCGAGTTGAGATAACCTCTCTCTGGAGCAGAGAAAATCTTATTCTTCATCACGAGATAATCCAACCGCATCTTTAAGTCTTCCGAGTCAGGACTTCCAGAAGTATCTTCTGGAAGACCTGCGCCGTTGTCCTCCCCCCCCCTCCCCATCCAATTCGCCGGCGCTTGTATTGTCATCCCCAGATTCCCTTGTTAATCTTCACATAATTTATTTAACCACCATAAGTAATTTGTTCCCCTTTTTGTGTATATATGTATATATATATATATATATATATATATATATATATATATATATATATATATATATATATATATATATATATAATATATAAATTGCCCCCTTTTTGTTATATATACTTTGAAGTGCAACTTGGCAGGCCTTTAATCTGAACCTGGTCAACCGTAATTCGCACTCTTTATTCATAGCCCGACATAACTCAAGCGGCCTGTGGCCAACTGTCTGCCTGTACTTGTGTAAGATTCTAAGCGCCGAGCTAGTCTATACAGGTATACCTGGACAACAACAAATGACAGAATTTAGCAAACAGACATTAAACAGAAGAACGGAAAGGAGTGTAATATAGGTTAGGGACGGGAACATCAAAGCAGTACAAAGAACAAACCCATAGATCACCCAGAGGAATCTGGGAATGTTCCCCCCTCCCCTACATTCCCTGCCCTCTATTTGGGTAGACCAAGTTGCGGCAACTTTGAAACTATAACATCTTTCAATTCTTTTACATTTGACTTCTTCTCTTCCTCTCACCCTCTTTCCCTCTTCCATCTACAGCCTGTACCCTGCTATTTATCGGCCAAAAATAGAGACAATGAGAGCAAGGGAGGGAGAACTTGTCGAGCAGTTGGCCTGGGATGGCCCTTTCCTGACTCTATGATCAGATCGGACAGAGGGAAAGTAAGGAGAAACCCATTAGGCCGTATTATGCCTTCACAGTTAATAGAGTTAATGAAATGTTGAATTTAAAAACTCTAAGGAAATCTGAAATAAGGATGTAGTCATGAAATAATTACATATTTATTAAACCAGGATTTAAAGGATTTCTTTATTTCTTGTTTTCTAAAATTTAACGTGGTACCGCGAGGGAACTTCACTGTTTAACCTAAATTTAACCTCTGGCAGCGAATCTAATAGTAGTTGCAATGCATTTAAACATGTGTGTCGTAGAATGGACTCTCGACGATATACCATATATAACTATTCGTTAAGGGAACTTCTTTAATTATCTTTAGAGTGCGTGGATGTCTGGCGGGCCGATATTATGTATCTTCGATATGCTTAAGAAATGGAACTGAGCTCAAGGATAATAATATTGCTATCATTAATAAAATAGAGTTTTATTAATAATAAATATCAACAATACACAAAACGGTAAATATTGACATAAACAGAGAATGGAAAGGGTCGTGGGAACTCGGCTAATCCGAGGATTAAAAGATTTAAAAAGGTAAAACAAATATAAAGTTAAAGAGATGGGATGGTTTGCTAAACCATTTAAATACAGGATAGAATTGACAAAAGGGTTAAATACTCAAAGGTAACGTTCGGCTTACGTAATTTAATACTAGTGGTGCAGAGAAAGTCGACGTGAAGGAATTTTCGGTCCACTTGCGAGTTCCAGCCGAAGGGAGGGAATAAAATGATCTTGACGTGGCGTCTTGGGAATGAGAACCGTTTCTCGACGAACGGCTTGAAGAACAATGGCTGTTCTACGTTGTTCTCTTCTGAACAACAGGGGGGTGAAAACCGTCTCTCGTCTACGAGCTCAAGAACAATGGCTGTTTTAATGTTGTTCTCTTTTGAACAACAAGGGGGAAGGGTGAGAACCGTTTCTTGGCGAACGGGCTCAAACGAACAATAGCTATTCTATGTTGTTCTCTTCTGAAAAACAGGGGAAGGGTAAGAACCGTTTCTTAGCAAACGGCTCAAACGAACAATGGCTGTTCTACGTTGTTCTCTTTTGAACAACAGGGGGGGGGGAGAACCGTTTCTTTGTCAACGGGCTCGAACGAACAATGGCTGTTCTAACGTTGTTCTCTTTCTGAACAACAAGGGGGAAGCCTTGTGGACTCGGCGTCACGAAGGCTCGAACCTTGGCACTCAAGGGATATTGTCCTTTTTCTGAAAGAGTAATGGTGAATCTCAAGGTCGAGGTCCCTTGGCGCACAAAGTGTGAAAGGGTCGTGGTGATGTTTCGCGACGAAAATCTGGATCTCCAATCTGCTCTTAGTGGTAAAGTTTCCATCTAAATAGTCGAGACACTACCTTGGCGTGGGGGACAATGGAGTGGGAGCTTCGAGGAAATGCACAGCCGAGCCTGGGAACAATGCCTTATCTGCCCATAAGTCTAACTCAATCTGGCGAGGTTGGCGTATGGGGGCGAACGGGGGAAGATAAACCTCCTTGTTTAAACATTGACTCAGGTGGCTGCGATAAGGCGCCAAGCTTCCAAGCGAAGATGCACGTGGGAAGCATCGTGGTTTTGAATATCATGTGATAGGGGTTGAAATTAACGCGGCCTCAACCCGTTCTATCACACCCCTCTATTCCAGGGGAAGTTGTCACTTCGAAAAAAAGAGAGAAGGGACAACGATAGAGCTCCGTTGTGGGGAACTCGTTTTCTTGTACCAACCGTACCTTCCTGCACCTAACTAGTATTACCTCAATACATATGATTATTTTGATCTTTTGATTATAAGGGAAAATAACCTTTAATACAAACCTAATAAAAAAAAGAAGGCATTGAACAATGAAATGATATAAAATTAGTACATATGGGACAAAATAATTTATACGTAATTAATGGGTACAAATATATATACATACAAAAAAATAGACATTGAGCGTTACAAAATTCAGACATATACATTAACTAATTATAATACAAGAGAATCTAATTTAAGTCATACAAGACGGTATATACCTACATGGAGATACTTATTCTATGAATACAATTACTCTACGCTATTCGGTAACGCATTCCTACTGAGTGCGTCAGCGACCTGGTTATCGGAACCTTTTATATAATTTATTTTAAATTGATACTCTTGCAAGAGTAAACTCCAGCGTATGATTCGGCTGTAAGAGTGCTTTCAGATTCCTAATATAGGCTAACGGAAGGTGGTCGGTTCCTATCTGAAATTCTTTTCCTATCAAGTACATCTTGAATTTGTCTATGACACAGATAATTGATAGAGCTTCCTTTTCTATAGTGGCATATCTCTTTTCGCGTGGTAATAATTGAAGACTAGCATATGCAACTGGATGACTCGTTCCGTCATCCTCGTAATAAAGGAGTACACCTCCAATGCTCTCGTTGGACGCGTCGGGCTTAATCCCAAAGGATTTTTCCCGGTTGGGCAACTTTAAAATGGGGGCAGAAATGAGCTTACTCTTGAGCTGATTAAAATGGGAAATAGCGACATCATTCCAACGTAGACGATCGGGTGAATTCTTTTCTAAAAGGGAGCTGAGGGGCGCCGAAATTGCAGCGAAATTCGGAACGAATCGCCGATAGTACGAAGCTGATCCTAGGAACGATCTTAATTGCTTCTTTGTAATCGGGAAGGGCATGTCGGCGATTGCCTTAATCTTATCCTCTTTGGGACCCAACTGGCTTTGTCCTATTTTGAAACCCAAATATTTTATGGTTTCGTGGGCAAAATGGCATTTGCTGGGGCCAATGGTGAGGCCATTTTCGCGCATTCGCTTGAAAAGAGCTAATAGGGTGGTTAAATGGTGACTCTATTCAAATAGTTCTTGTAGCTGACTCTTTTGATGTGGTGTCAGCTGCGCGTCAATATCCAAGTCAGAGGGTTCCAAAGACTCGCCTGGTAGGGAAGGAGGAGGGTAATCAGCATCAGGTTGGGTGCACACAATCTGTATTACATTAAGGGACTCCGTGGGGTAATCTTGTTCAAGCGCCGATGTTTCGTCCAGTTCTACGAAGGTATCTCCATGGGTGCGTTGGTTTTTTTTTTTTCTTGGGGTCCAGGGACAGTCTCCGTGTCCTTGTCTAGGGCCTTATTGCCTAAGGGGGTAAGTAATTCACACTCCTTTTGTGCCGTCCTAAAGTCCTGGTTAGGGGTCTCCGAGAAATCGGACGGTATCGGGGTTCTGAGGGGGACGGGCTCCTGGGCTTCTTTCTTAGCTCAGCCTCGAGGAAGGGCGGCCTGAGAGACAGGGTCGGAACTTACTTGGGGGCTCTGTCCTATAAGTACGGAACAGAATTGTATGGGTGCTGAAATGACTTCAGCCCAGCCATCATAATATTGACACTGCAGGTAACATCTAACGACGGGGAATTGGTTCGCCCGCCCAAAGTAGTCATGTATCACCGCAAATTTTTCGTGGTTAGGGTCCACTGGGGAGAAGAGTTCGTCGGACAAGATGAAACACGTACATCCTGTGTCCCTGACGAGAGTCGATGCTCGGCAGCCGTTTACGCTGCCCTCCTCAAATTTCAAAGTTCCCGATGAACTTTTATCAAAAATAAAATTTACCTGGTGGCCTGACGGATGGGGAGAAGTTGCTGCTTGGGTCTGCACCACCGGGGGAGCCGGGGTTGCATTAATCTGGTTAACTTGGTTGGCTGGTCCGCTTTTAAGCCTAGAATTTTGGAGGCAATTCCAGCTCATGTGGTTTTCTACACCACAGGTGAAGCATATGATTGGTCGCTTCGGGAAGAGAGATGGAGAAGAAATCTTAACGGGAGGTTTGGAGTCCCGTTGTTGGTTTTGGGGAATGAAGTTTTGGGGTTTAACGGGGCCCGAAAACTTTGCCAGCTTTCCTGGGAAGGGGCGTGAATCCTTCCTTCTTTCCTGGTTTGGGGGTTGGTGAGAAGTTCGATTGTCCTTTGGGTATAAATTATGGCTTGCGGCATAGACATCCGCTTCTTCGGTACATTCTTTAAAGGTCTGGCACCGACGATCCTTGACGAACGCGCGGATCTCCGTCAGGAGAGACGCCAAAAATTAATCTTGCAACACGAAGTCTGTTAAGGACTCGTAGTTCGGATCAACCTTTGCGGATTCTAACCAAAATTTAAAATTCCTCTGAAGAATGTATCCGAATTGACGGAACGTTTGTCCGGGTTTAATACGACCTCCACGATATTCTTATCGGTAGAAATCGGGAGTCATATTATGAGCGGCCAATAACTTAGCTTTCAAGGTGCTGTAGTTAATTGTACACTCAGATGGTAAAGATATAAAAATTTCGCGCAATTTACAATTTAACAGGGAAAGTAATTTGACTACACCTTCAGCCTCCAGATCCATGTTATTGATTTCGAGGATCTTTTCAAAGTGGGCTAAAAATGCTCCGAAATCCTCTCCATCCTTGAAATTGGGGAGCTTTAGTGAGAGATGAAGGGGACCTCGGAACGGGAACTGGCAAACTGTATATCTGCTTCAACACGAGCTAATTCAATCTGATGGTGAAGCTTAGCTTGTCTTTTCCGTTCCTTTCTTTCTTCTCGTTGAAATTCTCTTTCTCTTTCTTCTCGTTGGATTTCTCTTTCTCTTTCTTTTTCTTCTCGTCCGTTTCTTTGCTCCTCTTGAACGTACTCAATTAGTTCTTTTCCGTAAAGGCCCAAGGACTCTCCTTGCGCTTTAAAGATTTCGAACTGAGTCATCTTTGCACTTGGGGGCGCAATAGTCAACTAACTAAAATTCCTTGCAACAAGAATTATGCCTCTAAAGAAATTAGCCTACCTAAATATGGGCACTGACCTATTCGTACTTGGTTTCTCGATCTAAATAACTGTGATAGAACGAGTTCAGAGCTGCATTCATTTCAACTTCTATCACATTTTATTTAAAACCATGAGGCTACCCACGTGCATCTTTGATTCGAGGCTTGGAGTCTTATCAACAGCTACCGGACGCCTATGTTTAAACAAGGAGGTTATCATCCCCCCCCCGTTCGCCCCTATACGCCGACCTCGCCAGATCGAGTTAGGCTTATGGGCAGATAAGGCATTGTTCCCCGGCTCGGCTGTGCGTTCCCTCGAAGCTTCCACCCCATTCTCCCCCACGCCAAGGAGATGTCCTGGCTATTTATATGGAAACTTTACCACTAAGATCAGATTGGAGATCCAGATTTTCGTCGCGAAACATCACCACGACCCTCTCTCCCTTTGTGCGCCAAGGGACCTCGACCTCGAGATTCACCATCACTTGTCCAGAAGGAGGACAATATTCCTTGAGTGCCAAAGGTTCGAGCCTTTAGTGACGCCAAGTCCCCAAGGCATCCCCCCCCTGTTGTTCAAGGAGAATAGCATTAGAACAGCCATTGTTCGTTTTGAGCCCTTCGCCAAGAAACGGTTCTCATCCCCCCCCCCTGTTGTTCAAGGAGAACAGCATTAGAACAGCCATTGTTCGTTTTGAGCCCTTCGCCAAGAAACGGTTCTCATCCCCCCCCCCTGTTGTTCAAGGAGAACAGCATTAGAACAGCCATTGTTCGTTTTGAGCCCTTCGCCAAGAAACGGTTCTCATCCCCCCCCCCCCTGTTGTTCAAGGAGAACAGCATTAGAACAGCCATTGTTCGTTTTGAGCCCTTCGCCAAGAAACGGTTCTCACCCCCCCTGTTGTTCAAAGGAGAACAACATTAGAACAGCCATTGTTCTTGAGCCCGTAGACAAGAGACGGTTCTCATCCCCCCCTTTGTTCAGAAGAGAACAACCTAGAACAGCTATTGTTCGTCAAGCCGTTCGTCGAGTAACGGTTCTCCTTTCCAAGACGCTACGTCAGGATCCTTTTATCCCCCCACTTCGGCTGGAACTCGCCAGCGGACCGAATATTCCTTCAAGTACCTTCCACTGCACCCTAATGAAGTTACGTAAGCCAAGCGTCACCTTTTGAGTATTGATCCCTTATTTGTCAATTCTATCCTGTGCTTTAAATGGTTTATCGAACCATCCCATCTCTTTAACTCCATATTTTTTTACCTTTTTTGATCCCTTAAATCCTTGGATTAGCCCGAGTCTCCACGACCCTTTCCATTCTGTTATGTCAATATTTTCCGTTTTTGTGTATTGTTTAAAGTTATTATTAATAAAACTCTATTTTATTAATGATAGCATTATTATTATCCTTGAGCTCAGTTCCACTTCTTAAGCATTTTGAAGATACATAATATCGGCCGCCAGACAGTAAAACGCACTCTAGAGATAATTAAGGAAGTTCCCTCAAGAATAGTGATATATGGTATATCGTCGGGAGTCATTCTACGACATATATATATATATATACTATTTAAATTTGGTATCAGGTGTGTAAGGTTTAACGCTATATCTTTGCAAACACTGGTCTCAGTCGAGTAAAGCATAGTGTTATTCGTTATAATAATAGAATATAGTAGTTCCCTTTTGTTTTAACGATTGCTATCCCCTTTTTTTTCTTTTTTTTTAAACTTAAGAAGCTGGAGTAGCTCAAGGAACTGTTATAATAATTTGTTTGTGTTTTTTTTTGTGATTTTAGTCAGTGGTTATTTAGATTGAGAAACCAAGTACGAATAGGTCAGTGCCCTTATTTAGGTAGGCTAATTCTATAGAGGCATAATTCTTGTTGCACGGAATTTTAGTTGGTTGACTAGTGCGCCCCCAAGTGCAAAGATGACTCAGTTTGAAATCTTTAAAGCGCAAGGAGAGTCCTGTGGACTTCCCGGTAAAGAACTAATTAAGTACATTCAAGAGGAGCAAAGAAGAGAAATACAACGAGAAGAAAGAGGGGAACGGATAAGACAAGCTAAGCTTCAGATTGAATTAGCTCGGATTAAAGCAGAAGTTCAAAGAGAAAAGGTAGAAAGAGAAAGAGAGGAACGGGAAAGAGTAATCCAGCGAGAAGAAAGAAGGACGGACTCGAGCTCCTTCCCAGGAAAGCTGACAAAGTTTCCGAGCCCCGTAAAACCCCCAAACTTCTTTCCCCAAAACCAACAACAGGACTCTAAACCTCCCGTTAAGACTTCTCCTCCATCTCTCTTCCCGAAGCGACCAACCTTATGCTTCACCTGTGGTGTAGAAAACCACATGAGCTGGAATTGCCCCCAAAATTCTAGGCTTAAGAGCGGACCAGCCCACCAAGTTCACCAGATTAATGCAACCCCGGCTCCCCCGGTGGTGCAGACCCAAGCAGAAACTTCTCCCCCTCCGTCAGGCCACCAGGTAAATTTTGTTTTTGGTAAAAGTTCATCGGGAACTTTGAAATATGAGGAGTGCAGCGTGGACAGCTGCCGAGTTTTGACCTCGTCAGGGACACAGGATGTACGTGCTTCATCGTGTCCGACAAACTCCTCCCAGTGGCCTCTAACCACGAAAAATTTGCGGTGGTACATGACCAACTTGGGCAGGCGAACCGATTCCCCGTCGCTAGATGTTACCTGCAGTGTCAATATTATAATGGCTGGGCTGAAGTCATTGTAGCACCCATACAATTCTGTTCCGTACTTATAGGACAGAGCCCCCAAGTAAGTTTCGACCCTGTGTTTCAGGCCGCCCTTCCTCAAGGCCGAGATAAGAAAGAAGCCCAGGAGCCCGTCCCCATCAGAACCCCGATACCGTCCGATTTCTCGGAGACCCCTAACCAGGACTTTAGGACGGCAAAAGAGGAGTGTGAATCACTAAAACCCTTAGGTGATAAGGCCCCAGACAAGGACACGGAGACTGTCCCTGGACCCCAAGAAAAAAAGAACCCCCAACGCGCCCATGGAGATACCTTCCTAGAACTGGACGAAGCATCGGCGCTTGAAGAGGATTGCCCCGCGGAGTCCCTTAAGGTAATCCAGACAGTGTGCATCCAACCTGATGCCGATTACCCTCCTCCTTCCCTACCAGGCAAGTCTTTGGAACCCTCTGACCTGGATAGTGACGCGCAGCTGACACCACGTCAGAAGAGTCAGCTACAAGAACTAATTAAATGGAGTCACCATTTACCCGCCCTATTAGTTCTTTTCGAGCAACTGCGTGAAAATGGCCTCACCATTGGCCCCAGCAAATGCCATTTTGCTCACGAAACCATCAAATATTTGGGTTTCAAAATAGGACGAAGCAAGTTAGGTCCCCAAGAGAACAAGATTAAGGCAATCGCCGACATGCCCCTCCCAATTACAAAGAAGCCATTAAGATCGATCCTAGGATCAGCTTCTCCCTATCAGCGATTTGTTCCGAATTTCGCTGCAATTTCGGCCCCCCTATGCCCCCTTCAGGAAAAGAATTTCTCCGATCGTTTACGTTGGAATGATGTCGCTGTTTCCCATTTTAATCAGCTCAAAAGTAAGTTCATTTCTGCCCCCATTTTTAAGTTGCCCAACCCAGAAAAATCCTGTGGGGTTAAGACCGACGTGATCAACGAGGGCATTGGAGGTGTACTCCTTCAATACGTGGATGACAGAACGAGTCATCCAGTTGCATATGCTAGTCGTCAATTATTACCACGCGGAAAGAGATATGCCACTAGAGAAAAGATAGCTCTATCAATTATCTGGGTCATAGACAAATTCAAGCTGTACTTGATATGTAAAGAATTTCGAATAGGAACCGACCACCGTCCGTTAGCCTATATTAGGAATTTGAGACACTCAAACGGCCGCATCATGCGCTGGAGTTTACTCTTGCAAGAGTATCAATTTAAAATAAATTATATCAAAGGTTCCGATAACCAGGTCGCTGACGCACTCAGTAGGAATGCGTTACCGAATAGCGTAGAACAATTGTATTCATAGGATTAGTATCTCCATGTAGGTATATACCGTCTTGTACGACTTAATTTAAGATTCTTTTGTAATATAATTAATTAATGTATATGTCTGAATTTTGTAACGCTCAATGTCTAATTTTTTTTTATGTATATATATTGGTTCTTATTAATTTACGTATAAATTATTTTGTCCCGTATGTACTAAGTTTATATCATTTCATTGTTCCATGCCTTTTTTTTTTATTAAGTTGTATTAAAGGTTATTTTCCCCTGTAATCTAAAGATCAAAATAATCATGTATTGAGGTAATAATAGTTAGGTGCAGGAAGATACGGTTGGTACAAGAAAACGAGTTCCCTACAACGGAGCTCTATCGTTGTCCCTTCTCTCTTTTTTTTCGAAGTGACAACTTCCCCTGGAATGGAGGGGTGTGATAGAACGAGTTCAGAGCTGCATTGATTTCAACTTCTATCACATTTTATTTAAAACCATGAGGCTACCCACGTGCATCTTTGATTCGAGGCTTGGAGTCTTATCAACAGCTACCGGACGCCAATGTTTAAACAAGGAGGTTATCATATCCCCCCCGTTCGCCCCCATACGCCGACCTCGCCAGATCGAGTTAGGCTTATGGGCAGATAAGGCATTGTTCCCCGGCTCGGCTGTGCGTTCCCTCGAAGCTTCCACCCCATTCTCCCCCACGCCAAGGAGATGTCCTGGCTATTTATATGAAAAATTTACCACTAAGATCAGATTGGAGATCCAGATTGTCGTCGCGAAACATCACCACGACCCTCTCTCCCTTTGTGCGCCAAGGGACCTCGACCTCGAGATTCACCATCACTTGTCCAGAAGGAGGACAATATTCCTTGAGTGCCAAAGGTTCGAGCCTTTAGTGACGCCAAGTCCCCAAGGCATCCCCCCCCCTGTTGTTCAAGGAGAACAGCATTAGAACAGCCTTTGTTCGTTTTGAGCCCTTCGCCAAGAAACGGTTCTTATTCCCCCCCTGTTGTTTAAGGAGAACATCATTAGAACAGCCATTGTTCGTTTTGAGCCCTTCGCCAAGAAACGGTTCTCATCCCCCCCCCCCTGTTGTTCAAGGAGAACAGCATTAGAACAGCCATTGTTCGTTTTGAGCCCTTCGCCAAGAAACGGTTCTCATCCCCCCCCCCCTGTTGTTCAAAGGAGAACAACATTAGAACAGCCATTGTTCTTGAGCCCGTAGACAAGAGACGGTTCTCATCCCCCCCTTTGTTCAGAAGAGAACAACCTAGAACAGCTATTGTTCGTCAAGCCGTTCGTCGAGTAACGGTTCTCCTTTCCAAGACGCTACGTCAGGATCCTTTTATCCCCCCACTTCAGCTGGAACTCGCCAGCGGACCGAATATTCCTTCAAGTACCTTCCACTGCACCCTAATGAAGTTACGTAAGCCAAGCGTCACCTTTTGAGTATTGATCCCTTATTTGTCAATTCTATCCTGTGCTTTAAATGGTTTATCGAACCATCCCATCTCTTTAACTCCATATTTGTTTTACCTTTTTTGATCCCTTAAATCCTTGGATTAGCCCGAGTCTCCACGACCCTTTCCATTCTGTTATGTCAATATTTTCCGTTTTTGTGTATTGTTTAAAGTTATTATTAATAAAACTCTATTTTATTAATGATAGCATTATTATTATCCTTGAGCTCAGTTCCACTTCTTAAGCATTTTGAAGATACATAATATCGGCCGCCAGACAGTAAAACGCACTCTAGAGATAATTAAGGAAGTTCCCTCAACGAATAGTGATATATGGTATATCGTCGGGAGTCTTTCTACGACAATAACCAATGACTAAAATCCCCAAAATAACACAACAAATTATTTTAACAGTTCCTTGAGCTACACTAGCTTCTTAAGTTTCAAAAAAGGGGATAGCAATCGTTAAAAAAAAAGGTAACTACTATACTCTATTATTATAACGAATAACACTATGCTTTACTCGACTGAGACCAGTGTTTGCAAAGATATAGCGTTAAACCTTACACCCCTGAAACCAAATTTAAATAGTATATATATATATATATATATATATATATATATATATATAGATAGATATATCGTAGAATGGACTCTCGACGATATACCATATATAACTATTCGTTGAGGGAACTTCTTTAATTATCTTTAGAGTGCGTGGATGTCTGGCGGGCCGATATTATGTATCTTTGATATGCTTAAGAAGTGGAACTGAGCTCAAGGATAATAATATTGCTATCATTAATAAAATAGAGTTTTATTAATAATAACAAAACGGAAAATATTGACATAAACAGAGAATGGAAAGGGTCGTGGGAACTCGGCTAATCTGAGGATTAAAAGATTTAAAAAGGTAAAACAAATATAAAGTTAAAGAGATGGGATGGTTTGCTAAACCATTTAAATACAGGATAGAATTGACAAAAGGGTTAAATACTCAAAGGTAACATTCGGCTTACGAAATTTAATACTAGTGGTGCAGAGAAAGTCGACGTGAAGGAATTTTCGGTCCGCTGGCGAGTTCAAGCCGAAGGGGGGGAATAAAATGATCCTGACGTGGCGTCTTGGGAATGAGAACCGTTTCTCGACGAACGGCTTGAAGAACAATGGCTGTTCTACGTTGTTCTCTTCTGAACAACAGGGGGGGTGAGAACCGTCTCTTGTCTACGGGCTCAAGAACAATGGCTGTTCTAATGTTGTTCTCTTCTGAACAACAAGGGGAAAGGGTGAGAACCGTTTCTTGGCAAACTGGCTCAAACGAACAATGGCTGTTCTACTTTGTTCTCTTTTAAACAACAGGGGGGCGGGGGTGAGAACCAGTTTTTGTCAACGGGCTCGAACGAACAATGGCTTTTCTAACGTTGTTCTCTTTCTGAACAACAAGGGGGAAGCCTTGTGGACTCGGCGTCACGAAGGCTCGAACCTTGGCACTCAAGGGATATTGTCCTCTTTCTGGACAAGTGATTGTGAATCTCGAGGTTGAGGTCTCTTGGTGCACAAAGTGAGAGAGGGTCGTGGTGATGTTTCGCGACGAAAATCTGGATCTCCAATCTGCTCTTAGTGGTAAAGTTTCCATCTAAATAGTCGAGACACTCCCTTGGCGTGGGGGACAATGGAGTGGGAGCTTCGAGGGAATGCACAGCCGAGCCTGGGAACAATGCCTTATCTGCCCATAAGCCTAACTCGATCTGGCGAGGTTGGCGTATGGGGGCGAACGAAGGACGATAAACCTCCTTGTTTAAACATTGACTCAGGTGGCTGTGATAAGGCGCCAAGCTTCAAAGCGAAGATGCACGTGGGAAGCATCGTGGTTTTAAATATCATGTGGTAGGGGTTGAAATTAACGGGCCTCAACCCGTTCTTTCACAACGTGATAGCGAGTTCGGTTAAGGCAATCAGATGTGGAAACATGTTGCCTTATATCCTAACAGTCAGGTTGCAGATAAGTTCCAGTTAATCTGACTTAGGCAAAAAGTAAAAGTGGATCTTTTGTGTTTGGTTGTCGTTCTCCTTTTCTTTTGTAAATTTCCCCCTTAATGCAGTTTTGTTATACTCATTTTAAATATGTAGTTCAGTTTATTATTTTAAAGTTAGGTTAGATTATATAATTATTAAATTAAATAAATTGACATTAGTGAAGCGAAAAAAATTGTTTTCTATTAGTTGCTTGTTAAATAATAATAATAATCTCTTCCAAAACAGCAATTATGAGTGATACGGTGTGGAATCTCAAAAAATTGTGGTTGTATATTACAACGGAGAATGAAAGATGTGTGTCATCTTTTTCCATGAATACGACATCATGTATGAATCTAACAGTGTATTCACAAATAAAATATAAGAGGTAGAGTTCTACACCATGGGATATTCGTTTGGGTCTGCTGAGATCTCGTGATAATCTTCTCTACACACTTACATTATGAGCTCGCTAAACTTTTTTAAAGAATTTAATAATGCTTTAATTTTATCACGTGGTTCTACAATCGCCGTTGTTTATTCGTATGTGGGATAAAACATTAACATGTGAAACTATTTACGAAGTTCAAATCGATAAAAATAATAATTTCTCCAAATAATGAAATGCAGGTTTAGAATCAGCGTAAAAAACTGCATTAGTCGAGAAATTTCTAAGAAAAAATTTGATAACGTGCACCAAGCCCACAAAATAACGTAATATTCACTCTTCCATCACGTCACAATCCTATTATGGGGCTTTACTCATAATAGGCTAAAAGACCACTCATTCACAACATAACTTCTAGATTGAAGCTAAAGAAAACAGTTAGAATTCTAGGAGACAAAATTATCGAACATGACACTGCCCCTTGCATAGGGGATAAGATCAGTATGACATACCCCCCTGTTAAAGTTCATTTTCCCTGTTCTCTCGAGGGCTGTCTCATTCCGGGGAGCTCATTTTCCTGATACTTTCGCTTTTACTCAAAGCCTCAATGATTCCCTCAATAATGAGTTCTTTAACCGCGAAATTTCAGATCATTATCTACTGTTCTTGTTATTCGCACATTCACCTGACCACACTGGTTTCTTCTCATGGTTTTCTTGCTCGGTAGATTAACTATGCCCGAAAAAGTTACAATTGATTAATATCCTGCTATCTTTTTACTGCCCCACGATATTTGAAGGTTATCTTCTTTTTTTCTATTGATACCCTATCTCTCAAATTTTAGTCTTCTACACAATCGTTAAACTACGAGAATATTATTATCTTCTGTTCTTCCTCGTTCAGCGCACCGAGTAGTAGCGTTACCTCAACATTATCGAGTATATTTACTCGCTATTTCATATCTTAATCATTGCAAGATAAATGCATTTATTTTTTTATTGGTACTTGAGGCTGTTGTAATTATCGATAATCTATTTTTTTCGGTTTGTATACCATTAAGTGAGGAAGTTTATATGCTGCAATTTTAACATCCGCTGCATTAATTTAGATATATATCTTTTACTTAATTTAACACCAAATTTATTATATTTTACAAAGAAATAAAAATATTAAAAGGATGAACTATTTTTATCATACTATAAAACCAAGACAGGTTCTCTCGTTTGCACCAATTCATATGGTATCAAACTTGCTTCCCTTCTTACAGGTTAAAACTTGAGCTAGGAAAGTAAGGATAGACAAATAATTATTAGGTTATAATTCAAATCATTTAGGAAACGAAGGTACATGGTCAACTACATAGCTCAAAATGTCATCATTATTATCTAAAATAAACCTCTAGTATTGTCCTTCAAATACTTAGAATCTCAATCATTCAAACATGGCCAACTAACTAATGCACTTTAGAGTAAAATTTCAGAAGATATTTGCATCTCAAAGAGTTACCCTGAGATTAAGTTTTGGGGCCATTTAAAATGGAACTTTAGATGTGTTTATTTTTATAAATTTTATTCTTATTAATTAATTTGATTTATTATCAAACATTCATATCATTTTGGACACTTGCGTATAATTTACTAAATGCAACGTACGAAATTTGAAATTCATACTGCGATTTGTTCAAAAGCAAAATGCTCATGTATAATCAACATGTGCGGACTATTTAAAGGCTGTGTTAATATTACATACAAATAGTAGATTTAGATAACATTTACTTAAAGATAGCCTATTAGCAGCCAATTATAAATATTTTCCCATTGTTTAAGGTCTATATTATGTATGTTTTAATAATTTTGTTCCAAATAAGACCAAGAAAAATAATTTTCCTACTCGTAAAATTAATCAAGACCTCATTTCCTGGAAGCAGTTAATGTTGGAGACAGATCACCGCATTTAGTCATAATGCCCGATTATTGGATAAGATCTGTTCTTTAATTAAACCAAACCATTTCTCTCTTTATATATTTCCATTTCCTCTATTCCATGTTGTTCTTTCACCCGAAGGAGGGTTCCCTTTTCAGGCTGTTACACCTGGCACCTGGTGAGGAGGGTCACATTCACTGCATAATGTCTCGGTTATGACAGACTGAATTGCTATTACCCTGTTTTTATTTATTTTAGGTATACATCTTTCCTTTATCTCGTTTATAATTTCTTTCCTTACAAGCCCTTCTCATCTATTTTTTCCTAGCCAGCTTCGAATTTTGCAGGCTAGTTGCCGACTCGTTTACATCCTTTTATCACTAGTTGGGTTAGAGAGGGAGAAGGAGGCCACCCTTTGGCATATGCTCAGTTTGGTGGCGGTAGGACTTAACATACCCGCACTCTTACCATTATTTTCTTTACCTTCACTCCACTCCTACTACCACTGCTCTTTTCTTTAGCCATGCTTTTCTTTGATGTTTTCTGCGCCATGCGGTGGAACGCTTGGTTAACGGGCCGGATGTAGTGTTTAATAGACTAACCCACACTATATGCCTCAGCTCCATATCGGGCCACCGAGGCTTGTATTTATCGTTAAAAATCACATATAGAAATGGATCGCAATTGAAGAATATGATGGAAACAAAGTAAAATCAAAGCATCTTTTCACGGTAACTCGATATACCACTACTATATCTCTCCTGATGGAAAGATTTCATTTTATTTATCTCTCTGGGAGCTCCTTCCTCCACGCCAGGAAATAGCTACACTACGGTTTTCTGAGGAACCCATTTTGCAGAATATTAAGAGTAAGAAGAGTTTCTTCCACTGTGGGAAAGATCATTGATCCAGCTTAGATCCTCAATGATGGTTGATTACTGCTATGCCCATCTGGACATAGTTAGGTTTCTATAGCACAGAATGCTCTCTCTCATGGGTGCCGGTGAGTCGGTCTCGAAGATGTTCTGTGGCATACATGCAAAATTTAACCTCTCCATGCAAAAGTTAGCAGGACCGATTCTCCGATTCACGATGCCCTTTATCCACTGGAAGGGGGAGAATCTTAATTTGAAGAAAAAAGCGGCCTTGCCTAAGTTGGAATGGTATCTCAATGTGTGGAATCCTTGATTTTAGGCTAACTCACAAGCCAAATACTACTCCGAGGAAGGTCCTTTAAATTGACGAAGAAGCATTCCAAGTATTTTTCTGCCGGCCTTGGGTATATTTCAGGGACAGCTGATAAAAAGGTGAAAACCTCACTTTTTAGCCAAAAAGAACAAAAAACGACGGGTATCTCATTGATAAGCTTCTGGGGATTTTTGATCAAACCAAATTCAAACGTTTCTAAGTTATCCACTCAACTGAATAATGAGGTCCTCCGATGGAGACATGATGCATCAGTGTCAGAGCTTAACTTAGTTTCTTAATAGTGGAACGTAAGCCCTCTAAGAAGGCGCTAAAACCTCCTCTATCCTAAATCAAGATGGCATTTTACTTAAATGGATTTGCAATGTTTACCGAGATTATAGGGGGGTATTGCGGGGCGATGATCTTCCCCTTCCCTTTTAGCTATTTACCTTTAAAAGACGATCTCAAGTGTATCTCTGCTGTTCACCATCGCAAGGTACAAAGGTTTCACGACCCTTTCACATACTAATTGGTACCAGGCTTGTGGGGCGAAATTTACAAATGATTCGGGTATGCCGAAGAGAAGACTCGCATAGCCAGCCCAACCTCGTCCAATAAGCTCTTGAAGGCAGTGTTGCATCATCGGCCCCAAAACTCTTGGAGTTCTGCCTCCAGGAAGGCCAAGCCCATCCCTATAAGATTATTTTGATTGAAGATGTGCCACGCCTATCCGTCAAGTTAATCTTAAAGGGCATTTTCGCTTAAAGGTATTACTCTAAATTACAGGTTATTTCGAGTAGCTAAAGAGGCTCGTATTGTACCGTTCTTCTTTAGTTATTTTTATTGAGAAGACCATGTTAGGTGCGTTTCCCTTATATACCCGCCGGCTTTAGTGGGTTTGAAAAACCACCACAATTTGATGGAAACCGAGAAGGCATATGCCACATTTACACACAATACGAGTTTAATCTGTTCCTGTTGCATTTAGCTTTAAAAAGCTCCCTGAAGGCAGTTGCAGTGGCAGTGCAGCTACAAATGTTTATGCGATATACTTTTTTTCAACGTAAATTCTATCGTCAATCGACTGTCATGCGGTGAAATTCTGTCATTTCTTTGCATTGGAGTCGATGCTCTTTCTCCTTGTCAGGAATGTGCTGGATTACCTGATCAATTCCAAGGGTTTTGCAGACAAAATCGAAGAAGTCGAGATTGGCATCCTAAATGAGGATGAGTTTACCCATTACTTTACGACTTCATATTCTTTTTTCGATCTGTCCCTATGCTTTACGGAAGCACCACTCAATTTTAAATTGGAGAGGGTTCGATAATCCAAATTCAGGCTTTTCTTCCTGAGAACACAGGGATAGATCGAAAAAACAAAATTAATTCGTTATCGGAAAGTGATGCATAAACTCATAAATGATAGTGACCTTTTTAAATTCAAATATAATTTTTCTTGTAGCTATCAGCCTAGAAAGGCCGCCGCTGGTGCTTTAATGAGCAGGGTCGCTTGTATTATATGAAAGGACTGATTACTTTCTTTTATTCAAGGAGTCTAGGTAGATTAAAAAGGCTATTGAGTTCTCTTTTAGTTTATATCCTGGATAACTGAGACCAGTCACCTGTATCGTGTGCATTGCTGGCTAAGCAAGTGCTCCTCCATGTTGCATGCAAAGATTGAAGTTTTGAAATCCTGTCACCAATACGTCCATCCCAACGATGTCTTGTTCCCAAACAGAGATCTGCTGGATGTAGTAGAGTTGCATCGTTCCGTTGGTCTTGTTTTCGACAGAAGACTCAGTTGAGCGGCGCACATTTGAACCCAAAGTGTTGATAGGGATACCGCTTCACATTTCTACCATTCCTTTATTACTCCAAAGCTTGACTATGGATGAGAGGTTTCTACATCCCCAGCCGAGCGAGAACTGCGAAAGGTAGCTAAGATCCAACACACGAGTATCCGTTTGACGACCGGTGCCTTGCATTGTCCCATATTGAAAGTGTTTTAATTAATCTGGAGAAAGTCTAGATCGGCATGACACATTTTCTATTTTAGGTAAATCAAAATGCCAAGCCCAGGGCATCTTCTCAAAACGGCATTAACTTGCATCTCTTCCCATTCGCTTTACTATGGTCAAGATTATCTTGGCGAGATTCTGTCGCAATACATAATTTCACCCCTAACCTAACTTATTTTTAAACAGCGATTTCTTAATTGTGCTGGAGTTACACCGTTTTGTTTTTCTTCTTTTCGACAAATGACTTAATTTAGTGATGGATATTTTCACCCAGTGTATTTATAGAGCTAACGCTTTACTCTTTTACCGTTACTCTATTTACCCAAATCTTAAGTATAGACGGGAGTTTTTTACATTGGCAGTCAAGCATGAATTGCAGAGGTGGACGCAATCCACCACACGAGTTTCCGCTTAACGACCGGTGCCTTTTGAATGTCCCATATTGATATCTTGTTTGTCAATACATTTGAGATGGCGCTTGCTCTGCACCATTCATTTTGTATTATACTCTTTCATGCACGAACAACTCATCTCTCCCAATCTTGTTTGTCAATACATTTGAGATAGCGCTTGCTTTGCACCATTTATTTTGTATTATACTCTTTCATGCGGGAACATCCCACCTCTCGCAATTGCAAAACGGGGTGGTGTCGATTCATGCGAGAGACGTCAGGCTTCCCCTAAACCTTTCCACTTTACGACTAGGCAACACCTTTAAAAGCTCAATCTAGCTCTTGGAATGGTGGTGGCTCTTGTTCTGCCCAGAACACCTTCTTAGAGGTTCCACGCTTGACCATCTGTCGCCACGCGTCTGGAAGTATTACTTTCGAAAGTTTTGGAGCTCACCTTTGTCACGCTTTTGCCCTGACACGGTATACGGATGACTCTAAATCCGAAGAGGGATCGGCTTATCTTAATATTTGAAGTTTGCGGGAGGCTTGTCAATCAACACAAACGAGCTGTTTACAATACATCTCTCGGTACGGACGTTTTAGCACTGTGGACGTTTTGGAGACCAAATTATTATTTATGGCTACTTATAAAGCACCTTGAGGGCTTTAGGACATTGGAAGCTACACACCCCTGATTCTCAATATCAGTTAAAACATGGCTGCGGCGAGACAAACGAATAGGGAGATTTTCTTTTGCTGGGTTCCTTAAAATGTAGGGATTGCGGAAAAAAGCTATGATCAGGCCTTCAGACTACACGAAAAAGAAGATGCAAGACATCGACGGAAACATAAAGTTGCTCGCTATTGTGCAGGGACTGATATCCTGAACAAACAATTAATACTCCGTTCACTTCAAGTTGTATTCTATCTTCTTCCATTTAGGCACACTTGCGAACTGCACCATCATTTGATGGACTGCTTCTCTGCAGTTTACTACTCGACATTGTGCCGCAACTGATAGAACGAACCAATCTTAATGATCCGCCCGCTTAAGTTTGTGTTGTATTTTTTTTCCAATCGAGCACACTCTAGGAGTGCACAGTCATTTAATGAACCGCTCCTCTGCACTTCACTTCAACTAATGAATGTTTTTCCAGCTACATCTGTGAATTTTTGTTGAGTGTTCCTGGCTGAATGATATTCGCGATTTTTACATATACTGGTACCAGGAAGAGCGGAGTCACTACCGCTTCTCCCTTGTTTCAGTGAGTTTTGGAAGATGAACGTCTCATACATTCCATATAGTTTCGTCATGTTGGTTGCATGCTCGAGCATCTGAGAGGCTCTATATTAAGCCGAAGTTTAAGAGTAAGTAATTATGCCTTTTTTTCAAGCGCCAGATGGAAAAATTTAGTAAACAAAGCCGGAAAAAAATCAGAGAGTCTCACCACTCATCACCATTTATTAGACAACTCCCCTTGTCTTTTTTAGGAAAACTGCTCGTTACCGTTGACAGTACGTAACATTTTGGTAAATTTTCCAATCTAAGGTAGCTTTATGAGCACTACCAATCCTTTTCTCTGGTGCAGGTGGCTGGCTCCTACAAAACATATTGCGTTGTAAGTGAGGTTTAGTAGGAGGCGAGATTTCTTCATACTTTTTCATTAGATATTTTTGTGCTCCCATAGGTCACTGGAGGAGTTTCCTTTTCCCTGAGCCAAATGGGCGTATATCTCATTTGTTTAGTTAATCTAGGAAATTTTCTTTGGTTTATTATTTTCTGTTTTTATCGTTCTTCGGCATTTTCCTGTTGTTTGTTTTTTTAAAAAGTATGATGTTCACTTTATCTTTGATATTTAGTTTGCTTTAACCTCGTTAACAGCCGTCAAAGTAGACCGGTATATCTTTTGTAAAACTATCATTTTTTCTCTTTTATTGCCCTTTTTTATTTCTATACCTCTTTTAAATATTTGTTTTAATTTGTTTCCTTTTTCTTATTTACTTGCCTACATTTGAAATAATAATTGGATATAAATATCCTTCACTATTTGTTCATCTTAAAAATCGGAAACGAAAGGGCTCTTAAATCAATTATGACAAAATAATACCAAAAGTCGTTTCAGATTCACTCAAATCCTTCCATTATATTCTGAGCTCCCTGAGACTAATTGTTTAGTCTAACAATATGTGCAATGGAGATAGCTAATAATGAGCTAATGGCTGAAATAGCTAAGCTATTCTTTTCCCCATATAAAAGTTACCAATATGCAACTATATTCTTTCAAAAGAAAAGAATATAAGTTTCTCTAATATTTTAAGTAAGAAGGAAACCTCTCTATCTATTGAGGGTACCTCATTAACTAAGGGCGACGATGAGAGGTAGGTAGATGATGAAAATATGAGAGAAAAAGAAAGATTACACAGGCGAACAATTTTAATCACATTTTCTGGTGACTTAGATTTATCTGCCAATTTTAATTCGTTTTTCATGCTGATTTCACATATGAAATCCATTTTTACCTACATGCTATAGTTATTCTGTATTTTTTATTTTCTTGTTTCCCCGAAAATGGCCCTCTGAACGGACAGAGAGGGTGCTTGTAGAAAGCATTATTGTCTCTATTTTCAGGTCTCATGTTAGAGAGATGGTATGTCAAGAGGAAATTGCGTTAATGATCCAGACACCTTCTGCTACATATGTGGCTGTTACATACTCTTTCGTCAAAGGCGCAATATATCAAACTTTGTGATCCGCACTTATCAGCCATCTTTTGCTAATTTTTTTGGTGATCAAGAAAAGAAGTGGGCCCCACATGCTGTTTGCCATAGTTGTGTGGAACATCTTCGTGAGTGGACGAAAGGAAAGAGAACTGGTCTTCCTTTTGGAATCCACATGGTGTGGCGAGCGCCAAAGGATCATATATCGGACAGTTATTTCTGTCTGGAGAAAACTAAAGGGATTGGCAAGAAAAATCGACACAAGATCGACTACCCCAACATTCTCTCGGCGATCCGGCCACGTACCTCCTTCTGAGTCTTTACCAGTTCCGACTTTCAGTGGATATGCTTCCTCCGAGGATAAAAATGATGTACCTGATATGGAAGTCCACGGAATGGATTCAGAGTCTGCAGATTCATCATCAGATGCTAAACAGTCATTAGCTCTTTACTGTTTCAATAAAGAGGATTAAAATGACTTGATACCTGATTTAGCGCTCTCCAAGAAAGCTGCAGATCTTTGAGCCTCCAGGTTGAGTAAAGGACATATGCTTGCCAGATCAGTACCTGTATCATATTACGGAACAAGGAAGAGTACATTTGTTAAGTATTTCTCTGGGGACAAACAATTTGTATACTGCCACGATGTTCCTGGTCTGTTTACCGAGTTGTGACTTGGAACCTATAGCGCTGCTGAGGAAGACTGTTTTTGGATAGTTCCAAGCGTAGCTTCAAGCGTGTCCTTTTGCATAATGGCAATGACTTTGGTGTAGGTCCTTACGGTCACTCTGTTCATCTGCGAGAAACTCACAATGACATAAGAATGGTCATGGATTTACTTAAGTACCATGAACATAATAGGATAATGGGGAAAAGACCTTAAGATGGTCAACTTCCTCCTTGGCCAGCAGAAGGGATATACAAAGTTTCCATGCTATCTTTGTATTTGGAGCAGTCAAGCTCGTGACAAACACTAGGTTCCCTAAAAGATTGGCCAGTTTGGAAAACTTTGGAAGTAAGAATATCAAACATTTTTAATGAGCCAAACGTAGGTCAAGAGAAGATTGTTTTCTCTCCACTTCATCGGAAACTGACGTTCATGAAGCAGTATGTCAAGGCGTTGAGCACTGACAATGATTGTTTTCAGTACATAATATTGACGTTTCCTGCTTTGTCATACGAAAAAATCAAAGCAGGGGTATTTGATGGTCCCCAAATGCGAAGATATCTGAGTGATTCTAGATTCGTCAACAACATGAATGAAAAATAGAAGGCAGACTGGCTCTCATTTTCTGCCGTTGTTCGTAACTTCTTAGGAGAAAAAAAAGCCCATAACTACGAGGATCTGGTTACTAATAGGCTTTTACCATATCGTGATCTGGGATGTAACATGAGTGTGAAGCTGCCCTTCCTAAATAGTCACCTCGACCGATTCATAGAGAATCTGAGAGCCGTGAGCGACGAACAAGGGGAACGCTTCCATCAGGATTTGATGACGATGAAAGAGCACTGCCAAGGTCACTGGGCTAGACACATGGTGGCGGACTACTGCTGGACGATTAGAAGAGATCAACGAGAGAAGACTTACAAGAAAAAGAGTTACAAACGCAAATTTTTGCCCGATTGAAATCAAGAAGAGGTTCGCCAGCCTGATGTACGGTCATTAATAAATTACCATTTAATTGATAACAGTATTTGTAATCCTAATGTGTAATTCAAGTTTCTTCTTATCTGCAATTAAAAAACCTGATTTACTATAAATAACGTAGAAGGATGATTAAAATTACTTTGAGGCATGATGATAGGCGTTATAAAATGAAAATTATTGTATAATATTAGTTATTGATATTATGAAAAAACTGTAGTATTTAGAGAGAATCTGATTTTAGATTTGAATTCAATATTCTAAAATTAGGTAGGAAATTGTACTTTTGTCAATTCACTAAATACATTGTTCCCTAGTGTTATTATTGAAACTAGTTAAGGAATTTAGTAACCTATATTTGAAACCTTGTTAACTATAAATACCAAGAGGAGTCGTTATGCTGTTATAAAATTTCCTTAACAACTCCTAAAAAGAAAGAACACACGATAAAGTGAGATTTTTAACTAAATTTTGTGAGAAAATTAAAAATACTGATGAAAAATCAGGCACGATTATTTAATAATACATAAATGACCAAGGCATGTCATTATCTCATGAAAGGTATTAGCTAAGCAAGTAGATAAGGGCCATTTATGGCCATTACTGACTATAATAAAAGAAATCTGTTAATCAGTGGTTAATTCGCATGCTCTCTATTATAGTTAAATTTAAGGGAGATTTTTGTTTCGTTTGAGAATTTTTAAAATCTACACTTCGATTTCTTTTAATTTCTCAGGTTTCTAAGAAATGTCAAGGTACAAGTTGATGGGGACAAGACCCAACAAAAAATAGAATTCACTCCAGATGGAACCCGCAAATTTGTCGAGCTCAAAATCATGAATTTGCGTCCTGACGCAACTAGACATCTCGTATGGGAAGAGGTAAGAAAAGCTGTAAAGTGAAAAGAGATACAATAATTTTACTTCTCCATTCATTCTTATCATCCATTCTTTAGCACTAAAACTAGTCTCGTCTGGACAATCTCGGCTTACGAACATCTCTGATTGTTTTTTAATTTCCTTTACTTTCGCTTTTACTATTCTTTTCTAATAATGTTTAGTGGAAACTATCTCGTTATTATTAGGCTCATATTAATAGCAAAAACAAGAATCTAAATGGATTTCCCTTCTATGTCATTATCTCTGAGCTCAATTTTTTCTTTCCTCACTCTTCTAAAAAATCTTCTGCCTACTATTTCCTATCACTACCTGATTCCCATCGCTAGTTTAACAGATATTATATTTAAATGTATTCATTTCTTGTATATAATCCAGTTGTTTCCTTGAATCTATTTAGGCTGGGCAATAAATGGTCCTGGAAACTAGAGATGAATAATATAAAAATTCAAAGAGATGTTGAAAGCGCTAATTTTTGGAATAGACAATTAGATTGGATCACACTGTTACAACACCCAGTATTTTTCCCAGTTTTACTTTCTATATATTTTGAATTATAAAATTACTTACAGTATGCTTTACAGATTATATGACATGTCACACTGGGCACACCAACTGCCTCTGTCTATTTAGAATTATTATATATAATTCTGAATCTGACTTAACACAATCATATACATTTTGTATACCTATTACATATCCGCAAATGTCGACTTTATCCTATCAATCATTATCCAGCTACGAAATCGAATTCATTGCGGTTTTTAGTATGAATCTTTCTTCCATCGAATGTTAACCTAACTTTTTATCCCTTCTTTAAGGAAAAGGAAAATTGAGGAAAATAAAATAAAAGAAGTTAAAATTGTAGTTTGTAACGTTGTATCTGTGTATTGATACAAATCCAAGCGAATAAACATTCCCCGACCATCACTCCACCCAATGACAAAAAAATAACAGCTTAATTGAAAAACATAAAACCTAAGAAGTCAAGTTATTGCATTTAGGAAATGCTGGTGCTGTGTTTATTGATAAATATCGAAGAGAAGGTACCTTCAACGGCCATCACTTCAGACAAAGGCAAACAAATAAACAGCTAAATAAACTTCTGCTTTTGAAGGATTTAGATTAATCGATTTAATAATTCAGATGCCTATACCAGTTAAAGTATGTTACTCCCAAGCCAAACTATATTAAATAAGATAATATAACCGATTGAAGGCACTTAGGAATTACTGGGATGCAAGAGTGGAGGGTATAGAAACTCTTGAGAAAAGTTCTGAAAACTAACACAAGGACTGAAAGATAAAAACGCATATTGCACACATGGGAAGAAACTTAAAAAGGTTTCTGTTAATACTAGTTAAAAGTGAAAGGATAAATTTTAAAACATCGGTGGATCCAAGGTATACTTTAGTATATACTTGAATATACACAGGTTGGAAAAAATAATGAAAACACCGGTTAATATCACTTGTTTTCCTGAATGAGATTATTCTTATATAAAATTTCAAATAACTGAAAAACCTGCTTAATAAATTAGAGATTATCATTTTATTTTATGCTATAAACCACATGACCCCTTTTTCTCATAATACAATGATACCATCTGATAATTCAAGAAATATTTAAAACCTTTAAACAGGGCAGATTGTAAGAGCTCGAATGGCTGGAGCATCGGTGACTAAGTCGACTAAATATTTAATGTTTCCAGAAGAACCGTTCCAAATATCATTATTACGAACGAAAGAAAAATTCATCAATAAACACCGTATAATTCTAAAGCGCATGATATCGCGAAACCATACGACTACAGATTCCTAGTTGACTACCAATTCTAAAAGGTCAAACCAAATAGGTCCTTTTTGTTATTATTTTGGGATATGATTTAAGACAGTCACTTCCAAAATCTTGCTCATAAGTAAAGTATCATATTTTTTATTTATACAAAAACTCCGTCAACTGCTTCTTCATCTTTCTCTTGCAAGAGCATCTAACGTGTTATGTTTAGTACAGACGCTTCGTTCGAGAGCTTCAAAAAGCCAGGTATTACAGAAGAATTGCAATTATTGCTAGAGCTTTGCATGAAGCGTCGAAAATTTTGTTGTATACACAGTATTAAGTGGAGAATACAACATGAAAGAATGTAATATAGACAAGCGAATCGGTAGAGCAAAACAGAGGAAGGGGGATGGCTCTTTGTGGGGGTGTTAGGACAAGTTATGGAAAGTTAGGACCTGCAGCCGCACGCTCCTGCCTCTTCTCTTTATACAATGGTTATACAATGGAGAAGGTTAAGCACCGCTCAATGATCAAATTTTTGACCAAGGAAGGCAAGAATGCAAAAGAGATCCATGAACGCATGGTTGCAGTGTACACCGACACCGCCCCTTCCTATGCAACCATTGCTCACTGGAATAGGGAGCTCCGCCATGGTCGTGAGTCCCTTTAAGATGAACCCCGTCCAGGACGCCCATCAGACGTGACCAACGAGGTCAATGTGGCCCGTGTGGAGAGGATTATCCTCGAAAATTGACGGATGAAGGTATAAGAAATCGAGCAAAAACTTGGAATATCACATGGAAGTGTTATGAACATCATCCACAACAATTTGGCCATGACCTAGGTCTCTGCCCGTTGGGTCCCTAGAAACCTCACGCCCCATGATCAACTTCAACGTCGTCAAAGTCCACAAGGCCAGAGTGGCACAAGCTGGCCTGTGCGAGTGTGGATTCGAGGAGCTCAACCATCTTCCTCCCCTACAGTCCAGATCTGGCCCCTAGCGACTACTTTTTCTTTCGCCAGCTCAAGGCTGCACTGCGTGGACGCCGGTTTGGGGACGATGAAGATGTCAAGCTCGCCGTCCAGGAGTGGATTGAACAGCAGTCGGGATTTTTCTGGTTGTCGGGAATTCGAAGCCTCAGGAAAAAGTGGCCCAAGTGCATTGAAGTCGAGGATAGTTATATTGAAAAATATAACTATCCTTATATCCGAATTGCAAAACTTAGTGCTCGCTCCTCGTATGTTCAGTAGGAATATTTTTCTTCAGAATAAAGGAAGAGATTAGGAGTTGTTTATCATACATCTTAATACTTGATCACTTTCTGAGCTACCTGTCTCCTTCTTCTTCTCACACCTCCTTTGGATCTGCCATCACTGCAGAAGTATATAATTTGGAGAGCTGCGCACCATACTTGTTCCTATCAATACAAGTAGTGTTAAAATCTCTTTGATTCCCACAAATCCCCCTACTTTAACTTCAATCTGTTTTCCATACGATGCTTCCTTTAAGTTAGTCTCTCTGAGATGCCAACCACAAATGGGTGCCAGATGAACATGGTTAACCACGCTGAAGCTGACATCTGGAGTATTAAGTCCTGTCCCAACCTTATTGCTCGTCGTTGGATCAGTGGTTATACATCTTCCACACTTTTTCACTCTCTCTAGCTTTACCATTTTCTTTACATATTTCTGCGTACATTCATTCTTAAGGAGATTCCTTCGTTTGTTTTCGCTTCTTAGTTTTAAGTAATTATTAATATTAATGCCGTGATGCTTGTTTATTTTTTTTAATATTTGTCTTTAATAATGGAATTAAAAAAATCGTGCTCTCTCAATTATTTCTTTTCGTTTCCTCTCTTTCGATCCCCTTCTCTTTCACCACTGAGTGAATATAAATGCGCTAATTAAGCCTACGTCGATATTCGCCGCAAAGATCAAAGAAACATTGGTTTCAGTCGTTTTACGCGGTGAGAAAAATGTCTCCCTTTTTGTCTATCCTGGCCTCTTAGCTGACGCGACCTGACCTGCAGATGGAAATTTTGTGGCAATTTTATTTGTGTTATTTCTCCCTCCAATATCCCCTCTGTGGCCCTTTAAGCGAAAGGAAATGTCAATTTGGCAGCAGCCGCCAGTCATTTTGTGTTTACTTATGTTTTTGCCTTTGCCTTCAAATTCTGAACACTTCGAGTCAGCTACAGGTTTTTATATTTCATTTACGGTATAACAAGAAGAGAAAGACTCAGAATACTTTTTATAACGAATATAGTTATAATACAAACGTCGAAATATAATTTTGAGGTCAGTTTAGGCGTTACTGTGAAGTTTTAACTCTTTCCTGCGAAATGAGTATAAGTGAAATAGCAATTTTTTGTTAACCTATGAAGAAAAGAAAGAATATTCCTTTCTGTTTTATTCATTTTTCCATATTCGTTTCAATTTTTCACCAATGTAGCATAATCTGCAAAATAAAACCTAATCTAATCTTATTGGGGTAAGACAAGGTTATTTGACACATATTTTTATGTACACTATTGACAATTGTATTGTCAGGTGACACTATACTAACAGCCACGACATTGTCCTTACTTATCTGTACTTTCGTGGGAGAAAAAATATAGTAAATATAAATAACATTATATTCCTAGTTAGAATTTAAAACCCTCCTTCTTATACTTTTTGGCACCAACTGGTTCCAAACAGATATACACTCTATCTTAAACCAAGAATTTAAGCTTAACAATGTTTTATGTCAGTTGAGTTATCTCAACTTTTTGTCTCAATATCCACATATTCTTGTCGCGAAAGTCAAACTCTCTCGTTTCTTTAACTAACGACCATCATTCTGTTAAATAAAACACAATTGCATCCTCGATTTGATATTTATTCCACTGTCTTCACGTTCTTAATTGCTATGTAATTTTAATGCTTTCATTTATAATCATTATCATCTCCCTCTCCTTATTACTTTACTTTTTTTATTTGCTCGCATTTCCTGGTATCGGCCAGATATCTTTTTCCAATTATGGTAAACTGTGCCGAAAGTATTTCTGGTTTTATCGACAGAGCAGAAATAAGTATAATCTTCTTCTCCACCCTCTGGCTAAAGTTGAATGAAGTCTCTTGAAAAAAAATTTCAGGAACTTTTCGGAACAGGCCTGGCAGCGACTGGGCGTTAGAGGCAATCGCGAGGTTAGGCGAGGAGGCTAGGTTAGGTATTGTTAAGTTAGCGACTCTGCAAAAATTGACATATGTATTATGAAACGTTCATTAGCATCTTTGCGTAGCCGCTGACGCTGTATTGAGCGTAAATGCAATTTCAGTGTTGGATTGCAAAAAGCCACTTGGTTTTAAAAATTATTATCTTTTGAGACAACGTTTATTTCATTAACGCATGATTAAAATGGTTGAGAGCTATTGTTTTTTTGTATCAAAGAGTTTACCATGCTGACAGAACCTATAACTGATTGAATATACTTTCTAGATGAAGTTTGCACCAATTTCTTGTAGCAAAACCTGACCTCACCTAACCCAACATAACCATACCATACCTAACATAACCAACAAACTGTATTGACACTACGAGCCTCAAACCCGTAGCATAAACCTAACATTACATTAACTTCGCGATAACCTCGAACTATTTAGTGGCAGTGACCTTTCTGAAAAAGATCTTAAATTTCTATTAAAGGGATGCGAATTAAGAAACCTAACCTGGTTAGGCCAAGTAATTTTCAAGGTTTTCTGCTAAACATCTTCAATATGAGTTGGCCTAATAACTATCGAGGGAGCGAAGAAGTAAGCGAAACCAACAACAAAATTGTGTGTCATCAATTCACTTTTAAGAATTTATATCAGAAAATAAGAAGATAATGTTAGTGACGTAAAACGTCTAAAGTTTCTTTTTTTAATATAAAGAGAAAAAACAACCAAGCAATCTTCTGCAGAATGTGTATGAGATCTGTAAAGAAGTAAGGAAGAGAAAATGTTTAGGATATATAAAGACGTAGATCCTTCTGCCTGATTTGTGGGTGGGAAGGCATGTAATCCTACAAATTTATCTGCACCATGCTTGCAGCATGTTAAACCTGACACCCCATTTGGGTCCAGAAATATTGAAATTGGATTAAGCTTTAGGCTGCAGGTAAAGAAAATATTATTGCTTCCCAACTTAAACGTTTGGGTATATATTGAAAAGAATATTAAACCCCCCAAAAGTTGAGGCTACATATTTAAGTTTTCCAACATATTTATGAAGATAGTCTATTCATATTTCTACTACAATGCGTGCAGAAAGATCTGAGGCTCTATCTTCTACACATTTTCTCCTTCTCTAACTTCAGAGTTTTTTACAAATCTCTTGCAAATGGTTTAAAAAATACTGCATGGCTGCTTCCACGTTTTAAATTCAGTGAAAATAATTACCATCTTCTTAGTCCTTTCCTGAAGAATTTTGCTGGCTTTGAGTTGCGCCACACCCTAAGGAATTTATTTACTTCACTAATGAATTATTACTCTCAAGTGGTCTTTTAGTTTGGGGACAACCTCGCCGTGAGTGGCAACCTTATGACGAAAAGCGGCACAGCTTATATGGTGCTCCCGAAATTTCCTCCCTATCGCTCTTGCTAACTTCGAAGAATGCACCGGAGTATCGAAATGGTTGATAAATTTCAATGATGATACTTTCCAAATTTTCTTCGCCAAAGCAGTATTCAATTTTCTCAATAACCCTTCATAATTAGCTTGAGTGTTCGTTCTTTACTGATCGAAAAAATATGATGTTAACATACTTAGGGTGTCTTTATATGTATATTTAAATATATTACTTACCCCTGAATTTTCTGAGACCTTTTTCTGTAGTTTCAAATAAAGGTATTGCTATTCCTTACCAAAATAATATTTGAAACATTAATTTTACATAATAGCTAAAATTAACTCATCAACCACATTTTATTTTGAGGGCAAGTAAAGAATCCAAATTAATACGCTAAAACCCAATGATTAATCACTTTTTGGTCTAAAGAGAGTAGAGGAATTTGGTTTAGGGATTAAAGAATTTATTGTTTCTCAGCAACAGTCCGAAACAGGACATAATACTCCATCATGATCAAGGAAAAATGTTAAACAATAAGTTATGACCTTGGTTTAACTGTGGTTAAAGAGTTGAAATGGGTTGATTTATTTTAGGGTACTGTTGCTCCCAAAATCCCTATTTTTTCTTGTTTATTCCTTCCTATTTACCTGTTCTCTGTTCTCTTTCCATATTTCTACCTGGCAAAATGTGCTGATGTTTACAATGGTTATTTTTTCTGTTTTTAATAATAAAAATATTTATTTTCATAAATATGTATATCATTTCCATAAACAGAAAATCTATTCCAGTTTTAAGCCAAAGTAATCTTTTAAAAAATGCAAATCATACAGCAGACGTTTAAGGTGATTCTCACATGCTGGCTTCCTTATTCAAAGATCAGGATAGAAAATATGAAAATAATTTGATAATTAGCTGTTGTTTGTGAGCGATATTATTATATTTCTAGAGTAATACGTGAGTAATAGGTGAGAAAACAGTTGGATTCTTCATTTGTTCACGAGGGGTTGGATTAGAAGGTAACATTTCCTTTGGCCATAATATAAAAAAATATTTTCCCTTCCAAATTTCGCACATCTGAACTTTCTTCGACCTCTTAAATTATTCTTACTAACTAATTTAAAAATTTACCTCACACGGTAAGAACTATTATCGTCCTTTAATTAAATATTATAAATCATGATTATTGATCAAAATCGGAGCAAAAATACTTAAGGCTCTAAATATCACTTTTTTTTGACACCAGTAGTGTGTCGAGGTACATGCCAATAAAAATTTTCCCTGCATATAGTGAGGGATGAACGTGTGAAAGCGTAAAATGTGATGAAGCATAAATCCAGTCACCCAAGGAAATATGTATTTAAGCTTCGAATTTTTATGTTAATATTTAATTTCTCTTTTCTCAAGATCGGTGTCTGGAATTCCGAAGAAAAGGATGGACTACAAGTCAAAGATATTGTATGGCCTGGTTATTCACATGTTCCACCAAATGGCATTCCGGAGAAATTTCACTTAAAGGTAAGAGTTTAAGCAAATTTCTGAGATACGTCAAACCTTTTGATTTTTACTTGTTTTACTTTTAATAAATTTATCCAAACTTTTCGGAACTAAACCAGACAGAGGATTCAGTTTAATTTCAAACTCATTACATTTTTTTAACGAAGAATGTTGTGGATAATCAGAGGTAAATTAATTCACCTATTAATGCAATATCTAAATGAATAAGAGAAAATGTAGCTATGAGTTATATGTATTTCTATAACTCTGACTGCTTGTCTCTTCCAAGATCACCCATTCCAGATAGAAATCTTTTGCCGATGCGGTAGTAGATTTTCCCTATTTATAATAAAAAAACTGCTCCGTTGTGAATAATATTATGATAATAGAAATAACTATAAAAATTTAAGATAATACAAAGCACACAAGAATATTCGAAATTACAAAATGGAGAAATCACAAACAAAAGATCCGTAGTGGTCAAAATACTGATAATCGAAATAATTATATTAATAAATAATACAAAGTAGAAAAATTAAATTACAGTGTAAAATGAAAAGAACACAAAGTGGTTAAATGCAGCGAAAAGTTTTTTTAATTCACAGAAGCGGTTTTGTTAACCATGAAAAAAATAAAAGGGATAAAATAAGCATGATCACTATGGTTATCAGACGACATTGTACATATTCTCTCTTACTATAGACACTTCTTCCTTTCTATTCTCTTTACATCTCTCCTATACACAACTTCCTATTTAAAATTTCCATTGATCATTGTAAAGCCAGTAGAATCGATGGGAAGCACTTCAGTAGTAGATTATATGGTTCATTCTTAAAGACCACAATATTGCTTATTTTGTTTTCATCAGCATGTAATTTTATCCAGGATTATAATTTTGTTTTACTCTTTTTTTTCTCATATTTTAGTATCCTTATCTGAGGAGTTCTAATACAAATTTTAATACCTTTCATCCATGATAACTTCAGCATCTCACTTACGTCAGGAATAAAGCCAATTGGGTTCAAAAACGCTTCTGTTCTCTCTAGCTATTCGCTCATTTTTTTCTTTTTAGCAATTAATCTCTATCCCCTCTCTTCTAAATTACATAGCTTGCCCCAGTCGTCTCTGATGATTCGTTTACCCACCTCTCATCTAAAAATTCCGGATCTCGCTTAGACTCATTTTCTTCATCGCTTTACCTTCAGTTCTGTGTCAGGAACACTATCAATTGAGTTCAAACACGCTCCAATTTGCTCTATCTTAAAGAAACAGAACATAAATTCAACGACCTTGCACGTAAATGTGCAATTTCTCGACTTTCTCTCGTCCACAAATTTGTTGTAAAGTTGGGTTCAGACTACAATCTATATCATGTGGCCACACCCAGACGCTGAAGATATCTTTCAGTCTGGTTTTAAGGTATAGACAACACGGAACCAGCTCTCCATTATGTAATATTCCTTTGGTTCCGGCTTGCTGAGGGTGGTCAGCTTTCCATCTGGTAATTCTGGACTTATTTTCGGCATCTGAAACTATTGACCACCCTGTTGTTCTTTAACGCCATCTTGACTTCCTGGGTGACCCTGAAACTGCTCTGAAGAGGACTTTACTCATATAATTAATATCCTACCCAATCTATCCATATTTGTAAATATGTACCTCATCAGACAGTCTTGCGTTATACTTTTTCGTCTATGTACTTCAGTAATACCTCTTTTTACTACTTTTCGGTATTAATTTGCATTGTTTTGGTCTGCCATTTCATTTTTATGGTGATGGTACGTAACTCACCTGTTCGACAGCCTTCTTTTTTGAGTCTTATAAACCTAACATCAGCTTATAACATCATCACTCAATGGCTCGCGAACAACGTTATGGCACTCAATCATGACAGACCAGAGATACTATGTCCTTTAGCCTTTCATGTGGTTGGGGCTTACTGCTAAAGTATTTCTCCTTATCTTAACCATGGCTCCTCTCATGTTCCCTTTACTGATAGAATTACAACTTTTGTCGGCAACTGTGATAATTAGATATCTCTCAAAACAATTATTGCCAACGTTTGTAAATTACTAGTATCTCTCTAGCTTTTTCTTAATCTAAGCTGCATTCTTTGCCCCTTCAACCACAACATCTTAGAGAGTGCCCTTCATGCCTCCGTTACATCCGTTTTGTGTTTTGTCTTATCGCTTAATTACACACTTCCACTCTTCAAACTCTCTTTTATTCTCCTCTCGAGATAGAATCATCTTTAACGTTTTTAGTACTTCTCCTCCTGACTCACCGTATCCAAACTCCCCTCCCCCTTCCGAATCTTACGATTGGCCTCATCTTCCCCTACGAATTCTTTTGCATAATCGTCCCTGCTTTTTGAATATTTAACCCAGAATGTGAAGTCATCTTCAAGTTACGATATGCTTAACCCAACCCCTCATTTTGTGCCTTCGAGCGTTCTTTGATGCCCCCTCATCTTATCTCTGTTTTCCCCCCAAACGAGAGACTGGCGCTATGTAAAGATTTTAACGGAACCACAATAGTAAACTTTTTATTATTATTTATTGGTTATTCATCTATATTTCTTTAAATTAGAGAGTGGCCAAATCAGTATAAAATCTCGGGCCAAACAGGCCAGACTAAAAAATAAATTGTCGCACACATGATTAACTTACAGTATGTTCGACTTCACTTCTTTCAACAAGGAACAATTGCAACCTACTTTCACATTATATTTTTAATATTAGACTATATTTCGCTTGTAGGATTTACACACTAAAAAAGGCGAAAAAAACTATGAGTGAGTCAAAGATAGCATTTCCAAACTACATAATAGTAAAGCTCAGAGAGATATTCACTACCTTGGGTTGAGAACAAAAACTTCTCGACTTACGCCACCTAGTAATTAGAACCCACTATAAAAGCTTTTACGTCCCAAGCAAAAACATTACCTGAGATGAAATGGAAAAATAAAGTGACACAATCGATAAGGTGATGTCACGAACTGCCTTTCTCATGTCATTCTTAGTAAGGGAAAAGATTAAAGCTACGGCCAGTTTGTTTCTATATACTTAAAATAGAATGAGGAAAGAACACTTGAGCATGATTTACAGTAGATGTGCCACTAACTCAAGATTATACCAGGACTAATATTAAGAAGTACTACAAATTAAATTAGGGGATACCGCATTCAATTTTTTAACTTTATACTATGTTAGATTATCATATATTAAATTGAAGATGATTAAAAGCCCTTTTATTCCTGCCAAAATCATAATAACCTACTATACATACTATTTTGGAGATACCGGGGGTTCTTTCACAACACCCACCTTTAAACCTGATATCATATAAATGGCTATAGAATTCATAGAAATTAAGAAATTGAACTCAAATCACGACCAAAATATGTATATATGATTTACTTATCATTTGAAATCAGTTTTCTTTAGTTCCATTAAAGTTTATGTTAATGGTAGACTAAAGCATATATTTTTCGGACAGGGTAAACTATAAGCTTTGTTCTCAGTTGTAGTTGGGGCATTAGGTGAAGAGTATGGGTGTTCTAAAGGCCCTGGAATTTAGTTCAATCTATATTTGAATGATGCTAAAAATATAAACCAGGTCTTAGGCACCAGTTTTTTTAGTAAATATTTAAAATCGCATAGTTTTTCGTTTTGTTCACAAATCAACTTTAAACATCAATGCAGAATTTACAGGAATTTATAAATTTTGCATTATCATAAGTTTCCATATGTTCTAGTTATGTTGCTAAAACAAAATATATACTAGAAAAAGGTGCATAAAATTTTAAAGAAAATTATATAAAACCAATCATGTAGTTTTGTTTGTTTTTTCACAAATGAACTTTAAATATCTAAAAAAACTTTCCACATATGTATAGAATTTTATATTATCTTAATTTTTACTATGTTATAGTCACGTTGCTAAAAAAATAATTATACTATAGGATAGTGCATAAAATTTGCAATGAAATATTATATAAAAATACGATTTTTTAACAAAACAACGTGAAAAGTGACTCAAAAAGAAATGTAGTGTCCCTTTAAATTTGACAAATAATAAATAAAAAAATTACAAACTAATTCAATTATAGACATGTAGTGCCGTAAGCATGCTTAAAAACTGAGCGAAACAGAGCCATATCATATATTTAGTCAAGTCGCAGTGTCGTCCTTTGTGGACGCTGGTTATCTCTAATAACCAGCCAGACCACATCAAATTATCATGTCATAATCCTGCTTCACGTTGGCATGATAAACTCTCAACAGGCATTCAAAACAACAGAAATACAAAATAAAAAGCGCTGATAATATATAGATATCCATCTCGAAGAAGAATTTCGCATCTACAAATGCAAAATCCTTCTTCAAATGAAATCCTTAAATCTCATCACTGCTATTTACTTTTGACTTTTCTTATTTCGTGACGTTATTTGATCTTTGATGATCCTAATGTAAACAGCCATTGTCTGTTTCGTTTTGCATATCAAATGGAGAGCAAATAATCTGATTATAAATCAGTTTACTGTTTATTAAAGAAGGTAAACTGAGTTGAAAGAGACTGAAAGAAAGTTCAAAAACCTGAAATAGTCAATGTTAGAAAATCAGGGAAGCAAACGACTACAATCTATTTTTAAGCAAATAATAATCTCATGAAACTTATCCAAAAGGATGCTTGGCTCAGATTACTCAAAAACAAGCAAGAAAAGATGTCTGATATATATTCCGTCTCTCGAGATTTCAGCAAAATTAAATGCGGTTAAAATGATACTGTGTGAGATTCCATCAGATTTAGGTTGGTAATTTTGATAATAACTTTGTTTCCAATATATTTACCAAGGTCAAGGTATTTAAATTGAGTAGCAGAATTGTACTTTTTTTTGTTTTTACATAATAAAAATTATAAGATTTCGCACCCGAAATTTACATCAATCATTTCTCAAATGTTATGGTTAAAATGAGTTGACTACTTAAAGTGGTGTATCTAAAACAGATGTGAGTAAGCGTAGAAGAATACAGTAGTGTAAATAAAACCATAAAAATTCGTAGTAGAGTAGAGATAGTTCATAATTATATTTATTCTCCGACAGAAACGGTGGGCTCTGCTGTTACAGGTTTGCTTTAAACACTCACCATACATTTTAAATCATACATGGAAAAGTTTTTGTTGAAATTCCATAAAAAAATAATTTTTAAATAATAAAAAGATTCAAGATTCTGAAATTTTTTAACTTGGGTGGAAAATTATCTTAATAACCTTATTTTTATATGTCCTTTATATGAGCTTTTTAAGAGTTTAGTTTATATTTATAAGAAAAAATATTTTTGGAATTTCAACGGAACAACGTAGAGAAAAACATGAGAATAGTTTGGAAAACAGGTGAATGACTAAGATAAAAAATTTTAAGGATAAAAGCTTCTAAAGTAGCAAATTGATCTAATAATAATTCCTGAGATAAAAGTAAGGCGAGGCCACTAATCTGCACAAAGGGCTCTGACAAAGGGTTCAGGCAAATTAATCTAAATGCCTGAGCTATTAGGAATAAGAGACAATTAATCTGCCCGGGCAAATTTATCTAATATAAATTTCTCCGCTAGAAGAAAGAAAAAGCTACTAATCTGGACAAAGAAATTAGGTAAATATAAGAACAAAGAGAATCGTAGAGAAATGATGGGCTATTTAAAATGAAGGTTTGAAAATTAATAATTTATTGTAGTAGGGAGTAGAAAGGTTATGAAATAAAATGCAGTTTTTTCTGATATTGTCATCGCTGTCATTTTCATTTCATATTTTTATTTTACTTTGTTTTTAAGCTTGCAATTCATGTTTTTTCTTTAGTATTACGTTCATTTTATTTTAGTTTATTATTTTTGTATTTTCTGGAGTTCAACTGCTTGCTTTAGTTCAGTGCTGAATTTTTTTCAAGCTAGAGTGATTGCAAAGCTAAGATTATTCTATTAAATCCATCTTTGATAAGTGAGAATGAGTCATTGCTATGGGATCGATGGAACTAGTCAATTGCAACTCACAAAGAACTTCTTACCCACTAATCGTTCTGGGTCGAATTTGCTGGAATTCAGTCAGTTCTAGTAAAGTCACAGTATCCTTTAAATTCATCTTTACACGATTCTTGCTATGATAAAAATATTTAATAATTTGTTATCTTCCTTATAATCTAATTTATTAATATTTGGAAAAAAAATAGTTTATACTGCACAAAAACCTTCCATACGTTCATCACATTAAACTCATTTGTTACCCTAACTATTAAGTCTTCTAATGCCATTTCCTCCCATCATTTGACATTTTTTATAAGTTTGGCACGAAGTTATATCATTTATGAACAGCCAGCTGTCTCATTCAAACATCAGTTAAGAAAAATGGCCTGTGTTTTAGTGGACGCTAAAGTACCTTTGGGAAGTTGAGTTAACATGTAAGCATTGTGTTTTCTAAATAGCGCCATTATTTTGATGCGGTGGTATCTATAAACTAATAAATTTCTATTGCTCCAGAAAATTGTGCTGTGTAAGAAAAAACCGAGGAATTACAAATAATTCTTTAGTTAATAAGCCCTCTTTTTAATATCAGAGGTATTTAAAGTGAACTTCGTTCCCTCAGTACTTTCATAATGTAAGATCAGTTACAAACATCAGACGTTATAAAAATCAGAAAATTCGACTTAGCTTTGCAAAAGAACAGAGATTAACTGGTAAAGATAATCTATCATCCTAGAACTCATTTTTGTAGGTAAATAAAATTTAATTATCAAATAGAAACTATATTTTAACAAAAAACACCAAAAAGAACGTAATATTAGGATATTGCTTTTAAAAGCAAATAACTCGATCAGTTATTTGCTAAAGTATGAAAAGTGTTTAATATTTCTTCCTCTCCACCTAAGTCCCTAAAGATATGAATTCAGTGTGTCTTATTTACATCAATTGCGCGCTCATGTTATACGCTTCAAAGCTAAAACAATTAAATAGATCAATTTATAACTGCCAGAGGATCTTAAAGTAGGAATGGTATAACGTAGGAGGTTGAGCAATTAGCAATTTGAGAAGTCTTATCTAACAAAAAAATTATTAGAACTAAACATTAAGTTCATATAAATCAAATAAGTTCCTGTAAGCATTACGGGGGTAAAATATTTTAAGCTTATCTTGTATGTACAGGAAGTGAACTCTAAATCACCTAGTAAAGACATGCTCTACTCATTGACGAGGGAGCAGAGGTGGACGCAGATAATCGTTAATCTGTTAATTCTTTAAAATATTTCTATTTTCTTTACTATTCATTTATCATTTGGACACTTATTTTATTTTAGAATTTGAGGTGATAAAACTTTTCTGTATTGTTGTATAATAATAAAATAATAAAAAATATTAACGGTTTAGCGTTAACTTCTTTTAGCTTTTTGACGAATTAACGATTAACTGTGCCACATCTCTGCTGGAGCTGGTGATCTTTACAACGCCATCAAGTTTTATTGGAAAGGTAACAATCAAGAGAACATGGCGTTATTGACCCGCCCTTATTTGCATTTATCCACTGAATGTGATGATCGAGCTTGTATTAAATCGAGAAAATTGCAAAATTGAACTCTCTTTAAAGGTGGCGTGATATACCTATTTGGCTAGCGAAATTGAGTAGAGTTTGTTACAACCATAAGTGTTTGGAAATTACCATTAAATAATACGCACATATTTTCAACAGGTAGATTCGACTTACTTGTTGTAGATCTAGGGAAATATCGAACGGAGAGTTGAGTAGGTTATAAAAAGAATAGGGTGATAAAAGGAGAAGAAAGAGGGTGCTTTACCTTTGTTAATTAGGGGCTAATTCTTGGATAGTGTTTAGTAGATTGTGTGAGATCAAAATATTCTTCAGATAAAAGAGAATTTCAAAAGCAATAATTGTGATTGATTTAATAAAGTAAAACGTGTGGTGGAGCCATTGCTAATGAAAAGTATATATGTAAGAGAAACATCAGAATGAATATGTTAGGGTGGGAAATTAGTATCCAATAGTTCAATTTTTGAAAATAAAAGATGAAATTGGCTAAATATTAAGTAAGAGATTGAAGGGAGTAGTAGGTAAAAGGGTGTATTCACCATCTTTCCAAATTTCTATTAATTCTTATGCTTGCTTCTATGCCCCATACTTAATATTCACATCAACAGATTTATAACAAAACTAGAACTAACCTTATCTTTAATTCTCCGTTCTATCAAACACTTTCATCAATCAAATCTTCCTCACTAGAAGTTTACTTATTTCTTTTATATTATTTTATGCAGTGTGCTTTGCTAGGTGGATTAGGATCAACAATAAAGCCTCACAAATAAGTGTCATGGGAGTCCAATGAAATCTTAAAATGGGCACGCACATATTATACACATGCAATTAATCTATTAAAAGTGTATAACATTTTGTCGTGTAAATAGTAATATATACTCTATTCTTATAATGGCTAGATAGACAAAAAATAATTCAAGGCTCTTTCACAAGCATACACACTCACATGCATGCACACATTCATTCATAAACACGGTTACAAGCAAACACGACCATAAGAAGCTTCTCGCGCAATCTTTGCTAACCATTCGGGCCGCGACAAATTTCAGGGGGACTCCGAAACAGCTGTGCAGTCATGTTTATGAAAACACATCAAGCTGAGAAACAGGGAAGAATCGGGCTTTTGTTAACTCTTACAGAGCCATGAAACAAGAAACTTATTTCCTGCAAGTATCCCTGTCCCGAAGATATAATTATCTAGCAGAGGCCTGAATCAAAAATCCCTGCTTACTTTCTCTTTAAACTCCTAGAACACACGAATGCACTTCGATTCGAGTAAGCTCCGCTCAAACTGCATGAGTGGCTAACAGTAGTCAACGCCTGCATTTAAATACTAGCTGAAGTAGACACCCAGGGAGAGCAAGAGAACAAGAAATCAGCAAGATCAGTAGAATTAGTAAAAGGATTAAGACAGCAAGGCGTTTCGTCATCCTGCTCGAAACAGGAAGCGTAGTCAGATCCTAAAGAAGAAGACCTGCCAACGGTTATGGGGGAGTCCTCTGCTAAGAAAAAGGTTCATAGAATTAGCGACCATCGGATAATGTAGAAAAAGAAGAAGAAGAAGGCCTTGCGAACTCCATCCCAATTGGCCTCCCCTTTCAACGATGTGGTCTTTATAATGATTCGAGTAGCCTATTTCTAAGCACCGAAGTACTCTAAGCAACCTGGATTAGCTAAGATGATCCGCTACGGGTGGACGTAGGTTGAGACCTAACCTGGCAAAAGTTTGTCCAGTCTCTACATAGGAACCTAGCACTCATCATTAAAGCTTAAATAGGACAACACTGATCAAGATGAAACCAACGGACGAACTCACGCCATACGTTCGGGCACAGTTGTGTTTTAAAGTGATAATAACAATCGTAAAATGTGTTCCGGATAACAATAATGTTATCATTTTAACAGCATCAATTCAGTTCTTATTTTATTTTTAAAAAGTGTAAACAGTAAAAATCCAGTGTCCGGTGATACGAATAATAATATTAATTAAGCTAGACCAAATCAATTGTACAAAGTCCGTGTAATTATTAATTTTAAGCTAACTCCGTATTCCTAATTGCTTCTAGTTTAATAAAAGTAGTATAGTGAATACACACAAATCAATTTATATATATATACATATATATATATATATATATATATATATATATCTATATATATATATATATATATATATATATATATATATATATATATATATATAAAGAGGAGTTTTTTATCGATTTGGAACTGTAGCTACGACGTATGGATGCTTAAATGTTAAAACACTTGTCATAACATAGGTTAAACAAAGAATCAGTAGTGCTGAACCCTCTGAAATTTATGCTTTGCAGTCAAGTATAAGAAAAATGAAATAAAAAAGTAAATATAATGTTGTGGTGCGCGTGCACAAATCTGTATGCATAAAAAGAATATAAAATAATGCAAACCCTTACGAATGCTTAAAAATTGAGTTATGATGCCGCCAATAATAAAAAGTAAAGGAACGAAAAAAAATATAAATAATAGAGTTGTGGCGCGTGTGCACACACGCACGCAAACATATCTTTGTTCGGATTAAAGAGTTGCAGTTCAAACGTACGAATGCTCCAGAAAAACGCTAACTACCGTGCGTATTGCTAGATATAAATATAAAATATAGTAAGACACCGAGTTTAATATAATTTATAAAACTCCGTTTTTTCGGAGAGGAGTCCTGTAGTCCCGCATTGTAAGGTGGATTATGATTAACAATCAAGTCTCACAAATAAGTTTCATGTAAGTCCTATGAAGTCTTGAAATGGTGACGCACATAATTATGCACATGCAACTAATCTACTCAATAAAATGTGTATAACTTTTTTCATTTAAATAATAATATATACTGTATTCTTGTAAGGGTTAGATATGCAAAATGAATTCAAAACGTTTTCACAAGCATACACACTCACACGCATACACACTTTCCCGCATACACACGGTTACAAGCACAAACCCCCAAAATACGCTTCTCGTGCTATCTTTCCTAACAATTAGGGCCCTGCTAAATTTATGGGAGACGCCAAAATAGCAGTACAAACATGCTTATAAAAACACACCAAGTTGAGAAACAGGGAAGATTCTGGTTTTTGTTCACTCTCACAGAGCCTTGAAGCACGAAATCTTATTTCCTAAAATTGTATGTGTCTACAAGATAAAATTATCTAGCAGAGGCTTGAATCAAAACTCTTTGCTCACTTTCTCTTTATCCCCTTATACACACGAATAAACTGTATTCGATTAAGCTCTGCCCAAACCGCATGTTTGGTAACAGTGGGACACGCCTACACTTTTCGACACATTAAATAGCATCTGAAGTAGACCCCCGGAGAGAGTAAGAACAGAAAGCTCAGTAAGAACAGCAAGATGGTATGCAGTTTCGATGAAGCGTAGGCCACAGGAGACCCAAATATTAGGAGGCCAGCCACAAATACCCGACTTACGCAGAGACGAATTCATTTCACCTAAGCCTACCGTGTCTCCGTCCAATAAGATTACTTAAATCCACATTGCGGGATTTTAATCTCCATGGAGTAATCAACCAGTCCTCTTATACAGCCTATAAACGCTAAAATCAAACGAAAGTATAATCCCCAATTGAAGTCAGTCCAAGGTTAGCGCTTATTATCCACTTAACCCAAAATGCGCTACATTCCATCGAAGAAGCTTGTACCCCTTACTGTACCTTGAATCACCTATAGGGTGTAACCCCAATCACCCACAATTGGTAACTTTATGTACACCTTCTATATACTAGTAATTCAGTTTATTTGAAGAAATTTGTCGCCGAGAGTTCGTCTTTTATCATTTCTTTACTATCTCTCTCTCTCTCTCTCTCTCTCTCTCTCTCTCTCTCTCTCTCTCTCTCTCTCTCTCTCTCTCTCTCTCCATTTATTAAGAGCTCCTGATGGAGTGATCAAGGAAGAAATAGCTTTCTCGCGAGAAAACTCGAAACCTAAAATGATTTATCGTCACGTGAAACGATCGACAAGCAAAATGACCTAAGAAAACTATTACTTCCACTTCTCTTGGCAATCTTGATTATTTTTTTAATATGCACTTTTATTTTAACAAAATAACTTGTAAAACAATATTATCAGAAAACTATTTTATTTAATGTAATATAAAAAAATTGGGGACTAAAATATTTAAATATCTTTTAAATAGTCATTGATATTTTCTATATCCTTATATACATTATTTTTTACAATTTGTTATAGAGCAAACCTTTAATCGACGGGAGCCTTTGCTCACTTAATGTCTGAAATAATGATGCTAAGAGAGAACCTGATTCGACACAAAGACATTTGAGAAAGCATATATTTATTGAGGACAAAGAGTACTAAGAAGCATGGATGAATAAATATCGCGATTGCCCTTCTATATCACTGCTGTCAAGTAGCATTAGAAGCATCCCTAAAAATACCATTTTAAGATGCATTGCAATTAACATTAAGGAAGCTACCCGGCTTCTTCTTTTTAAACCTTTCAAATATATACATTGACACTCTAGAATAAGCCCAAACTTTTAACTCAAGGGACTGCGAAAATTTGGCTTACAGTGAAGATATACTCATATTCGTGAAAATATTACCTTCTTCAATCACTGCTCCTGGACCGGAATTTGGTTACAGTTATTTCAGGATGCAAAATGAAGGGAAACTTTTTATTCTTATGATCTATGACCTAGTAAATTGGAGCCACTGCTAACGCTTAAGTTCGACTGCATTGAATGTGTAAGACGCCAGATGGAGTACTGATTTGAGTCGACTTCATGGTCGATTCCATTTGCCCTGGATACACACATTTTGGACTACGTTAAGGATTAAGGCCATAACAAAGAAATAAAAGGCCTTAAAATTGAGTGCGGATTAATGGTAATAAACGCTCACTCATTATTTTTATCATCAGGCCTATCCAGAAGTGACCCGCTGCTCGATAAGGATTAAAACTGTGGTTCGCTAACTTTCGCTAAAGGCAACATTTTCTTAATTGTTTTCATCTTAAGATAAATTCTTCTTCCGCACAATATTCATCGTTAAGTTCAATGGAGTGCATTAAAACCTATGTTGTAAAAAACGACAGTCAACAATATTCTGTTATGATTTGATAGTACTGGAACATAAAACAATAAACACTGAGACATTTCCGATTCAAGTAAATTTTATCACGAAATAAAATATGTTACTAACATTCTGTCCTCTAGACATGCCTGTGTCTTGTTTTTTTATAGTCTTTTAATAATTGTTGTGTCTTGTATTTATAGTGTGTTAATAGTAGCTATCTAGAACATAATTGTTTTTCTACCGTTTTGTTTATATTTCTTTTGACCCGCCAAGTCCTTTACACTAATCATTTCAGTGCCATTGTAGTCACCAGAACAGAACTAAACACAGCTAAGTTTATCTCCTTATTTTATGTTCTATTATTAATATTGTACTTGTTTTTCTCTACTTTTTCTCTCAATTCTTTATTCAATTTAATTAAATTTATTCCAATCATTTGACTTTGGATTGTATTCTTCTGTATGTTGTTTTCACTGTGCCCTTCCTCTAATTTTGACAGTTTTATGACCCTACTTCCTATTTATGATACATTCCACCTCATAATGTTGCCTCTGTACTTTTATTGCAGAACACATCATAAAATACACATCTCTCACATAGTCGGGCAAGTAAGAGAAAAACGAATTTCACACGCACGCACACATACATTTGCGCTCAGCTCTTCTCCTTTTCTACTAACCTTAAACACACACATAAGACTAATACAAATCACTAATTCAGTCAAATAGTTAAGAGAAATAACAATCACACACTAACCCACATACATTTCCACTTAGCCTTCTCCTTTTCTTCCAACCTCATACACACATATCACACAAATATATATCCCTCTCACTTACCTTTCCGCTCAGCCCTTTTCCTTTTCTTTCAATCTTATATTCACACATTACACACACAAATACACACTCCTCACACAGTCTCATAGGTAAGAGAAACACAAATCACACACTCACACAAACACTTACATTTCCGCTCAACCCTTCTCTTTTTCTTATAACCCCATACGCACCCATCACACAAATGCACACCCATCACAAAGTCACATAATGGAAATACGAATCACGCACTCACACATACATACCTTTCCGGTAAGTGCTTCTTTTTTTCCAACCTCATACCCACGCATCACACAAATACACACCCCTTACACAGTCACATAGGTGAGAGGAATTTCTTTCAGCAAATATACTAATCACACACACACACATTCTCGGGCTAGAAACAATATGCCTTGGACACAGATATTGAAAGTGCAACGCCGTAAGTTTAATGTACTCGTTGAGGCATAGACTTTATAGAAGGCAACATTAAGGTTACCACTAGGGAAAGTATTTGTATGTTCTGTTAGATTTAGTTAGGGATGTAGAGAAATCTCACGGATGTGTAGCAACGTCATCATTGTGAGAGAGATACCTGTTGTAAGGGATTACATGGGATAATACTCAGAAGGAAATTGCCTCCGAGAGTTGACGGAACTTAGAAACCAAGTCAGTCAACTATTGGAGGAGGTTAGGCACCTTAGCCACATGAGAGGGCGGGCCACTTCCACGGGTTTATGTGCAATAGACTGTAGGAGAGATAGAGAGTGGGGAGGGGGGAATGAGTTAATCTTGGGATATCTGGACAGGGAACGGTTGGTACAGTTTGATCTGGGAGGGCGAGAGGAAAAAGTAGAACTGTAAATGAGTAATATTGCTGCGGGAACACCATCTAGTTGCTGTTTGCTCTAATATACCCTTGAGTACTACAAGGAAGAGCGGCGGGAAAAATTTCGATGCCGACTGCAGATATGCTGACGTTGTGGCTTTGTCAACTTCTCCCGCCAGGAACCTAGCGCAGTCCTACATAGGTGGGAGAATCACCACCTTGCCTGAGGGGTTAGATACTGGGAACCAGGTTTCAACCTCTGTTGGGGCTCCTGTTGGCGCTAAAGAAAAAGAAGAAGAAACAGGTAAGGAAGGTGGAGTTGCTGAAGCAGTCACGGTTGAATCACCAACATCTTTGGCAGGCACACATGCAGAAACCACCACTTTGACTGGCGGTTTAGGTAGCGGTAACCGGGTCGCAACCTCTGTTGGGCCTCACTTATGCAAAAATACATAGGAGAGAAAAAGGAAAAAGAAAGGGGGAGGGAAAGGAGTTACTGCAGCAGCCACGGGGGAATCTGAGACAACCCTGGGGCACATAGATGAAAAGTGAGTCGAGCTCCGGGACCACGAAATAAAATGCAACGCATCTGAGCCGATTTGCGCTGCGGTAAAATGGGGAAGTCCAAGGCATAGAGGTTATGACTCTCAACCGGAGGCCTAGAGATCCACCTCGGCGAAAGTATGAATACCGATGCTTTCCGTTGCGCAAAGAAGCACACAGGAGGGAGGTCTAGAAGGTGAAGATTCCATCCAGGATCTCAGTACGCATCTTAGCGTTGAGTAGAAACGATCTCTTCCCTAGATAAGGGGAAATCGGTAACAATGAAGTCATCCTGATGAATGCAATTGTGACTGCTGAATATCCTTGCGCTAAGACAGACCAGGGGATTATTAGTAAGGATTGTACCCCGAAGGTTAGCAAATGTGCATGCAATTAGCAAACTTTGGGGGCACGGGCATTACCGAGCAAACGCCTGGGGAATAAAACATGGTTAGGTTCAAAAGGAGTAGGCGCGGGGCCCCCTCTCACTGGTGAATTAAACGCACCTCGAGTCGAAGGGAGTAACGAGAACTCGGTCGCTGAGGAGGAAACGGGCACCCATGAGAGGAGGGCAGGGTTGGAGCTTAGGAAGATAAACGTGGGCGCGCTCGTTTAGGGCGAAGATGCTTTATCTAAAACTGTGGGAGAGTGCGAGGCCTTATAGTGGTGAAGAAAATCCTGGTCCCCAAGGGTCAGCTCTCTGCAATTCAGGTGTCGCTCGAGGTGGTCTGCCCGCCCCATGGTACAACAACTCGACCGTACAGCAGGAAAACGCGCAAGGGTAGGGAAAATAGCCCACGTTCCCTTAAATGCCTATGCTACAAAGTTAGGTCGATAGAAAACAAGTTGGACTACATGGTGGACATATTGTCCGGTGACATGCGGGTAGATGTAGTTGCCATCGTGGAGACCTGGCTTTGCAATGACACTGAAAATTTTGAGGGTGAGTATATGATTCCCAGTTACACGATGTTCCACCACTATAGACCCTATCGAGAAGGTGGCGGAATATTGATATACGTCTGTAACTGCTTTCTCGCGGTTGATTGCAATAATACAAGTGTCCACAAGATCCTAGGAATAGACGTAAATCTTAGCAGTTCTCCATACCGATGCCTGGTGGTATATAGGCCACAAATACAGTCTGAGGAAGTGATAAATTTGGCAAGCTGGTATAAAATCGTTTAAGCCTAATTAGGGGCGATTTTAACTGCCAAGAGTTGACTAGGATGATAGATCGTGCCATCGGTAGGGGAGATAACTCATCAATTTCGTTGACAAAAACTTTTTGACACAGTGAGTCGATGAGCCGACTTTTAGGTGAGAACTTGTTGGACTTGGTATACACCACTGATGGTTGAATGGTCTCTGGACTGAACGTGGGTTAATGTCTGTGCGGTAGCGATCACCAAACACTCTTATTCACAATATGCGCAGCGTGCGGCATTCCCTCTTACGTTGTTGCCTACAAACCCGATTACTGCAGCGCGAACTTCAATCGTCTACAAGTTTCGATGGGTCGACTGGAACCTGTGAGTGATGAAAGTGCCTCGGCCAACTGGCTAAGATTTAAAGATGGCTTCATAAATTAGCAGTCCACGTTCTTTCCTTCAAAAGAGGTGAAGGAAAAATCTGCTCAACTAAAATTGTTCAATTGTGGCATCTCCTAAGCAATTTGCAGCAGAAAAAAGATCTACGTTAATTGGAAAAGTAGTGGTAGCAACAAAAGTCTCTTGCAGTAGATAAAAACTATTAGAACTGTTAAAACACTGGTGCGCTAAACTAAGCGAAAAGAGGAACTTTGGGTTAGGTCCCTATGCAATGAGAACACAAAGGAATTCTTCCTCCACGTAAATAGGTAAAACCAGTTTGCCAGCGCATAGGCCCTCTAAGAGATTCCGTTGGCGTGTTTCAAGAGTCGAATCCGGCTATCGCTAATGTGTTGAACGACTACTTTACTTCTGTGATCAGAAGGAAAGAAGATGGTCCCACCCCAAAGATTGGGGTGTATCTGAATGAATGGTAGAAACTAAGCGAGAAATTATTAAACGATTTAGAAGTGGAGGCTAGAATACAGAAACTTAACCTATACAAGTCTCCAGGTCCAGAGGGCTTTCTCCCTAGAGCTCTCGGGAATTATGCGGTGAGGTTCTGCTACAACTTACTGCGATCTTTAACAAATCGCTAGAAACTGGAGGACGGTGGACGTGACCACCATATTTAAGAAGGGAAAAACTCGGGGAACTACTGACCTATAAGTTTGATCTCCGTTGTGGGCAAAAAAATAGAGAGAAAAACAACATAAAAAAATAGTAAAGCACCTAGAAGTTACAACTTGAACCTGGATTCCTAACACTGGTTTCGCAGGAACCGATCGTGTCTCTTAAGTCTACTTGAATTCTTTCACGACATTCTGGAGGAGTATGTTCGTAGTCAGGCTGTGGAAATCTTATACCTAGACTTTCAAAAGGCTTTTGATAAGATGCCATGCAGCCGGCATCACAGGTAGGGTGGCCGACTGGATTAAAAACTGGTTGCCAGGTAGGCGACAAAGAGTGAGAATAAATTGGGTAGCCTCGAGATGGGCCCCCTTGAATAGTCGGGTGCCCCAGGGTTCCGTGCTCGGTCTTCTCTTGTTCATCATCTATATTAATGATATAGCCGATGGGTTGCTTTACTCGATATCCATCAGAGGTTCACTCGAAAGCCATTAGAGATTAGGATAGTGGTCTGAGACTTGGCAGAACACATTCAACCTTGAAAAGTGCAAGGTGATGCATATTGGCAAATACAATCCTCTAGAAGACTATCAGTTCTTAGGTAGAGTTCTGGAGGTGACTAATCTGGAAATGGACTTAGGTGGGCAAATCAAGAGCGACCTAATATTTTTCATGTCGAGGTAGGATAAAAAGCACAAAGACTAATGAGATACATAGAGAAGCAATTTCGCTTCTAAAGCAGGAAGATTGTCCAAAAATTGTACAACTCTCTACATAGTCAGACGTCACGTGGAATATGCCGTTCAATTCTGGTCCACTACATTGCGTAATGACATAGATAGATTGAAACGGATCTAGACTCGGGCCACGGAGTTAATTCCATCAATTAGGCACCAAGGCTATCAGCGTCGGTTTCAAGAAATGGGGCTTTTCTCTCTGCAGACACGCCAATTACGAGGCCAGCTAATAGAGACCTTCAATATTTTAAGAGGTGTAGAAAACATGGACTACAGGAGGATGTTCACGTTGAATACAAATCCAACTCGTAAGCATGGTTACGTGCTGGAATTGCCCCCATTCCTGACTAGTATTTGCGGAAACTTCTTTTCGTATAAGATCTGATGTACATGGAATCCTCTTTAGGGCGAGATGGTGAATACTTCGTCTCTAGATCAGTTTAAATCTAGAAAAAATGATTTAATTTATTAATATGTATAGAAATTAGTGTTAAGTAGAATATAAAAGTAAGTTAAATAGGTTTTAGCTATCCTATCAAAAATTTTAGCATCGTGTTCCTTTTCACATCACATTCAGGTATCTTTTCCGCTTTCTGCACCAGCAACTGCGAGTGGCAGAGCCTTCACCTGTGCTATGCTTTTTCTTATACTAGATGTTCAGGCTTTCCCAAAATAGTAACTACTCGATTATGGTCAGCAATGACCTTTGAGGTACAAATATTCCTTGTGACTCCTTGAGACCTTTTATAGTGGCTCATTAATCTTTTGGACTGGTTAAAATCTTATGCGTATTATTTTCAAGTAAATAAGTATGTGTAAGGTAATTAAAATTAATTGATCTTTTAGAAGTTGTACTATACATGAATGGTAGCGGGGGTAAATCGGCGTACTACGTGGTGTATGCTCCCCGAACATGCAAGAATTTTATTTCTTCATTAAAATAGGGTCCTTTTGAAGAATATCATTCCCAATTGATCTAATTAAACAATACATGTCCCATTTTCTAGATATTTTAAGAACATGAAAGCTGTTGTGGTTACACCAGGTTTACGCTATTATACACACACTGACGTACTGGCCGACCGAAATTAAAACGAGATACGCTAATAGTATCTTTAATTTATGGCAATAGGAACTTCTAGAGGATTTCTGCTTGAACTATCCGTTAAACAATTTTGAGTCCCCTTGATATACACAATACGGAATTGATATTCCATGAGCAACGGACTCCAATGCTCTATTCGTCCATTTTAACTCTTAAAATTAGGAAGGTACGATAATGGCTTATGGTCACTCTCAATTACAAATTCGGTCCTATAAGATACATTCTAAAATGTTGAATTGAGCATAAAATAGCTAAATCTTCGAGTTTAATGGCGGTGTAAGCAGTCTAGCGGGCAGACAGCTTCCTGCTTGCATACTCAACGGGATATCCACTTCCATCGTTTTCATACTGCATAAGGGCACAACTCATACCATCACGAGGGGCATCAGTACGAATGCCAAACTTTTTGTTCGTATTCGGGAGTCTAAAAATAGGAAGCAGCATTTTAGCTGGTTAAAGCTATACACCGAGGGAGGGATTCCAACTGACAGGATTGGCTCCCATTTTCTTTAACATATCATTAAGGGGTGACGCTATAGTGGCTAAATTGGGAAGACGAAGCGCCTGTAAAATGAAGCAGAACCCCAAAATGACCACAGCTGCTTCTTCGTCCAAGAAAGTGGCATTTCAGCTATGGCTTTAAATTTGTCTTCTTGGGGGACAATCTCGATCTTTCCGATCTTAAAACCAAGGTATTTAATCGTATCATATGCGAAATCACATTTCCACGGACCTATCGTGAGTCCGTGTGCGCGCAAAAGGGTTATCAAAGCGCAAAGGGACTGTACGTGCTTGTCCCATGTACGGGTGGAAACGTACACGTTGTCAAAATAAAAGGTTACACTGACTAGGCCGTCTACAATTCGATGCATCATTAAGCATTTCTCTGTAGAAAAAGCTCTAAAGCGCTTAGAACATTTGGCGAGCAGAATCTGATGGTAGGCCTTACAAAGATCCATTTCGGAAATGAATTTTGCATCTTCGAAAAGATGTAGGTTTTGATCAAGCAAAGGTATTGGCTCAGCGGCGAACTGGGAGACTGGATTTAATTTGCAAAAATTGACGCAAAACCTAAAGGATTGATCGGCCTTTCGGACCATCAAAATTGGGGCACAAAGATCAGATGAGGAAGGTTTGATTATCCGCAACCTGAGCAAAATTCTACTTCAGCGTTAAATAATCTCATGAGCCTTCTCGATGGGTCGGAGATGGGGGTTATAATCGAGCTCATGGTCTAAGTCCGATTGGGGGAAGGAAAAGACGTAAAGGGGTATTCGTGGTCTGCCTCCACGCAGACCGTTTGAACGGGGCAAAGCGGTCTGACCCGGTAAGTTGCCTCTAAGACGAGTTTTTCGTCTAAAGCGACCACATTATTAACGCAAGCGCGTTGGTGGTACATTTTTAACAGGTTAACGAGCTACACTTTATTACCTGAGGGGTCTGACTTAAGTAGTCGACTGAGCCTCGGGGTTCTACTACTTAAAAGGTCCTTTCCACTGAGATAGGAGCTTATTAGACTCATATAGCAACAGAAGTAGTACTTGGTCGCCTGCTTCGAATTTCTGTGCTTTGGATTTGATGTCAAACTACCTTCTGTATTTTTCCGAATTCACCTCAGAATTCTTGAAGGTAAGGTCTTCACATTTTTCTAGGCGAGTACGCCAATCCAACACATAAGCGTAATAGGCATTAATCTCCTCATTCAGCTTGGGGTTTGACCATAATACTTTGAGGATGCTCATTTTCCCGCGGACGTTTCGTCCGTACAATAGCTCGAATGGGGAAGATCAGAGCCTTCGGTGTGAGATTTCTCGACACGCAAATATGGCCACTGGGGGTTAGTGGCTCCATTCTCGCGGTTGGGTGTGGCACATTTTCTTGAGAACTGATTTGAGAGTCCCATAAAATTTCCCGTGCTTCCCATTTGAGGCAGGGTGATAAGGTGTTGTGAATATGGGTTTTACCACTAGGAGCTTTCCCACATACTCCCTTAATTTTAAAGTGAATTGACGGTCTCTGCTCGATAGAAACTTGTTCGGAATTCATACTCGGTAAAAAACAGAAATCAACGCCTCGGCACACGGAACCGCATCCAGGAAACGACTGGCACAATCTACGAAGTTCAAAATATAGGAATGTCCCTCACTAGATGGGATACGGAGAGGGCCTATAAAATCGATCGACACCCTGAAAAAGGTTTAAGGCACGATTGGGTTCTTCTGAAGCGGAGCGGGGGCAACACAACCTTTGGCGGTTAGCTTTTGACCGATTTCACAGGACTTGCAAAAGTCGGATATTTCTTTGGCAGTGCCTTGTCAAAAGAAATATTTGGAGACGCGTTGGGCCGTCTTATTATGGCTGAAGTGCTTAGCAATTAAGCCGTCGTGAGCCATCCGCATAATTTGACGTACATACATCCTGGGTACACACGTGGTAGTGACCGGGACGTTATATGGTCCTACAAATGATCGATGTAGCAACGAAGCTTTTTCTATATAGTCAATTCTTCTATTCCCTCGAACAGTTCCAGGCTCCTTTTTTCCTGGTGTTCTCCCACAGGGGTTGCAAAGAAGGGTAATTCTTTTGAGGTTCAGCAAACTGATCATTGCTGGATAAATCGACGTCTGGAGTTGACGAGGATGTTAAAGGTACCGAGATAACGGTATCTTTCGCAGCTTGGGCCCTGGTGATCAGGGCGGCGACTACATCGGCCCATCGTATGGAATACTGACACTGTATGTAGTACTTTACCACAGGGAACTTAGTGGCACGATCTTAAATGTCATGAACAATTGCAAATCTCTTATGCTGGGGACTTACTGGTGACAACACCTAGTCTGAGACTACTATGCATGTGCAACCCATGTCTCTTACAAGGGTTGACACTCGGCACCGATTTATCGTTCCGTTCTCAAACTTGAACCCACCGGAGGAGCTCTTATTGAAAAGGAAATTTACCTGTTATTCCGAGTGAGAGGGAGTTTGTGGCGATAGCGATGACGAGGCAGAAGAGTTAGGGGTAAGAGAAGTGGTTACTTGGTGGACCTGTTGATTAGAGATGGTCCTTAGTTGTAAGTTCTTGGCGCAGTTATAACAAAGGAGACCAGCGATGCAACACATAAAGAATACGATGGGTTTACGCGGGTAGTGAGTGGCGCAGAAGGGAATGTTGGATGGTTTCCCTTTTTTTGTTCACGCTGAGGATGAAGCTAGGGTTTATGGAGCGCCTGAATCTTCACGAAGCTACTATTATTCTTAACATGGAACTTATTAGGCCCAAACTTATGTTTGGGGGACGGGGGATGAGTCTTCTTGATCGCCTTGGAGAATAGATCGTGGCTAAAAGCGTGAAGTTCGTCATCCTCTACATACTCTTTAAACGAAGAAACTCTTTTATCACTTACGAAGGCCTCCACTTCTCGGGAAAGTATATCCATAAGTTGATCCCTTAAAATAAAGTCGACTAATGACGCATAGTGGTAAGTCACTTGTGAGGAGTCCAGCCAAAACTATAAATTGCGGCGAAGGGTGAACCCAAATTGCTTAAACGTTTGTCCCGGCTGTATCCTAGCCGAGCGGAATCTAACCCGATAGAACTCCGGATTCATATTAATAGTAGAGATAAGCTCTGCTTTTAGAATTGAATAATCCAGGGTTGTTTCCGAGGGAAAAGAAATGAAGATTCCACGTAGACGAGCGTTTAAGAGGAAGAGTAGACTGGCACCTCCATCTGATTCTAAATCCAAATTGTTGACTTCGAAAAACTTTTCCAACTGGGTCAAATAAAAACAAAAATATTCGTCTTTATACGCGAGTGTGCTTGTGTCTGATGGTTACGTGATCCCACAGAAGTAATTTCGACATGCTCACGGCTTAATTCTCTCTCGTGCTGACGTATTTGTTCCCTCTCTTCTGCTTCTCTCTGTGTCTGTTCTTTTATTTCTTTTGCTTCTCTCTGTCTTTCTTCTGCTTCTCTCTATGCTTGTTTTTTCCTTTATGCCCGTTCGTTTCGTTCTTCCTTTTGAACGGAAGCAATTAATTCTTTTCCTGATAATCTTAGGATCTGTCCCTGCTTATGAAAACGATCGAACGAAGACATCCTGAATATGCTGCATTCGTCTTTTGGTAAAGAGAAAGCTTACCAGAACAAGTGAGGCTGTTCCTAACAAATCTAAACTACTTGTAATTAACAATTAACCCCCCCAAAATTACTAAAGGTTCCAATTAATTATGCACACCAGAAAAAGAAAATAACTTACGAGGGAACCTGACTCAGGACTGAGTCTTCTGTTAATTTTACGGCTGCAAAACAAAAATTTGGCTGCTATTCTGGCCGTACAATTAATGCTATCTTGCCTCACGTAAATACGCTCAACTAAAAAAATCTATAATTGCCTATTAAAAAAAATTGTCCTACTACTTTTGGTTGAATTTTCTTGACACTTGCGACTGTATAGAGTGTAAAGAATGATCTTTAAGGAAATAACAAAAGATCAGGTAGGATGGAATCTTTTACAAACCTAAAGACCTGACAACAGTTATATATATATATATATATATATATATATATATATATATATGTCGTGATATGACCAATTGTACGCTGTTATACGCACACCTGCCTACTGGCCGAACGAATTAAGACTCCACCTGGGAATGGCTGCCAGAGTGCTTTAAATACACAGTTTCTTGGCCAAGGAATATTCAAACATGGCTATAAAAATATACTTTAATAGGACTAAAGATTACATACACATATACGGCAAGTTAAATGGCACTGCAATTAAATATTGACAGCTCACGGCTAAGATGATTGACACTATCAATTTTAACCAAGGGATAATTAATTAAGAAATGATCTTACAATTATGCATGTTCTAGAGCAACGGGGAGCCTTGAGGTTCAACGCGGTAAAGGTGGGAGGATCGTGACGAAGTGGGTGTTACATCCCATTTACCTTGATGTGTAGCGCGTAGGATCAGGGAGGTAAGTTCAACCTTGAAATTGTTAGCGTCTCACGAGACGTTCAATCCAACTTCGGGAAATGAAGATCAGGGTCTCTTCTTTTTAAGGGGCAAACGAAGGATGATTCGAGGATGGCTTTTCCGATCCTTAAAATTCGAAGACGTGGTGAGAAGGGTTGAAGCCCGCCTAAAACTATCTCAATGAACAACACTGAGATACGTCTAACTCTTCCTCGGCTCTTCGAAAATCACTCAATTCTTCTCTGGACGAGAATGTAGTCGATTCTCTCTCGACTAACGAAGACGTTAACAGCTAACATACTGGACGGCGGCTTCAGAAACAATCTACCTCTGAACTTCGAAGTATTGAATATATACTGCGAAATTATCTAGACGGAGAGAGAGATTCATCGCTAAAAGACTTCCTTAATTGCCTTGGGTTGCGATAAGGGTCTTTAGCGGTGAGTCGCGATTCCCCTTAATGATCTTCCAGTATTCTAATTGATGCGGTATATAGGGCAGATAAATGTAGCGCTCTGAACGGGACGTAAGGCCGACCACATTCGTCGGCGACAATCGCGCTTGACCCTCAGGCGAATTGCTTGGGGCAGACGGTCAACGGTGAACTGGAGAAGTCAGGTGCGGAGGGGGAGTACCCGAGGTATCGGAGGAGGTTAGAAGAGGAAAAAGAATTCCTTTTCTCTCTCTTTATTCTTCCACCAACCCAAAACATGAAATATGAAGTAAAATTAAAAAGAGTAAAATAGTTTATTGAGACCGTATGTTAGATTTAGCTTGATGAATGTGCAAATCAGCTCAATCCAGTGCCATGCATAGTTCCAGCATCCACGTAACATAACCTAATCAAGGATAATTCCATTCAATAGAATTAATAATTAAAATACTCTCATCATAATTCAGGAAAAAGGGATATGTAGCACCAGACATACCCAATTTAATCGGGTTATTTTCTAATTGAATAATTTGAAAATAAGAGTGACCTTTCGCCTATTCGAAGAATAGGCATGCTCCCTTTTACTAGAAAAACACTTGTCTTGTCTCTCACTGTATAAAATCCTACACTTCGTTATTCAAAAGGCTTCCAGAATCCACCTTTTGGGGATTGAGGATGGAAGCTCTGGCGATGAGCGTCGTGGTCATATAAGCGATGAGCGCTTGATGACACAGGTTCGAATTCAACTTCTTTATTTATTTTCATATAACGGTTAAAATAGTTTGCCCTAACTTTCCGTTATCTACTTCTCCCATTTTTGTTCTTAAGCTTTCATTGATATATATAATATTCTCCTTAGCGTTTTTCCGGCTTGTGTTGCCAATTTTCCATTTCCTTGGGCCTTTAAATACATCTATATATCACGCGTCATGTGATTTTTAATTATATTGGTTAAATATATAGGACTCAAAACAGGATAAAATTATTGAAGCTATATTTCCTTTTTTGCCCTAGAGCGCTATAATATATCCTCGTTAACTAGTGAGACTATAAATTTGCAGGGATGAAAAAGGAGAGTCAACTGCCTGCGGTAAATAATCTAGACTGGCTCTTACCTTATAATTTTTCTATTACATTTGCTTTACTCATTTAACCTTGCAGATAATTTATTTTATTATTTGCAAAAATTATCAATTTTATGGTATATATTTCCGTGTTTGAGTATTTATTAGATTAACAAATCCTTCTCGTGGTGAGATTCGCACATCCATGTGCGTTTTATTGCATAGTAATTTTTTTTCCTATCTTTCTCCTAATCTACAAGAGCATGGTTTATTCAAACCAACTTACCCCTCTAAGTTTACTCTTCCGAAAAGATTTGCATGAAAATAGAGATGCAAAATGCATTAAGGGTTTCCAAACAATATTATACTAGGCATACAAAGTATCTTATTAACTTCTTATACCATTTTATCCATCTTTTTAGCAAGAGAAACTATAATAACAAACAGTATTATATACAGGAAGGTGTCTTTTGTCATGCAAATTATAGCGATGAGTGAGTTATGTACATAAATTGGAGCATGAGCAGCTGATCTTACTTCATAAAGTTATGCGTCGTTATTTCGGTCAGGTCATAAGCAGAAATTTTTAAGGAAATATATATATGCAGGATAGAAAAATTGTATCAAGAAGCATTCCTTTACGAAACCTTGTTCGGGCCAAAATATCTTGATCGACAGAATCTTACCAACTAAGAATTATTGAAAAATGCTCACGAAAAAAAGGTATAAATTTACAAACCAAAATTTGACTAGTGAGCTGATACGGAAAGGCATTTTTAATACTAACACGAATATGACTTACTGACTAATTTATTATTGTTGATCGACCATCGTATGATTTGAAGTTTGGATTCATTGATAAGAGTTAATTTAATTTTCTTTTGAGGATATTATTATTAGAGTGGTTAGCAATAAACATGTAAAACTAGCTGGAAGATTGCCTGCCTCGGTGGATTTCCCATTTGTGTTCATTTGTTCTCGCAGGGGATTTACTACCTTTCACTTATGTGTTTTTGGTAACAATCTTTACATCGTATATAAAACACAACCTGTGGTTAGTTACTAATCGTTTGGGGACGATTTTTCAGAATGGTATGTTCGTATTAATAGGTAGTATTAATGTTGTTGCTTCTTGCTAAATTTGGAATTTATTTAGTTGAAGACAAAACTATAAAAAAAAGAAAATTAGGAATTTTATTGTTATAGAGTTAGGTAAATGGCCGTAAGTAGAAATTGATTCGACCCTTATAATGTAATAATATATAAACTATAGGGAGTAAATTCTATCAATTAAGGTGCCGGTGATCGGCTTAATCTCACCTGTTAAATATATGTTCCTGGTGTATTTACCAAACTATTTCCCTACACCAAACAACCACCTAACATAAATCCAAGGTTTCCTTTAGCTTCCTCATGACTTAATTTCTCATTCTGGGCCCTATCTCCAACTCCGTTTGGTAACCACTTCATTCTTAATTGTTTAGTTAATATTTTTAAACACTTGAATTTTTCTTTTACTTTATACCTTTAATTGACTTCCACCATCACAAACCATTTAAGTTGTTACCCCATTGATTCAGATTAGTCTTTATTTTAGTGTATTCATTCAGTTTAAATTTTTTTTTGTCACTTTACTCACTGTTTTCTTAGTTTATTTGAATTGATTTATTAATTTATATTTTTAATTGCCTTTTTGCCTTTTTAGATTTTTCATAAAATAGATTATTACTCTTTTGATTAATTTTAGTACTTATGTTATTTCTTTCGGGTTTTAAATTACTTTTCATCAATTTATTTGTTTAGGTCTTTTTGTGTATCTTTTAATCAATTTAGTTGTATACTCTTAATATTTGTTATAGGAAAAATGGCACAACTTTCTTATTCCATTTAAACCTTTAGTTCAAATCCTTTTCTTTTTCATTACTTTAATGACTTTATAATTTTTTTTTCAATTTTAATCTTAGAACCTAAAGATGGGCATGATGCCTGAAACGTTGTTTCCAAAATTGAAATAAATATATGTACTTGAGCATCTTCTGCGCCCTTGCCTTCGCTAAACTCCCCACATTTTTCCTCATATGATGTTCCTAAAAACAAAAAATATTTCGTTTTTCCTGAGTTAGGACCTTTTAATAACATGTTTAGAAGAAAATGTAATAAATTGCTCAAAAAATATTTCTTCCATACAAAATTTCACATCACCTTCGTCAACCCTTTCTCTATAGGAAGTTTCTTCTCCTCAAAGGACAGGATTTCTCTCGAGATGAATAGCCACATCATATATCTTTTTTTCTTGTCCTTGTTTTTTGCAAGGAACTTACATCGGCAGTACTGTTCGCTCATTATATGAGAGGTTTTGTTCCCATATGTGAATAACCCACCGCACTGGCAGAATCCTGTCTAGCAAGGAGGTTTCTTCTATCAGAGACCACACTATACAGTGCAAAACTGAATGCTCGATAAACAATTTTAAAATTATAGGGCGTAACACTAATGAATATAGCCTGCGAAAATTAGAATCTCTTTTTATAAAAATCCAATCTTCCCCCCTCAACAACGATAATTCTTTTAATTACTTAATTATATATTTCTGGTGTATTTACCAACCTATTCCCTTACACCAAACAACGCTTCCTCATTACTTAATTTCTCATTCTGGGCTCTATCTCCAACTCCGTTTGGTAAACACTTCATTCTTAATTGTTTAGTTAATATTTTTAAACACTTGAATTTTTCTTTTACTTTATACCTTTAATTGACTTCCACCATCACAAACCATTAAAATTGTTCCCCTATTGATTCAGATTAGTCTTTATTTTAGTTTATTCATTCAGTTTTAGATTTTTTTGTCATTTTACTAACTGTTTACTTAGGTAATTTGAATTGATTTATTAATTTATATTTTAAATTGCCTTTTTGCCTTTTTATTTTTTTCATAAAATAGGTTATAACTCTTTTGACTCATTTTAGAACGTATGTTATTTCTTTCGATTTTTTAATTACTTTTCATTAATTTATTTGTTTATGACTTTTTGTATATCTTTTAATCAATTTAGTTGTATACTCTTAATATTTTTTATAGGAAAAATAGCACAACTTTCTTATTCCATTTACACCTTTAGTTCAAATTCTTTTCTTTTTTACTACTTTAATGACTTTATAATTAATTTTTTTACAATTTTAATCTTAGAACCTAAAGATGGGCATGTTGTTCGAAACGTTCTTTCAAAAATTGAAATAATATATGTACTTGAGCATCTTCTGCGCCCTTTCCTTCACTGTGAAACTAAAAATCAGCCTGATTAGCAGCAATACTTACGACTAAAAATATATATATATATATATATATATATATATATATATATATATATATATATATATATATATATATATATATATATATATATATATATATATATATATATATATATATATATATATATATATATATATAATATATATATATATATATATATATATATATATATATATATATATATATATATATATATATATATATATATATATATATCCAGCATACCGCATGGAACAGAGAAACAGGATCATTTTTTCTTCGGAATAAGTTATTTCCTAACTTGAGAAAATTCCGTATTTGGGTGAGATTCGAACTAAACATACTGAAGTAGAGAGCAACCGCTTTGATTTCGATTAAACCGAGCCTTAGACCACTCAGTTACGCGGTTTACTTGAGATCAAAGCAGTTGCTCACTGCTCTAGGGGGCTTGGTTCGAATATCACCCCAGTACGGAATGTATCGAATTAGGAAATAACTTTTTCCGACGAAAAAACTATCCCGTTTCTCTTTTTCTTTCAGTATGATAAATTTATTTCATCATTCTTTCGCGCTCATATATATATATAAACAATGGGCTAAGTAATTGTCCATGAGTCATACCGCTAGTGAGTGGATCCAGTTTTGAGTTTGTTTCATCTGTAACTACCCTCTGAGAATGATCTGAGACCCACTTACAAAACGATCTCAAAGGCATTTGGAAACAAAAGAGGTAAAATATCTCTACTGCTTTGCTACTATCGTAAATGGAATTCGATTCATCAAAATCTTCCAGGGCCTGATTTTATACCTGATGGTCCTCGCCAAGTTGACTGTATTTGCCAAGATTTGGTTATTTGACAAGTGATGATCCACTATCCTATCTCTATGTTTTTATTTCTAAGTTTTAAACAATTGATGCTAAACTAATAGGACGGAGGTTACGAAAATCAGATAATCGTATCTCTGTATCTCTCCACCTTTGAAGATTGGCTTAACTTTAGGTCATTTGAACTTGAGTTGGTCTACCATTTATTTAATATACATATTAATCATCATACACGCAATTTTTTTATTTGTTTTTTAATTCCTTTACGTGAGGTGCCTTTGATCGTTTCACCTTGTTTATATTTTAATAATTTTTCTTTTATTTATTCGCGTGTCGGAGAGAAGCTGATGTCGTCCCAAATCGATTCCAGCTATTTGTCAGTGCTCTCTCTTTCTCTCTCTCTCTCTTTCTCTCTCTAATTCAAATCGCTCTTATGGCTACTCTAATCGGCTTTATACTGTTTAAGTAATAATAGGAATGCTTAATCTTATGTATGTGGTTTAGTGTTAGATAACTTTCATAAATATTCTTCGATTTCTTAACGCTCCACTTAACCAGTTGAGGATACAATATAGATGTATCCTTCTCAATTAACTTCCTTTACGTTATTTTTGACTCCAATAATGAAACAATCTATCACTCAGTTGTCTTTATAAGTTCAAGGAAAGTATCGAAATTTCCGCTCCTAAAACTAGGTATTAATTGATTATTCATATTTGCAGTTATGCTTGACTTTATTTTGGAATATAACTACATTTTGGTGTTTTGTCACAATTGGCTCAACAACCTGAACCTTTTATAATAGTTTTCGTACGTGGCAAAAATTAAATCCAGTATGTTATGCCCCTGTATGGATTCCTCAAAATTTTGAAAAATAAAATGTCATGAATATGTATTGTTTAGCAAACTTCTCCTATCTTTATCCAAAGTGTTTGCTATTTTTTTAATGCTCAGGAAGTTAAAATCTCCTTATATTGTCGTTGTATTTCTTAAAATAATGTAAGAGAGAAAATAAAAAAGGGGTTTGCCAGCACTTTTAATTTTAGCAGGCGATCTAAAACTGTTCGATATATATTTAATATTTGTCAGATACTAACTCTGAAATTACTATATAGCCTCATATATCCTTGTTCTTTACGTCTGTTATTGTTCAGTTTAATCTTCGGGCGGAACTGCTCTATAATCCACTACAATTCAAGTAGTTAGCTAAGCATGAGCCTGGCTTACGACACTTTAGAAAAGTTTAGAACTAACATTTCTTTACACGTCAACATACTTCATTTTATGGCCAATTCATTTTTTGTTTATTTCACTATTAAAGGAATAAATAATAGACTTAAAACTTTTTACTTTCATTATAGTGTTCTTTTGCCGGCAGATTATCTTCTCAGATAAAGGGCAGGAATGAAGTTTAGGAGTTGTGTATCTTTATCATCCCATTATTATACATCTAATTGTATTTTTAATTAATTCACTTCCTTGTTCAATCGCTTCATCTGCTTAGCTAGCTCTTACCAAAAAGCCCCATTTTTTTACCAGAAATAATAAGATTTATTCTGAAATAGTTTAATATACTCTATTGAAATTTTAGTTCAGATTCTATTTATTTCATCACTAAATTGTCTACGTTAAATCTTTGTGAGAAAGGACAGTATTAATTACTAGGCATGATAAAAAAACGAGGCAAAAGATAAAATGTATAGAGATAACAGGCAAAAATAAATATAAAAAATAATAAGCACAACTAAAACCACTTCCTTACACTTTACTTTCTTCTTCCATTTGCCAAGGTAGTTTTAAAAACAACAAAATAGACCTAATACCATTATCATTTATATTAGATGTATTGTATAAGCGATCATTTAAAGTGTAGTGATACAAAAAACATCTCGCCATTTAAAGAGTAAATTAGACTTAATTTGTGAGCAGTAAAACATACTACTAACTTTATAATTGTTATGTTTTATGACTATATTTGGATTTCTCACGACCAGAGAGCCCATATGATATTATCAAATTTCAAATTGGTATTTTTACGAGCATTCCAGTAATCTTCATGGAAGATAATTTATGATTTGAGAGAATTTAATTGTTTTAATGAGGTAGAGCAATCTTGTTAGCGACAGGGTCCGTTCTTCGTAAAGGAGAGAGTGGTTTTTACTATCTTTTGCACTCTGTTACTTAATTCAGAATATTAGGATCCTTCCTGGGTAGAGGGAGAGACTCCTTTGCCAAGAAGAAAAGTATTCTTTAAAAACCTCTGCCGCGTTTTCCGCAGAAGGTAAAGTGATGTGTTTTTGGCCGAACCAATGGTATAGGTGAGAGGTTCCGTGATTGACTCTGTGTGTATGATCACGTATTTAGTTAGAACTGCCTCCAATCTATCTCAAAGCGTGATGTTTATTGTTTGTGTGTGTATGTTAGAAGAATAGTGAGAGAATTGTTACAATGCAAAAAATACTTGACATTAAGATTGCTGTCTATGTTTGAAAGGATGTTTACAAACTCGATAATCCTGGGTTCCTTCGTTCTCTCCTCTCTGTGAAGACTTTGAAAAATAGTTTAAAAAAAGAAACGTATTTTATGGATATTAAATTTCTAGTTAATATTCTTATTTAAAATGGCAGAAAAATTGGGCCGACAGCGTAAAATTATACGAGAATTTTGTGTCGGAAGTAATCTCTATTAATCATCATTAATTTTGCTATTGTACGGAAATTCTTAGCTAAACTCATTATATGAAATTTGAATAATAATGCGACAAAGATAGTTCTTTCTAATATTTAATTTAGTCAAAAATATTTATGAATAGGTGCCCCTTCTAAACCCAGGTCAACTTCTAGTTTAAACATTGACCTCATAATTCATCGACTGTGTGAGATAGAACGGAGACAGAATGCAAAATCCCTAAACTCTATGCTTTTTTTGATGATCCATATCCTTAAGTGAGCTCAATATTTCCAAAATAAAGTTATATATCTGATTAAAAATAAGTTTTGAAAATATAATCGTTTGAAATATTTAAAAATAAAATATCAAAGTTTAGTTGCCTATACAACACAGATAGGATTATTTATCTATTCGGGATTTCTCCCTGGGATTCTATTTGCTTTGAGATGTGATTTCGATTTATATAGAGATGAGTCCATTATTGAACATAAATAGGAAGAGTTTGGGAAAATAATTTAAATGGGGAGGTCTATTTTAACAAAGAAGAGATGGATTTTGAGAAAAAAATTCCATCCAAGGAGAAGGAAGAAAAGAGAAGGCAGAAAAATAAAGCGAGAGTGTGGCGTAAGAAAAATTATATAAATCTATATAATTAACAGATAAATTTTTCAATTATTTACTGATTGTTCATTATATAATTCAACTAAAAAATATAAAATCGTCGTCAGCAACATCATACCGAAAGTATGTTCGAATATCATTCGCACACCTTATTCCCTTTATTGGCTTTTATTTGTGTTGTGTCTCTACTAAATTCTGTATCTGGCCTCCTTTCCTAGCCACTTAAGACCTTGGAATTTCTTATTACCACACTTTTTACTATCTTTATCATTAGCTCTAGTGATTATGTTATGATAAATATACATATCTCCATGTAATAATTTGATGACGAAAGTAATTGAGTTAATAGCCATGGATCCAGATCACTAGAGATGTAATTATTTCCAGCACAGCTATGCCATCTTCTTACAACATTTTCTTGCTCTTGATAAAGGAATAATTAAATTGGTGTTAAATTTATCAGATACATCTAAATCCTACATCATTGAGAGCTGTATTTTTCATTTCAGTTGTGCTCTGTTGTCCAATTTGTTTCATTAAAATGGGTCTCCTCCTTTAGAACAGGCGAGGACATGAGGGAAGAATAATTGTAACTCATACAACAAACCTATTTTTTTTCGTAAAATAAAATTCTAAAATAACAAATCTTTACTTATTTATGAAAAAATACACAGTTCAAACAAAAGCTATGAGTTGTGAGTTGCTTCCAAGTGCAAAGACATTCTTTTTCACATGAATGAAATTAGAATGTAGGAGCATGGCTCAGTCCAACTCGCCATGCCTTGTTAAGGTCGGATATAGTTAGTCCCAGAGACTCTCAGATAAACACATAAATAAAGTGATTAAACTTCTTACAAAACAGTCGTCCAGGAAGTGATTATAAATACCAGGGTGCTTTGAATATTGAAAAAAATCTTATTTCAGCACATTTGGCTAAATCTCTTCATTAGATCGTTGAGGGACAATTATACTTCATTTATGTCTTGTCAATACTCATTTCACAGTACGTTTTTCCAATAATCTGCATTTACCTAAAAGTCAAAACCTATGAAAACACATATTGAATGTTCCTTAATACGAAACAGAACCAATTTAAGAAATTCTAAGATCAACAGACAGACGGAGTGTCAAACTGCGAGAGCTAAAGAATAAACTTAAATTTGTTCGCTGCATAACGGTCCTTTCACATAATATCAGACTTTCTCAGGTGATTTTCTAAACTATATTTATTTCATACACATTCGGAACTCAACAAATCTATTTTGTTGCACACTTATTTATCTTCCCATTTACTTGATAAAAGTTGATGCTGTTCTTATGCTAAGGTTTGTATTCGAACCATTATTTACATACTCTATTGAACATTTTAATCCCTCTATTGAGTAATAGAGACTTCATAGTAGTAGATTCTGATACTATTTTAAGAAAAAAATATATAACTCAAAACTATGGTATCTGTTTTAGTTAATAATGGAGCGAACAAATTGATGAGTACTTAAAAAATAAAATTCTTCCTAGCAGGGTTAACTAACGCCAAAAGATTTCCCCAAGAAGAAATGAATTTCGCTCTTCGAAACAATGCTGTAATAATTGATGAGAACGAAAAAACTTCGATGGTTATAAGGATCCATGGGCCTCAATCTGAGGGAACAGCTGGGATTTCTCATTTTTTAAAAATATATTTACCGACAATAACAACCGAAACAAAGAAGTTTATACGGACTGAATTTAGCGGAACAATTTCAATTTTCGCACCTAACAGGATTAACACATAAAAGAGCCTGTATGAAAATAATACGAGCAAGGACAATCCTGCCAATCAATTATCCGACCTCAGGATATATTTTAGGGAATAATCCTACATTTAATCAGTCGTCAAATAAGACCCAATCCATTTTCAGAAGGAATCCAATCATCTAATTTTTCGTAATCTCAACCAATTAATTATGATTTTATAGTGTTATTGTCTCTTTCTGATTGCTAAAGCTTTGGCTAACCTCGAATAATATCTACATATCTCACTAGCAACAAGGTGCTCATAATTATTAAATTTTACTTGATATTCACTGTTTCGGTTATTTATATAACATTTCAAATAAAAAGGTGCTGTACAATTTAATCAGCTCAAACAAAGCCTGCGACTATAAATATCTCACGGAGAGCTCTAATATATATCGTGAATTTTCGTCGCCTACATATACGCACCATTTGCCGAGTAGTTAAATGAGAAGAGGCAATTGTCATCTAAGGGGAAAAATAAGCTAGTAGTCGACAAACCTTCAATATCAAAATAATGGCACCGAAAGCGTAATGAACCGATTATTAAAACGTCAATTTTATTTTACTCTACTTTCCCTGTTTGATTCGTCTAAAAAATAGCCGTAAGATAGATGCAGCAAAGGTAACAAAAAATGAAATATAATGTATAAATATGATATATAATTTATACCATATATTAATTCATTATTGTATCGAATATATGCATATTTTCAATGCAGCATACAAATTGGCATAGATTTACTTGGGATTCAAATAAAAATCTCGAAAACTCCAAAATATATTCCACGAACGATTATTACGTATGCAGAAAAAAACAGTTATGATAATCTTATTTAGATAAAACTTAAAATTTTTTAAAGGTGTTATATTTAGCTATGAAGTTGCTTTTTTAATTATCACGATTTTCTAGGTTTTTTAAAATTTAAGTAATCTTGTTTTTAACTTTGGTCAACGCTCGTACAAAATCTTGTAAAAGTCACATGCAACGATAAGCGGCGTGAAGAGGCTCTGTCACTCTCTCTTCAAGATTCCTCGAAGAAGAATGGTCCGATGATGCCTCTGGCTGAGATTGCAGTCTATATCGTGCACTTAGAGGAGTGCGGGGCATAGTAGCTACCTGATTTGGTCTGGAGGTCCCCCAGAAAACATTTGTCTTCGAGTTTACCTTTCCTTCAAGATGGAAGTGAGCTTCATCTGAGGTCTAAAGGAGGTTTAGGAAAGTTGGGGTCTCCTGAATCTGCTCTAGTATCTTGACTGCTCCTTGTCTGAGATTTCAAGGTTCTGTTTTGTATGTATTATGTATGGCTAGGCCTTTACATCCATTACTATAACTCAGTTGTAAGTCTGAAGAGATATATCGAGGGACTGACTTTGCTTGCGCACAGAGTGTTTGGGACTCTGCTGAGCTGACTCTCTCACATTCTTGATCAGATCAGTTGTACGCTTCCTGGGGCACCTTGAATCGCTTGGACGGTTTCCACTGGCTGCATTGAGGTTCTTTACTGTCCCATAGTCCTCGAAGTTGTCCACCCAGTCCAGAATTCTGCTCTTGGAGGGGGCTTTTTCACATTCGAAATGATGCACGAAAGTGTTCTGCCCTTTCTTTAACAAGCCTGTCTTGTAGTAATGTTTGACGCAGTTTATTCTTTGCTGGAGCTCCCACTGAGATCTAATTGTGTTCAAAGGGGGTATTTCTGTCATATCCTGCAAAGTAAAGATGATTAGTGAATGAATGAATGAAGGATATATCACAAAAAGTGTGTGCAGGCCCGTTTTTTTAGGGATGATCCTGTATTAGATTTAGTCCTCTCTAACATCATTTTAAAATAATCACTATTTCATAAAGGTAATATTATTACTAGCAATAGTAGGTTAAAGAGGCTACCAATTTTTGAACGATTGATAATAATCTTTTGTGTCTTTATACTGTTCATTTACATCCACAAGCCTTCACATCAGTTTACACTTACCTGAAAAAATCTCCTTCCACATTTTAAGCAACATAATTCTCGCATTAAATGAAGCGATAATCGAAATAAATGTAACGTGATCCATTGCAAACAGAGGCTGAAACTTTCCAATGTCAGTTTATATCATGCTTGTTTCGTAGATCGTTATGTTATCTCAAATTCTCAATAATGCTGCAGCGGCTGATGCATTAGTCTTCCTCACGGTGGATAAATTCATAAAAATGCTGGAAAAGTGGTAAATTAAGGAAATAAACGTGCAGCTAATTTCTTATGGACATTATATATAAAAAGAAGAGGCCTATCATCCCTACCCCAAGTGGCGGAAGATTATCTTTACTGAACTGCTCATGTAAAGCTTTCTTTCGAGTTTTAGCAATGAGAAGTTTATTAGTGACTAAAGTCTCTGTGAGAGAATTGCCGGAGGCTCTCATGCCTCGCTTCTATCATATATTGGTACTCATGCTTCCCACGTGTATCCCGCGAGAAGAGAGTAGGATGGCGTTTCTTATCGCCTCGAACATTTCCCGAGTCTTATCTTCCCCCACCGCAAGTTTAATCAAGGAGGTTCAATCCCTCGTTTGCCTGCAGGCGTTGATCTGGCCAGATTGAGTTAGGCTTATGGGAAGATAAGAGTGTTCAAATCGCTAGCGGGACATTCCATGGAAGTGCCCTATTGCCCCATACCACGAGGGGCTGGCTCAGGCTATTTATGCGATAGAATTTCGAATTTGAATCAGATCCCGATTATCTTCGTCAGGCATCTCGCCGATCTGGTCTCCCTTTTACCCCTAGGAACTCTTTACCTCGAGAACCCCCTTATTGTTCAGAAGAGGACAATATCCTTGAGGGCCAAGGGTCAGAAGAGAACAACTTTAGAACATGTATTGTTCTTCGAGCCCGTTCGACAAGAAACAGTTCTTGCTCCCCTGATATCACGTCAGTAGTAATTTAATTCACCCTTTTAACGTTCTTCAAGAGCACGCTTGGTTGCCTTAATAACCTCAATTGTTCATCCAGAACATCTCCGGTATCCTGTCTCAAGGATCACTCGTACTTCCAAGCCCCACTCTGCTCCCACTCTTCGAAGTCTGTCCTTCCCACCTCGTTAAGGACAACCCTTCTAAAAAACCCTCCTCTGGTAAAGGAAATTGCCAGTCCGACCGAAGCCATTCCTTCAAATTGCCTTCACCTGCACGCCGACCTTATAAATACGCAAGCTACAAATTGCATTTAATTATTTAATTATTTGCCAATGTAACTCCGTGCTTTTACACGGATTTAGTCTAGCCTTTCCCTTCTTGTTTGTTTTGTCATTTAAATCCCTCCAAATCATAATCCACCGCATAGACAAATTTATCCTATGACCTTTTCATTTCATGTCCATCTCCCATTTTATTCCTCGGTCATGTAAATATTTTCCATGTGTTATTTTTGTTAGTTCAATTAATAAAATTCTATTTTGTTAATGCTGGCAATATTATTTATCCTTGGACCCCGTTCCACTTCTTAAGTATATTGAAGATAAATAAGCTCTCTCTAGGCCTATTTATTAACGTAGAATAATACTCGGACATCTGTTTAAAACCCCGCACTCGAATATAGAATAATCCCCACAAAGAATAGATATATAGTATATCGTCGGGAGCCTTTTCTACGACAGTCTTATTCATCAAGCCAGACATTGCTCAAAAAGTACTTTTTGACAATCATTTGTGATTTGTAATAAAGCATAACAACTTTCTACCTTTATTAGTGCAAATATCTGATTTAATAAACAGGTAAGATTCAACCCCAAACATAAATACTTAAATAAAAGTAAATAATTCTTTGATAATTTTCATATAAGAATGAATGATATCTACTTGGGACTAATGAAGAGGTTAATACATTAGGTACCGAGACAATTCTCAAAGTAATGGCAAAAACTACTGATTTATTGAAAAAAATAAACATCAGTTCTACATAAACTATTCATGTCTTTCTGAAATATTGACAAACATTTTTTTACTACAAAAAATTTAAATGCAAATATTTAAACTTCGCCATATTAAAGCAAAGGTGAAGAGTTTTATTATCAAGACATTTCATAGAGAATGCGGCATCTTTCTTTATATCTATATTATTTTATTAATATAAATCAAACAACTCTTTAAAGTCATTAACATTTAAATACATATTTATTCATTACTTAATTAAGATAATTTCACCCAGTTTATACTGATAGTCTTCATATATTTACTAACTTTTCAATTATATCTTTGTAAAAGTCGTTTAACTTTGACTTAAAAATGTTATTTAAGGTTGTTTTGAGCTTCTATTGTTGACATCTCTACTCACTTCACGGGAATCACAAAACGACTAAAAGTATAAATATGATGAGGCTAGGTCGGATGGGCAAAGGAAGAGCTCATTAATAACATTGTTACTATTCGGCCGATTCTAACCAGATTTGAAACCCTTATGTTGTTTTACATTCCCTTTCGAATGATATAATTGCCGAAACCCCCACTATATTATCCCAGGATTTATTGCAAGTTTTAAGTTCGTAAGTTCATAAATCAGAATAAGTAAGAGCACGTAACTTTTTGGTCAGCACACCTTGTTTTGTATAGTAACTCTTGCTATCTGGTGTCGGCGTTTCTGTGAAGAAATAGCATTTTCATTCTATTGATTAATGCTCGTCTTTTCTATTCATCTTTTTCTTGTAAACAGTCTAATCACTACAGTAAACTTTGATGATTACCCTGATTTGGGTTAAGAACTTTACAATGCATTAATCCATTCCTATTCAACCAAATGCACAAAAGAATCTTCCATGAATGAAGTTCCTTTTGACAGTGATATTTGTTTTCTCCTAGGACTAATCCATTTTCTAGACGATTTAATACTTTTGGAGATAATCCACTCCTCGTTTCCTGCTCAAAATGGTCCACTTTTTATTTAATAATAGAGATATGGGCTTATGCTGATCCCTTAAAGGAAGGTTAACTGTTACAGGTTGTGAGGAGTGCAGTCTCCCATTTGTAAAACCTTACTTCTGTCTTTTAAATGACGATTCAAAGTGGAATAAGTTGAATTTAGTTTTTCATGTACGCAGGTTTTGTGTTATTAGAATAACCTACATGATATTGTATTTTGTAACTCTTTGTCAAAAGAGGAGTTCTCATATCATTTTTTATATGAATATACAGGATTTCTGATTGTATTCTTTTTCAATTTGAATTAAATCACTTAACCAATATGTTCATAGTTACTCACTTCTATGTAGTTAATTACATCTTGCTACTTATATATCCAGTCTACATTTTTCTCCAATTAAGAAAGGCTACAAATCCAGCTAGACTTTTCTTAAAATTAAAAGTATCAAAGAATTTGTAGAACCATCCCAGATTGCATTCTCTTTTTCTTTTACTCTTGTAATTTATTCGATATAAGCACTGCCCTTGGTCCCTTTACTAACCCAAGAGTATACATTATCACATATAGTGGCTGCTCAGATTTTCATTTCAGCGCAATGGGCAGCTGAATATCCGAATGTATCTCCGACCACCGTGGTAAACTTTGCAAGACAAATCAACTCTCGGGCGTTGATAAATACTACATAATCTTAAACCAGCCAATCAAGTTGAAGAAATTTAAACTTATCCTTAGATGTGATCCAACAAACCAAAAGAAAATAGTTTTTCACTCACTCGAGAAATCCCTAATCTTTTTTTATTTTGGAGGAAATTCCTGTCCTAGCCCTTACTTTCCAAAACTGAATTTTTCCTACCCTGCTGATTACTATTTTCTATCCCCCTTCATTGCTGATCTTGTTCAATATAATTCTATTTTTTAAACTTAATCCAAATTTGGCTTACCACAGATAACCCCTTTCCTTTATACATTTTTCTTTAATTTCAAAAATAACGGTAGATGTATAAGGTCGATCTTAACAGCCTATTCTGTTATTATTCTTGTAATTATTATTATAGATATTCACTAAAATAGTTTGTCTCCTAAGTAAAGAATTTTATCGATAATTATATATTGGTTTTTAATCTGATGATGACTTGGAAATTATTGGGAGCAATGTTTTTGTGAACCAACATCTAATCAATTTATTTATGCATCTCATAGTTTGAGCTCCTCTACGTTGATATTTGCTGCTGCTTCTTTTTGAACATAAATAGTAGGTGATGGTCACTTCTTTCAGTGAAAGCTTCCCCGTATCGTCGGCATTCAGATACTTCAATGAAATGCCATTTAATATCATTGACTTCAGTTAGAATTTTGTGAGATGTATCTCCTTAGATAGTGTCCTTAGCTGTAGTTTGCAATATACAAATCCTTATTTAGGCTTTTGATGCCATCATTTGGGATTGAAATAGTAAGCAGTGGCATTTTTACTCACAGCATCTCTGCCAAGACAAGCAATGTAGTTCTGGAGTCAGTGATAATCTGGCTCAAAGCACAGCAGTCTAATCAAGCACTGAGGTTGGGTCTCTGTTTAAATCCGCTGATATTCATAAAAAGGAACACCAGAAATTTATTAGAATTTGTTTTAAGCCACTCATAGCAATTAAAAATAATCATAAAAATGGAGCGAAATGAAAATGGGTTGAAGTCAGTTGAAGTAAAAATCTCGCTAGGTGATACTACGTCACAACATCTATGCTTGTATGACAAGCATCATTATTATTTCACATATTTTAAACCAATTGTGCGATATTTCATGTTTTTTATGATTTGAAAGTGTTTTCCTTTAAGATGAAAAATACTTCTGCGTTATTTAAATTAATAAGATTTTCTGTATCTGTATATTTTATCAACAAGATTTAAAAGTTAACAAACATGAGCGTTTTGTGTTGTTCTTCGCAATTGGAAAAACTTGAAGAGGATTTGGGTTTTGGAAAATTGTCTCGAGGATTTTTTGAGAAATTTGGAAAAGGAGGAAACACTATAATTCCATCGGGAATGAATTTTATATTATCTTTAGAAAGTTTGACCTGAAATTTAATATATTTGAGACTTTCCTCATCTAAAGTGTGTTCATTATAAAAAACTTTCTACCCTGCCAGTGAGCATCACAGACAAAATTGTTGATCTAGCCTAATTTTTAAAAACTTAATCAAAAAACTCATAATCAATAAAACAAAGACAAAAATGTTAAAGCGGGTAGAAACATTCACATAATTACACCGTTCTTAGTAAAAATAGGATAGTTGTAAAATTCATAGGTTAATGATTCGAATAAGTATTATTTCTATGAATCTTAAGCAAAGGGATTTACGCTTATCTCTAACGCCTAATACATCCGAAAACAGAAAGCTTCCATAACTTTGTATTTCATCGACGTATCTAAACAAATTGTCCACAGCAACAAAAAAAGCCTACTGAATTGGGCGTAACTCTAAAAAACTCCCTACTCACAGGTTATCATAATACAGGGTGCGGCATAGCCGATTGAGCAGTTTTGAGGAGTCCAAGCTCGGGGGAGGAGAGGGAAGGAGGTGCGCGTGGTTTCGCTCTGCTCCGTAGACATCCCCATTTTAGGAGTAAACATGGTGTTAACGGGAGCAAATCACGGCCCCTTCCGTGCGCGCGTATTTTGAAAACAACGCAAAGAGCTTTTCGACGACGGTTCAATATTCCGCGCAACGATGCCGTTCTTCAGGCGAACACAATTCGGTCCTGGGCTAGTCAGTTGGAAGCAACTGGTAGCACACTAAAAAGAGATACACATGGCCGACGCAAGTACATCAGAACACCAGAAAATGTGGAGATGGTGAGAGCAGGGATCGTGCTTTCGCCAAGACGTTCTGTTCGAAAGCATGTTATTGCTTTAGAAATTCCCGACCGCAGTTTGAGGAAGATTCTGCATATAGATTTGAACTTCCATCCCTACAAAATAATGATGGTTCAAGAATTGAACCAAGCAGACTTTATCAACAGCCAAAATCTGTGTCAAAACATATTTGCACAGATCACTCCCGAGGCAGCTTTCTTCAGTAGCAACGAGGCACATTTTCACATCTATGGGGCTGTGAATAAGCAAAATTTCCCTTACTGTGCTGAAAATAACCCCCGAATTATCAAGAAAGTACCACTACATTCCCCTAAACTAACGGTATGGTGTGCTATATCACAATTTAGCGTGATAGGCCCGTACTTATTTAAGGAGGAAGGGATGACCGTGACCGTGAATTCCGAACGTTATGTCTCTTTGTTGCACAATTTTCTGCAGCCCAGAATGGAGGAGATTGTTGAAGATGAGGGAGTGGGGGACGTGTGGTTCCAGCAGGATGGTGCTACAGCTCACACAGCACGAAATTCACTCAATGTTTTGAGACGAATGATTCCCAGCATCTGGTGTCTCTGAGAGGTGATTTATGCTGGCTTGCGCGTTCACCAGATTTAAGCATTTGTGACTTCTTTCTTTGGAGATATCTGAAAGAAAAGGTGTTTAAACATCGCCCTCACACCCTACCACAGCTAAGCGAGCGAATTATTAAAGAAGTTAACGCCATAACCCTCAGTATGTGCGAACGTGCTCTACGAACTTCAGAGATCGACTCCAACAGTGTGATGCTGTTAATGGCCGCCATCTTCTTGACATTATTTTCAGAAACTAGGGATTATAAATGATATGTACTGCTAACCTCGAGTATAATATTTCTTCTCTATATACTCACCTTAATTTTTGATAACTCCTTATATAAATCTTGAAAGCACTAGATAGTATACAAATACTCAGCTCGGCAAGATCCTAACACAAAAAAACACATAACGTCCTATCTACCTATTGTGTAATTTAACTAACACCCTTAGCAAACTCATATAAAAATGAATACTTTCAGACATAAATCCTATCAACAACATAGCACGGATTTGGAAATAGACACCACTATAGCGGTTCTAACCAACCGCATACATCACATTTTAGATGATTTCAACGAACCTCCACTCACCTTAAGCACAATCCTTGTAGCAATCGACAAAATAGTTTTTCGACACAACATCTAAACCTATTCTTACACAAAAGTTCAAGACACTAAACTGGCCTGTAGGGCAAAAAATGTCCAAAAAAACTAATTTTCTGCAGACAAAAAGGAAAAAAAGAAAAAAAGAGCTATTCACAAATTTCATAAATCACGCATACTACCGCACCAAAGAGTGTCTTCCAGGCTGTCATCCTATCGACCCTACAATTCAAATTATTCACTCATCACATCTTGATATCAAACTCCCCATTTACTCAAACAAGTATTTAACCAGATTACGTCTAGATAATATCAATAGAATGGTACTACCATTCTAGGTTTTTATGCAGTAAAAATACTTTCTTTGTCAAATTGATCATTTGAAAACACAAGTACAAGTCACTCTTTACGAATGGAAATGCATTTTTCAGAGTTAATATTGCCAATACAGCCAACTATCTGTAACTATAACAGAAAAGCACCTATCTTTCCCTGCTGGTTGTAACCTATTTTTGTTAAACTCTGAAAATTGTACAAACCTTGATTGGTCAGAAAATTTATCATATCATATATTCACATGGGCCTCTGGCTCTTTTCTACATACCAATCATTCCTCTTTTTAATGTTTCTCATAGTTAAGATTATATTTATTCTCGCTGCACGTCCATAATTCCCCCGAAATGGAATGAAATTTACTGATGTTCTTCGGTTGCTTTGGAATATTTTCTGTAACCTGAGAATCATCAGAACCTCCGAAGCCAAATTTTATAATATCCAGGACGACCAGATCTGACCCCAGTAAATTAATGTCTTTATTATTTGAATTGAACTCTAATTCTGTTAAGGGAAGGAAAGAGTTTCCCTTTTTTCAAGGGAACAACCCACCATCAGCTTGAGCAGCAATCCGTTGCGTTTGAAAATCTTAAAGTTTTAAATAGTACTTTCTATGAGTGTCTAATATTTGCAATAATGAACTTCAAAAAGATGCAAACACTTCCTGATCAAAATAATGGCAGAAAATCGGTATAAAAACATTTTATCATAAGATATTGGGGGTATATTTACTTGTTGCATAGATGTGTACAAGTGCTCATGAGGTACAACCGATGCCTATCTTAGAACCACTAATCGATCATTACATGTTCGTATTTCCATATATTTTGGCGTTAACAATAAAAGAAAACTCTAATCTCTACCACAGTGCAGTAACTCATTTGATTATTTTATCACTAGCACCATAATACAATATTAAATTTTCCGATGATATCTAAATTATCCACACTGCCAACAATAAAAATAAATTAAGAATACTAGAACCCATGTATATTAAATTTACAATGCTGCTCTAGAGTCTACTAAAAATTCCTTTCTCCTCTAATTAAATATATAATCTTTATTTTTCTAGATCCCATCAAAATTCACAACAAAAATGACTTGGTTTTTTATCATTACATTTTTCATTTTCCATCTCACATATTCTAATAGAGAATTCATGAATAGGACGAATTTTTAATAATGTATATAGGTAGCAGTCAGCTTATGCTTTTTTTCTGTCTTTACCCCTTTCATAGTTCATCAAAACTTTATTAATAGAATTCACAATCTAAAATACTTAAATGTCCCTGAAGGGTTAGGAAAAACAAAATCTCTCAGCCTCTTCTAATCAATGCTCGCCGAAGAGAGGAATTTTAGATGGAAGAAACAAAATAATCAAGTTTGATCACATAAAAATTCCCCACTTCAACACGCACAGACACGCCAAAATCCATCCTCAAATTCTTTTCCTTGGTCAACACTGAAGTATAAATTTGCACACCACACCCAGGAAAGGCAAAGCTCTTGGAAAAGAGGATGAAAAGCAGATTAGCTTATAAATTAAATAAGTGTCGTGGTATCGTAAGTGTATAGGCAATTAAACTTGTGTTGCAGGCGGCCGCGAGATGACCGGCGATTTAAGATAGCCCCAAAGAAAGTAGTCTAATGGCATGCGCAGTATGGCAAATAGCGCCGTCCTGTTTGAACCACATGTCGTCAGTATCTATATCAGGCATATAATCCAGTTGAGGCCACAATAAGTTGCTTATCATCGATCTATAGGTCTCACCGTTGACGGTTATGGTAATCCCATCTTCGTTCTCAAAAAAATACGGACCTATGATTCCGTTAGACGAAAATCCGCACCAAACATTGACTTTGTTGGTATGCATTTAGTGCTGCTGTATCTCATGTGGATTGTTTTCGTCCCAAATCCGACAATTTTGCTTGTTCACAAATCCATTCATCCAAAAATGGGCCTCGTCGCTGTGGTGAGGATAGAAATCACGTAATGCTCGGAACGTCTGTCGAACGGAGCACTGATTTTGATAATAATATTTGATGATTTGCACACGCTGTTCAACGCTATAACCATCCATCGTGACTTGCCAAGTACTACTGAACAGTTCACAGTAAGGTTTCTAAATGTCGCTTTAACAACATGGCCACTATCGCCTGACAAAGCTCGAGCGTCCTTGTTAAAAGACCCTATATTTAGGTGCAGCACCACTTTTTTATCTTGTTATCCTCCGCGAACTTAGAAATTTTACTAATTAATCGTTAACGAGGTCATTTATATATATTATAAAAAAGTAATGGGCCAAGAACTGAAAACTGGATGACACTGGTGCTTACTGGGGCACAATCCGAATTTATTCAATTTATGGCTACCCTCTGTGAGCTATCAGCGTGCCAGTGCTTAATTCATTTAACAATAGTCCACCCTATTCTGTGGGCTTTTACTTCAAGTAAATGTTTCTCCTGCGTGCTGTATCAAAGGTTTTTGAAATTAGAAGTAAATTAGCTATACGCTCTGTTACTATCATAGATGGAAATCATTTGGTAAACAAATTCCAAGAGACGTGTTAAACAGGATATTCTTGTTCCCAAACCATGATGATTTTTGAGATTAGGTTATTAGCTTTGAGGTGAGCTACCTTTCTGTATTGGATTATCGATTCTCACGTTAGGCTGGTAGAACTAAACTTGCTGGTATCGGATTTTTCCACTTTTTTAAGGATCGGCGTCACATATAAAGCGATTAAAGATTATGCCTAGAGGTTTTATCATTTCGTTTTTAATGTTTTAATTTGCGTGGGGTAGACACCGTGCCTCCAATTGTGATATTTTATTTGTATAGAAAGCACCCTATTTTGGTTAAAACGATTTCCTTACTTAATGTGTTTAACTCACTCGTGTCCTCGACAGAAAGTTAACTTACGTTAAGATTTTTGGGGGAGCTCAACAATTTTTTTACACTATCTGATAGGTGCCCTACTTCACTCCTTATCTGTCATATTATCACTGGTTGGCATTTTACTATTTATGTATGCCTAAAATCGATTTGGCTCTGATTTAGAATCATCAGCTATATCACTTTCATGGTATTTTTCGCTTTTCTAATAGCTTTCTTTACATGTCATTTATATATATTCTAACTCGTTTAAAATGACTCCTTAATGTTGCTTTTTTATTACATATCGGCGATTTTGCTCCTGAATCTAACCAGGGAGCTCTGCTTTTTTTTCTTCTTGCATGTTTAACTAAATCAGAATCTGCCATTAGCGCTAACTAAATGTAATTCTGAATACATATCATGTTTCGTCCATATTTAAATATGAGCTATTCCAGTCGTGTGTCAGTATTCGATCACAAAACATGTTTAAGTTACATTTTCCGAAAAGGAACAGGTTGGTAGAAATAATTCATGAATATGTTTGCTTTTATATTGAATATATCGTTTTGTGGCTGCTATTTGCCACCGGTTCCCAAACTTGGACATTTTTCACAAATTTTTCTTCGGTCGTTAGAACTTAATTGAGCATATTATTACCCCTCGTGGGTTCCTAAACTTTTTGAAAACGGAAGTTATCCTAGATAAAGTAATTTTGTCTTTCTCTCTCCATGTTCAATGTGCTCCCTATAAAGTTGCCTTTAAAAAACTTAAAATAGCCCCATATGATTTAGTGTTTATTCTAATCAAACAACTTACTCTTCTCTCCTCCAGTAGGGCTAGCGGTCGGTAAACGTTTTCGATGTTAATACTAGCCTTGCCACAGACTAATTCAACTATAAAAATTTCCGTTTTAGGGTCTTCATAATTTGTGTCGACTCTACTTGAGCTTATATCTGTTTTCTTATAAATTAGGAGCCCACCATCTCTTGATCGCTTCTTACCTTGATTGTAAATACTATAACCCTCAATGTCAACTTTCCCTTTAAAATTATGTTGAGCGGTTTTAAGCCAAGATTCTGTTATTAAAATAACGTCAAAGTCTTCCGAATTGACAAAAGCTCTAAATTCCAGCAAATTTTTTTCTTATGTTCGTGCGTTTGTGTAGAAGCAATAAAATTTATCTCTTAATTTTACGAGGCCGTTTGTCAGAGTCTCTGATCGTTTTCTTGATTCCAATTTGCACGCGTATCGACAGAAGTTTGGTTTATTTTGCTTGGTTCGCCGAGTTTCAAGGCAAATGCCTTCAGGGCCAAAAAGATCGCGTATAATTTTATCGATGAGTCTTTCCAATTGTGAATGACCAACTTCTTTAAAATGAATAGCATGTCTATGAACGAAGGTTGGTTGATCTTAAAAATCATTCAGAACTTAGAAAATTTCACTCTTATTACATGAGACAAGCATTTTATTATAAATCGTCTTTGACCACGTTCTCAGACTCGCAATTATTAGGGGAATAATCCGATACTCACTTCCCTGTAGTTTAGCCAATCTGATTAGATCCCTCGCTGGATATACAAATTTGTTTTGGGTTTTGAAAATCAGTGAATGTCGTTTCCACCAATCAAGGTAAGGTGATTGCGCGGTCCTCACTCTGCAAGTTTAAATTCTCGATCTCTCGTAATACGTTGTTTAAGCGAACGCCGCCAAGTAAATTTCCTACTCTTATTCGGGCTACATGATTTAAAATCGTTATCCTCATTTTTAATAAAGGAGTCAAATATCAGAATATTTTCTTTTTCTTATTTGATTGGGGTCAATAATGCTAGAGTTTGAGCAGAGGACATCAAAATGCTTGGAATGCCTCGTTGCCCTAGCTCTGTTTCTAACAGTCATAAATACGATTTCTGGAGATGCGTTTGTTCACTAATTATCTCCTAGGTGGTAGTTCTCTTCCACGGCCAGATTCCCGCCTTCTAACACGATGTTTCTGCACCCACAGCATATCAAAGGTTGCCCGAAATCCGTTTGATATGTCGACAATCTTACATTTTGAGTCGACAAAGCAAGTTTTACTTCCAAGCCCTAATTTAGTGGAAAATAATTACATAATGTAACTCTATAAAAGCTACTAGGTACATAAATTTTCTTATTAAAAGAAGCTCAATAATTAACACAATCAAACTTAAAGTTAGACATGAAAATTCACTAGATTTTTCGATATCACCGAGAAATTTGGTGTTTTTAGCGAGAGGGAAGTGGATGATACATCACGGATTGTAATTATATTCATATGACTCTTGGCGATTTTTTATCTTGTACTAAGTTACACGAGAGCTTATGGACACAACACAAATAAAATGTAGATATACTGCTTCCAATCAATGAAAACACAAGCGAAACTTTCGTTCGGAGCATAGAAAAGTTACGTCTTTGCAGGAGAGCGGTTGGTCAGGGAATGGAGCAGTTGAGAAGAAAAGTTCTTGACAGAAATAACCAAATTCTCAAGCCTGATTAAATAAAATGACACACATTTAGCACATGCACATACAGACAAAGTCCGCCACCACTCTATTTTACTTGGCCAACAGAGATATATAAATTTGTTAGCCACACCCAAAAGGGAAAAGATTTGCAAAATAAGTGGGCGTTCTTTAAAAAATTTAAATTTAACAAATCCAATTAAATTCATTCCATAGTTGTTATTCTCATTGATCTATATTTTGCACTGTCGTGCCTGTTATTTGCTTAGTTTGGAATAGAGGGGTGTGCAATTTATCGTACCTCGTTTACCTTGCCTTGATCACAGCTGTGATTGTTTTGGACTTCGGTCAAACTTCAGAAAACCTACGCGTATTATTAGTGTTATAAAAGTACTAATACTCTTTTTAGGCATTCCATTCATCATATAGGGTAGCTCTTTAGCGCGGAAAGTACATATTTTTTAGATACTAGACATTGATGGGGTTAATATTGATATTAAAATAAGTCTGTCATACCTTGACCTGTTGGGACCATAAACCATGAATTTCACACATTGATAACATTTAATTGGCAATTAATTCACACATTGCCAACCCTGGATATAAGTGTTCACAAGAGCGCTGATTTCGCACCAAAATCCGTTTTTCAAGGGTTCCTGATGATGGTCTAGTGTGATTTTTGCATATTTAGCTTTGCTAGGCGTTCAAATTGTGTACTACTTGTTCCTGAGGCGCGAGTGAAGCGAGCAGGGGGATATGATGACCCATAGCTCGCCTCTATAACGGCTTCCAGTAACCACACTCGGTGTTTTAGTACTAGAAAAAGTATTAATGATGTTTTAAGGCATCACAATCATCATTTAGGGCTTCGTATAGCGCGGTTCTATTTGTATCAAAACAAATAGAACGATACTCAGAGTGCAAGTATCTTAAAAACCAGTGCTTTTCACGCCTAATCGAAGCTGTAAATGATGACTGGAATGCCCACAAACACCATTAGTACTGTTTTTACTACAAAAAACCACGGCTTAGGTCTTTTGAAGTTTCACCTGGACTTCTAACCAGAATGAATCAATAGACAGTAAGAATATTAGTGGTAAGCTAATAACTCAATTAAATCATTTCAAAAATTCTCATTCCTACATTTCAATGGGTGAAAGAATCTTTTTTTGTTTGATTAATTGATCTTACAAGAAGATTATCTTTGTAAAATAATTGGGTCGTCGTTCAAAATAGTATCTTTAAATTTCCAACCTCTTGGAATCAATAACAGCGAAATGAGACAGAAAAGTGCGCCCACCTGTAAATGTATATTTATAAATGGGTAATATTAGTGTCTGATATGTATGTATGAGTTCGAGATTCCATGTAAGGCTGCCTCTATGGAAATAGTTACTTAATTACTGAAAGTACATAATATTTTTTTAACTAAACAAGGTTCATTCAAATAGAATCACAACCAAATATAGGTACACCTAACTGAACCATTTGTGATGGAAATATTTATTTCAGGCTCATTACACTGGGGAACAATGTATTTGGTGAATTGTCAAAACATTTTCCTACCTAATTTGAGCATAGTGAATTCGAATTTGAAATCAGATTCTCTCTAAATGCTATAGATTTTTCGTAATATCAATAACTAATATTATACAATAATTTTCATTTTATCACGCCTATCATCATGCCTTGAAGTAATTTTAATCATCCTTCTAAGTTATTTATAGTAAAGCAGTTTTTTTGGTTCAAATATTTTATTGATATGAGAAGAAACTTAAATTACTCATTAGGATTACATTTACTGTAATAAAATAGATGCTAATTTATTAATGACAGTACATCAGGCCGGAGGACCTCTTCTTGATTTCAATCGGGCAAAAATTGCGTTTGTAACTCTTACTCTTGTAAGTCTTCTCTCGCTGATCTCTTGTCATCGTCTAGCAGTACTTCGCCATCATGTGTCTATCCCAGTGACCTTGGTATTGTTCTTCCATCCTCATTAAATCGTGATGGAAGAGATCCCCTTGTTCGTCGTAAACGGCTCCCAGATTCTCTTGGAATCGGTCGAGGTGACTATTTAGGGAGGGCAGCTTCACACTCAGGTTACATTTCAGATCACGATATGCTAAAAGCATATTAGTAACCAGATCCTCGTAGTTATGCGCTTTTTTTCTCCTAAGAAGTTACGAACAACGGCAGAAAATGAGAGCCAGGGTGCCTTCTCTTTTTCATTCATGGTGATCACTAATCTAGAATTACTCAGAATTCTTCGGATTTGGGGACCATCGAATACTCCTGCTTGTATTTTTTCGTATGACAAAGCAGGAAACGCGGATACTATGTACTGAAAACAATCATTGTCAGTGCTCAACGCCTTAACATACTGCTTAATCAACCCCAGTTTGAGATGAAGTGGAGGGAAAACGATCTTCTCTCCACTTACGATTGGCTCAGTAACAATGTTTGGCATTCCTACTTCCAAAGTTTCCAGAACTGGCCAATCATTTGGGGACCAGTTTTTGTTACTGGCTCAACTGTCCCACATATAGATATAGCATGTGAACTTTGTATATCCCTTCTGCTGGTCAAGGCGGAAGTTGACCATATTAAGGTCTACACATATGATCCAATTGTGTTCATGGTACTTAAGTAAATCCATGACCATTCTTATGACATTGTGAGTTTCTCGCAGATGGACAGAGTGACCGAGAAGAACTGCGCCAAAGTCATTGCCATTATGCAAAAGGGCACACTTGAGGATACGCTTGGAGCGTTCCAAAATGAGTCTCTACTCAGCTGGGCTATAGGTGCCAACTCCCACCTCGGTAAACAGACCAAAAACATCGTGGCAGTATAAAAATTGTTTGTCCTCAGAGAAATACTTAACAAATGTACTCTCCCTTGTTCGCTAATATGATACCCGCACTGAACTGTCAAGCATATGTCTTTCACTCAACCTAGAGGCCAAAAGTTCTGCAGCTTTCTTGGAGAGCGCCAAATCACGTATCAAGTGATTCAATTCCTCTAGATTAAAACAGTGAGCTGCTAATGACTGTTCAGCATCTGATAATGAATCTGCAGACTCTGAATCCATTCCGTGGACTTCCATATCAGGTACATCATTTTCTTCCTCGGAGGAAGCATATCCACTGAAAATCAGAACTGCTAAAGACTCAGAATGAGGTACTGGCCGGATCGCCGAGGAAATGTTGGGGTAGTCGGTCTTGTGCCGATTTTTCTTGCCAATCCCTTTAGTATTTACCAGACAGAAATAACAGTCCGATACATGATCCTTTGGCTCTCACCACACCATGGGGATTCCAAAAAGAAGACCATTTCTCTTTCCTTTCTTCCAGTCACGAAGATATTCCACACAAATATGGCAAACAGCATGTGGGGCCCACCCTTGGAGTCGAGGCGGGGGTTTTATCTTAGAGAACGTGATACATAACCTTTATCGGCTTGATGAATTGTGCCTACATTAGGTTAAAATGCTATTACTCCTTCCTGTGCGTGTAAGTAGCTCCCCTCGCATTACCATGTACAAAGCCAATGACAACACCGCTATCATTTCCCTTTTCAGCTCCCACAGCCAAGCGTACCGACTCTCTCCTCGGTTCATGAACCCTAGGATGGCACTCATTACCATATATCTCTGGTCTAGAACTGGCTCCTATCCCCTTGGGATCACGAAAACCTTCAGTCACAAAAGTACCGGCCACTACTGCCTACTGGTGCTTCCTCTATAATTGTCATTATAAACTTTATGCCCATTTCATTATCTGATTGTTTGATCTTGACCACGAATGGAGGAACGAATATTGCTCGCTACCTACCTCTAACCTATAGCAGCTATTGTGAAGCAATCCGCATCGGAGCTCCAAATCATAACTAACTGCACCCGATGTTGCCTCCCTTGGGTGTAATGGCAGGTGGTGTTTCCACTCGGATTTGCGGGAAGGAGATTCAGAAAACACATATTTATATGTTGTTTTTATAGGGCTTAAGGCAAACGAGTCATAAGTGTGCAGTCAGTAACAAGAACGTTCATATATATTGATATTGGGTAAATTTAGAACAATACAAGTTGTTTGGTTTTAAAAAACAACAACAAAAACAACCGTATATGGGCACGTGTTTCAAATCAAATGTAATAATACAGCTATAATATATGTTTAAATTAGTATGGCAATTCAAAGGCAAAGTTCATAATAGCTTTTGATTAGGCCACACCCAAAATACCGAATATACACAAGTGTAAGCGCCATTCAAGCTTTTGTAAAAAAAATAAGTTAATATTGAGAGCTAATAACCAACTCCAGAATCTATACATAATCATATTTTCAGCTAAATTAAAATAAAAACAAATTTACCTAGGCCCTTTGTAAAAAACTTGTTGAAAGTCACTCGACAATTATAGATCAATTAATACCAGTAGTCTAGCATGTATAGGAATTAAAACGTAACCCCACCCAGAGAGCCAAGCGGACATATATATTAAAATACCTCTTCGGAGAGAGCGAGAGAAAAGAACAAGAAATTGAGCTGTGTGGGAACGGTAGGCATTTTACTAACAGTCAAACCACCGAATGTCTGTGATCTCCATGCCTGGTGGGTAGTCGACTCGATCTGCTTATCCCAAGGAAGGCGCAAAAGGCCATTAAGCAGACCTAATAAGAAACTGGCCTCAGTGAAATTTCGGAAGAAATCCATTTAGCTGATGGGTTGAACAACTCGCTAGGCAAAACTCCCAGTTAATCGCCGAACTCAAAAGATTCGATTACCTACGATGTCAGGAGGCCCGCGGTTAGAGCGCCAAAGAGCAACGTAAAACAAAAGACTACCGAGGAGAAATAGTGAGACGGTTGTCGGTGCCTCTCCTTGAGAAGCAGACCTTGGCTCCGCAGTGTCACTCCTCTCCTTCCTCGTGCTCCCCTTAGTGGCATTACCCCGTCCTCCCTTAGTTAGGGCGGTCCCCGGGCTATAAATAATCCCTGTAGGGAAGAAAACAGATTTTTTTTCAGTTAGAGACGATAGAGGACTATATTCTTGTGATCAGTCCCTCGCACAATTCCGGATTCGACCTATACGATTTAGAAGTCCGTATCTTCTTTGTATCTGTGCCAGACCTATTCATCCCTCGCAGACTTAGCAAGAGGTCTGGCTGGATCAAAATTCCTAAGTGCCACACAGGAATTTCGGAAGCAAGATAAAAGAAGTCATCAGCGCATCCTCGAAGGACTCTCAAGTTGAAATCTCATTAATTTTGAAAAAAGAAGTATTGATTCCCAAGTAAGTTCCCTTTAATTACTTTCGCTATCGCCCCATATACCCAAACCCAGTTTATTAACTCTGCGAAGTAGACGAGGGTACTAAAAGAAAGCTAGAGCTACAAAGAAGAGTACTCCTTGAGCAAGAGAGCACGACCCCTCTCTCCAACGAATGCCTTGCTGTTCCTCGAGATAAAGTAATCACAGCAAGTACTTATATGCTGAGAAGTCTAAGGTCAACTTTTAGACTTATAACTGGATCGATAAAGTCCTAAGAGGATATCGACATCGGTTTCTACTGTCACCGTGACAATCGCCCCATTCCCCCTATTCAACACTATAACGGGACACCTACATTTTCCCTTTATCGTGAAGTCTTAAGTCTCTCGAAAACTCGCTGAAAAATCCATTATAGTGACATCCGTCAACCCCTGTTCCGATCAAGGTCATGTAAGTCCGAATGACTATATATATTTGCTTTGGTTAATTAAGGGTGAAATAGTATTTCGTGACTTCTGTGATATTTTAGTTCGATTAGGGAGGGTAAATGGTGGTTTAACTCTGTAACTTAGAGGCCTCCACAAATTAGCTATCTTGCAATCGGTTTGTTTACGTGAAGCCTACCCTTTTTTATCAGAGCTCTCGTCAGGAGTTGGCCAATATTCGAATCGTGTGAACCATGTTAAACTGAGAGAATTTTGTTTTAATATAAATATTTGAGTTAATTGATAAATTAAAAGATACATATTTTGTTTAATTATTGGTGTTTTACTGCATCCTTATGTGCTGACCGGCTCTTTCCTTAAAACTGATTTAACGCTGTGGTACTCTCCTATTTCAGTAATTAGACTCCTTTAGACGAATTCGGAGTCCCTTCAGCCAATAGAGGAATTATTTTCCTTCTTAAGTGGCGTCAATTTGGCCAGTTGAAAGTCACTAAGTAAATAAATACATTGACAAAAAGGTATTGTATCGGAGTAAATATTAAACGGCCAACAGTGGAAGAATAATTTTCCGACAAAAGTGGGGAGATAATTCTTCATCATGGCAAATGCCATTAAAAATTTTAAAAATAATTATTATCCAGTGTGTATAATCTAATATGGTTGTTTGAGACTCATACAAAACCAGCTCTTTGTTTAATTTTATACAAACTACAGTTCACTTTAGTATAAAATAAATATGCAAATCACTTATGATCACTTACGACCTCACTCACAACTTGGATTTTCAACATCTTTCCTTTGGTTATTTATAAGGGTTTGAGATTTGGAGTGTAAGCTAATTATTCTCCTGCTTCAAACTTGTTCTTTTATTGTGTAATTAAACAATAAAACATTTAATTAAGCTCGGAAAGGGAGCGTACCTTAAGAACAAACTGAGAGTGAATCCAATAACAAAAAAGGAGGAGATGTTATAGATATCTTTGATGTTGAATATAATTTTTTTTATAATAAAATGTTAGAAAATTTTGTTAAAATGTAAACATTAAGTTTCAAAGTGTCTCAAAACCCTAGCATACAACTTTAAGCACCAACTAACAGGAAGATAGGAGTTTAACAGTAATTTCCACTAAACAGCGCATTAGTATTTCACTGTAAAAGATTACACTAGGTATTGTCTATTATACACTAATATTTTTTACTGTACTTCAGTATCAATGATAAAGAATTTGGCATAGTAAGATGAAAGAACGATTTCCCTAGAGGAAAAAAAGAAAAGACAAGAGTGAAGAAGAAACAGTTAATTAAAAATTGGATGGCTAAAGAGAATGACATAAAAATTGAAGCGTACACATACCTTTGATTAACCACTTTCAAATCTAAATTGTAAGCTGGAGTACAACACCCTGTACAAAGAGCCGCTTACTCAATAGATATAATTGTTTTATTTTTACTGTTTATTTAAACGATAATTATTTCATGAAAGAAAGCGAGATACATACGAGTAGATGTAAAATTTGGCACGACGGTTAAAAGTGTAACAAATTGATTGAATAATTGTTTGTGAGCAATAGACTTTCAATAGATTTTCAAACATACTTAACAGATCCGGTGAACTTCGTTTCATTTTTATACTTTTACATATTGGGTCCTTCAGCAAAGGAGGTATAGTCAGCCACAGATGTATCCATATTGATTTAATCCGCTCATTTTTTACATCATTATGTATATTCAGCTATGCCATCAAGTTATAGGATCGACTCTGGCGTGTTTACATCAAACATTTGCTAGACAATCCCATACTCGTAATCATTCGCTCTCTTAAAAAACACATAAACTTCTCTATCCATATTGTTCGATTAATAAAGCATTTTTCGGACCAGAAGATTTATCACAACTTAAATGAGAATAACGAACCCAAGCTAATTTTCTAAATACTAGGTTTCCCCAGTCCACACAAGCTTTACGTGAGTGCGTTATTATTCATTAAAAAACTTTTAGTCTTAACGTATCCTTTAACTCGTCTCACTACTCCTAAAAATGAATTAATCATGAATAAGGCCTCGCCTCGCCTCATAAAGTATGAGCTCATAAAATTCCCTATAAAAATTATCGCAACGAAATGTAGAAATATAAAAGTGAACGTGCAGTAGCCTAAATCGGAGTGTTTAACACACAAGTATTCTGTACGCACAGGCAAGGTTTAACGCTTTATTTCAACATATGAGTTCTACTAAATATAAGGTCTCATGGAAAAAAGCAGAACATATTTACACCGCTAATAACTGACTGAAACAACTAATTAAGTTGGCATTAATTGATTCCATACAAAATCTTATCAAACCATCGAGCATCCAACAAATCAAAATAAGAGCCGATTTTGAGCGACTTTGTCTTCATTTACAACGAGTTGTTCAATGAATGCAACCACAAAAAATTATAACACCTTACTCATTAAAGGAATGGGAAAGGAAACTTCCATCCGTCGAAAAACACTAATAAAATCCTCTATCATTATATTTTGGAGCTCGATGTAGGCTCTAATAATTGAGTCCACTGAGAACAAACCGGGATTCATATTAAATTTGGGGAAAGCACTACTAATACATTATAATCATTTTTTTTATTGATACATTTATTTAAATTGATTGCATGATTAGGGTTAAACATGTGCATGCATAAGGCTGATTGCTCAATTCAGTAAGATTCATTCTGTTTTTTATCCGGAATTTGCAATTTGTTTTAAGTTATTATGGCTCAAATGCTGCTTTGGGAGCTCATAATCATTATTGTTATTGGTTTGAGGCTTTTATTCAGTTTTTAAATAAGGAATGTTTCAAGACAATGTCTTGTCGGGCGTTGTATGGCTGGAAAAAGAAACTTGATGATGGGAAACATTTCATGTTCATGTATCAGTTAAAAATTCGTTCTCTTCCAAAGGTTTTTATTTGCATTGAATTAATAACAAGTACGTTATACTAATACCAACAAAATTAATGTATTATTAATTAACTTTAATATCTTGGTTCATTCGATAAAATTCACCATATATGTTGAAAATAGTAATTCCTCTCATCTTACATAAGGTAATCCTTGCACACCTCAAGGTTTCAAATAGCAAGTGTAATAAAAAACATAAGGAAAATATGAAGGTATACATTAGTGTTCCAATTACCACGATAGCGTGAAGCTTAATGTGGTTACTTCATTATTTCTTTGTGCCTTTCAACTAGTCACCCAAACACTTTGATAAAGAAAGAGAGGAAATTTATAACATAGGCTCGTCTTTGTTATAACCTCAGGAATAATAATAGAACGTTTTAAAAGAAATACATAACAAAACTTTCTAAAATAATTACTTTTATCATCTTTAAATAATTTAGTGTTTAAATATCAGTCATCTTTTCACCATATTAGTAAAAAAAACTGCCAGACCCAACCAGAAAGTGTTTCTCTATAGAATGCATATTTAAATAATCTGGCATCAATTGTAATAGTGCCAAATTGTTTGATACTATTCTATTGCGTCATCTCTGAATTGTCTGGAGTTTGAAGTATCTTGCCTGTTTGATTAGTTATCTCTATATTAGACTAGAATCTTCCCTTCAGAGTTCTCACGGAGTATCCAAAGTATTAGCCATGGAAAGACCAGGATATTTAGATATTTAGACTCTTTGGAACTGGATCCTTTATTTTAGAGAAAGATTATATATTTATTTTGTTTTGGATTGTATGTATAGGTTTATTGTGCAATAGCGATATATGATATAATAATATAGAAATACATATAAATACATAATATAAGCATTACACGAAGCGGAGAGACCGCCGGTGTCGGCGCGCAGCAAGGACTCACCACCCGTCACCCGGCAGGGCGCGGGCGGCGATCAGCGCGGAGGGGGTGCTGTTCTCAGCATCTCCAGCAGCTTGTGTGTCGGTGTGAGGCGGACCATCTGGATAATTTTTCCTTTCGTTTACTTGAAATGTTGATTTTAAAAGTTAATGTTGCTTAGTGCTTCGCTTAAAATATTTTTTTCAAAGGTTCTATATAAACATTGGACTCATAAATTAAATTGCTCCTACTTGTAAAACTTAAGTATTTTTTTCTCACTAACTAATTTAAATATTTAAAAATCTTCCGTCTTTTTAATGGAAAACTAAACTCTACTTTTAATAATTATTTAAACTATAAGTTTCCTATTCAAAGCTAAAACTATCCAAGTTATATTTGTAGCTTTTAGAATTGTGCTCAACAGTGCATAATATTTTATCTTGTATAGATTTTGTAGGCCAAAGAAGATAAACGTATTATGGTCGAAATGTCGACCGTTAATAAAAAGGATGACGCGAGACACTTTCTTTGCCTTGGATTTCTGTTAAATACTAAATTCAGGCTCTGTAGAAACAATCCTCATCCTCATCATCATCATCACTAACTCTATAATTTAAGAACGGGATTTTTTTGAGTATTTGACTAATAATTTCATCTCACTTTGGTTAGGAATTATGTTTTTTTATCAAAGTTATTTCTAATAATTCTTCTATAATAACAAAATGGTGAAGTTTACAAATAAATATAAGTATCGAATTTTTGTGATTTTTTTTAAAACCCAAAGAATTACAAATAGGGACGTTCTGAAAATTTATTTTTCTATATCTTCTTCTATAACTATAATTTAGCAACGTGATATTTTCAAAGGAGGGTGGGAGAATTTAGCGTAGAGTGCCTTTTTAAAATTAATATAATTTGCGAAGTTCCTAAATTTTATAAAACTTTCACAATGGCTGTTTTTTTAGATTTTAAATTCTAATCTTAGTAGTGGCGAAGCCATTGCCTGGTGACTATATATATATATATATATATATATATATATATATATATATATATATATATATATAAGGAGCCTGATTTCATGCTCCAGTACCTTACTGACATACATAAAATATATAAAAAGTTTAACAAATTTGATTTAATCTATTAATCTATTAGGTTGAGGAATAAGTTCTTGCGTTTTTTTTAATGTTGTGTGGATTTTAGTTTAGTTGACGTGATTTGTGCACATATTAAGAAACAATAAAAAATAATGAGAGCAAAATATGCAAAGGTTAAGATACGTCTCTTAACAGCGTAGACTATTAGGCTTTTGCTTAGGCTACGTCGTGAAGTTGAGTAATAAGTTATTGCGGTTTATTTAAAAGTTGTTTTAATTTAATTTTTGTTCTGTATCCTCAAAATGGGAGTCAAGTTAAAAGCAAGGCTCATTTCTGACACTTGTTGTTATTCCTTTTCAATTGAGACTAGAACAATGCAAACACAGCCAAAGCTCGTCGAGATATTTGTGCTGTGTACGGAGAAAATGCTTTATCAGAAGGTAAAGCTCAATGGTCGCCCAATTAAGTTCGATGGAGATCAATTGAACGACCTTCTTCATTAAAATCCTTGTCAATTGGCGTGTGATCAGAAAACTGTATTGAATCACCTTCATTTGATGGTGAAAGTTCAAAAACTCGGAGCATGGCTTCAGCACGCTTTCAGCAAAATATACAAACTTCAACGCTTCACGATTGCCGCAAGTTTGCTTGCTCGTCACAAGGTTATTCGTGGATATAAGGACAGAAATCTTCACCGCATCATCACTGGCAACGAAATGTGGTGTCTTTATGTCAACATAAACCATCGAAAAAAATTACTTAGATCCAATAAAAAACCACTTCCGCGATTAATGCAAGGACTTCATCCACGAAAGACGATGCTGTGTGTGTGGTGGGATTCTGAATGCATCATTCTTCATGAGCACCTTGCGAACAATGAGATTGTCGATTCAGAACTCTACGTTTAACAAATGTATCGACTCGCCGAAGCTATTTGTGAAAAGCGACCTCATCGACGTTATGGAGTCCTTCTGCAAGAGTACAATGCTCGTCCTCACATTGCCAATATGAAAAAGGACGCCATCCAAACGCTTAATTGGAAAATCCTGCCGCATCCTTTATATTTACCAGACTTGGCTCCATTGGATTTGAATCTGTTCCGATCGCTCTCCAACAATTTGCACGGCGTTTTGTTCAATACTGATGTGGAATTAAGAACCTGGTGAGACAAATTCTTCGAGTCAAAATCCAGAGATTTTTATTGCAGGGGCATAGAAAAACTAGTTGAACGTTGGGAAGAAGTCGTAAATAACAACGGAGAATACATTATTGATTAAATTGCATATTTTTATCAATTAAAAATGAGGTTTTTCTAAACTTATTAATGGTAATGAATAAATGTGATAAAATCGCAAGAACTTATTCCTCAACCAATATATCGCAGTAATCCGCCTAAGAAATGCTTGGTCCATGGGACTCCACCAGCCTTTTGTGTAATTCCACATCTTTCAGCCCGTGAAAGGCTAATTCTGATTAAGTTTACAAAGCAAATGTATGCACTGATCATCCATATTTTAAAACTATAGTTTAGGACCAACAAACAGTTTGCGCAGCTGCAGTATCAATGCTTTTTGGGACTTGACTGGGGCACTTAGGTTGCAAAAGAAGATCTGATTGCTTAGATATAAATGAGTTAGAAAGATTTACTTGGTAGTTTGAGGCATGGGCTCCTCAATCAATATGTTAAGTAAAATCACAACCCTAATCACCCCACAAAAGAAAGTGAATGATTTAGCAATAAGTTTCAATTAATTAATTTGTGAATAAAAGAAGGACGATCTCCTATTGTCACGTAAATAAAGAGAGAGGGGCGGGCTTGAGTATGAAAATGATGTACAATGAACACATTTGGTTTAGGCTTTGATTTTTATAAAGTGTGAGCCTTTTTTCCAAAGATAAACCAGGCAATGGCTTCGCTATTAAGATTAAAATATAAAATCTTAAAAAAAGCAGCCATGGTTAAAGTTTCATAAATTTTCTGAACTTCGCCAATTATAATAATTTTAAACAGGAACTCTGAACTAAATTTTCCCTTTTCAAAATATAACGTTGATAAAATATTGTTATAGAAGAAGATATATAAATATAAATTTTCTAAATTTCACCATTTTGTTTTTTGATGTTATAAAAGAATTATTAGAAATAACTTTGATAAAAAAAAGGCTTAACCAAACTAAGAGGAAATTATTATTAGTGATGATGATGATGATAACAACAAAGAACATTACATACTTTCTCTAAAAAGTATATTATGCATACTTTGGAGTGAAATTTGGAGATCATAATAAGATGGGCTCCTCATAAAAATTGCCCAACTTTTGGTCATTTCTTTGCTACAATGAGTTGAAGGAAAAAAATACCACTTACACTGAAGACTGATAATTTTGCACATATAATCTGTAAGTTCACCGGCCCAAGAATTCCATCAAGAAATTAATAATTATTTATTGAGGAATTTAGGCCTTGCAAAGAAGTCGCAGAGCGAATTGGTTCAAGGATGAAATCCAAAGCTCTTTTAGCTCCCGGTACATCATTCTCTTTATTTACTGTTCAAATAGAAGTCTTAAAGCCGTTCTCTTGCATGATAAAAACATTCAAAATGCAAATCGCCTCGGACCTTTAGAGATTATTTAGAAGGCTTATGAAATCATTTGCCGTGACTTGAAGAAAATTTGCATCTGCTTAAATGGCAACTTTCATTGGTCTCAAACAAGAAACAAGAAAACTTTGTGTATCCTGACTCTCGTCCAAGTAGTGTCAAGTTATCTTCAAGTCACCACAAATTACTCAGTTAGTATCTTTGTAATTTAATCTTGATTAAATGTAACACCAAATCCACATTCATCTCGTATCTGATGACTGAATTTCCAAGATGATTTGAAACATATTAGTTACCACTAAACAACAGCCAAGTACTGATACACTTACATCACAAAGAAGTAATTTTTTCGAAAAAGCTTGTTCGATCAAAAGAGAGTTCTTTGGTCCCACTGCATAAATAATTTGATCTAATAAAACATTTTCTGAAATTTTGGCAACGAGATGTAGAGGGTTTTAAGTATTTGAATTTTTTTTTTTACCAGATATAAGGAAAAGGGCAAAGGGTGAAAACTTCGAAATCTCTCTTAGTATAGAAATTTAGGACTACTTGTATTTATAACTATTCAAAATACATGACCATTGTAAAGAAAATGCTGGAAAAGTTCTAGTATTTAGGATGTAACATAAGTCCTAAATTTCTTTCCTTACATGTGCATATCAATTACTTTCTACTAATCGAAGAGATGTGAGTGAAGAAGAGGGGGAGGAGGTTCCCTCAAGATATAAAGGAGAAAAGATAGCTGGGAATAAGAATGTTAATATGATGGCCGACTATCGCTGGATGTTGCATCGAGACACTCGACAAAAAGTCATTAAAGAAAAAGTTGCGGGCGGAGTTTTGAAGTGGGAAGGAAATGCTTTTTAGTTACTAAGAAAAAAAATCTATTTTATTTCTTTTTGATTGTATTTTGGCTTTTATTTTTTCTAAATAAAGTATCGGACATACTATAAGTAGTTTTACTTTTTCCTGCCGCATGTGTATTTATGTATACATTTTCATAAATTCTTTGTAAAATTACCTTTATAGAATTTCAAATTTCTCAAACATACGAGTATGAAGATTAACATATTATTATCAAAACAATCTTTATCCAATTCATTTTGCATAGTCGTTTAGTTTAATATGAAAGAGAAATGATTAAAATGATAAAATTTGGTTTCTGCCGAAATATGGGTTGTGTATGTATTTACATCTTAAGTGGAGCTCTGGCGAGTACAATGCTACCGTGCAAAGGAAGAACACCGAATATACAAATTTTTCAAATTTGTGTTATATATTGACTCTTATGTAGTTCGCCTCGTAGATCCAATTTCTGGCATTGGTTTACCCCCATCTTTCACTCGTTTTGAGTTAGAAATTGGCCACACACCAGAATATACGCGACACTATAATGATTAACATAGAAGAAACACCGATTATACTGAATATTCTGTTTGTTTCATTTATATGTAGCACGAAATCCAGACGTAAAACACGGAATATGCAAGCTTTCTATCAATTTATTGCCGCTCCTCTCATGCAGCAACCTGTTTTTTCCTGAACAAATTGTGAACTACGCGTCTGTACTGAAATTTACAAGATAGTTTTTTTTCTGCCTATGTCAAGTTTTATCTTTTTAATTCAGTCGAAGATAATCCAATCGTTAAAGCAGAAGGGCTGGTAGCCATGGCTTGCAATTACAATACACCATCAAACGTCTTCCAATTTTTAAAAGAACAGTAAGTGAATTGTCGGTCTATAAACCAGTAATTTAGGATTTTTTAAATTTTTATCCAGATTATGTTCTCTTTTGTGCATTGTGTGTGTTTACCATGTTCACGGAACTGCGCGGCTGCCTGCATCTCTTGCTGAGTCACCGATATTTAACTTTCAATATCGTTTATCTTTAATATATCGTTGTTTATATATATTTTTTTTCAGGAGCAAACCTTAAATATTTTGTCCTACTTTAATGCAATGCATAAATATTTGTTTATTTTTCTCCTTTCAGAGGTGTTTTGAGGACAGAAGAGCAAGACATTTCATGCATTCAAGAGAATAATATAGCAGCTGCTATCAAAGCTCAATCTCCTGGAGTTTCCAATGCTCATGAAGCAGTCTATGACAATGAAATGGCTTCCCATGACACCTCTGTTTCTTCTGAGGTTAAAAAAGGAGAAAATCAATGAAACAACAAGAAAAGCTCATTCAAGCTAAAGAAAAACACCCAATATTCAATGGATGTGATATAGATAAATGCCCTTACAAATGCCATGCCAAGTTTCCAGATGAAATGTGAAACAACATTTACTCAGAATTTTTGAAAAACTGCTCCGATATGAGGCTAGCATGGTTGCCAAACAAAGTAACAAGGAAACAAGTAGAAATAAGGCATATTCTGGAAGATTTATCAAGTAAGAAGTCATAGTATGTGTATAAACTGAGCGATGCCCAAGGACAAGCAATCAAAATCTGTCAGAAATCTTTTCTCAGCACTTTAAGGTACAGTCAAGATCAGGTTATAAAATCATTATTTCATTCCATTGATGCAGCTTCTTCATCCACAACTAATTTGTCAGGAAATATCGCAGTGACAGATAACAGAGGAAAACGTGAACCTACCAATCGAGTTAATAGAAAAGTGATAATGAATCACTTAGAATCTTTCAATCCAGTTATTTCTCATTTCAAAAGAGACCATGGTCTACATGTAAGATACTTTCCAACAGATCTCTCCGTTGCTTCAATGTACAAACTATGAATCCTATCGGAGTATAATAAAGAAAATGAACATAAGTTTTCTGAACCTTGTGTTAAAAAATGTTCAACATAATTATTTTATCAATTGAATATGAATGAATAAAATGCTGAAAAGGCTCAATTGCACATGAAATGCAAAGGGAACAAGAAATGAATACAATAGAGATAGTGAGATATACGAAAAAATGGATGGACTCCTAATATTTGCCGTCGATATGCAAAAAGTTTTGCTCCTGCCAAGGATGCCTGATGTTAAAGAAAGTTTTTTCTGCTCGAGAATAGTTGTGTTTAATGAAACAGTTGCTTCTTTAGAGATATATCAACATCACTATTGTGTAGTTTGGAATGAAAGGCTTCGAAGTAGGAATGCTCCTGATGTTGCATCATCCTATATCAAAGTAACTAGGGAAAATAGAGATACAAAGAAGTTTATATTTTGGACAGATAATTCACCATTCGCTTTACTTGTCAATGAAAATCTTGAACCCTCGGAAATCACGTTGAACTATCTTGTCACCGGCCACACATTCTTTGCCGCAGATGGAGTTCATGGAAAAATTGAACAGATAATCCTTAAAAAAGAAGAACCTGTTTGATATGAGAGACCTCTGTGATTCACTGGAACATTCAACGATGAGAAAAACGGTCTAAGAAATGCAACTTTATGATTTTAAGGCCTACGAAAACTTGTCAAGGTTAAGAATAACCCGAAGAGCTTCTTCTGATAATAATATTCCTCTTTTACAAGATTTATGTGAAGTACGATTTGAGAAAGGTATGCACGGACTGATCTATAAAAAAAAACATTTCACGACTCTGGAACTAAAGTTAAATTTAAGAAAGAAATTATTCCACGCAGTTATTCGGCGAAATATTCATCAAAGCCAGAGGAATTCAAAAAGAAAAATTGGATGAAATTCACTCAGTTTTTGTTATGAGAATGCCTATTTCCCGTCGAGCATTTTGGAATAACCTCCCTACTAGTGATAATATCTCCGATCTCTTAAATTCTAGAACAGATTAAACATCAAGGTCTTATGAATTTTCTCTTTAAGTTTAAAATGGATTTACTTTTTGTGTATTTAGTAATTTTTCCTTAAAAAGGGATATAACTACAGTTTTTATGAAGTTTGATACCTTTACTCAGTTCGTTTTAAATATGACTTCATGTTCACTATTTTCTTTAATAAATTAAGGATATTTAAAAGAGTTTTGAAGATTCTGTTTGGTTTTTATTTTTATGGTCAAAATACCAAATAAAAATTACATAGATTTTTAGGATTGGTTATACCTTCCCAATGACTTGTTAAAAATTCTAATAATAAACAAAAACAGTGATGAATGTATAATGTAATGTGGTTGCCATAATTATAATGAAGTCTGATTGCTTAATGTTGTCAATAATACAAAGTAAAAACACAGAATATAGGTATAATCGGTGTCTCATTGTTTAATATTAATGGTCATTCAAGAAGAAAAACACCGAATATACATATATTCGGTTTCTTTTCTCTGCATTTGTGGTGAATAGCAATTCACGAACCAAAGGAAAAACAGTTTTTGTGCAACTGAGCCAAAAAATATTAAATTAATGCACAAAAGAAAGTACAAATATGAAAGATGATGCCCATAATGGAGTAAATACATTAAACCTTTAACAGAATCTTACAAATAGACTATTTATTTGGCATTCTCCTGTAAAGTTATTATTTTGTATATTCGGTGCTTTTTCTCTGCACGGCAGAGTGAAGAAGGCTTTGGCTTCCACACTGCGTAGGAAGGATACTTATTTCAAAGAAAGTGAAGTTTATATTAATTAAATTTAAATTAAATAAACCCTGGACTAAGTAAAAACAGAAAACTAAAAATTAGAGTAGGAAAAGATGCCAAAAACAGAATAAAATTAATGTCGCTGTGTAGAATGAAACCAATATAAAAAAGTAAAGATTGAGTCAATTTAATCGTTCAATAGAAATCGGTAATAAAGTTTAACCATAGGTCAACTAACAAATACTGCAGCATACTGCAGACTCTGTTAAGTCGACCCATATTGGAACTCACTTTGTCAACCAAGTCCAATGCGGCCCAACTTCGCTGAAATGGACAAGCAGTGTTTCTAATCCGGTAGCTCCTAGCACGAAAAAGAGAGAGAGAGTAAGACTTATTTTAATTAAGAACAATACGAAACTTTTTCGTGGAGAGAGTCTGGCACTGATATGTAGAACCTATTAGAGTGGGATAGATAAATGACAAAAAATAATAAAAGTAATAGACAGAGCAAAAAATAAGAAAATGAGTAAGGATGACAAAGGTTCTGGTATCAAATCTTGCTAATCTCAAATACTGGAACTAGTTGTAAAGATTCCATTTCTTTATGAAAGAAATTGTAAAACAAGAATAACCATACCTACAAAAGTGATTCGTGAATAAAAGAACGAAAGTTCTTGGAAGGGTTAATGCAATAAGAAAACTGTATTGGTAGAAAAAAAGAAAATAATTACACGTCTTCTTAAGCTGATTTCCTTCATACTTGCTGGCTAGAAGCAAGACAAAGAACAGCGATAACAGCCCTATAAAACGGCACTTCGCTTTTAAAAGTCTCCTAATATAACTTTATTTTTCCCACTAAACTCCTAATGCACACAATTTCAATCCAAATTTACTTTCAAAAATTTATCTAAATTAATTTGAAAGCTAAATTTGGTTTTCATTCCAACCATATTATGGTGGCTTTTCTTGACTAAATCTTTCATTTAAGGGAGACATTCGCGAGATGTATAATGAAGCAAAATTCTTCAGGTGATCGGAATGAAATTATTGAGATTGAGATTATTAAAAGGGGGGGGAAAAATATATTTGAATTATATTATTTCCTTCTAAAATGGGGTAATAGGAGACCGATCCTTAAATTTAACGAATTACTCTTACTCTGACGTAGAGGTAGAAATAAATATATCTTTGCTGTAAAAATTCCATAGCAAATCCGTGATACCTTTTTAAATTGAACTAGGTAATGGCTTCAACACACTTTCCTATGGCAGGAGCTTGCGCTTTGCTACTAAGATTAAAATTTAAAATAAAAAAAAGCAGCCATGGTTGATTTTTTATAAATTTTCTGAACTTCACCATTTGTAATTCTTTAGGTTTTAAAAAACTAACAAAATTTCGATACTTATATTTATTTCTGAACTTAACCATTTTGTTTTTGATATTATAAAAGAATTATTAGAAATAACTTTGATAAAAAACATGTCATAACCAACGTAAGATGAAATTATTATTCAAATACTCAAAAAAATCCTCTTCTTAAATTATAGAGTTAGTGATGATGGTGATTACCTATTCGTGGTCGCATTTAAATTTTAGATTTACAAAGTTATAATTTTATCATAAAAAACGAAGGTGAGTGCTACTTTTATGTTAAATTGAACTTCAGGTCCGATATCTCTAATTTGGATCCGGGTCGACTTAAATTGGGAGAAGCCACAGGTTCTGATCCCACGTTAAATGGTAACTCCACAAAAAGTGATAGAAGGTATCGCAAATAAGTGCAGATCAGTGACTCTTCTAAATTATCAGTCATTCTCGTGATGAAGAGGAGGATTAACAATTTCAGGCTAATATGCATATCTTTCCTATCTTCTGTTCCTAAGATGTCTTACCAGCTAATTATCTTTAGGCTTCACAATAGAGGCTTTGTCTTATGGTCTTCATCATTATAGTTCTTATCTCTGTTGTGTTTATCTGCAGATTACCTTTTTGGAGGAACCGCCATTCATCAATATGGACAACCCCCATCCACTGACTGGCGGATGTCCAGCAAATAAAGGAATCTTATGTCGAATTGCTACTGATGAAATGATGCAAGGGTAAGTAGTGCATGAGCTTTATTGACAAGTTACAACATCCGGGAACTTTAGTAGACTTCGTTTCTATTTGCTTTTTCTTTATTTCACATTTTAGGTGATTTTATTCCACAGGAATTTACGCAATCAGAGATATTATAACGTGTTGTAAACATAAAGAAGAAATTATAATTTTAAATATTTATAATCCAGGTATTTCCAATAAGAAACAGAGAAAAGAAAATTGGAGAAAATCCTTGAAAATCATGCATTTCGTGATAAAATTGGATCTCTCTTGATGAAAATTCATAATTTAAAACTATTTAGCTTTAAATGAATCAATTTTCTTTAATTCATGTTTTCTACAGGTGTTTTAAACTCCAATCTTATCGCAGTCAGTCACGTATTATAAAACCTTTAAAAACTTATCGACCCTGCTATGAGACTATCCTTCCTTTATTTGCCTCTACTAAATACCTTTAGCATCCTCAGTGACCTCTTCGGTTCATAAAGGATTTACATTTGATTTTCTCTATTATTAATAATTATAGAACACTTAAGGCTTGAACCTTTGCCGTTTTTCACAACTCTTAAAAGTAAGGCGAAAAATCCTATGAAACCGGTAGCTTTCGTAAGTATCATTTTTCTCTGAATATTAATTCACTTGTATATTATTGCATTAATTTCTATGCAAGGGAGGAGCCATTCCTTATTCGTCTGCCCTACCTTTTACTATGAAATAAACGTTCGAGGTTAAAAATAATATCACATTGTAAAGGCCGGTCTAATCCTTAGAGTACAGAGAGGTATATGACACCCGTTAATTAAGGTATTTATTATACTCAATAACAATTCTACGGTATCTTATGGTCACATCTGTGTCTATGTTAAAAACTTAATATTCCAGGAATAGGAACTTGCTCCAAGAGAAGTAGTTCACGAACAGAATTGACAGAAAGAAGAGTAATTCTTGAATAAATTTTACTATAAAAGCTGAAAATTTCCTAATTGCAAGAATTATTCCATATTTCAGACCATCTAAGGAGATTTAGGTACAATAAAATTCATTTCGGAAAATGTGATCAAGACTGTCATATTTTTAGTGAGAAAAATATATTTTTTACAATATGGAATTTGCAAATCTTTTATATCAACATTTCATTAAAGTTGGGAAGTTAATTCAATAAAGTGAAGCATGTATGAGATGCTAAATGAAAAAAAAATCTTAAATAATTGGCTCTATTTTTATTTAATAAAAACATGCACATTTTCTTCTATTTTTTATATATGTTGCCATTTTTTTTGTTTTTTTTACGTTTATGTTATATTTTTATATCTGCCTATTTATATATTTATTAAAGATACAATAAAATCGTCCAATCTGAATATTTATTTAACAAGATATGAGGCATTAAACACTCAAACTTTAATTAGATTATATATGATTCTTGATATTGCTATGCATTGATTTTGGGTATTAAGAATCATCTATGCATCTGATTAAAATTAGTTAGTGAAAAACAAAACATTAAAAGAATTTAGTTAAGATACTCGGCAAAAGCTATAAAATTGAAAGGAAAGTCGAGGTGTTTGCGTCAATGAGCTATTTAAACTGAAGTGAAATATACATGGTTTAACTGAGAATGTGTAAGTTTGTGGATCCACAAGGATATTTTGCTATATAATTAGTTTTCTCTTTTTTAGCAAGTGTTATTCTAAACTATCACTATTAGGGCTACCATCTCAGGCAAAAGTTAAAATTTGATTTTCAAGATTTTGAAATGAAAAGAGGCTGCAAATTAACAATGGTACCGGTAGCATTGATAATTTTATGAAGAAATGGTGAAATTCACAGATATTTCATTAAATTTTAATCTTTTTTAACGCGTATTTTTGAAAATATTAAGGGTATATATATATATATATATATATATATATATATATATATATATATATATATATATATATGTTCGCGTTAAAATTAAAAAAAATCTAAAAAATAATCAGAATAATTTAAAAAGTTTAGTTTAGATGAAAGAATATATACTATTAATTTTATAATAGCTTTTGTGATTCTCATAACTCGATATATCATTAGCCTTATAAACAATTTCATAAGCTTCATCTTACATATTTTTCGACCAAACAAATAATTTTTTTAAAATACATTTTAATATAATCAGAAATATTTCAGAACTATCACACTCGTTATTGTCAACTTAACAATTAGAATAAATCAAAACATTCTATAACAATCGACACGATTCAAGTACGAGCACTTGAAGAAGTTCACAATAATTTATCACATTATTAATAGACTCTTGTATAGATAACCCTCTTTTTATCAATATGTATTTGTTTATCTCTCTCCTGTGATCTTTATCTTGTCATGAATAATATTAATTAAACTACAGCTTCCGGTGTAATTCTGATTTAAAGATATCTTCACTTTAAAGATGAAGAAAAAAAACAGTAATTGATGTGCGTCAATATTGAAAAGGAGAAATAAGAATATAAGCGACAATTTTATATTTATTAACTCTTATAATATTTTGTCCCGTCAATCTTTCTTATCTTCTTCGAATTTGAGGAGAAATCTCTATAAAAGCAATTTCTATACTTCTTTATATGAGCATTGCTTCCCCTAGCTTATCATCAAACTAAGTCTCTCTATAACCTATGCTAGTCCAGACCTATCTCGCAACCGATTCTTTCTATCAGTAATGCTTCACATGGCCTATCTCGCAACCGATTATTTCTATCAGCAATGCTACTCCTGGTCTATCTTGAAATCGATTCTTTCTATCAGCAATGCTACTCCTGGCCTATCTTAAAACCGATTCGTTCTATCAGCAATGCTACTCCTGGCCTATCTTAAAACCGATTCGTTCTATCAGCAATGCTACTCCTGGCCTATCTTGAAACCGATTCTTTATATCAGCGATGCTACTCCTGGCCTATCTTAAAAACGATTATTTCTATCAGCAATGCTTCTCCTGGCCTATCTCGAAACCGATTATTTCTATCAGTAATGCTACTCCTTGGCCTATCTTGAAACCAATTTTAACGATTAATAAGTTACGCAGTCGTCCCTGTATAATCGTGTCCTTTATAAAATAAATTTTCTTATATCTCTTCTCTAATTATATTCCTCCTCATTTTATTCGAATATAACTAATTATCTTTTCGCTAACCATCTCTTATTTGTTTCTTCCTTATTAAGATATACTTGAGAAATATATTTTTAATGTTAACTCTAAAAATTCAGGTGGAGTTTAGAAGTTTCATTTATTTATCCAAATAGTCATAGGGAAAAGTTCCGTGACTACTATAGTTTTTCATATAAACACAATAGAACTTACCAAAGAGTGTATATTGATGAGTAGGTTTGTATCACAATTTGAATGTGAAATATACAACATAATTCAGCCGAAACGTATTAAAAACAATGTTCCTTGCTTTTCAGAGCGCGATATTAGATTCAGCGAATGATTGCAGCTTTTGTCTCATTGTTTTTGGAAATGAAAACTTTTTAATAAATCTGCGAAAAGTTAAATCTTACAATAATTATGAATATCAGATAAATTTTAAAAGAAGACTAAAAAATATATATTACTCTCAAACCCTTTGGCCATTACTGTAGGGTTGCCTACTGGATCAATTTTCTTTCTATGTATGTGAATCCGCAAACTCTTTTTACGTGGTAAATATGATGTAATGGGCAACTTTCTTTAGAACAACTTCTGTTCTGCTTGAATGTGAAGTCTGCTGTCCTTTTTAACTGACTAACGTGCGGTCTATCCGTGCTCGAACAGTCTAGGTTGCCTAAGTATTCATATCATAATAAGATTTGTTTATTTATTAGATATTTATCGAAAGCTAAACATCAAAAATAAGAAATAACATTAGCAAATAAAATATGCCTAGCAATATGCGATCTTATTACATCATTTAAAAAGGCTACCAACTGAGCAGTTGTTCTTTTCGTAAAATTTTAAATGACAGATCGCCCTAAGAGATTTGAATGGAGTGCAGCCAACTCCTCTCATCTTTTCCTTCACTTGAATCTTTGTATCTAAAGGTTCTCTAAATTGAGTATTATTTCCTAAATCGGAAAAGAAAATTATACTGATGAGTTACCGTTGCGGGCTTTGAAGCCAAGTGCAGTTGCCGATTTGTTTAAATCTATAACTGACACATTTGTGCATTCTAGTACAATATTGGTATTAGTGTTTGTGTATCTAAACTATCCACATAAACCTAGCGACATTCCTTTTCTTACCTGGGCCCCGAAACCATGCTCCCTCTATTCGGTTTTCCTCCTTTGTGTTGTTATATACATCCTTGTCAATATCTTAACTTAATAGCGCATAATCGCCAGTGACTGATCTGCAACGATTATTTATTCCAACGAGCTGAAAATTTAGCTTCATCTCTTTGTATTAAATTATTTTCAGGACTATTCAATTGAAATCTAAATTGAAGAGAAAAAAATACATCAGGCATTTGAATTCTCGGATGTGACTGTATGGAATTCATTTATTTCAGCCATTTTAATTTTATCTTTTCCTGGAATTTGGTCTATGAACTAATAATCTGCGGAAGATTGCCTAAAATTAGAGGTAGATTCAATTTGCTAGGTAGAACGCACATTACACCAGCATCGTACGTAAGCTTGTAATCGGGTTGATAGATAGGTTATTGCAAGCTCGACCATGGGTGTGCAAATAAAGCAGAAACCTATATTCCACTTTAATTCAGAGGTGAGACAAATACTCCAAAATTTCTAGAAGGATTCTGACGCACTAATGCAATAAAGCCTATCGGCACAAAAATGATGTAATTTTTAGATTTTCAAACAGTTGGTCTCGAAATGAGTTAATAATTTGAATTTAATCTTAAGCTTTTGCAAAGTTAAGTTCCCATGTTTCTCAGACTGCAGCTATGAAAAAGAATGAAACAGCCTCTTTAATTAAATAAAATACTCATTAGCAAAATACTTGGAAAACAAAGCTTCCCTGGAAAATTTATCATTAAATTACTCCAGATGTATAAATTTCATCAAAAGCCGAAGAAAGTACGCCAACTTCGAAAATATGACAACGCTAAAATAATAAATATCTTTGTTTGCGTGTATACCAAAACTTGACGGTGACGAAAGATTAATACAATTGTTTTGTTACGAATTATTGGCATATCATCTTCGATCCAGGGTTCTAAGTACAGCCATTAATTTTTTTGTACGATTTTGGCATCAAGGCGTAAGAGGGTCATGGAATTAAGATCTTTTTGCCTTCAATCCATAGGGATTGGAACGGTTTTATACTAATCGGTACTAACTCGAGCCATTTTAAAGTTTACATTTGCGCTATTTATCAGATTTCTTCGATAATCGCTTCTATCCTTTCTTAATTTATCTTAAGAACTTAATATTCATATACAGGGTCACCCCCTAAAAAACGAGCCTGCACACACTTTTTCTGATATGTCTTCATTCAATCACTAATCACCTTTACTTTGCAGGACCTGGCAGAAGCAACGCCTGTAGGCAAAACTAGATCTCAATGGGAGCTCCAGCAAAGAATATACCTCGCCAAACATTACTACAAGACAGGCTCGTTCAAGAAAGTGGCAGACACTTTTGTACATCAGTTCAAAGGTGAAAAAGCAACATCCAAGAGCAGCAATCAAAACTGGGTCAACTACTTCCAGAACTATGGGACAGTGGAGAACTTTAATGCAGCCATTGCCAACCCTCCAAGCAATTCAGGGCGCCACAAGAAGCGCAAAGCTAGGCTGGTCGAGAGCGTGAGAGATACAGCTCAGCAGAGTCTAAAACTGTGTGTAAGTGAAATCAGTTCCTCAGTATATACCGTGAGACTTGCGTGAGAGTGCTAGTAATGGAAGTGAAGGCCTACCCATACAGAATACAGACGAAACAGACTCTTACAAACTTAGACAAGGAGCAGAGAAAGGCTATGGCAATCAAGATACTGGAGAAGATTCAGGAGACCCCAACTTTCTTTAACCTTCTTTGGACCTCAGATGAAGCTCACTTCCATCTTGAAGGAAAGCTAAAGTCGAAGAGAAATGTCTTCTAGGAGACCTCCAGACCAAATGTGGTAGCCACCAAGCCTCTACACTCCGCTAAGTGCATGATCTGGACTGCAATCTCAGCCAGAGGAATCATCAGACCATTCTTCTTCGAGGAATCCTGGCGCGCAGTGACAGTCACCAAGGAGCAGTATGTTGAGGTCCTTAAAACCTTCAAGAAAGAGCTGCAAATCATGTTCACGTTGTTTATGGGAAAGTTCTGGTTCCATCAAGATGGGGCAAGCTATCACACCTTAAACCTTTCCTGATATTGGCTGAAAGAGAACTTTCGTGGGCTTGTGATCAGTCTCAAGACAAGTTTTGAGTGGGCACTTTACAGCCCAGACCTTAGCTCCCAGATTTTTTAATCTGGGGTTACCTTTAACATATATTGTACGCAAGAAGACCCAAGACCATCACGGAACTCAAGTAAGCCATCAGGGAGGAGATCAGAGCGATTAGTCGGTCGGTTTGTAAGGACGTCATGGATAACTTTCTGCTGTGCCTCAAGAAGTGCACATAGTTAAATGGAGTTCATCTCAAACATGTGCTCTGGAATAAAGAAGAAAAGTCCAAAGACTTTCATGTTTTGATTTGATGTTTATAAACGCAATAAACTATATAATTCTCACCAAAGTTATATTAAATCCTTGCAGAAAATTATAAAATGAAGCCTATCGAAATTTGGGGCCCGTTTTGGTGGAGTCACCGTGTATTTTTGCATATATCTTGCTTGGATCCGTAATTTCTTATTATTTTTATGAGAAGTTTGACAAGGAGCGAAGTATAATTACAACATAACTATAGAATTTCCTACTTTTTTATTTTAGAATTTGGTCATGCCATTCCAAAATGGAGCTTATTTATTTACAATTCCAATATAATTTTCTGAGCTGGTTACAAAGCACTGGGAAGTTAATCCATGGTAATTCATAGATATAGATAAATAGATATAGAATACTATAATACATCGTATTTGATAGAGATTGGAGATATGTGGAGTTAGCAGAGAAAAATACAAAGGCAAGTAGTGAAAGAATGAGGTCAACATTTAGAATTATGTCTTTTGAGCTGGCGAGTTTCGCTCAAATAAATCGTTGAAAAGTATGATTTATGAGAGCAGTTGCTTTTTCAAGAGTTTATCTGTTATATAAAAATTTATATATAATTGTGTTTTTAGTTTTTTATGGGAACTATCTCCAATTAGCATATTTAATATTTACATTTTTACGAGCGGTATTTGAAATATCATGGGTCAAGGAAGCAACAATGTATTTCAATATAAAACTTAAGACAAAGATAAACAACCTTAAAATGTCGGCATTAAAGCTGGCATGTTTTGGGTGCCTTAACAAACATGAATTCAAAATATGTAAAATATATAGCCTTTAGCCAAATGAATATTTCTCTCACGACAAAATTAATTGAAGTCCATAGCACGCAATATCCTAACTTATAAAGACAGGTTTCCAGATCATTGGATATGTTTAGATTTTATCCTTGGTTACAATAACTACCCTATAAATATTATAACTTCCTTTATATATTGAATTGACATTTCAACTTAGCAGTCATTCTTCATTCAACATTTTCGTCTTGATAATTTTTCAATTCATCTTAACTCAATTCTATTTTATTGCTTTAAATGGATTATCTTATAGAGAGATAAATGTTTGTAACAATTATTGCTTTGTTGAATAAGGTTAAAGCTTTAAGAGCAACCTCTCAAAGGTATAGAAATTGGTGAGGTTCTGGTATAAAGCTTTTGCAAGGTATCTCTACCTTCGGGCTGAAATCTACATTTATCGTATTGTGCAGGGAAACTAAGCCTAACTTATGTTCACTAGGACTGTCTTAAAAAGGAATTCAGACTGTTTTAGGGGCTATTCACTTCTACACTGCTCTCTTGCTGAATTCTCTATCATTTTCTTTAACAATATAGACGATATCCACGCTATCTCCTTTTCGCTTCAAAAAAGCTCCGTTATCTTATCAAATCTTTCTCCCTAAGCCTCCTTCTACAGTTCTTTGTTCTCCTCCATTTCCTCGCTGATCATTTTAATACCTAAGTCAACTCTGAAATAGTATCATCTGATTCCCAAAATGTTACTGCTCACCATATTCTTGTGAAGACTAACCTGATCTAAGACAACTAAAGCAAGCTACCAGCTAACTCTCAACCCCCGGTCCCCTGAAAGTCATAGGTATGCCAGCCCGGATTCTAGATGACTTGAACTTATTCAATGCTGATGGTATTTCACAGTCTTGTTTTCAAGCAGGGACCAACACTGAATCAGCACTCCTGCATACAACTAATATAATTTTTCGCGCTGGGCCGTGGCTGGCCAGCTTTCCATTCTGGAACATCTCAAACTCTCAACAGTATTTGAGTTTTGCTTCACCACCTTTCTGAATTCAAAGTTATCTCTGCCTTTATGTGTTTCGGATCGTATCTTTCCTTAATTACCTAAATAATCTATTCATATTGAAAATAATAATCTGTCAGAGGAGTTGGTTTTGATGTTCATGAGAGTTTGTTTTTGTTCTGGTTCCGTTTGTTCACTTTTATTCTTGGTATTGTTTAGGTCTTACATTTCAATTCTATGGTGATGACATACAAAATATTTTTCCTTCTCTTGAGCCTCGTTTGTCGTAACTCTTAGAAATCTAAAACTCGCTTATAATATTCTTACTGAATGGCTCTCGAAGATCTCTCTGAAACTCACACAAGGAAAACAGAAGTGTATTGGTAGGTAGTCTCAGGATTGCTGCAAAATTTTCGTTTCTTTATTCACTCTAACAATTTCCAGGTCTTTTGTTTCTAACGTGTAAAAAAAATCTGGACGTCACTTTTAATATTCTCTCTCAAATTCTATGTTGCTAAAGTATCCAAATATCCTCTATCCATTCTCCGTAACCTTAGCCAAATCTGGTCCAAGCTTGACTATAACATTTTTAAGATTGTCATTCATGTTTTAGCGACATCCTGACTTAATTACTCTTACTCTATTCTTGCTAACTCACAAATTTAGAATGTTCGACATCCTATATCATGTTTTTTTATCTCCTCAACCTACTATGTGATCTGCACTGGCTACCTCTTTGATACAAAAATCTCAATCCTTGTCGTCTTTTTTATATAAAGGAATTTAAATACCACACCAACTTCGTACTTGTCTTATTTGCTGACAGTATCATAGTCTTGGAGAACCCTATTTATAGGCTCTCCTTTTCTAGCGCTTTGTCCTGAGAGATCTTGATTTCTCGATATTTTCTCTCAAAATCCTCACTATCGCAATATCCTCATCCATTACGTAAGTGCATTCAAATGGGCCATTAAGACCAAGCTCGTTCTTAAGTCTTTCCTTAAACATAGAGAGATACATTATGAATGTCTTTAGTTTTGAAAATCGCCATAAAAATATATTATTATTATTCAGTGTGTCGTGAAGGGAAAAAGTAGGAATTCGATTTAGTAGTCTCAGTAGCCACATTCTCGAGATTTCTTTCGAGTAAAATCAAGCCATTCCACCTAAACCTGTAATCGCATTGATTATTTAAGGTGAGGGTTTTATCTCATAAGAAATGAGAGGATAAAGTGCGAATGTGTGTTGGAATCGATATGTGCGTGGAAAAGATCTTCTTAACTTGTAACAAAATAAAATGTCTATTTTAAGGAAATAAATGGAGTGCTATAGAGAATGAAATACGGTGGCAAAGTTAAACAGTGGTGGCTCTGCTATAGAGTAAGAACAAGTATGCTGGGAGGACTTGGGAAGACAAATAGATAAAGTAGGATTGGATATCTCTGGCAATGTAAGGAGAATGTAAGTGAATAAATTTATGAGGTATGTAGATAGCAGGAAAGATGTAGTGTTTATGTTAGTGTTTGGGAGAAAGTGAATTAGACAAAAACACTGAGAATATTTTGTATAATACTCTGTAAGGTGGTGGTGTGTTAGGATGCATATTTGTGGCATTCTGCCAGCATTTCAAATTTCTTCAAAGAACTACGTACAACAAAGCGAGCACTGGAAATTTACATAAAAATATAATTAGTATTTGAATGTGGATCTCGAATAATTAAAATTCATATATGTAGGGTCGTAATGATGTTCTCTTCGAGTTGTGTATATTTTTCTTACAGTTGTCTTGGTAGATTTTGCGAAATGTATTTGAGTAAAGGGTAAGATAATAGACTCATTAGTTATTTTCAACATCGCGTCAAAAATCCAAAGGACTTTGTCAAAAGCCTCCTCAATCAGTTGAGGATTGAATTATAATTGAAGTGTGAATTTTTATTTAGGGTTGGTAGACAATTTTAATGAGAAACTACAAATACTAAAAAAGAAAAATCAGTTGTATTTCTTTTGAAGAAACTTTACTCATAACGTTATTTTAGAAGTGTTAACTGAGTATAAGTAGGGTGAAACATATTGGTGGAAGCTAGCTAGTGCGTTGTTGTAGACTTAGGCAGTGCTAATCTCCTTGTATCTGCTTTTCCGGAAAAGAATAAGCCACTTTCATAAGCTAAAACGATCAATGAAGATGTAGCCTACGATGTCAGAGATATGGCTGCTGATAGGAATCCATACTCTTTAAACAAAGAAGACCTGAATAACCTTGTCAGAGAGTATGAGTTGTCAAAATCAAATGCTGAGCTTTTGATTTCTATGTTCAGAGAGTGGGATTTGCTTGATTAAAATATGCAAGTGACGAGTTTAAGAAAACGTTATAAATATTTCTCAAGACTCCTTACATATAGCGCTGGGCTATGTTATTGCAATCATGTATCTTGTCTTTTTGATGAAATTGGAATTACAGGTAATCAAGATGAGTGGAAGTTCTTAATTGACAGCTCCTTAAGAAGCATTAAATCTCTACTTCTCCATAATCGGAAGAAGCATCCATCCCTTCTCTAGGTTCATTTAGTATATCTCAAGTTGGGCTGCAACAATGTCAAAGAAAACTACAAGCTTTTAATTATAAGAAATTATTTGCTAGAAAGTGAGTGGAGACGTCGAAATGTTAGCGTTATTATTGGGCCTCTAGGAAGGTTTTACCAGGTTTCCTTAACATCTTTGTTTTTGTGAGAGTAAAGATACCACAGCACATTATCTCAAGAAGCAATAACCATAAAGGACTTAGTTCTCTATTCGATGACATAATTTCAAGCAAAAGCAATTGATAGAGTCTAAAATGCTGTTTTCCTTCTATTGCATTTAAAACTAGATCTCATAAATGAGTTTGTTAGAGCTCTTAACAAAGTCTACACCCTTCAATTAACTTTGAAATTTACATCCTAAACTTTCTTAGGCAGTGATTAAAGCTTGGGCGTTTGTTGAACCACAAATAGAGAAAAGCATACTGTGCAAAATTCTCTGAAAAGCTTATTAATAAAGATGAAATCCTGGAAGAGCTTTGATTCGCTGTGTCAGGGCTTTCTGGACAACAATAACGTTGAAAATTACAGGAAACTGATTGAGAACTTAGTAAAAAGCTACGACAAATGGGTTGCACATCCTTGATTCTCATCTTTTCAAGTTCAAGAAGAATACGGGAGCTCCATAAAGAAATATGGAGCTTTGGGCATACAGATATATCAAAGAGTATATAATGAAAACATGATGGGGGGCAAAATTTAAGCTTGTAAAGGAGTGATTTACATTACAAACAGAAATCGAGTAAAACTGTTCATTTCTGATTTTTTTAATATATTTCTTGTGGAAGTTCAATAAAATAGTATAAATTTAACTGTTTTTTTTCAATTATAATGGAGGAAAACAAGGTCTGCTGACCAAAGTCACGTGCTATCAATAATTCTGATTTATGACCTTAAGACCTTTAAAACTTTCAATAATTTCCGAAATACCCTTGAAAGAACCTTGGCAATTATATTATTCGAGAGAGAATTTAAAATAAGAGTTTCAAATTTCGTTAGAATCGGACAAATATTTATGATGTTATTGCCAAAGTTTTCCCTACTCACCTTATTATTATTATTATTAAAGTTCCAAGCCACAACCCCAACTGGAAGAGCAAATAGCTATAAGCCCAAGGGCCCCAGTGGGGAAAGAAACCTGGTATGGAAAAAACGAAACAAAGATTAAGAAAAACATAATAAATAAATAGAAAATCAAAAAAAAAAAAAAAAAATAAAAAAAATAAAAAAATTAAATGCTATAATGTTAAAAATATTATAATATTATATATGTGTGGATAATGAATAAAATATTAAAGTTATAAGTTTCTGTTAATTAAAAATGTAGAGCCACATAGAGGTTTCGAATTTCATTAGAATTGACCAAAGAGTTATGATATTATAGCCAAAACTATATACTTCCCGGCAGGTCAGGGGAGGACCTTGACAATTATATCATTCGAAAGAGAATATAAAACAACATAAAAGTTTCAAATTTAGTTTGAATCAGCTGAATAGTTACAATATATGCATTTTTAGAAAATATTTTATTATAAAAACTACAATAGCAAAGTTTAAAACAAATAGTAGCTATTTTCTATGGCTTTGCAATAAAAAGAGTAGGAAAATAAGACTAACTGGCAAAGAACAAAAATTGTGTTACCAAGTGACATAATCAAGCATGACAAAATGTAATCGTGTGATACACGACTTAAGACAATCCATCAAAATATTGAGTTGCATTGTGTGTCCAATGTTGGTGTTGTGTCTATTGCAACTTGACAAACTCCCAAATTTGTTTTAGGGAAAAACATTTTCCTTCATTTTTTTCGCGAGAACCGAGGAAACAAAGGCGCAGCGTGCAGAATTTATATGCCCACTATATATTTTATATCGATCAAATCGACTATAAAATAGTATTATTACATGAAATATACGAATCCTAAATATACGAGCTATGAGATTAAAGGTTCCAAACTTAATTGTACTCTCAAATTAGAATGCTGTCTCGAACCACCCCAAGATAAAATCGAATAATGTCAATTCACGCAGTTGAACGAATAGAATGTGTAAATAGATCGTATCACTAGCTGCATCCACCAATTTTAATCTTATATTTACACGAAAATCCCCCTCCTGAAGCCATTTAAGATTCAATATATGCCGTGAAAGCTAACGAATACTCTTCCAAGACCAGCTTTCTTTGGTTTATCTACGGTTACACGGTATTAAATGATAAGAAGGATTCCATGACTGTTTTCTTTTAACGGTAAAATATTTACAGAAGACTGATTTTCGCTTTGATGTAAAGGATGCTCTTGCATATAAAGGTACTAAGATCTATCCGGTTGATTTAATTCTCCATCCGACAAAAGAAGGGTGTTGTTACATGGCCAATATTCTTTGTTTGAACGTTTACCCTCTAGTGAGAGTTCTACATTTTCATCGTCGGACCCGAGTGTAATGACATTGTAGGTAATGCTCAGAACGTCGGGTATTCTACGTCTTTAATAGGGCCACTAGTTGGGACAGAATTAACGGTGTGTAAAGTTTCACCGACGACATCTTGACTCGATGAGTGGTTGGATAAAGAGGAAGAGGCTAGCTTGTTTCGGCATATCCACTTTCGTTTTGCAGGAGTAAAACCATTATGTTTCTCGATGATCTAAAAAGAGAGAAAAGATAATGTACATTGTTTGTCGTAGGGTCACCGTGAAGAAGGCACTTCAGAAAATCGGGACACAGATCTCAGTCTGAGGGTTGAATAAACATAATCGAGTGCGGTTGACCTAAATAGTAAATTCTAAGAGTTTTGGGGATTAAAGAAACTAACGATAGAAAAATATATTACTTTACTATGTACAAAGAAAATATCAATAGCACAAGTAAATAACTGGCAATAAATAAAATGAGACCCAGGGTACCAAACGGGGAAGGGAGGAATACAAATGACTCGACTGGTACGAGAGTCCGAGAGAAGATGCATGGTGATTGCTTTCCGATAGAATGGGAGAGTGCAATTATCGGGGAAACTCACGTAAAGCCTAATTGACTAAAGGCTTGAATAAGGCGAGTAAACGGGACGCCGCAAAGTTAAGCTTGCAAGATTACTTCTTCTTTAATCTCGCTAAATAATGAGCGAGGGAGTACTCCAGTCGTTGAACGAAGTCGATAACCGAGTGATAGATTGTCCGTGTCTATCGTCTGACGGCGGGGACTCTGGCTTTATATACGAGCAAGGTCAGGTATAGGGCACGCGTCGCATTCGTAGTTGGAAGCCGTTGGGAGGCGAAGCAGGGTGTACGAGACTGTACGTGGCTGCTAACTAAGACAGGGCTGTATGGTACTCGTTTCTCCAATCTTTTCTCGATGTATTTATACCGCGTTGGTGGAAGCGGGTCGCCTGAGGCCAGAAAGATGGGGGACGGGGATCTCATTAGACTTGGCGCGCCAGGCGGGGGAGATAGTCTGGGTGGCCTCACAGCTTTGCGCAAAGGTCCTTGGCACCGATCATACGGTGAGACGGTGAGGAATTGAACCTAAACAGATTCCGTGGTCCCGCGAAAATCTCGCGGCTTCCTTCGTGCGTCTGGCCGTGCAGGTGTATCTCCTCAGGCACCACTGGTAGACGTTTGGTTCTATAAAGGAGGGGGGCGGGCGGTAAGCCTTTTCTATCTGACATTGTTATCTGCAAGAAGTTGCCTGATTCCTTATAAAAAAGGAGAGCAAGAGTGAAGAAGGTATGCACAAACATTTATTTGTTAACACAAAAATTAAAGTTGCTTGTAAAAAAAGATAAGGCGTCTGAAAAAATGTCTAAAGGCTTTCAAATTTGCTACAAGCTGTTTACCTAACTCCATTAAAGTCTAGTCTTTTTAAGCTGTAATAATTTCTCGTCCTATTGCTTTGAAACACGCATTAGTCTTGCTTTAGAAAAGTGCCACAGTAGCAGTAAAAAACAATACAGAAGAGTATGGCTCTATGTTGGATCTTCATATATATCATCAGCATTGATTCAACGAAGACTGATCATGCGTTTTTTGACTACAAAATTACCGTGGTTGAGGCTGCTATTGATCTGTAGGCTGTTAAGGGCCTTTGGAGTCTACTCTTGACACGAAACACGTGAAATTTCAAGAATTATAAAGGGTAACCATAAAAAAGGGGCGTAAACACCTAATAAACATAAAAAGGCTATAAAATTGTTGGTAGGGTGACATATGAATTGTATGAAGGACAACGTTTACAACGTATGAATAATGCTTAATTGCTAATGGCTCGTAATGTTCGTGAGCATTTCCTGGATAAAATTAGGGTTGGAAAAGTGGCTTCTACACTGCAATACATATGAAGTGAAAAATAGAATGGCTTAATGAGAAACAACAAAGAAACAAACAAATGCTCCTATATGTTCAACATGTGTCGATCCTTAAAAAACATCCTTTTTTGGTCAATGGAATAGGTACTTTCCTCATTCAACACAATGCACGCCAACAGTTGGCAATCTTGAGCCAACATTACAATAATGAGTTAGTGTTGGAAATTCTTCCTCTTTCTCCTCCCTATAAAAAGGTCCTTGCACTATTTGTTACTCTTTTGTTAAGTCATTGCATCTCTTAAATTGCAAAGTTTACTCTGATATGAAGGTGGAAAATAATATCAAATCATAAATTTCCTAAAAAGTTAAAATAACTTAACCTAACGAAATCCAACCCGACCATAACTTTCAACTGTCCATTTATCAAAAAAACTAAATTACATTTTAAAAATCAGCGTGTCAAACTGCATCATTGAAAATATTTGTAAAAATAAAAGAAATCGAACACCGTCCAACACACCCATAAAGTCCCATTTTTTACTACAAGATCCAAGTCTGTATTTTCCAATCTTAATGGCCTCCTTTTCTAGTATCACTATGTGGAATTTTGCAGATATTAGGTTTTCTTCTTCTTTGAACATTTCTATTAGGATCCTGATATCGAAATGCCTATTACCCTTCCATCACGACCCCAAAAAGTTGAAATGGTAAGTACCAGTTAGTTAGTTGATTGTGTTACTAGTCTTTATCGAAACGTACAATAATTACCACCAAGTAATATGACATTATCAAAAATCTTGAAAGAAAAATTACAGTAGATTTAGGTTTGAGGACCTTTTCAGATTTACCAACACTATTAGGAATGTGCAACAGTGAATAGAGAATAACTAATTTCGAGCAATTCGAAGAAAATTTTGATCCTTCGATTAAAACTATTTTTAAAGTTTAAAAATAAAAAATTAAAGTTCATATTAAATATTTTAAACCATTCAGTTGAAATATGCGAAAACTTAGCTTTGTTAGTTATTTATCAATTTTTGGAAGGTAAAGTGAGAAAGGGAAATTCATTTGATGAGGAGCTTTGGTATAAATGTCTTTTACTACCATACCACGGATTAGATAGATAATGGATCTCCTCTTCCATAAAAGAGAGTAATTCAATGCAAAAATAAATTGTTAAATATGAAAAGAGAATGCAAGCATCAGTGACAATCAACTTTGATATTTTCGATATAAATATACAAAACTCTTTTAAATTGGATCACACATTAAATTTTAGTTTAAATTTTCAATACACTTAAACTATCAATTCATTACTCCATGCATGCACTTAATAATTAAAACCCCCAAAATAGAGGAATGGATTATGAAAGGTACAAAGGTTGGTGGGAATAATTAGGAATTTATTGCAGTCAGTTATATGGGGGACCAAATAAGTAGCATTTAGGCAAGTAAATGATAATATGTAAATGATAATATCTTGTAAGATCTATAGGCAAAAATGAATTCAAGACCTTTCATACACATACAAGTTTACGCACACACATATATCTAATTACACGAGTACACGCGTACACGCGCTCACACGCTGAAAAGACGTTTTTTTATTAATGAAAGCTATAATGAAAACAGCAAAAGGATTTTATAATTGAGTTTTTTTTGACAGATGTCAAGTAAGAAGGAAAAAGTGTTGAATATACAAGAAGGTAAATGCAGATGCAAGAAGGAGGAAAGAAGGTTATTCTCATGAAACAGAGTCCTTTTCTGTTGAAAGACGAGGCTTCTTGTTGGAAAGCTGCACATAAAATAGTGAACAACTGCTAATTTATATCGAACTACTTAATAATTAAAAAAAAATTGCTCTAATCTTTATTCTAAATTTTTGCCTTCTTCAACAACCGCCTTACAAAAATGCGTATTTGTGTACTATTGAAAACAATTTAAACAATGTTAAATTAATCCTTTATTAAAACTTTCATTTATTAAGATAAATGTCCTTGAATTCATGGTAAAAGGTTAATTGACGTTTCCTTTTACCTTCTTACGATACGGGAGTCCATAATAAGCAGTGAATATTTACACAGCCAGCGTAAGATCTGGGAAGGAACACATAAACGTGGGCCTGTAACAGCCATAAGCCCCGCTCCGCCTGGAGGATGCCTATGGCCAGTGACAACTTTTTCGCGTGAGGTTCTCGGCAGAATATCAGCCGAATCCGCAAAGTTCTCTTCAGAGACGCGATCATGAGATGGAGCTCAGTCTTTACATGTTATCGTTCCTCATTTTTCAAAGCGATAAATTTATTGGCCACATATAAATCATTCATTGATTGTGAACCGCGGACTGACAGTGAACAACTAGCAGCTATCATATGTGGTAACCCTCAAGGTATTATTCTGTTTCAATTAATACCTAATAAATATCATAAGTATTAACCTCTGAGTAGATGATGTAGTTATTTGAGCTTGAGCATTCTTCTACTCCAACTATAATCTCAACATAAAAATCCCTTTGGTGACTGCAGTTCCAAAATTCCCGTCGGCTCAAAAACAAGAGGGTCAGATTCTACATCAATTTAACGACTATACACGTAGCAGCAATGCCTTTCAGAAGTATGTTTAGCATTACACACAAATACACATACAACAAATCGCAAGTGCTACTCCTTTTCTCCCATGCTCTTCGCCTACCATAAAGAAATCCTCTCTGCTCTTTCTCACCAGAGCAAATCTAACCTAGCGCAATATACATATGCCCCTTAGAGCTACTTTCGATTTCAGGTGTTGCTATGACAGACCTCTTCCTCAGGGCATTCTGTCTACTAGCATTCCTGCCTTGTCATGCCTAGTCGTAATTTTGATGTTGTCAAGATCTCTCAACAAAGCCATTGCTTCGAACGAATCCAGCCATTTCTAAATCAAAAAGGCCAAAGGATTTGACAAGGAAGATAGGAGAGAGATATTACTCGGACCAAATATACTTATCTAAGATACCAACTAGAAGGGTTGACTTCAAAATAGAACCAGAAAACGTGTCTAGGGCTCTAACGTAGTTTCTAGAGATCCTCTAACTACGATTCTTTGGTAAACTTCCTTTAACCTTCGAAGCGACACCACAAGTGACCTCTATTTCTGCATCCTCCTTTAAATTAAAAACTTATTTGTGTCCCTATTTAAACTCTAAAGAAATAAATTATAGTCCAACGGGCAAATGAGCGATCGTGTATATTTACGTTATACACAAATGGTTGTCTGTTACTTCTCTCTCTCTTGCTTATCTCCACACTTCGCCCTGATAGAAACAAAGCTCGAGTAGGGAAACTCCTTCTGCAGATACTTGATCTTAAACAAATGGCATTCAGTCAAAGAGACCAAGTACTTCCTATTGCCTGACTCTGTCCTGAATGCATTTAGATGATATTTTCACAAATATCATTCTTTCGATCAGATCATTTTTTCCAAGCCTCACGCTATACTGTATACATTTCATGTATAACATGTACCTTTTCTCAAAGCTCACGAGAGCAATATAAATTAAAGATAAATTCTGTAATCACATTTCTGAATGTAATGGTCAACCAACCAGTCAAACAAACTTCATCGATTGTTGTCATTAACCTCTGTAACATAGAGAAAAATGTCTCCAACCATCATTAATCACTACTCCATTTTGCAAGTTTTCCTCGGCACTCTCATTTAATATCCCTCTATCCCCCTGTAAGCCGAATTTTCTTTTGCTTTTCCACGATCTGGTTTGAAAACAAAGTTTAGTTGATTATTTTTTGTAATGTGTCTGAAGTATATTAAAATTGATTGTTTATTTATTGCAATTCCTGCATGCTTATTAGCAAGTCTCATGATAGATTTGTATAGACATATTCACTCATGTATTTACCTTACGAAAGTGGGTGTTATGATTCTTACTTAAACACATATGTGCACATCAAACGTTCAAAGATAGACAGCCGTAAAACCATGAATTACAAGCTCTCCACTCATTTCGAAAGGAAAAAAAAGTCGGGATATAGACAAACAGCCTATCGTACCAGAAGGATGGCCATGGCTAATCAATGGCCACCGCACACTTTGAGAAGACCTCAGTGGAACACGAGCCGAAGCGCGGCGGTTTTGTAACAGCCGCGCTTATGGGATAGAGCTCATTTGACACAGCTATCCCATACAATAGCTGATTAGCCTTCTAACTCACTCGTACATAATCTCCTTCGCAGCCAATATGTAATGTTAAATATTAAACTACAATTACAGCTTTTCTTTGATCCCTAATCTATTTTTAAACCATGAGATGCTTGCACACATTAATCTGACTTAAATGCCACCCTATTTGGTTAATATATGATGATGAGGAATTTTGAGGTCTCATTAAGTCGGATTGTATTTCAAATCTGACTGTTTTTATCAAATGTAAGTTTCCATCGAAATAAGCTAATTCCTAGAAGGAATTGAAAGAAAACCCATTGCTCAAGAAAAATGGGGATGTTTTCTGTTTGGCAGTAGGCTGATGTTTTGTACCAAATTTTCACCAATAATGCAGCTTTGAGTGCTGAATACGAGTATAACATTTATTTTTTGGAGAAATTAAAGGAGGTATTAAAAAAACAAAATTTAATGCGCACTAGTTTAGAACATTATTCTATAAACAATTATGATTATATACTAGGGGCCGTGCCCCCCAGACCACCACCCCCAATTGATTGAAACTCAGGATCATCATAGGGGGTCCCCCCGCAGTGCTAACCCCGCACGAGCAGTCCCCTTGAATTTAGTCCGAAAAGGTGAAACATATTGGAACACGGCAGTACCCACCGTGAGATGCTCGATTCCTACTTATGTGAATTTATGTGGCGAAAACACAATAGAAATGAAAATTTGTTTAAAAAAATATTAGGAGATACCTATATCTGAATACAAATGAATGTTTGAAGAGATAATGAAGGGAGTGAGCAATAATATTGGAAAATCATATGGCAGTCTAAGTGCGTTTCATTACCGTTTTTTTTTCAAAATGTATCGGACAAACCAAAGTTTACAGTTCGAAATTTCTTATTTTAAGATACTTCCTTTCATTTCTTCCAAAAATAAATGTTATATTCATATTCAGCACTCAAAACTGCATTATTATCGAAAATTTTGTGCAAAAGATCTGCTTGCCGCCAAAGAGAAAAGACCCAAAAATGGTTTATTGTCGAGGACTCCATAGAACTTTTAACTAAACTATTTCGAGAAATTATACGAAGAATTCGAATTTTATTTCTTTCGCCTTCAAATATTATTGTTATTTTTATTTTAGTTATAACCACCGACAAACAGCAAAAGAATATTGAATATATTTCCATGAACCTCGTTCGTATTTAGGAAAATAGCATAGAATTCGGACTGAGGAAAAAGTGCATCTTTTTGTTAAGAATAAACTAACTGCTAATAAAAATCACACCCAATGCATTTGCAATTAAAAAATGGTTATCCTAGAATAAAAATATTTAGCCATTCAATTAACGTAGTCTGAATGTAATTTAGCTTTCTACCATTCCAGGGTAAACGTTTCCTGGGCAATGAGAAACGGATCGTACTTCAAATGCTGCTCAGGATTCTGCATCGACCTTTTGATGAAATTATCCAATGACTTGGGTTTCTCTTACGACTTCACTCGCGTTGAAGATGGCATTTGGGGGGCTATTGTGGTAAGGAAATGCCCATGTAATAGTTCACACGGATTTCAAATCTGTTTTGAAGAGACCTTGGCCTGCAATGATTTATTACTAGAGGTTCTTAATACTCTTCTGCATTGATATTTAAGGTTCGGTAGGTTTTCATTTACATTTGTTGATATTCTCTTACTATCTAACGTTACTGCTGCCGTCTTTTTACTCTGTTGTTCCAGAGCAAACTAAAACTTTGGAAGGCAATAACTTGTTTAGGTGGGAGTGGAATACGGAAGCGCTAGTTTTCGTTGGATATATTTGTAATAGTAAAGGGGAGGAGCGTGTATCTGTGTTGTAGCTCAGGTTTTTAAGTTTAATATAAAATGATTCCAATAATCAAGGATGAGCTTCATTGGAAACGGTGTTAAAATAGAAAATAAAATGAAATTTTTCCTTAAATTTTACTCAAATATAGTATTTTCATTTTTGTAATTTCCTTGAAAATAGATTAACAACCTGAAACGTTAGACAAAAATACACTTCTATGAACAAGATGTAAATTTTAATATAGCTTTATTATTTATATTAAAATTATGACGTGAATATATGTATACAGGATAACGATCCCCCAAGAGCCCCAACTTTCGATAGGCCTCATTTTGTAATTTTCTCCAAGGATTGAATTAAACTTTGATGGTAACTAGTTTATTGTGTTTAAAAATATCATATCAAAACATGAGAGACTTTGAACTTTCTAGAGCACGTGTTCGAGATGACCTCCATTTAGCTCTGTTCATTTATAGAGGCGCAGCACAAAGTTGTCCATGATGTCCATAAAAACTGACCGATGCATGGCTCTTATCTCCTTACTGATGGAATTCTTGAGATATGTAATGGTCCTGGGTCTCCTGCCTACACTTTGTCTTTAAGGTAGCCCCAGAAAAAGAAATATGTAGGGCTAAGGTCTGGGCTGTGAGGTGCCCACTTAAAATCAGTCTTGAGACTGATCACATGGCCACCAAAGTTCTCTTTCAGCCAATTTCGAGACAGGTTTGAGGTGTAAGAGCATGCTCCATCTTTTTGGAACCATAAATTCCCCATAAGCGACTGGAAGAGGGTCTGCATCTCTCTCTTGAAGGTTTTGAAGACCTCAACATACCGCTTCTTGGTGACTGTCACTGTCGCGCCGGATTCCTCGAAGAAGAATAGTCCGATGATTCCTCTGGCTGAGATTGCAGTCTATGCCGTGCCCTTAGGGGAGTGTAGGGGCTTGTTGGCTACCTAATTTTGTCTACAAGTACCCCAGAAGACATTTGTCTTCGAGTTTACCTTTCTTTCAAGATGGAAGTGAGCTTCATATGAAGTCCAAAGGAGGTTAAGGGAAGTTGGGGTCTCCTGAATCTTGGCCAGTATCTTGATAGCCATAGTCTTTCTATATTCCTTGTCTGAGGCTGTAAAGGTCTGCTTCGTCTGTATTCTGGAGGGGTAGGCTTTTCCATCCATTACTAGCATTCTCCTGCATGTCTCAAGGGATAAGCCGAGGGACTGATCTCTCTTGCGCACAGGGCGTTTTGGACTCTGCTGAGCTGACTCTCTCATGTTCTCGACCAGCTCAGCTGTACGCTTCCTGGGGCATCCTGAATGGCTTGGACGGTTGTCACTGGGTTCTCCACTGTCCCATAGTTTTCAAAGTAGTCCACCCAGTCTTGAATTCTGCTCTTGAAGGAGGCTTTTTCACCTTCGAACTGATATACGAAAGTGCCATGCACTTTCTTGGACGAACCTGTCTTTTAGTAATGTTTGACACAGTATATTCTTTGCTGGAGCTCGCATTGATATCTAGTTGTGTTCACAGGCGTTGCTTCTGTCATGTTCTGCAAAGTAAGGGTGATCAGTGGATGAATGAAGGATATATCACAAAAAATGTGTGCAGTCCCGTTTTGGGGGTGTCACTCTGTATATATATATATATATATACATATATATATATATATATATATATATATATATATATATATGGTAATTTTCTATGTTACTGATAATAAATTGATTAGCTGGTAGTTGTTAAATACATCCCTCTCCCATTTTTAAATGAAAAGTAAAAGTCAACTGCTTCGTTGGTAGATTTACAGCATTTTCTCTACCAAAGTCGACGTTTACGTTTACAAGAGATTCAAATACTAAAGAAGTATTTTATAATTTAAAAGATTACGTTACCTTGATGTCCTCTTCTAGAGTTGACACATAACAGGACGGTGCTTTTCTTACAAATCTTTATTTTGTGATACTTATTACTAAGTGATTCAACACCAAAGGTTTATGAAACTGGTGATGGGGGGTATTCGAATGATGAATATTGGTGAAAAGAACATACTTTTGGCATAAAAGTAAAAATGTGATTGATCTAGCCTACATCAATTTGAAGTTGAAATATTGTTAGTTCTGGGTCGTTTACTATATTTTACTATTATTTTAGTTACCCACAATAGATCAAATTTACCGTTTTCTATCATCAATAATTCATGTAATCTAAAAGATATTTGTCTAAAAAAAATTTTAAATGTATTAGAGTGAAAGGACTAATTTAGTTTGGTCTAACTCCACAATTGCAATTAGCCATTACTCATTACTCAGGGAAAGGCAATATTCCAGTAGTGTTGCCAGTTCTGGTAACTCTTGTAACTGGTAACTGTTTATAGAGCATTTTCATTTCATTTGAATGCTAGTAAAGGCTTTGGATCTGTTTAGAATAACATATAATAGAGATAACATATAGTAGAGATTATTTCTTAATCTAAGTGCCATCGTTTTATTTCCATAAATACCTACGATTAGTGTGACAATGGTGAAAATCAAGACAAGGTCCAAATCAACTTCTCATATGACTAATTTTTTGAGGACTGGGAAAGAGCTGATGGTGTCTGAGTTACAAACAATAAGAGATATTTTGAGGTACGGCATCTACCTAAGTGAGCAAAGTTAAGATGACCGTAGAAATTATGAAGTGGACCAGCTGGTAAAAGACATGTATCAGGGCTTGATTAATCAGTGGACCAAAGCTAATGCTCCCTTTAAACCACCTGTTGTAAATCAAAAGGTTACAATAATATCAAAGCTTAAGGAGGTGTGGAAGAAGGAAGTAAAGGTTTCCCTTTTAAAGGGAAAATTGAAGTAAAAGAGAGGTTCATTGCAAAACTAGGTAAGTTATTTGACATATTGACATGCAAATGTCAAATTTCCATTGTGTGTAAGTAGGTTGTAATGGCTGTGAGAATGAAGCCCACATTAGCTTCTGTTGTATTTAAGAGAAAAAAAAATGCCTACTAGGGAACTGGCCTTTATTAAAGGACAAAAGGAGAAGGTTAGAAATAAAGGTACCTTTCAAATTGGAGATCCTGATATTCCAGAGCATAATAGACGATTAAGAGCTTCAGAAAGGAAAGAAAAAGAAAGGAGAGCAGAAAGAAAAAGAAAATGTTTGGAGGAAAGCGCTGTTTTAGCAGGAAATGCAGTAAGAAAAGAAATCGAACCTGAGTTTGAGGAAAACATAAGGAAGGATGGGAGAATTCTTGTGTTCTCTTTGATGGAAGAATTGATGTGACAAATTTTATGATGGAGGCAAAGGGAAGGGAAAAATTGTTTCCAGCAAAAAAAAACGAATAGCATTACACTGTCATCAGTGAGCCTGGGAGCAATTATCTCTTCCATTTTGGCCAATAAAAGGCTACAAAAGAAGAATCACATGCAAAGAAGATCGCTAAAGTTACTTTTATATGGCTGAGGGAAAGGGGTGTAAATTCTGGATTAATGCGAAAAATGGAGCTCCATTTGGGCAGAAAGCTTGTTTGGTTGGTCTGTAACCTGCACACAGGAGAACTCCCTCTCCGTCATCTAATTATCAACCCGGACAGCCCAACACTATCTGACAACATATATCCCGGACCAAAAGGAAAGCTCCTTGACTCTGTTACAGACTTTTATATCAACCTAAATTTCATTTAAATATATTTAGGTCCTCCTCTTACCAAGATACCTCAGGAAGTAGTGCAAGATCTTTCCACTGATCAACACTACGGCTATAAAATTGTATCGACAATCAGAGATTGAGTGCTTCTTACAGGGCTTTCTCTATTCGAAATAGGACCAGTAAACCACAGTCAATGTCTGACCACAGCTAAAGACTTCTTCGGCAGCGGGTGTCAAAGCATGAGTTCAAAGGAAAAGCCTTTAAGAATCTACAACTGATTGTTGAGGTTATCATTGGTGTATATTACCCATGCTGGTTTAACGTTAAGATTAAGCACTCTTGGACCGAGAGACCTAGTCACATTCTTTATCAACTTCGTTGCCCTAAGTCTCAGAGGAAGAGGTTTTGGATATTGTTTTGTCAACTCTTAGGAGATAAGGTTGGTATCCATAGAGTGAAGCCATCCTCCAAATCCTCGTATGCTCTAAACGTCACACACAGCGTATTGAGAGGGTTGTAAGAATGGTGACTAAGGCTTCTTCCAAGTATTTCTTACATGTAAAGAGTGATGGAGGAATCAGGGCACAAGAGACAAGTAGACTTCTGATGTCCAGAAATAAGTCAAAGCAAAATTTGTGTGCACTGGTGAAGTTTAACTTTTAAATATGATCCAAAGTGACCTATGCAGCTATATGTGGAGCTATGCTATACTTTTCTCACTCAATAAACATATAAATTTCAGGTTACTCTGTGTTTGTGTCTACTTGGATTAAATAAAAATAGGTTAAATAAGCTCGTGAGGGATTTATGTTGAGATTGAAATGTGCGAGCCGGACAAGTAAACATGTGCAAGTAAACATTTGATCCTATTTTAATTTTCCTTTGTAGGAATATGTGTTCGGCCAAAGAGTGTAGTTAGTGCTTTAGGTTTGGAGAAGGTGCGGCTAATAAATGTGTACCTCTAACATCAAGGGGATATTTGAAGTTAAAGTCTTTGCTTTAAGATTTTAGTACTTTTTTCAGCTTTTTATTACTTTCATATTTGCGTTTTCTATGGTCTAAACTGTTTAGAATCTTTGAGAGTGGTATAAGAATCAAGCACAGATTGTATATTTCATTAAATTGTTTAGGAATAGTTTTGATTGTAATGACCTGGCCTTTGAATTTTATTTATTATTGTATGCTGACCATACATAGGTCTATTTTTCTGGCTCTTTGACAGGATAAAGCAAAAAATCGCCACTATTCTGACCAAGGATATTAAGAACCATTTGAGCATGGACCTTTAAATTTTCTGCCTAAAATCGAAAAAAAGCACCAGTTCCCGGGTCCCTTGATTAATGTTTGTACTATAAGTTTATCTATATATGATAGAGAAACAAAATAGGTGTCAAATTCAAGTATTTTTTATCCTCTTTATAACCTATACAATTATGATAATCTTGGAACAATTAATGTCGCATATGTAGGTGCATATAAAGCTTTCAGAAATGACACAAACTTTTTCAAAACATAGAAAGCGTCTTACTCCTGACAAATTTAAGAGCAATATTTTGTCACAAGTCAAATCGATCAGTTACTGAAAGCATTACTTGAAAGAGAGCGTCCCTTTGCTTGACTTGTGTTGTTATGAAATTTTCGAATCCTATCATCCTCTTGATACCAAGCTCAATTATGCTATTCACCATTTTCAGATTCTTAACATAGTCCAGCGATTTTCTGTAGTCATTATTCTGTGGCAAAGACGTTAAAGTTTTAGAAGCCAATTCTATCTGATGTTCGGTATGTCCAGATGGAAACGTGATTATGGGCCAAGAAATCAACTAAGGTGTTTTTAGCTGTGATTCTCTGCAATAGAGGTTTTCTTGTTCTGAGGCTGTATCTAAGATTACACGACAATCTGGGACATTCCTTATAAACTTCGAATTCAGGCTAGGTAGAGTAGCTTAATCAGAGAACATCCAGCATGAATCTGATTACTATCCATGTCACCTGTGTTAGCTTCGTTTTCAATTGAGTCGCTAGAGCAGAACAACTCCCTTATTCTGCTGCAGCTGCAAAGTAGTAAAGGGAAAGGCTAATTGTTAAGTAGATGGTAAATATCGAAATGGAGTAAAACTAAAAACAATTGATGTTTAATGTAATTTGTTTAACCTTGTTTTATTCGATGCTGTAGTCTATCATTTCTCATATAACCTAATAAGTATCTTCTTTTTTCTTTTCTCTGTAAAAAAGTCTGTTGTTCTATATTTAGCAGATTACTTATGGAGCTCCTACATTGAACAGACCGTCTAATTCCATCATAAATGCTCAGCGTTTTCTTCATGGTTTCTTGCTTTTCATTTGCTTTTAAAAATTCACCATGGTTCTCATATAGTTTCATAAAAAGCTTCATTTCCTCGTAGTTGGACATTGTCTTGATACCAGCCATCTGCCAAAAAGAGACAATAGATACCAAGGCCTTGAACCTTGGACCTCCATGCATTTTAGGATAAATTCTGAAGGTTAAGGAAAGAATGAAACGCTTGTCTTGGAACCAATAATAAAAGCTGAATAGTATCCAACTAGGAATGCTTCAGTGAAAGATCTGTTTAGATCAAATGTTATATCAAAACATGATTCAAGGAAACCCGGAACTTCTGGTTTTGGCCGATTTCAAGTAATAAAAATTAAAGCTCCATACTGAAATGCTTCCCAAAATTTAAGGTCAAAATAGTTGTTGTTTCCGGCATTATAAGATAAAAATGATGATAAAATGTACAGAACTTTGGAAAATAAGAAAAGGCCTAGCATGGCTAGGTATGTGGTATTGCTTATACTTAGGTGAATATATATTAATGTTCCCATATATTGGTGGTGAGGAACATAGCTTTTGATTTGGTTGGGCTATTTTGAGTCTGTTTTTAGTGAGCCAGATGAGTAATATGTTGAGATAGGTTTGTGCGAGATGAGTATGTGTCTTTTTTCGTTGAGGGCGTTTGGGATTTATATCGTTTACGAATGAACTTATGTATATCTATCTGTGGTGAGGGAAGTGCGGGTATGTTAAGCACTTAGAGATTAAAGAGGGTGGAAGAGAGTCAAACCCTTGGACGACTTCGTTTATGAAGATGTTTATATTGGAATTCTGACAAATAAATGTCACATTATGCTGTCTTTCTTGCAAATGGTTTGTATTGTTGTAAATGGTGGTGTTGTATATTCTGCTAGTGAGGTTGTGGCTAGTCATAGTATCTAAATGTTCACTTTTTAGCATGCCAATATGTGTTTGGTCAGGTCGTGATTAATCGATTCCCTCAAAGATTCTTTACCTGAGGTTTGTAAAAAGAGTCGTTGTTGGATATAGTGGCATAAAGCTATGTTGTTTATGTGGTAAGGGAATGTATGGAGTAATCTAGTTTAAGATGAGGCGCTATATGAGTTTAGGAGGGTTGCTGCTGATTTTTCTCTTTTTTTTTAATTGTCTATCTGGCGACTGCCTACTAGGGAAAAAGTTGACGTAACGCGCCCAAAGCCAAATGGTCTGAATTAAAAAGCAAGTAAAAACATTCAAAACACATAGAACAATGATAAAAAATAAACAAAGGAAAAGAATCAGGCAAAATAACAACATAAAAGAAAAAAGAAATATGCCGCTCTCCTGCGTCGGGAGGAGGCCAGCCACCTCCAAAAAGTCATATAGTCCACAAGTCTTGTTTACACGAACCTGTCTAAAGTACAAGAGAAAACTGGCAGCGATTCCGCTTGCCATGAAACGTAGGTGAATATCACCCAAACTGGAGCATTCAACAAGAATGTGCCGAACAGTCTGTGGACAACACAGTCGTCATAATAATGTACAGGCGAGCGGTCCATCAAATCGCGGTGCTTGCCTCGATTGCCCGATTCGAAGAAGATATAAAACAGCCTGAAGCGGTCGTGGCATTAGGGAGTAGATCCATGGGCACATTCGTGGCACTATGGCACACTATGTAATTAGTGCGAGTAAGAGCAAAACGCTTGTGTAGTCACACTGTGTTTGTGAACCTCTTTGGCGCCCTCATCCACGCGCTCATTCCTCGCAAATCTCACATGTCCAAGAAACCCAGGAAATGATAATCTCGTAATCTGTCCGGCTCGCCGAAATCTTGATCTTGGGTCAAGGATATCGCGAACCAGGCGATATGGAGATTTCAAAGCCCGGAGAGCACTCAGGGTGTTTTCTGAATAGTTCTACATATATCACAATCTTGTCTTGGAACCAGATACGACGCGTTATATGCGTACGGAGTGGTGTTATGCAACCAACTCAGCCCTGAATATGGATGGGGATATGGCATGGAAACCAACCCCCTCTTGGGACTTGGTGCCATTCGTATACACTGGAACGGATCGAGAGTGACACGAAGTGTGCTCGCAAAAGGCTGAATGCAATACTTCCGGCGCTGTAGAAGCTTTGGAAACATAGGCGTGGCGGCAAATTGTCGAAGCGGGTAACCTCCAGGATGACATCTTGAGAAGAACTAGGGGTGCCACAGACCCGAGAGCTACACCGATCTTTTGAAAGAGTGCTTACAGAGGAGAAGGATGGGATGGTGAGGGAATAATAGTAAAGGTCCTTCTAAGGTTAGGGATTTAGATAATCGAACGATCTTTCCAGATGTTGGGTATTATGTTAGGTGAGTAGCTTAAGTTTGCTTTATTACTAATGTTTTGTATTTCCTCTGGTCCGCGGTTGCTGAATTGTATGACACTCATGCTGCCTAGACCACTGGTGGTTGAGCGCTTCAAGTTATGAATGATTTAATTTTTCCTCTCCTTTATAAAGGATGAGCAGTGTAAGTCTGAGGGAGAAAGTAATTTACGTCAGATTACTATTTGATCATATGAGAGTGAGGTTATGCGGCTAGCGTGAAAGAAATCCTTGATAAGGGTGTTTGCTTGTTTTTTGTTTGAGTTTGGTGGTTTTTGTTCTCAATTCAACTGTTTGCGAAAAACTTTCTCTTCTAGTATTGTGTTGTATATTTTTTTAAAAGTTTATTTGGAGTGTCTAGAGAGAGGAATTTTAAGGTGCTGTAATTTATTGTGACGCGTTGTCTGAGGCAGTGCATTTCTTGTGTGAAATTGGGGTTGAATTTTTTCTATTGCCTGTAAGGTTGTGTTTATTTTCTATATTCTAAATGATCATTTTGTTTTCCATCGTCGAATTTAAAAGCCAAATATTAGCAAGAGTATATCACTCAATAACTCTGTAAAAATAGATCTGTAAATAGACTGGCAAAGCTAGAGGAAGTGAAAATGTGTGAAAGATATACAGCTGCAGAGCCTTCTGTAACCACTAGGGCTGCGCCCGACAGCGGGGATTAGAGATGGGATGACACACACAATCCTCCAGATAAAAGTATGAATTTGAAGGTTTTTTAGAGGTGTTAGTTTGTCAGTCTTTGTCTGGATACCATTCCTTCTGTATGTGTCGATGGTATTGACATAGCATGATAGCTTTGTGGCTTCGTGTTGAAGTCACTACCTAGCTTGAGTTCGGCTGAGTGATTTGCAAGAAACGTGGGTAAGGCTAATGGGGAAGGGGATGTAGACATATGTTGACAATGCGAATTTTTATTGATTGCTATTCTGTGATTATTTCTTATTTGGGAGGAAGGAGATTATTGTCTTCTCAGATATATGTAAAGTTTATCAATTTATTTGCCTGGCCGATGACTCTAGTACCAATGCTGTCAGTCTGGCATTACCTAATTGGGGTGAGGTTTGGTTAAAACGGGACAATTTTGTGTAGTTTTATTTCATGTATTCCGTATGATTTCCGAATATTTGTGATTTCAGGTATTTTGGTATTAACGCTATATATACTTACTTATAGTAAGTTAAGGCTGTGCTGCAGCACAGTAATGATGGAGATTGGGTGAATGATAGGGTGGTGATAATGATTGTAGTAAATGGAAGATATAGGGCTAAGAATGCAAAAGATAAAAGAAGGATTTTATAATTTGGAGTTGTGAGTTGCATAGGAGCAATAGACGAGTTAGCAAAGGATTTAAAGAAGAAAGTGGCAGTCAAGGGGACCGGATCACTTTATTTGATTCGTTTTTTGTAGGTATATTTTGTACATGCCAAGTGTCCAATCTTTTAAGAGTTATATTAAAATGATTTATTATTATTATATATCGGTGGATCAAGGGTTTATTTCAACCTCTATGACTCTAGAGCGAAACGAAGAAATTACCGCCGAAAAGTCATTGTTCGTTGTCAAAAATGTTTGCAGTGTGTACGTTGTAGTGATAAAAGTGGTTCTTACTCTGGTGACATAATCTATTCCCAGGGTTTTGCGCCCCTTTGTTGGGCAGAGTATTGTTGTGGCTTGGCCCTATCGCTTCCTTTCTTTGATGGAACCTTTTGAACTCTGGACAAGAGCTATAAATATTCAACGTAAACTAATTTCCTCTTTAATTAATTATTAATATCAGCTTTAATTATTTTAAGTGAGTAAAATAATGCATATATCTAGGTGGTGAACACTCGACTAACTCTAAAATATCGGGTGTAATGTACTATAATATGTGGTTATATTAAACTAAGCAACAAAAGTCTCTAAAAGTTTTTCTCACAGTGGTTCGCATGAGAGAGAAAAGATTGAAAGTTTGAAAACAGACACAATTTACCTTTTTAAATGTTCATGAGCAAATATCCGGGAAATTTATATTAAATATGTGCGTATTATAAGCGTGCAAATAGGCACCCAATAAACTTTCCATAATTTCCACAGAACGGAAAATGGACCGGTCTTCCCGGGGCTATCATCAATGGAAAAGCAGATATGATTATGACGTCTATCAAGATAAATTCACAAAGAGAAGAAATCCTCGATTTTTCCATTCCTTTTCTCGACACCGGCATTACCATTCTTGTCGCCAAACGGACTGGAATCATTTCCCCAACAGCCTTCCTAGGTAAGAAAACTGTAAATTCAAAGGGAACTCACAATTTGGCTCAGGCATTAGGGTACATAGAACTTTAATTATCTTCTTTTCTCTTTGATTTTGCATCTAGCCACGAAGAGTTGGCGCCAAGAAGAAACATTATGATGAATAGATACCTGAAATGCTGTAATGACTATCATACGCTGGGAAATTTACTGTATAATTACTTGCTCATAAAGTATGAGTGCATGTATGAGATAAAACAAGGTTATAAGCAATATCCAAATTTGGGGTAATTAATAAGGTATTTGATTTAATACTTAAAATATATTCAATAAAATAGTTTTCTTAATTACCAATAACAACGTTCCAACGTTTAATAGGTCTCTAAACACAGGGGCTAATAAAATTCAATTTTAGTTAAAATTAAAAGAATAAAAAGAAAGTACCTTCCCTTTTAACGATCTGATTGAACTTCAGAAGACCTACGTTTTGTTTTTAGTGGTCAAAACAGTAATAGTGGTGTTTTTAGGTATTCTTGTCGTCATTTACAGCATCGGTTAGGTGCGGAAGGCACTTATTTTTAAGATACTAGCACTCCAAATACGGCTCTGTTTGCAGTGATACTATCTTAAAAATAACTGCTTTCGGTGCCAAAACGTAGCCCTGAAATGATGATTGAAATGCCTAAAAATAACATTAGTACCGTTTTTACTAATAAAAACATAGCGTTTGGTTACTGGAAGCTGTTTTCGAGCCGTGCTATGGGTTGTTATTATGGGGCCGCCCCCCCCATATCTTCCCTCTCACTTTGCTCGCGCCTCAGGAACAATTTGAAAGCCTGACAAAAATAAATACGCAAAAAGTACACGACACCATCATCACGAACGCTTGACAAATGCGTTTTGGCGTTAGACTCGAATTCAGCATTGTTATTGATGCTTACATCCAGGGTTGGCAATATGTGAAGTAAGTATGAATTTATTATTACCAATGTGTGAAATTCATGTTTTCCGGTCACATCGGGAGAAGAAGGTAAGGCGTTCTTAATTTAATTTCAATATTGACCCCATCAATGCATAGTATATAAAAACTATGTACTTTCTGTGTAAAAACACAACCACATATGAGGCTGGGATGACTAAAGAGACAATTCGTACTTTTTTAATGCTAAAAAATATGGCGTAGGTTTTCTGAATGTTGACTAAAGAACTCATTTATTAACAAATTTACTATTAATTAGGGTGATTAAAATACAGCCATAGTTTACAAAGGTTACTCCTTTTTGATTGCAAGATATCGCACTTAGCTCTTAAAATATTATGCAGCATTCTGGATCATCATATTCTTTTATAACTAATTGCAGTCAAAGTGTTAATTTATTCTATAAATTCCTTCCAGGATGGATTGAAATGAGAGGGAAAAATATTTATAGAATAAGAATTATGTGAAACTTTACTCAATAATTTTTTCAAACCTTTCAGAATTATCCTCTCTGCATAGTGCTGTGAGTTATCTTATCGGAAAACCACAACTTTGCCAAATAGCATAACATGCCTCCTCAGGATTAGTTATCTTTTATGGGTTTTTAGGCCGATTTTGATGTTTAACTGTTAGTACTTTGCATATTGATTAGTTTGAGTCTATGTTATGTTAAGTTTAGTTTAGTTAGGTACTGAACTAAAATTAATAAACATGTCAAATTGCGACAACTAGAAATCACAAAATGCAGAGTTCCATCGAAGGCAAATAATCATCTCACTTTACACAGATGCAAGTTCAAATCGTACTAGAAACTAGTATCTGTGTAAAGTAGATTGATCTAACCAAATTGAATCAAACAATTAGGTGAACTATTTTTAGATATCGTTTAATATTCTCGTTCACTAACTAATTTTCAACTTCAGCCAGGAATCCGGTGAAAATTTAAGAATGCTTTGATTTAAAGGAAAGAAATGATAATTTTGTCTCATAGTAGGGATTGATGTTTGTGAGATTACGAAGAAGAAGAAAAAGTCATTTTCCAAATTACTCAACATTAAACTCAAAAAAGCCACCGAAAAAAGGTGGTTCAATAGATCTGGAATCACTTTACATATATAATAACAATGGGTTGCAATGAAAAAAGGGTTTTAAAGTCGTGTAAGCTTTTTCGGCCCCTCTGAATCCGTCAAGACTTTCGTTTCTTACGAGAAGGTCATGTTTTTTGTGGTAAATGTATTTAACAAAAAATCCATCTTATAATTATATCATATATATTTTTGTCACAATTTCGGTTGATTTTTTTATTATTTCTCATCCGAAATAGAATTTTAGAATGGAAAACATCGTTTTATATCAAAATTTATTATTTAAATATTACAAAAATTGATTAGTGCAAGTTGAATAGTAGACATCGATAAATGTAAGTAGGAAATGAAATTCCATTTCTTCCAACCCTTAGGATGCTCAGCGGTAGTGGTGTCTATCTCCAAAGTCGAATAGTAATTACCCTTAATTACTACATTCTAAATTTCCAGATAACTGGTCTCTAACTCTTTTATGTCCTGATTGAATCTCTCCATCTGTTCGTCACTCAATGATTCCAGATTCTCAGGAAACTGATCCATATGTGAGAATAAGTAATTCATTTTGATGCTTATGTTGCATCAGAGGTTTCTACAAACAGTCATCATATCGGTGACTAGCTCTGTGTAATTTTAAGCATTCTTGTTGGGAAGAAATTTCTTTACGACCAGAAAAAAATCCTTCTACGCTCCTAGTTTTACTACTTTCATTAAGTTTTCAAGCTCTGGATCTCTGATGAGCTGACGGAGTTGAGGAACATGGAAGATGCAAGTTCTCAACTTCCATATAGTCAACCCTAGAAAAGCGTGACACAAATAAATGAATCACTACTATCCTTGTCTAGCGTTTGAGTAAACATTTTCTCCTACTGAGCTTGATGTGCAGTGGTGTCAAAAACTTCTCTAAAGGCAGGTAAGTGCTCGAATTTCATTACATTAAGCTGCAGAACGACGTGCTGATTGAAGATCAAAATACTTGAGGCTGCCTGTTTTTTTTAATCGATCCTAGTAAAATCAATAACGCAAAAGTAGCAGTCAGTACTAAGGTTTGTCTTGTCCTTCCAAACTATAGAAATTCCAAAGTTCAGACAGCTTTTCAAACCCCTTGGTCCAACGGTGCAGATAATCGATGCATGTCTTGCATAGCATGTGTGGCGCGCAAACTTTACCTTCGCCACAAAGATGCTTTATGAAACTTTTCACTGGTTCCTGTTAGGAACAACGTTTTATTCGTAGCAGATGTAACAGAATAGATATGGCTAATTGTTGCAGATCTTAGGGTGAATCCATTTCATTCACTTAAGGGAATAACTAGGGAAATAACTAATAGTAAAAAATTGCCGCTTGTTAATTCTTCATAATTCTTTTAAGGAATAAAAAAAAGTACGAAAAAATAGTCTCACGATAAATCAACAAGTAGACCTAACTGAGCAAAACTAATGTGATTTTTGGATTATGCACATCAAAATTACTCTAAATCAACTAAAGAATTCTTAGTGAGTTGCAGTTGACCAGTGTAATTTGTGTCACAGATTTTCCGCAGTCGTATCAAAATCCCAAACTCTAACAACTCAAATACCACGCGAGCACCAAAGAAGGTCCAGGTAATTGACAGTTACAAACATAAAAATACGAGTTTAATTAATGGTGGCTCAAAATAATAATTTCAAAATATGAATTGAATTAAATAAAGAAACTCACTGTGATTATATTTTAAAGTAAGAACTGGAGGATGAGACAAACAACACCGACTATACGTTGGAATACAGGAACCAAATTTCCATTAGGGATCGCTCTTCTTCACGAATGAAAAATTAAGTTAACTTCTCTTTTGGTGAGAATCGTTTAAATAGTCTCGATCAAAGCGCAGACATAAATTTTAATTTATAGGATTAAATATAAATTACAATAAAAAGTTTTGCTCTAAAGATGACAGCACGTTCCATGTTATTCATGTTGTTAGGTATCATTTTATTCGCCTGTCTCTCTCTCTCTCAGGCGCTTTATATGGCTTACTATTCTTCATTAGAGAAAAATTAGTCGGAAGAAGTTTGAGACGCCCTTCTTCAGGAAAGATTTTAGGGGGAGCTTATCTTCATTAATCAAAATAACTCATAAAAATATATAAGATTGGTTCAAGTAAAATATCGTTTTTTGAATAATAAGTTGAACAAGGAATATAAAAAACAAGGTCTGCTGACCAAAATTTTGCGTGCTCTCACTTATTCTGATTTATAAGCTTATGACCTTCAAAATTTTTGATAATTGCCTGGCTAACCTTGAGAGGACTTTGGTAATCAAGTCGTTCTAAAGGAAATGTAAAACAACATAAGGGTTTCAGATCTCTTAGAATCGGCTGTAGGTGTTTTTATTGCCAAAACAAAATAATTCCAGTGTTAACCTTGAGAAAACTTCGGAAATTATATCATTCGAAAGAAAATTTTAAACAAAATATGGGTTTCAAATATCGTTAGAATCGCATGAATAGTTACAATGTTATTAAAAAAAAAGAAGCCAAAACCGATTGACATAGTGAGATGTAGAGTCGCTCACGACTAGACTCACACGCGACTAACAATCGGGAAATATTTAATTAAAATATAATTGCGTGGACTCAAAATTTATAGAAAAGTCAACTAAGTATGTACTTATGATAGTGTAAAATTTCTCATTCCAATAGCTAGTTGAGAGTTGTAGGGCATTAGGGCATGGCAGGATCATGTAGCATAATTTTTCGATATCTATTCACCAAAGCAGCCTGCTTGATAACTAAGCTTTATTGTATTTCACCAATATTTCCTCAACATGATTGGCTAGGTTGTTATCATTTCCCCTAGTCATTCATTGCGCCACAAAGCTGTTTGTATAAATATTTTGAAAGGCAACAATGTTTTTGTCATATGGCTTAGGTTTTCATTTTAATCTTGCGATTAACCCTACCACATTCTATGATCTTCCAGGTCTATTTATTTGTCTCATTTCTCTTTAAAATGAATCCCTATTCGGCGTCATAAAATTTAGATAAAGTTATAACAAAACATAAAATATTTTTGAGTCTTCTACAATTCAAGTGGAAACACCCTTTCCAATTTTTATTCTTCCATACCACCTCAAGATGACGATTTTGTTGCTCCTGGAATCCGAAATTTTTGACAATTTCTAGAAGTGTTGTTCGTGTGTTTTGGGATACTGCAGCCAATAATTCTTCATCTTTAGCAACCGGCTTGGGGCTTATTCGAGTTACACTATTTGTGTTTACGTTTTCAGAGCCAAAATTAATGACACCAAACCAACCAGTTCTCATTATATTGGTGTTAACCCCAAACGGTTTGTTAATGTTATGTGCAGTTTGAACAGAAGCAAGTCTCCTTTGAATTCATAATTATAAACTATTCTAATTTATTCGGTAGATAACATAGCTGTTAAGGGGATAAGAAGCTCCAGAAACATTCCTGTGCAATATATTTAGATTAAATCTACAAAAATTATCAAATTAAGCTTAGCAATAGAATTACTTTATGGTTTTATTTTATGATGCCCAAAAAAGGCAATGTATGTCATAGTGCCAAATAAAATTAGTAATAGTTTAAAATAACACCTTTATGAAGCAAATATACTAATGCATCTAAGCCTAGTGCATGAAATAAAAATAAGGATAATTTTTTTTAAATAAGTACAAAGAGGAAATTTATAATCCTAACTAATAATAACTCGTAATTGGCACATAAATGAAAAATTGGCCAATATCGAACTATAAAATAAAGTTTCTCAGTGTAAATATATAAGGTGAATACCACTGTTTTCAAGATGAAAAGTACCGTCATGAGTTGAAAGGGCGAAAATATTTCAGCTTACATCGCTTAAAATGATAAGTTTAGAAAAGGGATCGTCTCTCCTATTATGGCGCAATTTCGTCTCCTAAGCTAGATGGCTGAACGGCCAGCTGGGGAGGCTAAACTCCCGCCTTTCTTATGCGGAAGAATCGAAAGATGGGATCATTCCTATGTTATTAGTATTTTGGGTGTTTAGTGGGCGAATAAGAGGAAACTAAAAAAAATAAAAGACACGGAAAGTAAAAAAAGTAAAATATAAACATTATATAATATAGAAAACTTTACAATGTCCTTGTAAATTTCAGCAACTAAGTCTAATTCTTTATTTCGTTGCCGCCATAAAAACTCGCACATATAAGAGTGGATCAGAGAACGAGCAATTCCATATCCTTTTATATTCCCAATTTTTCCCCTGGCCCAAAGTGACTCTATTTGCTTTTTGTGGGTACCTGTTTCTTGATCTTTAAAATTATGCGGGTGGTTAACAGTCAAATGTTTATACAGCATCTCTGGCAAAGATTAATTATAGATAATAATAATGTTTCTGCCGAGCTATCAGGAACCGCATACTTGAAACTTCGCACGTTTCCTTGCAAATCCCTCTGAAAAACCCACTGAAACCCGTAAAACCCTCCAGACATTGTTAATTCTCTAGCAAGTTCGTACGTTGTCAATTTTTAAGGGTGAAAGCAATGCTTATGCTTTTAAAATACAATTATGTCGTAAACTAAAGACGTCACAGCCTAATCACTAAAGGAACCGGCCATTCAGCCACCTGGCTGAGAAGACGAAATTGCGCCATAATAAGAAAAAGGTCTGTTGACCAAAGGGTCGCGTACCCTCACTTTATAGAATATTATTACATATCATAGTATAGCAGTGCGTAATATAGCAGAGCATAGGAAACATAATCTAGTATAACATAGCATAGTATATTATAGCATAGTATAGCATAGCACATAATAGTATAGCATAGCATAGTATATTATAGCATAGTATAGCATAGCATAGCATAGCATAGACTAGCCTAGTATAATTTAACATAGCATAGTAGAGAGTAGCCTAGCATAGCGTAATATTGTCTAGCATATAGAGCCTAGAATAGCCTAGGCTAAACTTACATAGTATAGCATAGCATATCAAATCCAAGCATAGCATAGTATAACCTATCCTGTTTTAGCCTAGTATAGCCAAGCTAGGTTAGCCTAGACTAAAATAGAATAGCCTAGCTGTGCCGGGCCTAACCAACCTTCGTATAATCTAGCTAGCCTAGTACAACCTAGCATAGTATAGTGTACTTTATCCTACCTTAGCTTAGTATAGCCTAGCCTAGCTTAGTAGACCCTAGCCTAACCTAGCATATAATATTATAGCCTTGCCTAGAGTAGCATTGCCTAGAGTAGCATTGCCTAGTGTAGACTAGATTACTATAGCCTAGTCTAGGCTAACAAGGTATGACTTAGCATTGCATGCCAGAGCCAAGCTAACGTTGCCTAGGGCAGCCTAGCCTACTATAGCCAAGCTAGAATAAGCTATTGTAGCCTAGCCAATATATCCTTGGATACGATAGCCTAGCTTGGTATAGCCTATCCTAGCATGACCACACCTAACATGATATAGCCAAGCGTATCATGATATAGCCAAGCGTATCATATTATAGCCTCTCCTAGTATATCTTACACTAATATAGCATACCATACCTTCGATTAGAATATCCTTGCATAACTTAGCCTATTATAGCCATGGTTAGCTAGCCTATCGTAGCCTAACATAATATTACCTAGCATAGCCTAACATAGACTAGCATAGCCTAACATAGACTAGCATAGCTGAACATAGTCCTCACTAGCCTATTATACTATAGCCTACCCTAGCACAGCATAGTATATCCCTGTCTAGCTTAGTATATCTTAGCATAGCTTAGCCTAGCCTAGTATATCCTAGCTTAGCATTAACTCTTCTAGTCAAGTATAGCATATACTATCCTATTATACCCTAGTCAAGCATTGCTTATTATTGTCTAGCCTAAAATATTATATGCTATCCTAGCATAGCATTTTATAGCATAAATTAGCACAGTATATCTTACCCTTGTAGATTATATCTTAGCATAGCTTAGCATAGTATAGCTAGGCCTATAATAGCCTAGCATAGTATAGCTAGGCCTATAATAGCCTAGCATAGTATAGCCTATTCTAGGCTTATCTAGCAGACTATCAGCCGAATAGTTATGATGTAATTGCCAAAACAAAATAAATCCCGAGCTAACCTTAGGAAGACTTTGGCAATTATATCATTCTAAATGGAATGCAAGATAACATAAGAGTTTCAAATATTGTTAGAATCGGCCGAATAATTAAGATGTTATTGCCAAAACAAATTAATTCACAGGCAAACCGTGGGAGGATTTTGGCTATTATATCATTCGAAAGAGAATGTAAAATTACATTAGGTTTTAAACTTTATTTAGAATCGGCGGAATAGTTATATTGTTATTACGATAAAAAGAAGCAAAACTGGGACCAACCGACCGATGACCGATGGACATAGTGAGATATAGAGTCACTCGCGACTAAAAAAATCCATTGACAGCATTACATTTTGTTTAAAGTAGCGAGTGTTACTTATTTTCAAGCAGAGAATGGAACTCAAGCTTTAAAATATATACCTTTGATCCTAACACAAATGAACGAAGTACCGAGTTTGACATTAATTTTATGATCATTACATTAGATAATAAATGGGCGCCACAAGTATCAAAGAGAAGAAAGAGACAAAACCTATCATATGTCTTTAACCCTTCCTACCATCTAAAGCAGAAAAGATAATTCTCCACAGGGTTTTCCTACAGTTCGGATACATGAAATACTACAATGGTCTCCTCGTTCACGAAACAATACCTCTCTTGAGCCTTTTTCTGATCTATGCTAAATGAGAAGTTGTTTTCAAAGAAAATTAAATATATGAGGCGAATGAGGGGACGCATCATACATGAATGATTGTGCTCAAATTGGTAGATTTGGGGAGATAATGCATCCAGTTCATTGGGTGAATCTCGCAAAGTGCATCATACTTTGCATCACAAATGGTAGAAATAAAATTTAAAATGATTATCATTTCATTTGAATAAAATGTTGTTTCGATTTGTTTAATTGAATGTATGCATTTTCCTTGCGCCCAAACTTTAGGGACAAACTGTATATTACACTTATTTCTCTTCCAGTTAGTTGTCTTAGGGGTACAAAATCATTCTCATTATCAATATAAATTGAATCAGGTCATTAGTTCTTTTACATATTAATTATTAATGTCGTATATACTTATCACAAGTTTATCGTCATCTATTCTTCTTAAACTTCAGATCGTTCTCCATTTCTGTTGAATACTCACCTACCCTGCTCCAGATCATTAAGGTTTATTCTCCATCTTTAAATGAATATCTAAAAAAGTCACAAATACATACATATTCTCATATCCGTTTCGATAATATTCTTACAACTGTTCTACTCTAAGCGACTTGCCTTTGTCGCTCCTTATATACCAAGTTCTTGTTTCTAATTTAATCCTTATTCATATTTCCAATGATCATTTCACTGCCCACTTCCTTTGATTAGTCACTAAATTTATTGTTCGTTTCGCTTCTGTGTAATCATTTCTGCGTATTTCCTTCAATTGCTGACTTTCGTTATGAATTTCGTTGATGCTTCTGTCCCATTGCTCCTTATTTAAGGTCATTAGCCACAGTATTTTACGTTCATTTTACTCCTCAAGCACACTAACAATATAACCCTTGCACTTTGCACTATCATTTGCTATCATTTGCTTTTAACATTTTCATGTGTACACACACTTTTTCTCTCTCCTCTTTTCTAATCTATCTCACTTTTATCCTTACTCATTCATCAAAACTCCTTTGACCTTAATATCTCTATTCATGCCTCGTTTACAAAGTCTTTTTGTCGACACCGAATCCAATTTAACCTTATGCAGACCGCATTTTTTTAACCAGGGAAACAACATTTATATTTTTACATTGCATCCTCCCCCTCTGAGACAATCCACAAAAGCTTTTGTAAATTGTAAGCCTGTAAGAACGAGCTTTCCGCCTATAAAATTTTCTCATAAGAAACCTGAAACTTGTTAGCATTTTGAGGATCACAAAAAACTAGGGGCCAAATAAGTATTTCTTTTCCTTAATATTTTTTGGGGGAAAATTTCAATTTATCAAGGGAAAAGCTTCTATCAGTTAGAAGTTTAATTGAGCTAAAGTTCCATCCAAATATATAGAACAAAATAACAAAAATCCTCCTTTTCCTCAAAATATTCGGTTAATTCAATGAAAATTGCACAAAATATTCCTTTGAATTTGTATCGAAAAACGTATTTGAGTTGAAAGCAAGTATTTCACATAAATTTGCCAAGAACCTCAACCTAAATGCGTCGTGCCAGAATTTATCTATTCGGTTAAGAGAAACGGGACACATAACACGTTCAAAACACCCACATTTATAACCTAATAATTTTTTTGTGTTATTAATTTTAAAAACGTGAATTAACCTTAGGCCCACCCTTTATCAAAGCCATATTTCAAAAAATATCCTGTGCAATTTTATTCAAACTAAAAGAATATTTTCGAGAAAATGTAGATTCTATTATATTGTTCTCTAATTTTAAACTACACAAGGTAAAATCGTATAAAATATTTTAGGCCCAGTGTAAGAATAAAAGTCGAAATTATACACTATATAACAATATTAAGCAATTAACTTGAACTTCTCGCCTCAAATATTTGAAGTAAGGACCTTAGATATATAAAAAAATGTAAGAAATCTTTGCTAAAACAAGGTCTGCTGACCAAAAAGTCGCGTACCCTCACTTATTCTGATTTATCCCCTTACGACTTTGAAAACTTTCAATAACTCCCTAAGTAACATTGAGAGGACCTTGACAATTCTATAATTCGAAAGAGAATGTAAATACGTTATGGGTTTAAAATTTCGTTAGAATGAGCCGAATAATTATGATGTTATTACCCCAAAAAAGTAATTTCCCTGGCTAACTTTGGCAATTATATTATTTAAAGGGAATGTAAAACAATATAAGGGTTTTAAATTTCGTTAGAATCACTCTAATAGTTATGATGTTATTGCCCCCAAAACTAATTCTCGGGCTAACCTTAGGAGGACCTTAGAAATTATTTCATTCGAAAGAGAATCTAAAACAACATAAAATGTTCAAATTTCATTAGAATCGAGCTAATAGTTATGATGTTATTGCTCAAACAAAATAATTCCATGGCGTAGCCTTGTATAGACTTGCATATTAGGGTGGAGCGAAAAACATTTTTTCTAAAATCCATTTTCCTACCACGATTTTTAATGGGGCTATCTGTCAAATTAAATCTCCTATAAAGATTTTTTTATATAATAATTTTTAAAGGTTCCTCAACGCTATTGAAAATTGAAAATAATTCGATTTTCAACAAAGGTTTTAATTTCGTGGATTATATCTGAAAATCAAATCCGAATTTTGAATTGATACCTCCAAACAAATAATTATTCTATTTTAAATAACAAGTAAACGAAATTTGAAATGAATTAATTGATATTTAGAAGTTCCTCAATGACATATTATGGCGGCGTATGTGACAATTATGTTTCACTAGCGCGAAGGATCTCGTGGAGACTGGATGTGTATGAGTGTGTGGCTCTGTCTAGTTTCTATTGTTTTGATCACATTCTTCTATTTGTATTAAAGAACAGTTATTTATAGTGTACACTAAATATTTATACACGTTTGATTATATTTCAGAGCTAAATAATATGTAAGAACAAAATTAAAACAATATTTAATTATGGCATTTAAACCTAGAACGCGTCATGAAATTGAAAGCCTCTTGTTTAGTGTTTCCAACGCCATTAGTGAATGAGTGTTGCCAACTTATAAAGATGTTATAAAATATGTTTTGTTTGAACGAAAAAAGAAAAGAACCGCAATAGAAAAGACCCACCAATTTACTAATTATCACATTAGTAGCGGAGAAGTTAATTTCTATTTGGAAAACGGCATCTATCCCTTGTGTGTCAATAGAATCAGTTAGAAAAAAAATTGAATTTTAAGTTATTATTCAAAATATCAGGCTTTAATGAAATTCATTAGCAAGAAAAATGTGACATCATTCAAACAGAAATGTGACGATTTTACAAAGAATGCAGAACAATTGTTTGATATTTCGTATTGTAAATGTGATAGCTTTGAAAACTGTTCTTGTAGCAAAGAAAAGAATTTGCGACCATTGGAGCAAACGCTTCTGGAAGACCAAAGATCAAATAGGAAAATGGCAATAGGTAATATCGATCAAAGTCAATCAAAGAAGAATATTCAGAGTGCAGTTAGGAAAAATCGTGAGTATTGCTTCTTAAATCAACTATCTACTTCGACAGATAATATCGAAGTAATTCTTCCTTTATTCAGCGCAGAAACAGCTTCAGCTGACGAAGGTAGCGCCTATGAGCTTCCTTCATCACTGAAACGCAAAGAAGTAAGCAAATATTTGCATCCAAACTCCGTCTAAACGAATAAAATTGTCAGAATTTGCGTTGGCATGTGACTGCACTGGTGTGTCTGATTGAGCTGCACCTTTAAAACCAAGCTCAATTCTTAAGAACTTATCGTTAATTGAAGGCAAAGAAACTTCTCTAGTAGTGGACAGGTCAAAAGTTAGAAGAGAGCGTGTTAAATAACGTACTACACTACAGCAATAAATTAGATCGGATAAGCCATTATATTCTATTTATTTTGATGGTAGAAAAGATACCACATTTGTTGTGGAGACGATGGAGGGAACTCATCACAAGAAGAAGATAATGGAAGAGCACATTTCTATACTTGAAGAACCTGGTTCAGAATAACTTGGACATCTGACAATGAAGACAGGTTCTGCAAAAGCTATATGCGACGCAATATTCTAGTATCTAGAAGCAAATAATATCGCAACTGATGAACTCATTTCTGTGGGATGCGATGGAACGGCACTGAATACATGAATAAAATGAGGTGTGATCAGAATGTTAGAAGAAATACTTAATAGACTACTATATCAGTTTATTTTCCAGCTCCATGCAAATGAACTCTCATTGCGCCATCTCATCAAAAATTTGTATGGGAAAACAACGGGGCCTCGTGGATTTGTCGGAGCTATAGGAAAACAACTGGATAAATGTGAGACTATAAGTGTTTTTTAATTCGAGCAAATTCCAACTAACTTGTCGTCTGCTGACAGAGAAAATGTGAGCATCGATCAAAAGTATCTGTTTGATATCCTTCTATCTATCTCACAAGGTAAAGGTTCTGCTGAAATGGCTCGTAAGAGTCCTGGAAAAAATGTCACATGCACGATGGCTTACAACGGCAAATCGGGTACTTCGATTATATGTTTCGACTTCTGACCCTTCTAATACGCTGAAATCCATTGTCTTGTTCATCATGAAGGTGTATGTACCATGCTGGTTTGAAAAAAAGCTAACACTTCTTCGAAAGATGGATCACTCAACCTCTTCAAGACAGTGCAATCACTGCAAGGGATGAACAAACAGATTAAAAATATAGTTGTCCCAGTGATTCAATGGAATGCTTACTTTGAACATACGGAAAACATTCTTCTCTGTATGATGTGAGAGGAAAGAAATCATATCCAGAAACTCGGATGGAGAAGAATTATGAAAGCACGGAAAGATTATAAAAGGAAATCAATACGCACTTCCAAGATCCCAGACATAAACTTTGAAGCTGACGACTACATCCACTTAATTAATTGGCAGCAGACCGTTGTGACCGAAACTCCGTTGACGAGGACGCTCTTTGATGATCAACTTGAAGAATATATCCGTCAACAACCTAAATTGGATATTCCAAAGTTTCCTTGTCACACACAAGCAGTGGAAACATTCATCAAACTGGTCAAAGAATCGTCACTAGCAGTTTGTGGAAAAGACAAACGGGACGGCTATATAAGGAATATAATTGAGTCCAGGAGAAAAATACCATCATTTTATAACAGGAAGCAATTCGTAATGAAAGGTAATAACACCGCAAAAATCTAACTGCATTGAATAAATAAATGGATATTGAATAATAGTGAAAAGATAAATATTCTACTGTTAATTATTCAATTTTTTCTATTTCAGAGTGATGATGATAAAAATCTACAGGTTGTATTGAAACAAACGGAAGATAAGGAAGGAAAACTTATTGCGTAGTTAATAGATTATTTTTATTCAATAAAATGGAAGTAGAAGTATTGATTGTAATGTTTTATGGAAATATATTTATGAAAGGTTTTATGGAAATAATATACCCCGTATATGACATAAATGTTGATGTAACAACTTGAAGTTTGAAGACAAAAGGATAGAATTTTCCGACATTTTTGCTTATTTTCCAAAATTTCAATTGTGTAGAGAAACCTAAAAATATTAATTTAGAAGTTTGAAATTTCAAAACAATAGTTTATAATGTTCGGTCCATCAAAATATCAGGGTGAGAAAATGAATTTTAAAATTTTGCAAAACACCCCTTTTTCGATTCTCCCTATTTGCATATATAGCCTAGCATAGTATACATTATTGGTTATATACAAGATACAATTCTTACTGTTTTTTTCAGCGTTAGAGTGAACTCTATGACGCTAAATAGCAATAAAATGTTTTGATAAGACCTATTCATTTCATTTTGATAATACTAACAAAATACATGAAAAAACTTGTTATTTTTAAATTTCAGAACTTTAAGGAATAGAGATACGAGGGTGGGAGACTGAGAGTGGCAGTCCTGCTTGGCTGATACTCCCCTGGTAAGTTACCAGCTCAAGGATTTGGTTGCCTTCAGTACCATGCCTATTCACGATTGAAAAGAAGCAAGTGTGAACGCTTTAGCGCACACAATGAGGCGGATATTTTTCGAAAAATGTCTCAAATCGAGAAGGGTGCGCTGAAGCTTTATCTCTCCAAGAAGAAACTTACTTTTAGTCTCTATTTTTGTGGCAAATATAAAGAATGAACAGTTGAAGACTAGGTCAAAGTTTTATTTTCTGAGGAAATTCCCTTCCCTTTGTTTGTAGCTTCCGGAAGATCCATCATTAGGAGAAAATGGTAGTGATTTCACAAGTCATGTGTCATGCTTATTGTGAAGCATCCAGATACTACCAAAGCTTGAGTTTCTTCTTATTTAAAGCAACTGGAGCACTAACTATTTTGCATATAACATTACCATGAACACAAGAGGGTAGCAAAACTGCTTCATCAGCAACTTTTCCCAAAGGTTCATGGCTAATTTGTAGATAATAACTCTATTTTTCACCATGATGGTGCGCCTTGTCTCAAAGCAAAAGGAGTAACAAAGCTCTTTGCTGATAATAACCTTGAATTTGTGGACATTGGGCTGCTAAATTGACAAAATTGAACCCAATTGAGAAATTATGGGTGGTAATCAAACTGGCTGTTAATAAAGAGCAGCCATCCATTTCTGAGCAGTTTCAGGTACTTTATGAAACAAAAATAGAGAAACATCAGTCAAGATATTATACAAATTTGGTCTCCAAATTAACAAAACGAATTAATGCAGCCCAAAAGAACAAGGAACATCTTTGTAAATATTGACTGCCCGCAACAATTGAATGTATATATTAAACAAATGGGTTTGAGCTCTAATGATTTTTTTATATTTCATCTTAATTTATGATACAAACATATTAATATAAAACGCAATGTTTCAATGTGCTTGGTATTTACTTATATGAAAAAGTATAGTCCATGGTTTTAAAACCTTTTTCAATTACTGTTTGCGAGGTGTGATTCGTTTTGTTTGTTTTTTGACACCAGCTGGCGATGGCAAAACGCTTTGTAACCCCAGGAAAAAGGCACCCGTTCCGCATCAGGAGTAGGGTGGTTATTAGTTCTCTCATAGGATACAATAGGATTCCAACAACAGATTCTGGTACAGAGAAGAGAATGGTTATATTATGCGGTGAAGGATAAAAGGAAAATGATATCGGTGTTGAGATTGGATATGTGCATGATGATGCCTGTGGAACTTATGCTTACTCCCACCAGTCCTTGATAGTTCTTTAAGATATCGGTGTATTTTGTTCTAACCTCTTCTCGTTGGATCTTAAAAGCATCCTATGCTCCACTGTTTTCACGTAAACATTCATAAATCAGTTTTCTTTCTTTATCCTTCCGTTTTTAATTAAAATAATCATTGTAATTTTTTGTATCTTTTTCCAGAACCATTCGATACTGCTTCTTGGATGTTGGTATCTGCAGTCGCAATCCAGGTTGCAGCTTTCTCTATCTTCATATTTGAGTGGTTGAGTCCTTTGGGATTCAATATGAGGGTAAGTTTGTCAATTTCTTTGTCAAGATAAACATCATGAGTAAAGACCAGACCTGAGTATCGGCATAATAATGGCATTATTCTCCTTACGATTAAGACAAATAATGTTTTTCGTGGCAAAACCTTCTCCTTCTCTACGCGACGACCACTTTCTGTCTAATATTTTGATAGAGCATAATATACACCCGAGATTTCAAATATATGCAGATAGAAAAAAGATTTCTATATTTCTGCTCGATCACTATCGATATTTCAAAGACGAAAAGAAATCTAAATGAATTAATATATTTGATCTCTACCTAATCAAAAATGGAGCAAACGCTAGATACGCTGTAAGCAGGAAACCTAAATAATGGAGCAAAAATAAAAGTTAAACGGTAAATAAACTATAAAGGATTCTACTAGCTGAGTACCTATTTTGTATGTGATAAAAGAAAATGACTGAGATATAAATTATAATGCAAATTAATTTGTCAAAATGGCATTCTAGGTTTCCCTGTTTCATATTGTATAAAATGAAACAGTACAGGAATACGTTACGTGACTTTGACCTTACTATGTCTCCCCCAGCCTAAACAAAGCAATAACTAATTACAACTAAATTTTTAAATTTGTGAGTGTCAAATTTTGGTATGTATTTAAATGAAATCAAAATTAAATATGACCTGGAAAGAGAAAATATATGAAAAGAAAGCGCATATAAACAATACGGAAGAAATTAGATCGCATAATTTAACCTGATATTTCTTGAAGGAAGCAAAAGAGATTTAGCTTGAGTCCCTTAGTGTACGACTGAAGAAAATAAAAATCTAAAAAATAACTTTAGCTAAAATTATTAGAATAACAATTTTGACGGATAAAAAAATGTTACCAATAATGGCAAACCTCATCTTTTAAGAGAAAATACTTTTATTTTATTTTGCCTGCTCTGAAGAGCGAATTATTCTGACTAAATTGAATTAGCCCTTAGGAACTAAATGTAGTACGACTTCTGATGAAACAACTCTGAAGCTCTCACCTTCTTTCCTTCTCTCACACACGATGAGGGCAGATTGGATGGGCAAAGTTTATTTTTTGTTTGATAGTTCGTGTGATCCAGGACAGCGTGAAGCTGTGGTTGGATCTTGGGAATTGATTGAATGTATAAATATGCAACAACTCTAAACCTCCTTCTCCAGTAGTTTCCATCGGCTCCAAAAACAATGAAGATGGAAACCCTATCACTCTATTATTTTATCGAAAACGAGAGCAATTTGTAGAGTTTTATAAACCAATCTTCCAAATTCTCATAGAAGGTTAACGGAGGAAGCCTCATATTTATGGGAGTTTTCAGAACAAATGATATAACATTAAAACCGTAAAATTGAAACAAAATTCTTCTCTAACCCACATCACAAACAAAATTTCCAAACCAATTTTGACATTGAAGTTTTTATTGCCCGCCAAAAAATTGTATAATAAATCCGAAAATAGGATCGCATAAAGGAAACATAGCGTTATGTGAAACACTCTGGTATTAAAAATTGAAATGTTCAACAATGAGTCATCATACCCATGATTCCCTTCACGACTTAAAACAAAGGTGACTCAAGTGTCCTTCTCACCTTTGAGGTTAAGATCATTTGAAGTGCAATTTTTAAACATCCAATGAAAAAATGGGCGTATGAAACTTTATGTGTATAGAGTTATTACAATTTAGTAATCGATGAAAGAAACAAAATTACTATTTCATATTAGCGCAGTTTTACTCGGAGGATGAAGTATGATCGGACCGAGGGTCAAATTATGGGAAAATGGGATGGATGATAGAGAAAAGGAGGCCTTAAAGATATCAAAGACTGCAACGGCAAATTTCATTATCCCTATATCCTTAAAACATAAGGTGTATAATAAACCACCAGAAAAAGTTCGCACTTTCACAGAGCACAGACATTCAAGAGTATATATAATCCGTATGAAGGAATGAATATATATTTATATGTGCATATGGGAAATTTTCTTAAGATTCTAAAAACTATTGCGGATAGAGGTAATTCTATGGCTAGCTTATAATTAGACGTTTGGGTGCATCACTATTATTGTGAGTATGAAATGTTCCGATCTTTCTATAAGATCCTGAGAAATGCTTTGAGCGAAGGAGAATTAAAAGGAGGCTTTCATATAGATATAAACTTATCAAGATAAGACTTTACATCTAATTATGGTGTTATTTGGGGAATATCTGGGCTTTGCTTCTTTGACTTTTGTCCCTTCATTTGGCGAAGATAAAATATTTGGAGATTTTCTTTTGTTTTGTTTTGTTCTTAATCATCGTCGGAATAGTGATTGTATACATATATTTTTGTTTTAAAGGTATTCATTTTCTCACTAACACCAAAATTGAGGTATAAAGTAAATGAAAAAAGATGTAGTAAAGATTGGTAAAAAAATGAGGAATTCGAAGGAAGGTAAATGGAAAGATAAAGACAAACCTTAATAATATACGGTAAATCTACCCAAAACTCCTCGTAAAGAGATATTTGTATATTCTTTTCACATTATAAATTAGAGTAACAATATTGAATGGAATCTTATTTAAAATATTAATGAAGAGGTATTAATTGCTCTTTCAAAAAGGACAAATTACTTTTAAAACTTCATCCTCTCTTTGTCCTCTAACATATATAAAGAGTTTAGTGTATATATTTAAGGCAAAATCCTGATCATCTTAAAAAAATAAAATAATCTAATATGAAACAAACACTAAGTAACTGATTATAAATTTGAGAGAAAAAAAATGAGAAGTAAATGGATTAAAAATGGCACGTGATAAAATAATCAAGCAGAATTCTCTTCAACCCAAATTGGTCTTGAGAGGAAGGATAATTTAAACACCTAAAGCTTCTTCAGAAAGTCAAGCCACGGAAACAAACTTAACATTGCATTCATAAACATAAGAACTAAGAAATTATCCCAGAAATTATAAGTAAACTAAACAAGGAAAACTGGAAACGCTATTAAGGTATATTAAAGTGTTCAAAGGTGAAATGAAAACATAAACAAGGGGAAGTAAATACATAAGATAATACAGAATCTCGTCAACCAAATATTAGCGAGAGTTCAATTTTAAATAACAATTACATTTATCTCATCCATCGAGGTAGTTAATAGGAGATGATAAGTTGAAGACATATTGGCAAATTAAGCAAGATTTAGATTAAACGAGGGGCGGAGTAAGGAAAGACGCATTTCTTCCTTGCATTAATATTTTGTTTAAAACCTGAGGTTATATTATAACATAATTCATAAGCAATTAATTTTACATTCTTTATGAACCTTTCTTCAAATACATCCTCTCTTGAAGTTTTATTTGCTCTCTTACAATGCGATTTTTAATCAGATTTTCTCCAAAAGCCGCACGTTTAAAAAAATATACGGGAAACGAAATTTCACGAGCGTTTTTGGTTACATGAGGCTCAAAATTTGGAATCCATTTCAGAGATCTTTACCCCCCAAATCAAAGGCTATAAATACTTCTCAAATAATTTCTTTAGGCTTTGAAGCAGAAAACTATGACGTATGGCTTTTTTTCACATCCTTATCAAAGAATCTTTGATTTTCAATCTGATTGTGGGAAGATAAATTATGCGAATCATACGCCGCATAACAGCGAAACATTTAAGGTGATTTATCCGAAAGTATCCATTGATTGTCAACCATTTAGGATTTGTGTCTGCAAGACAATGCACAACCACACATTACACGCGTAGTAGGAGATACACTGAATAACTAGATTGGAAGCTATTAATCTCATCCTCCACACTCTCCTGAAATTTATCCTTTAGATTACAAATCTCTTTTATCTTTATAAAATCAGATGGATTTTGTAAAGATGAGATATCGCAAGGTTTTCTCAGCCATAATATAATCTTCCCTAAACTAACCAAGTCTATTTTATATTATGTTGGTTATGTTAGGTCTGCTTAGGTTAGTTTATGTTAGGTTATGTTTAGATAGTTTATGATATGTTATGGTCAAAAAACCGTGCGATACCTTAAATTTACAAGTTCCAATCAGTTTGGCAATGCGAGATTCTGAAATACGGACCCCCTAGAAGGGAGGCTTCAACAATATTTTGCTTGAAATCCAAATAAGTTTTATTTAAGAAGCAAAGATATACTTTTATTATGTTGTGAAAAATCTATAAAACAGGTGGAAATTATTTTTGGATCAGGAGACCAAAATAATTCCGTTTGTCTTTGCATTTATCTTTTGTTGCTTTAAAAACGCACTAACCTATTTTGGTTAGCCGATATTAATAAATATATAAGTAATAAAAACTTAAAATATATTAAAAAATTTATGGATGCTTTCATCGCAAAGCTAAGTTGTAACATTCTTATTTTACGCTTATAATCTCAGCGATCATTCATGATGATATTATAAGGGGACACGAGAAACAGTATATTGGTTTGCAAATATAAGTATATTCATCAGCTTATTTACTTTTCTTAAAACCGAAAACATTTTATTAAAATTATGAAAGAACAAAATTTTACCTCAATAAAGCTGAAATATTTACATGTTATTGGAAGAACAAAATCGAGCTGTTTTTTAAATTTTCTACCTTTCTGATTGTGATTATCCTTGAAAATATTCTCGAATAGCTGAGAATTATAAAAAATTTCTATAAAAATGAAATTAACTGTTGCGCTTGTATAGTCTAAAGTTCACTACTGTTTTTCAATAATTGCCACTAGAGATTGAGACCAGTTACAATGAATGCGTGTCTACACTAAATATATTTTGGCAACTGTTTCTCATTTAGAAAAGAGGAGCTCTCCTATTCTAAAGGTTAAGAAATATGGTCCAACCAATTTTGGTCTTACTCGCACCATTTTACCATGCCCTACTCTTATTACTTTAATCATGAGAGAGGCTTCTTATATTAAGTTATTACAGAGATTGCAAGAGCCCATAATGCATTGGTCTTGGTCGTGGGGGTACGATTAAAAGGATAATTAGTTAACCTACCCTTATGAATATTCTTCAGTGTCCCAAGCATTGATGCTTATGGTGTTGGGTTTTAGTGCCATGTTGGCTTTCAGTCCAACTATGTATAATTCTCAGCACCTGCTTCTTGACGTAGCAAAAATAAAGAACTTATATTCCATGTCATTTCTCTACTCAGATTTTCATTTATTCTTTATATAGCATTTGTATAAAAAAAAGATTCGCTCTTCAAATATTCCAAGCCCATCAACACAACCACCAGTTCCAATCTCTCTCACATTCACTACCATTTTTTAGCGTCCCTCCTACAATATTATGTAAAACAGCTCCTTTATAAATTATTAAACATTTCCAAACGCTAAAAAGCTCTCTTATCCATATCAGTGTTGTACCCTGCCAAAGAATTTTGCTTGCAGTCGTGATAGCAAATCGTATTATCATACGCTTTTACTTTGCCATTCACACTACATATATACAGATCATGAAAATATCTTTTAGACTTACTTATCATCCTGTCCTAAATCACCCGTACCTCGGCTTCTTAAAACTGATCTTAACTCAGCTATAATAATAATAATAAGTCTTTTTTAATGCGCTCTTCAAGACCTGGGGCCTTCCCAGAGCGCACGTTGTGCTGAGATGAGAATGGAAATTCAATAGAAATTCAAGAGGGGGAGAAGGCAATTCTGAAAAGATGCGTTTTCAGGAGACGTTTAAATGTGGTAAGAAAGGGAGAAGACCTGATTTGAGCAGGAAGAACATTCAACAACTTAGGGACGCAGATTGAGAAGGAGCAGTCCCCCATTGAAGAGAGGGATGAACTAGGAATATTCAAAAGAGGTGCATGTGATGAATGAAGTGCCCGAGGAACATGGCGTGGCGAGAGGGCAGAGGAGAGGTAAGACGTGGCCTTGTTGTTTAGGGCCTTATATGTGAAAAGAAGTATCTTGAAGTGAGTAGGGGATCTGACAGGGAGCCAGTGCAGTTCATGCAGCAGGCGTTTAGAGGGAGAGAAGCGAGGGCGTTGGAGGAGAAACCGGGCGGCATAGTTCTGTACAAGTTAAAGGGGTCGGAGAGAGGAGGATGGCAGATTCACAAGCAGAGAGTTACAGTAGTCAAGGCTTGAGGTAATGAAGGCATGAACAGCAGTCTCAAGACTTTGGCGATCAAAGTGAGAGTGAATGCGAGAGAAGTTACAAGGAAAACATAGAGAGGATTTGCTGACATTGCGGATATGAAGCTTAAAGGAGAGATGCTTATCAAAAACAACACCCAGATTCCTAACGCAGTCAGAGAAAATGATAGTATTACCACGCAGAGTAAGCGAGGGAAAGAGAGATTTAGATTTTTTGACAAGAGCAAGGGTGCCGATGAGGAGGACCTCAGTTTTGAAGTGATTAAGCCTGAGGAAGTTGGTAGAGAGCCAGTCAGAAATGGAGGAGTTGGCAGCCAGGAGGTCAGTGATAGAGTAGGCAAGAGACGTGAGGGATGAGGAAACGAAAATTTGAGTGTCATCAGCATAATGGTGGAAGGATAGACCGAGATTACGGAGAAGGGAACTAAGAGGGAGAAGGTAGAAACGAAATAGTAGAGGACCAAGGACAGAGCCTTGTGGCACTCCAAAGCGACTGGGGGTAGAGTCGAATGAAACGTCGTCAATCACAACGGATTGGGTACGAGACGAGAGATAAGAGCGGAACCAGTCAAGCATGGTGCCTGATATGCCGAGGAAAGAGTGGAGGCAATCAAGTAGGACGGTATGGTGAATAGTATCGAAGGCAGAGGAGAGGTCGAGTAGAACGAGGATAAAGGCACTACCCCTGTCTACGGCTCTTCGTAAGCAATCGGACACATTGAAAAGGGCAGTTTCTGTGGAGTGACCTGACTTGAAACAAGATTGATAGGTTTCATCAATGTTACAGGCCACCATGTGACTGTTGATGCGTGAAGCAACCACTTTCTCCAGAACCTTAGAGAGGAAAGAAAGTTGCTAAATCGAGTGATAATTGGAAGGGTCAGTGGGGTTCAGTTGAGGCTTTTTAAGAATCGGACGGATGTGGGCACGTTTGAAGGAAGCGGAAACAAGACCAGTGGTAAGTGAAGTGTTGAACAGGTGAAGAAGCGTCGGGAGGATAGCTGGCAGAATTTTACATAACAGTTTAGGCGGAAAAATGTCCTTTGGGGAGCCTGATTTCTTAGAACGCGAGAGCAGGGCTGTAAGCTCCAACGCGGTCACGTCGGGGAAGACGATAAGCGGCTGAGGCGAGAAGTCAAGCAGAATGAAAGGAACTGGGACAGAAGGCTGAGGGAGGGAAACACGGAGGTTAGTGACCTTATCTGCGAAGAAATTCGAGAGAATAACATGGCTAATGGGTGGAAAGACCTGGGCTAGGGAAGTAAGACGGGAGAGCAGGCGGAAGACGGTACGGGGATCATTCATATTATCAGTAAGCAGATTAAGTGAGTAGGCTTCACGAGCAGATTTTAATTTCGCCACGTAGGAAGCTGTTGCAAGTCTGAACGCCAGCGAGAGAGGGGTCGTATCATGCCCACGGGGGCGAGCCTTTCTAAGGACTCTTTCATGGGAACGCATGGACTGCCTAGCACGGAGGAGTTCCATAGAGTACCAAGGGGCACGGTGACAACGGGAGTTCTAAGGGGTGAAAAGGGGAGAGTGGGCATCAAGACAAGTGAGAAGGGGTTGCTCCAAAGAAGAGAGAATCTGGTCAGGAGAGGCAGAAACATCAATGGGAGGAAGTTTGTAGGCCACATCATTAGATAGGGAAGGAATATCAATAGAGGCTAGTTGACAGAAAGGAATATCAATGGAGGCTAGTCGACGGAAAAGCTAGGGAGGTATATGGAATGGGATAGAGAAGTTAAAGTTGATAAGGAAGTGATCAGATATAGCATTGGAAAAATTTGTAGTCGTCAGGTTGGAAATAAGACAGTCAAAGATTACAAAGTCTAAAATGTTACCATGAGAGTGGGTAGGGGAAGAAACGTTTTGAGTGAGGGAGAAGAGATCAAGGATTTCAGAAAAGGCTTTGAAATTAGGATTGTGGCCAGAAAGGTTGAAATCACCGAGGATTAGCAGAGGATTATATTTTTGTTTGTTCTGTGGATGTTTTACTCGTTGCTTTTTGCATTAATGTCAACAAAATATCATTGTCCCTACCTTCCTCTTTCACTTTCTACCTCGCTCTTTCTGCCTCTGTCTCCGCTTTCCTCTCTAATTATATTTCTCCTTGTCTCTTTCAAGTTCACTGCTCAATTCTAGCCCAACTCTTATCATTAATTTTTGTTAACTCTTTTAAAGTGACTGACCAAGGGGTTTTCAACCCTTTTACAGAGTCGTTTAGAAAAAAACATCTTTAACGAAACTATTTTTATGACTATATAATCTTTACTTAAGGGGTTTCGAAAGGGACTGTCTCCTATAATTAGTCCAAATTTAATTATAAACTAAATATCTCAATTTAAATTTTATCTTAGATAATTCATATGAAATATTATTTTACAATCCTCCCTCTATGTGGTAAGGATTTATAGCCCTCTTATGAGGTCGCAACCTCATAAGAGGGGACTAATCCAAGAAAAGATGATGTGGCCTGATAAGCCACATAGGCGAAATATATCTTTAGGCTGATGATATAGCTAACGGCACTTCCATTTTAATTAATTGTATTATTTGTAAATTTAAATATGATAGGCTTTGTTGGCGTGAATCGAGTCCTGTATATGGGTATGGAAAGGATAAACAGGTTGTTTTTACTGTGAGAGGTTAGATTAATTTAAAAAGAGATGGACTAGATAAAATAGTCGCTAAGATGCTAAAAAATAGTGGTGACTGTGTTATAATATAATAAATGTTTTGTGGCTGTAATATAAAACAATGGGAATTGAAGAGTTTCTGAGGACTGGAAGAGGGCAGTTATACTGCCGTTGCATTAGTTCGAGTGTGGTAAAATTTATTGACAAATTCTGATTGGGCGCATCAGAAGCATAACTGAGAGGTTGATAGGCCATCAATTAGCAGGGTTTAAAGCGTGTAAGCTCTGTGTGGAGCAGGTTTTTGGAGGTACACTACTAAACTAATAAAAGAAGAAATATGAGATGTTAAGTGCAGCTGGGTTCCTGGACCTAAAGAAAAAATATAAGCGTGCAAATAGGAGAGCAGTAAACCATAAAATAAAGTTATATATGGTGTGTTTGGAAATTATTAAATGGTGTGAAGAATCATGAAGGTAAAAGGACAAAATATTAGTCATTTTGAGTGGTTAAAATAGTTAAGAATAGTTAGTATTGAAGGAGGACGATCGGGAAGTTACTACCTGGAAGTATGAGACGTCATTTATAGATTTAGGAGATGCAAAAATAAGTGATTGCATTTGAGCGCTCAAAGGCTATTGTTTGACAGGTGTAGTGGAATTTTAATGTGTATCTAGGCGAAGGGACCTAATGGTCGACCTGTAATGGCAAAATTCCTGGCCTAGAGGAAATTACAGCAATAATTTGATCGAATGACTATATTGACGGACCAGGAAGGCCAGAGAGTTTGACGACTTGTTGTGAAGAGACGCTTATCAAATAGCAAGAATTGCTACAAGACGGCAACACCAGTCCTCTGGTGCACATAACTGAAAAAACACTTAGCAGATAATTGCATGGTATAAACATATGGGCAGAATTGCAGTGACAGTGGTTGAGAAGACACTATGAGTGGATTGTGAAGGGCTGGAAACGTGTTATCTGATCAGACGAGTCACGTTTTTGCTTGTATCTTTTTGATACATCGCATCGTGCTCATCTTCGACTTCATGAGGTCTTCAAAGAGGAGTGGGTGCAGGCTGTGCTACAAGAGCGAGGGAGATATGTGATGTACTGTGAAGGTTTTAATTATACGGAAATGGTTCCTAGGGTTGAGGTGAAAGACAATTTGGACCAGCATGCTTACGTCTAGCTGCTAACCGACCAGGTTTTTCCGTTTGCCTTCATATTCACGTGAAAGGCAACATTCCTATCCCTGTCTCTTAGGATGACATCTCTTGCGTTAACCTAACTTATTAGCACGGGGTAAATTCGTAAATAATCCCATATCTGGATTGAACCGCAAAATCACTTGTTTATAACCCCATCGAAAATCTATGGGATTATTTCTATGAAGGCTTCCAACTGGGGGGACGGAATTCACGCAATCGAATTGCAAAATTAATTGATGATAGAGTGGCTGAGCATTGATGTCTTCTACATCCAGCACCTTATCCAATCCAAGCCACTTCTAATTGCAGCTGTTATCCAGGCTCGTGAATGAGGTGAGCTGTGATATCTGGGTCCATGTTGTCACTCTTAAACTAATATGAATTGTTCAGTAGTTAGGATTTATTATAAGCGATAATGGTACAGAAAAAGTAGATTGCGACTATACAATATTAAGTGGTATGTATGCGATAATTAAATCGCTAATGAATAGTCTTGGTTCGAATATTGAATGCAAGGAAGGGGCATTAGATTATGCTGGTCTTAACTTTAGAGTATGAGAGTGAAACTATGGAATGGAAGGAGAAGGAAAGTTCTCCAGCAAGATCAGTTCGAATGGACAAATTGAGAGATGTTAGGTATACGAAAGCTGGATAGGATAAGAAACAACTGGAAAAAGAGATGTTTTGGTGTTCAGAAATGCTATGGTCATATAAATAGAATGGATGGAAATAGACTTATAAAGGGAATATACAAGAGTGATTGTTAGTGTGTGAAATGATTAAGAGATTTGAGTAAATGAATGTGTCTTAGTGAGAAAGGACTAACTAAAGAGGAATGGATTCTATTATATATGATAGATGCGCATGAAGGGAATTTGAAAGGAAAAGTGCTAGGAGGCTTCATTTCAGATACGAGGGGGAAACTTGACGTGGAAAATAGGTGGCGACCTTCTGTTGGAGAGTTTATTAAAGGTGGTTCGTTCTTGGAGCCTTCTAGTGTACTAACCCCACTTTGTAAGAAACTGGAAGTAGAGTGAAGTTCTGGAGTATTTTTCGTAATAGAGTCAACCATTTGATATAATTGCAGTGGACATAATCACTCGAAAATACGATCTTTGAGCATTCATTACATTCACAAAATTACATATGGGTGATATGAACCCACGTAATAATAATTATAATTTAAGTGCAAATTTGTGTCTATTGGGAATTATTTTTTTTAAAGGCTCTTGGACGCATTCGGCATTAGTACAACATATAATAATAGTAATTGTGCAAAATATCATTAAAGCACAAAATTTATACCAGTGTTAGGACATACCATAAGGTTTATTTTTCGATCGGGAGTTAAATTAGATTTGACTTCTGGGGGTCGTTAGAGGTCAATAACCTAAAGAAATAGAATATTGATGATTTCGGACAACCTTTTTTTTTTACGGATTGATTATCACAAAACAAGCAGAGGACATGTAAAAACGAAAATAAAACTTATTTTTCTCCTGGTGATTTTTCAGGGGGTTTTTATAGAGTTGGAGTTTTTGAAAACTTTACCCAAATTTTAATTTTTAGAAATTTGCTACACCGTCAATTTTTAGCCTAGGAAAAAAATAGACTAATTTGGAATTGTGAAAGCATTTAGAAAAGAACTCTCGTTTGTTTTGCAAAGAAAACTAAAACTATCTTCTGGAGAGCCTTTATTTAAAATCCCGAACATGCACATAATGCACTGCACTCAAGTGCAGCCTTGGTACATTTGCAGCAGCCGGTACATCCCTTCTTGCAGCTGCAGTGGATAAAGTCGTGGCAAGATTGTAATGCCTCAGGAAGTGTCGTCCAAAGAAGCTGCCGCTCATTGGCCTCCTTTGACAGCTCCAGTCAGAAGGGGTTTGTAACTCAGGATTCAGGACGAGAGTTTGTTTCCGCAGCAGTTGCCCTGGAGACATGAACGTTTGATGTGCTGCTAATGTGCTGCCCTTGTTGAGGCAATGTTTTCTAGAACCCTAGACTCGTGTGTGAAGAGCTGCTTCTTAGCATCATTCACTTCCATGATATCACTGTTGCGGTCATATATTAGCGGAACGAAGCGTTCCAGCAGTGACATTGACTCCTCACTGACATCACTGGGCATGCATAAGTGTTCTTCTAATGCATCAGTGACCTCTGCGAATACCTTCCAATCTTCCCAGGTATTCTTCTTCCCGCTGCCAACGAAAGAAGAATTCGCGTCCCACCCTGTGAGGGCAGGGAAGATGGGAAGCGTAGAATATTATCCGGGATTCATCGAGTCAGCCAGTTGGTAAACAGCTAAATACCGGAAACTGGATCCAATATCACGAGCTATCCATAGTTTGTCAGGATTGATGAGGTTGAATGAATCCAAAGCCAGTACAACAAGATCAGTATTTACAGTGCATATGACCACCTTCCTCATCTCCTTCTGCACAACATCGGCCACATCTACAAGCATGCGTGTGTCCGCCTCTTCGTGTGAGCATGGGGCGAGGCTAATCAAGCTGGACTCTGCACCCGGGCAAAGGACCTTTGCTCCACATGTTGCATACATTTCCTTGCCATCAGCTATTGGAAGAGGATTGGCCTATCATTACAGGGAACTAAAGAGCTTTGTATTGTTTTCATCAACACGAAGGAAGTCTTTCTAGTTTATATGCATGACTGTATAGGTAGCGACTCTTTTCCTGACACCTTTGCCCCTCTTCTGTCTAGTTGAGACTTTCAGGCTGTCAGGTAGATATACATGCCAGACAACGTCTAGTCAGTGGTCCTTTTCTAGTTGAGTGAAGATGTAAGGTGCAGGGACTATGCTCAGATATTCTAGATAGGTCTTTACCTCTACAGGACTGTGTATTTAAACAATAGCTGCTCCGTCAAGGATTTTGGCATCAACCGCAGCTGCGTTTGTGGTTTCTGGATAGTCTGATTTCAGGCAATGTAGTAGATCTGATTCGACTGCAAGGTGCAGTTTTCCTCCACTTCATAATGAAGGTAGGGCTGTCCGATTGCTGTTTGCTCGACATCAGCATGGTAGGGAGACCATGACACCCATTCATCTATATATTGCTTCTCTAGAGCTCTCTTCACCGTCCTCAGCCACTGATACTCTTCTTGCATGGCAGCTTGAGTAGCCCATGGGTCGGAAGGTCTTGCAGGACGTTGGCCAGCCGATGCCGTGAAACGCTGTACATACATTGCAGCAGGTGGTACATTTGTCTACAATGATGGCAGAGGTGTTACCGACTTGGCGGAAAGGATGTATTGCCCAACTTCCACTACACCACGGTCAATTCCTCCATTTCTGTGTTATGGATGTTGCATTAGGCATATGTTAGTGCCATCAAAATAATCCTTTGTCGTCGCAGAGTTAGGCTTATGGTCGATGGTATGAACAGCCACAGTATTGAACAATACCCTGCACAACTTGGGTGGAAAAACAACGCCTTCCATTTTGAAGCGCTAGCAGAGACCATTTGCAATGTCTGCTCTAAGCTGTAGTGATCTATCATATGGCACATACATCAATCAGACCTCTGCTCCGGGTTACAGCGTGAATCTTGAGGGACAAGTAGGTTGGAGGTGGGGTTTCTCAGTCGCGGCTGCGGCGCACTGAGGTTGACTCAACACTGCGTCCATGCTTAACACTGTTGAACACCAATAGTTGCGATATTGTAAGAGCAGCACTTGTGATACTTGTGTTGCAAGACTGAGTCTGGTGCTTGATTTTCGCTGCATCGAAGATCATATTTACCAAAGCAATGAGGGATGACGTCACAGAATCTGTCTAGCACTCACCTTGGAACCCAACGTCAAAGGTGAACCTGGTCTCTCTATGGACTACCTGCGCTGCTCTTACTAGGTGCATAATATTACTGTCATGAACACAGGCCTTTCGCCAGGGCGCTACCTAAATCTGTTTCAAAAAAGAGAAGCGTGTCTTGGCCCTGAGAATGGCTTCTCAGGTCAAGAAGCACAGAAGGGCGTCTGTCCTTCAGTCTGGTTGTATGTACCCTATTTAGGAACGTGGGGCCCAGTTGATTGAGTCTCGTGCTTTAAAGATTAGCCAAGTCTGAGAGTTTAAATACAGGAGCATTCTCCTCATTAGCATGTAAGTCCTCCATAAATACCAGCAGCTCATCAAAGGCTATGCTATACAGACGATCCGCTTCATTGTCCTGTAGTCCAGCTGGCATGATTTTTTAATATAAAGTACGGAGACAGAGGCGATGATACTTTGCCACGATGGAAACACTGTCTCCTACATCCAGCTTGCCCAGCAGTTTAGTGTCCCCCAATTCAGTGGCACATCTCCAAATGTTCTCATCAATTTCCTTTGTAGCTGCCTGGGGCAAGTCTGCAGTGGCAGGAGACTTATTGCAAAAGAAACATATATGATGGGTTGACTGTGGAAACATTTGGTCAGCTACTGATGGCGTGCTAAAGTACCGGTACTAGATTGTCTTAAAGACGATTTTGCTCTGCTCTGTTCTGCTAATCAAACATCTTTTTGTTAAACTTCAAAGGACATTATTTGTGCAACTGAGCACTGTGACTTGTCAAATCTGCATATATAACATCGCCATCATCCAGTCTGTTCAAGTTGAGTTCTATTGGCATGTGGCGAAGTCTCTGGAACTTGAGGAGGTCTTCTTTCAATGATGAATAGCCAGCATCACTCGGTTCCATGGTAGCTCTTAGTGGGCGTTGCAAAGGTTCATTTGTCTCTGCTTGACAAAGTATACAAAGGTCACAGTTAGTTAATGGGGGCTGCTCTTGATTGCTTGCACGTAGTGGGCCCGGCTGCCCACAACACACAACAACAACAATTGTTTTAGTACTGCCACCATAGTCTGCCTTCATTAACATCAATTTTGATATGTTGAGGTAATTGACCTCTTGCCGTCAGATAAAAAAATAAAGGCATTTACAGTATCGACACAAAATGATGAAAAGTTAAGGATACCTGAAGAAAATTTCAAAAATGTGAAATTTTAAATAATTTAGTTTTTTTTATATAAAAACGATCCATATTTTATTCTAGATGATTTACTCATTCTAAATCCCTCTTTATTTTTTACCTATGATGAAAATTGAGGGAGGAGTAGCAAATTAAATTATTTTCCATATTTGCTTAAAAATTTAAAAATTGCCAATTTATCAAAGAAATTTAAAAAATCACCAATGGGAAAATGTTTTAATTTTCGTTTCTACATGTTCTCTGCGAGTTTCTTGATAATCCGTCCGTAAATAGAAAGGTTGTCTGAAATCATCAATATTGTGCAATTTTGAGGTAATTCACCTCTCACGGCCCTGAAATGCCAAATCTGAGCTTCATGCTATGTACTAACACTAGAAAAAAAGGTCATACTTTAGTCATAATGTGCACAATTCTTCATATATTGAGATTATCCGCTGTACAAGTGAATCATATTTAGTTATCGGAAGTGGCATTGTTATAACCTAAGAATAAAACCTCCTTATTGCTTATATAAACATTAAATTTTATATTTACCTGTAAGCTACTGTCTAAATGTAAGGGGATCAGGCCTTGACAGAACCTAAATGATTTCTCAGTTTGGAGAGTCAAAGGCTTATTTTAAGTCCAAGTTCGGCTTCCCCTTAAAATTCTTATTAGACAACATGACAGATGCATACCAGTATGCAATATTATGACATGTATGCAAAGTAATTTATCAAATATGTGACCCTGCAATGCTTTCTCACACTCGATGTTGTCTGCCCCTTGTCTAGCAACATACGTTGCATTCAATCCGTCCTCAACTATCAATAAATTTTCAGACCGTTCCCGCTGGGCTCCTATATCAAAACATTTCTCGAGAGGTGTCAAAAAATAATTGGCACTCTTGTTCTGGCAGAATCTTAGAATATAATAAGAAAACATATATATTAAACTGGTATTCGGAAATATTAGGTTTAGGAATAAGTCTTGCATTTTTTAATGTTGTGTTGATTTAAGTTTTGTTGAGGTGATTTGTGCACATATTAAGAAACAATAATAAATAATAAGAGCAAAATTTGCAAAGGTTAGGCTACGTCTCTTAACAGTGTAGACTATTAGGCTTTTGCTTAGGCTACCTCTTTAAGTTGAGTAATAAGTCATTGTGGTTTATTTAAAAGTTGTATTAATTTAATTTTTGTTCTGTACCCTCAAAATGGAATGTCAAGTGAAAGAAAAGCACATTTTTGACACTTGTTGTTATTCATTTTTAATCGAGACGGGAACAAGGCAAACGCAGCCAAAGCTCGTCGCGATATTTGTGCTGTGTACGGAGAAAATGCTTTATTATAAAGGACAGCTCAAAGGTGGTTTTCATGTTTCCAAAACGGTCATTTGAATCTTATTGACGAAGAACGTTTTGGTCGCCCCATTAAGTTGGATGAAGATCAATTGAACGACCTTCTTGATGAAAATCCTCGTTAATAGACTAGAGAATTGGCTGTACAATTAGCGTTTGATCAGAAACCTGTAGTGAATCACCTTCATTCGATGGGGAAAGTTAAAAAACTCGGTGCATGGGTTCCGCACGCTTTAAGCGAAAGCAACAAACTTCAACGCTCCACGATTGCCACAGGTTTGCTTGCTCGTCGCAAAGCTACTCGTGGATATAAGGACAGATTTATTTACCGCATGATCACTTGCGACGAAAACTGGTGTGTTTATGTCAACATAAACCATCGAAAACAATGGCTTAGCCCCAATAAAAAACCACTCCTGCGATTAAAGCAATGACTTCATCAACGAAAGACGATGCTGTGTGTGTGGTTAGATTGTGAATGCATCACAATCTAACGTTCAACAAATGTATCGACTCGCCAAAGCTATTCGTGAAAAGCGACCTCATCGACGTTATGGATTCTTTCTGCAACACGACAATGCTCGTCCTCACATTGCGAATATGACAAAAGACGCCTTTCAAACGCTTAATTGGGAAATCCTTCCGCATCCTCCATATTCACCAGAATTGGCTCCATCGGATTTCGATCTGTTCCGATCGCTCTCCAACAATTTGCGCGGCGTTTCGTTCAATACTGATGTGGAATTAAGAACTGGTTAGACGAATTCTTAGAGTCAAAATTCCATAGATTTTTAGTGCAGAGGCATCAAGAAACTAGTTGAACGTTGGGAAGAAGTCGTAAATAACAACGGAGAATATATTATTGATTAAATTTCATATATTTATCAATTAAAAATAAAGTTTTTCGAAAATTGTTAATGGTAATGAATAAATTTGATAAAACCGCAAGAACTTATTCCTCAACCCAATAAGTGGACAGGAAAAAAGATATCAAACAAATAAAAATTCCTTTCGCAAACTATGAACAAATTTTGAGCTAAGTTTTATTTCTGTAAAATTTTCGCAGATATCCATATAGAAATTCTTATTAGTAAAAAAACATAAGAAGCAACGTCCTTTTACTAATAGGATGAGGCAAGGATCTCCATATAGCCAAAGTGTAAGCCTAAACAAGACAACTGCTTGCGAATGCAATACTTTAATTAACGAAAAATAGAAAAACTATTAATTACCAAATAACTACAAAGAAACCTCGGTCTGAGTAATATTACTAGCAGTTCAAGAACGGCCATTAAGCCTCAAAGAGCGCTCTCTTTCTGGACAGTTTGCCCACCGATTGCACTCAGATTTAAATACTTTGGTTGTGTTTTTATTATTATTAACCTCATATGCATAATATATGTTCCCACTCAAAATGTTTAACATTTGCCAATGTATTTATGAGAGTGATAATTCTATATTTTTAACTCAGAAGTGGGTCTCGTTTTACCATATTAGGATGCTACTGGTCGCTATTCTGTGGTCCTGCAGCTTTGCATCTTACCTTTCTAGCCATAATATAAATTAAGAGTAATTAATTCCTTACTTAAATATCTGATTAAATGTGGAAATTATGCCTTGACATCGTTTTCACACACATAATAGTTATGATATAGCTGAGTATCGAATCTTACCTCCAGGGAACAACCACGCACAATGGACTAGTGCTAAGCTTATCGAAACAACGAAAATTAACTTGGATCTATCTATTATATCGTCTAAATAAATTAATATTAAATAATTAATTTTAATAAAATAAAATATTTAAAGAATAATCCTTAACTCTATAATTTAACTTGGTCACTGAATTTTTTTTTTTTTTTTTTTTTGCTTAGTGGACAAGTAACCTTTCATGTTTTTGAGTTTAGGTTTATTTGAAACTTTTATTCGCAGCGCTGTTTTTTGTATGTTTCGAGCTTTTAACAAAGTTCTTTCTAAGAGTTCAGAAGAATAAAGATAATTATCGAATGATTTGGAATGAAAAATATACAAATCGTAAAGTTCCAAAAAATGTAATAAAATTATGGCTTTGGCGCTTTTTTACTATCATTTCGTATATGAAACAAATTTAGATGAAAAAAGAAATCTGACGAAGGTTTTTTTGTATATCAAAACGGCTAAAATAACTTTTAAAAAAAGGTTTCAGGGTGTCTAGGTTGAAAAAAGTGTTTGGAAAATTCTTAACTATATATAAATCTTCAAGGGATAAAGACAATATAATAAAAGGTGAAATAACTTTAAAAAATGTCTCAGGGTACGAGTATCTATGTTGAAAAAGGTGTTCAGGGTTTTAAAAAAAAGAGTCTATATATGGAATTAAAAAAAGGGGTTTAGAATAGCAAATAGGCCGTAGGCCACACGACGAAGGAGTTCCTGTCGAACCAAGTTCTTTATGTAAGAAAGAATACAAAGTATGACTTGTCTTCTATATAAATAAAAGCGAATATGTGTGCGTGTCCATCTCAAAAATAGCTCCACAGGTTTATAAAAAATCTTGCATGCAGATGGATGTCTGCCCTCACAGACATTGTGCATAATTTCATTCTTTTTGCCAACCAGTTTGATTTGGTTTATGAACGCGCACCTGGGGATAGTCATTGTTTATTTCATAGCCTTGCCAAAGCTTTGCAGCGACTTGATATTGAGGCAGATCTTCTGTCACTCAGAGCTCTTGCTTCAGAACTGTTGAAATCGAAAAAGACACATTCTTAGTCTTTCTTGAAACATACTCTGGTGAACCTGAACTGGCCTTCAAAAACTACTTGCAAGCACTTTGATCTGGGCAAAAATGGGGAGATTGAAAACTAGTTATTGTCCGAAGCCTATTATGCCATAGTACAAATTTTTAATGGAAGCAACTTATAATTGATAAATATCCATGATGAAAACTCAAATAAAATCAACACTTTAGCATATGGAACAACTTGCACTACGATGTGTTTTTGCCATTGCATGAAATGTTATCTCACTCAAGTGTAGAAGAAGAAGATATAGGCATTGAGCCTGGGTATTATCGACAGGCCGATCGTGCTGAGTCTCTGAGAGTTGCTGAATATCCCAATCAAATGCAAACCAGAAGAGTATCCAAAGCTGCAATAGCTGAATGAGCGCGTCAAAGAAGGGCCTCTGGAACTCTAGATGGCAGGCGAAAGAGGATAGAAGCTAATGCTGAAAGGATGAGAAGAGTCAGGGCTTTTGCTGACACTTATCAAAAGCAAGCCAGAAGAACAACCAACGCTGCACAAATGTGACAAGTGAGAGGTCCATTAATGTCCGATCTAGATATAGCAGCATTTAATTATGATCCCAAGGTAGATTATTAAAACCACCCGAAGTTGTCCATTGGAAGTTTATAAAATGGATGTAAGTATTGCAGCGCACTAAAGTTCAGGGATGAGACCAATGGTCTTTGTTGCAGAAATGGAAAACTTCAGTTGGAAGAACTACCTATTCCATGTCAAGTATTACTTTCACTATTAGATGGATCAAATCCATATTCAGTTGAATTTTTAAGAGTCATATGAGCTTACAACAACTGCTTTTCTACGACATCATTTGGAGCCAATAATCTAACTTTGCCAGGCTGGAACTCAACATTTAGGGTCCAAGGCCAAATCTATCACAGAATTGGTTCAATTTATCCTTTCCTTAATGAGCCAAGCAAGTTTCTTGAAATCTACTTCATTGATGACCATAAGGTTGAAGCACAGACCCGAGCAAACATGTGTAAGGATTGACAACTAAAGATTGTGCAAAATCTCCAAGAATTTTTTCACCAAAACAATGTCTATATGAGAAAATTCACGACAGCCTTGCAAAGAAGTACAGATGAAGAAGTCAGATTGATCATTAAAGCAGACAAAACTCCAACTGGTGAACATCAAAAAAGATTAAATTCTCATGCAACAAATGAAGTTGACTCTTGATTGTATGAAAAGACTTTGAAAAGGATATATTATTCTAGAATATAAAGATGGAAATCTGAAGAAAGTTGCTGAAACTCATAGAGTTTATGGCAAGGAACTGTTTGTTAGAATTTTCTTTAGAAGCAAAGAGATCCAAAAACTGAAACAAGGAATAACAAGAAAATATCTCCTCAGGATTTTTATGCCTATAGAATAATGGTAAGGCAGGAAAATTTCAATTTGCTATTGAGATTTAAGCAGCTTCTCAATCAATTCTTAGTTGATATGTATGCTAAGATTGAATTACAGACACTGTTGTTTATCAAGCTGCATCAAAAAAAGTTCCGAGCAGAGGAGTACATACACCTAAAAGGCGCAGTTTAAGTGATGTCACTGCAAATAATGCTGGGCAAATGGTGATTCTGCCTTCATCTTTTACTGGGGGTCCTAGGTACATGCAGGAGAGAGTAAGAATGAAATTTGCTATGTCAGACATTATGTAAAACCTGTCTTATTCATTACCTTTACCTATAATACTACATGGAAAGAAGTACAAGAGAATCTTTTCCTGGAGAATCTGCTACTGATACACATGATATTGTGGCAAGAGTATTCAAGCTTAAAGTGGAAAAACTAAATAGATCTGATTATTAAAGGAAAGCTCTTTGGAGAAGTGAGATGCCATATGTATACAATTGAATGGCAAAGCGAGGCTTGCCACATGCCCATTTGCTTATTTGGCTAAGGACAAAATAAGTTCCAATGAGATTGACCTTATAATCAGTGCAGAATTACCAAATAATGAAACAGATCCAATTTTATTTGGAATCATCAAGAAGAATATTGTCCATGGACCATGTGGTTTTGTTAATCCAAATAGCCCCCTGTATGGTAGGCAAAAGCTGCAGCAAAAATATACAAGGGACTTAATTAAGGAAACACGGACTGATGCAAAAGAATATCCAATTTTTAAAATAAGAACGGCAAAAGATGGAGGATATTTATTCGATATGAAAAAAAAAGGAAGTGATATTATTGTAGAAAACAAGTCGGTGGTTCTGTATAGTCCTTTCCTTTGCAAAATATTCAATGCGCACATCAATGTGAAATTTTGCAAGTGTAAAATCGATCAAGTATGTTTGCACGTATATAAACAAAGGTAGTGATCAAGCAGTTTTCAGCCTGAAGAAACATAATAAAGTTGAACAATTTCAAATGGGAAGATATAGTTCCAGTAATGAGGCAGTCTGGAGACTATTTTCTTTCCCTATTCATGACATAAGCTTCTCAGTTAAGCACATGGCTGTGCATTTGCAAAATGATCAGAGAGTCTATTAAACTGAACACAATGCAAGAAGGCTGGCTGAAAGGCAAAAAAACACTACCTCAATGGCGTTTTTCAACGTTTGTACAGAAGACGAGTTTGTCAAACACCTAAATATTTTACCTTCAAAGCAGGAAGATTTTCTAGGAGAAGCAGCAAGGAAACCCACATCCAACAATTCCAGGAATCAGATGCAGTAATGTTCTTGGTAAGGTATATACTGTTCACCCAAGAAATCCAGAATGTTTCTTTCTAAGATTATTATTGCACCATGTGAGAGGACCAACTGACTTCAAAATGCTTAGAAAGGTTCATGTAAATGAAACGGAAACCTACAGGTAAGCATGCATTACTCTTGGACTAACGCAAAATGATGAACATTGTAACAAAACTTTGGAAGAGGCAGCTACCACACAGGCTCCAAAGACAATGAGAGACTTATATACATACTAGAGTCGGTCAGTAAGTTTTGCAATTCGGATATAAGGAAACGAGATATGAGGAAAAGTGCTTTATTATTTTTCAATATGACTACCCTCAACTTCAATGCACTTGTGCCACTTGTCCCTGAGGCTTCGAATTCCCGACTGCTGTTCTATCCACCCTGGGACGGTGAGTTGGACATCTTCATCGTCCCCAAATGGCGCCCGCGCAGTGCAGCCTTAAGCTGGCGAAATAAAAAAGTAGTCGCTAGGGGCCAGATCTTGACTGTAGGGGGAATGGTTGAGGTCCTCGAATCCGCACTCGCGCAGGGCAGCTTGTGCAATTCTGGCCTTGTGGACTTTGACGACATTGAACTCGATCATGGGGCGTGAGGTTTCTAGGGACACAACGGGCAGAGACCTTGGTCATGGTCAAATTGTCGTGGATGATGTTGATAACACTTCCATGTGATATTCCAAGTTTCTGATCGATTTCTTCGACCTTCACCCGTCGATTTTCGAGGATCATCCTCTCCACACGGGCCACATTGCACTCGTTGGTCACGTCTGACGGGCGTCCTGGAAGGGGGTCATCTTCAAGGGACTCACGACCATGGCGGAACTCCCTATTCCAGCAAGCAATGGTTGCATAGGAAGGGGCGGTGTCGGTGTACACTGCAACCATGCGTTCATGGATCTCTTTTGCATTCTTGCCTTCCTTGGTCAAAAATTTGATCACTGCGTGGTGCTCAACCTTCTCCATTGTTGAAAAATTTGTGACTGACGATCTGAGATCAGCTACTGCTTCTTAAATAGACGAGGCAGGAGCGTGCGGCTGCAGGTCCTGAATTGTCATAACTTGTCCTAACACCCCCACAAACAGCCATCCCCCTTCCTCTGTTTTGCCCTACTGATTCGCAAAACTTATTGACCGCCACTCGTATATACTGTGATGATTGTCACCTGTGAACTATCTAACCCATTGGCTCTCTTGGAAAAGTATAATGAAGAACTATCTGAAGATATTCTCCATTCGTTCAAGTTACAACAACTTGCAGCAGAAATGAACCCAATAATTAAATATATTGCACTCTTTGAGATAAAAGACAAAGTTATGGACTTGAGTCAATTTGGGATTCCGAAACCAAACAGATATTTACTTTCAGTGAACAGAGAAACCTTAAGAGAGACGAGCTACAATTTTAAGCAACCTGTTGTCATGGTAAATATCAATGAGCCTATTTTAAATCAGGATAAGAAAAACAGCATATAAAATGATCCTAAGTTTGAAATATTCTTATTGGATGCTCCAGGAGAAATTGGAAAAACTTTTGTTATAAGCTTGATTCTATTTGCTGTGAGAACCCAGAGAAAGATTGCACTTTCAGTAGCCTCATCTGGCATTGCTGCCACGCTTCTATCGGAAGGCAGAACAGCCTATTCCACATTTGAGCCTCCATTGAATTTGAATATTAATGAAAGTTCAATTATTCAGAATCAAAAGAAAAACCAATGTGGCAAATCTTTTGCAAGAAACCTTAGTTATTGTCAGGAGACTTCATACAAACTTTGCCAGTGATTAAGAGAGGAACAGCAGCTTATGAACTGAATGCCTGCTTAAATATTTTTTACTTTTGGACTCATGTTCGAAGACTGTCCTTGAATAAAAAAATGAGGGCTCACCTACATGGAGATGTCAATGCTGGATTATTTGCTTCTTAACTTATAGAGCTATGAAATGGTACAATTGAAAATAATGCAGATGGAGATATTTCACTTCCGGGAGGTTGTGGAATTTAAGTGAAGGATATTGAAGAACTGCAACTTAGGGCTTATACAGACCTAAATCATCAATTCCCAAACAAGAACCGGATCTGTCAAAGGGCAATCCTAGCCCCAAGAAATGAAACAGTGCATGCCATAAACTGGAGACTTCTTCAAGAATTGCCAAAAGAGATAAAAAATTATTTCACTTATGATTGCACTGTTGACCCTGACCAAGCAGTTAACTATCTCATTGAGTTCTTTAACTCCCTTGATCCTCCTGGAATGCCTTGCCATAAGCTTTCCTTAAAAGAAGGAGCGCCAGTGATGTTATTAAGAAATTTAGATCCTCCGAAGCTATGTAATGAAACAATTAATTGTGAAAAAAATGATGCCTCACCTTCTTGAATCTGAAATTTTAACTGGTCAGGGGAAAGGAGAATTGGTTCTGATTCCATGGATTCCACTGATATCTCAAGATATGCCATTTGAATTAAAAAGACTACAAGTTCCTATTAGAGTCTGCTTTGCAACAAAGCCCAAGGCCAGTCTCTAAAGGTTGTGGGACTTCATTTGCTACAGCCTTGCTTTTCTCATGGTCACCTCTATGTTGGATGCTCAAGATTTGGAAATGCAAGAAATCTATTTATTCTCACTCCTAATTGTAATGGAAAGACAAAAAATATTTTATATCCTGCAGCTTTTCAGTAGTTGAAATTATTTGGTTTACTAAATTTTAGTAATGTCTACATGTTTTAATACATTTAAATCAATATAAATTGTGTTGATTTCATTTTGTAATTTTAAATCAATAAATTTTCCTGTACTTTTGTGATTCAAATTTTCTATCCTTTTTACAATAGTTTTCGGGCCAGAAGCACCAGTTTGCTCTCAGCAAGATGTATCGTTAAAGTCAGCCCGGGAGATGTTAGAAAAAAAATTTGATTAACATTATTAAGTTTACTTATAAGAAATTAGTACAGGGTCCTTATTGCAATTATCCTCTCCATTACTTTAAAAAGGACTATCTCAAATATTATAACTAATACATCCATGAATGGTTTCTTCTTTCGCCGAGGGAGTACTTGCAAATCCAAAAAGGGAATGACACGCAAAAGAAAATATGTTGGATATCTACTTCTCAGAGTGACGGAATGCAAATAGGCCTCTAAATGATACCCGTATAAAACTAAATGCCGTGGCTCTTAGCACCCAACTGCTAGTATTAAATAATTTCGGGTTTGTTACGAATAGATCCAGGTGAGATTTTCTAGAGGGTTTTAAATAAAAATACTTAAAATGGCGTCTACCCTAATTACTGTTGTTTACGAAACAGTGTGTATTATTTTCAAATGGAAAGTCGTGTCTATCGAGTTAGGTCGTGAACTAACTAATCGTTAACTAACCAAACATCATAGGCGAGCGTTATCACGATAACGATATCGGGTTATCGGTTATCCGATATTTTTTTCGCGTTATCGATTCATCGGTATCGCAGATACTTTTGGTTCCAAACTAGCGATAATCGAAAATTTCAGTTTTTGGTTCCAGTTTAGCATAGGGGCGAGCCGCACGTGCCTTGGAGGCAGAAATAGGTAGGTCCGAGCTGGGAGGAGGATCCTCAAATCCTATAAGAAGATGAAAGAGAGCCTCACCAGGTAAGAAACTAAGAAACAGTATTCAAATATTCCTACTATTGTATTATAAAATAACGCTATATATAGTTAATAATCAATATTTTATTATAATTTTGGATTTATCGATTTATCGGTTATTACCTTATTGGGCGATAAATTTATCGCCAGTTATCGATGACTGGTTATCGCTGATAAGGTTATCGCTATCGATTTATAGGTTATTGTGATACATTTTTTCGTTATCGCGCCCACCTATGCCAAATATATAATAACCCAACCAAATCTAGGTTGAATGATTATTTTACGTTGGATTCGTAAATTATAATTAACTCCGTAGTTAGTCCGGTGCATAACTTCAAGGACAACAAGTTTCTACGATTCCAAAAAGAGGATACCCGATTTGGAAATGAGGGTAATAAGGGACAAACGCCCGTACGCTTGTTCATAAGAGGGGTGCACACGTTTTAAGTTAGAAAGCCTGTAATACTTCATATCGTTTCAATAGTATCCTAAGCGTAATATCCCGATGGCGGAGACGGTCTATCACACGTTATAACGTCATAAAAAGACAATATTCTAACGCAATTTCTTTAAAATAGAATAATATACTCATGATTCTTATTCTTATGTTAGACACTTAATTTGGGGGGGTAAGGATAATTTGTACTTGAATTGGTAAAAAATTTAAGAATGAAAAATTAAAGAGGATGAAAATGAATTATGGAAGAGAAACGAAAGCAGTAATAAGTAAAAGAAGTGCAAAGCCCTAAGAATTTCATTATGAAGGACCTCACTAGGCCAGACCAAGGCAGAATAAAGGAAAAAGAACATCTTTCGAGGTAAGAGGCTTAACTTCTTGAAGAAAAGCTGAGCAAACTGGACGAGTAAACTAACGCAACGACAGCAATCGTAAGGTGTCCTAGCGATTCCTCGATCAATGGCAGATATAAAGAAACGTAAAAAATCATATACACTTTATTCGCTTTCTTTGTGAAATCTTCAAAACTTAAGGTTATCCTAAAATAAGCAAGGCCTATGTTCAAATAGGAGTTATTCGAGCCTAGTAATTTTACGCAAAATTTATTTGGAGTTCCAGTTGTAGTTGTTTTTCATAAAATATCAAACATATAATAGCCTATTAATTTTTTTTGAAAGTTCATATTGTATACCAAAATTAATTGCAATGGCTTAAAGAGAATTAATTTACCCAGAAGCTGATGAAGATTTAAATCAATTAGTACTAAATTTGAAACTAGAATGCAAAAGCAATGATTAATGGTCACACTTTGAGACGGAAAGATTGGTTAGTTTGCTTCCGAAGATGGAAACGATGATTTAAATCTATCTACACACTACGTCTCCAAGAGATACGCATCCTTCATCAATAGCACCGAGTTTCCTTAACCACCTGAACCGATTTCGTAAGGTTAAAAACACATCATTACATTAAAAGGACCACTAGAGCGCACAGACAAACTTCTTCTTAGCCTCTTCAAGGAAAAGTACTAAGCAGACCATCCTGCCTAATACTATATTCTGCGCACATGACCTCATCTTTACCCCATCGAGTCCACACAAACGTTGGAACAAGGATGGATTCTTTCAAAGCAAATGGAAAATTTAGTCTTCACATGCAGTTTCTGTCGCATATCTTCAGAAATGTCATTTCTTAATTAATTAAACAGCCTTAATGCAAAGTCATTTAAGATAAGCAACCTACTCTTCATAGCGTATCAATTGGATCGTCACTTAAGCTTGAAATACAATATCAATAAAAAATGAGTGAATATACTTATCGTAAATATGAAAAGGGAAAATATATGAAAGTTCAATGTCGCAGATCGACACTAATGTAAATAACCACGTTTTTTTCTCCAATTTTGTTCAATAGGGAAATGTTTTAGGTTAAAATGGGGTTCAGTCGGAAAATATTTATCCAGTAAATTATCTTAAGAATGTGAAAGTGGAGGATCCCATAAAACAAATAAAAAAAGTGAATGGAGTTATTGCCATAGTATTCAATTAATTTATTTTATTGTGTCATGCTCAAAACATTTACAGGTTTTGTAGTCACATAGAGAAGTGTCATTTTGAATTCTTACTTTACAAATTAATATATTATTTAAACTGAAGTTAAGAGATATTATTTGCCTTATTTGAAAAAGTTAAAATTCCCTAATTTTAATGCCCCCTTCCCCCTACATATCTCTACATAAAATTTACTGAAGCAAATTTTATAATAGCTCCCGAAAGTTTTTATCATACCTTCAAATAACCGGTATAGTTCCAATAATCAAGGGAATCGACCCCTCACTCCAGGAATGACTCAAGAACTTCATCAATGGAAACCGGGCGGTTATCCACCCGTTCACAAGAAGGAGCCTAATTTACACTGTTGCTATGAGATACCACCCTTAAACAATTTTAAGGAACAGGTTTAAAATACGTAACTATGAACAATGAACCAGTTGAATTACGAGGTTCAAATAATGTAAATAATACCTAATAATGCATCATCTTCAAACATAAGTTCAGAAAGATCGAGGAGGGAGGTGAGTACATTGTTTAGCCACTTAGAAAATCTTATTCAAACTTTTGTGATAACCTAGCATAAAAAAAATTTGGAAAAGAAAGAAAGGAAAACATATTTTTTAGCCATATGCCATGTGAGCCTGTAACCGCCAACAGGCCAGACCGAACGTATCTTCTCACCATTCGAAGCCACAACGCTGATCATCACCAGGGAGGCCAAATGTTTGGTCGATGACACATAGCGGACCTAGTAGACGTATTGGCCAAAGGTTAACACGCGGTCGTTCTGCTTGTTGATGACTAGATCAACCGTGGCGATTTTTTAACCGAAAAGAGGAAAATTTGATTTAAATGAATTTTCCAGTTGTTAAGAAGGAGAGGACAGCGCTTCCGATATTGTTCTCAATCTCATGCAAGCACAGTAATTTTAAGTTATGGAGCAATTTTCAAGGATTTTTTCACAGCCAAACGGTTTACAACTTTAGGTCTGCCTGAACAAGGTCAATCTTTGAGGTCGTCTACATATATTTGCCTCTCCATAACTCTGTGGACAGTCATCCGGCTCACCTTGAGTCGCTTGTCGATTTCAGACTTGCTGGTGTCTACACGCACGAAAGCAGATATCTCTAATCCTTTGACTTCCATTTCGATACATGCACAGTGCACACAGAGGAAAAGAAGTTTTAAGACTGATGCTGCAAAAGGAAAGGCTTAAGTCTGTATGACGAAACTTTTCTATCACACACTTAAACGACTCGAAAGATTTACAAACCGAGTGTAACATAACTTGGGCAAAATCCGATAGCAGTCTAATTATCGAAAAGGATATATCTTCGCATTTGTTACAGCTGCGGAGATCGTCGTTTTTCTTGGTAAGTAAGTCAATCTGACGCTGGGCGCCACCGCGTTATCCAGAGGATTACGGTCTTCGTGGTAATTTGCTGGAAGTACCAAATGTAGGTTTCGGAAGACTACGAAGATTACACAATGTAATGGCGAACTACGAGAAATGGACTATCGCGGAAAGTAAGAATTTTAGTGGGGATTCTTTGATTATAGTGATAGGTTCTCATTGTATGGAGAGGCACTTGGTGATTATAAAGATATCCCTATGCATATAGAAACAAGAGAACATCCACCTACTTTTAAGAATTGATACATGATACCAATTGCGATAGAGAATGATGTGAGCCATGAACTACTTGATATAAAAAGAACGGAGTTATGTAGCCTACACAGTGCCTTGATCTGTGCATTATGTGTGTCAAGAAGAATGACAAGTCAATACGTCTGTGTAAATTACCAAGCTTTGAATGCAATAACTATACAAGACAGATACTCCTAGCAAATAGCGACGAAACTATTGGGAGGTTCAGAGGAAACATTGATTACAATGCAATGGATATGATTTCTTTATATTGGCAGCTCGTATTCCATTTAGGCAGTTAACAGGAGACAGCCTTCAGTATCATATTTCGTCACGGCATTTAAAGTTTACGCTGGTTCCATTTGAATTGCATAGTTCCTCACCTGTATTTCAAGAGTTTATGAAAATTTCCTTCCATAAAAAGTTGGAAGGGACGGATTAAGTTACGGAGATTATATTATAGTGATCAGAAAGTGTTTATCGGATCATAGTCAACTAATGAAGCAGACTCCTAAGTCAACGGAAGCAAATTTGAAAATAAAGACCAAAAATTATCATTTGTGTAGAGCATGTTTCGATTCTTTGGATCGTGTTTTATATCGATCATTTATTTTGCCGCTGCCAGAAATATCCAAGATATACAACATTCAACCACCAAATGATAAAACCGAATTAAAATGATTACAAGAATTCCTCCCGGGGTTTCTCTAGATCGCTGAACCCTTAAAACCTATGTCAACGCAGGAAATCTGTAAATTGGAAAACAAACAACGAGACGGCTTGGGGGAATTAGAGAAGACACTAACAACGGATTTGCTAATGGCGTTTCGGGAATTAATGGTAATAGTATTGGATCAAGAAAAAGATGTGAAAAATGGACGATGACTTATATCTCTCAAACATCGTCAACGCCTAAGAAGAATTATGCGGTGCACGAGCCAAAAGTATTAGAAGTCGTCTTCTGTCTGAAGAAATGTCGACAGCTTATCTATGTGCAGCTGAACGTAGTTAAAAGAGACCATAAGCCTCTAACATTTTTATAAAAAGGAGGTCAGAGGGAGCAAAACGGAAGATTAGCCAGATGGACTTTCACTTTGTAGGATTTAAAAATTCTGGTGGAATACCTTAAAAGTAAACTACCAGGGTTTCCGATTTCTTATCCAGAAACAAAGAGAAGAAGAAAAAAATATAAGCTTTATATAAGAAACGTATGAATTGAAGAATTAAAGATTTGTAAAACATAAGAAGGAAAATAGCAAAATTAGTGAAGTAAGAGACGCCATACGGAAAAAGGGAGAAATATGATGGCCATAGCTGAAGACAAACGATACTAGGTGACTAAAAATCGAGAACATCTGTTGATTTGGACTAAATCAGAGAGCAAAAGTTTGGTTTTAGTCCTGAATACACTTCAAAAAAGATTATTGTGAAAAGTTTATTTGGTAGTGAATATGATTTATTGTGCATCAACGGAAGTGTCCAACACGTTGAAAGAAAACTCCAGTAAGGTGAAAAGAATAATTAAGAGATTTGTGCCCTCGGAATTAGCCAGCAAGAAAAAGAAAAAGTGAATCCTCTTCACGGTAAACGAGGGACCGCTCTCTGGGAATTAGTAAGCCTAGATTTACTGGGACTCATCCCTCAAATGTTTTTTAGAGAACCAGTATATTCTGAGTGACATAGACAGCTTCTCACAATAGGTGAGATACACAAGGATTCTTTTTTTGTTATTGAAGTCTCCAGAACCCTAGATTCCGATCAAGGGCAAGAATCCTATAACAAAGTAATACCGGTGATATCGAAAATTTCGAGAGTGACCCATATTCGCACAGCTCGATAACACTCCATAATAAAGGGAAAATAGAAAGAATTAACCGAGAGATCGAAATAAAGCTATGTGTTGTCTTGGAAGAAACAAGAAAAACTTGGAATAACTTAATACGGTCAGTGTAATTTTTTCTTAACATGAGGCTGCAAAATGCCACTGGACACAAGACTTTCGTGTTGATTTTGGGAAGCACTCAAACGTTCCGTCTAGCATTTTTAGTATAACCATGAAGGAAAATAATGAGTTCTACTTCGAAGATGACTACGGGGAAGATAATCGTTGTCAGATGGCTAAAATGTATCACGGTTGGAAGAATTCATGAGAGAATATGACAAACAAGCCGAGTGGACAAACAAAATCAATTCTACCTGTTTTGTATATTTAAACTATCAAGACTAGTTTGAAACAAACTAGAAAACGCCGAACACTTTGTGACAGACAGTGATGAACGCTACCAGATCGTCGACAACTAGATCGGATAGTAAAGGATATCTTGGTACCTGTGTGCTATGGAAGATTCAATGAAGTCTCTGGTGAGCACGGAATTCGGGACGATAAATCATGGTTAGGGGAAGAAGAAAACAAGGATGACGATAATAGTGAAGAACACAGATAGTGACAAAAGATATTAGAACTGATCAGCGAGGGAATTATGATGTCGTGGGTGCTTGGGATGCACGATGGGGTGACATGGGTAGAAAGCACGGATGGAGGGAAAGTACTCATCCCAGGCTCCCGTGCCTATCAATGCTGCAATTTAGTATATTATCACAGCTCTGGTGCCTGCAGCATTTCACCTTGATCTAGCAAACAGTTTGCAGGACCTGAGGCTTTATATCTTCCACTATTTTCAATTTGTGCACTTTCACCATTTTCATTATATATCTCTACTCAGCAACATTCTGAACCTAAAGTGAGCACCTTTTAAACGTGAAACATTTACAAGTGAACCTTTTATAAGAGAAATATGGAGGACAGGCACGCTCTCCAGTTTCCAGCGCCAGGCGATGATAACCCAACCTACTCCTTAGTGGACTCGCCTATCCTTATTTTTCTACTTTATTACATGCCTTAATCTCATTATCGTAACTTTCCTCTTACTATTCAGAGGTTCTCGTAGCTTGGGGCACTCTTGTCCTCCTACATGTACCCGACCGACTAGTGGAGTATAAGGTGATCTGCCAAGGTGCTGCGGGGGATAAAAGGGTGATTGCTAGGGAGGAATCAGCTTTGGAGCGTGATTGGATCCAAATACTCCTCAAAGCTTCTAGGTAACATATCAGGGTTTTTACGTTGGCCACATCATTAATTGGTTAAATCACTGTAAAGATGTCATCAGGTATGGGATGGCTGGATGTCCATGACCACCCTAGCTTACAATTAAGGTAGATTATTTATAAAAGCCAATATGTTGGATGTTTATAATCCTGTGAGCACTTTCACTATGTCTCATAGCAGTGTGAGGTCTTAGTGTCTTTCTTGAATGTGGCATTTTCTTTTTAAATATGTAAATCTATACCATCGCCGAAACATAACCAACGTAGATCAAGCGAGCGATGAGAAAGCCACCCAAACCACTGTGTTGTCCCCTGGAAGAGGCAAGAAGAATAAAAGAAAAAATAGAGACGGTAGGTGCTCTCATCCTACGACTCTCTAATGGTAAAAGGGTTTTCCCTCGTTATCTTCTGAAACACTTTAAGATAGCTCTAACACGAAAAAGATTGTCCCCATGGGGCTACACTTCACAGGGATTCTTCATCTTAGGAGATCGTTAAAACTTCTAACGGAGAGAAAGATGCTCATTTCTCATAGCTACTGGCAACTAAAGCTTTCCCTCTACCCTTTCGATCAGTTCACCGAGGCTGAGTTTCTTGTTGTACCAGTAGCAGCTTCTATTACTGATAGCGCTAACAACATAAAAATAATCCCGGGCTATTAGCGTCGCAGGATTGCTCGCTCCCTAAGGAAACTCGTGAATAGAACGAATTCTTATCAGCCCAAAGATTGTGACCCTCATGAAGGCCGGCGTGTCAGCTCTCTGAATTTTCTTTGTGGAGGCCAGCGTGCTGTTCCCCAAATGTGTGAACCAATGTGAGGCAACGGGCCCGAAGAGCTTCTGGTTGTGATTTTCGATGAATCGAGAGAGGATAACCAAATTCGGTTCCCTCCCCGGGTATGTGTGTATCCTCTGCAGAGCCCTCTGAAATGAAACCCAGACTATCTACAAGCCCTGAAGGACCAGCCCAGATATTTACTCTTCCCCAATATAAATAGATGCCACGAAGCAAGATAGAACTTTGCTCTGTATGAAAAAAAATAATCAGAGACGGCCAGCGAGAATTAAAAGTTGAGTGTTATTGCTTCACGAGTGTTCCAAATAAATTACCGCCCAAAGCCCTGCCATTTTTAGGTCATTTTCGTCAATTCAGAATTGGACAAAATCGGGGGACGAAAAAACATTCGGTGGAGCGTTACGTTGAACATTATTCTGATGACTTTTTGGTCCTCAGACTTTTCGAGACTTTCTAGTCGAATGTTCTAAGCTGGGAGAGCTTTGTAACTGCTAAAAGCAGGGTCGCCCTCAATTCCTACTTTTACTTGAAACGTGTTCGAGTATAACCAACTGCAGAATAATCAAATTTCTTGATTATGCGAATCTCCTTCATAGGATTTACTTTGGTTGCTGGTTGATGCTCTGACCCCTGAAGGAGTTGGCGTCTCTGACCACCTGAGCGTGTCATTTTCTTTCTTATTCTTTCTTAGGTTTTGTTTTGTTTTAAAAAATCAGTTTTGTAGCGGTTTTTAAATTGCTCTTATCGATTATGTCCTAGGTGAGAGACGACAGCGGAGATCCCATAAACAAAATAAGAATAAAAATGATAAAGATTAAATAAAACCTTCGTCTTTTTCCAGAAGACTAGCCTACGGATCTTTAAACATCAGTAAATCAAACCTCCCACTGAATTCCCCGCAGTCATGCGAACTACAGCCTATTTATTCAGATACACTACCCTCACCTTACCATTCGTGCCATATCCTCATCAAGCCATTCAGGCCCTGTAAATACATTTTTCCAATCCGAGGTTCGAAAGTTAAATAAAAAGTTAGCTTCCTTAACATTCCATCAATCAATCCGATTCATTATCTAAATATGACTTTAATTTAAGGGAACTTAACCGTTAATCTGTTAATCCTCTACGAATTAAAACTATAGCTTGGCTAATCGCTAACTTGATAATCCTATTTTTATGGTCCCGCGGACCATTCGGCACTTGATTAGTAACGTCTTTCCACTCATTAGGGTAGTCCTCGCAAGAGTGGCTCCCAACACAACCTGGGAATGACCATCTTTGACCTGATTGCTTCCAGAGATCCCCTAGCAACTAAACATTTGGGAAAATTGTGAGCAATTCGCCCTTCCATAATGCATACTTGATAACCACCCCTTTCTTTCCTTTATTTCTAAATGCAATTACTAACGTACAAATGTAGTCTTTAGCACAACCTCGGAATCCAATCACCAGTCACAAATTGATCAACGGTCACATTATCAGTACCAGAGATTCTCTGGCAACCGCTCAGCTGGAACACTTTTGAGCAACATATGTGATACCCAAGCCCTGTTTTTCCTTGAACCTTAAAACAATCACTCGTCTTAAGGCCTTTCTTCCCATGATTCAAACAAGCTAATCCCCTAAAGAGGTAAACAATTTTGATGTGTCTGAACTTCCCACTATATTGGTGACTCAAATGATTGAGAGTAAGTGACTTCTTAACGCACCTATAATATCTTTGCCTCAAGAAATCACATACAAGCCAAGAAACATCTCGTGTATTTCACACAAAAGGCATTTATATGAAGTCCCGTGGTAGTTTTCATCGAACTTTTCTCCAAAAATGCTCTAATTTGGCAAATTGTTTCATGGGGCAACTTACCTGGTTGATAGCTGGAATCTCTCTTCGTAATCTCCCTGAAGGAGAAACTGATGACATGTTCTTTTAGATCCTAAGCTAGTTTCGGGTCTAAGGTATCTATGTAAGAATGTTTTCAATATTTGATCAGACCTGCTACTCGTAAATAAACCTCGGGTTTCTCTCTGTAGAAGTCTCTAGTCGAGCTATCTACTTAGATGTTTTGCACCCTCTCTTCTGAGCAAGGTGGAACTTTCCTATACTGTGTAACTTAGATCCGTTGAGCGTTTTCACGCAACTGGTTATTTGATTCTTCATTGTATCATTAACTTCATTATATCTCTCGAAACTATTATAGCTACGAGTACCACTACAAAGGCTAGTACTAAAAGTAGGTACTATTTTCTTTTCCTTTTTTTTCATTTCCGTAATCCTGGTGTGAATTTGAAGAATGTTGAATGTATGATCTCTACTCTAGTGGATTTCAAGGAAAGTGATTGGAAATTTTATTTAATTACACAAAGAGTGACTAATGAATTAAACTATAGTGATTTAACATGAGAAAGAATAGGATACCACATAAGATATGGAAATATTCATTAAAAATTGTTAATAAAAATTAAATAATTAATATTGCACTGAATATATCGCTTCTCTTCAGCATTTGTGAAAACATAGTAAATAAGAATTGTCAAACATGTTTACTATTGTGTTAAATTTAATGATAACGCTCAGAAAGAATTAAATGTTCTTTCAGTTTGCTGAATTAATGGGGAAATGTATATGCAACTTAACTTACAATTAAAACTTGGCTGCGAGTAGTGCAACTCGTTGGTTATGCAAGGGAACGACTCTCAGTGACCGTGACGTGTTTTTTCATGAGATATAAGGCGACTTGTGCGCCAGACGTTCACTTCTTGTCTTCTTGTCGTATTAAATGAAGTGGTTTTTGAGAATCGAATGAAGTGTTCTGATCGCTTATACCTCTCAAAAGCTTGCTTTTTCTCCTCATATTAAGGAGGTCTGGCGTTTTTTTGTTTTCTTCCATATGGAGGAATTTTCTCTCAAGTCGTTGCTTCCGTTGGAACCAGAAGAAAGATAGCAACGCTTCTCTCTTTTCGTTCCCAGTGACAGCCGGAAGGAAGCCTTTGATCTCTTCCTGGCCACGCAGGCATGCCGCAATCGTGTGTATATTTCATGGAGGAAAGGTCGGAGCTGGAGTCTCTCATACTATCATACAAGTTGTCTAGGAGAAGTGTCTCTTGATTTTAACAGACATTTTTTCTTAGCCTTTGAACCTAGAAAAATGAAATCAAAATTATTCGAGAGAGAGAAGTTTACAACAGCCTAACTATGCTAATCTTGGTCAGGGAGAAGTTTAGAATAAGCTTGGTCTTTGAACTTTTTTGCATTCAAACTTTTTTGGGGGGATGCGGCATTTTCCCTACATATTTTAATTTACTGCTTTATAACAGATTCTCATCACTGAAGAAATGACTAAGCACAGATCAGTACCAAGACCATATATTCTTTTCTTGCTATAAATATATGAAAGAAAATTCAGAGTAACATTAATCCAAAGAGCGGCAACAACATAGAATGGTTAAGTACATGAATAAAGGCAATCTGAGGATCAGAGAAGAAAAATACTGCGACAAACATTGATATAATGAAGGTTCTGATAAGCGATAATAGCAAGAAATTCGTAAGCCCAGTAGCTGTTCAGAGAGATTTTGAGGAGATAATTTATAAAGAAAAAGTATAAAATTTAAACTTAATTTTGAACATTACAAACCTTAATTCTTTGAGGGACGCTTTTAAACAATTGTCAAGAAAGATTTAAATTATATCGATGAATTGAAAATAATGTAGTCAAAATCAATTCAAATTATGAATATATTCAGCGACGAATATCTTATTTATTTTATGAGAATAATGAGAAAATTATTGGAAGCTGTCAGGTAATAAACCTATTAAGAACTTCAAATATCATTGCATTCTCCGAAGAAAACTGATTGGTGTGTATAAGGTACGCAAAATTTAACATCTTCTATAGCTGAGCTTAACAATGTTGTTCTAAAAGTTTTCGTATCTTTAAATTAATATTTTTAAAACGAGTAAGTTAAACTCGTGAACTTGGGATCAATAAGTGTAGTCCATTTCATAAATTTTCATATTCACACATTTTCCTGTTCATTCTGTACATCTGAAAAATTTATCCGTCAAGATCTTTCCATCTCTGACCATAAATCGATGACATATACTAAACGCCTCCTACAGATATGATTTACATTTACCAAGAAACATTCTCGGCAGTGAATATTTCCATACACTTAATTTAATTAGAAACATTGAGGATAAACTCTAACATCGAACAAATTTTTACTTAGCAATCTTCTTTTCCTCGGCTTTTTTCTCCCCGGGGTCGCCGTCTTTAATGAGTCGTTTCCAAAAATATTCAGTAAAAGACTCAGCCATTAATGTGTGGCAGAGATTTTAGGAAAGAATGCACGTCTTGAGTCGAGTACTTCCTATTTATCCGGGCTTGGGACCGGTACTGAGTTGGGCTGGCTTGCCCCTTGCCCCTGAGTGGCTAAGTAACGAAGCTAGGGTGTTGGACGAATAATTTCATTGTAAGGATCAATTCCAACTTGAAAATCTCTTTTACGGCTTTTTCTTCGAAAAATCAGGTCAAATTCCAAATGAATATAAGAAATATAGCAAAGGATATAACGAATCCTCACAATTCGAGGCTGATAACCTTGGGATATAAAACTTTTTGTGGTTCATGTTGATTGGTTCTCTATTATTTTCTGATGCCCTTACTGGTTTATCACTTTCTCTTCTCTCACTATATAATTAATCTATGAATTAGAACATCCTATGTTAAATATTTTAGCTATTTGGAAACGACTTTAAATCTACCCTTAGTTCTTAACATCGCTATTTAACCCGCTTAATTACTTGACTACCTCAGCTAACCATTCCACAATTGCCTTTAAACTACCTTCACAAGCATACCAGGGCAAGCTAAATCCCTCATTGCTATCAGCATTCAAACGTAGGGTTATAGACCAGCTCAGTCGCAAAAGACCTAACACTTTAAATTAGCATGATTCAATTCCTCATACTTTAAACCACTGTGCATATCTTCTCAATTCAAAAACCAGTGTAATTTACCAAAAGCTTCTTCACCGTATATCCTGTTATTCTGCACATTACGTTCATATAGGGCGCAACAGGCATTTGAAGACAAATTATAATCAGGTGAAAACAGAATATTAAATCATAACATAACAATTTGCCTAAACAGAATTTGGCATTCATGTATTTGCATACGTATAGTAAGTTTCACCCTAATAAAAACGTTTCATCCGCAATGGCGGCATAGAAAGCGCCTGCATGCTTCGATCCGTTGTTTTTCGTTTATGTTCGAAAGACGTTTACGAAGTCAGCCTTCAATGACTCATTGTTTTTAGGGTGTGTTGGCCGGTCTTTCCTCAGCAGCAGCCATTACGGGGAAGTATGGAAGGGGTTCAAATCAGGAAAGGCTTAGGGCGAATTTGATTGGTAACATGCTCGAGAAACTTCTAGTTGAACCAGCAGTGGATCATGTGGGTTTGGTGGCGGCCACTCCATCCATCTTGAAAACTTGTGGTTTTCTAAGAGCCCCGCAGGGACCTGATAGATTTGCTGAGTTCATTCTTGTCAAGGTCCGGGGCTGGATTGATGAACTTTACCGAGGAGACCACTTCTAACCACTCAGAATTATACTTTCTCCCGGCTACGGGTTACTCATCCATTATTAAAATAGAAAGCTTGGCAAAATTCAAGGATTTGACAATCTCGAGATTGTAGAGGATGGTGGTTAGGGCAACAAGTCTGACGGCGTGCCATTCACAACCTCTCCTTTATTAGAAGCTTCTATGTTTCGGCTCAGAGCGAAGGGTAGGGGATAAAAGAGGAATGTGGTAACAATAGAAAGAACAATAAAAAGAAAAGGCTGGTCGTAACAGTTAAAATCTATTCATACGGGTAACAAAAGAATATCATCCCTTTCTTCATACAGCCTTAGCTCTAGCATCAGCCTCAGCCTCAGAACGTAATACCGCCATTTCACCTCATAGTTACCCAACTCTCTTCAATATTCATTTCACAAATGCTCTTAAACTACCCCCTTCGGACACATTTGGACTAATGGGTGCTTGATTCGCCTCAATGGCAGCCAGCATCTTCCAAACCTTGCATCCTGGACATCATCCAGTCTCTGATCTCTTCAAACTTAAAATGAGTCACTGCCCAATTATTATCACCCATTTTTTAACTGACTATAAATCAAACTAGTTGGCATTATGTACTACATCATTCACAGATTACACCATAGCTCCCATTGCCTCTTACAAAAAATACTTTTTTGGAGTGTCAGGTACCACGTTCGGAGCCAAATTGTTCAACGGCGGAGAGATAAAAATCCAAAGCGATAGAATGAAATGAAAAAAAAGGTAAATATATGAAAAGAGTGATGAAGTACTTGAAATTTAATTTTCAATGCAACACTTTGCCTTCCAATGGAGATTAAATGAAAAAGGCAATCTGTGCTCAAGGCTATGAAATCTCTGAATAAGATTTTTGTTCAAACAAGATGAAGTAGTTGATGCTTTTAATGAGAGGGTATTATGGATTGATTGTGGCGGAGGTGACCAATTCCGAGCTGGAACAATATTCCTTCTCTGCTCAAAGATTCAGGTTCGTTCTTGAGGGTCTCCACTAAATAAGTTTGCATCTGGATTATTATAAACAACTTGATAAAAAATAACTTTATTTTTGAACTTGAAATTTAAAAATGAAGTATGAATCCTATTCACCAAGGTGGATGGATCACATAGATGAAGACAAAGTGATGAGATCGACTATGTGAATAATGTGTATCTGATATGTAAGAAAAGGTGGGCGTGACCAATGGGGTTTATGGGGAGGAGTTCTGTGTGAAGTGAATGTTTGTTGATGTGTGTTTGAGAGAGAGAAGAGAGAGAGAGAGAGAGAGAGAGAGAGAGAGAGAGAGAGAGAGAGAGAGAGAGAGACCAGAGATTATCTAATGGGCTGTGTAGTTGAGAATTGGATACAAAGCTGCAACTAACATCTATAACAAAGAAAAAATGAAGAAATTTTCAAAGAAAAACTGAAGATATTTTCAAAGGTTTTTATGGACACACATACACAAAAAGAGTAACTATAAAAATCAAATTCTGGTGTAAAGATCACATCTTTAATTTAGAAAATAATTAAACTGCTGATTATTTGATGTGAATTTAGTTAATATAGGTACTAGGAAATGGAAGATGGTTTAATGGATATTTTGAGCTCTTGCTAATCATTTGGAATATAAAAGTAGATATGTCAAGAATTAATATCACTTGATACAGGAAAAAAATACCATAATTACACAATTGTTCACGAAACGAAATATAATATCGTGTGGCCGGGACCCATAAAATATATTTAATTACGAGAAGGAAAGAAACCCAATAAATAAAGTAACGTACACCCTTCCCTTATAATAATACATTATTTTTCTTATTCATTTGGTTTTATAATTATTTAACTTAATTGCCTGATTTTCTATTCATCTTGAATAAAAATGGAAAATTTCAGAAAGCATTATTGGGTCAAATGATGCGAGAAAGAAATTAAAATTTAAAAACGAACTACAGCTCATTAAATTGGGTGAGGAATGAAATATTAGGATTCAGGTCAAATTTATTAGCCTCCGCCTAGAATAGAACCAGCGACCTCTTGCAGGATAAGCGCAAGTGTTACCATGTAGCCACGATGGAAAAAAAGAAAAACAACCTCAAATCTTTTAAGACTGACGAGGGAAAAAAACATTTAATCCAGATTTTTGAGGCATTTTTAGTCGCAGGCGACTCTATATCTCACTATTTCGGTCGGTCGGTCGGTCCCCGTTTTGCTTTATTTTGGTTTTTGTAATTGTAATAATATAATAACTATTAGGCTGATTCTAACAAAATTTGAAACCATTATGTTGTTTTACATTGTTCTTTGATATAATTGTCAAGGTCTTCCCAAGGTTAGCCCGGGAATTATTTTATTTTCAGAATAATATCCAAACTATTCGGCCGATACTATAAAGGAATATACTAGGCTATAATATGCTATAGTCTACTAGGCAAGCCGAGAATAGGTTATACTATGCTTGGCTATTCTATGCTAAGCTATGCTAAGTTATAATGTACAAGAGTAAGATATATTATGATAATTTAGGATATATAAAGCTATGCTAGGATAGCATATAGTATGTTAGGCTAGACAATACTAAGCTATGCTTGACTAGGGTATAATAGGATTATATAGGCTACACTTGTTCAGGGTAGTAAATGATAGGCTAGGTTATACTATGCTAGGCTAAGCTATGCTAAGATATACTAGGCTAGACAGGACTATACTATGCTATGAAAGGGTAGACTAAAGTAAAATAGGCTAAGAAGGGTTATGCTCTGCTATGCTAGGCTATTTTAGACTAGGCTAGGTAATACTATATTAGGCTACGATAGGCTAGCTAACCGAGGCTATTCTATTCTAGAGTATGGTATGCTATACTAGTCTAGGATATACTAGGCTTGGCTATAATATGATACGCTTGGATATATTATGTTAGGTGTTATTATGCTAGGATTGGCTATACCAGGCTAGCCTATAGTATGCTAGGATAGGCTAGGCTATCGTATGCAAGGATATATTGACTAGGCTAGAGGAGCCTAATCTAGTTTGGCTATACTAGGATAGGCTACTGTAGGTGACGCTAGGCTAGGCTATGGAATGCAATACTAAGCCATACCTGGTTAGGCTAGGCTAGGCTATAGAAAGCTAGGCTACACTAGGTAATGCTACGCTAGGAAAGGCAATAATATTTTTATACTATAATATGCTAGGTTAGACTAGGGTCTACTAAGCTAGGCTAGGCTATACTAACTAACTTAGGATAAGGTAGGCTAGAATGTGCTAGGATATATATACTAGTCTAGCTAGTTTATACTAAGCTAGGCTATCCTATGTTTGGCTAAGCTTGGGTATGATATGTTATGCTATACTAGGCAAGATTAGGGTAGGCTATTTGGGCTATACTAGGCTATGCTATACTAGACAATACTACGCCATACTATGCTAGGCTATTCTCTACTATGCTATGCTAAATTATGTGGCTATACTATTCTATTTTAGGCTAGGCTACACTATGCTATGCTATACAATGCTATAATATACTATGTTATGTTATACTATGTTATTTTATACTATGCTGTGCTATATTATTCAATGCTATGCAATAATTTTTTATAAAGTGAAGGCACGCGACGTTTTGGTCAGCAGACCTCGTTTTTCCCAGAATTCACAAATATTTCTGACACTTAGTACGTATGTGTATAGAGAAAACCTTCCATGTATGACTCAATTTACTTCAAAGTATTTATATACAGCATGTTAATATGTGCTCACATTATAAAGATATGGCTACATCATTGAGAAGCAATATGTACGAAATAAGGAATGAATATTTCTTAAATTTACATTATTTACATGCCATCACATATATCAATAAATAATAAAATGAATTCATCTCACTAAATATTTTTTACAAATATAATTGCTTCACATTATCTCATTATCATTTGTTTTGTTCAACCAAATCATCAAGCGCATTTACATTTATGACATTTTTTTCTTCTTTTACAACTCAATAATGCGAAATAAAATAATAAAATGCTTTTTGTACCTAAAGCTATTATGTAAAAAAATATTCTGAAATAATATTCAGTTTTATATAAAATGGAATGAAGTATGGTACTCATATTCTAAAATCATATTTTGTTCACTCTGTGTCCATCATTTTAGCACAATGATTATTCAACCCGTCTCCGATTTATACCCTAACATACCTAATCAAATACCCTCTGGAGAGTTGTATTAATCTTTCTTAATATGTTTTAAAAGTGATCTCATGTCGAGATGTAAACTTTTATAACCTATTTTATATCCAAAGTGGAGTGGTTTGTTACGTATCGACTGCTTGCAACTATGTTTCATCACGAGAGATACTTTCAAACGTTATGTAATTTTCTATGAAGTAACGTTGCATGAATAAAAATACTGGTAAAATCATTGAAAAAATATTTTGATAATCAAGCTTCAAATTATCTGGTTGGAACAAAAGTAAAATCTGATTTTATGGTATATATTAAAAATGAAAAAACAAGGTCTATCAGAATATTAAATCCGATGCATAACCTCTATTGCTTTTTAGAACGTCATTCCATCTGTCAACAAGCTTACAAATGACACGCTTGTAAAATTATTTAGGTTCTGACGCAAAATGTGAATCTAACTCGTTTTCAACCTCTTCTCTTGATGTCAAACGTAGACAATCCAAATGGCTCTGTAATATCTTAAACAACTGATAATCAGAAGAAGCTGGTTTAGCAGGGTATGGAGGATGAAGCAATATTTACCAACCAAGCTCCTCCAAGAAATCTTTGGTCATTTAAAGCTATGTGAAGACGGGCATTATCATGATGGAGAATGAAGGTCGTTCTGTTGACTAAGGAGGATTACTTTTATCCCAAAGCGTCTTTCGAACGACGAAATTGTTTGCAGTATAGTTTAGAATTAATTCTTTGATTGTTGTCTTAAAGTTCGTAATGAACACTTCCTTAAATATCTGCCCATACACTCAACACGATTTTTTTAAATGACGTATTTCTCTCGGTTGTTGATAAATTCTGCTTCCTAGACTGATCGACGAAGGGCGGCGTTTAAGGTTATGAGGAAAGATCAACTCTTCATCAGCAGTAAAAACCCTTCCCCAAAATGGTGCCTTAAAGGGTCCTGAAAGCAACACGCTCTTGTGTATTCACCATGGACAGTTAGCATGCGACCCTTTTTTCCATCACTGGAACGTTTTTCTCCTTTTTAGTTGACGTAGGAGAGTTGTATGGGTTAGATTAAATTGTTCACCAGGTTCCATAGAAGTTGTAGCAGGAAACCAGAAAACTAGTAACTACAACTACTTTCATCTACTGCTTCATCCTCTAAATGTTGTGAATTGATTTTACCGCTGTACATACTTGTATTAACAACTTATGAAATTCATAGATTCACGGAAATAAGGGGTAAATACCGAAGGAGATTATGAACAATATTTTTATAATCTGAAAGAAAAAGGTATAAATTACTCATTTTATATTTACTAGACAATAACAAGAGGTACTACTTCAATAATTACTATCTAAAACTTTATTTTAGAAAATCGGACATTCTTTTCATTCTACCCTGAGAGTTTGAAGATGTGACGCACTTATGCTATGAACAAATCTTTAATAAGGCATGGTGTTATACGAGAGGCGGTCAATAAGTTTTGAAATTCGGATATAAGAAAACGAGATATGAGGAAAAGTGTTTTATTAGTTTCCAATATAACTACCCTGGACTTCGATGCACTTGCGCCACTTGTCTCTTAGACTTCAAATTCCCAATAACCAGAAATCTCCCGACTGCTGTTCAATTCACTCCTGGACGGCGAGCTGCACATCTTCATCGTCCCCAAACCGGCGGTCACGGAGTGCAGCCTTGAGCTGGCGGAATAAAAACTAGTCGCTATGGGCCAGATCTTGACTGTAGAGGGAATGGTTAAACTCCTCTAATCCGCACTCGCGCAGGGCAGCTTTTGCAACTCTGGCCTTGTGGACAGGGGCATTGTCGCACAGGAGCAGGACACCGCGTGTCAACTTGCCGCGCCGCTTCTGACCGTTGCACTTCTTCAACCTAGCCAGTTCTTTAGTGTAATATTGGCTTGTGATGGTCCTTCCACAAACGCGCATAGTCCGCCATCAACACCCCCTCAGAATCCCAGAAGATGGTAGCCATGATCTTCCCGGCTGAGGGTTGGGTCCGGAACTTGAAGGGCGTCGAAGAGCTCTTGTGCTTCTAGGCCATGCTTTCGAGCTTGGTCTCGGGATCCCAGTGATGGACCCACGGTTCATAACATGTCACTATGCGTGACTAGAATCCGGCCGGGTCTTGGTTCTACAGGAGCAGCCGCTCCTCCGAACTTTGACGACGTTAAAGTCAATCATGGGGCGTGAGGTTTCGTGAGGTTTCTAGGCACCCAACGGGCAGAGACCTTGGTCATGGCCAAATTTTCGTGGATGATGTTGATAACACTTCCATGTAATATTCCAAGTTCTCGCTCGATTTCTTCGACCTTCACCCGTGGATTTTTGAGGATCATCCTCTCCACAGGGGCCAGATTGTCCTCGTTCGTCACGTCTGACGGGCGTCCTGGACTGAGGTCATCTTCAAGGGACTCACGACCATGGCGGACCTTCCTATTCCAGAGAGGAATGGTAGCATAGGAAAGAGCGGTGTTTGTGTACAATGCAACCATGCGTTCATGGATCTCTTTTGCATTCTTGCCTTCCTTGGTAAAAAATTTGATCACTGCACGGTTCTCAACCTTCTCCATTGTTGAAAAATTTGTGACTAGCGATCTGCGATCAGCTACTGCTTCTTAAATATACGAGGCAGGAGCGTGCGGCTGCAGGTCCTGACTTGTCAGAACTTGTCCTAACACCCCTACCATCAGCCATCCCCCTTCCTCTGTTTTGCCCTACTGATTTGCAAAACTTATTGACCGCCCCTCGTATTTCATAAAATTCAGCAAGTACTCGACCTGATTAAAATATTTAGTTTATTTTTCGTAGGTCAGGTTAGAGCTCTTGACCTCCGTTTGCTTTTCGTTCTCAGGAAATGATAGCCGACAGCACGCTGGGCGACTCTGCAATTGAGCCTTGCCCCGAATGGTGCAATTTAACTATGAGTTGCAATAAATCTCGTAAGTGTGACTAGTTTCCTTATAACAATAGCTACACTTGGCAGAAATAAATCAACTATCTAGGAACTTGTGGTTATAAAACTAAGAAATCCAAACTAATCTCTACATGAAAGATAAATGCAAAGGAATAACTGGGAAAATAGGTTTAGAATGTTGGCTTCAGGTGGGAGCCATGAGTATACACAAGCGACCGCACGCGACCGACAAAGGAGTCTCCAAATCCGGGTGAATCTGCCACCCAAAGATTTTGCTGCTCGAAAGGACCCTGGGTATGAGCGTCGAGTTTGATTTCTTTCCAACAGCATGGGTTGTGTTTGCACTTAGGGCCAATTAGTACTCGGCCTGTTCGAAGTCAGGACGGAGGATACATCCTGTCTTCCAGTAACCACTACCAGTCTCGAAAGTAGGGATCAAGGAAGTATTTTGCCACGTAAAGCTGGGTTCTAATATGGTAGTAGAGAAGATTATCTCCTCTCTAGGAAGCTTACATCAAGACAAAAATTATCTTTTGGGGGGCGGGGGTTCGTGCTCTTGAGGTATAGGAGGCCAGGAGGAAGAATCTATAACGAGAGACAAAATAGACACTCGTAAGGACAATGCAAGCAATCAGGGCACTGGGTCGAGTTGAATAGTTATGGCCGGGTTTTATTTAAGTCTGGAATTATTTGAGGCACAATGAATGTTTTAATCAATATTTAACATTTATCACAACTTAATTCTCACCTACACTCGGCCAGAAATAAGAGTCTGCAGACAGTTCACGACATCTCACGGAACCTCACATTGTTACAATTTGACTCGTTATATGAGATGTCTTATTTAAACGAAAGTTAATTGTCTTCAAAATAAGCCAATATCATTAGCATATTATGTTTGACTCAAATTTTGCCTGACTGCTGTACTAAATTAGCTAATCTGCTATAATTCATGCGTAGCATTCCCGTCCTATGTGTCTTTCTCTCTTTCTCTGACATCTCCCCCCCTTCATCAAGATGGATCTTCCGGATAAAAGTGACATCCAATAATAACTCAAACTTAAGGTGGCACCTGGCTGAACAAGGGGCATACAGGACATTGTAATTTCGAAACCAAAATAATGCATGGTAATAAATTCGTGGAGAAAAAAATTCCAAATATAGAGACTGGAGAATAAATATGTATAAGGATTAACATTACAAAAGAGAAAAATTCGACAATAAAAACAATTATCAATGAATACTTTTAAGAAGGAAGCTCAGCTGCCTCGAGCCCATAAGCAATATAACGTTAAGACAATCAGTTCACTATATAGATAAAATAAATAAAAAATGGTACATGCTTCCTTAAACTTAATTGGATGAATTGCATAAGCATATGTACATAAAAATATCAATCTTAAAAGTGGAGAATTTACTCTCAATCAGGATTAGTTCGAAGATGAATTCAATGGATTCCGGGTAAGCTATCAGCTTTACAGGTATCGGATCCTTTACTATACTGGATCCTGGATTGGAATTCTTGTAAAAACAAACTTCAGCGCATTAGACGACCATTATTATTTTCTACATTTCTGAGGTAGGATAAAGGTTTATGGTCAGTTTCTATTATGAACTCTTTTCCTACCTAAAACATTCTTAATTTTGGAATTCCCCACATTTTAGCGAGGGACTCTCATTCAATCACAGCGTAATTCGTTTCTCGTGGTAGCGATTTCCGACTTGCAATTTGCGATGGGAAAGCTTTTATCTGTTCATATGCCAAATGGCTCTTTGGGATTGAGCAAGGGTAATATGGGTGGAGACGCAATTTTCCCATTGAGTTGATCAAAACTCTTATTTGCCCGCGGTTTCCATACGAGGTGATCGGGAGCCTTTTTTCAAAAGTTCTTACAAAGGAGCGGACAGTGAGGCGTAATTCCGAATAAAGAGCCAGTAAAATTTCTTCTTGGTCACGGGCAGTGGCATTTCAACAATGGCTCGGACTTTATCCTTCTGGGAAGATAGCTGGTTATCTTCAATTCGGAAGCCTAAATAGTTGGTTGTATTGTAGGCGAAGTGACACTTACTGGGACCAATAATTAAACTATTCTATCGAAGTCTTTGTAAAAGTTTTTGTAGCGCATTGAAGTGCTGATTCCACTCATTCGTAACCTGATTAATATTATCAAAGTAGAATGATATATTTGAGAACCCATCTAATATCCTACCCATCCTCCGATTATAATTACTGCATGCAGTGAAAAAGCCAAAAAGGAGTCGACGAAATTGCATCAGTCGTTTTTTAGGTGAGAAAGCCGTGTATTTCTTGACCTCTGCTTGACAATGGAATTTGATAATAAGCCTTGCAACAATCCAGCTCTGTTATAAATTTGGTTTTATAAAAAAGGTAAAGATTCTGGTCGATAAGGGGATCGTCTCTACATCAAATACGGTTACTGAATTTAATTTCCTAAAATCGATGTACATACATCCGGTATGATCCATCTTGTTTCTTAACTATAATAACCAGAGAGCAATAATCTGATTTTGACGGCTCTATTATTTTCAAATCTACAACTTGTCAACCTCAGCATTAAATGCTTATCTCAGGTGTATGGGCAGCAGATACAGCTTAGATCGGATAGGTTCTTGTGTGTTCGATTGGATGTTGTGTTAAAATTGCGCTTCATAACTAGGAATTTCAGAGATAACGTCACCGATTTGTTTCAGGAGGCAATACAGTTGAGTTTTCTAAGTAGGCGACAGTTGGCCGCTTAGCTTTAGTTCGGCCGACGACAGTTCAATTGCGTCTGGCAAGACATGTATGAGATATTCGCTGTCTTGCATTATGCAGGCGACTTATACTACACTTAAGGGGTCTATGGGATAATTAGACTCCATAGGCGATTCCTTATCTATAGCCACAATCAGGTTAGCCCATGCGCATTGGTGATCCTTCTTGAGGAGATTAACGCAGAAACATTCCTTTCTGTTAGTGTTAGAATCAAATTATCGACTGGGACGCGTTTCTCGATCATTTGGAAAGGGCCCTTCCTTTGTAGTTTTCTGGTGAGAGCAACAAAAATACTTCCTTACCTGACTTAAATTTTCTATCTACAGATTTGTAGTTGAAGTAAGTTTTATATTTATCCAGATTAAAATGGGCATTTTTATACTCCATTTCAAAGCATTTCTCCAACCTCTGTCGTTATTCGAGCAGATACGAGTACGATGATTGGATTTCTTTATCCAGTTTTTGATTATCATATAGTTCCTTTAATATCCTCAAGGGGTCTCGTACATTTTTTCCGTATGCTAATTCAAACGGAACGAAATCCAAGGTAATATGGGGAATTTCTCTATACGCAAAGAGAGCTGCCGGAAGATATCTGTGCTAATTTCTTGACTGTTCGGCAGGTAATTTCTTCATAACGATTTTAAGACTGCAATTTAACCTTTCGCACATTTTATTTTCAGCTGGATGGAACGAGAACGTAAACAGCGGTTTTATTATAAGCAACTTGCACATAAATTCCATCAATTGGGACGTAAATTGGCGGTCACGGTTCAGCAATATTTCTTTCGGCAGCGCAACAGGGGAGAAATCGTGATGAGTGTTTCGGCACAAGAGATTCTGTCAATCCTCATAAGTGGCACAGCCTCAAGTTGTTTTAAGGGGACCATTTCAGTCAATTTTCAGGAGAAATTCGAAATTTAAGTGTTTTCAGCTGATCACATTTACTGAAGCAGAATGTTTCCTCTATATGTACTTAAACTCTCATAAGTGGTTGCCAATTATTTATTAACTTATTTGTACAACAAAATTCGTCGAACTTTGTGTGCGATTTTTATCAAAAAGAGGCGGTGTGTGTGCACATTTCATTGAGGGGGCGGGGATCCAATATATATGTTATATACTGTAATATATACAAACTCATATATATATATATATATATATATATATATATATATATATATATATATATATATAGATATATAAATATATATATATATATATATATATATATATATATATATATATATATATATATATATATATATATATATATATATATATATATATATATATAAATAAAAAGGTATATAGCCTCTGCACATAGAGTAGTTCGGATATTACACGCTTCCTACGGTCTGATCTTCATCTATAGCCACAATCAGGTTCGCCCATGCGCATTGTTGATACTTTTCATGTTAAAACATAAAAAACTCGCCAAACTTTGGAGCCCATTTTCTCGACAAAACACTAACAAAAATCCTAATAACTCCCTTATTTATTTGTCGATATTACCTAAATAAAGGTTAAAATATTACTTAAAATATTATACATAATGTTATTGTGAGTTATTTGCAAATTTACTTGCAAAAAATAAATTAGTTGTGTGGGGGTTGCTAAAATTGACTACTTTAAGAAAAGTTTTAACTACTCGAAGTTAACTCTTTCTTAAAGAAAACTTTAATCACATTTTCGAAAATACTCATCATAAGGATTTAAACGAATGTTTATCTTTACCTACAGCGTTTATTTCACAAATATCAGTTCATAAATAGAGGACTTATTATGTTCATCAATTGCCTGAAAATTGAGCTTTTTCCTCTCCCATCAATTTAGAATCGGGGGTTGAGTAGTGTCATATTTTTTTCAAAATTAAACTAGATAGTCCGTGATAAAGTTATAATAAATAGAATATCCAACTCTTAAAATATTTGACAAGCACAAGAGTAAGCCTAAAACGGTTCCATTAACTCGACCCAAGTTAAAAGATAACTATGGCCTTCACTAGAAGGTTGGTGAATCGGCCCGATTAAATTAATCGCCACTCGGAAGAAGAGTTCGGAGATAAATGTGCTCATCTGTAATGGTGCAGGCTTGACTTGCCTTCTAATTGCGGTCTTGTGGTACATGTCCCACGGACGACAATAACGTAGGATTTCGTCAGATGCACCTGGCCAATAGTAGTATTTAAAGACCAGTTGTAACGTCTTAGTGTGGCTAAAATGACCCAAGAAGAGACTATCCTGGGATGTTCGAAGGATGGGTCTAACATTGGAGTGAGGCACACATAATACTTGGGACTGTGCTGTTGTTTGCTAAGCACACGCGGTAAAGAAGTTTATCCTTAACAATGAAGGAGATTATTTTGTTGCCCATAATGGTCTCTCGCCTCTTGTTTTTCGCTTTTATGCATAAGTGGCAAAGAGATTGGCAATCTTTCTGATTTTTCCTTAAATCCTCATTCAGGACATTTCAGCAATCTGAAGAGGCATGGGTTTTCCAGATGTGCGGGCCCTTCCGATTCTTTAATTGTTTGAGCTCGGGTTGTTGAGCTACAAGAGTGGGGGAGATACCTGCAGACTCTGGCCAATTAGAACAGCACATAACTTGATGGGCGCTGCGACGACCTCAGTCAAGCCAGTGAAGTAGGCACACTCGCCGTAGCATTTCGCGATGGGGAATCTGTTAGCGCGCTCAAGGTAATAGTGCACTGTTGCAAACTTGTCATGATCTGGGGCTACTGATGGAAGAAATATGTTAGATATCACGATGCACGTGCACCCTGTGTCACGCACGAGAGTTGAGATCCAGCAACCGTCCCCCGTTCCAGTTTTGAATTTGAGACCTCCAGGAGTGCTTTTATCAAACAGAAAGTTCACCAGGAGGCCGGCTGGACTCTAAGGAGTGCTTCTGGATGCGACGGCTATTGAAAAGGAGTGGTTCCTATATTGCGCACCTGGTTGGGATAGCCGCCTCTAAACTGAAAATTCTGGGGGCAATTAGTGCTCGCATGACCCTCTACTCCACAAGAGTAACAGACAACAAATCTCCTGGAGAACGAAGAAGCAGGTTATTAGAGGAGAAGGGTTTGACCTCACGTTTGTCTGGCAGGGAAAAGGGTTTAGGCTTAGACGGGCCAGTCATCTTGATGAACTGATCCCTGTTGTGGGGAAAGAATTTCGTTTTATGGGCCTTATCTTTGGGAGAATGTGGTTCAGTCTTCTTCTCTTCCTTTGGATTGCAATTATGACTAGCCGCATATATATATATATATATATATATATATATATATATATATATATATATATATATATACGCTTCCACGATAGACTCTTTAAATTTCATGAACTTCCGGTCTTTTACAAAAGATCTGATCTCAGAAGAATGTGACACCAAGAGTTGGTCTTTGAGGACGAAGTAAACCAAAGCATTGTATTCCTGGGGGACTTTGAACGGGTTTAGACAGAAATTAAAAATACACTGCAAGGAATATCCAAACTGTTGGAATGTTTGGTTAGGTTGGATGCGAAAATGCCATAACTTTGCACGATAAAAGTCCGGAGTCATGTTATAGGCAGCAAGCGATTTGGCTTTTAACGTGGACTAATCGATGGTTGCATCTGATGGGAGCGAGATGTAAATATCCCTGAGCTCGGTACTAAGTAACGGCAAGAACTTGGCTACGCCGTCTGTTTCAATATCCCGATGATTCACCTCAAAAGATTTGTCGAAGTGAGTGAGGTATGACCCGAAATCTTCTCCTTTCCTTCCTTCAAAACAGGCAATTTATCAATGCAGTTTGTTGCACTTTGGTCATAGAAGTAATCGAAATTGTTTTGTTGCTGAACCCTGGTTATTTCCAGTTCATGCAAACGAAAGTTTTCTTTCCTTACTTTCTTTCGCTCTCTCTTTACGTTTTTTCTCTTCTCTTCCCTTCTTTCTTCTCTTTACCTTCATTACGCTCTTACTGCTCTCAATTCCTCTTGGATGTACGCCATTAAATCCTTTCCATTCAATCCAAGCGACTCACCTTCTGCTTTGAAAACACCGGCAGACGACATGCTGTTGTATGTATTTACCAAACTTTCCCCCAAATTAAAAAAAAACACAAGAGAATGTAGCGGGCTTGTCGGACCCAATTTAATCGTAATTCACTAGGTTAATTTAACTCAAAAGCACTAACAGAAATGCAAAACGTTTGCTTAACCTGAAAATAAAATCACAAAAAAGACACGATCGAATTTTTATTCCGTTCGCTTACTTGGAATAATTTCTTGCTCTGAAGTCAAGATTATAGCAATATCTCTAAATTTTAGCCTTGCTGTGGCTTAGGCGATATGGCCTCGGCTCTTACTACTTAAAGTACGCCAAAAAATATGCAATTTCTACTGAAGCTTTCAAATAGGGCAGATTATATGGGGCCTGAAAGAAAGGGAAATTTCGCTGGGGGAAATTATTGAAGTAAAGTCACAAACAAAAATTAAATATTCTATAAAACATATAAATAAATAAATTCAAAATGTCAATGTAATATGTAAACAAAATTTAATTCTAAGTAACTTGTGCTTCTTACAATTCAATCCAATCTACTCTTTATTCAAAACAGGCAACTTTATGGACGCAGTTTTTTGTACTTTCTGAACCCTGGTCATTCCCAGTTCATGCAAATGAATTTTCTCTCTTTCGCTCTCTCTTCACGTTTTTTCTCTTCTCTTTCCCTTCTTTTCGGTCTGATTGTTCTCTCTTCCTCGTGGATGCACGCCATTGAATCCTTTCAATTTAATCCAAGGAACTCACCTTGTGCTTTGAAACCTTCGAAACACGACATGCCGTCTTATTCAACAAAATTTCAAAGAAAACACACAAAAGAACGTAGCTGGGTTGTCAAACCCAATTTAATCGTAATTGAATAGATTAATTTCACTCAAAAGGACTAAGGGAAGTGCAAAAGAGTTTTGATTAACCCAATAATAAACTAACAAAAAAAGACAATAAAAAAGCACAACTAAATATTTCGCAAGATTCGAATTTTATTCGCCTCGCTCACTCGGAATAATTTCTTCGTCTTATCTCGAGAATTTAGCAATATCTCCATATTTTAGCCTTGCTGTAATTGAAACGATATAGCCTAAGCGTCTTACCGCTTAAAGTACGCCAAAAAAATCTAAACCTACTGAATCTTTCAAATATGGGGCCTGAAAGAAAGGGAAATTCTGCTAGAGGAAATTATTGAAGTATAGTCAGAAACAAAAAATAAATATTCTTTAAAACTTATAAATAAATAAATTCGAAAAGTCAATGAAATATGTAAACAAAATTTAATTGTAAGCAGCTTGTGCAAGTAGAATGTTTCTCCACAGTTTTCTGATAGCCAGCACCAAACCCCTGAATACCTGACACCAGTTTAATATATATATATATATATATATATATATATATATGTATATGTATATATATATATATATATATATATATATATATATATATAGTACAGGAAAGAGAAATTTGACGGAATGAGCAATGAGACAAGAAACAGGAGTTTTTTAGAGGTAAGAGAAAGGGACATTAGAAGAAGACTAGAATCATAGAGAGCAGAGGGCGGCACAATGAAGGCAATCCTTTACCGAGAAGACAGAGATAACGCCAGGGGAAAAAAGTTTGAAATTCCTGGCCGGGACTCGAACCCGGGTCTGCTGATTGCCGGTCAGATGCTCTACCGCTGAGCTACCAGGCACAGTGACTCTACTTCGCCCAAAGCGTCACCCCATCAAACCCAGTATCTCTCTAAGCTAGGAACCTCCAAGGAATTTTTATACCACATCTTCTTACCCGCTCACAGTTTAAAGGCTCATCCCCAAAACTGTGAGCGGGTAAGAAGATGTGGTATAAAAATTCCTTGGAGGTTCCTAGCTTAGAGAGATACTGGGTTTGATGGGGTGACGCTTTGGGCGAAGTAGAGTCACTGTGCCTGGTAGCTCAGCGGTAGAGCATCTGACCGGCAATCAGCAGACCCGGGTTCGAGTCCCGGCCAGGAATTTCAAACTTTTTTCCCCTGGCGTTATCTCTGTCTTCTCGGTAAAGGATTGCCTTCATTGTGCCGCCCTCTGCTCTCTATGATTCTAGTCTTCTTCTAATGTCCCTTTCTCTTACCTCTAAAAAACTCCTGTTTCTTGTCTCATTGCTCATTCCGTCAAATTTCTCTTTCCTGTACTATATGGTAATACAGTGGCGGCAACAAAAAAAGTGACATTTAATATTGGCAACAGAAATCGATACACAAAATCGTTTTCACGATTTTACTTGCCAACTAGCCAATGAAAAGGTGCGGGGCTTATGCCGCAAGTGGACGACTCTCCTGAGCTAAGACAAGAGAACTGTGCTTTACTGGAACTCAGTGTCTCGTTTGAGCTCGTACAGTTAGGCTTTAGTGTATGGCACTCCAGCGTGCTGATTTCCTGCATTCGTGCCTACATTTGACGTGCTATAACTTCTGTGCAAATGGATACAATGGGGCGGAAAAAGCTTTCTATGACAGAGAAAAGCTGTGCCTTGACCCTATTAGAGCAGGGAAAGTCTTTTATTGATGTAGCAGCAGATTTAGGAACCTCAAAAAATACGATTCATCGCCTAAAACGGGCAGCTGAGTTATTGCCACCAGGTACCATACCAAAGATGAAGGAGGGCATTGGTGCAGCTAGGAAGACATCTCCAAGGACTGATAACATCCTAAGGCGTGAAGTGATGTCAGACCCTTCTGTAACCTCCGCTTCAATCCAGAAAAAACACCCAGACCTCCTCCAGAACGTCGCCCTCAGGACCATCCGTCATTGCTTACAGAAGGACTTATGCCTACCGGCTCGCCGCGCTGCCAAGAAGCCACTTCTTACCAAGACTATGAAGATGAAAAGGCTCAATTTGTGCAAGACCTATGAACATTGGACAGCTGCCCATTGGAAAAAGGTTATGTTCAGTGATTAAAACACCTTTAGGCTGGTCAGAGGAGAGTCAAAGATCATGCGTCGTCCCAGCAATGTGTCTCGGTATAAACCAAAATATACCGTGAAAACTGTGAAGCACCCTGATAGTGTGATGGTGTGTGGTGCCTTTAGTGGAAACAAGGGCAGAGGGGTCTGTACTTCCTTCCCAAGAATGTAACCATGAGGGGGACTAACTATCTGGAAGTTTTGAGGCAGCACATGCTGCCATTTTGGGAAATTCATCAGTGTGAATTTTTCATGCATGATGGTGCCCCTGCTCACAGGTCCCAGTTAGTGAAAAGGTTCTTCAATGATAATAATATTAGTGTTTTGGAGTGGCCTGGTAATTCCCCGGACCTAAATCCTATTGAGAATGCTTGGAATCTGATGAAAACCAAAGTTCAAGAGCCAGCACTCGGCAGCATCAAGGATCTGATAGAATCACTGAAGAAGATCTGGGTTACGATCGACCCCACCTACTTCGCAAACCTTACTGAATCAATGCCCAATCGACTCAGGATGATCATCAAGTGCAAGGGCAACATGACCAAGTATTAACTTTCATGAAATATTCATAATAAAATATGTAAGTTACATTTTTCTGTTTCATTTTCTCTGAATTGTCACATGTCACTTTTTTTGTTGCCGCCACTGTATAGTCTGCAATGCAAGGTTTCTGCACCTTTATTTCTGTCTTCAAAATTGTTTTGAAAGGCAGAAAATGAATATGGCGAAAGCCCTGTGGTGGTTGTTATCACCCGCAGAACTTGCATTTGCTCCTTCTTCTTTATATATATATATATATATATATATATATATATATATGTATGTATGTATGTATATATATATATATATATATATATATATATATATATATATATATATATATATATATATTATAGTCGACGCAGCGAGAAATGGAAGTTTGGTTGTGAACACGTATCCCCACACTGTTGCTGAATCTCGACAGATCAGCCTCTCTTCTTCCTTTCCACCCTGTTTTTCCACCTTACTCTCAGTCTCTGTCTTTCGTACTCTCTCTCTATTTCTATCAAAATTGGTGTATTTCAGAAATTATTTTAACTTTTGTTCCACATCACCATTGAGGTAAAATCTAGGCGCGTTTTTTGTATAAAGGTTTCCCCATTAGCCGTGGGATATCAGCAGGATAGTAACCACTGCTAGCCTCTAAAGTAGGGTTCGAGGAGGCATTCTGCCGGGGCTAAGCTGGACTAGAATATAGCAGTGTAGATGTTTCTCCTATCTCTATAAAACTTACATCGAGAATTCTTTTTTTCTTGTCTTTGGGCTCTTGGAGTATGGGAGGCCGAGATAAAGAAGCTATGAGGAGAGACAAAATAAACACTTTTAAGGACATTTCAAGCAATCAGGGCATGGATCGTATTTCAATAGTTATGGCTGGGTCTTATTTAAGTCTGCAATTAATCGAAGGAAAATGAATGTTTTAGTCAATATTTACGATTTATCATAACTTAATTCCTGCCTACACTCAACCAGGAATAAGAGTGTGCAGACCTTACCTCCCTCATGGTGGAGGTGTTCTCTTGGAAAAATACTAATTTGGCCCAGGCCGATGCTTCACTATTCATACACAGCCGCGGAAGTGAATTTTACCCAGTTTGCGACATCTCGCGGAACCTCCAGTTGTTACATTTTGACTCACTATATTGTACGTCTTATTCGAACGGAAGTTTAGTGTCTTTAAAAGAAGCCGATCTCATTAGCATATTTTTTACTCGAATTTGCCCGACTGCTGTACTAATTTAGCATTCACGTCCTACGTGTCTCCCTCTCTTTCTTCGACATTGTTGAATTGCTATTATAGCCAAATATTATAAAAATAATCCAACTTGTGCTTAGATCATCCTTAGTAATGGGGAAATTTGGCAGATTTATTTAACAAGCATAAGATTTGCTTGAGTGGTAATGTGTTAGAGTAATTCCTCGTCAAAGAATAGCTAAAATAATTGCCTAAGTGTATATTCCCCATATTTATTTTGTCAAATTTAACTCAGGAATATGGTGAGCATAATTTTTGTTTCATCAATGAACTCCAATGAAAAATACCAGTTACATACGATAGAAAAACAGATCCATCATCTGCATCGTCTAAATTGTTAGAGTGAGTCAGAATTAAGCTTTGCTAGCGGAAGTACCTGTGTCTACTTAGAGCCGAAGATATATTGTAACTTTTGTCTTCATTATCTGGTGTATCTTTTTCTGTCACTAGATGATTACATATCTTAATGATCAATAAAAGCTTTCGCTGGTATCAGAAAAACCATCCGTCACTTTATTCAAATTCAAGTTTCGCCTGAATATAATGTTTGCATATACTAGTAACGTAATCATATGATCACATATATTTTTCAAACACTACGTTTTTTTATTAGAAAAATGAGACCAGAGGACTTTCGTACCTGTCTCCCCGTCTCGCCGCGGTAGTGGATAATATTTAATAGTAAAGTGTAAGTTATACACGCCGCTAAGGCGCATTTGAAAGATTTGAACACAGTTGATGGCTGAATAATTTAATTTTTGTTACGTCCCTATTATTCCTGATTTAAATCTTTTAGGTTAAAGAAGGGAAATTTTCTAAATTCAGCGGTGGTTGTTTCATATCAAATTTACGAGTAATCTCTTATCTTGCTTTAGTATTAATATTCATTTCTCTTTTATTATGGAGGATAAATGGAGGAATAACTGTCATTATTTCTGTTACTCTTTACTATATTTACAATGTACACGGACATATAATTTATTAAGATTTATATTTATTTTTTGGAGATCGGGGGTCTTTATTTATCTAGTCAACATTTAATTTGTATGCTTTAGATATTGCTTGACAGCAATAATTTCTCTGTGCTCATTTAAAAAGAATCATCTGATATAATTTTATTTGATACAGTTCCATCCTCCGTCGGGGCAACGTTTCTCGCTTCTTCGAACAGTGTGGCTGGTATGGGCGATACTGTTCCAAGCTGCAGTCAACATTGATGTTCCAAGAAGCGTTACTAGCAGGTAAGTAAGGTTACACTAGTAGTATGGATAAATGATTAACCAATAGCTATGGCGTATGGAAGTTGCCTACTTTTCTACTGTTGTAGTGTTGTCTTGATATTATAGATAATTGCCTCTTTAGGGTGGGATTCCCTATAATGATGGTATTATAAAAATATTTTCGACTGATTTTTCACGTCTAACAATAGCTCTCTGTTTAAGGACTTGCAAGGAGTGTTTGGGAATTCTGTTGTTGCAAATTGAGTCTAATATTCATTGGAGAACAGTCAATTAATGCAGGTTTTCTCTTTTACGCTCACCCTAGGAGACTCTTAACGGGGTTATGCCTCTCGTTTTCTACTTAAAGTTGGGTGTGGGATGGAAACACATTTTAGAAGCGTGTGATCAGTAAGTGTGTTACCATTGATCCTTCTCCTCATTTTGGTACTGTAAGTTGGGGTCATCTTAATCACTTACAACTATTCGGAAAAGGGAGTCAGGGGTGATTTTGGCAAGCACTTTATTTCACGCAGAGGAAAAGAACCGAGGCGTCAATTTTCTTCAGCATTCTCATTTTATCTTTCCCAATTAGTTTCTCTCCTATTGAATATAATAATTACAAAGGGTATGATAATTAATGGTAAAATAATTAAGGCTCTTAACAGGATTCAGGTAAATGCGTGCTTAGCTCCAATATTCAATCGTGGTGTAACATTGTACTCTCATATAATTTTCTTTGCTAGAAAAGATGGTTACTGGCACTTTCTATCAAATAAGTTAAATTCCTTTCATACTATATCGTCTTGCCGTTTTTCAATTTGACTCCTTTTATCAAACATCAACACTTTATTTTTAAATATCTAAGTCATCCTTTATCCAATTCTATAACTTTCAACTAACAAGAGACTTTGGGATACAATCGTCTCAAAGCATGTCTGGAAAGGCATTTAACTTTTCTACAAGTATCAATTCGATTATGTTGCCTACCCTAAAGCCCTTTATTAACCAGTAAAGCTTAGCCCCTTTAGATCAAGAGATGTCGATACTAAGGATGGGCATGTACGTCTTTTAACGACATTTACAGCTTTAAAAGATTGGTAAATTGTTCAAACTGCGTATGAAATGAATTTGAGGTAAAGATCATGAGTCTAATGGTTAGAGCTTCCAAATATTGCAGGATCTGAGTTCAATTCTTGGTGAAGAAAGGCTTATTGTGAAATAACCGCAAATACTTTGCCATAAATATCTTAAAGTTTTCCGTTATTATTATTTTGATTTTATATTTAAATATTCGTTCTTTTAGTAGTAGACAGTATAATAATTCATAAACTTGTAGCCCTTGCGGTTTTGATACCTTTAGATGCAATTGATCATCATTATCACTCGATTCTCTTGAATCGGATTATGTTTTGAAATGCATCATAACACTAAATTTTGTAAAGAAAGTCCAATGTATTCCGAAAAGGGGTTAAAAATTTGCAGCTTAATGATTGTACTACACTAAAGATCTCTAAACTAACATTTAATTCGGAAATTTTGCCATTAAAATTTTTTTAGACCCTGCGCATATCTCTCGCAAACAAGGGTGGCACATGGCCAGAGACATTTCCACTCCACCATTTGCAAACATTATCCGCTGCTTAACGAAGTTGACTCACCTACTACATTATCCCATCCCTCATCAGAGTCTGGCTATCCGGTTTCCCCTGAAAACTTCATTACCTGCATTTGTGTATCACCCCAAAAAGCTCGTCTTCCATTAAACATAGGTCTTCATTCATCCCTATCTCAAGCACGCCTTTCTGCCTCCTAGATCCTTAGGCCCCGTCCAGCAAGGACATCTCTTATACACTCCATCCACCTAATTCTCGAGCAACCACGTGCTTCCTTTCTATCACTCGACATCTATACACTCAAATCATCACATCTCTATTCGCTCTTTCAAGCAAATTCACTTTACTTTCACATCTCTCTCGCACTCTCATTTCCTACCCTGTCAAATAACCTGACACCACAAATACTTCTCAGATATTTCATTTCCATAACTTTAACCTTCCTCCTTTCCTTTGGACTTAACGACAATGTTTCACATATATAAAGAGCAGTGGGAACCACCACTCTCTCATACAATCCCATTTGCGCCTGCCTGCTCATTACTTCCCTTTCGTGAGACTCCTTTTCGCACACACCATATGCTTGCACTCCCTTTTTCATTCGCGGCAATATTTCATTTTCACCCCTTCCATCAGCTGAAGATTTTTTGGTCTTTCACGTTGCTAAGTGGCCTAAGAGATGATTTGATTGAGATCAAATCATCTCGCTACTTCATAGTGCAGGGTTTTAATCCCACCCCTGTATGGAATTTTTGCGAATTTTAAAATATTATTTCCGAAGAAATATTTTCCTATTTTCTGTTTCTTGTGGTTTGTTGGATTCATTTCCATCATTCTTTCGCGCTCATGAAAGGTTTATATATTGTATATTTGCCGCGTTTTACCTCAATTCTCATTTGTCCTATGAATTCCCTATTAATTTTCTCTCTTTCATAGTCCGATCGACCTTGCGAATCGTAGCTTAAAAGCTTGTTAAGGGTCTTCCAATAAGTTCGCTCCATTTTTAAATTTAAATAAAAAAAATTATGTGCAATATATGCACTTAATTTATTTTAAATTCGAAAGTAAATTTTATGGCATTAAGTGTGGAATATAACGTCGTTCAAATTTCCGCCGCAACTTCGCTTGGTGGAACGTATTCGAGAGGCCCAATTTTCAATGACATTGTCGCATAAATCTGGCTGAATTTGCTGGATGGTGTTCGTTATGTTGACTTTGAGCACATCAACTGTTTGCGGGTTATTCGCATAGACCTGTGATTTAAGTGAGCTCCAAAGAAAGTAGTCTAACGGCGTTAAATCGCATAATCTCGGTAGCCAGTTGACGTCTCCGCCGCGCGAGATCACCCTGACCTGAAATGGCTGGTGCAAAATGTCTATCGTAGCGTGCGCAGTATGACACGTAGCGCCGTCTTGTTGTAACCACATGTCATCAGTATTCACATAATGCAGTTGAGGCCACAAGAACTTGCTTATCATCGATCTGTAGGTCTCGCCGTTGACGGTTATAGCAATCCCATCTTCGTTCTCAAAAAATTACGGACCGATGATTCCGTTAGTCGAAAATCCGCACCAAAAAGTGACTATGTTGGGATACAATTGGTGCTGGTGAATCTACTGTGGATTGTTTTCGTCCCAAATCCGATAATTTTGCTTGTTCACAAATCCATTCATTAAAAAATGGGCCTCGTCGTACAAGATGAGTTTTGGGGAAAAAATTTGATAATAACATTTTGATTATACCTGAAATTGATAAAAACATTTGATGATTAGCACACGCTGGTCAACGTTACAACCTTCTATCCTAACTTGCCTAGTACTATTGAACAGTTCACAGTGAGGTTGTTAGATGTCGCTTTAACATACTGGCCACTATCGCCTGATAAAGTTTGAGCCACCTTATTGAAAGACCCTTTATATTCGGAAAAATTTTGGTCTTCCCTGTAGCCAAGTGGCCTAAGCGATGATTTATTTAAAATCAAAGCGGATTATCGCTGCCCTAGTGTGCACGGTTTAAATCCCTACCTTGTACGGAATTTTTGCGAATTAGGAAATAATATTTACGAAGAAAGATTTTTCCATTTCTGTTTCTTGCGGTTTGTTGGATTCATTTTCATCATTCTTTCGCGCTAATGAATGGTTTATAAATTGTATCTTCGCGGCGTATTTACCTCAATCCTCCTTTGTCCTTTGAATTCCTTATTAATTTTCTCCCTCTTTCATAGTCCTGATCAACTTTCCGAATGGTAGTTAAAAGCTTGTATATTCGGAAGAGTTTTGGTTTATCGCGTAGACAAGTGGCCTAAGAGATGATTTAATTGCGATCAAAGCGGATACTCGCTGCCCTAGTGTGCAGGTTCGAATCACACCCATGTACGGAATTTTTGCGAATTAAGAAGTAATATTTCCGAAGAAAAGTTTTTCCGTTTTCTGTTTCTTGTGGTTTGTTGGATTCATATACATATATACATATTTACTTGGTCTTTATCTCTTTCCTACAAACCAATAGATACAGATATATATATATATATATATATATATATATATATATATATATATATATATATATATATATCTATTATTTATCTTTCTTGAAAACTTTAAGTGAATAGACTAAATAGTTCGGAGGTTATGAGGAAATTAACAAACTATCTTTAAAATTGCAGCGGCCAAAAGTCAACGGTCACTTAGAAAATGAACCACCAACCGAGGTATTTGTGTTTGTGAGACTGTTGATGGGCTAACAGTTACTTCATATGATCCTACATTATTGGAACATTCAATTGTCAACATGGTGGCTTTTGAGAGACGACCAATGTCCTTTTATCAGAAACAAAGGATTGTGTGCCTTCACCAGGAGGGCAAGTTGAATTCTGTGATGGCAACTACTGTAGGAAGTTCTAGAAGAGTTGTGCAACGAATTTTAGCTCGTTTTAAGTCATCAGGATCGACAGATGCTAAATCAAAAACTAGTAGACCTCGTAAAACGTCACCAAGATAGGATTGTATTGTGGTTAGAATGTCACTGAAGGATCGGTTTAAGAGTGCTGCTGAAATATCCCGCGAGTTTAGCTCCACCTCCGATGTCAACGTATCGGTCAAAACAGTTTTCCGGAAGTTTTGAGGTTCTGGGTTGCTTGTTCTTGCACCTCTAAAGAAACCTTTGATCTCCAAAAAGAATCAATAGCCCGTATGCGTTACGCTCACGAACATATCGTTTGGGCAAAAGAACAGTGGGTGCAGTTTCATTTTAGCGATGAATCGAAGTTTAATGCGATTGCTTCCGATGGTGGGATCTTCCGATGAAATTGTGACAAAAGGTTATTTTGTGCATGTGTGAAGAAGGCGGTTAAATGTGGAGGAGGCGTGTAATGGCATGTGGAGTGATATCTATTGCTGGTCCTGGTCCACTTATTGGCCTACAGGGGACTGTCAATGCTGAAATCTCCAATCAGATTCTTAGACAGCATGCACTTCCACATCTCCGATCCTTTTCAGTTCAACCTCCTATCTTCATGTAGAACACCAACCCTGCCTCACTGCGAAGATATTTAACGATTTTTGAGTGATAAAGGGGTTGATTTTATGGACTGTCCAATTCAACGTCCAGATCTCAACCTCAAAGAAAACGTTTCGAAGATTATTGTAGATGGGCTGCGAAGGTGAAATCTAAAGAACCAAGATGAACTCTGAGAATTATTGAAAAACGAATGGAACGATACCACCGAAGCATTTTGAAAGAATTTAATTCTGTTCTGTCGTAACAGATGTTGTTAGGTCATTGCTAGTAAAGGGATGTCTACAAAATATTAATAGTAAGGGTTTATTTTTATTCTTGTTTAATTTTACATTGTTTTTCTAAGTGACCCTTGAAAGAGGAAAGTTATGCTAAAATGAGGTTTAGAAGTAGCCTTTAGTGGTGACTGATAAAGCATAGAGGAATTTGGGGATTCTAGCGTGCTTATGAGGGAAATCAAGAAGGGAAAACTGCAGGTATGAAACCCATCCTAAATTTAAATGGTGAGGCATTGCTGTCGACACACAGGGAGAGTGGTTGCTGGCACCTTTTATGCAGAACAATTAAAAAGGATGGCTGCAAATTGGTTCAGGTGATGAGGATCAGGTAGCAAACTCCGGGAACTGAAAGTAGATCCTGGAGAGTGTTAGAGGTCGTAAAGTATTTTAAATGCGTAAAATGAATTCCAATAGCGTCTCGCTGCATGTGAGACCAGACCGCAAGGTAATTATGTACAATTGAGGTAATGGAATATAGGTAGTTTTTTTGATTGCGAAATCAAAGGGCAAGGTACTTTAAATCATGCTAATGTAATGTAAGTGAGGCCTAATGCATGTTATAGAAGGTTGTTCGTTACTTCAAATGGATATAACGGACTGCAACTTGGTTTAAGAACATGTAATACCAGACCATAAAGTAGTTTGACTGGAACAAACGAAATCACAGGGGTTCTTTTTGCATGCGAGAAGAGGGTGCAAGGTACTTAAATAGCCATAAAGAAGAGAGAGTCCGCAGCTAACTTCTGGAAGGGAGAAGCTAATTATTTTCTGCCAAAGTAAGTAGCTGAAGTAGTGCAAGGAAACTAGAGTGGAGCAAAGACATAAAAGTGCAAGATTATCAGATTCTTAAAGCTCCTTTTTCACTAAATCGTTCAGGCGCAACTATGGACTTTTAATTTCTTTTCCTTTTGTTGTTTATGAAGTGACGATGGATAAGGTCCCAAAATCTGGTAGTATAATATCTTGTTTTAAATAAGGATTATGGCTTCAGTCTTTATTGACACAATTTTCTAGATGAAAATATTAGTATATATAATTATAGACAAATAGAGAGAGGGAGAGTAGTGCGTCTTCGTTCATTCTATGACAGAAATTAAGTTGGACAAATTGCTTTGTTGCAATGAAGGAAATTTCCTTTTGATCAAAGTAGAATTAAAGTAAGAAATGTTCCCTTTTTTCTTGATTCTGAGTGACTTTAGAACTTTGAATAAAGTGAGATTTGTCAAGCTTTTAATGAGGCTTGGTGACAATTAATTTATTTCAGATTTTTCTATTCTCTCTCTCTCTCTCTCTCTCTCTCTCCTATTATATACATCAAAATATTCCTATAAATGTCTTAAACACCTTTTTAGATCTCTATTTATATCGTCTATGAGATAACATTATGATAATGATTAGATATCATGAATGTAAAAACAATAAGCATTAATTTATTCTTGGTGGTCCAAGCGCTAACGAAGGAGGTTGAGTGACAATCTTTGGGTTAAATGGGACAAAAGGATAATAATTGACTGTTGAAAAGAAATAATTTTGGTTCGGAAATGATTAGACCTTTTTTTGACTAATTCATTAGCGCTGATTTTGAAAGTGGCATCAGTTTCTATCCATCACGTAGAATTTTATAGATGTACTTATGATTGTCAATATTATGCTTATTAAAGTGTCAAAAATAAACATTTAAATATGTAAAAACTTTAGTTTTTTACATGAACATCTCATAAATAAACTCATGATATTTCAATCAAAGGTGCTTCCCCCGTTGCTTTTACGCATGTAATTGTCCTCAGTTTCACGTATCATTGTCCAGCAGTAATCACTCATCATTCGGGCTGAAAGGTCCTTGGTGCCGTAACTTCTTCATCTTTGCAATGTTGTGATGGAAACTTTCTCCGTGTTCAAGACTAACATGTCCGAGGTTTGTTGGAAAAAATCCAAAAAGAGTGTAACTTCAGGAAAATCTTGGCTACAAATTTTGGTAACTCTGCAGCATGCATTGTACAATGTAGGCGTAGTTGTCTACATGGTTATTGCCTAGAAATCTACGTACAACATCAACGAATGCAGGCCAAACATTTTTCTGAGTCTAATTTAGAGCTTCTAAGAATTCACCTGTTTTCAATTTTCTAGAGTTAGTAAGCCTTTAAATTTCTCTCTTAACTATTAAAAACGCTGATTGGCTGGGTTGATTACCTTTATAAAAATGTGTACAAGCACGAGTTTTAGATGTAGTGGTGATAAGAAAAACTCTGGATTGACTAGCTCTTTGTGAATGCAGTTGAATCTACCTGGTATATCTTTAGCGCTTGATGGCCCTTTACTTTGCTGTAGTTCTTTTCATAACCTCTGCTTTTCCATTAGCAAATAAAGCACATAAGCTCCAAATAACCAATTTGAAAACCGAGGAGTAGTCTAATGACGTTCAGGGATGCCCATATCTCCAACTATTGGGCTTTATAATTGATAGTAGCAAGGAGAGTTTTCATGCGGTCGGGGCTTACAGTCATTTCTTAATCATGTGTGATAAGAACCGAATGAAGTTGGATGACATTGTGTAGAGAAATGGATTTTAAATTGTTCATTCCCAAATCTATAAATTTCCTCTATTATTCTAGTCTCTATGGCTAGGTTTTTAAGATGTTTGTCATAAGAGCATGAACATTCTCAGAGTAATAACGTTGGCCATCTATTTTGTTGAATGACGCTAGTTTCTTGTTTCTGTTACGCGCAGTAGCTATCCACACACCATGATGCATAAAATTCCGTTGTTTTAGCTGCGATACAAGAGGCTTAGCTTTTTTCGGTAGATCAAGGTCTCTAAGTATGCCATTTAAATATTTCTGATTGAGCATTAGTAATTCTGTAATTTTGGAGTTATCAAATATTCAGCACTAGCTAGGCTTCCGTTTTCAGATTTTTCACATCCTTCATTGTGATCTTGTTTAACTGAGAGAATTGCGGATGCGGCTTGGATATTGATTCAACCTCAGGTCTCTCGTGAATAGCCCATGATGTTGGAAAGGCAGAAGAAACTGTCATTGCTTTGGTTCTCACCAAACCATTAGTGCGGAAAATGGTAAGCCGAAAACCCGTTTGTCCTGCACTCATTCATTCAAATAATATACACATTGCCGACAAGCTAAATCAGGGGAACCAGTGCTTCTCATGATCTCCCAAATTTACGACGCTTATTAAGATTCACATTCTACAGTCAAAGAACGGTTAATTTGAGAGAGAGTATTACAGTCAATACAATATACTTGCAACAAGAAAGGCCACTGTAATCAATAATCATACTGTACCAAGCGAGAAGGTGATGTATGTAAAGGAACCTATCAGAAAAGTTTAGTCAGAGATTGAGTAAAAAAATTAATGTGAATGAGAAAGACTCAGAATGGCATAAACTAAAACGACTTAGTTCTTAACAGCAAACCCTAATACAGAAAAAACAATGTTTACTTTGCATTCAATTTATTTATTTACCTTAGGTTCACATCAATTTACCCCCAAACCATGAAACCATGTGAAATTTGTTTATCAGTGTAAGTAATCATTTTCAGAAGCCAAAATATAATTTTATTTTAGATTATTCAGAAGGAATAGTAAACTCATTTAACCACCATCAATGGCTATGTTAACACAATGAAAAAAGAATATGGAACGGCGAAATGAAGAAATAAGAATGGAAAATTGCAGAAGTAAAGATAAATAAGGAGAGAACGACAAAAATAAAGTAATGCTTCTTCAACATTTTTTTCTAATTCAGAATAATTGAACAGATAAACAATTCGCTTAAATAATAAGAATTTAACAAAAATATTAAATACCCTAATTCTTAAAAGCTGATGATCTATAAGCCGTGGTGTAGAAGATTAATAATCATTGAATAAGGGTTTTAAGTTATAAATCAAATAGGATTTTAAACGTTGAAGGTTGAATGCATCTCTATGTGAAAATTAAATAAAAACTTACCAGAGATGATAATGAGAGAGATGAGAATACAAGGAAAAGTAGAGGGATTGTTATCGTGAAGTTACAGCAAACTAGCAGTCAGAGAAGAGAGTTATGAACATAACTTAGGATGTAATAGGAAGAGGTTAGATAGGCAGGTTGCTATACATCGGTGCGAATTATGTGTTGGCGTGCTATTCGAAATGTGACTGGCGAGGCTGGAGGGTCGGCTAGGAAAGGCGGGCTCCTTGACATTTCGACGAGGCTTACCTAGCTCGCTGAAACATTGTGGCTTAGTGTCTTGAACACTTCGGCTTAGCCCCATCCATTTAGATTCAACTAAACGTTACATGATTCTGCTATTTAAAGGTATATTGATTCAGATGGCTGGTGGTGAAGTGCTGCTGAGAATTTGCATAGCCAAGCAGCAGCGTATTTTATGTGGTGTACTTGGTTGTATATGGGGTCTCTCGCGAGTTTCTCCAGCTTTCGGGTTAGTCGTGTGTACATTTAGTTATTTAATGGTATGAGTTTATTTGTGTCGTGTAGTGTCGACATTCTCGTGTACACGGGAGAGAGACAGGTGCTCTTCAGAACAGAGTTTGAATGCGTTGTAAACTCTTCTGCTTTGTGGAGCTTGCGGCTGTTAGTGTAATTGTGCATATGAGATTATTGGTCTGACGAGTGTTTTGTACAGATGTAACTGCATTTTTTATTGCTGGATTAGAACCTCTTCAATATGTTGTTTATGGGTTCGGCTTTGGTTTGTATGTTGTTATGGTATGGGTGAAAGCATAAGTACTTGTTAAATGTTGCCCCTAGTATTTTTGTCGTGGGTTTGTATGTAAGTCTTATGGGGGCTGGGTATTGTAGGTTGGGTATGTGATCGTATATTTACATGTTTGCATGTAGTGGTCTTGCGCACGGTATAGTGTCACCAGTGTCTTGTGAGGATTAGTGGTTATGAGCCACATGTCCTCTTATTCTTTCTTCTCGTTGAGTATTATTTGTTCAAGGCGCGCGAGAATTTCGGGGCGCGGGCTAGAGACGAAAATGATCTCGGTATCTGCAAACGCTAGTGTGTGTGTATGTGTGCAGTTTGCCCCTAGGCGTGGATTGTCGTTTGTGTATATTATGAAAATTGTATGTGCCAGCACAATGCCCTGCAGTACTACACCGCGTGGCGTGAATGAGCGTGATATTGCGTTGTTGTATAGTATGTAGCACTTTCTGTCTGTAATGTAGTGCAATAGGAGCCTTCACTCTTAGAAAGGCAGCTCCGTGCGGTTGGCGAGTTTACAAAGGAACCACTCATGCCGTACTCTATCGAGGAACCTTTTGACATCCTTACTCATAGTGATTGTTTTGTTTTTGTCGTGCTTTTTGGATGATGTCGTGAACGATGGTGACCACAGCGCCGGTGGACAGCCACATCTTGAACTGATACTGAGAGGGTGAGAACCATTTGTCATTCTCCAGAAAAGTAAGGAGGTGGGTGTTCACCATACGTTCTAATATTTTGCCTAAGTGCTTAGAGAGCAATAGGACTGTAGTTGTTTGGTTGTTTTGGGTATTTGTGTTGTTTATGAAGTAGAATTTTGTGTAAAGCCTTGCATATTTTCGGAAAATATTCAGAGGCTAGGGAAGGGTAGTAGAAATGTGGTAATGTTAGGTAGATGTTTTTTGGCGCGTGATATATGATTGTAGTCGGGAGGCGGGTGGGGCCAGGGGCTTGTTTTAGTGTGGCTATGATGTAATGTTTTGTTTACTCGATGCTTATTGGAGTGGTTGTGTTATTGAGCAATTCTATTTCGATCAGCTCGTTGGCATGGATCCGGCGCCATTCCTGGACTTCATGGAAATGTTCTTGTGCGTGTGGTTCGGAATGACTATGTGTATATACTTGATCCTAATGGGACCTGAATGCATCGAGGATGTCACCCGTGTTTGTGAACGTGATGTTTATTTGTAGTTTTATGGGCTTGGGAGGGTTTTGCCTACCTTCTCTTGAATCATCGACAAAGGAAGAAGGGGTCAGTACAGCGAGCATCTTCCGCAATACGGAGGATTTCGCCTCACTGACGGTTCCGATCTAGTAGCACCCACTGTAGGATGCGGGCACGGAGTAGCGTAATATTTTGTTGTCGTTGGACTCTGCCGTAGTGATTTTTATATATTATGATGAGAAGGTGAAGTGTTTATGCGTTTGTATTTTTTACGTGGCGTGTGAGTGTTGAGGACTGTTTCTCTGGTAGCCATGAGACCCTTCCAGTGGTTGTTTAGTTGTGATAAGATTGTCCCCTGGAGATTGAGATTGCATGGTGTCTGTGAGATTATGTGGTTCCCGAACTCTACTCAGTTTGTGTTAGTGTAGTAGTATATAAGCGGCGTAAAGCAAAGAGCAAATATCTTCCCGCATCGTTTGTTGTGTTCGAAAAATGTAAATGTTGGTTTAGATGCCCAAGGAATTAGAAGAACCGTAAGAAATTGGGGTTTAGTAGCGCCCTGAGTGCGACATTTATCTATATTTGTAGGCGGAGTGGTCTGTAGTGTCTGTCAACTAAGATTGAGCCCATGCCTGTGTCAATTTTGCAGGTAGGATGGCGAATTCTTTCTTTGTTTCCGATTGGGGAGTTGGGTTTGTAGGGTGGCAACTGAAGTGAGCCCCTGGTGGTTCTCCGGAGCACTCGGGAGGTGCTCGCAGACTGCTTAAATCAGCTACTCGCTGTGGCTCAGTTTCCCATTTTGGTGGGTGGGGGGAGGGTTAGGGCCCCTGTGGAGGTGCCTCGGGCCCAGATAATACGCTTGTGTATTATGGGCTATGTTAACGGGTGTTCGACTCTTTCGACACGGTTTCGAATCCATCTTCCACTTTTCCTTGCCTCCTTGGCCGGGTAAAGTTTTCTCTTGATGACAACGACGACGATTGATCACTGCCACTCAGTCTACGACAACTCACGATTACTCAACCATGATGAGAGACTCACGATTTCTTAAGAAATGAATAAACATCAAGTTTTTGCAAATATACAAAAATAAATAGGTGACAGTGATGAAAGTAATGGAAGAGAAATTTACAACTAGAAGTAAAAAAAAGGCTCCAAGAGACTGATGATCAGTTTATTTACATTTTGCCAAATAATTTTATATACACATTCATAGTTTTATAATTTACCTTATATACACTATTTATAAGGTTCACCAGATGATTATATATATAAGTTTTAGTTTTTGATTTTTTAACAGGTTTTTTTATACACAGAAGCTAAAATAATAGATTTTTAAGGTTCACTACATATTTATATATTTAAGTTTTAGTCTTTTATTGTTTTTTACATATTTTTATATTGACACTTCACTCATCTACATTAACTTTTGACTTATAGTTATATTATATTATTTATATTATACTCGTAGTTATTCACGTTATTCAACACATTATTTTAATCTTATGTTGCCTTATTTATTTTATAGTAAGCTACGTTCTTCAACACATTACTTTAATCAATGATTGAAAATCATATGACACGTTTACTTTACTCGACGTTTGAACCTTTATTTATTTTAAATTTAGTTATGAACTTAATCATTTTAATTTTATTCACTTTCATACTTTGTTGCCATAAAATTATTATTATTATAATCGCTTTTTATAAATTTCTTTCTACATAGTTAGTCACTTTATTTTAAGCACTTTAATTTTCGTTATTTTATTTCTTTTATTCTCTTCACTTTTATTCACCTATTTTTCTATCTCGCACGTCTTGTGGCCGTTTTTAATTACTTTGAATACGGACGAATTTACTGTATGAACCCATGAATCTGGGATGTAGAACATACCTTCCTCCAGCAGGCCTGTGATTTACTTCTGCGAATGCGGTCGCTAGTACGTCCAATGGTACTTTTCCCTTTGGATCCCTTGGAACAGTAGCTCCTTGTCTCATTTTAGAGGTCCAACCATGGGTGCCCTGAAGAACTTGAGGGCCACATCTTCGAGGTTTAAGCTGTAAGCTTTCTCGAAGAATTTCCTTTTTCTCCGTGAGGGAAACACCTGAGTAGTTCAGTACTTCGTCCTATTCTTCGCAGTAGTGGTGCCCTTTTCTTCTTTTATGTTTTCTTCTTCTTTCATCTCTGCCTTTTCTTATTTGGGCTTATATTGGGCTTTTCGTTCTTAACACTTTCTTCTTCTCTCGATTCCTCTTGTTCTGTCTGTCATTTCCTTTTCTTTTTCTTGGGGCGTGTCGATGAATTATATATTTAAGATTTCTTTGGAGGCCGGGTTACGAAGCAACCATAGTTTCTTTTTCACCTCGTTCATTTACAGAAGATGCGTTATTTCTTCTAAAAATATGATGGGGTGAGTCGGGTGTGCCAAGTGAGCAAAATTATCATAGCCATTATATCCTTGCCCTCTCTTGGCATCCTAGCTTTGTTGCGTTGGTTATTTCCGTTTCTCAGCGTCGCTGTATCGACGTTAGACGTTTACTTTGCCTCCTTCCTCTTTTTTTGCTATTCCTTTTTGTCCTGAATCGCCTTTTTGCGTACGGCACACCGCATGGCAATGGCCGCGTGCTCCCCTCTAGAGAAAATTTGTATGGCGGGATGCTCTAAGAACCCACCCTTAACATTTTCCCCTTTGCCACGAACAGACGTGATGATATTTCATTCTCAAAATGCAACGCAAACCTTACAAAACAATCTATATCGATGAGAGATAATAAAGACAAGTAGGTAGGTAGTAGTATAGAAAGAGATGGATCACTGTGAGAACACATAAGATCATTTAGTCAGAGAGTAGCGGTTTGGAAATAACTTAAGAGGGGATAGGAAAAGAAAATAGTTCGGTAGCTCTACATCGTTTCGGCGTATAATTAGACGTATTCATTTGTGTGTGTCTCATAAATGGAGCGGCAGAAGAGGAAGAGGTCGGAAGGTAGACGCAGGTACCATGGAACGCTGCTTCGTGATGCTGTAGAAGAGTGTAGCTGTTAGATACCGTGCGCGTTTTATCCCTGGAAAGTTGTGTCGAACGTGTTGTTAAGACAGACAGTACTAGTGTACGTGTTGGTTAATCATGAAATGTGGTAGACTGCCAAATTTGGGAATTGAAGTGTAACCCACGAGCGGTGGCTTCTGCAACCACTTGTGCGAGTATTACTAAGATGTTTAGTGTAGCTGTTTCGATTGAGTTAGGTGTAAATGGTGTATGTGCTTTTTTAGACTGATAAAGCTACGCGGCAGGTGGGTGCTATTGGAGGAAGGTGGTGTAAGTGACAGAAGAGATGTAAAGGGGAGGGGGTTATGTGTGGCTTATGTAGGTGCAAGTATTGGGTATTGTGGTTGGCGTATGTTTTTTTGTTCTTCAATTAGGGCAAATATACTTTCGCCTAAATTTATTTGTCCCATACCGTGTGTAGCGAGACGCTGATTGAGTTCGCCTGCGGACAGTCGAGGATCATCCCCCGAGAGACTTTTAAACTACACAGAGTTTTTCAGGTATCGGTGTATTTTGTAGATGGTGTGCCGGGAGGGTATGGGGGATACCGTGACGTCGGAAGAGAGGATGGGAGCGCCCGTTGGATGAGTAGGATCGAAGAAGGAAGGAGGTAGGCGTGTTTTAGAATTTTCAGGGTGTGTGGGTGTGTTTGTTCGTGTGTAAGTGTGAGGTGGAAAATGTGTCCCTGTTCGCGCTGAGAGCAGCGGCATATAAGTTTGTGAGGGGTAGTGGTGGGCCTGTGTGACTGGGGCTGGAAGTGGTGAAAGTGTTCGGTGTAGAATTGTATTGGGGCCTCATAAGCTCCCTAAGGTCGTCCACTCGCTTCTTTTTGAGGTATGGACACCTAAAAATTACCGCAACGTGTCTGCTACCACAGTTAGCTTAACAGAGTGAGTTGTTTGTGCATGTTGTGTAAAATTAAACTTTTACACCACACATACAACAGACAGGTTCGGATTTACATGAGCAAGTTTCTGTTTGGTGGCCTGTTTTGTAACACTGTAGGCATTGATGGGAACTAAGGTTGTATTGTGGCTCCATCTGGTGAGTGAGCGTGTGTACTAAGGACCTTAGTGCCCTAGTCAAGCAGTGTTTTTAAGTGTGTATCGTCTTGTAGTGTTATTAATACTCATAACGGTGTTTATTGCCATCGCCGTACTCTTCTTGGGGGCGGCGAGTAACTCCTCCGCGCTAAATTCTAGCCTGATGGGGCTGGTGCAACGTATTCGTATTTGTTTGCTTATAATGGTGTCTCGCGGTGTGGTGAAGTGTTTCGTGGTTGTAAAGGTGCCGTGTGCGCGCATGTGGGGTTGTTTAGTGTGGGTGAGTCTTAAAATCTCCGTATGTGTTAGTGTGGGTTTTGTGCATCGTAGGCATACAGTGGTCTCGCTAGCCATAGTGTGATCATGTTCAAAGAACGAGTAAACTTGGCGGTTACTTGTGGAAGCCGGCCCGACCCACCGCTGAACGCGCCCCGCGGGATGAGACTGGGGTGAAGAGTAAATAATGAATGTGGACCTGGTTGGGCTCCTAAGAGAGTGCAAAAGCATGGCGGACTTGATGATGGTGGAGAACGAATTAACGATCCCCACCTGACGGTGACACCCCCTTGGACGGGGTTTCGTTATTCGGAGTTACTTCCTGCATATATAGAGACGTGTGTGGGACCCTCTATGGTGCTAAGTGGGAAATCAGGGTAGGTTAAATCCTCCCCGCAGGTTGTAACTCCCGCCCAAATCGAGGATGCCTCTTGACCTCGGGTTTTGAATGTGCTAGACCACAAATCTTCTTTCCCCGAGGCCTGAAATTATGTATTTCTAAATTAAAGCCATAGTTGCACCGAGGCGATAGTAAGAGTCTCATCCACGGTGCGAATTCCGCGAAGCGTGGAGTGGGAGACTGATATTTAGGCCACCATGTTTCCTGATGGCCTAAATGCAGTATTTACTCTCTGGTGGTTAGGGGGGGGGGTGCACTGAAGAAGATGGAGGTAGACCAACTGCAAATATCTTGGCTGAGTCTACCCTTAGATATTCCGTTCCTTGCATGGTTTGGTAGGCCGATCGCGTTATTTTCGGCTTGCCGTTTTCCTTGTCTCTTTAATCCCGACTTTCCAGGAGCTCTTTTGTTTTGTTGCCAAGATTCGCGCTTTTAATTTTCGTAGTTTTACCACTGGAACACCTTGTTCTTTGATGGATGTTAAGGAGGCTGTGTAGTTAGGTGATATTTCATGTCTAAGTAATTCTAGTTCCTGCACTACCCATTTTTCATGTTCTCTATCAAAATATTCGTTTTTCTCATGGTGAAATATCAAAAACCTGCTCCAATTGTTCTGGAACGTGATCTCTATTTGTTGGTGTTCTCTTGTTTCATTTACGTTGTAATTAATGGCAAATTTAATTTTGGATCGTATTTTTTCTTTGGTTAGGTTTATTTCTTCCATTATTTTGTGGGGTTTGATTCTCCATCTATAGATTCCACGAACTGGTCCCATCTTGCTCCGTTTTCTCTAACTTTTGTTGCTATTATTTCGTCTTTTATTTTTGTGGACGTTCTATTTCGCCCCTTGTGAGGCCATAATGTTCTATTGGTTCTCTGAGTAGCTTAGACTCTCTTTCAAATGCAACAATTTGAGCCGTACGCTTATGGTGCGGAAGAGTCCGATTCGATGTTTTTGCCATTACTTGTTATCCCCTTCGACGAACGCCTTCAGTAGGCTATCGGTAGCTACGTCGAACTCTTCTATTGTAGCTTTTTCTACGTAACCGCACCAGTTCGTGTCTTTATAGCTTTTCCTCAATGGAAATTTTACTTGTATTGGAGATGGTCATTATGACCAGTTCGTGGTTGCTGGTGGAGGGCAGAAGACCTTTTAATATGAGTTAGATAAATCTAAAGTCTAGTCATACTAATTTAATATCGGGTTTGGTTGCCCTTCTTCATCCTTAAAATGCTGGAAACTCAAACCCATTCTTTCCACAACGCTCCTTTTCAGGTTTCTTCCAATGTTGTTGAAGTTGGTAGTGTAACCGGACGACCGGGAACTGGAATTTAAATTTCCCATAAATATAGCTCTATCTTTCTGGAAAAAACGTTCAGTAAATTATGAAATTGCAGGAACTCCCTCCTTGGTTGTTGGTACCCTTTCATTATTGTTTTAGGCGCTGTTGATGTTTCTACTTTGACCGCTAGGTCAAGTTGCTGCGGTTTTTTTAAACTTTATGCCCTTCTTGATTGCCAGAGCCACTTCATCAAAATTACTATCTCTCGTCGTCTTTGTAATAATGTTATAGTAACGAGTATATATTTTTATCGCATTGATTTTCCGGAACAATATTGATTTCATTCAATAATATTTCGTCTGGCTCTTCTTTCAGATATCCATTGCATCGTAAGTGCCTTTTTATCTCCCACCCTGCTATATTATGGCTAATTAATTATACTTAATTTTGCCTTTTTTCCGATACTCAATTGTTCTTGTCAGCCCCTGTTTCGCTTTATATGCTTCTCGCTTGTAAGGCCATTTTGTTCTACCGCTCCTCTTTTTCTTGAATTCCTCTTTTGGTACCGTGCTGCGGGTATATCTAGTTTACCACTCATTAAAATCTTGGTCACCTCGTTATCCGTGTATGGTCCTTCAAAGTCATATCTATAGTAACATTTTTTTTATTCATTGAATAATTTCACTCGTGTTATTCACTGGAAATTGCTAGTTTTCAGGTGCATAGAATTTCAAATTAAATTCCTTGCTCCCTTCGCTCTTCTCTTGGGACTGGTTGCTTCCGTTTTCGTTATTTGTTTCTTCGTTTTCTTCGACCTGCATGTCTTTTCTTTGTTGCATGTCGACGCTGCTAACCGTTGGGGTTTCAAATTCCGTGTTACTATCTAATACTTGGGTTGCCCTTGGCTGAAGTCGTTGGTCCCTTTCTGCACCTGGCTTTCTCCGTTGTTTCTGATGTACTCCTGTGGGTTCGGTTCTGTCGTAACTTTCTCTGGTATTGCTGGTTTATATTGTACATTTAGGACTTCGGCTGATGGGGGATTATACTGGAATTACAACTGTTTCCATACGTTGTAGCTTAGCACTTTGTTTAGTTCCTTAGGATAAAATCTTTGGTTAACAACGTTAAGTGCATGTAATATACATGCTAGTATGTTTAATGGCTTCTCCTCTTTCAACTCAATTATGTTTTACGTAGGTTTGATTCTGTCTTTCTTCTTCATCCTTCGCTTTCTCTCTACTTTTCCTTTCTATAAGTTCCTTCGTGGTCGAGCATGCAATTTGAACATTTTTTTAATATTGGCTCTTGCATTCCCTCCACCTGTATGATTTCGCACTGCATTCCGAACACTATTGTTCTTCCTTATTAGCGCACTCCTTTGAAGTTGCTTTTCTACCGCAAAGCAGTTGAGGCACGTTTGCACATTTAGGAAGTTATCTTGTTTCCTTCTTCTTATGTTTCTTCAATGATTCAAGAGTGAAGAAAAAATTAAGATTAAATAGAGTTCGGATAAATTGAAAAATTCGTTTATGATCCGGTCTCTTCCTTGTATTTCGTGAATCTTGTTGTAGTTCCGAATAGGTAATATACTGACGAGATTGCTGTACGCTTCCTCACTGAAATATTAAGAGTAAGAAAACGGTCTTCCATGAATGGATGAGATAATATTGATTTCGACCCGTATATATATTCTCAAATGGCAGAGAGGGAAGTCATGAAGATTAGCCAGTGAGACAACTCTACTCAAAATGTTGATTGACCATACTGTGGATGGTTCTAGTAGTAGATCTAAAGTACGGTGACCTGCAATAAGCTCAAATGATTAGTTAAACTAGATTTGAGCGTCCCCAAATTAGAGCTTTTAAAAATTTTAAACAAAGATCCAGCTCTATACACATTGTTCAAGACAATCTTTAATTATAGTTATGGAAAATTTATCTTACGCAACCTGGTTAATTCAGAGGGGAATTTAATTTGCGGATGAAAATTATGGCAGGGAAGAATGTTATTTGTTTATGTACTGTAGTGCATTTGCCTAAGATATATCCAGATAAACTCTAAGAAGATTGTTGATGTGGCGAAATAAAACAAAATGACAGAAAGAGCTCTATGAATGAGAGTGAAAATTGCATTAAAATTAAAAGAAAAAGGAAAGCAACTGCAAAAGCGTGTATCTAGTCCTGTGAAGATGTGGGATTGCGAAGAAAAAGCTCAGAAAGGAGTTCTAAAAACAGATGAATTCTATGTCAAAATAGGGCAAAGGAGCTCCATCTTTTTGCATACTAGTGTATTTAAAATTAAAGTTTTGGAAAGTAAGAGAAGGAATAAATTCAGAAGGAGGGACTGTATTGCGAAATAAATATGTTTCACATGAATGTATGTCTAAATCTAATTTATGTAAATTCCGAGTTTCACGAAAATCTTCTATTATATAAATTTACACACACACATATCAGCTAATAATTTACTCTTGGCCTGCTCAAATAATTTCATTTTGCGTTACTCGTTTTTAGGAACAAGTAGCTATTGAAAATGTATTTTAAAAAATAACTTTGATAAAAACTAAGAGTAAACAACAAAAACCCACCATGCCTAAATATTCAGAAATTTTCTAAACTTCAGTATTTAAAATTCCAAGGTTAAAATTTACTCGGGATGAATTTAACATTAGGCACCTAAAGCCACTCAATTCAAGAATAAGAACATGAATTTCGTTTAATTCAAGATAAGGCACCTGCGGTTTGTTTAATTCAAGATAAAGCACCTAAAGTCGCTCTGTTGATGACTCACAAGGTGACTTGTAAGAGGAAAGTAAAGTTTTATTGACTAGAAAATATTTAACGGATCAGTTAAATATCATCGTTTGTTCAATTATATGATTACATAAGCTTTGAAATGGGTTTGACGAAAATCTGACTGGCCCCATAAATTGAAACAAATATTTATGTAAAAAACTCGTTTGCAACCTTTCATTGTTTTTATTTTTTGTTTCTGCTTATTCCAATCAGACTCTACGTTTTGTGTGTGAACACAAGTATTTTGATCAACAAATTTAGTGAGTAGTTAACTAACTTGTGAGTAAATCTTTTATTATTCAACTCCTTATACGATCTCCACTCATCCGTATGTATAGTTGTATCAGGCAACACCATCTTCTCTATGATAGAAAGAAGTGTATTTGCAGCTCTGTTTTCAACTATTTGCATATATCCCCACTTACTGTAAACACCATAAATGCCAAGGACCCATATCTGTTTTTTAGGTACACGTCCAGGTTGAAATTTAATCTTATGTTAAATGCATCATTCGACAATCTGTACAATGCTTCATGGCCCACCTAACACGATAGGGTGCTTTTCAAAATATCTTTGGCATACCTTTCGAAAAAAAGTATAACAATTGACAATTGTAGTCTTTAATATACCAACTTGCTTACTTGCTGCTAATTCAGAATTAATTTCACTAAACAAGTATTAAAATTGAATCCATGATTTTAGAATAAGTTTAGATTTTGAAAAAAAAAGAACCAGTTCTAATTGAGGTTCTGGCTTGGTGCCGTGAACAAGTCTAACTGTTACATTTGCATGTAAATCTATCAATATGCCTCGAATGCACAATGCATGTCATAAGTGTATCAAATGCACTACAGTTTATTTGGTTTTTAATTAGTTTCATGTTTTTACACCAGTTTACAATGTCCAAATTTTTTCAGTTAGGTAAAGGTAAAATTTTTGTTTGAAGCACTGATCCCACCATGACGGTGTCTTGATTTAACTAAAGTTCAAATAAATTATGATTTTGAAAAGAACTTTTAAAGTAAACAAATTTAAGCTAAGTTATTATCTACAATTCAAGAATAAGCACCTCAGGTGCCAAATCTTAAATTAATCCTATAAACTAATGTTGAAACCTTTGGCCCTGACTATATCCATATCCGAAAAAATTGCTCATGATATATTTTTATATATTAACATTTTTTAAATATTGTTTTCGCCTAATATTATTTCTAGCATTCAATAAACCTTTTGAAGACAGGAAAGAAAGATGCAGAAACCTTTTATTTCACAATATAACCATTAGTACTAGAGAAAGAGTAATTTGATGTGAATGAACAGATGAGACCGAAACGAGTTTATTTCCCGCCCTCTCTCAAACATGCCAAATGTTTGCTCAATTTGCCGGGTTTTTTTGTGGATATGTATATTATTGTCGTTCGAATTTTGTACAGGCCGATTTTCTAGCTGCCGTATATTTCATTTTTATTTATTTGTTTTTTATAATATTGGTTCGTATTCAATGAAGGGAGTTCTTTACATTTCTTTGTCCTATACAAGGTGTCCCAGAAAAAAGTTAACCGTACTTTGAATTTGTATAACTCAAAACCTATTAGAGATTTTTGAGTCCTGCAAAAAAAACAAATTTAGCAGCTGTTTATCTGTAAATTCTGGTAATTTAATTAAATTCCCTTTTACGATATTGATACACTAATGGGTTTAGTGGAGGCGATCAAAATTATGTTTGCACAAAGAAGTAAAATAAGGAAACTTCGAATTTTAAAATCAAAAAATATATTTAAATCCATTTTTAATAAAAACACTTCTTTATATGAGTAATACAAATTCATTTTTTAATATTCTAAGCACCATTTCCTTCCACATGTCCTCCATTTCTTTACGAGCACAGTTGAGCCTTTGATCGCATTGATTGAACAACTCTTTTGATTAACTTGTGATTTTCCTTAAGTCTATTGACTCCACGTGTGATATTATCTCTTAATCGCACGGTGCTAAGTCACGGGATCTTAGGGGCCATTTAATTGCATGATTTAGCGCGCCAATGTGGTTGTCAAACGTTTGTCTTAGTTTTGTTCTTACAGCAAGCTGTCTATAAGCTGGTGCGCCGTTCTGAATCCACCAAAGTCTATTGAATTGATTGACATAAATCTCGCGGAGTTCCGGGAAGATCCTTTCGTTGATCATGCTCAGGTAGGCAGCACCATTCAAGTTATTCTAGTAAAACAATGGGCTGACAAGATAGCCATTCCCGCATATTTTGATCCACAGAGACACTTTCTGCTGACAAATACGTGCGTCAAAGTTGAATGCTGGGGACGGGGAGGCAGGGAGGGGGCAGCGGTGCATATTGCCCAATATTATAGCTAATTACCTTTCCATTCATGGAAAAGGCTGCCTCGTCACCAATCACAATGTTTCCAAGAAACGAGCAGGTTTATGGAGAACCCATTTAACAAATTGTCTACGACGAGGAACATCAGTTTCAAGAAGCTGGTTCTTGCATGCATCTTATAGGGATGCCATTTTAAGTCATGTTTATTAATGCGGTTAAATGATGACTTTAACAATTGTAACCCATTCTTTCTGAGTGATACATGTCAATTTTGAAGAAGCGTCATCTGAACATTTTCGATATTTTTTGTTGTTCTTATGGTTCTCATACGACCCGAACGACCTTTATTTAAATTTAAGCATGTTCCTTCATGTTGGTATTTGCGAACATTTTTCCAAAGTGTGGGCTTGCTTGGTGGGTGCCTACCTGAAAAAAGTTGTTCAAATGAATCTTGTACTTGTTTAATCCTGCCAGTCTTAATAAAGTTTGTGACTACAAATACACGTTGATCTTTTGTTAACTGCATGATTAGAAAGGTTTTATGGAAGAAAACTTTTATCCAGAAACGCTTTGATTTGCTTAGTAAGCAGTAATAACGATACCATACCACAGCGTGGCTAAAAAAACACTGTAAAATGGCCTAGGCTTTGCTTGAAAGATGGCACAGTGGCCTAGGCTACCTAGGCTCCCTAAGCTTCTCTTGAAAGTGCACGATGGCCTAGCATTCCTAGGCTTCGTTTCATTATTTTACCTCCTTGCGCAAACATATTTTTGATAACCTTCACTTAACCAATTAGTGTATCAACATCAAAATAGAGAATATAATGAAATTTCGAGAATCGACAAATAAATAGTTGTTAAATAAAACACTTTTGCAGGACCCCAAAATTTCCAATAGTGTTTGAGTTATACTAATTCAAAGTACGGTTAACTTTTTCCTGGGACACCCGGTATATAAGCTGCCTTATTTTAATATATCTATTTTTTGATAATGAGCTGGAAAATATTGTTAAAGACCATAGTATATTTCGCCTTTATTAATTTTCTTTGGAAACTTTCCATTTTCTTATTATCTTATTTAGTTAATCTTGTACTCGGGAAACAACTTCTACGTTCATCTCTTTTTTAATTGAAATGTGTTTGGTTAAAAACAAATTTGACTTTAATTGCTGAGCTTTTGATCTATGCGATCATCTTCAGAGTTTCTTTCCTCTTTTATCGGTGAAGAATGGTAGTCAGAATAAAAAGAAGATTCAAGATAGCATAAGGATAGGATAGATAGAAAACATTGTATAAAACGTGTGTGTGTTGATGGGAGGGTTATGAGTGTAAGATGAACGATAAGGGTGATAAGGTGAAGATGATAACGATTAGTAACCGGTTGCCTGGCTAACGCTTTTTTTCGCTTTTTTATGTATGATTCTACGTGAATATTTAGCATTCTAGCCTTTGTTTTCTTTTGGTCTATTGAGCATCTGTATTCTTTTGTGCCTCTTTCGCTTTTTTATAATAGTTTTTTTTTAATATATATATTTATTACATTTTTAGGTGATTTTCTTCTTTATTATTATAAATATTTTTCTTACTTACTCATCGGGTTTCTCATTTTGTTTGTATAATCGGTAGTCTTATTCGATTTATTTTATTTCGGTGCATTTATCCTTTCGGTAATCTTGTATTTTACCTAATAGATCGGGTTGATGTTATGTAAGGTATTTTTCAGGCTTGCGTTAAATCGTAGTTTGTAATGTATTCGCCGGATTTCATTTTCGGGTACTATTATTCGCCTCTAGGGTTTGTAAGATTTCCTTTTCGTGCTCCATGTCATATTCTTGGTTCTTCTCTGGTGATATCTAAAATATTTGTTTCCAGGGATTTTAGGGGATATTTATTCCTCCTCGCTAAAACCTTATGTCAACGAACGGGCCACTCCTATATAAGCGGAATTTTAAAACAACTTCAATGTTCAATTCCAGCCCCTAGTCTGGATGTTGATAGCTGGCCTGTCCTTGTTAATTAAGATGTCTTCTAAGGTGTTCAGTCTTGATTTATTTCCCTCTTTTCTTTAGATCGTTGTATTATTAACTAATATGTCCCTGGTTAAGCTGATGTTATGCACAGTCTCCATATGGTTGGTGGGGCTCCCTGTTGTAGGTGAATTGTCAAACTCCTCGAAAGTATGGTGCTAGTCATACCAACATATTTTGAAGCTTACAGTCTTCATTCGGGCAGGTAAACTCGTAAACTATGTTCGTAGACTTCAGAATCAAGGAGTTTTTTTATAAAACGACTTTTTTCGTTTTATAATATATAATCATCTGAATCTTGTTCGTTTGCTTCATAACTTTGATGTTAAGGTTAAAAATCTCCTTCATGTTTTACTTCGTCAATTTTGTAGGACGATGAAATCTGAGTCCTATAGTACAGTTTGTTGTTATTTTGTGCTTCCTGGTTACCCTCTGTTTTATTCTTGTCTTTGAATTGCCTTCTTAAAAATGATTGAAAGTTGTTTTCAATAATGCTGTTCGGGAAACTGTTGTTCATGAGGGTTTGTTTTATGCGGGAGATCTCTTGATGAAACAGTTCCGACGTGCAGCAGCATTTGTATGCTCGGCAGATGTATGATCCGATTACACTTTTTTTTGTACCTTTCAGGACATTCACTATCCGCGTTGAGGGATTTTCCCATGTCTGTAGCTTTTCTGTACACATTTGTGACTTAATAACCGTTGATGTTTTGTAGTTCTACGTCCAGAAAAGGTAATTTATTGTCCATGCTCAATTCATAAGTGAATTGATGTTTGATATTCTTAATATGTTCTTAATTTTAGACATTGATGTAGATGTCCTCTACGTATCGGCAGTATTAAGAACATCAAACTGCAAGTTGAGGAGAAAGAAAATTAATAAAGGCGAAATATACTATGGTCTTTAACAAAATCTGCATACAAGAACGTCTGATGCCCATTTATACTAATATATATATATATATATATATATATACATATATATATATATATATATATATATATATATATATATATATATATATATATATATATATATATATATATATATATATATATATATATATATATATATATATATATATAGGGAGGTTTATTTTCAATGGCAAAATTATAATTATGCGGTCAAAGGCCCAGTTGTAATTAACTAAGCTCTTCATCAAGCCCTCAGAAGAAGCTCTTCTCAAAGTCACGAGAGGATATTACATAAGTCAGTCTTTCTACCTCAAACAAAAGTTTGCGTCTCAAATAGCTATTTTAATTCTTATCCCTACTTTCGAAGAGAATGGAAAATTCATGCTGATCTGCAATGGATAAAAGTTAGCAAAATCCTTCCCTATTTAACCGCATAATTATAATTGTGAAATTACAAATAATTCTCGATTTATTAAGCTGAGCTAGAATGAATTTAAGTGAATTTTACATTCTCTTTGAAAGCAATGATGCCAATTAAAGTAACTAATTGATACGCAAACTTTGGTTTGCGTTCGAAAGGCTAGACATTGCATTAGTAAGTTGACTCACATCTTTTTTGTCAGTGTCTAATGTACTATTTGAAGTATTTTTGAATTAAGACAATTTCCATTTACTTCAGGAAACCTGTCGGAAAAAATAGGTTCTTTACCTCCTTCTCCAATCCAAACAGCAAATGCTTGATAATATTAAACTCTCACAATCGTGTGTGCGACTTCGTGACTTTCACTTTCCAATAATGCTCTCAGAGTTAATCTTTATTAACTCTATCTGTGGAAGACAAATGTTTGTATCGTGTAGGATGGATGCGGTACGAAAAACTTGACAAATTTCATGAGTGTTAACCTAACTATGTACCAAAATAGCATAACCATGACGAGTCTTTGATATTATTTCCCACAATCATCATGATCTCGCCTTAATGTTTCTGAATTCCATTTAATTATAAATTAGAAGGCATTTATATATACCTACTGAAAATTGTTATTTTCCTCACACTAAATCATAACAAATGTTTGGGTTTCGATGATATAGGGATAAATTTCTCCGCAACGATCATATGGTTAGCAAATTTGTAAAATGTTAAATACTTTCAATTTAGATTTTAATTAAGAAGAGATAACAAGCGCAGCCGTTATCCCAAGAGACTTAGCAGAAAAAAATTAAATAAAACATATTTATTCTAAATTACCCCCTAATCCGAATTCCGTTTAAGTAAGCAAAAATATTTACTGGTAACTTTTGTTATCCTTTAAATACTTGACGATAAGTAGTATTGAAAAATATTTCAGCATTAAGAAACAAAATGTCTCATCGGCTAAGGTAGTCTTAGTGTACTCGTACACTTAAAGTGCAGCAGAACTGTTAAAAAACTCAATGTTTACTGATTCACATTTTTATGATATTACATTGATACAAAGTTTTATTGACAGCACTTTTTCTCTTCCGAATTACCTCCGTATTGATAGGCAATGGCGTATTTTTCCATCTCGATGTCAGGTCTCGTGTTTTCAGGATTATGGGAAGCGTTTGGGCAATGTTCGCCTTGATATTCCTCGCGATCTACACAGCGAACTTGGCTGCTTTCATGATCACACGCGAGGAGTTCCACGACTTGTCAGGACTTGAAGACAAGAAGGTAGGTCCTTCGTGATAGAATAGATTTCTTTACCTTGAGATAGAAATATACTTTCTCAATTTTCAAATTAGTTGTAATGCCTGAATATATAAACATTTGTGTACGAAAGGATAAAACTAGAAAAGCCCTTCGAAAATGCGATTCTTTGATTCACTGCTCAGTGGCGATTGAAAAATAAGTTGGGAGAAAGGCACAAAAAGGCTTTACTACGTGGGATTCCCATACTCAGCGAGGTTACTTCGATTGAGGTGTAAATTCAGGCAATACATAAATTGATGATAATCCTGCAATAGCTGCAGCTATGATGTACGGCTAAGTATCAAAAGATATCTCATATAGCTGAGTAATATTGCATCGCAATTGTACGTATTCCATTTTTCGTAGCAATAAGTTTAATGTCATATAACAGACTAATAACAGAGTATGTAATTTTTTAACCCGAGGTGAAAGATTATCATGTACCAAACATCATAAATGGTGATGGCGTTGTTAAAGAGAGTGAACACTCAACAGGTGCGGCCAAGTGTAGGGCATGAATGGTCTTTTGCAGTCTCCTTCTTTTCTTATGTTCTTATGTTCATAATAAATGCCAATTCCGGACTTATGTAGTTTACAAGCATAATTCTCGCAACAATAAAAAGAATGTAAACCCTATTGACTGCTAGATTACCACAGTGAATATGCAGCAATGATAATCTATTTTGGTCACTATTTAAACACAAATCCCTGCGGACTGGTTTGGCCTAAAGTTACAGAATGAGTTAAAAAATACCTATCTCTTATCCGACTAAGTTCCGATTCATGGCAATTTGAGATCCGATATCAGGTAAGCGAGTGTGCTTGCTGAGGTTGAGCGCTTTAGGATGTAACTTTACTACTACTACACACAAACCGGCTAACACGTGCAGATTCTTCCCTCGACCAATCGTCGCCAATCAAAGAGCACTCTTCTATTTAGCCCTACGCGCCCCTCCAATCTTGATTGACTGCCTACGCCCGGCTAGCTTCACCCGAACTCCTTTAATTTAATCAGGATAATAGACCCGCACGCATTTGTCAACCACATTTATTTGAAGCCTTGTCTCATCAACGAAAACGACATCCTAAGAATCTAGGTTCTTGCTAACTCTTCAGAGAGCAAGACACACTCTTTTCTGGCTTTCATCACTTTCATTCATTCTTATATAACCACTTTACTCCATTACAGTGGACCTTAAATGAGAGTATTTCTTTTATTGTTCTGTCCTAAATTAATATTTCGGCCTAACTTCACCACATTCACCTGTCTTAGAGGTTTGCTGTCCTGTTGGGGAAGCTGCTACTTACTCATAGCGTAAGTAAAATTATGCCCCTCACTTAAAAAACCATAATTTGAGGCTCCGAGGAAAGCGGATTTGAGAAATAACCGCTGTAGAATTCGTGGTTATAGAAGTCTTGAAAAATGGGACTACACTATAACATCTGGATGTTCGAAACGACTTACCCTTTAGGGCAGATTAATACCACAAAGGGACTTGAAACCGTTTATTTGTACACTGATAGCAGTATCGATAACCAAAACCTGAAAGGGCATCATCCGGTTGACTCAACCACCACCTATCAAAATGTTCACCTTGAGTCTTCCATCAAGTAGTTCCAACCCAGTTTTATTTATTAAATCACCTATCATTTCACCCAAGGCAATAAATATACCGGACAGAAAAGACCTCAAGGGACTGGGGAGAATTTTCACTAAACTTATATAGCAAATTATCGGATACTTCTTCCTATGTAAATTATAAACAGTTTGTCAGAGATTCTCAAATTAGAAATCACAGGAAAACGAAAACAAACGACAGGGGTAAAACGTCTCTCAGAAGGCCTAAATAGTGATATGGAAAGAGACGAGAGGATCTCGCTCAGGTTCTTTGTGGGACAGACAAAGCCTACTCGAGAACTTCTACTGCATTCTTTTTATTCAGATATTGGAGTCATGGTGATGAGACTGAAAGTTCAATATAAAGGCTTTGTTGTGCTATGTGATACGGAAAAAGATCTTGACAAACTCCTTAGCCTAAACGCCACAAAGAAACTCAAGAAGATTGGATCAGCCAACTGAACGTCCCATGCCGTCACGACCAAAAGATCGGTTGGTGATCTGCAGACCCCTCCATCACTGGATAGGGGCCCACACACAAGAAGAAACTTAAAAAGAATTTTAAAAAATCAATCAAGGGCAAATCTTGAATAATTTATTAAATTAAAATAAGTCATAATAAGAACACATGCATATGTTCAGATGATGTTCAAGGAAATAGAAATGGCCATAAAATCTTCGAGACAAGGACACACGAAGATTTCTCCAGTCCAGATAGAGTGGATAACAGTGATCTCTGCCCAGGTCTTTTTCAAGGGTTACGCACTGGATCACCACACCACATGGCAAAGCATATTTCAAGGATAATGTGTTCTGAGTGCGCAAGGCTCGAACACAGGTGGGAGGAATGTTATTGCAAAAGAAAGAATTGTCTCAACTGTGGAAACCAACAACTTACTCTCGCGATACCGTGCCGAATGAAGGACATATTACTAAAACAAAAAAAAAACGCGATGATCAAAGAAAAGAAAAAAGGAAAGACAATCACATACGTGGCAACAATAAAGACCATTCCTGAACAAAAAACGGTCGTGAACATCAAGGGCATTATGAGACCTGACAATATAGTGTGCCTTTTACATGCTTACTTCAAGAACAATGGATAAATTCCATTGCGGTTCAGTGATAGCTACCATCTGTTAAAATTTCAAGGCTTTCGATGACTCCCGAAAAAGGGAATAAACCAACAATCAAGAAACCAAGAAACGTCGGCACAGGTAGAAGCACAGAAACAAAACAGAGTAACAGGGTGTTTTAAATGGTACTACGAATCAGATCAGGGTAAGACGGATATCAACAACGTGCCTAAACAAGGACTGGAAATTTCAACAAAGTCTTGCTTTATCTAACCCATCAAAGAATATATGGAAAAAAAATGATCAGGCCATGTAAATTGATCGACAAAGTTACAGATGAGCAAACCAGGCAAATCAAGCAAACAATAAGATGGAGCAAGCCGTAAGCTATCTTAAAAACATCAAGAGTTTTAGTCCATATACACCTAAGACAAACTATAAAACAATCGGAACCCCCACATAGAAATAGAACGAAGAAATTAAAACATAAAAGTAAACATAATAAATATAGTGAAAGAAATCTAACAACAGAGACAGATACGTATATCTAAGAAATTTGAGAACATAGATAGTTAACTTAATATGAAGAAGAATTAACACAATTTGGAATAAATATCGATCTGAGAGGTTCCAAAATAAATATAAAATGGAACGAAAAGTGGGGAGGACAAGATAGCCAATGATAGAGAGATGCAAAAACGATTTCGGAGACATTGCTTAAAGATCTTTTCTATTACTCTAGAAGAGCTTGAACACTACAAGGTACCATTCGACAACAAATAGCAACAGGAAAATAAGGAATAGCCCAGACTCACACCATACTCCCTGGAAAATGGAAAACTGTGACAAAGGAATAAAGGAATATTCCTTACACTCTAGGAACTCACGACATTTAAAAAACATCTAAATTAAAGGAGCGAGGAATAAGTGGAATTACGAGGCAGCTCATTCAAAACGAACCAAACACTATACACACAAGAGTAATAAAATCTCCACTGCATGTTTAAAATGATAAAGTTCTAATCCATGTTAATGACCGCCAAGGTGATTTTCCTACCTATTCTCAGCAAATCCAATAATCACATCGAAATCACCAGACCTATCTCACTGTTGAATTTTATCTGAAAACCCATCGAAAATCTTCTGAACGAAAGATTAATGAACCACCTAGAAAATAACGACATGCAGAACCTACAACAGCATGGATTCAGAAAACAACGAGGTACAGATACTGCCCTGGAGCTCATAACTAAACAGATCGAGATCACAGTCGAATTGGCAAGAGGCAACACAGTGAAAATAAAAATCCGCGATGTTGCCAAAGCATTTGACAAGGTATGGGTTGCAAGGCTTAAAATAAAACTGACAGAACTCCATTCGAGAACAACCTCACGTGAATCATCTGTAACTAACTAAAGCAAAGAAAAGCAATAGTCAACATCAACCAGTACACCGGTCAGTCGTTCACTCTAAATTTGGGTTTCCCCAATGAGCGTGCCTTAGCCCAACTCTCGGCACTCTCTCAAGCAACCAACCTATGACTAGGCTATGTATATTCAACTATCGAACGCCATCTGAGTTATTTCAATCGAGTAGAAAGTACAACGAATGGCCCTCGAAATAATAACGTCAGTGATTTCGAAAAAATTAACAAAATATAAACAAAACAGATAAATTAAAAATAACACTATTAAACAGAAATAATGCTCATAGAATAATCGCCGACAGCGTAAGTATCCGTACGCCAGAGATGAAAAAGTTACCGGCCTTAAAATAACAAAGAACGGATATAATACGCAGAATAAAGAAAAGCGTAGAAAGGCAAAAAGTACTCTCATTATTCTTAAAACGTTTAGAAGCTTTACCGAGCGTAATAAAAGAAAGGTTACCTCACCCTCGTACAACAAATCTTAGCCTACCTAATAGTTCTAATCCATGCAATATCTAAGACAAAACCACCCAAAATGGAGTCCAAAACTAAGCGACTCTATTTTTAATCATCACACCCAGATATGAATATAGCTCTTTCCTTGAACTTCATATAAGAGCAAACCTAAAACCCCTAAACCAAGACCTAGAAGAACACGTCCAGAAAATATGGGGCAAAATGGCTGTAAACTACCGAAAAAAATTTAAATAATATAGTACCAACGTAAAAGAAACAACGTTAAACTTCAAAGAAATGTTTAAAAGTAGCAGAATATAGACCTTAGAAGGAACTAAATTAAACAAGCTTCAAAAAGGCAAGGTATGCAAGTGCAAACGAATAAAAGCGAAACAAAATATAAATGAAATAAAGGGAATAGTAGGTATTCTACTAAAACCTCATCAATCTCATTAGCCGTAACATATCTATCATATTGCACCATATTTCTATTTCCCCACACACATTTTCATCAATTAGATCATCCCACTCCACTCTATTTTTGCCTTATTCCATTGCTATTTACTTTAAGGGCAAAATTAACAAGGATTCTTATTTTATCTCATTGAAAAGTTTTACCTCAGTGTTGGTGGTGCATATCAATGACACTCATTGGGTATCGTGGCTTCATGCCAGTGGACGGTATGGGTATTCTTCCTTCTTTCGATTTGTTGCAACTTTTCAAATGATTTTTTTACAGAGTAAAAGTTTAGTGTAAATGTAGTATTTCCAGATGACGAAATAAAATCACTCGTACAAATGTAAGAAATTTACTTATGAACTTTAAAATTTACCTCAAACTTTAAGTTACTATGAGAATCGAGTTATTTCAACATATTTACATATATGTATGTGTGCCAAGAAAGGTTGAGAGGTTGAAATAACTTTTCTTATTTTTTAGAATTTCTCTAGTCATGAGAACTCATCTATAATAGCTAAATAGCTAGAATAAAAGGTGAAGGCTTAACGCATTGTCGCGCCAATTTTGCAGCTTCAGAATCCAACGACACAGAAACCTTCGTTCCGGTTCGCGACGACGCTTCATGGAAACACGGATGTGGTCATGAAGAAATCATTTCCAGAGATGCACGCCTATATGCGTCAATTCAATCGCTCAAATGCGCTTGAAGGGGTCAAAGCAGTTAAAAAAGGGTACGTGATAAAACTACTTTCATAAAAAACTGTATATTTACTGAGTTAAATTGGATATGGGGCAACTTCATTATACTATAAACCCGCAAGGGGGGCGATGGGCGAGCAGGGCTAAATGATCTTAGACACCTAAACCTTGCAGCCATGTTACGCCATCTTCCCCTTAATGTCTATCATGCAAGGGAAGGTCCAGTTAGAACATAGGTCAGGATACTGCACCTGACAACTCACAACTCGAAAATTGGGGTCCTTCCTGGCCCTAATCCTTGTGGGAAGATCTGAAGGTATATGTTACACATTTTCACTCCCTCTATTTTCATCACTTTCTTTACAGATTATATACATTGTGTGGGAGATGATTTCGTTACTTTTCTCTTTACGTTAAAATGAAATTATATGAAAAAAATCTTTATCGCGATGAAATATTTTAAAGATTATAAGCTGCTATTACACCTACCACACTTGTTAAATCTTGAAATAAAATTAAAGGCCCGTATTACATATAAATCTTTATTTACAGATATGACAATCGCTTTAGCAGATACACCTACATATGTTGGTAAACAAGCTGTCCTTATAGCTGCATGTTCTATGTATTCTATGAGTCCTGATATTGGCTTAAGCCTAAAAATTGAAGTTATCTTCGACCCACATTTCCGACTACTTTACCTTAGCCCAAACCTAATCGACCAACCAACCACTGGACTATCATATTTTTAGTGAATTTTAAGGTAATATTCTCAAGTAAATGTATCACTCTCACCACCAAAACCCCTGTGGTTGTCGTACACTATAAATCATGAAGTCATCTTTTTAACAAAACCCCCCAAAGAACGCAGCTGAATTGAAACGAAACTTTGATATCTTTTTCTAATTATCTTAAAAATTGTCACTCAGAAGGGATGTCCTTCGCAGGGTGTTACTCTGTGGGACCTGATACACTCGGTACCTTTGCCCGTACTTAGCACTAGTTACTTAAATTATTATTATTATTTGCTATTATTATGTATCATAATTATTGTGTATTACTCCAAATTAGGCATTATTATTGTGTATTATTATCATTATGTATTATAATTTTTTGTTAATAGTAGTATTAATTTTATTATTATTATTAGTAGTAGTAGTAGTAGTTGTTGTAGTAGTAATAGTATGTTAGTATTATCCCCTTAACATTTACTACAACATTTTGTACCAGGAGGTCTGTTCCCAGCTGGACAGATTTCGGTTCTGTAGCCATGGTGCCTTGGTGGACTGCGTGCCATCCTAGGATCAACCAACGGCAGGGTATAATAGTTGATAACCCACCTTCGTCGTTAGTCAACCCGCCTATATCTACCTCTCTTTATTACATACTTTTATACCGCTTTCGAAACTTGCTATTTTACCCACAGAGGTTCTTGTTACCCCGTGCACTTACATACGTACTTATATGAGACTCAGTCGGATAGCAGTGCATACTGTGAGCTCCCTACCTATGGTGTCTGTTGGGACATCGATTCTGCTCACCTTCCTCCAGTACACATAAAAGGTGGCTACGTCCGCAGCATCCTTAATGGTTAAAGTTCTATGACAATTTCGCTTAAATCGCGGGATGAGGTGCCAAAAACCTGGACCGATTATGTGAAAATGATGACATTCTGGAATTTTCTAATCCTATGGAGACTTTTCTATTAACCTAAGGAAGCTTCACCCTACCTAGGTGTCAGGGAGTAGAATGTAATACGAGACACTCCTTCAACCAGTGGAGCGGCTTCTCTTTAAAATCCGCATCCGGGAATGTGGCTTCCTCTTTGCAATCTTTGGAGCTACACTCTGTGCTTTTTCAGGGGTCCGTCCAACCCTCTTATACCGGATAGGAAGCTTAATCCTCTTTTAGGCCTACAGATGACAGCCCCCCATCCCCTTATGTGGGGTCTTCCATGAATTACTCCATCTCCCGACCAATGCGAGTCCCCCATTTTCTCTCACAGAAGAATGCCAAGCGATCAGTTAGGTATCCCCAAACCGACCACTCATGGTGGGAGCGACTATATAAGGCCAACAACCTTAGGAAGCAAGGAAACGCAAGGCCCATCGGGCTCTGCCCCCTGCAGTCGGTAAGTTATGTATTTGTAAATTACGGAAGTTCGAGCGGCTCCTCCTCCTCTCTTCCTCGATGGAGGTACCTCGAATACGATCGGTAATGCCTTGTGGTGGGATGTCCATATGGAGCTGCCTCTCTGAGCTAGACAAAATCCCAAAGGTAACAAAACCACGGATGGAGGATCTTCCCTGTAGACGATCCTGATCTTAGTTACAAATAACGAAACTAAATTCGACCCTGAGCAAGCTTGACTTTCACTAGGCTCGGGCCCCTGAGGAATCCAAAGGAGAGGAGTTACCTCATCCCTGAGGTAGTGACGTATTAACAGCAAAAACCAACTTTATCTTGTAAAAGGATCTTGCTGAGGAAGTTCTGTTCGGCCTCTGGGCTACTTCAATAGGTCGAGTCTAATGAAGTTATTCCACACACTCCTCTCCTAAAAAGAAAAGAAGTAATAGGAAGACAAGGAGCACTAAAGGCTTAAATCCCTTCACGGGAGCTCCGTGAAAAGACGGGTCTGGTGCCGCTCCTGCTATTGAACAGGTGAAGATGGGTACCCCGGGTCCAGAGGACTCTTCGGGTCAGGGGACAAACCAAGACCAAATTCGAAAGTGTGCTGTGCTGATACTTGATTAAGTCGTGACCCATCAATGAAAGTCTACCCGGCGTTTTCAAGCCCGGTAGCTTGAAACGCTTTCTGGTTATTCGCTCAACTGATGACAGCAGGTTGGATAAGGCCAATATGATCGATCAGAAGAGAGGAAAAGCTAGCCTGATTAGTTGAAAGCCCACATATCCCTCCAAGGCGGCTGCAAAGATTAGTGCCTTTCGAAAACTTAATGACTCGCTAGTGAGTGTGACGCTGCACTCTACCATTAACTTCGTGAAAGGAGTGGTTTACGTGAGGGAATTCGTGGACTACGTGATAGATGATATCACATTAGACCTGGCTAGAGCATAGAGCATAGAGCGGTCAAATTCGTACGTGCAGTGAGAAAAATGGGAGGGCACTCGAGACCCAATCCTACACTCTTCGACACGTTCGACCGTGACAGGCTTCTTAATTCGGTGCATGGAATTTGATATCGCTACCGCTCTTGAAGCCATTCATGCTACTCCTACTGAGGTGCTACTACTGCTACCGCTTCCGCCATACGAATCGCTCGTGTTTCCTTGAAGTTTGTATAAGTTGTCCCAAGGCGATATAGGATAAGTCTCCATCAGGTATGGCAAAATGTGTCATCCTTAGCTGATGTCAAACGTGCTTATGCCGCCTAGAGACGACATAAGCAGTCTAACTCCCGAAGTGGTGTCATTTCTGGTTCTGCCCAGGCAAGGGGTCTGTTTCCATGCCCTATCCTCCATTTTTATAGTGATTGGGATTCTATCAGGCGCTATATCTGTCTTTGCTGCCAAACTGGTTTAAATACACAGATAAGTACTGGAAATAACGCGTCTTGCCGGGTTCAGAGACCTGATTGTCATTTTTAGCGGCTTACAGAGTACCCTGGGTTCAGGAGATGTGGGAATTATGGCTAATGAACGATAAAGAGACCGCGAGGACTAGGCAACAAGACTACCGACTACACAGCGGTAATCATGCCATCCCTCCTGGCTGCTTAGCAAAGAGGACAGGAGACGGTCGATGGGTACCTAAAGCTGTGTGCCATTGTGATGCGACTGTTCACTTGGGCCTACCTCTGTCGTGGTATGACCAGGTGTGCACCGTTTTACGCACACTGGCCTACTTGCTGACCAAAATTAAGGCTCCGGGGAGCTAGGGATGGTTCTAAGAGTTCTATGAATAAACAGTTGCTAGGCCAAGGAATATTCAAACACGGCTAAAAAATTATACTTTAATAGGACTAAAGATTATATATACATATAGGCCAAGTTAAATGGCAATACAATTAAATATTAACGGTTCACTGCTAAGATGATTAACACTATCAATTAGGTTTAAACGGAGGGATAATTAATTAAGAAATGATTTTACAATTATGCATGTTCTAGAGCAAAGGGGCCCATTGAGGTTCTACACGGTTAAGGTAGGATGAGCGTGACGACGCGGATGTTAAATCCATTTTACCTTGATGTGCGGTGAGTAGTAACAGGTATGTAAGTTCGACCTTGAACTTGTGGGCGTCTCACGGGACACTCAATCCAACTTCGGGAGACAGAAGTGGGGGAGCCTCTTATCCTTAAGAGGTAAACAGAGGGTGCTACGGGGATTGGCTTTTCCGATCCGTAAAAATCCGAAGACGTGGTGAAAAGGGTTGAAGCGCGCCTAACTATCTCCACGAACAACACTGAGTGACGACTAGCTCTTCCTTGCCTCTTCGACAATCACTGAATTTTTCTCTGCACGAGAATGTAGTCGATTCCCTCTCGACTACGAATACGTTAGGACTAACGTACTGGTCCGTGGCTTTAGACACAATCTGCCTCTGAATTCAGACTGTCGAATATATACCCCGAAATTATCTAGACGGGAAGAGAGATTTATCGCCAACAGACTTCCTTAATCGCGCTGAGTCGCCATAAGGTTCTATAGCACAAAGTCACGATGCCCACTTTATGGTCTTTCCATTGTTATAATTTTTGCATTATATAGGGCAGACGATTTTAGAGCGGTCAACGGCGAACTGGGGAAGTTAGGAGGGGAGTCATTCCTTCTCTCTCTCATTCTTCCACAACCCCCTAATGCTGCGACTGCTTTAAATCAATTTCTCTTTTCTTCGAATTGGAGACACACATAAGCTGCACCACCACTTAAGTGCGCTAATTGCGTTGTCCTTCAGACTGTTCATCCCATTCTTGTTGAGAATCCCTGACTGGATGATCTTCGCTGACTTTTTTTTTCTTTTAATCAGGACGGATTCGAGTATAAAGACTTGTGAAATATGTTGTTCCGCCCAGGAGAGGCGAGCCTATCCCTAATGCCAGAGCGTGTTGTTTTCTTCCTCTTGCTTTTTTGTTTTTTTTTACTTTCTCTATGTTTTTCAGTTTATTTTTTGTTGTCTTTTGCATTTTTTTTAGCTAGTTTAGCATTAGGTTGTAAGGTGACTACAGCGACATTTGCCGTAGTGGGCACTCGCCTGCATGGCTTGGCCACTTAATAAAAAACAACCACGTGGGATCACATAGGGTGATCTCTTGCACAGAAAATATACTCAGAAAATTTCCTGTGCAGACTTTCTACTCGGTCGCAAATACATTCAGAAAGAAAGGTCCAAGTTTGCAGACAATGGACTCATAACGTTTGACAGTGTTCAGTTTACTCCCAACCCATCTAATGCCGATTCAGCTTCAGAATCTTACTGCTACAATCGATAAACTTATTTAAGCGTAGCAGTATGGGGAATTGAGTCAATTTTCATAACAAGGAGAGCAAGAAAGAAAAAGGCGACTGATTTTCTGAGGAAAGGACAAGGATTGGTCAATCGCAGACAGGAACAAAGTTTTTCTCGGCTAAAACACACTTCTAACTGTTTAGATTTCTGGGAGATAGATCGCCCAGAGTGGTAAAGGGGGACGCTAAAAAGCACTAAATTGTGACAAGAGTGATGAATCCTGAGACTATCCACAGATGTGGCTGCATCTCATCCATGGCAATTATCCCTAATATCTTTTACGCTAAATACCACTATGAACAGAAATCGTATTAGAATCTCCTCCTAGAGCACTTCTTAACGACGATGAAAGTAGCAGTTTTGTGATGAAACGTATTTTAGCATGATGGAGTGCCATATCTTTAAGTACAAGTGATTAAAAATGGGTCAAACATCAATGCATTGAATTATTTTCGCCGTGGCCTAAAGTCCCCCACAACCTAAATCCGATCGAGCGGTGGAAAAGCAGAAGCCCACATACTATGACAACCTCTGACCACTGTTAGATTTAAAATGGGACATAATCGCTTGCTTTATATCTAGCATGCCAGAGCGAGTTGAAGAAGTTAAATATAAGAGATGAATGAGATATGCTGAATGATAACTGATAAATAAACTTATTTTGTAGTGTAATGCATTATCGTAACATATAAAAATAATATTAATTATTTTGCCTGCTACTTTAAAATTATGATATCGAACAGCAATATGAAGAAGTGATGCATAGAAAGCACAAATTTTGTATAGCTGCTAAACATTTGGCTAAATCTGTAACGCTATCTGAAAATTTAGGTTGGTCTCTTTATTCAACTGAAAACAATATATCGTTTATCTCAAAATACATTCCAAATCACGTCTTTCATGGTGCAAGGGTAAAGATTATTTACACTAAAAATTCAACCTCTCATAAGTCTTAAAGTATGAGTTATGTAGGTATACGTCTTAGCTGAGTGGAAACAACTACAAACAATAGAAGATTGATGCTCGGCTTCGAGTAGGCCTTGCCTCATATTGTATCAAACAAATGATACAGTAAATTTCTATATTAATATGTAGTATTAACTCTTAAATTTGATAGAATTACATATATTAACTAAAACATCTAACTATACCTGAAAGTTCTGTGGAAAAGACGTTTTGTTCTTGATAACAATGTGCAAAAGTTTGTCTAGCAAACAGAGCTGGCAATGATGAATCTAACTAAATTTATATGTGACCACCCTTCTTTAGCATGTTTCCATAAACCATTAATTGCACATGAAGATAAATGCTAAGAACATATTTGAGATAATAGCATACGATATTTTGTTTAGTTCCAACTTGGTTTTCTCCTAAAAGTAGTTGACATGTACAAACAGTTCCCCACAAATGCACATTTCATCTGATTTCATGTTAGAAAATATTTTCCATCGGTAGAATTTCCCCTTTCACTCTATCGTCTATATGTCCTTTATCCAGTGTCAATCACTCACTATTTTCTCTATTTTTAACGTTTCTGGGTATCCCATTTATGTCTTAGGAAACAAACACATTGGGAAAAGAGACACCATTTTCTTCCTCGAGCTAGGGAGAGTAAAGGCAAATTAATAGTCGAATCAAACCAAGGTACACAGCTTGGTCTGAAGGCTGTTGGGCTTCTGTTCTCAGAGAGGGAATTCTACCATCATTTCGATATGAAAGATCGAATAGGGAGAATAGAATAAATGTTTTTTCAGAGTTTGTGTGCGCGAGGACTGAATGTCTCACTTTGGATAGGGTGTTTCTTTTTTAAAAGGATACAGAGGAACTACGGTAGCAAAAGGATCCATCTACTCTGCATAGTTACTTCTCAAAACGATCAAACTGGACATTTTTGCTCGCAGAAACCCACTCTAACAGTTAAAATGTCACATTAAAGTTCAAAAACCACTTAAATTAACTGACAGAAAGGTACTCAAATACGGAACCTAAGTTAGAGGCAACTTTTAAAATTAACGACGGCTTTGCCCTGAAATTGCTTCCTGTGTAATTGAATATATTTTAATTTTCAAGATGCGTTAATCACTGCGTGAGCTGAAAGTACAAATGTATTTTGCCTAGAGTAGCCTGGGTAGAGCTAAGGATGAGAACTGTGGTTGCGTATCGAATTTTAAACCAGAGGGAATTGCTTTCCTGAGACCTGGGTTTGCTAATCACTGAAAGATCGAGCCCAATTAAATTCATAATACATAAAAGAAACGCGGAGATATTTTAAAACTTAAAAATCATAATATTAGCTATAAGTGTAATTCAAGTAAATTTGAAAAATATAAAAAGGGTAGATTTAAATTCTTTTAAGCTTCAAACTTTGTCATGATTTGAACATTGTCCTGATGTGGAAATTGTTCCTAGTTGATTTCTGCCTTCCCTCTATAGTTTATATGCCCTTTTTTCGTGTGATAAGGAGATGTGTTTCCTAGCTCTGGTCTGGGAGCTAGAGTCCTGTTAGACAGTTACACACATTCAAATAAAGAGTGTCAAGAATCACAATTGGAAAGATACACATGTTTTATATTGCTAGGCAGCCTTTTTCTCACAGTAGAAAGGAACCGTTGCATCCGTTTCTTTAGCCATAGCATCTCACCTCGCCTTTTTTAATTGACTTCCCCCCTCTTAAGTATGAGTTTTAAAGTAGTTGAGACTTAACGGTGAGTTAACTTAGATGCATTCAGGTATTATGGATCAAAGTGATTAATTTGAAAATTACTTCAGAATTAAAATTTGAATCTCTTTAATGAAAGATGGAAAGGATCCAATTATAAATTTTGATCACTCCCATTTATGAAAGTATGAAGCATATTCATTTCATTTGACTATAATAAATAATAGCATTTTTCTTTCCGAACAAATTTTCATTAAATGAGTATATAAAATGAGAGACTGAGGATTCGTTTGTCTTTAGATTTTTCTTCTTACAACTTTATAACTCTTAGTGAATAATTAAAGTAGTCTTGTGAAACGCAAACTTAAAAAATAGGAATTTGATCCTGATTTTAGAGCAAAGATTGACGAATATCTCCTTCGATGTTTCAGGGAATTGGATGCTTTTCTCTATGATGCCACTGTTCTCGAGTACTTAACAGGACAAGATGATGAATGTCGGCTGCTCACGGTTGGGTCTTGGTTCGCGCTCACTGGCTATGGAGTAGCTTTTCGCAGAAAATCCAAGTACATCAAACTATTTAATCAACAGATCATGACATACCATGAAAACGGTGGGTCATTTTTTTCTTTCTTTTTAGAACCTTTTCAATATGGTCTAAACAAATGATAAAAAACTTTAGTATAATACAACAAATGGAAAACATAGGAGTTTATAGCAAGAAAAGTAGCTGATAATGGAGTGAATTTTTATAAAAAGGTAGCAAGAACAAGAGTGTTTAGCCAAGACATCCTGCCTAAAAATATTAAGAATATAAATAACCTCAAAATCGGTCTATTTAAAATAACTTTGACTGCGATTCATGCCATATGTGGCGAAGATAAAATTAGATTACTCCTATTGTTTTATAAGGTATCCTCCTTAAATTTCCAATCATTAAAAGTGTTATTGCAGTATTTGGTTCAGGAAATTTAATCTCTCTGTCTATGTGAGAAAACCAATTTAAAGTTTTAAATATCCAGTAATATAGATTTGTATTGGCATGTTTAAAAAAATATACTAGTAAAGTAATTTATGCTTCCAATATTCACTATTATAATACTAATAAAATATTTGACTATATATCAAGTAATTCTACAGATAAGCATACTTTTAAAAAAAGCGTTACCTTAAATCTACTCTATTGGCCAATCTGAATTCTATGTTGCTATTTATTAGGCGCGCAAAGAAATATTTTCCGAGTTATTAGAAATTAAATGTAGTATTTTCAAAGATAAAGCTGTTATTCTCCACCGTTATATCGCCATAAGCCCAAAATGAAAAAAGAGATACATTGAAACGATTCAAGAAATGCATATTAGTAACGATGATGCTAATTGAACTAGGATGTAGAGATTACGGGTAGTTAATTATTTAAACATCTTTAGTTTTAATCTTTCGAATTACAAAAAGTAGTACAAGCCATGCCAAGGCGTGTTGCTAAAATAAGTTTCTTGATTAGTTCCTTTCGGGAGGAATAAGGCGCACAAATCCTAATAACTTACTAAAAACTAAACGAACCCACAAAATTTAGTCTAGCCGAAAACAAACTAAAATTATTAACCTATTTAAACCCCCATCTAACCTAAGCATTATTGCGGGAGAAAAGGTTCAAAACAAGCTATCAAAGACAGGATTGCTGCTGATCTATTTTTCGTTGAAATCGTATTGATAGGAATTTGGATTCTAATAATACTCAGGAAGATTCCAACATGATCGCTCTTGAAGATGACTTCTGGTTTTAGTAAATAATTAAAGATGGTTGGAGGTTGGCTAGGCAAATTTCTGATTTAATAGCTAAAAGCTCTCTGACAAGTGGGAAGTTTGGGCCGAGACGTTGGGTGAAGTTTCTTTCCAATAGCGTGTATAATTGTCATCCTGTTTAATTAGTAGTTCTTGATCCGTATTCTTGACATCGGGCGTTAATGTCACCGAGGAGGTAAAAATTCGTGTCACAAATAAATACAGATTCTGATTGAAATTCCTATATTGTCGCATCAAGATATCTTTACTTGCTGATTATTATTATTATGATTATTTGTGAGTTGAAGGCAGATTCAGGAGAATTGTGCACTCTCCCTACCATATAATATCATATAATACCATTTAATATTATATAATATTATATTATAGCATATAATATCATATAATATACTTACAATGAATAAACGTTTCACCGAGCGCCCCCGATAGTTTAGGCGCAGGCAAGAATGACCGATAGTTATGAGCGAACAACGTTGTGGCTGCAGAAACAGATTGACTGTCTTTTAGATACAGATGTCTGAAAAGGAAGTTATAGGTAAATAATTAAATCTCGGTGGTTAGTACACAATAGCAATTATCTTCGCCCTGAACTTCAATTCCACTTTCACTGAAAGGTAAGTTTCGTCAAGGCTACCAAGCTGGCGATATCTGGTATTTTCCTGATCGCAATTGCCGTTCCTTCGAAATGTTTCACTTTATAATTTGTTACTATTATCTTTTTATTCCATATTTTCAAGCAATTGCTTTCCTGGTTCCCAGATTCTTCTGAGATAAGAATTATGCCCGCGTCGATCTGTATCGAAATGTTAAGAGAGTTATTTTTGTAGTCCAGAATATGAATATCCATTTGTTCCTATGTTTACTGTTCTTGGATCTCCGCTAAGATGTGGTTTTACTTTTGTTTCCATTGTGCTTCTTTGTTTCTTTTTCGTGGTCGGCTTCCTGGATTGGGGTTTTAGCTGCCAGTATTTGATTTCCCCAGGTGGGGACATCTAATGGTTAATCCATATATTCGTTAAAAAATTCACGAAAGTTAACGCTAAATCGTTAACTTTAATTATAATTTTATTGTTAACAAACAATTTTAAAAAAAAATTTTCTTCTAAAACCACTTGAAAGAAATGCCAAAACTATAAAATATAAAAATTACTCAAATTATAAAGGACCCCAAAACAGAGAAAACAGAAAACTTTAATGAAAAAAGAAATCAGTATATAATTAATACTAATATTGTGTTTATTTAACGTGTTCTATGTTATCTCAATCCACACACCCATAATGGGACGTTGCCTATTGCTTAGTTCAGTGAAAAGATAAATAAAAGATGAAGATGCGAAGTGAGGAAAGAGAGGAAGAGACAAATATATATAGAGGGTGTTCGAGCAAAGTTTTACAGTTTATATAAAAGAAAATAAACCGTTGTCGTAGAATGACTCCCGACGATACTATATATAACACTATTCGTTGAGGGAACTTCCTTAATTATCTTTAGAGTGCGTTTTACTGTCTGGCGGCCGATATTATGTATCTTCAAAATGCTTAAGAAGTGGAACTGAGCTCAAGGATAATAATATTGCTATCATTAATAAAATAGAGTTTTATTAATAATAACTATAAACAAAACACAAAAACGGAAAATATTGACAAACAGAATGGAAAGGGTCGTGGAGACTCGGGCTAATCCAAGGATTTAAGGGATCAAAAAAAAAAGGTAAAACAAATATGGAGTTAAAGAGATGGGATGGTTCGATAAACCATTTAAAGCACAGGATAGAATTGACAAATAAGGGATCAATACTCAAAAGGTGACGCTTGGCTTACGTAACTTCATTAGGGTGCAGTGGAAGGTACTTGAAGGAATATTCGGTCCGCTGGCGAGTTCCAGCCGAAGGGGGGGGATAAAAGGATCCTGACGTGGCGTCTTGGAAAGGAGAACCGTTACTCGACGAACGGCTTGACGAACAATGGCTGTTCTAGGTTGTTCTCTGCTGAACAAAGGGGGGGGATGAGAACCGTCTCTTGTCTACGGGCTCAAGAACAATGGCTGTTCTAATGTTGTTCTCCTTTGAACAACAGGGGGGGGTGAGAACCGTTTCTTGGCAAAGGGCTCAAAACGAACAATGGCTGTTCTAATGTTGTTCTCCTTGAACAACAGGGGGGGATGAGAACCGTTTCTTGGCGAAGGGCTCAAAACGAACAATGGCTGTTCTAGGTTGTTCTCTTCTGAACAAAGGGGGGGGGGGGGTGAGAACCGTCTCTTGTCTACGGGCTCAAGAACAATGGCTGTTCTAATGTTGTTCTCCTTGAACAACAGGGGGGGTGAGAACCGTTTCTTGGCGAAGGGCTCAAAACGAACAATGGCTGTTCTAATGTTGTTCTCCTTGAACAACAGGGGGGGGGGATGCCTTGGGGACTTGGCGTCACTAAAGGCTTGAACCTTTGGCACTCAAGGAATATTGTCCTCCTTCTGGACAAGTGATGGTGAATCTCGAGGTCGAGGTCCCTTGGCGCACAAAGGGAGAGAGGGTCGTGGTGATGTTTCGCGACGAAAATCTGGATCTCCAATCTGATCTTAGTGGTAAAGTTTCCATATAAATAGCCAGGACATCTCCTTGGCGTGGGGGAGAATGGAGTGAAAGCTTGGAGGGAACGCACAGCTGGGCCGGAGAAAAATGCCTTATCTGTCCATAAGCCTAACTCGATCTGGCGAGGTCGGCGTATGGGGGCGAACGGGGGGGACGATAACCTCCTTGTTTAAACATTGACGTCCGGTAGCTGTTGATAAGACTCCAAGCCTCGAATCGAAGATGCACGTGGGCCTCCTCGAGGTTTTAACTAATATGGGATAGGAGTTGAATTTAACACAGATTCAACTCGTTCTATCACAACCGTCAATATCTCATACAAGAAATAAATGTATTTTAATTATTTTAGTTCACCCGATTATGGCTGGGAGATAGCATCTTACTCAAAAGAGCTACCTTTTGCTTTCATTACGCCATAGAGACGGCTCCAGAAGCTGTCGCATGCGTTCCTTACTCTCTTTTGGGGAAGATATTCAAAGAACTCTTGTTCTTGGCTGCTAGCTCGGCCTTGGTGTTGCATGCAGAGCTGTTGGTGTCTTTCTCAACCGCGTTTCACACATATTAATCAATTTAGAACGTATTAGAGGGTTCTACGAGGCCGGAAATTGGGTCTGAGTAATTCGTAGAAAATCTCCGACAACCACTTCTGATTGTCTTCGAGGCATGTCCTTTCAGAGGCAACCCTCTCCACCCATCATTAGACACAACTCTCAAGAAACTACACATGTGAGGCAGCACAGTATGGGGGAGCTTTCTCTGCATGATACGTGAAACGTCGCATTGATTAATTATAAGGAAACCATCTGTTGTTCTGGATATTTGGCAGCTGGTCATGGCAGAAGTTCCTTTGATCTGAGAAGAACCAGATCGTTCATGGTTCAATAAGACCCTTCAGCCTGTTCAGGACCTTTTCGACTTCGTTAAGCGGTTCTACTTTGCATTGGATGTCATAATTTGTCCATTAAGCCTCCTATACATTTGGTAGCGAATGTCCTCATTGAGAGCCAGATTCTTGATAGTGTCTCCAACACCCGTCTCTATCGCCAAAGCAGCGATTTCCTTGATCGAGACTTCCATCACCTTGTCTTGCTGTTGTTACATGAAATAGGGCATGCGACTCAGTCAAAATGCCTGCTTTTTTCCTTTGTGCTGACCACGCTTTCGTAGTCTCTATTGCATCGCATCATTTCAGGTATTATATACAGCAGTTACAGTGTTAACATAGAATTGAGCACGAGTCATGTTTTCGGCATTCATCTATGTCAGCTAACCTTTTCTCAACTAAAACTATGATTTGTATTCTATCAAACGCCTTTGATTGTTCACCGATATATCGTAAAATTTCTGAAAAATTGGGGCATTAATTATCATTAAATTTGTCTAAACATTCTGTATATATATTATAAGTCTAGGAAGGATTGGAGCTATATTAAGTGTCGTAGAATTCCCCCCCCCCATTTTGTTCTATCTCTAAGAGTGCTAAGAGTGTCTAATATATATTGATATTTTAAGAATATCGTAAAGAACAGAGCCGTTACCAAACACGTAAGGATATAAAAGAAACGCCCACTAATTCACAAAATAAACTTATATTTTACCTTTATCAATTGAATACATATCATTTATACATTGACTACAGCAATACTCTGAATATTATCTTAAACAAAAATTAATTAAATTAGTTTACCCTCCAAAGTTTGGTTAACGTTTTCTCTACACAAAACAATAATATAAGAATTAGGCTTACGGACTCATGTGGAGTTTAAAGGGCCTCGGAAATATTATTGACTCACGACGCGTGCTGGGTGTCCAGTTGTAGATGGGCGAAATTCCACGGTCGTTTTGGCGAGGGTAGCAGCTGGGGGGTCCACACGTTCTTTCGGGAGGGGAGGTGCATCAAGGACGAGAACCAATAAGGTGCTTTATGCAACACCTAGGCAGTCGTGGTCTCTCTGGCGAGAGTGAGTCGAACTTGTTTCTTAAATCAAGTTAACTTGGAGTGCGGTGCGATCACCGAGTAACGAGCTCGAGGAGGAGCTTTTCTCCTTTGTTACTTATTTCCTTATGGATGAGGACTGAACTCGGGGAGGGTCTTCTTCAAGGGCAAGGATAACGGAGGGGAGTTTCTCTGGCTAGAATAAATTACTTAAAATGTGGTGTGACCACCGAATAACGGGCTCGAGGGGGAGCCTTTTCCTTCTTCTTTTCTTAATTCCTCAAGGACGAGGAATACCCCTGGTGTTTAAGGTGCACCAGGATATGAGGAGTCTCTCTGGCGAGAGTAAGTTGAACTTACCAAAGCTAACTTATCGTTTGGTTTGATAACCAGGGACTTAGCTCGAGGATGAGCTCTTCTTAGCCCCTTAAGGTAGGTAGCCCTGCCTCTCTTGCAGGGTACTTCTTGGTCTGGCGAGCCAAGTACACTACCTCTCCAGTCTCGGTAGCTCGGTTGTGGATCCGAGGACTTCGTCACCTAGAGACTGACGTTTACTACCTTCTTCTTTTCTTAATTCCTCAAGGACGAGGAATACCCCTGGTGTTTAAGGTGCACCAGGATATGAGGAGTCTCTCTGGTGAGAGTAAGTTGAACTTACCAAAGTTAACTTATTGTTTGGTTTGATAACCAGGGACTTAGCTCGAGGATGAGCTTCTTCTTAGTTCCTTAAGGTAGGTAGCCCTGCCTCTCTTGCAGGGTACTTCTTGGTCTGGCGAGCCAAGTAAACTACCTCTCCAGTCTCGGTAGCTCGGTTTTGGATCCGAGGACTTCGTCACCTAGAGACTGACGTATACTACCACGATTTTCCTCAGAGTTCCTCATTTATACCTCGCACCCCCCACTGGGGGAGTGGTAAGGAGGGAGGGGCTTGAGGACGGCCCCAGGAGAGTTCTTTTTCCAAACGGTCTTTCCCACGAAGTCAAACATCGGCTCCTCGTTAGCCATCGAGATTGGGAGAAACCCGTCTCCAATTTCTTGTTCAACGCAAAACTAGATCTCACTCTCCTGGGGGAGATCTTACATCTTGACCTAAAGGGTCTTTCATGGCACCGAGTGGTGCCACACTGCGGTTAAGCACTGACCCGCCGATGCCTTCGACGTATGTCTTTGAGGTTTCTGCCTTGCGACTGCAACAAAAGTGGACGGGGGGGGAGGTAACCATTCCCCGACAACACCTCCCATCGAAGAATTTAATGGGGAGGGGGGATGCTCCCGGGACCTCAAAACAACTTACTTAACCTAGTCGAGATTAGCAAAGTTGTATTTCTTGAGCCCTCTCATACATTAAGTTTCCTTACACATGTACGCCCTCGCGAGCTTTTACACAGGCAATGTGTCGAACTAGACATACTCGATTTACAATTTTACAAAAAATTAAAAAACCTTAATTCGTCGATTACCTACAAAAAAAAACAACAAAACAAGCTACTTCCTTATCTTTCTAAGTTTTTTTTCGAGAACTTAAATCCCACCGATAAATATTAACACGTACAACAAATGAAAGCATGGTTTCACGCTCATTAGGTACTGAAATAACCCTAAATGGTTTTTCGTCTCCGCCTATAGAGCAGCTGTACTTTATCGGCTCCTTTGATGTAGCTGATCCTAAAATGGTGCTCTAAGACCAATACTTTACCGCGCCTGAGTTGGCCGTTCGGGTTATTGAGTCTACCCCAGTATGTTACTAAATGGTAGCGGTATTTCAACCTACTCGAATTACCCTTCTTATGGTACTTGACTACCTTTAAATCAAACATTATGGCTAGAGCGGCCTGTTGCAGTGGGGCATAATTGATGAGAACTTGAGTCCCACAGCTCTCCTTTAACCAGGTACACGGGAAGATCGTGTCTGGGTTCGATCTTTGGGGATCGAGAAAACTTTTCCCTGCGAGGTCGTTAATGGGCGTGGCGCTCACTACGACTTGGCGATTTAGTGGTAACTCCGTGGACGTTCCGTTCGGGGAGGAGACTACTAGGGGTAGGGGATACTTATCCGCTTCTACCATTTGATTAGTCTTACACGGGTGTATCGCAATAGCACCTCTTTCCTCCTTCCTTGTCAACTCATTTGACTCGATTCTCTTCGCCGGTAGTTCCTCAGGTACACCTGCTCGTACCTATACCCTCTCTTCTTCCGTGATAACCCCATTAGGCTGGGTTCTCCTTGTAGGTTCTTCCTTAGGTACTCCTACTGGTACCTCATTCCTACTTCCTACTTCTTCCATCGTTACCCCATTTGGCTGGGTTTCCCTCGATGGTCCTTTCTTAGGTCCAGGCCGAGCTCCAACTTCCTCGGCCTCTATGAGATTCTCGATAGGTGCTCTTTCGAGTGCGAGCAATCTTTCCTTTTCTTCTCTCTCTTCTCTTTCCGCTTGAGCACGTTCTTTTCCATCTGTATTCTTCTTTCATCTATTTCTTTTTCAATCTTTATTCTCCTCTCTTTCGACTCTTTTTCCCTCTTCATTCTCCTTTCCTCGGCTTCTTTTTCTGCTTTCGCTATTTCCTTTTCCCTCTGAGTTCTACTTTCTTCATCTTCCAGCTTTATCTTTAGTCTTCTTTCTTCATCTTCCATTTCTATCCTTATTCTGAATTCTCGTGCTTCTATTTTCAACAGTATTATTCTTTCGCTTGTTTTACATCCTCTCAGCATTCTTCTTTCCTCTCTTTCTAAATTCCACTGTATTCGGGATTCTTCACTTTTCCGGTTCATCCGTATTTCTATATTTTCCCTTTTTCTATCAAACTCTATTATTTCTTCTTCTTCTTCTCTTTGTATTCTCAATTCTTCAAGGATGTAGGCATCCATATCCTTTCCTTCAAATCCCAGAATTTTGGCTTGTTGGTAAAATCTTTTGACTGGATCCATTTCGTGTTGGTCCGTCGATTTTTCCTTTCTGTATTCTCAGGTAATTATGCCACCACTCACCAGGTAGCGCTCAGCATAACTTACTCTTAATCCCACTACTATGCTGATTGAAATACCACTCTAGACAAAAAATTTAACACTTGACCTACCAATTACCTTAAGATTGTTACCACCCCTAACTCTACCAATTTTCCTCTCGTCAATTATTCTCTTACTGCTGATATGATATTCCTTTACGTGTTGGCTCTTTCTTAATTTGACACTGCTGGGTTCTTTCTAATAACAACCTACAAACCTGACACCACTTTTATTTATGTCGTAGAATTCCCCCCCTTTTTGTTCTATCTCTAAGAGTGCTAAGAGTGTCTAATATATATGGATATTATAAGAATATTTTAAAGAACAGAGCCTTTACCAAACACGTAAGGATATAAAAGAAACGCCCACTAATTCACAAAATAAACTTATATTTTACCTTTATCAATTGAATACATATCATTTATACATTGACTACAGCAATACTCTGAATATTATCTTAAACAAAAATTAATTAAATTAGTTTACCCTCCAAAATTTGGTTAACGTTTTCTCTACACAAAACAATAATATAAGAATTAGGCTTACGGACTCATGTGGAGTTTAAAGGGCCTCAGAAATGTTATTGACTCACGACGCGTGCCGTGTGTCCAGTTGTAGATGGGCGAAATTCCACGGTCGTTTTGGCGAGGGTAGCAGCTGGGGGGTCCGCACGTTCTTTCGGAGGGGGGATGGTTCTTCAAGGACGAGACCCAATAAGGTGCTTTATGCAACACCTAGGCAGTCGTGGTCTATCTGGCGAGAGTGAGGCGAACTTGTTTCTTAAATCAAGTTAACTTGGAGTGCGGTGTGATCACCGAGTAACGAGCTTGAGGAGGAGCTTTTCTCCTTTGTTACTTATTTCCTTATGGATGAGGACTGAACTCGGGGAGGGTCTTCTTCAAGGGCAAGGATAACGGAGGGGAGTTTCTCTGGCTAGAATAAATTACTTAAAATGTGGTGTGACCACCGAATAACGGGCTCGAGGGGGAGCCTTTTCCTTCTTCTTTTCTTAATTCCTCAAGGACGAGGAATACCCCTGGTGTTTAAGGTGCACCAGGATATGAGGAGTCTCTCTGGCGAGAGTAAGTTGAACTTACCAAAGTTAACTTATCGTTTAGTTTGATAACCAGGGACTTAGTTTGAGGATGAGCTTCTTCTTAGCCCCTTAAGGTAGGTAGCCCTGCCTCTCTTGCAGGGTACTTCTTGGTCTGGCGAGCCAAGTACACTACCTCTCCAGTCTCGGTAGCTCGGTTGTGGATCCGAGGACTTCGTCACCTAGGGACTGACGTATATTACCTTCTTCTTTTCTTAATTCCTCAAGGACGAGGAATACCCCTGGTGTTTAAGGTGCACCAGGATATGAGGAGTCTCTCTGGCGAGAGTAAGTTGAACTTATCAAAGTTAACTTATTGTTTAGTTTGATAACCAGGGACTTAGCTCAAGAATGAGCTTCTTCTTAGCCCCTTAAGGTAGGTAGCCCTGCCTCTCTTGCAGGGTACTTCTTGGTCTGGCGAGCCAAGTAAACTACCTCTCCAGTCTCGGTAGCTCGGTTTTGGATCCGAGGACTTCGTCACCTAGAGACTGACGTATACTACCACGATTTTCCTCGGAGTTCCTCATTTATACCTCGCACCCCCACCGGGGGAGTGGTAAGGGGGGGAGGGGCTTGAGGACGGCCCCAGGAGAGTTTTTTTTCCAAACGGTAAAAGAAAGATAGCAAACGCAATGAAGTAATATAAACTCTTCAACCCATTCAAAAAGGGAAAGCTGAATGGGTGCAAAATGTATTAATTGCCATGCCAATATATTTTGAGTTGTTGTAAATCTTGCAGTCTATATCAAGACGGTTGAACTTAAACTATGTTGGTTGACATGAGATTCGAGGAGTTTAGGCATCTGTTGTTTTTCATAAGGAGATTGCTGGCTTTTTTTGTTTTATAATATATGATGAGTGTAATTTTATTCATTTGAATTTTAACCTTGATGTTACGTTTAATAATCTCCTTGATGTTTTTTTTTCATCAACATAGTTTACGAGTCAACTGCTCGGATAAAGACTGTTATCTTTATAACAAGTCAAATTATATTGGCATGACAAATACTACACTTTCGAGACGTTTAACCATGATTTTGCAAAGCGGTGGGCCTAAAAATCATATGGAGAATGCACATAAAATTAACCTAATGAGAGATATGCAAGTTGACAACACCGTTATTAAAAGAAAAGAGGTTAATAAAGCTAGGCTAAACATCTTAGAAGACATATTAATAAACGAAGATAAGCCGACCATCAACAGTCAAGCGACAAGCTGGAATCGAACATTAAAATTATTTTAAAATTCCACTCACCGGACTGGCACGTTTTCTTTAACATTATGCTCAACCTAGACGGAATAAATACCTATTAAAAATCGTTGTCTTTCATTCTGTCAGATCCTAATACCAGTCATTACATCAGTAAAGGAGGCAAGAACATATCAAAACGCTTCGAAGATGATTGAATAAGATCGAAAGCTCAGCAAATTAGTTTGGTTTTTACCAAACACATTCATTTGAAGAGAGATGAAAACGAGACAAGTAATTCACCATCTACAAGATTAAATAAAAAAAATAGTTAGAAAAAGAGAAAGTTGCCAAAGGAAATTAATTAAGGCGAAATACACAATGGTCTTAAACAAAATTTGCATTAAAGAAAGACTGCTCCCCAACTACACTACTATATATATATATATATATATATATATATATATATATATATATATATTTAATGAAAAGCTCACAAAGTAGCACGTAGGAAAGCAATAATATGAAAATTAACCCACAGTTCATTTTCAAGGATTAGCATGAAAATAGAGAAGACAACCTTATATAGTGTACAAATATACGAAGGGAAAGCCTATCGTATAGTACAAACCAATGGAATAAACACAAAAACAAGACAGAAAAATACCAGGAAAAAGATCAATAGGCAACTAATAACAGACATATGCATCCCGAAAGAATATATGCACAACAACGCCATGTCTAAGAATGGAATATGGTGGGTGAAATTTTTTTTTTTAAAGGATTATCATTAGAGCGAAAGCCTTTTGGGCTAACAGTTAATCCACAGTCACAACAGTCACGTGGTGGGGGAGGCATTGCGAATGATATTACACTAATAAAGAGTGACAACAGGCTGCATTATGAAGTTATTTCATTTAGTAGAAGTTATTTTAAAACAGGGTTAAATTTAAATAAGCCAGGGGAAATGTTTATATTGGGTAAGATGGCAATTAAGGAACACTCGACAATATTTCTGTTTGTGCAATCAGCGGAATGATAAAGGAATTTTGCAGAGTTCCAATCAATTGGGTGGTTATTTTCAGATAAATGTAAAAATAAAGCGCTGTTTATTTCAACTCTTCTAATATTATAAGATTAGATAGAAAATTGTGAATATCTTTTGAGGAAGGCCAAAGGCATATAATATCATCAATGCAACGGTACCATACAATAGGAAAATCGAGGATTTGGGGTAAGAATAACATCCCAAAGTATTCCATATATAAATCAGATTTTGTAAGAGATAGACAACCTCCTTCGGAAGACCGAATTTTTGAAGGTAAAATTTATCATTGAATGAAAATTTACAATTTTTATCACAAAGAGAAATAAGCCTTAAGAAAGTATTGACCGGTACAGGGAGATTTAAATTATATAATTTATCGCAAAGGAGAGGAAGAAGATCGTCTAAAGGAACTTTAGAAAAAAAAGAACAAAAATCGAAGCTGACAAGAATGAAATTGTTGGAGTAAAGTCTTATATTAAGCTTCTTTATAAGTTCACAATTATTTTTAATATGAGAATACGAGATGGACCCCACAAGCGGGGATAAATGATTCACAAGTCATTTTGATAAGGGAAATGAAGCAGAGCCTAACAAACTTATAATGGGGTACATAGGATTAATAGGCTTATGAGTTTTTACCAAACCGTACATACATGGAAGAGAGGCGTTGCTAGATTTAAATTTAGTAATTAAATCAGGAAATTTTTTAAAAGAGATCAAATGTTTTTACGAAATTCACTATTAGTTGTTGTAGAACATCATAAGTAGATTCACCTTCTAATACTAAGTTAATTTTTTTAATATAGTTCATTTTGTCTATAATAACAACCTAAACAGATTTATCTGACTTCGAAATATGTATAGAGGCATTTTTTCGAAGATTAGATATTGCACGATGAAAACGCATAGGGTAATTTAAGTGGGTAGGCCTAGATAAACACTGAAAAACACAACCCTTGGCGGTCGAAATTAAATCACTAGGGACATCACATTTTTTTTTTCCAAATAAGCAAAGCTTTAAGCAATAGACACAGCATATGGTATAGAAGGAATGGAGAATTTCAACCCAAATCCAAGGCCAGCAATAGTAGTTGCGTCGAGATCTTGATTGGAGAGGTTGTCGACTGTTTCTGGTCGACTATTCTTGGTCTAAATGGTATTCGATATCAGACGTTTTAGTTTGCGGTCCAATTTCTCCTCTAAATTCGAACAGCTTCTTTGAAGGGTACCACAGATGGAATCTTGGATCACTCGAGACCAAAGACAAGGAATATTAGAAGTAAAAATATGACGTCGTGAATTGACGTTCTTGAACTCAATCGAAGTTTCGTATTTTAAGAATAAAATGCGTTTATAGAAAAGAGTGTGCTTAATTTCTTCGATGGGCAAGCGATCAATCTCCATGTATACGTTACCAATTAAAGAAGAAGGTATGTCTTTTTCACTTAGACACATCTTGAGGAAAATAAGTTTGATCTTCATGTGATGGGCAAGGAGCAAACTTACATGATACCCTATAACAATAGGTTTCAATGCAGGGAATAGTTGGGAGAAACGACGGAAGACAAAATCATACTTGAAGAGACGCGTGAGATCCATAGTAATAATGAAAAACTCACAAAGTGGCACGTGGGGAAAGCAATAATATGAAAATTAACCCACAGGAAAATGAAAAGAAGAATCCAAGCATTTTCGAACTATATTGCAAGTTCATTTTCAAGGAATAGCATCAAAATGGAGAAGACAACCTCATATAGGGTATAAAGATACTAAGGGAACACCCATCACATAGTACAAACCAATGAAAAAAAACACAAAAACAAGACAGAAAAATTCATTTTCAAGGAATAGCATCAAAATGGAGAAGACAACCTTATATAGGGTATAAAGATACTAAGGGAACACCCATCACATAGTACAAACCAATGAAAAAAAACACAAAAACAGGACAGAAAATTTCCAGGAAAAAGAACAATAGGCAACTAATAACAGACATATGCATCCATAAGTTCTGGATTTACTTGTAAACCCAGAACTTAATGATTATTCCTCCTCCCTCAAATTGTTAACTATATAGTCAAATAAAAACACATATATATATATATATATATATATATATATATATATATATATATACATATATGAGAAGATGGTGTGATAGAACGGTCTGAGGCCGCTTTAATTCAGCCTCTATCACATGTTAACCATGCTTACCCACATGCTTATCCACGTGCATCCTGCCTGCGAGAGGAAGCAGAAGCGCATTATCTCCCATCATAGCCAATGTTTAATCAAGGAGGCTCACTCCCTCGTTTCGCCTCCATACGTCGATCTCGCCAGATTGAATTAGGCTTATGGGCTGATAAAGTATTTTCCCAAGTGCCACCGGGACATTCCCCCGAAGTCCCCCACTCAATTATCCCCTACGCCGTGGAGATGGCTCCGGGTATTTAAACCATAGTTTTTCCCAATTGAAGCAGATCCCGATTATCTTCGCGAGGCATCACGCCGATCCAGTCTTCCTTGTGCACCTAGGAACTCTCTACATCGAGAACCCCCTTATTGTCCAGAAGAGGACAATATCCCTTGAGTGCCAAGGTCCGTGCCTTCGAGACGCCAAGTCAACAAGGCCCCCCTGTTTTTTCAGAAAGAGAACAACGTTAGAACAGCTATTGTTCTTCAAGCCCGTTCGTCAAGAAGCGGTTCTCGTTCCCAAGACATCACGTCCGGAAAATTTAATTCCCCCCCTTTTTAACGTTCTTCAAGAGAACGCTTAGTTTCAACAATAACCTCCATTGTTCATCTAGAACATCTCCGATTTGCTGTCACAAAGATCGCTGGTACCTCTGAGCCCCACTTCGCTCTCATTCCTCGAAGACAGTCCTTCCCCCTCGTTAAGGACAACCCCCCGAAGAACCCTTCTGCTGGAAATCGCCAGTGGACCGAAGATTCCTTCGCATCGTCTTCCTCTGCACAACAACTTTGTAATTACGTAAGCTGAGCATTACCTTTAATCATTTAACCTTTTGTTAACGCAACCCTGTGCTTTAAATAGTTTAGAGGACCATTCCCCAAATTTTTTGTTTGTTTACCTTTTTAAATCTCTCCAAATATTAATCCTCGGATTAGTCAGATATTCCCACGACCCTTTTCATTTTCCGTTTATGTGAACATTTTTTTGTGTGTTGTTGAAAGTTTAATTAATAAAACTTTATTTTTTTTAATGGTAGCCATATTATTTATCCTTTTACCGTTCCACTTCTTAAGCATATTAAAGATAAATAAGCCTCTCCAGGCCCCCTTTCCTTTTTTGAACTAACCTCGGTCAATCAGATTACCACGCACTCGAAATGAAATATTATAATAATTGCCCCAACGAATAGTTATATATGGTATATCTTCGAGAGCCTATTCTACGACATATATATACTATTTAAATTTTGTGTCAAGTGTGTAAGGTTTAATGCTATATCTTTGCAAACACTGGTCTCAGTCGAGTAAAGCATAGTGTTATTTGTTATAAGAATAGAGTATAGTAGTTCCCTTTTGTTTTAACAATTTGTTTTCCTTTTTGAAACTTAAGAAGCTAGAGTAGCTCAAGGAACTGTTATGATAATTTGTTTGTATTTTTTTTGTATGATTTTAGTCATTGGTTATCTAGGTCAAGAAACCAATCACGAATAGGTAGTTCCCATATTTAGGTAGGCCAATTCTCTAGAAGGCATAATTCTTATCGCAAGGAATTTAGTTGGTTGACTATTACTTGCCCCCCCTCCCAAGTGCAATATGACTCAGTTTGAAATCTTCAAAGCGCAAGGAGAATCCTTAGGACTTTCCAGAAGAGAATTGATTGAGTACGTTCAAGAGGAGCAACGAACAGAAAGAGAAAAATTAAGAGAAGAAAGGCAAAGTGAAGTTCAACGAGAAGAAAGAAAAAGAGAAATCCAACAAGAAGAAAGAGAAAGAGAGGAACGGAAAAAGCAAGCTGAGCTTCACTATCAGCTTGAAATGGCTCGTGTAAATGGTGAAACCCAATCGGTAAGTTCACGTTCCGAAGCCCTGCCCAATCTCCCACTTAAGCTCCCCAGTTTCAAGGATGGAGAGGATTTCGGACCATTTTTAGCAAACTTCGAAAAGATCCTCAAGATCAATAACCTGGATTTGAAGGCTGAAGGTGTAGTAAGATTACTTTCCCTTTAAATTGTAAATTGCGCAAAATTTTCATATCTCTACCATCTGAATGTAAAATTCACTACAGCACCTTAAAAGTAGAGTTATTGGCCGCTCATAATATGACTCCCGATTTCTACCGATAAGAATTTCGAGGAGGTCGTATTAAACCCGGATAGCATTCCGTCAATTCGGATACATTCTTCAGAAGAATTTTAAATTCTGGTTAGAATCCTTAAAGGTTAATCCTAACTACAAGTCCTTAACATACTTTGTGTTGCGGGATCAATTTTTGGCGTCTCTCCCGACGGAGATCCGCACGTTCGTCAAGGATCGTCGGTGCCAGACCTTTGAAGAGTGTACCAAAGAAGCGGATGTCTATGCCGCAAGCCATAATTTATACCCCAAGGAGAATCAAACTTCTCACCAACCCCCCAACCAGAAAAGAAGGAAGGATTCACGTCCCTTCCCAGGAAAGCCAACGAAGTTTCCGGGCCCCGTAAAACCCCAAAACTTCTCCCCCCAAACCAACAATGGGACATCAAACATCCCGTTAAGATTTCTTCACCATCACTCTTCCCGAAGCGACCAATCATATGCTTCACCAGTGGTGTAGAAAACCACATGAGCTGGAATTGCCCCCAAAATTCTAGGCTTAAAAGTGGACCAGCCCACCAAGTTCACCAGATTAGTGCCACCCCGGCTTCTCCGGTGGTGCAGACCCAAGCATCAACTTCTCCCCCTCCGTCAGGCCACCAGGTAAATTTTATTTTTGATAAAAGTTCCCCGGAGCTTTGAAATTTGAGGAGGGCAGCGTGAACGGCTGCCATGTATCTACTCTCGTCAGGGACACAGGGTGCACGTGTTTTATCGTGTCCGACGAGCTCCTTTTCCCAGTGGACCCTAACCACGAAAAATTTGCGGTGGTACATGACTACCTTGGGCGGGCGAACCGATTTCCCGTCGTTAGATGTTACCTGCAGTATTAGTATTATGATGGCTGGGCTGAAGTCATTTCAGCACCCATAAAATTTTGTTCCCTACTTATAGGAGAGAGCCCTCAAGTAAGGCTGCCCTTACTCGAGGCCAAACTAAGAAGGAAGCTCAGGAGTCCGTCCCCGTCAGAACCCCGATACCGTCCGAATTCTCGGAGATCCTTACCCAGGACTTTAGGTCTGCAAAAAAGGAGTGTGAAGCACTCACACCCTTATGGGATAAGACCCAAAACAAGGACACGGAGACTGTCCGTGGACTCAAAGTAATAAGGTACCTAGAGCAAGGTGGTCTACTTTACCGATCCGCCGAGGACAGTGATAACCCTGTTACAACTGTCTTATCCCTTCCACAATCCCATGTACCTATAGTGCTCAAAATAGCTCATGACAGCATCTATTCCGGTCATTTTAGTTATAGTAAAACGGGTCAGCGTATTTTGAAATATTTTGTATTGGCCAGGTGCTGCAGCTGACATCTTAAAGCATTGTCGATCGTGCGATGTGTGTCAGAAGACATCCGCTAAGGGGCGGGTCAAACCGGCTCCCTTACAAAGGGGACCAGTCATAACTGAACCCTTCGCCAGAGTGGCCATCGACCTGGTTGTCCCTATCCACTCCCCTTCGAGCGAAGGGCACAGCTATATTTTTCACTTAGTTGACTTTGCTACCTGTTTTCCCGTTTCGCCGAAGTGATAGTATTTCTTGCGCCGAGGCCCTTATTTCCATCTTTTCAAGGGTAGGCGTCCCCAAGGAAATACTCTGAGACAGAGGACGACAATTCACCTCCGAGTTGATGGAGTACGTAGGGAAGCTGCTCATGGTAAAGCCCCTTTTTACCACCCCCTTCCGGCCACAGACAAACGGGATGAGCGAAAAATTAAATGGAAATTTAAAATCCATTATTAAGAAGATTTGTGCCGAGCAGCCCCGCGAATGGCACCGATATCTCCTGGTCGCCCTATTTGCCTATCGAGAAATTCCTCACCGTGCATTAGTCTTCGCCCCGTTCGAGCTCCTTTATAGACGTAATGTATGCGGACCACTCAGCATTTTAAAGGAGTTGCTAATCAAGCCCCAACTGTATCAAGAACTCCAGTCATCCTACGCCTATGTCTTGGATCTACGCCAGAGGCTCGAGAAATGCGCAAAAATCGCCTATGAAAATGCCGATGTCAATTTAGAAAAATATACAACCTATTTTGATGTCAGGTCCGAAGATCGGAAATTTAAGCCCGGTGATGTAGTACTCCTGCTCCTTCCCACAGTGAGTAATAAATTATTGAGCCAATGGAAAGGTCCGTACTCGGTCCGCGAGGTACGAGGACCAGTAGATTGCCTCATTGGTACCCCAGCAGGCGATAAGCTCTACCACGTTAACTTGTTGAAAAAGTACCTTCAACGCGCCCATGGAGATAGGTTCGTAGCACTGGACGAAACATCTGCGATTGAAGAAGATTACCCCGCGGAGTCCCTTAATGTCATACAGACAGTGTGCATCCAACCTGATGCCGATTATCCTCTTCCTTGCCTGTCAGGCGAGTCTTTTGAACCCTCTGATTTGGATATCGACGCGCAGCTGACACCACATCAAAAGAGTCAGCTACAAGAATTATTATGTCAGTTGACGTTATTTTTGAGAAACCTGGATGAGCTACTAGTTTCGAGCATGATATTAAATTTACGACCTTAGAACCTGTCTGTTCAAAACCCTATCCCATGCCGATTTATTTACGCAAAGCTTTTAACGCCGAAGTCGATAATTTGATTAGTTTAGATATAATAGAACCTTTCACCTCTAGTTATTGTTCCCCAATCGTCATGTTCAAGAAACCTGATGGCTCTTATCGGATGTGCATCGACTTCCGGAAGTTAAATTCGGTAACTGTGTTCGATGCCGAGCCCATCCCGTTGGTAGACCAAAACCTCCACTTTTTTGAAGACGCCAAGTTCATCTCAGAACTTGATTTGTGCAAGGCGTATTATCAAATTCCCCTCCGGCCCGATGTGAAAGCATATACTGCCTTTGCAACTGAGAAAGGCTTAATGCAATTTAGTGCCTTCCTTTTGGCCTCGTGACCGCTTGTAGTAACTATAACCGTCTCATGAGAAGGTTGTTAGATGGACTTCCGAATGTCTCCTTTTACTTCGATAACGTCTACGTCGCTACTCGTGAAAGGAGTTATCATTTAATCACCCTATTAGCTCTTTTAGAGCAACTGCGCAAAAATGTCCTTACCATTGGCCACAGCAAATGCCATTTTGCCCACGAAACCATAAAATACTTGGGTTTTAAAATAGGACAAAGCCAGTTAGGTCCACAGGAGGACAAGATTAAGGCAATCGCCGACATGCCTCTCCCGAATTCTAAGAAGCAATTAAGATCATTCCTAGGATCAACTTCTTATTATCGGGGATTTTTCCCGAATTTCGCTGCAATTTCGGCGCCTCTCAGCACCCTTTTAAAAAAGAATTTACCCGATCGACTACGTTGGAATGATGTCGCTGTTTTTCATTTTAACCAGCTCAACAGTAAGCTCAATTCTTCCCCCATTTTGAAGTTGCCCAACCCGGAAAAATCCTTTGGGATTAAGACCGACGTGAGCAACGAGGGCATTGGAGGTGTACTCCTTCAATATGATGATGAATGAGCGAGTCATGCAGTTGTATAAGCTATTCGCCAGTTATTACCCCACGAAAAGAGATATGCCACTATACAGAAGGAAGCTCTAGCTATTATTTGGGTTATTGACAAGTTTAAGATGTATTTGATAGGAAAAGAATTTCAGATAGATACTGACCACCGCCCGTTGGACTATATTCGGAATGTACGACACTCCAACGGCCAAATTATGGGCTAAGGGCTACTCTTGCAAGAGTACCAATTTAAGATAAATTACATAAAAAGTTCCGATAATCAGGTCTCAGACGCACTCAGTAGGAATTCGTTACCAAATAGTGTAGGATAATTTGTAATTCGTAGGATTAGGATCTCCATGTATGTATATACAGTCTTGTACGACTTAAATTAGATTCCCCTGTAATATAATTAGTTAATGTATATGTCTGAATTTTGTGACTCAATGTCTACTTTTTAGTTTTTTTTTGTATGTGTATATATTTGTACCCATTAATTTATGTATGGATTCTTTTGTCCCATATGTACTAATTTTATATTATTTCATTGTTCCATGTCTCTTTTATGGTTAAGTTTGTATTAAAGTTTTTTTTTCCGTATAATAAAATGATCAACATAATCATATGTATTGAGGTAATACTAGCTAGGTGCATGAATGTACGTTCAGTGCAAGAAAGTGAGTTCTCCAAAACGGAGCTCTATGGTTGTCCCTTCTCTCTTTTTTTCGAAGTGACAACTTCCCCTGGAATAGAGGGATGTGATAGAAAGGTCTGAGACCGCTTTAATTCAGCCTCTATCACATGTTAACCATGCTTACCCACATAGGAATAACAATAATAATACCCTCTTCAGATTTCCGAAGATATTTTATAAGTATTTAAGGCTTGTACCAAAGAGGCACCTTTCCTCGGACCTAACGGTTATACTTGTATGTACGTGCAAGTCGATGGAGTAGCGATTGGTTCTCTACTTGGTGTTCTATTCGCCAATTTTTACATGAAAACAGTAGAAGATGACATTTTCAAGATAATCCTACATTGAGACCTTCGATCTTTGCCCGATATTTTGATGAGATCTTCATCAATGCAGATAACCCTTCTAAGCTCCTTACCCTTTTTCAAATTTTCAAAGAAATTTCATTTATAAAACATAAAATAAATCCACGCTACCATTTCTTAACGGCCTCCTATAGTCTCATAAAACACATTTCATAACTGAATTTCACCTAAAATCTTCAAATCTAGGTTTCTGCATGAATAGATCGCCAGAATGTCAGCAACGATTTAAAAACTCGGTAATAAAGGCACTTATTATTCGAGCCTCCTCCCATTCTTCAAACTGGATGGCAGTTAATAGAGAAATAAAGAAAGTAACAAGCTGCTGATAAACAATGGCTACCCACAAATATCAATAGGAAATCTCGTAAAACAGAAGATGGATTCATACCACAATCTAAAGAAGAATTAAAAAAACAAATACAATAGACCTTTATTACAATTGCTTTATGAACACCAGATATATAAAGGATGAAAAAGCCCTGAATTCCATTATACACCTGAATGTTTGCCCCACTAATCAAACAAGCCAAATTAAATTAATAATTTATTACAGAACAAAGAAACCTCGCACCCTTCTCATAAGAATTAGCTGCCTCCCGGTGACGGGCCACTATCAGGAGTGTAACCTCTTGTACAAATAGAAATGTAACTTGGATGCCTGTGAGTATCGCACTTCCTCGTACATTGATATGCCTTCTACAACCCTCTCTCGGCGAATAACACCACATCTCCAAGACGGAGCTATCAAACGCCACACTGTAAATCATCGGACGACCTTCACCTGGGAAATGTTAAATAAAAATACAACTATCATTCTGCGGGTAAGTGATAGATGCTTAACTGCGTATGGCAAAGGCCGTAACAATATAAAAACAAAAACCTCTAATTAATATCCAACTCCAGCCAGAAAATAGTTTATTAATCATGCGATATCTCAATCCCGCGGCATTACTCCCTAGCCCATCTCCTGTTTTCTTGTTGTTTTATTCTACAATATTTGCGATAAAATTAATGTAGATCAACTTCGCGAATAAAACAACGAATCAGGAGAATCTTGTAGCAGCAGGAGGCCCTAGAGGTGATGGACCTTGGCCTGCCACCTTGTGGACACGCTTTGATCCCTCGCCAACTCCTGAACAACCTTCTTATGGATGTCCTTGACTGGAAAAAAGACTACAAAAGTCAATCCCTAATGCGAAATCTGCTGTAGCGACCCGCACTAGGCGACGGTTATTAGACCGAGGACGCAGCAGCACTCTACAATGGTTGGTCGTCTTGAACCACCTTGTAACGAGCCCAACTATGGAGTGCCTAAATAGTGGGCTGAAGAATGCGCTCCCCCTTCCCACTTTAAGCATCTTTTGTGCAAGTTTCTCTTTATGCCAATCTTATTCTTTTTAAGGGCATGAAGTGACTTCATCGCCGAAATCGACGGACAACTAACTACTACTACTATTCATTAGTATAGCCCCAGAAGATGAGCATTAATTCGAAAGGTACCTCTGGAAAATAATAAATAATAAATTACGATGATTGTCTACAATCCCATTCTGCTCAAGAAATAGTCATCTATAAAAATTAAAAGTTGAAAAAGTTAATAAATGCCATTTACCAGCATTTATTTCCACCTTTCGCTTTCTAAAAAAATGATTATTGAAAAGGTTAATAAGCTGCAACGTAAACTTAATCAAGCAGTCATTGCTGTCGACTTTAAAAAATCATATATATATATATATATATATATTTACAATATAAATGCACAAAATAGAGGAGGGGAACTCAAACCGTCCAAACTGAATTAAAATTATAATTTTATAATACTTCTATTTGAGAAGCAATAACGATTTATAAGAGATGAAAATTATCAAGAATTAAAAACAAAAATATTTTAAGCATAGGAATAACTTGAAAAGTATAGGCGCATATATGACAAATGAAGAATATAGGGAGAAATAAATCTGACGAAACAGAAACAATTTCTAAGAGGTGAACAGTATGATTAATAAAACAGAAAATATATTAACCATAGGAATAACTATAAAAAATAATTATTAATTAGGTCAGTGATTTTATCTTTCAGGTCATTCTTGAACATTTTTGCAATACTTGGGTCCAAAATATACATGCAGGGGCTGATGTTAAAATTACAATTAGAAGTAAGCTGTATAATTGTAGATTCTAAAAGATTTCGTGAAAAGAAATCTTTCGATCTGGCGATCACAGAACTCTCGGTCCAAATTATCCATTGAGAGTCTTCACTCAATGAATAAATATTGCATTTGTTGTTTGCCCAGTATTTACAGAATACTTATGTTGTTTAATACGTACTTCTTACTCTTTGAAGAGAATATCTACAGGAAATCTACGTTTTATATCAACATTCATTCCATGTCGGTAGCTATATACACCGCAACTTTTAATACACAGACGTGAGGTCAGTAATATTTCTCAAGAAATGGTGTAATTTGGTCGTTTTTTTCTACTATTTTTTTCTAACATATGTGCCTACAAACTATTTTCATTTTAAATTCATAATTTTTAAATTAAAATTTATTTTGGTATTTTAATATTAGAAAATAAATTCAAAGTCGCTCATCTAAAGTTGTAAAATTTCTATAACTATTTTGTATTTATTACTTGAATTTATTTATATTTATCAATATAGCCGCAGACCATGACAATTAAGGTCGAAAGGTACCTTGTACATATAATAAATAATAATAAGTTAAAATGATCTGCTATAATCCCTTTCCCTTTAAGAAATATTAAGATATGAAAATTTTTAAAAGGTATCAAGAAGCTATAAAATGCATTTCTATTGTCCTTCAGAAATGTTAAAGTTATAGACCTTGCTAAAAATGATTGATCCAGAAATCCTCTTGTTAATATAATTGTTGGAAATATAAATAATTTTTGCTGGTTATATTTGATCCTCTTCCCAATGCATGATTTATCTAGCATTGGGATTAAATATACACCTGCGTCTTGGTTGGTGGGCCACAGTTTGGGCAAATGGGATTAAATATACACCTGCGTCTTGGTTGGTGGGCCACAGTTTGGGCAAATGGGATTAAATATACACCTGCGTCTTGGTTGGTGGGCCACAGTTTGGGCAAATGGGATTAAATATACACCTGCGTCTTGGTTGGTGGGCCACAGTTTGGGCAAAAACCTTGGTATGTACTCATATGTATCTAATTGTTATATTTATCTTTTTTTCCTTATCATACGAATTTAATGGGGGCATATGAGAAGATTATACATTCTCCTTATGGGGTATGTAAATATAATTAAAAAAACTCTGGCATTAGAATTACATTTGTTTAGGAAATAAATGGGATATTTTAGCTCAATTGCAAATAAGGTGCTTGATGGAACCCTGATGGAAAATGGGTTAACATGTTTTATAGGCTTGGAGGAAAAGGGAGGAAAGAATGGCAATCTTAACAGATTGTCATGCAAGGAGAAGAAATGTATGTAAGCATTAGAATTGGCAGTTTTTCGAAGACTAATGATTGTATCCGATTATTTAAACGGGAGATTTTTACATCGAGAAAGATTTGAGAATTGTTCTGTTGCCATTTTACTTTGAATTTAATTGATGAATATAATAAATTCATCTTGTGCAAAAATTGGTCGAAATTATTGTTATCTAAGGGCCATGCCGATATATATATATATATATATATATATATATATATATATATATATATATATATATATATATATATATATATATATATATATATATATATATATATATATTTTTTTTTTTAAATAAACAATAACCTTCTAGTCAATGCAGTTAGGTAATGCTAATAATAAGGTTCCTTAATCATCTAGAGAATCTCCTGTAGTTCCTATTCCTCTTCATGAGCGTTACATATTTGACCAGGCAAACATAAAAAAAGGAAATTTCAAGAAGCCTTTTGTACACCTAACGTTTTTACAAAGGCATCTTGAAATTTCCGTATATATATATATATATATATACATATATATATATATATATTATATATAAGTTTATATATATATATATATACAATCTTAGACAAGTATAAAACACCATAATATAAGATCATTCAATTGAACTAATTAGTCATATATAGGTGGGCTCACTTTTACGTTAATTACAGCCCTAGTTGTTCGTGCAATGGATTTTAGAAAATGTTAAATATTACCGCCATTATCTTTACCTTCTCAACTTGTAATTTTTCATACACTTCTGTTTTATTTGTACTTTCTGTACTTCTTATTCCTCCTCCAAGCACATGTCGACTCTGTAGGGCAAACTTATGAGGGTAACCCTCATTTTTCCCCACTATTTCTTCTAGTTTGCCATCATCTCTTTTACTAAATTATAACAGGATTCCTTGGTATTGTTTCATCTCAGATATCGAAGGCTTCTTTCACGCCTTACCTTATTTTGGCTCTGTATCTGAAACTCTTACGAGGGGCAGTCAATAAGTTTTGCAATTCAGATATAAGGAAACAAGATATGAGGAAAAGTGTTACATTATTTTTCAATATAACTACCCTCAACTTCAATGCACTTGCACCACTTGTCCCTGAGGCTTCGAATTCTCGACAACCAGAAATCTCCCGACTGCTGTTCAATCCACTCCTGGACGGTGAGCTGGACATCTTCATCGTCTCCAGACCGGTGTCCACGCAGTGCAGCTTTGAGCTGGTGGAATAATAAGTATTCGCTGGGGATCCCAGTGATGGACCCACGTTTCATCACCTGTCAATATGGGTGACTCGAATCCCACCGGGTCTTGGTTGTACAGGAGCAGCAGCTCCTCTGAACTTTGACGACGTTTAAGTTAATCATGGGGCGTGAGGTTTCTAGGGAGCCAACGGGCAGAGACCATGGCCATGGCCAAATTGTCGTGGATGATGTTGATAACACTTCCATGGGATATTCCAAGTTCTCGCTCGATTTCTTTGACCTTCACCCCTTGACTTTCGAGGACCATCCTCTCCACACTAACCACATTATCCTCGTTCCTCCCTATTCCAGCGAGCAATAGTTGCATAGGAAGGGTAGGTGTTGGTGTACACTGCAACCATGCGTTCATGGATCTCTTTTGCATTCTTTCCTTCCGTGGTAAAGAGATTTGATTAGTGCGTGGTGCTCAACCTTCGCCAATAATGTTGAAACATTTGTGACTGACGATCTGCGATCAGCTACTGCTTCTTACATAAACAAGGCAGGAGCTTTCAACGAAAGGTTCTGACTTGTCATAACCTGTCCTAACACTCTCACAAACACCCATCCCCCTTCCTCTGTTTTGCCCTACCGATTCGCAAAATTTATTGACCGCCTAGCGTATTCTAACTGCTATGGCTGGTATTTTGGAAATTAAAGCTTCATTAAACTTATGACCACTCAATAAATAAAATAAAGACCAAAACAACCATTAAGCAAAAGTTCCTTATACTTTCGAATGCTATTGTAGGAGTAGTTCCAAAATACACATTTTTTTTTATGTCTTTGTTATATATATATACTTCAAATAGAGTTGGGGGTTTTAATGAATTTTTTTTAACATTTTGGGGATTCAAACTTTATTTGCGCAATTGTTAATTTATATGAATTACACCGATACCAAGGCTAAAAATAATTTCCACTATGTTCTTTTATTATGCCCAAAATAGATTGAGTTACGTTAATCGAAAACTATAAATAACCTTAAATCTTTCATCCTATTAAGATAATTCATCTTTGCAAACTTATCCAAGCGACATCATTAATATGTATTACAGAAGAATCAATATTATATTATTGAAGTTGCTGTCCAAGTTTTGAATGTGACTTACGGTTTTTCGACTAGAAATATTAGGCTTGTTCATGGTTTTGACTCTCTGCCCACAATATAGTTCTATCCCATTAACTTTGCCCGTAAATCTTTGGAATAGCCTTTAAATGCTTTCATACTCCTGCAATATCCGCCTTAATGATCGTCTGTTATGGCAATCTTTATTTTCCAAATGAACTTTCCGTTTGCTTTTTCTCTTTGAAAGCTGTTATTCCTTAGGAGTATATTTGCTGATTCCTCGATCTTACGACCCTTTTCTGTCCTCTGCTTTCCTATAAAAGTGTCTATATGAGCTTAGGCATAGGGGAATAGGCATAATATCATTAGTTAATTCTAAATTTCTATAAAAATAAATATTAGCCTTTTCTATTTTGTCTATTCCTCCAGCCACTATCTCCTATATCCAAAGCAATACGAACTCCTCCAGGCTCTTGAGGTAACCATCCGTATTGGGTCTGAGGGACTCCGGGAAGATAAAGCAGGGCATAACGTTACACTTGTTAATATCCAATTTAAACAAAATGTGTACTGGGAACTTGAGCTTCAGGACTGTAAATTTTGGGAACACATCAATACAGACGTTGTTTTGCAAGTTCACCTGTTGGTCCTGGTAGAAAATCATTTCGTCTTGGAAGAACCAAAGCAAGCCATACTTGACATGCTTGAAGGGATGCTTCAATTTGTTCATCAACTTCACCCATTGCTCTTCCCGCTGGTCTTTCATCTTCTGCGATAGAAGCTATCCCTTTTAAATCTTGTATAAGTAGTAACGGGTTCTTAGGAACTAACTGCCTGGTGACATTGACTTTCTGGAATACCATTGTCAATGATGTCAGAGATCTATGCGACAAATTCTGGTGATCTTCTCGTATCGAAAGGATCAAATTGAGGTTATCGACAGATTGACACCAAAGAGATCTGAGATTTTCTCATTAGAGTTCGTGGAATGCATACCAAGCAGCACAGCTTGCCTTTTCCTTGTTAATAACCACCTTAAACAAAATGTTTACTGGGAACTTGGGCTTCATGACTGTAAATTTTGGGAACACATCAAGACAGACGTTGTTTTGCAAGTTCACCTGTTGGTCCTGGTAGAAAATCATTTCGTCTTGGAAGAACCAAAGCAAGCCATACTTGACATGCTTGAAGGGATGCTTCGATTTGTTCATCAACTTCACCCATTGCTCTTTCCGCTGGTCCTTCATCTTCTGCGATAGAAGCTATCCCTTTTAAATCTTGTATAAGTAGTAACGGGTCTTAGGAACTAACTGCCTGGTGACATTGACTTTCTTTAATACCATTGTCAATGATGTCAGAGATCTATGCGACAAATTCTGGTGATCTTCTCGCATCGAAAGGATCAAATTGAGGTTATCGACAGATTGACACCAAAGAGATCTGAGACCTTCTCATTAGAGTTCGTGGAATGTATACCAAGCAGCACAGCTTGCCTTTTCCAATTTTTGAGGAAGATTTAATATAACCATGGTATTGCTCCTTTCACAGACGATGCCCAACTGATTCTCCTATAATAGGAATAAGAGAGAGAGAGAGCCGACGCCAGACAGCGCGCATGCGAAGAATTCGGACTTGCGAACTGTGACAAATTACTTTCCGTCCCTGTATATATATATTGTTTAAAATTCTAGACAATATTTTTTTCGATGACATATTTAAAGTCATTATTGAAATGTATTTGAATTTCTTTACCTTATTATTTGTGTCAATTTTTATAATATATTAATTACTATGCAAATTTTTCTCACTTATTGAGCTATTCAAAAAGGTGCAGATAGATTGCATCAGTGCTTACGACATGTATTCAAATCTCATTCTCTTTAAATGAAAAAAGTGCCCTAAAACAGGTATGATCGTATTATTTTGTTAAGTGAATAAATACGTTTTCTTTCAAAATGTCCGTCAAAATACACTATATCCGCCAATTTTCTAATGTTAAAACTTTAATGGAAAAAGGTGTCAAATGTACAAATTTGGGCTCCAATTAAATATATTGCAAAGCAAAAAATGGACTATATATCTACTTAACACATTAATGATTTGATTGAGAAAAGATTTATTACTTTCACCATTCCATAAGCACGAAACGTTCCACCCGTAGAGAGATATATGAAATGATGGCGATGATAGTGCCTAGAATGGTCTAAAATCTTTGGAAATGAAATTTAATAAAATTTACTTGTTAAGGCAGAAAAATTTTAGTTATTTACTTAACTAATAAAGCAAAAGTTAATGAAATAAACAAATATTACTGAATATCTGTATCTGAAGTAGAGCCCAGCTCCATAGGATATCCAGAGTTCCTCAATCTTCTGCCCGACATCCACACACGAAGTAATAACAAGCACTATAACATCACTATTGCGATGTTCAGCAAGATAGCTACAACCATATGTTGAAATATAAAACTATCTGCTTCATTTTGTATGCAACGGGTCATTAAATCAACGTTAGTGCCTGATAGTGAACATACACAGACCATCCATAAAGGTGAAGGAACATAAAATTATAACTGAGAACAACTAATGATTTATTCACTATACCTAAGAAAATAAAACAGCATATGTAAGCATTTTTATGGTATTACCTTTGAAAGTGTAAGAAAACTTTAGCTTTTGGGCAGATATTTGGAGCAACACTTTTGTATTCACATAAAAACATAGAAAAGACCCAGTTGCCAGAAGCTTTTGTAAAGAGAGGAATAAACTTTATTGCACCGCTACCACTTTGCCTACGAGTTCCTGACTTCGCAGCCGCCTTAGACTATACAGCCCATAAAATGTAAACACGATCATTTGATATAAACCAGGAAACTATTTATGGTGAGAACAATTTTTTTTAAAAGTGTCCGATGTTCCCAGTTTTTCTAGGACGAAACATCTCAGCAATCACAGCACCCTCCAGCAGAGATATCGTTATCACTGGTCTTTAATTGTCGATATTTTTGGAAAAATGAAATATGTAAAAATCAGACTTTTCTCTCCATGATGCATTATTTTCTTCCGACTGAGGGAAGGATAATACCGATAGAGTTCATGTGAGAATAATGATTTATTGATTTTGCGACAAGAATGAAAAGACAACAATTATTGTCTCATTTGATTAATATCCGTGACAGCAGACAACTCTGATTTGCCGGTTTGGGAAAGGGAAACCTTGAATAATTTCATCCTGATGAGTGATATTGAAGTAGTAAATGTTTCTTTCTGAAAACTGAATCAATTTCAAATAAATATCCCTTACTTTTCTTACATTGTCTAACCATCAGGAACATGACCATTCATTCATCTAAGTCCAGCATATCCATATTATTCTTCATGAAGGGATTTCCAGATCCCCAAAAGAATCAAGCAATGCCAGCACATCAGTGATAATAAAAATAATTACGCATTGAGAAATCAAGCATAACAATAAAAACAAGTTTTTATCTCAATTTGAGACACCAGAAACTTATCTCATAGTGCGCTGGATATTTTAGATAGATCCCCTAGTGACTTCGTTCTTCTGACTCTTTCTTCTTGCCCTCAATACCCCGACTAGGCGTTCAAACTTTTTACTTAGAAGCTTTGCTGGGATAAATGTGACTGGGTCTTTTACGATAAACATAACACTACATCATTCTTAAGGCTATCGAGTTGCTTCTAAGTAGAGTGTAGTGCTTCAAATAGTGCCATATTTTGAAGGTTGATTTTGGACAGTCCAGGGATAGTATGTATGATCAAGAGTAAATACACATCGCATCAGAAGAAAATCTATTGTCTCCATGTAGAAAGTGAAGTCTTCTGAGTGAAAATACTTGTCAAACAGAGATGACATGTAAAAATTTTTATTTTTACATCAAATAACAAGAATGTGCGAAATAGTATAATTTGAACAAATGAGTGAAATAGAAATTTCTTAAAAAACTGTCATACTTAAAGAATGAGAAGTTCCGGCTGCATGGAGCTGAACAGGAATTCTGCTTGGGTTTGAGAGACATGGTGTTTTTAGCCATTTATAAAAGAGCCGAGAGATAAGCTTTTTCTTCTTGCCCATGTACTGATTTTGAGCTTACATAGTTCAAAAGAATATAGAGAGTAGCTACATACACTTGTTTAGTAACGGATTCTTCTGATTTGCTGAACTTCAAGCAAAACTTAATCTTTGCTACTAGTTAAGATGCTATTCTTAAGTGAGATCTGGTCCATCAGCTACCATCTAGCTAGTTACAAGGCACACTCCAAGCAACCTTTATGTCTGAATAAATCAAAGATTACCAAGCAGAACTCATCTCGAAACTATGCCAAGCAATAAAAAGGCTAGTAAGCAACACTCTCCATGGTGGAAACATAAATAATTGGGATTGGAAATAAGTTGTCTCTGTAATACTCGTATTTACATAATATGCAGCCTATAAAGACCATTTTGTTGCTTCAAGATTCACTTTCTTAAGATGGTCTCTGACTCTAACCCCTGGTTTACTTCATCAATACCGTTGGTGCAGTAGGGAGGTTGGATGTTACTCAGAAAAGAAAAATGCAAAATCTCATCAATTTTAAGTGAAAATTCAATATCTATTTTCGTCTAGAAAACCAGCAAAGATTTTTCATGTTTTTTATCAATCTCAGTTTAAATTAGGATGTAAGTGAGATTCTCAGTTAGTCGGTTGTCAGAAGATAATTTGTGCGAATACTGTAACATTTCTCATGGAAGGCTAATACTGCGGGTGTCAATGAGGGGTTGTGGTCAATTTCATCAAACCACCATTGATAAGGATGCTATCGAATATCTGATGTCGGACTAACACCCATTTCTGATCCTAGTGAATGATCATTGAATTGGCTATACATGTGCTGCATGATTTGAAGCCATCACATAGCAAACATAGTATTCACTGATGAATAGCTTCTAACATAAATTTCCTGCCAGTTTAATAACAAAGTTTTATAGTTAGATATATAGAAGCTGGGGTTTTCCTCTCCTTTCTGTAAAAAAAACAATGCTAGCTTTCTTAAATATGCATCTTACCTGAGTTGAAAATTTTCCTGCCCAGTTGATCTCGCAAACTGGAACTTTACATTTCTATAATATAACTAACCAATATCCGATCCAAAAGGAAGTATCCGTTAAAACTATCACAGCATGATATCGATTAGATCAGCTTCAATGAAGATTGAGAATGCATCGGTAAACGTATAAATCATGTGAAAATATTAGTGATTCATCATTTTTGTCGCCTTCTACAAGATGGAGAGATCAATATATGGATCTTTTAACATCAGTAACAACTTTGCTGAGGTCATCCCTAAAAAAGAGATAAGATGACTAATTTGTTCTAATCTATGTAGAATAGGGCATTCAATATTCTCCAAAAGCCTCGTGATGCATTTGATATTTACTTTCGGAAGTCACAGAGCACGAATGCGCTCGTTGGAGAGTGCTTTCAAGTCAGACATTGCCAGCACCTCTTCTTGCATTCCATGTTGTATATATATCATAGTCTGGCATGCAGCATTATCAACATCAGACAGTTGAGTTAATAGAAGCTTGTCACCCACCATCTGAAAATATTCTTCACATCTCTCCAAGCCAAGGGTGAAAGACCTGCTCAGTTTATTTTATTGTCCACCACACCAGAGAAAATACCTGGTATGTTGACTACTTTAGATAAAGAGATTGAAGGACTAGGTAAATCATGTATTGACGACTTGAAACCACTTAAGTGTCGTGTTCTCATGAGCTCACAAGTTTTTATATTTTCTTCTTCTGTTTACCCTCTCAACCTTTTAGTTTAGTCGTCAGTGTCATTCCTGCATTTTTTGCCACACTACTAGATACGAACGACATCATCGCTTGACTCTTTCCTTCTCAAACCCACCATTGTCATTTACAACTATAAAATCCGGCAAAACATCTAATTCCTTCAGCTTATTAATGTTATTTATTTTTAATATGCCAGTTTTTTCATGATCGTTTATAAAATTTCACATTTATCAGTCAATATCTATTACCATCTCTGGCGTTTGTGTGGCAAAAGAAACTGATTTAAATAGGCTTCTTTTGAATAGTCAAAATTTCGTTCTATAGCTCTAAAACTAAAAAATACATCATATGCATATACAAGCGGCTAGAACACTGAAAACATTTTAGGTAAGATTATTTGGAATTTCACCCTGATGACACCTATCTCAATAAAATTGGAATATTTTACCCCCAATTATCATGAAAAGGGAGACTATTGTATTTTTTTCGACTAGAATCAAAATTTAAAAGAATGAGTGTCAAGATGTGAGAGAGCTAGAAAACTACGTAAAAAATGATTTGATTTTGCGAATGAAACTTTGAGAGAGAAAAGAATAACTGCGAAGGCAGTGGATGATATTGTGGATGATAGTGGTACATGGAGGGGATTTATGAGGAAGGCGTGCTATAGGCCTTTTTCCCAAAATGCAACCTGACTGGAAGAGATACTTTGTCACATAGCATCCTAAACGCCATAAAGGGGTAATTTGGCTGGAATAATGATGGAACCTCGTACGATTTGAATTCTTGAAGACATATACTTAATTGAATTTCTTGACTTCTAAAGTCGACCCATTGACACAATATTTGTCATTAAAAATATAACGGTAGCAAAGTTATGGGATCTGACATATTTTCAGCAACCATTTTTAGAAAAACCGTTTTCATTTACACCACCTGTCTGGCTACCTATTTCTAGCTAATCTTTAATCCACTTTAATAGGTTGTCTCCCTATTCTGTGTGATTTTAGCTTTATCTAAAGGCATATATTTGGAACGGTGTCAAAAGCCTTTTTAAAATATAGATAGATTACATATAGAGCTTAATCCTGGTCAAACGTTATCATTTCGTAAAAACATCAAGCAAATTACATAAGCATGAGCGTACGCATCGAAAGCTCTGCTGTGGCTCATTTATTAATTTAATAATTGCTAGATTCTCCACGATGCTAGCTCTAAAAATTCACTATAAGAGTTATCAGAGATAGAGGTAGGGGAAATGGGCAAAAAGCTTGCAGGATGGTGTCTTTATTCCTTTTTTGAATATTATGTTACATTTTGTGCAGGCAACTCTTCGTTAACTATTTCCTCCCTGATGGATTATTTCTGAAATTATACAAAGGGTTTAAAAGTTTGATCTTTAACCTTTAAGGTAATCACCTTAAAGGTCCAATATTTGATCCTGATCTGCTTCTTTGAACTTTTTCATTTTCTTAATATAAATAATGAAGCTATTTTAATATTTAGGTGAAATTTGAAAGTATATATTCTTCCTTAATATTTATTACGTCTCGTACCTATTCTTAAAAAAATTAATAATATCTACCATGTTAAAATCATTTGCAAAATATTCAGTTCATATCTCCGCTACATGATCTGGATCGTAAGTAAAGACTAGTGACGATCAAAAGATATAATTGCCACTTACTTTCATATTTGTTTGATATACTTGATATATCTTTTAATGGTGAAGTTCTAAAACAAAAATGTCCCAATCACTATGTACATATATAGAAGTATAAACTTTAAATAATTATTCTTTGACTTTCTTTGTTTAAATTTATTCAATTAGAAGCTGAAAAAATCTTTGTAGAAGTCATATATCACCCCCCCCCCCCCGAAATATATTAAAAAAATACTAACTTCACATTCTTTGGGGGAAGTAATAAAATGTTAATAGTCTAAACTTAGCTAATGATAATATCTTTTGTATTTTTACAGGATATCTGGAAAGGCTAAACAGATTTTGGTTTACTGGAGCATGTCAGCCAGATCAGCAATACAAGTCATCAAGCAAGCCCCTGGCACTAGAGCAGTTCATGTCGACCTTCATCCTTCTGGGTTGTGGTGTTATTTTTGGTGGTCTCCTTCTCATCCTTGAACATGTTTACTTCAAGTATATCCGTTTCTATCTTTCTCGCTGGAGACTTAGTGATATATTTTCTCTTATTAGTATGGTGAGTTTCTGACTTCATTTCTCGCTGTGTGAAAGTTTGTTTGACTAGCAAAAGTTAGGATTGATCATTTTCCCACTTCCTCTTAGATATATTAAATGAGATCACCTTTAGTGAATAGCTAGAAGATCATTTTATTTTTGAATATAAAACTTAAACTAACAAGAAAATAAAAATGTGTGGAAGATATATAGACGCAGACTCTCTTTCTGCAATGGGGGGAGGTGACAAATTCAGATTGGCGGAAAGAGGAGGGTTTACATGGTTCAAGATCTCAGCTGACGTTCCGTTGTGTATCTTAACCCCAATGCAATGTCGCCTTTGGCTGGCCTTAAATCTAAGACTTTATCTAGCATAATTTTATTTCTATTTTCCCATATCAAATTTATTATATTACCCGTTAGTCATTTTAACTATTTGCGCATTCATATTTCCAGAATTATCTAAAAATATGTTAAAAATTTCATAAATGTAGCATTAAATCTAGCTTACGTCCTGTCTTCAGATTTATAAGAAAGCTTTTGATGAAATTAATGAGGGTAAAGCTAAAATTTGTATGATGGCTTTATTTAGGTGTGGCAAAAATATTTTGGCAAATAGTATATATCTGACAAAAATTAACCTCCGAACTCTAGAGTTTGAGGAAAAACAAAAGAGAAAGTGTTGAATAGTAAAATTAGAGAAAAGTTACATGAACACATCCGTGCAAAGAATGTGCCAGAATGTGAAGCTACACACCTGTTTTGAAGATTAGAAAAACATGGATAGAAAAACCCCAAAAGTCAAAACATATTAATATTCATGAGTGTTCATCTTTAGTGGATGAAGAAGTGGCTAAGTTCCATGCTCTTCGTCATCTTGGTGAAGATGATGTAGGCGCTAAACTGAAACATGAGTAATACCTACCTTTGTCTCTTTCTTCTCCAAATAATTTTTAAGCCAAATAGTTATATATAGAGAAAGAGTAAGAGAGAAACTAGCTATCAAGTTTGCTTGTATTTTATCCTAAATGCAATGATCTAACTTATTCTCTCACTCTCCTAGTATGAATTTTGTACCTCAGGGAGGATTATGTTCACGAATTCGGCTATTTATTTTCCCAAATAATTTCAAAAGTTGTTTTAGAATGACATTTTGAACAACGCATTTCAAAAAAATAATTTTTACCAACGCATTCTAAAATAATTAGGTCAAATTTGGTGGATCATAACGTCAGTATTTGCATGATAGAATTTTAATATACAAATGATACATTTTGAATTCTTAAACGATACATTTTGAAATGCGTTGCTCAAAAGGTCATTTTTCTTTAGCTCTAGGTCACTTGAACGCGTCTATTAATTCGTTGTGAACGTAGGCGAACAAAGATGAGTCTATTGAGTGCAGACATTCTCTCTTAATGATACAATGAGAGAGTAAACTTGAATACAGTGAATTTGAAAAAAATAAAAAGTTAACCAAAATAAACCGGTTCAATAGATGGAAAGCATATCGCGGTAGGATTGTGAATGCTAATGAATGAAGTGATGCACGTTGCGAAAGGTAGCATTATGTGAATGCAAATAAATTAATTGATGGCGTGTTGCCATATCTAGCATTATGAGAATGCTAATAAATGAATTGATGGGGCGTTGCCATATGTAGAAATATGCGAATGCTACTGAATAAATTTATGGCGTTTTGCTATAGCAAAATGTGAGTGCGAATAAATAAATTATAATGAATTAATGCAAAATGAACTGCACAGATAATTAAACGATCTAGGAAGTTGGCTAGTGAGGGAGGGATTTAAAATTTTGTTGACTATCACTTAATGAAAAGTGATGTGATTGAAAGTAGGAGAGTTGTGTGGAGTGGACGTTGGGCTTCCCGTGGAGTCGAGTTGCTGCTTTGGCGAATGAATATGGCTTTTTGATGAAAGATTGGATGAGGTCCATGCTTGTACATCGTTTTTGAGAGAATTTGAGGATGATTCCAGAAATGTGATGGCTTGGTAAGATGATGATGATATTTGAAGTCACTCCGGTAGATGATGATGATATTTGAGTTCACTCCAGTAGATGAAGATGATCTTTTTAAGTCACTCCGGCAGATGATGATGATTTTTGACGTCACTCTGGAGACACAACTTGTAGCGAGAGGAGTTGGTTGATACTTCTAGTGAGTGAAGTAGTTGATGGATTCTGGTGGGAGTAACCAGTTCTAAGTTGTAACAAAATTCCTTCCCTGCTATATGATTTGAGTTCATTCTTGAGGGTGTCCACTAAATAAATCTGTATTTTGCAAACAGGTTGATCAGAAATACCTTTATTTGGAACTTGATTTAAATGTCAATCATGTGGATAGAATACAACGTCAAATAAGAGGTGATTTAATCGAATGTATGAATAATGGGTATCTGACAATGTGAGAATCAGTCCTTGTTTTATATGAGTAGAAAAAGTGGGCGTGGACAATGCTGTTTATTGGGGAGGAACTTTTGTTTGAATTCAAATTTTGTTCGAGAAAGAGAGAGAGAGAGATCAAAGATTTTCTATCAGAGGAATTTGATAGATAGTTGGTGAGAAAATTAATTTATGATAACATAGTTTGGAAAATAGAATATCAGTGTTACAGACTGGCGTTAATAAACATATGGAAATAAATGGTCAAATGACAGTTTCCTGGAAACGGAGTTTGTTGACTAAAAGTAAGATAAGTGACCAAGGCGAGATCAAATCGCTCCTGTCAGAACACGTGAGTGTGGGAAAGAATGAGTAAATGAATATTATGGGGCAGGAAATTTTTGGTTAATAGAATGTGCTATCAAAGTTTTCCTCAACTTTAACTTTTTCAACTCTTTCCTTTTTTTCTTTTTTTCTTCATATTTTCCGTTGTCAATATTTCAATTCCATTCGTATGTTACATTATTATGAAATATAAATCTAATGGTATTACAGTAAATATTCCGCGTAAAGATCGGTCAAAGAAACTGAGCTCTAGTGATGGTCGGTCTTTGAAGTAAACTGAAAAAAATCCTAAGACTTACTCAAATGTGTTACAAGAAAATCTTGCAGAAGGTGGCGTAAATGTACGCCCTTCAACAGTACAATGTTATTAGGACCTAGAAGGATTTCTTGGACGTGCTTCTAGAAGAAAGCCTTCGTTGAAAAGACTTGACAAAGAGGCCAGTTAGTAGTTAGGTAAATTGCACCTGAGAGATAACTAAACTAAACTCTGATCAAGTAATATGGCTTGATGAGAAAAAATAAGATGTGATAAAAATGACGAAATTTACATTAGACGAAGATCGGCTAAGCCCTAAAAGAAAAGAACAGGGTAACTAATGTATAACATAACGATGTTCGCTTATATTGAGTATATTCTTCGCTACTGCTGAGATAGAGGGGACTATAAATTCCGAAAATAATTGGCACATACTTGGTAAAAACTAAAAACGATCGGTAATGCAACTGGAACTAGGATAGCATTTCACTTTTCAACAACACAACGATCCTAAACATACCAGCAACTCGACTTAGGAATACATAGCACAACACACCGTTACTCTGCTGAAGTGGCCTCTTCAAAGGAGCTTGAACACAAGGAAGGTCTTCACAACAATGTTGAATTGAAAATGGTTGCTGAAGAAGAGTAGAATTAAATAGTCTAGAAACGAGTAAGAATCATATAGGGTTTTTGAAGAATTTCCTTACAGGTGTTAATGAAGCTAAAAGAGGTCGTACTAATATTAATTTCATGTTCCCATTATTCATGATTTTCCTGTTATCTGTTACATAATATTCATTATTGAATTTATTTTACAATTTTTACTTGATATGTAGTAAGAATGGAGTAAGAACCTAATATAATACTTATATATTATGCAATTTAAATCTCAACCCTACAATATATGAAAATATGAATCATATAATCGTTGTCTGTACATATGTGGGCTGCTGTATGTATTTATATATGTAGCATCATCAACCCATTTGATCTCACTCTTGGGAACCAGTTCTCGTTATAAAACTGCCACCGATTACACTAATGATGTAATTCATCTTCTTATTTCCTGCAAGATGGTCTTTTGGGTCGTTTATGCATCATATAAATGTGTCCATCTCAGGATATCTTTCCTATATATTCCGTCGTTTCTTCTAGCAATGTATCCTAATTTCCTTCAGCTTTTCATATACTGACTAAAAGGTTTTATATTTAAGGAAGCAGAACGCGATTAAAGTGAGTCATAAGTTGATATTAAATCCCATTTCATCTATTTTATGACAATTAAAATCCAGAGCATGGGAGCGTCTCTGCTTTTTGAAGATAGAGCTCCTCCCCACCCTACGTTTGAGCGTCAATCTCTGCAATGCGAGAGCCCCGTCTGCGATAAACTCCTATGGCAGGTGAAGCACGAGCTGGACCTTGCAAGGTTAAGAGTTTATTACCTCGAAAAACAATTGGTATCTGTCGGTATCTGGAAAATCCAAAAGAAAGGGTAAGTAGATATGTTAGGGTGGGATCTGCTCACAAAGGCTTTTACTTTTAATAGAGTATTTAACTTTTATCTATTCGGGTGTTTTTTTTAATTTTATTCAAGGAATAAAGGTTTGGTATAATATTTGTAGTTTTGTAGTTTTAGGAAAGCCCTAGGAAATCATTCTTTAGTTTACTATGACTTGCATCGAAAATAGTTTAAAATTAAAATACCATTTATGTATGTATTGGCCTCTAAATAATGGTTTTATAAAACTAAAGTGAACAAATTTGATTTTTGTTTTGGGTCGTTGAATTTATTTACCTTAATTTCTATATTAAATTAAATGTTAGCTTAGTTCCTTGTTGAACAATGTAAAAAATAAATTTAGTAGCTTGAAGAGTAAAGGATAAAATAAATTTAGTAGCTCAACTCCTAAAAAATTATCAAATATATAAAACTTTCAGAGGAATAATTATTTGCCTCATTTTAGGTTTTATACATCTCTACTCAGGATTGTTCTTGGTCTCCATAGAAAATCATCGGTACATTATTGAATCTCTTATTGAAGCATTTTCTTTTTAATTCCAGCAAAAAAACGAGCGAAATTGGGAAGGGACAAGTAGAATTTGCACATGTTGAAAGCCACAGGAAGTACGATGATACAAAAACCTCTGCACCAAAAGACATGGACCCTGTTTCGCGTGAAACCATTCGATATCGAGAAATAGCGAGGCCACAACGTTGTTCCTCACTGAAAATTTTGAGGAGTAACGAACATTCTATCAGAGAAGATGTTTACCCCGATCCAGCCACTGTTACTGATATTTCCAAGACAATACAATGCCGTTGGGAGAAGATTAGTCAATTTGCTGAAGATTCCCCGAAAATGGATATGGAGAAACTGGATCAAGAGTTTCTGAAACGAAGGGATATGACCAAAGAGTTGTTTACCTCTACAGAACTCATTCGTAAGCCACTGCTTGACAAAAGGTGAGTGATATGCCTTACATGGCAATAGATAGTTACTTTATCCTTGGCACGCGATAGTGAAAAAAGTTTAAGATGTGACTAATGCTTGAAAAAATAATTTTAAGAACTCTCGAAGCTTTTACAACATAAGTCTCTTTCTTTAAAGAGTGTTAATTGGAAGGAGAGTAAAATAATTAGTGGAGAACAACATACAAACGACAAATGTAAAAAATTTAAAATAGCATGATAGGAGAGCCTTAAAGATATTTAAAGTTCCATCTTCAAACATCCTTTAAATTCATATTTAAAATATTCTGAGGGTTTGGTCCTATTCCTGGAACCGAAAAGGACTTGGTTAGTTTCAAGTGTGCTGAATTAAATTTATGAGAAACAAATTTAATAACTATGATGGCTTTTGAATTAGTACCTTCGTGCTTTTCGCTGTTATACGTGTTTGTTTCAGATTGATTGATCATGCATCATCTCGACCCTAGCATCTACATAGGGTTAGCAGAATTTGCAGAATCTGTTGCTGACATCCGTGGTCAAAATATAAATTTACTCTCTCCTCTGTCCATTAATGGCTTGTCCTTCCGACTGTCCATCTCTTCTTTGTTTCTACTGGTTGCTCATAGCTTTGTTTGAAACGGGAGTTTCATTTCTTAAAAAAATAACGAGTATAAAAATGAAATCTATAAAAATAAGCCTAAGTCAACGATAGAGAGGAATAAAGTAACTTTAGATATTAGATTAAATTCTCGACTAAACTCGGTTTTCCCTTTGATATAACTTGTATGTGCTTTCTCCTGGCAGGAAATGTGAGTACGAGGTAGCAGAGAAGGAAACTGTGCTTTGAAACATTGCAAATATCTCTAATGAGATACTGAAAGCAGAATTCTTTGGCTCCAAAGTACAAATGTGTTACCATGAGTAAATATCGCTGAGGTTTTGATAATTGCTATAAATCTTATTGTAAAAAGTGAGTAATATAGTAGTTGCAATATTTATTCGGACACACCTACCCATCACAAAACTTACAATAGCTTCAAATCATATAATCAAAAGTAATGCATAATGAATTGCAGATATAACTAAGCATGGCTATAAGCTCTATGTGTATATTGTACATGTTAGCATGGATAAAACTGCAAAGTACGTGCAATAGAGCATTTTTATTCCTAAAAATATGTTTATAACGTATCTTCTTGAATTCCTAGCAATTTCTGTCATTATATTTTCAATAGGATCATCTTTCCATCAGAGCCATAGCTGAAATGGTTACAAGGCTCAAACGAGTCGTACAAAATATTATATCCCATAACGAAACCAGAGTCTCATGTATCAATGAAAATTCTACTGGTAACCCTAGGTAAATCTTAAAGAGAGATAGATGACCAGGCCTTCGTCCATATCTCAAAAATGGATCAATAAGAGAGAGCAGACAGGACTTCTCGAGAAGTAAATGAAACTATAGGCATTAGTGTCTCCAGAAATACAGTATCATACCGCTTGGCGGGAAGATCTTAAAAATCTCGCACACTGACAGTCAAATCATTGATCAGCCCCCAAAACAAGAGAGCTAGATTACCCTTCGCATCTAACCACGTTTGATTTGAAGTAAGAAGAATGGTCCAAAGTAGACTTCATCTAAATATCAAAGTACCATTTCTTTGTTTCGGATGGCAGAGAGTTTGACCGTAGAAGACCTGGCGAAATATTATTCGTAAATTGGATAAAGATCAGCATCAAGTTTGAGGGAGAAAACGTTATGGTATGGCCATCCTTTTGGTAGAAGGTTCTGGCTCACTTTTCCACTTGCAGGGCAGAGCGAATGCTGAAATATATAGGTAAAGGACTTTTGCAAGCACAGGCTGTGCCCCATATATGAGCCGCCTCTGTACAACCTGCAATTCTTATGCAGGAATATGCACGCCGTCACATTGCAAAGTTGGCAAAGAATTTTTAAGTTGAGGAGGAAGTAAGTATCATCGACTGGCTTGTTCAGAACCTGGACCTCAGTTCTGTTAAGAATTTGTGGAAGACACTAGGAGAGAGAAGTAAAGATAGAAACCAAAGTAGCGTTGAAGGACTTTGGAAAATATTACAAGATGAATGGAGGAAAATAACATCAGAGGATTCCTTCGGTTAGTGCTTTCCTGTCTCAGGAGGTGTCAGTGCGTATTTGGTAGTAGTTACCAAGTACTATTATATTGCAACAAGTCAAAATTATTTATTGAGTAACTTATATCATTGTACCTTCTCATCTACGTCTGTTGTGTTATTGTCCGGATAATTTTGACCACAATATTTTGGGAATAAAAAGCTCTTTTGCCCATAAATTGACGTTTCATTCAACCTGACATTAGAATGTACGTATAGCCATACCTATTTAAAATGTGTAATTTATCATGTATTACCTACCATTATTTGGTTTGAAGCTACTGTAAGAATATTTTGTGCTGAAACAAAAATGTTTGACTTTTCTAATCTGATGGATAAACAATTTAAATCGAGTGTGCTTTGTTATATTATAGCCATTAGCTATATAACTGAACTCGTATTGTATGGCCATATTGCTAACACGAGCTTTTATGAAATCTCTTCCAATCTTCTTCAAGAATATGTCCCTAGGGCCTCATACAGCAGTTTTAAAAATATGAAGCTATTCTTCCCAAAGAAGAGTTAAAACATGGGTTTCGAACTTTGAAGACGTGCCTCCCGTGTCAAGTGCTAAAACCTCAATAGGGCTGTGCGAGAAAACCACTAGTCTTCTGTTTTTCTATAAAGTAGTAACATAGTTATGGGAGATTTGAAGGTTAAAACAATTCGCTCTTTTCTTATTTTCAATAATAGAGTAATGTTCTATATTTTCCTTTCTATAATTGTTACTATGAATATTATATATTATTACGTTGGAATGATTAGAGATTTTTAACCATTTTCTTTATGATAGAAAACTCTTTGGGATATTTTTCATATTTTAGGCTGCAATAACCAAAACTGACTTTCAATTGATAGAATTAGATTCTAGCCATATTTTTAAGAACATATTTCCATTTTTTGAGAAGGGAGGCCCCATTGATCAAAGTTCCGCTGAGGGAGACGCCCGCTAAAATTTTTGGATACCACTGGTCCATGGAACCGAAATTCTATCATGAAATCTACTCTAGTTTTCTTTGTGTTAGACCTTTATCTTATCTTGTGCTTATAATATATTAAGGAATATTCATAGTGACCAAGAATAATGCTCAAATCATAGTAACTTTTAATTGAAGCATTTATGGCACTTAGCATTTACATTGTTGTAACTTCGGATATTTTATAATGTGTAAGACACTAAATGTTATTATAAGTATATCGCTTAAATATGTATAAAAATAATAATTATGTTTTCCTAAATTTCTTAATTTGTTTATTTGTTTGCATAAATCAGGGAATAGTGAAGGTTTGAAAATTTTATTTTAGAATATCAAATGTTGATCCAAATGTACAGTGAAGTAAAGTCTAACAATATATTCTGGTGCGAATGAAAATATATTTCCGACATTCTATTTTTTAATATTTATTTACTATATATATATATATATATATATATTACTTATTTGCGTCAAATTTCCCTTTTGCTTGTACTATATTGTTATTTGGTCTTCAATATAAGGTTTCTGCATCTTTCTTTGTGTCTTCAAAAGGAATTTAAAAGGCATAAATTAAATATGGCGCAAGACATCTGGTCGTTGTTACCACCCGCAGAACTTGTAAACTCCTTTTTTATATATACTTACTTACTTGGATACTTGGAAATGCTTCGAGGGCTCCCACCCGTGATCTCATAAGGCAGACTGCCGTTTTGCTCTCGCTACCTCAAGGAGTGAGTTGCCATGTGATCGGGTGTAGCCAGGCTCATCGGGTAGGGAGAACAGAAATTTTGTTTACTGGCTCTTAAAGACATTTGCGCTTGCTATCTTGGTCGTTCTTGGCGGCAAAATGTCCTAAAGTTTAGGACCCACCACAGAAAATGACGCATCATACTTGGACTGAAGTGCTGAACTGCACCTTCTCGTAGAGGCAGTATGGCTTGTATTCCCAGCCTTGAAGGTAGACGAAAAGACAGTCTGGCCTCATTAGGACTTACTTTATACAAAATCTTCCTAACATTTATTATGATAAATCGATCCTTACGTCTCTGTAGAGACATTAATAGGAGCTTGTACAACCTTTGCCCTATATGTATATATATTTAAAGCTCAAAGAAATGAAAACTGCTATCAGAACTCGGAAATATGCTAATGAAAATATTACGTGAACGGTTGAAAGTTTAAGAAAGACAACGGGAGATATAGAAATGAAGAGAAAAATATGGAAAACTATATTTAACCGTTATAGGAAAATGAATAAAGGAGATGGATTTGAACCTGTGCCATCAAGCTATCGACTGACCTACCATCTTTAACCCCATATAACGGTTAAAAATAGTTTTTTCTATTTTTCTCCATTTCTATTGTTCACGTAATATTTTCCTTAGCGTTATTCCGGGTTGTGATACCAGTTTTCCTTTCTTTCGGCCTATAAATACATCTAGTATATATCAAATTTCTTGTAATTTTTTAGTTATATATATATAAATATATTTATATATATATATATATATATATATATATATATATATATATATATATATATATGTATATGTTTATATATAATATATATACGATTATATACATATATATCCCTCTTGGTTTTTATTGTTGGAATGTTTTACTAATATTCATATTAGAGGAGATGATCCTGACATATATGTTCTTAAGCAGGGTTAACATATTCTCCTATCTCTAATGAAGGCACAGAGGCTGATTCTTTGGTCTAAATTTAGAAATGAATTACAGTATAGTAAATCATCGAAACAAACCTACCATCTGATGAATATAAAAATAACAATTCAGAAATTGTTGTTTTAATAAAATCAAATCTAATCAGGTTAATTTTCCAAGAAACTATCTCTTGCATTATATTAAACAGTCAGCAAATTTATGCTCTTCTTTTATAATGAAATAGGCAATGCTCTTTTCTAATTTAGACAAATCCTGGCCTTCTCCACCACGTCCAATTATTCCTCATTAAAATCAATAGATAAAAATGACTGTAATGAGAAAGGAAATTAAGTGATTTTGTATTTGTTCATTTTAGCAAATCCAAATGGACATGTCTAAAGAAAAGTTTTAAAAATTTCTTAAAAAAACTACTAAAATCGACAAAGGTTATAGTTTTGAAATCAAGTAGACAGAAAATAGAAATAAGGAAGCTAATAGGGACTCTCCAGAAAGTGGGAGGTGTGATTGGTTCCTCTAATTGTATCTCGATTCAACATTTACCAAATATTAGAACGTAGATGACATTCTTCTCTTCATTATTAAATTATAAATATTTGTCTACTTTTTAGATCAACAATCTATTTTTTTTAGACGGGGAATTTTGGCGATGCAAAACCTGACAAAACTTACTAATTGGGATTTTGGTACCAAAAAAGACTGATATAAAGAGATCATGAGATTATGTTCTATTTTAAAAAGTTTTTTTATGGATCTTTATATATTTAAAAGAGGTGAATTGATCATTTTATACGGTAGCCAATAATTCACCAAAATTAATGTGTATAACACAATTTAAAAATTAAGTAATAAGTTTAGAAAAGTACAGAAGCAAACTATGGCCAGAATTTTCAATAATATTTTTCATTGATGAAATAGGATTGGCCACGGATGAAACACATGTTCGAATTTACACATTAGGAACATTTTAACTAATATTATTTCACTACTACTTATAGGCAAACTTTTCTTAATTTTTTCTTACTGAAATTAGTCACTTTATTAGTTGCACAAACCGTCCTTTTCACTTGAGCGAAGAGACAATTAATGGATAAATAAATTCATATGAAGTTCAGAATAATAATAGCTTTCAAGCACTTTTGCATCAGAGAGTACTACTGTGTTTGCCACTAACATGAAATTTTTCGAAGCTCAAGGAAGAGCCACCTGTTCCTCATCATTGGAAGAGTGATGTGATGCGCATGCAGGAAAAAGGATACGACAAACAGCGGTGCTGGGAATGTCTCTGTGTGTGATGAGTTATTTAGATGGAACTGCTCGTGTGCTTCCGTGAGACTAAGTGCACCGCCTATTGGCGGTAGCTCACGAAGAGTACCTAATTTTTTTGTCTCCACCTTTGCTCGGAATCCAACCCTGTACGAAAGTTTCTCCATCTAACGAGTTTTTAGTCCGGTAGCGAGAGCTCGTCCAATTAGGTCTTTTTATCTTAAAGTTTCTTTGCTGATATATAAAAGCTTCATCATTTTACTAATTTACCTTTTCAATATTCAAGAATATCCCATCGCAATGACAGGGATTCTAAAGCGTTCGTTATCCTGAGCATTTTGATATCCAAGGGAATTGATTCTTTGGTTCGTCATTCTCTCGTCTCTTTTTATTCGAAAGTTATAGCTAACACTTAAGTATCTCTGGTTTTACTATCACATAGTGAAACTTCATTGATTCCATATCTATAGCCGCTCGTGAGTACTGTCATTTTAAGATAATTTAAAGAGTGAGAAGAGAACACTCAGTTTACTTGTTATATATATACATGTACTGTGATGTGGCTGTCCAGTGTAAAATATATACACAAGCCGTCCCTAAAAAATAGTTGTGACAGTTAACGAGTTACATGCCAATGTACATAGAGTCCTATATAATGTTGCCCTTTAAGTGTTAATGAAAATGTACCCAGAATATCTTGAAGAAGTATATTAGTAATTAATTATTCTAGGTTAATCGGACTCCTTGAAAGTTGACCATTGATCAGTGATAAACAGTTGCCAACGCCTTTCTTAAGACAAATATCTGTTTCTTAGATCATTTGTAGATCAACTTGGGATTTTTTTATATTTGGAATCCTTATAAAAAAAATTCAAGAAAGGATTCAACTAAGTCTGATCATAACTGGTAACCAAGTGTCGTGTTATAGCAATTATATATAAAAAATATATATATATATATATATATATATATATATATATATATATATATATATATATATATATATATATATATATATATATATAATGACAATTACACGCTAATGGCTTGGTCCGACCAGTTGGGAGGGGGAGATAATGAGAATGGGGAGGAATTCGTCCGCTAGTGTGTGAGTAATAATAATCAAAGTAAGAGAGTGTATATTGGCTTAAAGGTTGAATGATGGCCGTGAGTCATTCAAGGTTATTTAAGCAATGCTACAAAAATAATTTTTTATAAGAAAAAAAAGAAATATTAAATATATACAAAAGACGTTTAAGTGACATACGTGATCAAATAAGTAACAGAAACACGGTGTCAGCAAAGAGGCAAATCCAAGGGATTAAAACGGTTAATTACCTGATTCAGATTGGGATCTTAAAAAAGGGCTACACTAAGCCGGAATACAAATAATAACAATTGATTTAGGAAGACCGGATTATAATGAGATCCGCAGGGTTGACGTCTTGCACGGGGTAAGAGTTGAAGGGAAGAAAACTCAGGGAGGCGAGGATGCAAAAAGAGAATATGTTTTACCTGAGAGTACTCGGTGGGGGAGGGGCACTGGTTCTACATCAGGATGCTGAGGATGGAGGACTGGTTACACCTCAGGGTTCTCGATGAAGGAGTACTGGCGCAAATTCACTGAAGAACGGTTGTTGTAATGAACTGCCAATTGACTGGAGCGACATCCACTGTGGAGAGATTCTAGACGTCGGTACCCGAATAAGCCACGTAGGATCCGACTCGAGAACGTAATGAGTCTTCGTGCGTGGGCCAGCTGTACTGCTTATCCAACGGAAAACCTTCGGTTATATAGGTGGTCGTCGGGCGGCGAAATTGCCTTGGGCCACGGCGTGTTCTCCTAAGATTTTAAAGTAGCCGGCTTTCGGCTGCGGGCGGGGGGGGGGGGGGCGAAATAAGGAGCCGTTCGAATAGCCCTTCGAGTTCTTTATTGCGTCACGAGTATGGGAGGTTAGATTAAATCGCCCCAGGCGCGTAAAATAGGCCTCGTAAGATAAACACAGATGGTCTGATAAAGCCGTGTTCACCCAATTACTTCCTTGCTTATCACGCTCTTTATTCCAGGGTTAAGGCCACGTGGATCTTCTAGGGGTTCAAGGTGGACCTCCAGATCCTATTAGACTCTATTCCTTCACACCAACAAGAAGCATTGATATTTTGAGGCATAGTTATCAAACAACCATGATTGACTTCGCCTCAGAATAGCAGTCTGAACATATTCATCTTGGTAATTTTTCCACGCGAATATATCCGGAGAAGCTAAAATTGCAAACACTATCAGAGTGCGGGATGAGCTTGGGCTGAAAAGTTCCCCTTCTTTATTTCCCGATCTTTTGAGTATTAAAGAAATTAAATGTTTTTTTCTGATGCATTTAAAGTCAGTCAAATTGGTTTATCCTACTCTAAAGGTTTTTAATAAATCTTTCATAATGAATATGGTATTTTCCCGGCAAGATCTTGAAAAATAGTGACAAAACATAGTTGGAAAATGCCAGATCCGTTATAACTTCCAATGATATCTATTTAAGTGCAACTAAAGTAAGCTACCGATTAACCTATTAAGATAAACAAAATTGATGTTAACTATTGCGATATTTCATGTTCATAGGTTATAATTTCCCTAAATGTTGTTTATAAAGCCCTTATTGACGATGGTTGTTGTGAGTAAAATTTAAGGATTAGCAATTATATTTTAGCGAAGTTGGTCAGCTAAAAATTATTTGAAAGAGAATGACCGCAGTAAATCTTAAAGCATGTGATTGTTACAAAGGTACAATTACAATGGAAAGATAAAACTTAAAAGTTGTAATTCGCTTGATCTTATTAATGTTCAAGATTATTAATAAAATTAATGGAAAATTACATTGACACGCAATTTATTTATACAATTATAATGTAATATTCAGTTTTTCTTGTTAAATAATATTATACTTGACAATGAGGATAAATGTATAAATAAATCAATTCAATCTAAAGTTAAAATATCATGGTATATGTAATTTATAAATTATTATGTAATGGATTGTTTCTTATTTTCCAAAAGTATAAATTTTCATATAGTATAAAGTAGTATAACGCTTGTTTCTCTAGGATGACTTTAAATTCTTCCAATATCTTTTATTTTATTAAGATATAACCTGGTATCAATAATTGTTACAATTTTTGACAAAGGTATATTGATAATTAAGATTTTAACTATCAGTGTTTTGCATAAATTTCAGTTATATGTGGATCTTATGTGTGTATATAAAACGATCACTTATGAATATGCTGAAGAAAAAATTTTGAGGTAATTGTTGAGAATAAACACGATAGAAGGAAGTCATGGCTGACATTATTCAGTAGCATTTGACATGTCAAGACCGTACTGAATGATCAGCTATATTGTAATATACTCCATTTGAATTTCGGTTGGCTTTTTGTTGAATGTGATTAATATATATATATATATATATATATAATTATTGCGGAATTTCAATCATTAGTGTTAAACGAATTTGACTCTATTTTGTTTCAAATCTTTTTAAGACATTGATGCCGTATTCTTTAAATATGACTTTTTTTAACTTATTTAACTTTATATCTTCATATATTTATTTACTTTTGGATATAAAAAGTATTCATGTTAAGAACTGCCCTTTTTATTGATCTAATTAATTTTCTAACATAACGAGTGAAAAAAATATTATTTTTTGGCAACACAGTAAGGCAAAGCTTAGCGATAGCCATGACATGATAATGAAGGAGTGACATATATAAATAATTTTATTGTAGTTTACTTACTTTTGCTCTTCGAATTATTTTGAAAATTGTTCAAATGAGGACTTAGGGAAAGTTTTAATTTAAAATAATGCCTAAAAGATGATTTTATTGCGATTTTTTCTTTACTGTTTTGAATAAAATTAAAGGTCGTCCTCATTTTTACGACCTTGTTAAACATGTGCATAAAAGTATATATATATATATATATATATATATATATATATATATATATATATATATCAGGCGCGTGCAGTAAGTGATATTTTGTTCACATTAACTCACAGGTATTATTCAGAATGAATTCAAAATTCATTGGTCTTACCTGCGCCTGGCACAGGTATATACCATTGTATGATACGATCATATAAAGAGGAGGCCAAAGTATACCGGACAATAGAAGTCTTGAATTCAAATAGCTTTATTTAATAAGATGCTCAATATGACGACATACCTCCCTCTTAACATACTTTCCTCAATTTTATCTTCGATGAAGGGATGCAGTTTCGGACATCATCCAATTCTTTTTCTTCCAACGCTTCAATCCATTTTCCCTTATGTTTAGTTTAATTCATTATCTTTCTTTGCCTGTAGTAAATTTCGGGGAAAAGGAGTCCTAATGGATCAGGATAGGACTAATAGGGCAGCTATTCTTTCTTACAGATATTTTTTTCTAAGTACTTCTGAGTACTTCTTTTCTTTGATCTGTGAGAAATAATCCCGATGACGACTAATGGATCAATGATATTATTATCCCAATCAATATTAATGCTCCCATTTGCTTTTCTTTTACAATGAAAATGAATATTCATTTGAATATATCACATTCTTCCCCTAGCCCAGTGTTCAATTCTTATTGAATATACAATAAGAAATGGACAGTGGGCTAGTGAAAGAATGTGATATATTCAAACGAATATTCATTTTCATTATTTATATCATCTAACAGAGATTAGTTTTGGTAAACGCATAATGAATCTTATCACCATGAAATTTAATTTTACAACACTCTATGCTAATTTGAATCAGAAATTTGGGCCATTTGCAGCCCTTCACTAATTCCAGGCTTTTTGAAAATCTCAAGAAAAAACCGTTGTCAATACATGATATTCTGTATATTGATTAAGATCTGATTTTACCTTTGTAGCCGTATGTCAATAATTTGGGATAATTTGCGATTTATAATCCAATGGCCTCCTTCAATGAACTTTTTATTTATTGCACTCTTACTTTGTGGGACCTAGTCTTTCGTTGATTTTCATAAGTAGTCTTGATCTTGTTTTCGAAACAAACTTAAGAACAGTTTCGTTGCTGATACACAAGCCAAACGAGATCTTACAATCTGCCCACTTTCAATGTCTGAAAGCTCTTTTCTATTATTTTGTATCATTAAATTATGAAAAGTCACAACAAGAAGTTTTTAGTATAAAATAATGCAGAATAATCTGTAACTTATTTTGAAAGATTTTACAGTAATTTGAAATGTTATGTGTTATTAGTGTTCAAAAAAACAAATTAAATTAGCATGTGTTTTCATTATTTTATCCCACCAAACCAACACTTAATGATGATAAATAAAATAATATTGTGGCATTTTAATTGTTTAAATGCAATTTTGTTTGCTGAAAACATCTCTAAATGCCTTATTCACAACAACAGTAGATGTGTTGCGGAAATTGTATCTGTGGGGAAAGGCACTCGAGGACAGAGGGAGGAAAATTAGTTGGAAGCAAACTGATAATCATAATTTTCAAATCTAACAATAAATAGATAAAAAATCGAATAATAATCAATTTTAAACTTCTTCCTAAGGACCAACTCCTTCCGTATGCCCTGTATTTTTCTCCAAGCAGTGAAGAATTTTATAGCTCACTGCTCGAAAAATTAACTTTTTGGAGTGATTATGGATTTTTGGGAAAGATGAATTCATGTATATTTTCTTACAATTCATTTACGTTTTCCGATATGCAAGGTGTTAAATCGAATGCTCTTGGGTCCACTCAACTAAATGATTAGGCACAAAGATTGCTGCAAATTTCTCTGTCTTTCTCTCAGGGATAGGTTGTTGTGTGAGCGTCTCTGATTTCCCCGACGATCAATTCCATTCTCAAAGCTCTTGATCCCTTTCTCTCCCATGTAAACTTTCTCTACACTCGCTACACAACCTGCGCTCTGGGGGAGCTAACAGCCCTGAAGGGGGCATTATAAATACCTATTATTATTATCTTATTATTATTATCGCCGTCTACTTATGATCTCAACAACATTCTGAAGTGTAGTCAAGATATTAAGATGCATTGCCTTTCTGTTCGCGTAACGTTCTTAGTTATTGTCTTTTTGGATGGGGGCTATGGCTGTTGTATTTTCTGATGTTTCTTTCTTTGTTCTTTGTTCTCTATTGGTTATGTGGGTCTAAGATACTTACCTCTTTTTAGAACAATTATTCATTTCTCGAAATTACGTGTTCCCATTCTTTTCCAGTTTTCAGTCGCTATTCTTCTAGGTTTAATTTTATTTTTTTGTCTGCTGAAAGAGATTGGGGAAAACCATAATTACTTGCTCATACCGTTCTTTAGCCTATATGCGTATATAATATAGAATTAAATTCCTATTTTCCTTCCGCATCATTCACATTGTCATGTTAGTTTAAGCTTGGTTTAATGTCGCATTTGCTATTTGGCCATATAGATTGTTTTCCTTTTTCCTTGTCTCTTGTAGTGGTACTTTTGCAGTCCCTAAGGTAGGTTATGTTTAGGAACAATCTGAGCAGATGATTTGCAATGCTGTACATTTCCCTAATTTCTCGGCCTACTGCTCTCTTTCCATATCATTAAGCAAATCTTCGTCGGTATTTTATGTGAAAGATGGGTTGAAGTCTTTGCAGATAATAGCTCTTTTCATCGTTTCGGGTTGTATCATTGTTTCTTTTGGGGGGAGGGATTACCAATACGTACATATTTCGTTCTTCGTCTGTGTTCCTTTTTCTTTGGTATGGGAAGAAAAGCTCAATCCACGGCCGAACGATGGATTTCGATGGATGTGTACTGGTTATTGAAAATACCAACGGTTTATTAGCAGGTATTAGAAAGTAAGGAATTAATGTTGCTTTCTCTGAGAGAATTAAATGTAATTATTTAACAAACTCTTTTCTAAGTAGGAAAAGTTGATATCCGGGTTAAATCTAGAAGTAAAAGGTAATTAACTGCGACTTTGATGGACCCAAGGCCGGCTGAAAAAGGATATGAGTTATTTGAATTAGGATACCTCAGCTAAAAAACTCAACACGATGAGAAGACAAATATCTAGAGTATATGGAGCTTTGACTGATAGTTCTGTTTTCTTAGCACCATTCCCAACTAAATTTTCCTCTTATCTCACCTATTAAAGGTATTATTATTATTAGTAGTAGTAGTATAGTATTATTATTATTACTACTATCAATAACCCCATATTTTTAGAACGGGAATTTTTTAATTTTTCAATATTTTTTACATTAGTTTGTTTATGACCTCCTCCCTCCTCCTCTCCCTCTCACCATTAGCTATTATCTCCCTCCCCTATGTCCCCCGTCTTCCCTCTCCCAGTATACCCCATTCTCCTCTCCCAATTACTACACTCTTGCTCCTATCGCTTCTCTCTCCCTTCTTTCTCCGCCTAACCCCTCTCTCTACCCCTATCTCCCCTCCTGTCTTCTCTTTCTCTACTACCTCTCTCTTCCTCTCCCCCTCTCTCTTATCTTCTCCTTTCTCCATCCCTGTCTCCCCCCTCTCCCACTCCCGACTCCCCCTCTCTCCCCTCTCTCTTCCCTCCCCCTTCTTTCACTCTCTCCCAACTTCCCCCTTTTATCTCCCTCTCCCTCCGATCCAACTATCCCCTCACCATGCCCCCCCGTCCTTTGAGAAGGGAGAGAGATAAGGAAATGAGAGTGAAGGGTAAATTAGTTAGAGAGATAGGGAGTAGGAGGAGGGAAAGGAATGGGGAGAAGTGAAGGGATGGGCTAGAGGAATGAGAAAGTGAGGTGATAGGGATAGAGGAAGGAGGAGATGAGAGGCTGGGGTAACAAGGAGATAGGGGAGATACTGATTTTAAATCGATTTAAAAGATTAAATAGGCCGAAGGCCAACAGCCTGAAGGGCTGGTAGCGTGCGAAACAAAGCGCTAGATCCACCCGTAAGGGGGATGAGGGGAGTGGCAAAGCCATGACTTATTATTATTATTATCGAGATTTTTTAATTGACTTTACAAGGTTTAGTTTGATTACTTTCAATCACATTAATCACGATTATTCCAGCAAACTGAATGAAATTTTACCATTCACATTAAAGTTATTACCAAACTAAATCGTTGTAAAAATGTAAAAATCATAAAGAATTTTTATTTAAATTTCGGCTCGCTTTTTCTTATGGACAACTGATATATATATATATATATATATATATATATATATATATATATATATATATATATAAAGAGAGAGAGAGAGAGAGTCAGCGAGAGAACAAATGAAGACGTAAGTGAGGATGGAGATCATTCTTTATTGAAATCAAACGTTTCGGACCAATTCCTTTTCCATCTTAAGTCACTAAAGGTTTAAAGAAATGCATTGTAATATATTTATCTGTATTATATACTATTTGATAATATATATTTATATATATATATATATATATATATATATATATATATATATATATATATATATATATATATATATAAGTGGATTAAAAAGCTGCAACTATCTTCTTCGCTTTATATATATATATATATTGGCCAATTTCCAATTTAAGCAGTGGTGGACTCTCAGCAGTTCCCGGAAGGTATAAATGATTTTATTTGTAGGGAATATTTGAATAATATAAATGTCTTTTGAATAAATGTTAAGATAGAAGACTACAATGTTCTCTTCCATATTGTATAATTAAAAATAATTTTCAATTTTTCTCTGCACTCCTTTACCCTTTAAATTGTCAGAAAATCTCTATCAAATTATTCATGTGCAAGCAATATTAGAGGGAAATGAGCTTTACCATGAAAATGGAAAATAAAGATATTATGGAACAATAATAAAAATATTTTGTTGCCTATATTTTATTTAGTTAACTGAAACCTTAATTCCTTTGCTGTTACTACTCCTACTCACTATCCAAGATGATTTGTATTCGGTTGAAGAATTGTCTCAAACTTATTTTTTCAGTTCACTTTTTCTATTGAAGTCAAAATATGACATCTGCAGAGAAACACACAAAGGTGTTGGAGGGATTCGGATAATACTAGTTTTTGTTTAAGCAAAATGCTTTGCGTTTCAATCCTCCCAGCGAATGACACAAGAAGGAAAGAGGCAGAAAAGAAAAGCCAAATTGTGCCGGACGGACAATCAGTAAATATAAATGAAAGAACTAATAAAAGATTGACTTTTCTACTGAATTCAAAGCTCTAAGTATATAAATTAATTATATCTCATAGAACTAATTGTTATAGGAGTGAGATCAATCAAATGCCGAATAAGAGGGGAGTAGCTACAGAGAGCAGAGATAAAAGGAAAAGTGGCATGGGTGGCATCAAGAGAGAGTTGTTTATTGGCAAACGATGAGTTAATTAAAGCCTATAGTCACCAAAGTCCAAGAAATAAATGACCCGTAGAAAAAAGAAAAAATGTTTCATTGCAAGGTGACAGCCGTTATGATTCCATAAGGCAAACTTGCGTGCTTTCCTCTGCTCGTATTAACACGGGGGAGAACTGATTAGAGTTGACGATTGATTTCGCTTGTTCAACCTGAGGAACCACCTACCTGACGGCAAAATCTTTAGCCACGCAAGCAATTGATTACAATCTTATAAGCTTCGACCATTTCAGAGGGAGAAGAATACTGATATCATATATGAAGTCGTATCGCTATGACAGCTTGGCGGCGATACAAGTAGACGACAATCTCTCGTCGCTTTTACCACGGTGTTTTCTTAACGAGGAGTTGTTAAAACAGGAATTTTTTTTGTTTTTCTACCCCGCAACTATGAAGGTATGAGTGATCGTCGAATACCATAGTTTCAAAATCATATTAACTCTTCTCTTCTCGAGATTTATGAAAGTTTAAATATAATTATTCTATAATTATTTATTGTAGTGTAGTTTTACCTCCCTTGCAGACGACTGAATAGGAAAAAGAATTATATTTCGGGGGTAATTCAACAAACGAATTGAACAAACTTTACAGGGGAAGGACATACTGCGTGTTACAATGTGCAAAATAGCTTTCTTTTTAAAAGATTCAGTCGTTAGATAATGCATGCTTGTTACTTTCTTCGAAACTTACAAGACTTTCACCTTCTCTTCCGTTTCAAATTACTCCTTTACCTTGCTTGAACCAAGAGGCAATTTTTGCGCCATTCTTATCGGCTATCTCTTGGGAAGAATAATGCCACGGCGACGGTTCAAATCTTCTTTTCTTTCAAAATTTGCTCTTTTTTTTTGTTTGCGGTCTTGATTTTTCAATTGTTTCTTTAATAACATTTTTTCGCTTAATAACTCCCAAATTCGAGATTTAACTAACATTTTGACACATCTGGTCGTTTAATTGATGCTAATTAATAACTAACCTAAGGAAAGCATAATGCAGATCCCTATTAATTCTTCATCATCTGCCTTCGCTACTCACGCAAAAGGTACTAAAACTTCCCGTCGTTATAGAGCTCAATTAGAAGGCAATAAGGGCAGCACTTTAGGATCAGAAAGTTTATTAAATTCGGGTCGTCATATTTGTCATAATAATATCAAAATTAAAATTTATCCACAAAAAAGACTTTAAGAAAGAATTGCGGTGTTTTATATATCTACCTCTACGAAGCAAGGAGGTAGATTCTTTCTCTCCTTATTGAAGGTGTTGTGACGTTATGGAGAAACATAGAAGCATAACAAATTTCAAGGAGTTAAAGATTGGTGCAGGTGTAATTATATATTGAGAATATAGATAACATTTTCTCGACAGAGACCGAATGGAGTCCTCTTCTTAAAAATTTCTCGAATAAAAATCCGTGAATGATTATTAAGTAACTAGGATTAAGTGTAAAATCTAGGATATGTTACGGTTACTTAATTGATATAATAGGCTTTAATTATGTATCTATGCCTCAAGTTAAAATCCTTAATTAATTTTGCTATAATTAAATAAATTAAGTTAATTAACATATATTAACATTATAATTTATTTGCAAATGGATAATTTTATGATAATTTGCGTTGTTTTTTATATGTATAAGATGGAAAGAAAATCTATATTATTAGTGAAAGTTAATTTCTATATTTATTTTGTGTGATAAAACATAAAGCACTTTACCCATGAACTTTACCCCAATCAATAAACCATATAATCAATACACCTTCCGAAAAGATGGTACACAAAACCTAAAATAGATTAATAGATTAGGAAAAGAGAGATAGTAATTGTAATAATATAATATAAATTCTTTTTATCTGTTAAAGAAAAGGCAAAATGGATGGGGTTTTAACCAAATGCTATCGAGCACTCTTCGCTTTCCAGGCGACTTCCCTAATTAATAATTACAAGCTACATCCCCATACTGTGCAGATAGGTCCCTCCAATATGCTGAAGAAGAAAGTGTTAGTAAGAGAAACACACATGTCTTCTTGTGATTTTTAGTTCATGTAAGATCCCCGTATGTGCCCCTCTTACTAACGATTTCTCTTCTAACATATGCGAGTTTAGAAATGCAAGAAGGTAGAGGTCTTTTCAAACTTTCTAGACGATGAAGACTAATTATTTTTGTTTAGGGCCTGAATTATATGGGTGATGATTAGATTTAAAGAGACGACACCAGGCGTTTATTAGCGTTATGAATAGCATTTAAGGAACACTGAAAAATATTTTTTTAAACAGTAACGGTACGTTTTAAAATGGAACAAGCACTATACCAATTTAACAAATGATAAAATGTGGATATTAAATTAATGAAATTAAAGGTTGTCTAGATTTTATTACTTTATACATTCAATATTTATTAATTATTTCACATATTTCTTTTCACGTACGTTAAATTAAATACCTGAGTAGCACAAAACTTAATCTTAGTTTTAAAGATGAGATTACAAAATTCATCCAAAAAACTCGAAAATCTTGAAAGACGATTATATACATATAGAGAAACTTTCATTCTTTTATAGATTGAATATGTATATATGTACATAATAATCAACGAATAAAAAGATTGACATAGCACACGCTGCTCTAACTCTGTGAACAACCTAGATTTGAAAAAAGCACAGCCAGATGACAATGGGGCAGAGAGTGATTATTTGTGTTTATGTGATAATAACACTAAGCGATTTCATCCGCTGAGATTGGCTTTCCTTAGCGGAGTTTAGGGTCGTAAAAAAAACGAAAGTGTCCAAACCCGTTTCAGAACATGAAACTCGGGTAAAACCAGTTCGAAAATCTGAAGAATAAATTTTTATATTTTCTTTTGATATCTAACTAAATTAGAAGCAGCAATGTTAAATAATGAAAAGGATTTTTTTTCATTTTTCCATAAACACCAAAAAGTTGGATTAATGTGAGTAATAAAGAGACCTTTATTTGTTTTGTTTTTTTGTTTTGTGAACTAAATTTGATTCAAATTATAAAATCAAGTCTGGAATAAAGAAAAAAATAAGTGATCATCTAAAAGAAAAAACCTCAAGGGAAGGTGGTGTAGCACGGGTGATTGCGCTGCAGCAACTGAAACCTGGAGGGGCAGGGCTTTTTCCCTGCCCAAGTGTGACAAGAGAAACTGGTTCTCTCTCACGTCGTCTTTTGTATCTCTTTTAAATCTTTCAATATCTATTTGTGCAAGAATGAGAGAGAGAAGGAATTACCCCCCACCCCCACCCCCACCCTTCCTCCCGTAACCTCCCCAGTTTGCCGTTGACTGCTCTAAAATCGTTTGCCCTATATAATGCGAAAATTAGAAGAATGAAAAGACCATTAAGTGTGTATCGCGACTTCGCACTATAGAACCTTATTGCGACCACGGCAATTAAGCAAGTCTGTTGGCGATAAATCTCTCTTCCCGTCTAGATAATTTCGGGGTATATATTCGTCAGTTTAGAATTCAGAGGCAGATTGTGTCTGAAGCCATCGACCAGTAAGTTAGTCCTAACGTCTTTGTAGTCAAGAGGGAATCGACTACATTCTCGTGCAGAGAAGAATTAAGTAATTGTCGAAGAGTCAAAGAAGAACTAATCGTCACTCAGATTTGTACGTGGAGATAGTTAGGCGCGCTTTAACCCTTCTCACAACGTTTTCAGACTTTAAGGATCGGGAAAGCCATCCCCGAAGCACCCTCCGTTTGCCTACTAACCTGTTCCTACTCGCCGCACATCAAGGTAAAATGGATTTAATCCCCGCTTCGTCACACTCCTCACACCTTTATCACGTCGAACCTCAAGGATCCCGTTTGCTCTAGAATTTGCATAATTTTAAAATCAATTCTTAATTTATCATCCTTCCGTTCAAACTTAAATGATAGTGTTAATCATCTTAGAAGTAAACCGTCAATATTTAATTAAATTGCCATTTAACTTGGCCTATATGTATATGTAATCTTTAGTCATATTAAAGTATATTTTTGTGCCGTATTTGAATATTCCTTGGCCTAGCAACTGTGTGTTTAAAACACTCTTTAATCCATCCCCAGGTGAAGCCTTAATTTCGGTCGTTCAGTAGACCAGTGTGCGTATACGGCGCACACCAATTCATACCACGACACTATTTGACACTTTTCTAGACCAAACAAAGGTTTAACAAAGGTTAAACTGCCTAAAGTAATGAATATTTATATATATATATATATATATATATATATATATATATATATATATATATATATATATATATATATATATATATATATATATATATTTATATATATAAGAATGATTATTATTTTAATCATAAATATAATTTCTTTATTTTTCCCATTAGTAAATACATATAGATTTCAAATTAAAAAATATTCAACACCTGAATAAAAAAAATTAACACTCTATCAGTGCAAAGACAGATTATTATATAAGCTCAAAAGATTTATTAGACTTTAATAATAGAGAAATGGATTGATTGTTTAAATTTGAAGAAAGGTATCACCTCTAAAGACATAGAGCTTTTACTCCTGTGCCAACTTTTGTGACTGAATTTTAAAGAAAATAGACTGAGGCCCAAAAAGCTCCCTCAGATTCAACGCTATTCACTTTATCTTGAGCCGTTCTTTATAGAAAATCTGCTTTTGATCAAGGTTATATCCTTGTATTTAAAGTTATCTTTGATAATTAAATTTCCAGAATTATGCTTTAGTGACATTTAGTGTTTCATTCAGCTTTCCTTTTTCGAGTTTGTTTTTCTTCTCGAGGGTCCTTAATGCTAGACTGAGGCATTCGAGCCTGATCCCTTTCTACTGGGCGGAAGGCCTTCATTCAATTTTGTAATCCTAACGAGCGCTGAGTCTTTTAAGGTTGGATCTTCACTCAATATTAGTAGTTCGCAATTCCGTGCAATCTAAAATAAGATTGTGCCAAGACAATTCTTTTATTTCTCTCCCTATAAACCCTCAACCAGCCTAACCGAATAGAAGAACTGCTATTAAGCTACCTCACTAAATATTTGGCTCGTGGTTCTAATGACCTCCCCTTTCTTTGCGCTCTCAAATGGGCTTCCTTCCGAATAAGTTTATTATAGGGTGTAGAAATAATGTAAACGACTAGGCAGAAGAAAAGCGAAAATTAAACATAGCTTCCGCTTTAGGTTCTCAAACCCGCTCACTGGAAGCTGGAGGATTCTGTAAGCAGTCGAGTAGAGGCATATCTTTCTTCTCTTTTATAATTTTCTTTCGTCAATTCTGATTAAATTTTGGAGTCTCTTTATCTCAGCGTATGCCTTGATATTTGTGGCGATAAAAATGTATTATACAATTTCTGATCATTCACCTTCTCACATGAATTTTCGTTCACTCCTTCGAGTGACTGAACTATGTAGATTCTTATTTGTTGAAAGGTCAGACTTCAATCCATCATCATACTAATCTTTATTTCAATCCTACTTTTTCTTATGTATGTCTCTATTCTCTTCCATTTCCTGAACTCTGTTAATTTTAGTCGCATGCGAGTCTAGCTGCAAGCGACTCTATATCTCACTATATCGGTCGGTCGGTCGGTCTTTGTTTTGCTTTTATTGTTTTGGTAATAACATTGTAACTATTAAGCCGATTTAAACAAAATTTAGAAGCCTAATGTTGGTTTATATTTTCTTTCAAATGGTATAATTGCCAAAGTCCTACCAAGGATATTCGGGGAATTATTTGGTGATAACTTCATAACTATTCTAACGATATTTGAAACCCTTATGTTGTCTTACACTCACTTTCGAATTATATAATTCTCAAGGTCTTCCTAAGGTTAGCCCGGGAATTATTAAAAGTTTTGTAATTCATAGGGCCAAAGATCAGAATAAGTGAGAGCAAAGGATGTTTGGTCAGCAGACCTTGTTTCTAAAGTCAGCAATACTAAATTGTATGTCAATTGAAATATTTACATTTCCTTCGTTTCAGCTGCGAAACGAACGGAGGGCGTTGAATGTATAATTTATATCCTGGAGGATTGTAAGTTAAGAGAATGGACCTTCTGCTTCATTAAAATATATGTAGCAAAAATTCCTGGAGTCTTCTAGATCTCTCACCTTGCACAGCGGAACCTGCTCTCCCGTGACCAGACGAGCAATCAAGATATAAACCCTGGTTTAACGTTGGCTCAGAGCCTTCGTGATTTAATCAAAAACGCCTCTAGTTCTCATATCCTGTCGTATTCCTAGGTAGTGGAAGTCAGGAATAAATCGCTTCCATATCAGACCCCTTGAAACTTGAAATCTAAAGCCGCTGTTTGTAAGAAAAGGGGAAAAGATCCGATCAAATTTATGCGCCCCAAAATATTATAGACAACCCAGTTCTTTATTAACTATTTATGTTCTAATGGCTATATTACTTACTCTGAAGGAGAAATATAAATTTAATTTTTATATTATAAATGAAAAGCAAGCAATAAAAATTAAATAATAAGCTTTAGTTACAAAAAATGAAAGTAATTGGCTTTTTTTTTACAAAAAATCAAAGCAATAAGCTTTAGTTACGAAAAATACGAAAAGGGCTTTCTTAACTGAAGCAAAATGGGAATAATTCTATTCTTAGTATAAAAGACAGTCCTCAGGAAATTTAGAAGGAACAAGCTCCAAACGAAGAGCCGAGTGCCTCAAAAACGATGCAAATCCACGCAGAAGTGAGATAAAGAAACGCCAAAGCTTAATCAGAATTGAAGTAAGAAATTTACCAAAGAGAAAAAAATATGCGTCTACTGGACTGATATCTGGTTCATCGTGTTTCCTAGAACCGGGTTAGAGAATCTAATAGGGAATCTATCATTAATTTTCGCTTTTCTTTTGCCTAAACTGCTACACTATTTGTACACCCTATAATCAACTTAAATCGATCACAACAGCACGCATTATCACTATAAAGTATTGCGTAGTAAACTCCAGAAGGAAGCCTCTTTAGAGAGCGAGAAGAAGTTGGTGGAGTCCTGAGAACCATGAGCCGAATGAAATGCTATATGGAGACATTAAAGTTGCCATAATCCGCATTCTAGAACGTCAAATGGATATTTTTCAATCTACCACACTAAGCACAATTTAGAAAGATTAGTCTCAACTGACGGAATTAAACATTAAAAACAATCTGGTATGCACCCAGACTTTCCCGACAAAGTAATTGTAGGGAAATGGTCACTTCCCCCCCCCCCCCGTCCACTCTTGGTGCAGTCACAAGGCGGTTACCGCAAAGACATCCGTCGAAGGCATTGGCGGGGTCAGTGCTTAACCGCAGTGTGGCACAACTCAGTGCCATGAAAGACCCTAAAGGTCAAAATGTAAGATCTCCCCCAGGAGAGTCAGATCCAGTTTCACGTCAAATAAGAAATTGGAGACGTGTTTCTCCCAATCTCGAAGGCTAACGAGGAGCCGATGTTTGACTTCGTGTAAAAAACCGTTTGGAAAAAAACTCTCCTGGGGCCGTCCTCAAGCCCCCTCTCCCCCTTGCCACTCCCCCAGTGGGGTGACGAGGTATAAATGAGGAACTCTTAGGAAAATCGTGGTAGTATACGTCATTCTCTAGGTGACGAAGTCTTCGGATCAAACTGAACTACCGAGACTGGAGAGGTGGTGTACTTGGCTCGCCAGACCAAGAAGTACCCTGCAAGAGAGGCAGGGCTACCTACCTTAAGGGGCTAAGAAGAAGCTCATCCTCGAGCTAAGTCCCTGGTTATCAAACCAAACAATAAGTTAACTTTGGTAAGTTCAACTTACTTTCGCCAGAGAGACTCCTGATATCCTGGTGCACCTTAAACACCAGGGGTATTCCTCGTCCTTGAGGAATTAAGAAAAGAAGAATGAAAAGGCTCCCCCTCGAGCCCGTTATTCGGTGGCCACACTAAACTTTAAGTAACTTATTCTCGCCAGAGAAACCCCCCTCCGTTATCCTCGCCCTTGAAGAAGACCCTCCCCGAGTTCAGTCCTCGTCCATAAGGAAATAAGTAACGAAGGAGAAAAGCTCCTCTTCGAGCTCATTACTCGGTGATCACACCGCACTCCAAGTTAACTTGATTTAAGAACCAAGTTCGACTCACTCTCGCCAGAGAGACCACGACTGCCTAAGTGTTGCATAAAGCACCGTCTTGGTTCTCGTCCTTGAAGAACCCTTCCCCCCCGGAAGAACGTGTTGACCCCCCAGCTGCTACCCTCGCCAAAACGACCGTGGAATTTCGCCCATCTACATCTGGACACACGGCACGCGTCGTGAATCAATAACATTTCTGAGGCCTTTAAACTCCACATGAGTCCGTAAGCCTAATTTTTATATTATTGTTGTGTGTAGAGAAAACGTTAACCAATTTTTGAGGGTAAACTAATTTAATTAATTCTTGTTTATAATAATATTTAGAGTATTGCTGTAGTTAATGTCTAAATGTTATGTATTCAATTGATAAAGGTAAAATATAAGTTTAGTTTGGGATTAATGTTCGTTTCTCTTATATATATCCTTACGTGTTTCAGAACGGCTCTGTTCTTTAAGATATTCTTATAATAAATATATATTAGACACACTTAGTACTCTTAGAGATAGAACAAAAAGGGGGGGAATTCTACGACAGTAATAATCTCTTTTTCCTTTTTTCCGACCATGCATGACGCTACCAATGATCGTAATCCTCTTGAAGATCGCCCAAAATCATATGCAGGAGATGTCGAAGACGCAAGATTTAAATCAAAAGCTGGGAGAGTGAATTTAGGGTCGTAAGACTACAATATATCCAGGCATAGCGAGTGAATATCATGCGTCCCAAATTTTAATTATAATAGTGGAAAGAAAGGGTCTCTTTGGGCTTTTACAGACCGAATTTCAGTAAAATTACCTACTTTCGATTTCATTCGTCTATGTTTCATAAATTATCATAAAAGTTTATATCTTTTTTAGTTTTTAAATTATGAAGCTATTTATAACTTTCGGTCACTTCGAGAAAGTAAATTATGACTCAGCAAAATAAATCACCTTTTTCACCATTTATATTTCCGATAATTTTTCTAAATTATTAAAATCAATTTTATTTCTGAGCGAAAAATTGACCTCTTGGTTAATAGTATTTCATTTTGTATAATAGTTATTGTTAAATGAAATCCTTTAAAAATATAGAAAATGTTTAGATATATATATAACCTTTATTTCCTCAAAGAATTTCACTTTTCTATTTATCAGAGGGATAAATATGAATTTACTTTAGTAAATTTAGTTTATAGTGTGAAATAGAAATTGGCAGTGATATATTTCCAAAGACGCCAAAATATGTCTCTGGACGGAAAAGGCATCGATCACTGACTGATGTGAATGCCCAATAACATCAGATTCTGAAAATATTTGTCTCGTGAGTGGTGCGTTTATCTAATTATAGTGAAACTGCACAAATTGCCTTTCAGCAAAAGATGCATTCATCTAAGGAATATTGTCAGGAAATGAAAGAGAGAGAGAGAGAGAGAAAGCGAGCGGGTGTGTTCGAGCCACGAGAAAGGATTGTGAACGAAGTGCCCTTGCTTCCAGACCTTCGGAAAACTTCCGGAGCGATAAGGAGCCAGAAACTCATCCCGTTTATGGCGTTACATCCTTCACCGCTGATTCTCACCATCTATGCTGTGGGACCAAACAGATAACGCTTCCGTGGGCAAATATTGGAACTTCCGGCGGAATAATATAAATTCTCCACCCCGAGGATAATCGAAGAAGTATTCTTTGACCTTTCGGGCCGCGAGCTATCTCCCAGTTGCTTCTCACTAAGCAAGACCACACAATACAGAAGGTATTCATGCGGCATCATAAGAGGTCTTTTGGAATCATTCATTGAAGCCGCGCAATCATTGAGCGACAAAAACCGGTGCTATTTCGGTTTTGCAGCAGGAATCCGTATTCGAAACGACAAAGACTAAGTCTGGAATATAGCACTCAACCCTCCTCCTCGAAGAATATCTTCCCCCGAGTACCCATACACGTGGTCTTCTTCAGAAAATCGTAAGACTTACATATTCCTTCATCGTCGAAGAAGCGTGACGCTCTCCGACGAAGTGACTCACCCCGCGATCGCCTCCCGGTCCCTCTCGGGCAATTATTTTAATAAGTATTGAGCCTCTTACGGCTAAGACTTACCTCGTGGTCTCCTCCGCTTTCGCTCGGGTAATTAATGTAAATAGCTTTTATCGTCGGCTAAGACTCACCTAGTAGTCATCCTCCCTTGTTTCTCGGGTAATTAGTGTAATTATTGAGCCTAGTACGGCTGAGATGATTCCTACTTGTCATTTCAATTTCAGCTAATTAATAACGGTGGTAACCAAATCGCTTGTATATTATTCTGTAAATAGCTATTGTTGTTTGTATAAGATTAAAAGATTATATTTGTTCTCCTGTTTAACTCGTCCAACCACAAAAACCTTAGTAAATAATATCAATATCCCTATCGCACTCTCGGAAAATCTTGTCCCCCAATCAGGGCTGTTGTCTTCCCTGCCCTGCATCATTGGGCGAGGAAGTCAAAAAGGGTTCAGAAGTACTACCTGAATTCTACGACAAATATATGTGCTTTAATTGTGAAACATAAAGAAATTTAACCAAAATTATTTAGTGTCACATGTACAAAGCGGAAATAATGAAATTACCATAGAAACTGTTGATCGGCTGGCTCTCAGGACACGTTTGCTTGGCAATGAAGAATCAGCTTTGTGTACACGTTATTTAAATGTTACTTCATTTGCCTATATTATAACATCAAAATGATATAAATGATAATAATCGTGTATGTATTTTTGGCTCATATGAGAGAAATTTTAATGAGAAAACTCATGCTTTAGCATATAAGGTTGAAGCATTTTGTAAAGTTTGTGATCAAAGAGAGTTTTACTGCCAATATTTTCGAAACAGCTGATGGCTAAAAGGTTCCATATATAAATTTATGATTTGATAAATATGTCAGAGATATATGATTATGGATTGCCTTGATTAAATGGGCATCTTTCACTGATGGGAGCGAATTGCAGAAAAAGGAGGATGTATTTATAAATATTTAAAGAATTTATACAAATGTATGGATGAACATTATGAAAATAAAAGATGGTGCATAATGCAATTGTGAAACACTTGCATTCTAATAGACGTTAGCTATGATGCTACTTGGTCAAAGCGAGGGTATACATCAAACATTGATTTGGAGGTAATAATCAAAATTCTGACTGGTTTCGTTTTGGAGTTTGTTGCTCTTTCTAAATTATATCAAGTGTGTGAAATGAGCAAAAAAGTTAATAAACTGTGTAAAAACTTTGATGGACTATCAGGAGCAATGGAGAAAGAAGCAGAAGTTTAGATGTTTCAAAGGTCAAAAACCTTGGGTTCATTTACCACTATTTTATAGAAGACGGCGATTCTTTTGCTTATAATGCAGTAATTAAGTTAAATGGAGGAAAGGGTGCATATCCAGACGGAGTAGATGTTATAAAATTAGAATGTGTAAGTCATGTCAAAAGGAGGGTCGGTATGCGGCTCAGAAAACTCCGAGTGAATCCAAAGAAGATGTATTTACAAAGAAAGGAAAGAAGATAAGACAGAGCACCCTAATTTTTAAGGATAAGCTTACTGACAAGGATATGTCAAAGGTTTTAACATGTATTTAGTACAGATGCTAATGCATGAAATGATCTTTGCCCAACTGGAGAGGAATCCTGGTGCTTTTATCGAAATAAAGGCAAATGGAGAAAAGCCTGAAAACATAAGGGGCGGAAAAGGTCTCTAAAAATCAAATTGTACAACAAAGATCAGCGTAAAATAAAAAAGATCTATGAGAGTCTGAACACAAAATAATTGTTAAAAAAAGATATAAGAATGACACAATGCAAACGAAAGTTTGCATTAAAAATATGGAGCAGAGCAAAAAAGGCTAGATTTGTTGATTTGAAAAGAATGCAATTCATCGCTAAACATGCTAATCTTGACCACAACCTAAGTTATGAAGAAACAAGTCTACTAAAAAATATCAACTTAGATTCAAGCAGGCTAACTGGATAATTTGAAGAGTAAGACAGAGAGAGAAAAAGAAAAAGATCTTTGTCAGTAACTCCGAAAAACAAGAAACAGAAAACAATAGAATATATGTCAGGAGATTATAAAATCTTATATACTTGGCCACAATGAGCAGCGTAGTAAGCTCTCGTACTCATCTATAGGGAGAGGTAATATTCTGTAATAAATACAGAGTGGAACCAGAAACAAATAAGAAAAAACAATTATTAGAAAACAAAAGAAAAATATGGAGCCTTATACTACGGAATGGTGTGTGTAAAAAAATGGCTACATAAAGCCTCCTGGAGGGCCAGGCGGACAAATACCTTAAAGTCCCCCCCCCCCTTGTGGAGAAAGCTGGAGAGGCGAGCCCCATGAAGAGAGCATGGAAACGGGAGCCGGCGAATAACACTAACTGCCTACCCTGTTTTATCTCTCTGCCGCTTAGGTAGTTGGAGCGACCATCTGTGTTAAGGCAGCCACCTAATGCCCTTAAACGACGCTCTAACGATCCAATTACCTACGAGATCCATAAACCCCTGGTTAGGTCACAAAAAAAGCGGTTCTAGTCAAAAGGTACGCCTAGGAGTGTGGCGGTTGAGGGCCTCAGTAATTAACAAGCCGACTTAGGCACCTCAGTGCCAACCTCGGCACTTCTCGCTCTCACCAGATGCGAACTCACCATTTGCGCTTCTCTGTGGCCCACGCCCCTTTTCTCTTAGATGGGGTGGTGGTCCGCCTATAAATAAGCCCCGGAAAGAAAAAGAAGGGATTAGAATTCGGTAAGAAAGACGAAGGTTCAGTTCGATCCTTCAGCCAGACAAGACGATTTCCGTGAGAAACGATAGGATCAGATTGAGAAGATCGATTCCCCTTCCTCGGGCCGAATTAACATAAATCGTCAAGTTTGGTATCGGTGCCATACTGAAGAATCCTTTACAGACTTAGAAGAAGTCTGACTGGAGAAAAGTATACCCGCTCACACTTGAGTGACTCTCACATTTCAAGCTCCGTAAGAGGGAGAGGAGAAGAACCCAGCCCCAACGAGGTTCCGTTCTTTAATTACGATAAAATCCCCCCCCCCCCGAATTCCTGAAAATCTAGTTGGGCACGCTACGTTGAAGAATAAGACACCAAGAGGCTTCAAGATTATCCAGAAGACGACTCTAGGAGCGAAGAGCACCATAACTCTCTCTGTCTTCTTAACTTAACCTAGAGGCAAGGTTGTAATAAGAAGTTGATAGTGCCCTACCTCGCTCTATCTCCATCACATCTCGGCGAAATTCTATCATCGGCATTCCAAATCCCCGAAGGCGAGATTTGCCCTCCAACGACCCCCGGCAACCCCTGATCCCGTCTGTTATGTGAGTTAGCAAGAACATTTATATTTTATATTCATATTGCGATAGTATGAGGTTAGTACGTTTCACGATTTAATAGAAGTAAAGACAATTGTGCGTGAACCCCGGTCATATTTGTTGATAAAAAAGAGTACTTTAATTTAATGTTTAACACTAATCAAAAAGGGTCACGATAAAAATACTAATCGGCTATTGGTGTGTTTACCGGGAGCCTATTTGTTTATTTTTGTCATTGAAGATATTGTAATAGGCCTAGTTGCCAAACCGCGATAGTCTAGGTTAGCTTAGGACGAAGATATAAATGTGATTTTTGTTTGTTTTTTTATAGTTAAGCGTTAAATTTAAAATATATGTTTATTTTGAGATAGTTTCTGTGTATTTCCTTATATCCTTACGTGTTGAAACGGTTCTTCCTCAAAACAACAAAATTAGCACTCTTAGATCAAAGCCTACTTCATCAAAGAAGTACATCACGACCACAAGGTATCTTACGACAGTGTGAATAACTGATGACGTCCATAAGTGTTCATTTTCTTGTTACTTTTTTTACTTGAATTTTTCTCCAATCTTAAAATATTGATGAATGAAAGATTGGCGAGTCCTTATTTTTTGGCTGATTTTACTTATATATAACCAGCGTGCAGAGAAAAGGTGTGGCAACAATTTTATAGTTCAATTTTTTTTAATTAATTTATAGATTTTAGGTTATGGATGGAACACCTTTCTCCCCAAAAGATGTGGGGGTATATTCGTGGAAACAAATTCCCTTGGGGTTTATATATATATATATATATATATATATATATATATGAATCAAGGAAGTTTACACATGGTTAACCATAGAGGATATATTATATATAACCAAAAAATAAGCAAATGTTCTTCAGTAGTTTGATATTTTTTAAATGGTCAAAATATCAAGGTTTGAATGGGTTCCCTGCCCCACCAAAAGGGGGTGAGGGAAATATTTTGCACTTCTTAAAAATAGTTCTATGATATTAATACACTGTTAAAAAATGAAGGAAATCTGAGATATTTTGGGGGCAAAACTCCTTATAAATTGCGTACGGTCCCCTTAATAAAGTCATTACCAATCACATCTCGATTCTTGCAATTTTATCCAAAGTTGTATTGGCTTCAACATACTCAACAGTTTGGAAGTGGAAATGAATTATTTAATTAACCTAAATTATGGCAAAAATAGAACGAAATTTAAGAGAACACCAATCCACTTCCGAGATCTTTGATTTAGGCTTGTATTTGGTTGTTTGAGCTTAATTTGCTTTGACTCGGTTTCAAATTCATGCCAGCTTCTTAACAACATACGTATCGAAATTCATACAACCACTACAAAATAAATATTAAGGTAGAGTAAGAAAAGATACATAAGGAATAAACAAAGAAAAACTTATGAAGCTTGCAATAGTGAGAAGCTAGGAGTTAGACAAAAATTTACATAACACAACTGAACATTGATAGATCTAATGTCCTATGGAACAACTGATTTCTATGATTTATGAAATAGAAAACTAATAAAAGGCAACTCTTCGATAAGAAATTTAAACTTTTTTAAGTAGTCTGGCAAAGATATTACTGGGTTTATAGACAGCGAAAATGTGTAAAAGATACATAGATACAGTAGCCAGTACGAAAGATAAATTGTCGTTCTCAGAAACAATGTAACATTTAATTCTCCTAAAAGAATACCAACCAATGGAACAATGAAGGATAATTGTTGGCTGAGTTCCAACCTATAACACGAATCTGATATATTCGTACTTATACCCTTACGAGAGAGAATGTTAGTTACGTTTATATATGGTTGCCATTATTTGCTTATGAGGCTTTATTTTTATCGGTTTATATTTTTATTAACTCAAACTATGCTAAACATAATAATGATTCAAAATTCATATGCTTAAGCAAAGCGCCTCTCCACTTGTTGTACTGTTGTATTTCGATTTCACAATCATTACATAACATAACTATATCGTCGCCGTCTTGGAATTCTCTCCTTCGAGGCTTCCAACCTACACCGATTCTGTGTACAATCAAGACAGGGGATTTCACATTATTTTTCATTATGAAATTATCTATCCTGGTAATAACCGAGAAAAGAAATAAAAAAGTCCATTAGAATTGAAAGCATTTGTACGTAGTCCTTAAAGAATTAATGTACAGAAAACAAGCGAAAATATAATAGTAAATTGAAAAACCACAACAAAATATTAAGAATAAAAAATGGCAATTACATCCAAAGTCACTCCGTTGTATTTCGTCGAGAAGAGTTTAGTATAAACCAATAAAGGCAAATAGGAGTAAACTAGGGTAACTAGAAATCTCCCCCTCTCTCCTGGAATAACAGAAAGTTGCATTTTAAAGCACTGCGAAATTAACGTTTGTTTTGTTTTGCCTTGTTTTGTGTATTTAACAACTGATTATTTTCTTCTGTGTTTTGGGGAAAAAATGTTTTGTGTAAATTATTTTTGTTTTATTGTGATTAAACAGGCAACTAAAATCTATTTCTATTTTACGTAATGTTAATTAATTAATTATGGAGTGCTAGCCATTGCGTATTCCAGCGCATTTTCTGAGTTTTCACTTTTTTTTCTCTCTATTACATATTTTCTTTGCATTTTTTCCTGTTATTTTCTTATAGATCAAATCCATTGTTTTTTATATTAAATCACGAGACTATAGGTACATTTCATCTTTTGAATTAAATGAGTAATGTTCATATCTTCGTTTAGTAATTTAGCACCTCCAAATTTATCTGTCTCTGTGTCGTAAATTAAGTCGGCTTATCCGCGGGGTCCGAAATTTTCAATTTCCATGGCATAAAATTCTGTTGCGATTAATAAATTTCTGACCACTAATTAATCTAAAGCTTCCAAGGCATTTTTGTTCAGCAAGACAACTGCCCTTGTTGCATTTGTTTTAATATAAAATTATTAACTTTGTTACCTCGATAGAATTAAACTTTCTGCTTCCTTTCAAATTAGCTCACCTGACATTCTCTACATCAATTTTCTTGGTTATTTTTGCCTATTTGCTTTAAGATACTTATTTTCTCGCCATATGCAAACACCCGCAAGCGACAATTTTCAGCATGTAATACTATTTTTTTAGGGGCTAACTCTCATGGAATCTTTACTTTAAATTGCGTTTTTACTCCAACCGTTTTTAACTAGAAGTCAAGATCATCCGGCTGGAGCAAGATTTACTATTTCCACGGTGAGACCCTAGTCGACAATGAAGCACACTTCTGTTTCAGAAGTGGTGCCTCCTTGCAAAGAGGTCTAAGAAGCTACTGGAAAACCACTGCTTCGCCTAATGTTGCTTTCCAGCTTATCCATGGTGGAGTTCTTCTCACATCAATCAGAAAGAGACTACCGCTTGCTACCAGTAATATATTTTCTCCTTTTTTCTATGAACGATGATAAAGAAGAGGAAATTCACCTGAATTTTGAATCGATTTTGTGGGATCAAACCGATGAATTTTGTGGCAAAGTATCAACATAAAGACAACGCTACTGTTATTCAAGATATAAAGTTGGATATTGATAAACTCCATAACTGAACTTGTATCCCAAGCCACCGGAGTTATCGGTGAAATGAATGTCGAGCGCGGTACAAGTAAGAACTAAAATAACTTAAAGATATAATTAATAAGGTTACGCTTATAAGTTTCCTTCCTAGATTAAAAGGTGTTAGGTTAAAAGATTTTTATAGATAGACGTCTAATTTTAATAGCTTCAAGGTCTATTTGTCAGGGAGAGGGAACAGATTATATATATCAACTTCTGGGATGAATTCCACGATCGACGTCACCTGTTTCAGCTTGATGGACTTCATTTAATTAGGGTAGATGTTGGCTATACATGGCGCTGAGACATGCTGTCGTCTTCGATGACTTATCAAGGGAGGTAGGGCTCCCTACACGATTCTTTTCCTCCCTCCCCTAGAAATCTTTGTTGGTAGTGGCGGCTTCGGAGTAATGGCTATCTCTTTTAGTGGGGTTTGCATCTCTGAATCGACGGTCCAGGCATGGAAAGGGGTTTAGAGGCCGTAGTTTCTTTAGTGCCCTCTTCCTTTCGGGGAAAAGTCATAAGAGACCCCAAAGATGGCTGGCTTTGAACCCTTTACATCGCCAGCTTTGCCAAAGTACCACTGGGTGGAAGAGGGGTAGAGAACACTCAGAAGGGGTAAGAATGGTTGCAGAAAAGATCGAGCTCCAAGACGCGGAGGGGCCAGGAGCAGGGCGTGTTGTTGTTTTAACCTCGCAAAAAATTAGGACGATCTATATATAGCCTGAATGGCCAAGATATCTTACTCTAAGATATATGTACCACATTGTTTTGAGGAAGAATTATACGGCTCTTCGAAATTATCCAAGTTGGCCATAAACCTTAAGAAATTAAGTGTACGTCTTTGGAGCGAATTACACATACTTTTAGTAAATTGGAATTTGCACGTCTACAAGAACAATTCGCATGGCCGAACCGGACGCAGTAGTACATAATACCTCAGCAACAGTGGCACAAATGAATTCATGTGGTAGCTATATCAACAGGTACACAACGAAGCAGGCATCCTGTCGCAATCGAACGTACGAAGAGTGTAGGGGTGAGTCTGGAGGTACCTCTCTATTTTTTCATTAAACGTTTGACCTTGACCACTCGTTTGTCAGCTCGCTTTTCGTTCATGTATTTATAAGAGTAGTGCATGAGTTCTCTCGCTAAACAAATTCTTTCATGAAATTAATAGTAGAGTACGGCGTCAAAATCACCAGTGAGCCATTAAGGCGGCGTTACTTAGTTATCCTTAATCAGAACGTGAGACGGAGTCTTAGATGGTTAAACTATGTTCATTTGTTCCTAAGATGAGACTGCTGGGCGGATTCAAAGGGTGTGTGTGTTTCAGTGTAGACACATTTGGCTGCATCCGGGGTGGAATTGATAGCAAGGTGATAGCTAGGTTTATTTTGTCGTTTCGCAGGTTCAATCCAACTTTAGGTGATGAAACCCGACTCCGTTCCGACTGCCTCGTTACCTTGTATCGAGATCTTTTGGCTTGCAGCTGATTTCTCGCGTGTTTAAGTTTGTCCATTTGCGTAAGAAACTTAAACTATTCACTTGCTTTCTTACACGCAAGTTTTTAGTTGCGTGCAACTCTATATTTCACTATATCGGTCGCTCCCAATTTTACCTTTTATTGTTTTGGTAATAATATTGTAACTATTCCGCCAATTCTAAATAAATTCGGATCCCTTATGTTTATTACATTTTCTTTCGAACGATATAATTGCCAAATCCTCCCGAGTTTAGCCAGGAGATAATTTTGTTTTGGCAATATCATCATAACTATTCGGCTGATTCTAAACGAATATGGAAGCCTTATTGTCTTATACATTCTCTTTCGAAAAGTATAATTGCAAAGTCCTTCCAAAGTTATCCAGGAAATTATTTGGCATTAACCTCATACCTATTAGGCCCATTTTAGCGATTTTTTTAAACCCGTATGTTGTTTTACATTCTCTTTTGAATAATATAATTGCCAAGGTCCCTTAAATGTCAGTCCCGGAATTATTAAAAGTATTAAAGGTCGAAAGGTGATAATTCAAATAAGTGAGAGCACGCGACATTGCTCATCAGACTTTGTTCTTGATACATGTACATTTGGGGTTTAGCATTATATATAAGTATTTCGCTCTATTCTACATTAGTTCATTGCTACTACATGACATATTTTTCAGTAGTTAATATGTGTGCCCAATTTCAAGATTTCATAAGTCTACAGTTTGCTCATTAGTGAGGTTCCTCGTTGAGCCTACTTCAACTTGCAATTCAAGCGTCGCTACACTTCTTTCATCACTTTCTTCTGCAGTTACTGGATGAATTCCAGCACTCGGAGGCAGTCAGTAACTATGCTCTGTTACTGTCTATATAATATATATATATATATATATATATATATATATATATATATATATATATATATATATATATATATATATATGCAAAAAAAACCACAAGACAAATATAAAGGAAGATTCCTAGTACTTTCTAAATTTATTTCAATTTTTTTTTTTAAATATGACGAAAACAAAAGAATCTCCAATATATAAGCAATCTCAATAGTTCTAGTTAATATTTCTAACCTAAAGGAAAGACTTAATGCCATCCCTTACTTATCCTTCAAATTTCATTCTTCTTATCTTTGATGTTTGTTCCCTCATTACCAAAGTTCCAGTCGATTGCCCATTTTAATTTCTTAAAGATAAATTGTGAAACGTTGAATTACCTTTCGCCCTATTAAATTTTAGAATTTATATCACTGTCTGTCATAGATTGTACTTGATTTTTTAATGGCAAATTCTCTTATCCCAAATTTGGTCAAGCTAAGGGTATCTACTTATCTCCCTATTTATTTAACTTGTAAATGGAACTTTTTTTTAAATGTTTTACCCCCATCTATTATTGAGTTCCCTATTTTGGGGTTTCGGTATATTGATGACATCCTTTGCTTCTGGCACAATTCTAAAACATACCTTTATTGAACAAACTAACTCGCTTGTATCTTCTATTAAATATACTCTTGAAATAGAAAAAAACGCTACACTTCCTTTCCTAGATTTACAAATACACCACACTCTTTCTGGTATAAATTCTCTGTCTATCATAAGCCAACAATTCTAACTTCTATATTCACTTATATTCCTCTCATCATATTAAAGTTAAAGGTCTGCTTTTATCTTTATTTTCTTCGTGATCGTCCCGTGGCTAGTAATAAATTCTTAGAGAACAAAATCTTTGCACTCCTATACATTTTCTTGATAATATACATTAGCCATGTATAATAATTTCATTAATGAATAGAATCTCTAAATATATATATATATATATATATATATATATATATATATATATATATATATATATATATATAGGGGTCAACCAAAAAATTCGCCCGTATTTGAGAAGCAATATCTCCATAACCATTGTAGGTGGGGACATGAAAAAAAACAAATAATAGATGAATCCTTTATTTATGAATATTTATTCTTGATAAAATTCATCTTAAACTCATCTCAATTGCAACCTTTAAAAAACTCAATTTTTGAACTAAATTAAAATTTTAACGATTGCCGGTAGTGTAAAAAAACACGTGTTTTTCACTATTATTATAAAGGCTAATAATCATTAAATGTCCTTAAGAAGCTTTTTCATAGGAATAAATATTTATAGTTAAAGAAATCTTCTTTCATATGTCTTTATTCATGTCCCGAGCTGCAATGATTATTGAGATATTACTGCTCAAAAACGGTTAATTTTAAAAATTTTCTTTCCTTATTCTCGCGTCTTGGACAACCTAATTTGGTCCTTTTTAGTGGCTAGTCATTCTAAGTGAAATCAAACTGATTTTCTGTTAAGCTACAATATAGAAAATGGAGAAAGGCGGCTACTTTAAAAGGTACAATATCTAGTTACTATCTGCATATACGTTACTTAAAACGTATACAAATATTGTGCAAGCATAAAACTCAATACGCCGTTTTCACACAGAATTTCTCTGGTGAAGACAAATAAACGCAGCTTTGTTTAAATTGGGGCTCTTTATCACCGTCTTCTCCCAGTTTTAGAACGCTGTCCCGCTTCCAGAGGGCAGCCCAGTCTATCTTCTGCCTTTTGGGATAGAAATGAATCGCTCTCATTTCCCGTTCTCCTCGTCGATGCCAAAAATTATCAAGGTTCATGTTTTCTTAAGCTGCGCCTGATATTCTTGGGAATCTTGCTTAATTCCCTTCGTCTCATCGATCCGCGAAATTATCAAGCCACGTCCATTATCCCCTTGGGAGGCCATCGTGCGCAAAGTTCTCTCTCGACCATGGCTGCAGCTCCTATTTAAGGTAATATCTGCAAATCCTCAGCAGATAGAGAGAACCCGAGCTTCTTGCCGTCTAGACCTTAGTAGATGTCTCCCACGAAGCTATCCCCTCGCCCTTCTGATCTCGTCAGCCTCTCATCTACCTGTAATCCACCCAGATCAGAGGAAGATGACGGAAACCCGTTTATATCCCGGAAGATTGTCCTGGGTTTCTCTCGTCTCACTGCCTTGGTTGGTACTTCCTGCCGCCCGCAGACGAATCGCGATTTCGTGATTATTTCTCCCTGGAGCCGAGGTAATCTCAACCCCCTTCGGAGTCTCTCTGGACGCCTTTGCATCAAGACCCCCATCGACGAAGACCTGGTTATTGGTCTTCCACATCCCCAGTTCATCCTCTAGAGGTAACCAGGATCCTTTCCTCGTAAGTCCCACCTCTTCATTCCCAGTGCTAAGAAGAATTTCCCATTTGGTATAACGCCAATAGACATGCTAAATCATTCAATCCAACTAATTGGATCACTTATATATTTTCCCGGACTTAGTTTTCATAATTTTTGCCTTGCATAATATTCTTTTGTCGTACTGATTATTATTTAGATTTATATATTAATCTGTGACATTGTTCTTATTATTTGTATTAAAGTTTACTTTTGTAGAGGTGTTTATCTTCGAATAACTATTTCGAACCCGGCGAACGTATTCTCTTTTAAAGAGCCAACCTATAATATAGCACTCTAAGTAGAAGGTCCTTACCTTTAATTTCCAAATGAATTCCACCCGAGCACAGCTCCAATAGTGGATGTCTTGCGTACAGTAGTATGTACCTTTAGAGACTTTTTGTTTAAACGCCTTCGTCCCTCGACGTATATGCTATGCACTGCAAGCATGACCCAGTTTTGCGATACTAACGAATTTTTCCGAGGTATAGAGAACGCTTAATTTTGATATGCTTTCGTAAATATTAAACTCGTTTAACCAATGTAAATTATAGAACTTTGTAGATATAGGAAAATGCTCCCTTGCTAATACTTTTTGAAGTCTTGAGATTTTTTGTTAAATACTCAGTGGCAGCACTAAACGTGACTGGTCATAATTACCACAATACGGCATAGGGTAAATCAGCCTTAATTATGATTTTTCTATGGTCTTAGTTGGCGGTTGGTCAAATTTTCATATGGTAATATTAAGTGAAGTAAATTTTACGCAATAAAATATATAGGAATCGTGATCTTCGGAATTGGGCTTAAACTTCAGCCGGTCATACTAACCGATGGTCATACTATGCGGAATCTATGTACTGTATTAGTAGTAGTCCATCGATTTCGACGAAGCCATCCAGAACCTGTGCGTGAATGCTTTTAAATTGGTCGAGCCGTTGCGCTGTCGCAGGCCTACTTTCACGGCATTAGGAGTCGGAATCTAGGAGTACGCAGGACCATCACGAATGGAGACTTCATTGACTGCAGTGGATGGCTGTGACATCTTAGGTGCCTGGTCACGACCTCGGCTTTACACAAAGCCCTGCAAAACCGCCTCCATGGCCTTGTATCTCCTAGTTGATCTCGTCCGCCCAATCCGCCGGAGTCGTCTTCGCATGCTAGGGTAGACAGGACCTGACTCACCGAGCGTTTGAGACCCGTCGGCTACCCTCGACATAGTTTAGCCCACCTGTAGAAGCGGTGTAATTGGGTGCGGCCGCTGTTACATGCAAACAGCTTCTTGGAGCCAGAGGTGAGGGCTGAGGGCCACAGCAAGCCCCTCTGCCAGAGGTACTGCACCTCCCTAAAAAACTCCATACACCTCATACACCTCACTATATATATATATATATATATATATATATATATGCAACAAAGCCTACAGGGAAAATTAATACGAGGATTCAAAGTACTCTCGAACTTTATTTCGAGTTCTTTATCAAGGAATAACAAAAGTATTGAAAATTTTAATATATATAAGGATGATTCAGAGGAGAGGAAACGCCCACAAAAAAGCAAAAAAAACAATCAACAAAATGTCTCCTACAATGTCTCCTCCAAATCTTGACCCAAACATCTTAAGGAATATGTTACTTTCATGCACATTAGAGGCCCAGTTTAAGACACCGAACGGTAATCTATACATGCAAGTGGATAGAGTGGCTATAGGGTCTCCCTTAAGGCAGACCAGCCCCAACTAATATATGGGTCAACTTGAAGAGAGATTATTGAACAACAGTGAAAATAAGCCACACACATATTGCCGATACGTATACATCTACATCACCATCTGATAAACATCAAACATCAATTTGAGGAGAACTCCGTGTTAAAATTCACTTATGAATTTAGCACGGGAAATAAACTCCATTTATTCGGCGTTAAGATTCAAAACATCAATGGTAGCTATATCACAAAAGTTTATTGAAAAAGTACGGACATGGAAAAGGCCTCACTTCGCATAGCGAATGCCCTAAAAGATATAAAATAAGTGTAATCAACTCATACATACGCCGATCATATAAATGTTGCTCTACGTGGGAACTTTTTCAACAAGAGAACTCACGTGTAAAACAAATACTCGTAAACAACAGTTTCCCAGTCAATTTTAAATAATCGCTATAAAGATACCGATACAGTGAAAGGTAATCAGGGCGCAGTAAACAACATCAAACTGTACTACAGATATCAGATGTCCGGGCCTATAAAATTGATGAAAAAAACATTAAAGAGATTATTAACCCTAACATCAAGGTTAAGAATCAAATGGCTAAAATTCAACTGATAACTTATTATAAAACAACAAAAGCCACAATCTCCTTATGAAAAACAACATCTGCCAAAATTCCTCGAATCTCAAGTCACCAACATAATTTACTTTTCATCTCCCTCAATAAAGACTGAAAGCTTTATACTAACTTTAAATATATTTGCATAACAACTACCACACTTTCGAGACGTTTAACGATGCATCTGCAAAGCGGAGGACCTAAAAATCATATGGAGAGCGCACATAACTTCAATCTAGCGAGAGATATTCTAATTGACAACACCGTAATTAAAAGAAAAGAGAGAAATAAAGCTAGGCTGAACATCTTCGAAGCCATTTTAATAATCGAAGAAAAGCCGGCCATTAATAGTCAAGCGTTAAGCTGGAATCGAATATTAAAGCTGTTTTAAAATTCCACTCACCGGATTGGATTGTTTTCTCTAATTTTATGATCGACCAGGCGCACCAAATACCACCTAAAAACAGTTTTCTTTCATTCACTCTGATTCCGGAAGGAAAGAATATATCAAAACGCTCCGAATATAATTGAATAATATCGAAAGCTCAGCAATTTAGTTTTGTTTTGACCAAACCAATTCATTTAAAAGAGAGATGAATACAGGACAAGTGATCTACCATCTACAAAATAGAATACAAAAGACAGTTAGAAGAATAGAAAGTAGCCTAAGGAAATAACTAAGGCGAAATATACCATGGACTTAAACAAAATTTGCATATATGTATATATATATATATATATATATATATATATATATATATATGAATCCATTAAACCACATTAAAAGAGAAAACGGAATTCCTTGCACTAATATTTTTATTACCTTTTTCGAAAAATCCGCGCAGGGAAGCGATTCGAACCAGGCACACTGAGGCAGCAAGTACCGCTTTGATCACAGTTAAAAGTATGCTGTTAGTACACTATGCGTACCGTAACGTAGTGTACTAACGGCATACTTTTAACTGTGATCCAAGCGTTGCTCGCTGCTTCAGTGTGCCTGGTTCGAATCGCTTCCCTGCACGGATTTTTCGAAAAAAGGTAAAAAAAATATTACTGTAAAGAAAAATTATTCCGTTTTCTCTTTCAATGTGGTTTAATGGATTCATTTTCATCATTCTCTTGTGCTACTATATATATATATATATATATATATATATATATATATATATATATATATATATATATATATTTAATAATGCCAGAGCTGGGTATTCACAATAAAGTCCTTAGCCGAAAATTACAGATATTGCTAAGGACATACTTTGGTCAAATCAAATTTCAAATTGCCTTTGTCAACAAAATAAATATAAGATCTTTCTTTAGAATAAAGGATCCGGTTCCAAAGAGTCTTCGGAGTTCGATTATATACTTATTTAAAGGTCCTGGGTGTTCTCAAGGCAAATATATCGGAAGCTCCGTGAGAACTCTGAAGGCAAGATTCTCTTCCCATAGGGGTATAAGTAATAGAACCGGCAAGATACTTGAAACCAAAGAAAATTCAGCGATAAGAGATCACGTAATAAAGTGTAAAAGTGATATCTCCTTAGATAACTTTGAAATTCTGAATTCGCATAAATGCCCTATTACACTTCGAATCTTAGAAACACTTTATATAAAACAGCTCTTCCCGAATTTAAATAATGATCTCTCGTCGGTTCCACTCCTTGTTACCTGAATTCGTTTGGATGTGGGTTGCGGTGCGCAATTTTGGTGCTTTTTGGTCGGTCGGAGCACGCAACACGCTTGTTGGCATGGTTTGTGGTTTTGTATATTAGGTTTCGCCAATTTTTCCTTCAATTATTCGTTTAAAATTAATTTTAAAACAGTTTTATATAATCATTAGATTCATAAATCAAATCTCCCCTTTCTTAATAGATTTTAGCAATTATACATTCGATAACTAATTTAAATATTTAAAATCCTTCCCTAGTCTCTATTGTAAATTTGAGCCCCATTTCGAAATATTCACTTAAACTCAAAATTTGCAAATCGAAGCGCTAATACTAGCTAGTAAACTTCTAGATGTACATTTAGCCGTGTGCTCTCTTAACAGTGCAAAATATTTTGTTTCGTTTTTTGTATTTTAGGCCTAAGAAGATGACCGTATTGTGGTCGAAACGTCGCCGGTAAATAAAAAGGATGATACCAGCTATTTTCCTCGCCTTGGGATTTCTGGTAAACATTAAATTTAGGCTCTCTAGAAGCAATCCTCATCGATATATATATATATATATATATATATATATATATATATATATATATATATATATATCTAAAAATCGAGCGACCTTATTGAAAGATCCTTTATATCGATTGACTCTAGCAATTCTTTTCCAGCCAAATCATATATGTGAAAATGTGTCTAAAACTTTTTGATTGTTGAAATATTCTACATCTATATACTTTTTTTCATCAATAATTTACAGATAAGTGAACTAAGGTCAGAAAGTATCCACAATCAGTCTTTATTTATCTTTTGAAACAATAGCCTTGCATTAAACTCTTTGGAATTTTTAGGAACTATTTAATCGATAATACTATCCTAAAACTCTTTTGGCAAATGATTTATTAACTCTAAGCGCATTTTTCTTTATATGACTTACTACGTTTTTCCAGAACCTCATTTCCTAAAAGTTATAGTAAGATTACTTGAGTTCATTTTGTTTTTCTAATAAATAGGGGTGTTAAGTAGGGAAATTCATCATCATATTGTATGATAAATTGAATCCATAAGTATTATTCCATTGTTTCAAAATTCATGATTAATTGAAGAAACTTATATTAAGAATATTCCAAAATTTTCATTTAAAGTTTCCCTTACTGGCACTCTTCCAATATCTCTTAAAAGTAATCCAAATCTTCAGTACATAGAGACAACGATCTATTTATCATTAGTTGATGTCAGGATAGTTTGAAAAGCAAGTGAAAAGAAATCGAAGAAAGTTATCATCTACTTAACTAAATAAATTGTTCTTATAAACCACGAAAGAATGTGACCTTTGAAACTCTTTGGTCTCACGTTGATAAAGGATGGATATATTTTTTCCTTTGTTTTTTCATGCAAAATTTGTCTCTTTGCTCTATCAAATTAGTACAACTGGTGTCTAAAGCTCGTCTCTTCATTATTAAATGTTTCTTACTTTCTTTATCATTTGAAGGAATCTACAAGAGTTAACTTATAGCCAATTGCATACCAATAAATCATAAAAATGCAAATGTTACTCTAATTTTTAAAAAAATATATTAATCTTCGCAAGATTATTTATATTCAAGACAAATATATAACGCGAAAAGTTGAATTTTAAAGGTTTAATAAAGTGTATTACTTTTTTCGATTTTTCATTCATCTTGTGCTTGGAAATGAAGGTTTATGTTTACATCTATGATTATCCTTTTCTTTTTACTAAAAAGAAAGGATTTGCTGGCTTTGAAAAATAATATAAATATCTTTAACTTTAATTATTCCAATTCTAGAGAAATCCTTTTCTGGAATTTTTGAAACCATTTTTATCTCCATCAGGATGTTCAGGTACGAGGGACGGTCAATAACTTTTACAATTCGGATATAAGGAAACAAGATATGAGGAAAGGTGTTTTATTATTTTCAATATAACTACCATCGACTTCAATGCACTTACGCCACTTTTCCCTGAGGCTTCGAATTTCCGATAACCAGAAATCTCCCGACTGCTGTTCAATCCACTCCTGGACGGCGAGCTGGACATCTTAATCGTCCCTAAACCAGCATTTACGCAGTGCAGCCTTGAGCTGGCAGAATAAAAAGTAGTCGCTAGGAGCCAGATCTGGACAGTAGGGGGGGATGGTTGAGCTCCTCGAATCTGCACTCGCGCATGGCTGCTTGTGCAACTCTGGCCTTGTGAACTTTGACGACGTTGAAGTGGATCATGGGGCGTGAGGTTTCTAGGGTCCCAACGTGCAGAGACCTTAGTCATGGCCAAATTGTCGTGAATGATGTTGATAACACTTCCATGTGATATTCCAAGTTTTCACTCGATTTCTTCGACCTTCACCTGTCGATTTCCGAGGATCATCCTCTACACACGGGCCACATGTTCTCGTTGGTCACGTCTGACGGGCGTCCTGGACGGGGGTCATCTTCAAGGGACTCACGACCATGGCGGAACTCCTATTCCAGCAAGCAAGGTTGCATAGGAAGGGTCAGTGTCAGTGTACACTGCAACCATGCGTTCATGGATCTCTTTTGCATTCTTGCCTTCCTTGGTCAAAGATTTGATCACTGCGCAGTGCTCAACCTTCTCCATTGTTGAAAAAATTGTGACTGACGATCTGAAACCAGCTACTGCTTCTTAAATAGACAGGCAGGAGCGTGCGGCTGCAGGTCCTAACTTGTCAAAACTTGTCCTAATACCCCCACAAACATCCATCCCCCTTCCTCTGTTTTGCCCTACCGATTCGCAAAACTTATTGACCGCCCCTCGTATGTTTGCATTATAATTTTAATCACCTATTCTCTTTGTATATCTAAAACTTATAATATGAACCCTTGGCGCTCAAATATTGGGTTGTTTTTACTCTTACAATCATAAATCTAATAGGACAAAATTGCTTTTTCATTCTTTGTAATTTTTTAATATTATTATCTATCCATATGTACTTAGTAAAGAAGGTTCATTAGTTTTATATATGTATATACATTATGTGTGTGCCCCTGATATATTTTGAATACAAAGTGACTGGATGAACTATCAATAATTTATCCAATACTCAGTCGAGCTTAGAACATCATTAGGTGACTCATAATTGTAGGAACAAAAAGACACATTTACAAATATTGTAAGCTCTTTACTGTGTGTATAAAAAGTAAAAAAGTATATTTTCATGTTTGAGACGTTTTAAGTTTCCTTCTCTAGGCATTGTATCAATATTATTCAAATATAATTTAGGAAAATTCGTTCGCTAATAAAAGAACAAGTTAACCAAGATTTTTGCATTTTGTTCGTTTAACGAGCGAACAGTTATTTTTGTTTCTAGCTGATTTACCCACTGTGAGGACTATCTCTTCTCGGCTTTTACCACATGTCTTACATCTACGTTCATGGGCCTTATTTTACGACCAAGGAATTTTCGGCCGAGGATTTGATTTCCGATGAAGCGAGAGAGAAAAAAAAGCTTCTCTGCGCCTCGCCAGATAAGAACGTTCATAATCTCTCTTCTCTTTCCCCTGGAAATAAATTTGCTAGGCAACGGAGTACTTCTCCAAAAACAGGACATGTCATACCCCCAAATTTGAAAATCAATATCGCTTTGTAGAGAGCGAGATTCATTTAATCGCGTTAGATAAGTTAATACCAGTAAGGCCATCCACTCTCTGTTTCTCTCTGTCTGTCTGTCTGTCTGTCTGTCTGTCTGTCTCTCTCTCTCTCTCTCTCTCTCTCTCTCGGGGGACTCCAAATCGAAGCCTACATACCTCCATGAACCAACAAGATTTACACATGCCTTTTCACTAACTTTACCCAACTTCAAACCATTTAATTAACTCTGCGCGTTCTAAAAACTTTAACATACGAGCTAAAACATAATATTAATTTGGATATGATTAGTGTTTTCACAGTGCCTAAAGTCTGACGAATAAATTCAGTGCGTTAAAATCGATTTAATTCTCAGGAATTAAATCGTGTCTATTGTCCATGAGAGCGAACCCTGTTGTTAGGAATGGAAATCCGCGAGATAAATTCTGTGCTTTTAAATAACAAAGGGTTTGAGTTTTAATTCCATTCGGCTTAGACGGAGTCAATTTTGTAAGGTTTTTAATAGCAAAGACATATAAAACTTTGTCTAAAACAGAATTTGCTACGTAATTGTTATGAACTATAATATAAAAAACCGCATCGTTCTAGATTAAATTAAAGTAATGATGAGAAGGACGTTATCTTGTTGTTCTAAAAAATTATGCATAAAGATCTTTGAAAATAATATATATTATAACAGATCGAACCATCGAAGAAATGATACTCTTTAAATAAGACTGTAATGGTTTATAAGGCAATTACAATGCTTAGTTTGAGCAGAGAAAAATATTGCCTGAAAGTTATCCATTCGTTCTCTCTTCTACATCAAACAAGTTTTGAAAATAAATAATACTGGTCAACAAAATTAAAATATTTCATGATTCTTGGGTGAATTAATGTGAACCTAGGGTAAATCAACGAGCTGAATATAAATATAACATTATTTTTGAGAACTAAACCAATTAATTATACCAAAAGCCTTTGCTTTCTTGACTATTAAAACTACATATTTATTAATTATAATTAATTAATTAGTACTTTTTAATATTTTTTATCGATGGGCAGAGATCGATAAAAAAGGGTAATGAATTTGTGCTCCTAAAAAAAGGTTGGATAAAATAAGGGGAACTGACGAATGAAAGTTTGATTATATAATATGTAGAGCTAATATGTATGCTAACTTAAGTGCTGCACTAGGTGGGCGATTGGCTTAAGCAGCATTTTAAATGATTAGAAAAGGTCATATTTGGGATTTATTAGAAATAGCTAGGAAAAAAGATTACAATAACAGTGATGAGAAATAGCCAAAATGACATGACAATCAAAGCTATTCATAAGACAGGATATTCTAGCTGTATTGAAAATTGGTGTACATACAAATATGGAGGAAAAAATTATAAATAACGACAAGATGAACGGAGAGCAACATGATCATACTCAATGCATGATAGCAGGCAGTCATTAGTGATTCTTTCTCTTAGAAACCAATTCGGACCAAGCTCAAAGTTCCCAATTTGGAAATCTGACGAGCCAATAAGTTTGAGTCCTTCCAATAAAAACTTCTTTGCTGATTCAAAATATGTTTTAAGGGCTTTCATTTTCTTCCTTCTCTCTTACACATATACACACCTATATGTATATATACCTATATATATATATATATATATATATATACATATATATATATATTTATATATATATATATAAATATATATATATATATATATATATATATATATATATATATATATATATATATATATATATATATATGAATAACGTTACAGCGACGAGGAAAATGAAACAACGGAGAACTGCGAGGACTTTCGACTAATGGTCCTTTACTACGCAGACTAAAAGACAGGGAAAAAGAGAAAGATATTTATACACCTGATTAATGAAAATATGGGATATAAAGATTAAAAGGGGTGGGATTAGCAGATACCTGGAAAAATCCTATTAACGAGATGGCTCACGGCGGCTCAAGAGCCGCCAGAGCAACCAAGATATTTAAACTCTAGTAGAGACAAATAGCCTCTTTCTTTTATATTGAAGTTAGTAGCGAGTTTAGCAACATTATAGGGTCAAGTTAAAAAGCCTTACTTAAAAACATATTGAAGTCATTATTGTTTTTAAATTCGTAGTATTTCTGTGGTTCATGTTTTTTTGTGTAGTAAATTGTTAAATTTAGAATTATGTTTATTTTGGGATAATTTCTGTGCGTTTCACTAAATCTTTACGTGTTTGAGACCGGCTCTTCTTTAAAACAACCAAAATGGCATTTTTTGACAAAAGTATTCCTCGACATAAATGAATATTAAATAAATATAAATTGATTGCATAAATGCCATAATTTAATTTAATATAAAATAGATAGTTTATTTAACATGTTGGTAAAATTTATCAATAAAATTTGAGTTACAAAATTATGGATTATATCTAATATGTATTCGTTGACAGAAGTAAAAAAATAGTTAATATTTTTTTTTGCATAGTTAATGAATGACTTCGCATTAAAATTAAAAAGCTATTTTAGATGCAACCTCGATAAAACTTTCGAATATACGATAAAATAAAAAAATAGCCATGCCTAAATTGGAATCATTCTTTCAACTCCCCGTTTTGAAATTTTTTTGGTTTGAAAAAATTCCAAAACATTTGATAATATATTTATTTTTCTGAACTTCATATTATTTTTTAAAATACCAAAGAATTCAAAAACTACTTTAGAAGACAAGGGACAATATTTTGATTGTTTAAAAAAATATTAGATAAGGTTTGATCAATATTTAGAGAAAAAAACTATCCTTCTAAAGAAAAGCTTTTAAATGAACAACGATAGAAAATATAGAGTTGAAGATGAAGCTTTTTCAAATTACTGGTTATTATATAATGTTTTTAAAATATATTTAAAACGGGATTTTGGGGAAAGAAGTGCAAAGATTGTCCAAACTTTTTAGGCTTAGTTGATAAGTAACATGGTATGTGTCGTAGAATGACTCCCGACGATACTATATATAACACTATTCGTTGAGGGAACTTCCTTAATTATCTTTAGAGTGCGTTTTACTGTCTGGCGGCCGATATTATGTATCTTCAAAATGCTTAAGAAGTGGAACTGAGCTCAAGGATAATAATATTGCTATCATTAATAAAATAGAGTTTTATTAATAATAACTATAAACAAAACACAAAACCGGAAAATATTGACAAACAGAATGGAAAGGGTCGTGGAGACTCGGGCTAATCCAAGGATTTAAGGGATCAAAAAAAGGTAAAACAAATATGGAGTTAAAGAGATGGGATGGTTCGATAAACCATTTAAAGCACAGGATAGAATTGACAAATAAGGGATCAATACTCAAAAGGTGACGCTTGGCTTACGTAACTTCATTAGGGTGCAGTGGAAGGTACTTGAAGGAATATTCGGTCCGCTGGCGAGTTCCAGCCAAAGGGGGGGGATAAAAGGATCCTTACGTGGCGTCTTGGAAAGGAGAACCGTTACTCGACGAACGGCTTGACGAACAATGGCTGTTCTAGGTTGTTCTCTTCTGAACAAAGGGGGGGATGAGAACCGTCTCTTGTCTACGGGCTCAAGAACAATGGCTGTTCTAATGTTGTTCTCCTTTGAACAACAGGGGGGGTGAGAACCGTTTCTTGGCGAAGGGCTCAAAACGAACAATGGCTGTTCTAATGTTGTTCTCCTTGAACAACAGGGGGGGATGAGAACCGTTTCTTGGCGAAGGGCTCAAAACGAACAATGGCTGTTCTAGGTTGTTCTTTTCTGAACAAAGGGGGGGGGGTGAGAACCGTCTCTTGTCTACGGGCTCAAGAACAATGGCTGTTCTAATGTTGTTCTCCTTGAACAACAGGGGGGGTGAGAACCGTTTCTTGGCGAAGGGCTCAAAACGAACAATGGCTGTTCTAATGTTGTTCTCCTTGAACAACAGGGGGGGAGATGCCTTGGGGACTTGGCGTCACTAAAGGCTCGAACCTTTGGCACTCAAGGAATATTGTCCTCCTTCTGGACAAGTGATGGTGAATCTCGAGTTCGAGGTCCCTTGGCGCACAAAGGGAGAGAGGGTCGTGGTGATGTTTCGCGACGAAAATCTGGATCTCCAATCTGATCTTAGTGGTAAAGTTTCCATATAAATAGCCAGGACATCTCCTTGGCGTGGGGGAGAATGGGGTGGAAGCTTCGAGGGAACGCACAGCTGGGCCGGAGAAAAATGCCTTATCTGTCCATAAGCCTAACTCGATCTGGCGAGGTCGGCGTATGGGGGCGAACGGGGGGGGACGATAACCTCCTTGTTTAAACATTGGCGTCCGGTAGCTGTTGATAAGACTCCAAGCCTCGAATCGAAGATGCACGTGGGCCTCCTCGAGGTTTTAACTAATATGGGATAGGAGTTGAATTTAACACAGATTCAACTCGTTCTATCACACCCCTCCATTCCAGGGGAAGTTGTCACTTCGAAAAAAAAGAGAGAAGGGACAACGATAGAGCTCCGTTGTAGGGAACTCGTTTTCTTGTACCAACCGTATCTTCCTGCACCTAACTATTATTACCTCAATACATGATTATTTTGATCTTTAGATTACAGGAGAAAATAACCTTTAATACAACTTAATAAAAAAAAAAGGCATGGAACAATGAAACGATATAAACTTAGTACATACGGGACAAAATAATTTATACGTAAATTAATAAGAACAAATATATATACATACAAAAAAATTAGACATTGAGCGTTACAAAATTCAGACATATACATTAATTAACTATATTACAAAAGAATCTTAAATTAAGTCGTACAAGACGGTATATACCTACATGGAGATACTAATCCTATGAATACAATTGTTCTACGCTATTCGGTAACGCATTCCTACTGAGTGCGTCAGCGACCTGGTTATCGGAACCTTTCATATAATTTATTTTAAATTGATACTCTTGCAAGAGTAAACTCCAGCGCATGATGCGGCCGTTTGAGTGTCTCAAATTCCTAATATAGGCTAACGGACGGTGGTCGGTTCCTATTCGAAATTCTTTACATATCAAGTACAGCTTGAATTTGTCTATGACCCAGATAATTGATAGAGCTATCTTTTCTCTTGTGGCATATCTCTCTCCGCGTGGTAATAATTGACGACTAGCATATGCAACTGGATGACTCGTTCTGTCATCCACGTATTGAAGGAGTACACCTCCAATGCCCTCGTTGATCACGTCGGTCTTAACCCCAAAGGATTTTTCCGGGTTGGGCAACTTAAAAATGGGGGCAGAAATGAACTTACTTTTGAGCTGATTAAAATGGGAAACAGCGACATCATTCCGACGTAAACGATCGGAGAAATTCTTTTTCTGAAGGGGGCATAGGGGGGCCAAAATTGCAGCGAAATTCGGAACAAATCGCTGATAGGGAGAAGCTGATCCTAGGAACGATCTTAATGGCTTCTTTGTAATCGGGAGGGGCATGTGGGCGATTGCCTTAATCTTGTTCTCGTGGGGACCTAACTTGCTTCGTCCTATTTTGAAACCCAAATATTTAATGGGTTCGTGGGCAAAATGGCATTTGCGGAGGCCAATGGTGAGGCCATTTTCGCCCAGTTGTTCGAAAAGAGCTAATAGGGTGGGTAAATGGTGATTCCATTTAATTAGTTCTTGTAGCTGGCTCTTCGGACGTGGTGTCAGCTGCGCGTCACTATCCAGGTCAGAGGGTTCCAAAGACTTGCCTGGTAGGGAAGGAGGAGGGTAATCGGCATCAGGTTGGATGCACACTGTCTGGATTACCTTAAGGGACTCCGCGGGGCAATCCTCTTCAAGCGCCGATGCTTCGTCCAGTTCTACGAAGGTATCTCCATGGGCGCGTTGGGGGTTCTTTTTTTCTTGGGGTCCATGGACAGTCTCCGTGTCCTTGTCTGGGGCCTTATCATCTAAGGGTGTTAGTGATTTACACTCCTTTTGTGCCGTCCTAAAGTCCTGGTTAAAGGTTTCCGAGAAATCGGGCGGTATCGGGGTTCTGATGGGGACGGGCTCCTGGGCTTCTTTCTTATCTCGGCCTTGAGGAAGGGCGGCCTGAAACACAGGGTCAAAACTTACTTGGGGGCTCTGTCATATAAGTACGGAACAGAATTTTATGGGTGCTACAATGAATTCAGCCCAGCCATTATAATATTGACACTGCAGGTAACATCTAGCGACGGGGAATCTGTTCGCCCGCCCAAGGTAGTCACGTACCACCGCAAATTTTTCGTGGTTAGAGGCCACTGGGAGGAGTTCGTCGGACACGATAAAGCATGTACATCCTGTGTCCCTGACGAGAGTCGATACTCGACAGCTGTCCACGCTGCCCTCCTCATATTTCAAAGTTCCCGCTGAACTTTTTTAAAAAAAAAATTTACCTGGTGGCCTGACGGATGGGGAGAAGTTTCTGCTTGGGTCTGCACCACCGGGGGAGCCGGGGTTGCATTAATCTGGTGAACTTGGTGGGCTGGTCCGCTTTTAAGCCTAGAATTTTGGGGGCAATTCCAGCTCATGTGGTTTTCTACACCACAGGTGAAGCATATGGTTGGTCGCTTCGGGAAGAGAGATGGAGGAGAAGTCTTAACAGGAGGTTTGGAGTCCCGTTGTTGGTTTTGGGGAAAGAAGTTTTGGGGTTTTACGGGGCTCGGAAACTTTGTCAGCTTCCCTGGGAAGGAGCGCGAGTCCGTCCTTCTTTCTTCTCGTTGGATTTTTTTTTCTCGTTCTTCTCGTCGGATTACTCTTTCCCTTTCTATTACTTCCATTTTTCTTTGAAATTCTGCTTCAATCCGAGCTAATTCAATCTGATGGTCAGCTTGTCTTATCCGTTCCTCTCTTTCTCTTTCTTCCTTTTTTCTTTGCTCCTCTAGAATGTACTTAATTAGTTCTTTTCCGGAAAGTCCACAGGACTCTCCTTGCGCTTTAAAGATTTCGAACGGAGTCATCTTTGCACTTGGGGGCGCACTAGTCAACCAACTAAAATTCCTCGCAACAAGAATTATGCCTCTATAGAATTAGCCTACCTAAATATGGGCACTGACCTATTCGTACTTGTTTTCTCAATCTAAATAACCACTGACTAAAATCACGAAAAAACACAAACAAATTATTATAACCGTTCCTTGAGCTACTCCAGCTTCTTAAGTTTAAAAAAAAGGGGATAGCAATCGTTAAAACAAAAGGGAACTACTATATTCTATTATTATAACGAATAACACTATGCTTTACTCGACTGAGACCAGTGTTTGCAAAGATATAGCGTTAAACCTTACACACCTGATACCAAATTAAATAGTATATATATATATATGTCGTAGAATGACTCCCGACGATACAATATATAACACTATTCGGTGAGGGAACTTCCTTAATTATCTTTAGAGTGCGTTTTACTGTCTGGCGGCCGATATTATGTATCTTCAAAATGCTTAAGAAGTGGAACTGAGCTCAAGGATAATAATATTGCTATCATTAATAAAATAGAGTTTTATTAATAATAACTATAAACAAAACACAAAACCGGAAAATATTGACAAACAGAATGGAAAGGGTCGTGGAGACTCGGGCTAATCCAAGGATTTAAGGGATCAAAAAAAGGTAAAACAAATATGGAGTTAAAGAGATGGGATGGTTCGATAAACCATTTAAAGCACAGGATAGAATTGACAAATAAGGGATCAATACTCAAAAGGTGACGCTTGGCTTACGTAACTTCATTAGGGTGCAGTGGAAGGTACTTGAAGGAATATTCGGTCCGCTGGCGAGTTCCAGCCAAAGGGGGGGGATAAAAGGATCCTGACGTGGCGTCTTGGAAAGGAGAACCGTTACTCGACGAACGGCTTGACGAACAATGGCTGTTCTAGGTTGTTCTCTTCTGAACAAAGGGGGGGATGAGAACCGTCTCTTGTCTACGGGCTCAAGAACAATGGCTGTTCTAATGTTGTTCTCCTTTGAACAACAGGGGGGGTGAGAACCGTTTCTTGGCGAAGGGCTCAAAACGAACAATGGCTGTTCTAATGTTGTTCTCCTTGAACAACAGGGGGGGATGAGAACCGTTTCTTGGCGAAGGGCTCAAAACGAACAATGGCTGTTCTAGGTTGTTCTCTTCTGAACAAAGGGGGGGGATGAGAACCGTCTCTTGTCTACGGGCTCAAGAACAATGGCTGTTCTAATGTTGTTCTCCTTGAACAACAGGGGGGGTGAGAACCGTTTCTTGGCGAAGGGCTCAAAATGAACAATGGCTGTTCTAATGTTGTTCTCCTTGAACAACAGGGGGGGGGGATGCCTTGGGGACTTGGCGTCACTAAAGGCTCGAACCTTTGGCACTCAAGGAATATTGTCCTCCTTCTGGACAAGTGATGGTGAATCTCGAGTTCGAGGTCCCTTGGCGCACAAAGGGAGAGAGGGTCGTGGTGATGTTTCGCGACGAAAATCTGGATCTCCAATCTGATCTTAGTGGTAAAGTTTCCATATAAATAGCCAGGACATCTCCTTGGCGTGGGGGAGAATGGGGTGGAAGCTTCGAGGGAACGCACAGCTGGGCCGGAGAAAAATGCCTTATCTGTCCATAAGCCTAACTCGATCTGGCGAGGTCGGCGTATGGGGGCGAACGGGGGGGACGATAACCTCCTTGTTTAAACATTGGCGTCCGGTAGCTGTTGATAAGACTCCAAGCCTCGAATCGAAGATGCACGTGGGCCTCCTCGAGGTTTTAACTAATATGGGATAGGAGTTGAATTTAACACAGATTCAACTCGTTCTATCACAGTATGTTTTGGCAATTTTCTGAAAAAATAAAATAAAATAAGTTGCCAGAGCGAGATAAGCTGCTAGGGCACAGATCGAAGGTCTGCATGCAAAGTGCAAGCTCCTTCCGTAAGAAAAATATAATTTATATCACTACCATTCTTAGAAAAATCTTAAATTGTCACCGCTTTAGTCCATGTTGCGTTTTACGGTCAACGTACTTATAATATACATCTTCTTTTTTTTCAGAGGGATCGCGCGTTGCTAGGCATAGGAACAAGATGATCTGTTTCACCTCTTCTCCTTACAAGATGAGCTTGCGCTTCATAGGCATGTAAACTTATATTTAACTTCGACAGCATCATCTCAAGGAAAAAATGTCCATAAAAATCCAGAAGAGAAAAAAAACAAAGAAACATCTGGCGTGGAAGTAGGTCACAGTGTTCTGTGAGGCTAAACTACGTACAGACATACCCAGAAAAAAGGCTAAGATAAGGAAAACTCTGAATACAATCCCCTGCTGTCTTGTGGGGAAAACCTTTTCAGGCATAGATTGAGAGGAGGAAAACTCCAAATAATAAACCAAACCGAATACCCCAACGGCAAACCTATCTGGTACCGGCAGATCAGGGCTGCGTCTGGCGGGCAGATGTCATAAAGTCGGGCTTTGACTTACAAAGAACTAGGCAGCTCGCTGCAGCCAGCATCACTAAGACTTCAAGTCTCATCCTCATTGAGCCGCGGTGGACATGCTACTGGTCAAGTGAGTTCGCGTGGCCGTGGCACAGCCACGATCGCCCAAAACAAGATACTTAGCTATTGGCTTCTCGTCACCATTTTCCTATGCTGTATTGCGAACTAACTAATGGTCGAGATCATGAGGAGCTCCAAAGTGACTCTACAAACACCAGCTAAAGCGCACCATGGCCCTAACTGACATGGATCCCTCCTCGTGGGAACAAACTGCAATGGACCGATCAACTTGGATGAGAGCCGTCCGTGATGGTACCGTTCGAGAAAGGGATGAGACAAAAGGAAGAAGAGAAAAGTAGGAAAAGAAAAGAGAGACTGGAACAACCTCGTCTTCCCTTCACCCTCCCATGTGACCAGTGCCCACGACTCTTCCACCACAGATTAGGACTTTTAAGTCGCATCACTCACAAGCATCAACAGAGAAGATAGGATAAGAGATGACGAATCCAATGCTTGGACACGAGTTGGTGCCGACGACGACGATGGGAGAAGTTCAGAAATGTTATAAAAATTTAACCATGGCTACTTTTTTATTTTATATTTCTGTATATTCGAAATTTTTAGCGCAATTATTTCTAAAATAGATATTAAATTTTAATCTTTATCAGGAGGAAATATCTACTTGTACTTAAAAAAGAGTAGAGCTAAATCAGGAGTCGAGAAGCCGCTCCTTTTTTCCACAGCAATATATTTTAGGAACGGAATTTAGGTATGGGTTGAATAGAAAGAAATGCAGGAGGACAAGAAGAAGAATATGAGTAGGGGAATAAGAAGAGAAGGAAGTTGAAGAGGAGAAGAGGAAGAAGAATAAGGAAAAAAGAAAGAGGAGAGAATAAATAAGTGACAAAAGAAGAAGAGGAAGAGTAGATGAGAAGTTTAAGAAAAGGATAAGGATCAGAAGAAAAAGAAGAATAAGAAGTGTATGAGAAGAAGAACAGAGGGAAGAAGAAGAATAAGATGGAGAAAAGTAGAGAAAGACGAGAAATGGAATAAGCATAGAATAAATATCTTGAAAAAAAGAAAAGATTAAGAGCAGGAGAAGAAAAGAAAAGAAAGAAGGATGAGAATAAGAAATAAGAGGAGCTGAGAAGGAAAGGAATAGGAATGGTTAAAAAAGAGAACAAACGAAAAGAAAAAGACATTAGGAATAGGATAAAAAGAAGAGGAAAATAAAAAGTAACTATATTTATTCGCGGTTGATTGTAAATATTGAAGTGTAGTGCCCCATTGCAAGGTGGATTAGGATCAACAAAGAATCCTAACAAATGAATGTTACGTGAGTCCTATGAAGTCTTGAAATGGACACGCACAAAATTATGCACCTGCAATTAATATATTGAAATTGTATAATATTTTGTCTTGGAACCAGGTAAATAATATATGCAAATACTGTATTCTTGTAAAGCCCATATATATACAAATTAAATTCGAGACGCTTTCACACGGTCACACGCATACACACTCACACGATCAAAGGCGCTTCTCGCGTTATCTTTGCTGCCCCTTCGGGCTGCGCCAAAATTCAGGGAGATGCCGACAGCTATGCAGATATATGTAGTTATCAAACACCAAGCTTAGAAACAGGGAAGACGCACAGGCTTTGTTTATTGTCACAAAGTGTGGAACACGAAATCTTATTTTCTAAAATTATCTCTGTCCCCCAAGATAAAATTATCTAACAGGATTAAATCTAAGCCCCATGTTCACTTTGGCTCTATCCTCTTGTACACAGGAATTAAAATTCCATTAAAGTAAGTTCTGCCCAAACACCATGATTGTTCAACAATAGGCCACGCCTACATTTCTTTACACGATAAATAACATTCAAAATGATGGACAAGGAAGTTCCGTCATCAGTAACAAGGTCAACTGTCAGCTCGAGAAGAGGAAGCGTAAGCCAAAAGTAGACCCCGACATTAGTAGGCCAGCTTCAAATACCTGACATACACCAAATGCCTAGGCATACCGAGTCTCCGTCCAATAAAGTGTCCGAGAATCCGTCTTGCCGGAATTTCCTTTTCCTACGGGAAATCAAACGATCCTCTTACCCAGCCTACAACGCCAAAGTCAAACGAAAGGATAGTCATCCCAAAATGGAGTCAGCACAGGAGTAGCTCTCATTAATCAATTACCTCAAAACGTGCAACATTGCATTGAAGAAACTCGTATCCCATAACTGGGTCTTCAATCTACTACATATAAGTGGTAAGCCTAAGAGTTAACCCCATACCCTAAACAAATGTTTATCATTTCGCTATTTTAGTTACCCCAGAATATGTCTTCTTAAGTTTTCTTTCACTGCTGCTCACATTTTATCGCATAAAGCATTGTTCTAACAAATTCATAAATTAATAATGATAACTAAATATTCAAAGAAAAATAGGTCTGATTCAACTTGATTACAACTATCATGCTGTTTAGTATATGCCGCAATGTATAATAAAATCAATAGAGAAAGGGAATAATGAAAGACCTAAGTAAGCAACACAACTCCTTAGAGTAAACAGAATATACAACTTGTAGACACTAACTGCTCTTTGTACAAAGAAGCGGTAAGCTTTGTGTCCTTATCTAAATACCTTATTGCTACCCCGAGTTAGCTGTGGAAACATAATTAATTGGAAAGCAAATTTTGGGGAAGTTTTCCGAAATACTTACCCGATTAATACTTAATACCAAGTTTTTATAGGAATTATAAATCTTTTTATTTTATTGCAACCTTGTTAAAAAATGGCTCAAGTCAGAAAAAGGGAGAAATCAAGTTCTCATATAGGTAATTTTCTCGGCACTGGGATAGTGTTGGTGTCTCAACTGCCAGGAATGAGCGAAAAGTAAGACTTGTGCAACCTGACAAAGTTCAAAATGTAAAGAAAAGGATCTTTATAATCGTATCTAGTGATAGAAATCAATTCACCCGTTAATAAATTTCTAAATTTAATTTTGCTTTGCCAATATACATGATGGGGCTTATATCTTTTATATATCATAATTAGTCGCGAAAGGGCAATATAAAAATACAATGTTCTAGTTTAGAAATATACTATCGAAACTATAAGCTCACATTTCAAATTCACGTGTAAACCTACATTACTTAGACATTACACATGGTAGGATTTCTTTTAGGTTTATGTTGGCACTTAAGTATGTCACGCCCTAATTATACTTGCCTAACATAAAGTGTATGTATATGGCCTATAAATATGAATACAGTGCAGGGAACATACATCTTTTAGCTCACGTTTGCTTTAATCTTTGTTGGTTACAGAAGTACAAACCGCTAAGGGCACAAGATCCACTCGGCCCAACTCAAAAAGTAAAGGAAAAGATGAAAGTGAGAGGATTAAGATGAAGAATTAATTTTCCAACTTTTATTTTTGCAAAGGTATATTTTAAATAATATTAATCCATACTTTTCTTTACAATATTTACTTCTGTGCGTTTGAATACATTACATGTCAAGCAATTCCATCTATGTGCTATTTTATAGGAAAAGAACTATAGTGCTATAGCAGTGTTTAATCTTTCATTTACTAATTTAAAACTGTTATTATTAGTTGTCTCTTGCTTATCTTGCTCAAATATTTATTCATATTATTATGATATATTTTTTGGAAAAAAATGGGGTACAAGAGGGTATTTTCACCTTTACATCTATATACAATCTAGTTTATACAATGCAAAAGTAAATAAATATTTGAGTTAAAAAGTGATGAAAATAAAACTATAGAGAGAAGGGAAAAAATTTAGTGAGAGGCAGAGGCACACAAAAAGTGAAATAGGTTCTCCTGGAATAGTTAATTAATTACTCAGGAACTCAGTTTTTTGGTAGTTTACATCATTTTTGCATTAGATTTGTACACCACTAGAATGGTTTTATATTTACATTAATACTTGAGTTTATTATTACAATCTTTGTTTAATAGTTTACGAATTCGCACTTTTGATTAAATTTCACATGCTAACTTTAATTATTATATCTAGTAATATATTTTAGTTATCACTGCTAATTTTATTTAGTTTTATTTTACTATTCTTACTTGTTTACTATATTACTATTTACACAAATATTGTTATATATTCTTTAGTTTAAAATTTATCTAATGATTTTATTTAATGTACACTTACTTTTAAATTATTGAGTATACTGTTCGCACTTTGTTTTTTGCTGAATTTATATTTCAACTCTTTTTACTCTTGAAACTTTTATTTGGGTTTTATTCACTATCTGAATCGTTAATTCTATTAGTTTCTAGATTCACAATTCACTAGTACTTTCGTATTAACTATTATCACTTTATTCATTTCATGTTTATGCGCTGTTAATTATTTGAATTTTACTTTAATGTTTGTCACTTTCGCTACTTTTTACCATTATTTTATCTCTGAGATCTTCATTCCGCAGTTTATATTCTTGTATGTTGTCCCGTTTACTGTGTATAAACTCGAGTCCGGAATATATATTCATCATTTATATTAGTAAACTCGTTTTATACCTTGCATACTTCAATAGCTTGATTAAAAAGATACCCATCCCTTAAAGTGCCGCGGGGATAAAAGGTCCCGAGCGTAAAACCGCCGCTCGGACCATTGGTCCTCTTATGCTTTAGGTTTAAGGAAAATTCTACTGAATCCCTAGAGATAGTTTTTCTCTGGCGCTGACTGGTTACTACATTTCCTTGGCGTGGTGCTTTAAGAGTTAAGTTAGAGTAAAGTGAGGTGCTTCATCTTTTCTCCCTGCGATGTAATTTTAAGTTACAGTATTAAAATAAACTTCAACATAGAGAGAGACTATAATTGTGGTGCCTATTCCAAATCAGGTTCTAATATCCTTTTAAATAAGGGAAGAATAATATCTTTCGATGGAAAGACAAAATGTACAGCTATGTATCCTTGAAATGTAATAAGCTTTTGTGATGCTAAAATGAATTGTTTCGAAAATTTTACATCATTTGGAATTTAGATACCTAAATTCTTTTCCTTATTGACTGTGTTTATAATTTGAACCACGATATTATAATCTCTTCTGAAATGACGATTATTATGTGCATGAACTTACACTTTTCGTCGTTGAATTGCTTTTGCCATCTTCACTTTTCAATCACTATGATTTTTTGCCATAGAACCCAGTGTCGTAACAAATGCAAATTTTTAAATGTTATAAAATAAATTCATGTTAATATTTTTTAATATATTATAAATCAAAGATTCTAAAATAGATCCCTGTGGAAAAGATCTAGGGGTTGATGCCTATGATGAACTATTTCCATTAACCACAATTCCCTACCCACGATTTCCTGCGTCTTCAATTCATTTTCGTGTGTTACCCCGATATTTTATAAGTGTGTGAGTACTTAAAGAGACAATTCTGTGAAAACATTTAAAAGTGTTATGCACGAGATTAAATTAAACGTCTCCTAAATTTCAGTTAGGAGATTTAACCGTTAATCAATCACTCTAGGAATTCCACCTCTATTTCGTACTTTTATTTATTAATGACCAGATTTTCAAGGGCTATAAAGCACAACTAAAGCGTTTTATACACATCCTCTGAATATTCAGGCATGGGTGAACGAAATATAAACAAACAAAGATCCACTTTTTCGGCTGAGCCTACAATATACATATTTACCGCATTTTATACCAGGGATTGTGGTCAAATTAATTATATTCGACCTCATTTGTTTAATATAACGTGTAATTTACCAAAGTTTTGTGCAATCACGAGTCTACAGTGGCATTTTTAGTTTCTCACGGTGTTAGAAAAGACACATATAACTTTCCTAAGTCTAACAGTATCCTAAGATTAAATAATTCAAGGTAAGGAAACGAAACTGTTAGTCATCTTTTGTGGTAAATTAGAGGGCTAGGAAACATGGCCTATCTAGGGTTCTACGGGTGAAAGGAAAGTTATATAAGGCTTAAAAGTCTGTAGCCAAGAAACACGGCTTAAAAATTAGAAGCCTAACGACATCTGGCCATTGTATTTGAATTCGAATATGATGTTAGGTTTTCTAATTAGAAATATTACGAATTTATTTGAAAAAAGGTGAGGGGTAAGGCTGCAACCCCCACAATTAAATGGGGGTATGGGGGGCGGAGCCAGTCATTTAGAAATTACTTTGAAAATGATCATTTATGAGGGAAATAGCCTAAAGTTAGCTAGGCTATCGTCGTGTCAATTTACCCCAAATAATTTTTATTGTAATAAACTAAGATGGAAGTAATCTGAAAACTTTTCACCCACTGAGGCTGTAAAAGAAATTAACAGAACAAGAAGAAAGCATTTATTATCCAGCTTCCTACTTGCTACGTTTATTCTGACTTGGCAATGAGCGAAAAATAATGAATACACTTTACCCTGTTTTCCTTTATAACTTGGTTATTAGCTCGTTTTTACTAGATGAGAACAATCTAGTATATACGGCTTGTATCTAAACTAGTCTAAACGTTACGTCTAGAGAAAAACAAAACAAAAAATATAATCTAAATTTTATTCATTGATGGTTGCTTTGGGAATGTTGCCAACGATTCTATCGGACCACAAAATACAATTATATAAATATACGATGAAAAGCGTCATTACGGTTCCTGTATACGGCAAAGAAAATAGCGAAGAGTATGGAAGTGGGATTTACTTGTTTAATTTGGGGGTATTAAGGGATTCATTGTCTTTGATTTCTAAATGGTTAGATCAGCACTAAATAAAGTTACATTTATTAAATAAACTGAGATTGCAGCATCGAACTGAGACAACTTTACCTAAAAGAGATAATTCTCCCCCAAATTATTAATATCATATAACAACTTTAAGAAAATTTCCCCTGCAAATTTTAAGGAAGGGAAATAAATACGTTCTCTTTCGACTGAATAATTTATTAAGATTACCGACCTTATTGCATAAGCTATAAAACGTAAATAAAAAATAAGCCAATTCTGAAACCAACTAATGCAATTAGCTCTCCATTGGAAAATAAGTTACTCTGCTGTCGAGCCTTCTATTGAAATATAATTAGCTATTTCAAAAGAAACAACGCAATTTGACAGAAGCTTCGAAACCACGAGTGTCTAAATTTATTAGAGAAAGAATATTTGACCAGAAAGAAAGAAAGAAAATTGGGTGAAAAAAATGCTTAGCAAAAAGTTTATTGTTAGGAAATATATTGAATTGGATAAGCCTAGAATTGTGCGTCAAGCCAACTGCATTTGCAGTAGAGTAAGTAAAATTAGCTTGACTAAAATCAGGGCGAAAAAATACGTATGGTAGTACCGCTTCAATAAGGCTATTCTCTTTAAAATTTGTTTGCTAACTCAAGTAATGCTGCTTGCTAAATCTTGTTAACAGAGGTATAAATATACAAGGCAATGGATTCGCTACATTTCCCTACGGTGGTAGCTTGCACTTCGCTACTAAGAATAAAATTTTAAATCTAAAAAAAGCACCTATGGTTAAATTTTTATGAATTTTCTAAACTTTACGTTGCTAAAATATAGTTATATAAGAAAAGATATATAAAAATAAATCTTCTCAACTTCACCATTTGTAATTCTTTGGGTTTTGAAACTTTAACAAAATTTTGCTACTTATATTTATTTCTGAACTTCACCATTTTTTTTTTTTGATATTACAAAAGAATTATTAGAAATAACTTTGATAAAAAACTTAAGTCATAAACCAAACTAAGATAAAATTATTATTCAAATATTCAAAAAATTCCCCTTCTTAAATTATAGCCTTATTTTGAATAAAGTGTTCTATAAGTATTAAATAAAACCAATCAAAAAAATAATAAGACTAATTACTAAAGTAAATTAACTTGAAGTAATCTAGTATTTATTTTAAGACAAAAGAACGAACCGAGCGTCGATTAAAATTCAGTATTGTACGTCACGCATGGTTGGTCTCAATCAGTTATTACTTCTGTGACCTTTCACCAGACAAGTAGTAAATTTAGAACTTGTGCAGTTCAAGTCACGAATAGTATTCATTATTATCTATATTACAGGTAAGAGATAAAAAGAGTGAAATATTTTCATGGACAACAACTTCAAGAATCAACAAAAAGCTATGTTATTAATGCAGCTGAATAGACATTTAGTACTTAAAGGTCGTAGTGGTAAGCCTCAAGCTTAAATTGTGAAGAAGTTAGCCTTTTAGAATATAAAATTAAACATTTTTTTAGGGAATTTTTTTTGAATATATAATTTTTGAAGTCGATTAAATTTAATATAAATATTAAATGTTTTAGATATTTAATAATATATAACATGTTTTATTAAAAGCGACCTCTAGTTTCGAATTAATAATTCTTTTTTTAATCTTCTCGATTTGTCTTATATTCGCCTTTTCTTCATTGTTTAACCTGTGGATAAGCGTACCGAAGTTCATTGAGAACTGATGTTTGTTATTTTGCCAAAGGTAGAAGTGAATTAATGTAATTTAGCACTTTCTTTAATTTAACTGACGCGTTTCGATACATCGAGTATCATCTTCAGAGTTAAAATGGGGAATTATTACAAAGTATTCAGTTTATATATGTTACAAAATGTATTAACAAAATTAAGAACGAAGCTATACACGTATAAGCAGGTAGGATCCAGGTGATAAAAGGCATAAGAAGTAGGTAGCCATAGAGGGGGTGGGTGGGAATTAAGCTGCTTGCAAGAGGAGATTAGTGGCTAGGGGCAGCTCTGAGTACACCTGTCCCTCTGTTTGCTTTTCTTGCGCTGGGGAGGATTTTATTGGAGTTAGACTGTATGTTTAAATTCGGTTGTTTCTCTTGGATATATATAGCTTCAAGGAAAAGCAGTTGACCCTTTTTGGGAGCATGGTCAAAATTTTAGTGTTTTCTTCTAGCATTTTTTCGGTTGATACATGTTCCGTGTACTTTCTGTCTACGTTTTTTAGGTGCACCGTTGTTCAGATTGTATGACATTCTTTTTGAGAGAGTGGTTTGGTTTATGCCGATATACGATCTAGGTAGGAGCTTACATTCTCCTAGTTAACATGTGTACTTGTATATCAGATGTGTCCTTTGTTTCGGTGTAGCTTGGGTTTGCGGTTATTTTTCATAAAGAGGGTTGAAGTAAGTCTATTTTGATAGTAGATGATTAGTGCGATCTTTATCTCAGCATTTATGGGTTTTACTCCTCGGTCTATGACGTCCTTAATGGCTCTTTCATCTGTTTGGTGTTCTGTGCTCATAGTATTCTTGCAGACCAGTTTTATAATAACCTCATTATCCGTATTCCTGTTCTTCTGCGGTTCAGTGAGTTACCATCTGTCCATTTTAATTCTTATGGTTGTTTGAATTTCTTTATTGGAGAATCCGTTATTTACGAGTACCTGAGCTGCTCTCTCGAGCTCGTTGTGTGTGTCCTTCCATGTGGTACAGTGGGTAAAAGAAGGATTAATGTAGGACGTTTTCTCGCTTGTTCGGTAGCGCTAAGGACATTCGCTATCCCCATTCATGCAAAATCCCGGGTTGGTGCGTTTAACATAAACTTCAGTTGTTATTGTTTCATTGATATTTGTAGTGAGGATATCTAAGAATGGTAATTAGTTTTATGGCTTTCTATGAAGGTGTAGTTGAGGGAAGAACATTCTTTAATGGCTTTTTCCAGATTATGTATTGCTTCTTGTGGTTGTACGTTGATGTAGACGTCGTCTATGTACCTGCAGTAAATATGGAGCTTGGGTACTCTTGAGAAGACCCTTTTTTCAACCACTCCCATATAGAAGTTGGCAAAGAGAACTCCCAAGGGAGAACCCATGGCAACTCCATCGACTTGGCGGTAATGCTTCCATTGGGGTCAAAGAAGGGTGCTTCAGAGGTGCAAATTTGTAGAAGTCTCTTCATGTCGTTCCCTGGTATTCCAATTGGGGATTGGTCATTTTGGTCCTCGACGTGTTCTAGTATTATGTCTATTGTTTCGGCGACTGGTACACTTGTGAATAGTGATTCTACGTCCATGGGAGCTATTATTTTCTTAGGGTTATTGGCTCGGATGATATCGATGAAATCAACCTAGGATTCGAGGCTGTATTTGTTGGGTACGTATGGAGGTAATATTTTGTTTAGGAATTTTTCGAGTTCATACGTGGGTGTAGGGATTTGAATAATTATAGGTCTAAGGGGGTTTCCAACTTTGTGGGTTTTCACGATCCCATAGCGCATCCTAAGCTGAAGTCAGCTATAATTTTCTTTATTTGTATGTTTCTGGGTTGTTTGTTGATCCGTTCAATGATTTGTTTTACCTTCTTCTTAATATCGTCGGTGGGGTTCTTCGAGATTTTTCGGAATTTGCTTCGATCAGTTAGGATAGTGTCCATTTTTGTATGGGATTGCTCAGTCGGCATGGTGACAAAGATGCCTGCTTTATCTGCTTTCCTGATGGAGATGTCTCTGTTGTTTTAGAGCTGTTTGGCAGCCTCTTTTAGGCGCAGTGTCAGGATTTTCGACGTAAAGTGTCCTCTGCCTTTCACGGCGTCTGCGAGGAGTTCTGCTGCGAGCGTGTGACTAGTAGTGATTTTCTTATCATTTTATAATTTGCGTATATCGTCAAGAAGCATTTCTATTTGGAGTCATTTTTGTTGCTTTCTCGGTTTGCTGATATAGTGACAATTAATTCCGAGGTTGAGCAGTTCTACTTGTTCCTGGGTTTAATGGATAGCAAATGTCTTAAGCGCTACCGAACAAGCGAGAAAACGTCGTACATCAATCCTGCTCTTACACACTACACCACATGGAATGACACACACAACGAACTCGAGAGAGCAGCTCAGGTACTCGTAAATAACGGATTCTCCAATAAAGAAATAAATACAAACAGCCATAGGAATTAAAATGGACAGATAGTACCTCTAAGAACCCCAGAAGAACAGGAATACGGATAATGAGGATTTATAAAACTGGTCTACAAGAATACTATAAGCACAGAACACCAAACAGATGAAAGAGCCATCAAGGTCATTATAGACTGAGGAAAAAAAACAATAAACACCGAAATAAATATCGCACTAATCATCTACTATCAAAATAGACGTACTTCAACCCTCTTTATGAAAAATAACCGCAAACCCAAGCTACACCGAAACAAAGGACACATCTGATATACGAGTAAACATGTAAACTAGTAGACTGTCAGCTCCTACCTAGCTCCTATATCGGCATGACCGAGAACAATCTCTCAAGAAGAATGTCATACTATCTGAACAACGGTGCACCTTAAAAACATACACAGGAAGTACACGGAACATGTATCAACCGAAGAATGAAAGAAGAAAACATCAAAAATTTTACACTATGCTCCTAACAGGCGTCAACTGCTCTTCCTGAAAGTTATGTATATCCAAGAGAAACAACCGAATTTAAACATACAGTCTAACTCCAATGAAATCCTCCCCAGCGCAAGAAAAGCAAACAGAGGGACATGTGTACTCAGAGCTGCCCCTAGTCACTAATCTCCTCTGGCAAGCAGCTTAATTCCCACCCACCCCCTCTATGGCTACCTACTTCTCATCCCTTTTATCACCTGGATCCTACCTGCTTATACGTGTATAGCTTCGTTCTTAATTTTGTTAATACATTTTGTAACATATATAAACTGAATACTTTGTAATAATTCCCCATTGTAACTCTGAAAATGATACTCGATGTATCGAAACGCGTCAGTTAAATTAAAGAAAGTGCTAAATTACATTAATTCACTTCTACCTTTGGCAAAATAACAAACATCAGTTCTCAATGAACTTCGGTACGCTTATCCACAGGTTAAACAATGAAGAAAAGGTGAATATAAGACAAATCGAGAAGATTGAAAAAAGAATTATTAATTCAAAACTAGCGGTCGCTTTTAATAAAAAATGAAAATATACTGCCTAAATCCACACACATATATATATATATATATATATATATATATATATATATATATATATATATATATATATATATATATATACACACACTCACAAAAGAAAAGTGCTAAACAATTCCGAGCGCTTTCCTATTTATTCTTAAAGACCTTTTCAAGGAATGAAAGGGAGACTGACCTGCATTGCCTAAATAGTGGAATGGGGGATTACACTACCCACCTCTAAAGCTTAATTAGGCGGTACAAAATCATTTTTTCACTTTTCCTTTGTGGGTGAATTTGCATAACTTTGACTCACGTAACTTAATTTTACTTAATTGTTCAACGAATACTCTGGTCTTTAAAAATCTATCGGGCTCCGAGGGTTTCTTTGTTGTCAATGTTCGGAAGAAAAGTATTTCCAAAACTCAATTAAGTTGGTAAGTCCTATCGTTGCTATTATTTTTTTTTGTAATCTAATTAATATTATCATGAAATTAGTATTTGTCGGCCACTCGTATGTTCGCGATTTGAAGAGCCTAGCCTCGTGGCATAAAAAATTAGATATTACCTTAAACAATCAAGAGAAGGTTAGGTTCGATGTACAGTTTCCTGCGTATCCTCGTAAGTATTAAGGACATTTTGGGGAGAATCAAGAACTTTTTGCTTTAATTACTTGGCTAATCCCGATATTGTTGCGGTACTATTAGGTGGTAAGTCAATAGTAGATTCTGTTGCTAAGGAAAAGTTGATAGAGAATATTAGGTTATTTTACATCCATTTGAACTTTGCATTGAAGCATACAAGTGTTAGGCCAGCTCCGACCATCTTCAATATTACCAGCAGCAGAACATGGTCAGTGAATACATTGACCATGAAATATAACGCATAGGGCTTGGTTGACGGTGTTGTGCTTCTGCGCTGTCCGGTGTACTTGAATAGCGAGGACAAATATCAGGAGGACGGGGTTCATCTTAGCCCAAACCGACTGGCATTGTACAAGAACGCGATAGTTAATGGAATTCAGTATGCCCTCAGCAAGGGGCTTGAGGATGTTTTCCTAGAGACATACTTAATTGAGTAAAGCTCGCTAGTCCACCTTCCCTGAGTCTCCTGCTCGCTTATGAGTCTAGGCCTATGTTACGTTGAGTAGACCTCTCATCATTTTTTTTATCATTATTCCTTTCCTTTATTTCGAATATGGTTGCTAAAGATGTAAATCTAGAAGGAGTGAAAGAAGATCCTCGAGAGTCTTCCTTAGAGGAAATTAAAAGAAAACTGAAAGTTTAAGAAGAAATAGGGCTACTCATAAGAAAAAAATAATTCTATATATAAATAAGATCCAAAATTTGCATGACAGAGGAGAGTTATCTACTACTCTATGTAGAAAACAACTAAAGGAAATAGAATTGGTAATTAGTAAAGCCAATAAAAGTAATGAAATAATAAATCAGTTCATTGACTCTGTTAAATTGGAAATTAAAGATGAGCAGTATTTCAATGATGAATTAGATGGCCAAGCTGATTATAATGTAAGTATTGTAATAAGCTTAGATGAGTTGGAAGATTATTTAGTTCAGGAAAAATTGAAAGTGTTGGCTCATCCACATTGACTCCAAAGGCTATTAGTGAGATTATGAGTGACGGAAAACATCTTCCTTTAACTCGTGATACTTTAAATGGTAAATAAAAGGACTAATTTGCCTTTCCAAATTTTGTACATCAATTTAATATTGTGATAGGTTTCAAGAAGCATTTTTCCAAAAGGTCATGCCTTAAATCAAGTAAGCCATTTTTCCGTAACTGATGATAACTACACTGTTGCTTTGATGTTATTTAATGATGGGATTCTAGATAAAGAATTCATCATAGAGGAAACTCTAAAAAACATTCTTAAAGCAGCCGCTAGTGATGAATGCGACACTGAGTTCACTAATGTCAAACATTCTATATCTGAAGTTAGATCATACCTATATGAACACCAGGAATATAATATAGATCTTTTATATGAAGCAACGGTAGGGAATATCTTTATTAGTCATATAATCATGAGTATGTAAATTACCTATAGTGGTAGTAAAAGGATTAATAAATAAGACCTCTAAAACCTCTTCTACACTTAAAGGTATTTTTGATAAATATAAAGAAGCCTTGAAGACCTTAAGTAGGACGGCTTCAGTCTCTAAAAGTGTCGCAAGAGATGTCAAAAAACATTTTGGCAATGCCTCATCTGTAACACATGTTAAAGAGGATAAATTCCCTACTGTGCAAAACTTTTAGGTAACGACACCGAAAAATCCTCAAATTTTGTCCAAATTGTGTTCGTCTGATGAACAATCCATAGCCAAATGTGAAAATTATAGCTCTTATATGGCTAAATTACCCATAATAATTGAGCTATCTCTTTGGTCCAGGTGTGCTGGTTTTGGCAATAATGAGGCTGAATGTTATGGAAAAAAGGGCAGGTTGCGCTTTCAATGCTTAATATGTCTAAAGAAGGAGTACATAACACCATTGTGCCCTAATCAAAATAAAGCTCTTACTAAGAATAAAAGAAAATTTATGTTAAGCATTAAGAAATTTAGATATAGGTAACATATTGTCCACCATGACTTTGGAGTTGAGAAATGAATCAGATGTCGTAAAACAAGATGTTTGCTGAACTTTGGCAGCCAAAGGTCTTATATTATGAAGAGTATTTCCGTTGATCGATGCCCTAGCTGACAATTTTTATAGCTTAGAGTATATATGCATACCTATATAGGCCAAGAAACTATAAAATTCAAGAAAATGTCGATAGGAATTTAAGTATCTAAGGAGATAGACTGATATTTGTGTCCATGCTAGTAGATCAACAAATGAATATATCTTATTAAATTCCAGGTATGAATCAAATTATTGAAAAATCAAAGTCTGAAAATTACAATTTAGCTTATGAGGAATTTGTATGAAAATAGGAGGCATGAGAATATTGGAAATTGAAATGTTGATAGCCATAGATATAATTCAGTATTTTTATTTATCTAGTCAGAAATGTGCTAGTGAAAATTGCCTCATTTTAAAGAATAAAGTAGCTCCTGTAGTAAATGTATTTAATTTTCTAAATTCAGAACAGAGAAAATCATTGTTTGAGTCCCCTGTGAAAAGGACCTGTTAATGTTGATCATCTTAGTAACAGGACTAAGACCATAGATAACTTGATTATGTATCCTCTTAAGTCTTATTTTAACCCTTTAGATCATATTTTGTCTGATAGTGAAGTAGACAATGGGTTATAGAATTTATTTATCTTTGAATATATGGGCATAAAGACGAGTGATAAATAGTTGGTATCCTTTGATCAACAGCAGATAGATAAATTTAAGGAAGGAATCATTTTCAGAATGGGTATTATCATGTTAATTTGCCTTGGTACCCAAAAAAGATCGTTAAAGTGCTTTCTAATCATTTAGATAGTAGCCCTTAAAGTGTTAGATAGGAATATGGATCATCTTAGTAGGAAAGGACTTAGTAAAAAATATGAGGAATTCTTTGACATAGAATTGGAACATGGAATCATTGAAAAAATAATTGTAATTCCTTTCAATTATGATAATTATACATGGATTCCTCATAGGTCTGTCATTAGATCAGAGGAACAGGTTACTACCAAGATAAGACCTCTATTTGATTGATCTTTAAAAACTAGTAAAGATTTGACTTCTCTTAAAGAAGCTGCATATACAGGTATAGATTTAATGGGGTCCATTTTGAAGTTACTCTTTAATTACCGAAAATTAAAGATGCTATGTTGGATGATATAAAGCAGGCCTTTCTAATGATAAAATTAGCAAGTGAATATGATAAATATAGGTTTTGATTTTCTGGAAAAGAGGAAATAAATTAGTCTGCTATAAATATAAGACTATTTATTGCCTTTGGTTATACTTCCTCTCCCTTTATACTTAATTATGTCATGAAGTATCATGCTGAATCTTGTCCTCAGGACAAATGTAGGAAAATATTAGATGGTAACTTTTATGTTGATAATTTACTTATTACCAGTAATGAAACAGGTGAATTACATAAGTTATATAATATTTTCTTTTATAGAATGAAAGAAGGTAGTTTGACATCAATGTCATGGAACTCCAATTCAATTGAATTAAGAGAGACAATGAGGGCTGATGGTAGATTAATAGAATATAGTTATAGAGGAAAAGGATTATGCTATATGTCAGAGAGAGAAGGTTTACCCCCCTACCCCCGCCACCCTAGAACCCAAGGTCTACTTGTGGTGCTAGACAGCCCCAAGGAAACATCGATACTTCCTGGGGTCGGCTGACCCGGGTTGGATTCTCTTTATCTTTCCGTCTCATCCTCTGACCGATGCCAGGCCCACGACGCCAAGGACCTTTGCGCAAAGCTGTGAGGCCACCGAAACTATCCCCCGCTCCTGACGCGCCAAGTCTAATGAGATCCCAGTTCCCCTTTTAGTGGCTGCTGCCACCCGCTTCCGCAGAGGCAGTATAAATACTTCCAGAAAAGCTTTGAGAATTCAGTACCATACAGCCCAGTCTTGGTTAGCAGCCACGTACAGTCACATACACACTGCTTCGCCCCCCAATGGCTTCCAGCTTTAAACGCGACGCGTCATATCTACTCGGCCTTGCTCGTACCTAAGGCCAGAGTTCCTGCCGCAGACGATAGACACGGACTGGCATCTATCACTCGGTTATCAAATTCGTTCAACGACTGGAGTAATCCCTCGCTCATTTCTCATCGAGGTTAAAGAAGAAGGAATTTTGAAAGTTCAACTTTGCAGCGCCCCGTTTACTCGCCGTATTCAAGCCTCCAGTCAATTAGGCTTTCCGTGATTCTCCCAGATAATTGCACTCTCCCATTTTATCTTGAAGCAATCACCGTGTATCCTCACCCGTTGAGTCATTTATGCCCCCCTTCCTCGTTTGGTACTCCGTGTCTTATATTATTTATTGTCATTTATTTACTTGTGCTATTAATATTATTTTGTATATAGTAAAGTTATTTTTCTACCATTATTTTCTCTAATCCCAGAACATCTGAGAATTGATTATTTAGGCCAACCGCACTCGACTTTGTTTATTTAACCCTCGCACTGGGATCTGTATCCCGATTCTCGTGCGTGCCCTCTTCACGGTCACCCTACGACACTATAGATATAATGTAAATAATGCTACTTCAAGTTTAGCTTCCTATTGGGTTGAGGCAGAAAGTGATACCAAAAGGAAGTGCTATCAAAAATATCCAAAGTTTTTGACCGATTAAATATTACCTTACCAGTAACTATTAGAGGTAAGATTTTAATGAGGAAAGTTTGGAAACTTGAAGTAGAATGGGACTAGAAGGAACCAAAGGAAATAAAAATGAAATGAAAAGTGTAAGTAAAGATTTTGAAATGGTCTGAATTGTCATTTCCAAGGCAAGCCAAAATATGTATCACATATTTTGTGATCGTTCAATAGAAGCATATGGTTTTGTAATATATGCATGTACTGAAAATAATGAAAGTTCTCTTTTATTTTCCAAATCCATACTTGCTCCATTGAGGTAGGCTAATGAACTTAGTGTACCTATTCTAGAACTAATGGGTGTATTCTAGTTCTAAAGTGTCTAGCAACCCTCTTGCAAGCTTATAAAAATGTACAATTTCAGTTACTAAATGTTTGTGTAAACGCACAAGTTGTATTAAACTGAATTATAACACAGGAGTCAAAGGTGAAGTCAAAATATGTAAGGAATATTAGAAGCTGATGGTCCCTTTCGAAATATGTAGCATGAATATAATATACCTATAGTATATCATTATGTGCATACAGAGCAAAATCTCGGTGACCTATTAACAAGAGGGCTGTCATATGGCAAATATTTAAGTAATAGAAAATTTTATCTTGAGGGACCTGAATGGCTAACAAATAATTTTGAAAATTGGCCTAAATATCCTTTAATGAGTCTTTCACCAGAGCAAAAAAATAAAATAAATGTCAATTATTTAAGTACATAATAAGTAAATAGTAAGTAAATAAATTTTCTAGTTAGGAAAATTTAATTAAATGTAATAGTTATTTGCTCAAATCTTTGGGCAAAGTAAAGGTCGGATGTCAGGAAATGAGAGAGAGAGAGAGAGAGAGAGAGAGCGAGCGGGTGTGATCGAGTCACGAGAAGGGATTCTGAGCGAAGTACCCTTGCTTCCAGACATTCGGTAAACTTCCTGAGCGATAACGTGCCAGAAACTCGTCCCGCTTATAGTGTTACGTACATCCTTCACCGCTGATTCTCAGGATCGAAGCTGTGGGACCGGACTGATAACGTTTCCGTGGGCAAATATTGGAATTTCCGGCGGAATAATATAAATTTCCACCCTGAGAATAATCGTGGAAGTATTCTTTTTGCTTTCAAGCCGCGAACTGTATCCCCATTGCTTCCCAGTAAGCAAGCATACGCAATACAGAAGGTATTCACGTGGCATCATAAGAGGTCTTTGGAATCATTCATTGAAAACGCGCAATCCTCGAGAGACAAACCCCGGTGCTATTCGGTATCGCAGCAGAAATCCATATTCGGAACGGCAAAGATTAAGTCTAGAATATAGCGCTTAACCCTCCTCCCTTGAAGGATACCTCACCTGAATACCCATATTCGTGGTCTTCTCCATAGAATCGTAAGATTACATTTTTCTTCATCGTCGAAGAGGCGTGACGCTCTCTGACGAAGTGACTCACCACGCGATAGCCTCCAGGTCCCTTTCTTGTAATTAGTATGATAATTATTGAGCCTCGTTTGGCTAAGACTTACCTCATAGTCGTCCCCACTTTCCCTTAGATAATTAATGTAATTATCGAGCCTCGTACAGCTAATTCTCACTTAGTAGTCACCTCCCGTTGTCCTTCGGGTATTTAGTGTAATTATTGAACCTAGTACGGCTGAGACGAGTCATACTTGTCATGTCAATTTCGTCCAATTAATAACTGTGTTAACTAAATCACTTATATATTATTCTGTAAATAGCTATTGTTGTTTGTACAAGATTAAAAAATTATATTTGTTCTCCTGTTTAAATCCTCCGACCACCAAAGCCTTAGTAAATAATATCAATACCGGCTACGAGTAATCCATTTTCGCCAGTTAAAATCCCAAATCGCACTATTGGAAAATCTTTTTCCCCCAATCGGAGCTGTTATCTTCCCTCCCTTACATCATTGGGCGAAGAAGTCAAAAAGGGTTCAGAAGGACTACATGAATTCTACGACAGTGGAGATCCAAAGCCCCTCCAGTACTCGGTAAAGACAGCACTATCAGAATATTTCTGTAGGAAAATTGAATTTTTGCAACGAGTTTTGGATACCCAAAGGAGTAATTACAGTAAATTCTGAAATAAATAATTGAGCTGTGTGCAGAAACTATAAAGATCTTGAATACCAATACCCTAAAACGGTTAACATGCCTAAGCGCCACTGAATTTATTCAAACTCTTTATGCATGTAGGCAGTCATTTTACGGATCATTTCTAGATATGGATGAAGTAAGTGGGGGTACAGTTAAAATGTTTGTTTTAATTTTTACTTGCCTTAATATAAGAGCTGTGCATTTTGAATTGTTTCCTGATATGTCCACTAGAAATTTTATATTGTATTTCGGGAGATTTTGGATTATGCATTCCATTCCTCATTTTATGTATAGTGATAATGCAAAAACATTTATAAATTGGGGGTAACATTTTGGAAACCTCTTTGGGAACCAAGGAGCTCCAGGATAAACTGGAGGAATGCAATATAAAGCACATTAGAATCCATCTATATTCTGCTTAGGTAGAACCTTTCTTGGAAAGATTGATTAGTGTCTTAAAGAACTGCTTATATAAGATCACTGGTAGATCTATAATTACTTATTTTGAATTTCTTACTACTTTATTTAGGATTAAATTAGCTATCAATTCAAGGCACTTAACTTATAGGTCAAGTATTCCTGACCTTGACTTCATCAGTGCAAATTCTTTTTTGAGATAATGTAAATTCTTCCTTGGTCTTGAGAAGAGAACAAGAGGATGTATGGATGGAGCAGGATGCTGCATCTTTGGAAAAAAACACTAGACTTTTAGGAGGAAATATTAAATAAATTTCAAATTATTTGGTATGAAAATTGTTTGCTGAGTCTTAGAGAACATGGTAGAAACATTTTTCAGAATAAGTGGGAGGATAGAGTTTAAGTAGGTTGTATAGTATTAATAATAACCTTAAATATATCAAGACCTTTCTGAATGGTAAGTAAAGTATTGGAACTTTTTGTGCGATTTGACAAAAAAAAGAGAACAGTTAAACTCAAAAAAGGTAATGGAGCAATAGAATATCACTCCATTTCTAATCTCTACCCTATGGAGTTATCCATCTACCATACAGCAATTCAAAAACAGGCAGAGGTAAAGGGGTGTGATAAAAGCAGGGTAGATCACACTTAAAATGGGGCATTTACCAATGACGAGGACTCTGCTCAGCCTTTGCTTGTCCAACATCTCTGTTACGCCTAAAAGAAAAGCTACTGAAAGATTCCGTAAAATAATGAAGGACTATATTGACGATCTCTGAGCTCTATTTAAGATTTAATCTGTAAATATTAACTAGTTAGTAATATTTTCTATGTTTAAAACTCTACACTTCAATAAATTAAAGTGAGGATGGAATGGTATCTTTCCTTTATGAGGGTAGAGAGAATTTGTACATAAAATGATGTACATAATATAAACCTTAGTAATGGTAATTAGGTTTATATTTAATTAAGTATTTAAATAGTTAATTAAGTAATATATCTTTTATGTAACCTTATTAATTTAAGTAATTTTTATGTATTGAGTTATAATAAGATTAAATAATTTAACATTAAGTATTTGTATATTGAGTATTAAGTATTTAACCATTAATACAGTATCTCAATTGCAATAGATAATATTGAATAAGCCTGAAATTGTGCGTCAAGCTAACTACTTTTCCTTAGAGTAAGTAAAACTAGCTTCACTAAAATCAGGGCGGAACAATATGCAATTAACGCTACAATAAAGCTATTTATTGTGATTTGAATACATACGTTTACCAACTCAAGTAATGCTGCTTGCTAAATCTGGTTAACAGCGGTATAAATATATGAGACGTTAAACTAAATCTCTTATTTTAAATAAATTGGTCTATAAGTAATAAATAAAATAAAAAAACTAATAATAAGACTAATTATTGAAGTTAATTAACATGAAGTAATCTATGTAGTAATTATTTTGAGACAAAAGAGCGAACCAAGCGTCAATTGAAATTCAGTATCGTCCATCACGCATGGTTGGTTGCAGTCGGTTATTACTTCCGTGACCTCTCACGAGATAAGTAAAAAATTTAGTACTTGTGCAGTTTAAGTCACGTATAGTATTCATTAATATCTATATTACAGGTAAGAGTTAACAAGACTGAAAATTCTGATGAGCGACAAGTTCAAGAATCAACAAAAGACTATGTTATGTATGCAACTGAATAGAGAAAGAATTGGTCCTTTTTTTAGTAGTTAAAGGTTGTAGTGGTGGATAGACTTATACTTAAATTCTTACGAGGTTAGCCTTTTAAAATATACAGTTAAACAATTTTTTAGGAAAGGTTTTTTACACTACATATATTATAAACCACCAAAAGGTTTTAAAATCCAATGTCTTAATTCTTTAAATCGAAGAGCAAGATGTATTTGAAATATCAATACACTACAAAAATATTTATATAGACCTTTCACTCTAAATTTTGTTTTTGCTACTTAATTTTAGCTTTAACATCTAGAAAAGAATTTATGAACACATACACGCGTAATAATATATTTTCCACTATTTTATTCGGGTTAATCGTGACCTTTTTGTAAGATTGACTCTAATGAGCCAAAGAAATTTGTAACCCTTATTATTGAGTTTGTAACTTCTATTTATTGATTCTAGTTATAAAAAATAAGGCTGCACTGAGCATTATAAATCACGTATAAAAATCCATTTGATTGTCAAACCCTACTAAAAAACTGTAAATAGGATTTAAAATAGTTTCCAGTAAATATATACTTAGTTGAACCTCAATTATACGATATCTAGTATAATGAATTGAAAATTTTATGAACTTAGACATGAATTAAAATTTATATTGAATCGATTGACCGACTCAATATTATATAACATTGTATATGTATATGAATTTACAGGGAGAGATAAGAAAATGATTTATTGGATTTTGGTAGGGCTAATTGATGGCAAAAGGGTCATATATTGGTCTTCATTCGATTACACTAGGAAACAATGTATTTAGTGAAGCAAAGGTACATTTTACTACCTAATTCGAGCATACAATAATTTTCATTTTATCACGAATATGATCATGCCCTGAAATAATTTTGAATCATCCTTTTGCAGGTTTTTTTGCACAAACATTTTATTGCATGTGAGAAGAAATTTGAATTACACATTAGGATTACAAATACTGTAATCAAATAGATGGTAATTTATTAATAACCGTACATCAGGCTGGAGGATCTCTTCTGGATTTCAATCGGGCAAAAATTTACGTTTGTAACTCTTTCTCTTGTAAGTCTTCTCTCTCTTATCTCTTCGAAATCGTCCAGCAGTAGTCCGCCATCATGTGTCTATCCCAGTGACCTTGATAGCGCTCTTCCATCATCATCATATCCTGATGGAAGCGTTTTCCTTGTTCGTTGCTCACGGCTTTCAGATTCTCTGGGAATCGGTCGAGGTGACTATTTAAGAAATGCAGCTTCACACTCATGTTGCATCCCAGATCAGGATATGGTAAAAGCATGTTAGTAACCAGATCCTCGTAGTTATGCGCTATTTTGTTTCCCAAGAAGTTACGAACAACAGCATAAAATGAGAGCCAAGCTGCCTTCTATTTTTCATTCATGGTGTTCACGAATCAAGAATCACCCAGTAGTCTTCGGATTTGGGGACCATCAAATACTTCTGCTTTTATATTTTCGTATGACAAAGCAGATAACGCCGATAATATGTACTGAAAACAATCATTGTCATCAACCCCATTTCGAGATGAAGTGGAGGGAAAACGATCTTCTCTCGACTTACAATTGGCTCATCAACAATGTTTGGCATTCCTACTTCCAAAGTTTCCTGAACTGGCCAATCTTTTGGGGACCAGTGTTTATAACGGGCTTGACTCTTCCTCATACAGATATAGCATGAAAAATTGCATATCCCTTGTGCTGGCCAAGGAGGAAGTTGACCATCTTAAGGTCTACACATATGATTTAATTGTGTTCAGTGTACTTAAGTAAATCTATGATCATTCTTATGTCATCGTGAGTCTCTCGCAGGTGGACAGAGGGACCCAGAGGAACTGCATCAATGTCATTGCAATTATGCAAAAGGCCTCACCTGAGGCTACGCTACGCCTGGAGCTATTTAAAAACATTTTCCACTCAGCAGGGCTATAGGTTCCAAGTCCCAACTCAGTAAACAGACCAGGAACATCGTTCGGTAATATGATACGCCTACCGATCTGTCAAGTATATCTCTTTCACTCAACCTGGAGACTAAAAGATCTGCAGCTTTCTTATAGAGCGCCAAATCACGTATCAAGTTATTTAAATCCTCTTGATTTAAACAGTGAGGAGCTAATGACTGTTTAGCATCTGATGATGAATCTGCACACTCTGAATCCATTCCGTGGACGTCTATATCAGGTACATCATTTTCATCCTCGGAGGAAGCATATCCACTGAAAATCAGAACTGGTAAAGACTCAGAATGAGGTGCTGGCTCAATCACCGAGGGAATGTTGAGGTTTTTGATCTTGTGCCGATTTTTCTTGATAATCACTTTAGTATTCACCAGACAGGAATAACAGTGCGATACAAGATCCTTTGGCTCTCACCGCACCATGGGAATTCCAAAAGGAAGACCATTTCTCTTTGATTTCGCCCACTCACGAAGATGTTTCACACAACTATGACAAACAGCATGTGGGGCCCACTTCTTATCTTGATCGCCAAGAGAGACATTAAAATATGCCTTATAAGTGCAGATCACAAAGTTTGATATATTGCGCCTTTGACGAACTAGCATGGCACAGCCATATATGTAGCAGAAAGTGTCTGAATCATTAACGCAATTTCCTCTTGACGAAACCATCATTCTAACATGAGACCTGAAAAAAGAAACAATAATGTACCATGTAATGTGAAGTATTTGCTTTCTACAAGCACCCTCTTTGTCTGTCCGGAGGGAAATTTTCGTGGAAACGAGAAAATAGAAATTACAGAATAATTATAGCATATAGGTAAAAATAGATTATATATTGGAAATCAGCATGAAAACGGAATTAAAATTGGCAGATGAATCTAAGTTACCAGAAAATGTGATTAAAATTGTTCCCCTGTGTTATTAATTTTTTAAAAATAATATATTCCCTACTTTATTTGTACTGCTTAGGCCAGTGGCACCACTCATTTTAGCATTAAAGAACATAAACCATATCGGGTGTGGCGAGTTACCGAAATTGTTAGTACAACGGTAAACGAGAATATCTCTCTATGTTCTATTGAGCACTCTTGAGAGATTGTCGTAGCTTCAATGAAAAGATGACAGAAAAAAGAGACGGTAGTTGATCGGTAGGAAAATTAACAGTAAGCAAAGCTAATTGACGTGGAGACATAAGTAGAATTTGAGAGATAAAGCAAACATTTACGCTACAAGGTCTTTCAAAAAGACCAAACACAATAAATTGTATGCCAGTAGAACTTATTTGCTTGCTATGCTTCCACCTCCTGCTCAATGTGAATTTTCCTAACGTTTATTTATCCTTTCTCCCCTAGAACTTTGCGATGAGTGAGATTAATTTTTTAAAATTTATGATAAAAGATAATTAAATTAGCTATAAATATTAATTAGTTATTCGAGATTATTATTAACATAATTAAATTGGTTCTAATGAACTTAATTTAATAGCTTCACCTTAAAGACTGAAAACAATGTAACAATATACGAACTAAGCTTTTTATCTTACATGAATTAGATGTTCTTCAAGTTCGGTGAAGTTACGAGAAGGAAAACTTGACAGACGATGGAGGAAAGTAAACTTCACGGGGGTCCCTTGAAGATGAATCAAAGAGTGTAGTACTGCGTGGTGACTTTGACCTTGAAATGAAGACGACTCTTACTATTGATACAAATGGGGGGAAAGAGGTCGTGTTTTGTAGTATTCTACTCTGACAATAGAGTATGGGTGAACTTTAACTTATTAACTGCTCTGAGGTGATTTGTGATTTTGATCTGGCAAGAAGCAAAGAATGGTCGCTTCGCTCTCTCGCTTGCTATAGAGGCAGGCAGAAAGAAGCTCGACCGGACGTTTGTTTTGGTGGCATGGTAATTGCCAGTGTATGTTTGGTGCAAATGATGTAAGTAAGCCGAGGGTTGGCCTCCCTCACAAGATGGGCAGGTATGTGAAAAAATGGAAAAAAAAATTAGATCGAGTACGTCCTATTTAAAGGTAAGAATTTCATTAAGAACACCTTGATTATCAGTCCTTTCGACACAGGTAGCGCATACAGGAAACTCAGTAGTAAAATTGAAATAGTTTTAAAGTTACGGGGAGCCAAATACATCACAATGAAACATAATCGTAGGATCAAAATGAAAACTTTTCAAATTACACTAGGAAACATTTTTAATATATTTAATGATCAAGTGAAAGAATCGTCTTAGACCACTGAACCAATAATATGAGATTTTTTACAATATGCAAATTTCGCAAATAAGAATAAGCCAAAGTTATCAAACACAAAAACATCAAATATAGTGAACTAAGAAAGCTTATAATAAACAAAAACAAGGAAGAACTTATAAAATCTTATTCAAATTTACAAAAGGAAAACAACAAAGAATATTTGGAAGACAGAAAGTGAAAACAAATAACAATAAACAAGGGAATAAAATGAGTTAAGAATTCTCTATATACATAGGAAGGAAGTCTTACAATTACTGAAATCTAATTTTGCATGCATTTACAACGCCAAAATTGGTAAAACGAGCGAGGAGATTTGATAACCACCGTCGGTTAAATAAAGACAATCTTTAAGCTCGTACACTAGCGGTAAGCCATTAATCAGTCCAAATAACAATTAGACCCGTTTTGCCTTCGCCACTGAACAGGTTACATGGGCGGATCTATGTAAGTTCAATTTGTTAAAAACCGATTGACACGAAGCTCGTTCATCGCAGGGAAGGCGAAAGATTGCTTGTCATTTGCACCAAAAAAGCGTCAAGTTTAGCGGAGGAAGTTTTGAGGTCTGGGATGGGATTTCGTTTAAAGACACTGAGCCACTGTGCGCTTACTGCGCACATTGATTGCACTAGTGCATAAGGAATAGCTGTGACAGCATGCTTTGTGCAATCTGCGAGATTCCTAAGCCCATGAAGGATAATGCTCCCTTTCTTTCATCCAAGGCGATAACGAGATTTCGGGCGACAATTACACTGTTATGAAATGGCCTAAACAGAATCTTGAACTAAATTTCATTGATAGCGTTTGGAATTAACTTGGAGAGAGGTGGTTTACAAGCAAGGGATTCGAAAACATTTAAAGAAGTGGAAAAATCTTCAAGAGCAATAGAACAAGATTACTGCGCAAGTGGGCCAGCAGATAGTCCGTTTCTAAAGCAGATGTTAGAGCCGCAACGAGAATAAAGGCCGCCACGCAAAATACTAATTACTCATAACTTGTACAAATATGAATAACCTATACCCATACCTAGTTTATACCTTTAGGTTTTTGCACACTTAAACCAATACATGTTCACTTCCTCTACACTGAGCTAATCACCAATCTCTCCTTAAAGGTATTCTGTTGGAGATGTTCTCGTTGATATTGCGCTTTAAAATCGAAAGCAAAAAGATTCAAATTATCACAATACTCCATTTCTATCCCCTTTGGCCATCTTATACTATAGGAAAAGCATTATTCTCTAACCTTCATCCATCACACCAGTCAACAGTTTTTTACCTTTCTCGTCCATACATCATGCGAACATGCCATATCGGTTTCCTTTTAACAGGGTCTTTCACATCATCCAGATCCATTCAATCAGTGTAACCCTCACGTCTCTTTATCAGCGAGGTGCCACAATGCAAACACTTGGCTACGAAACCAATTATACTGAGAGCTAAAACACCTGCTACAGCAAAAACACGGAAAAATGTCAAACACTACCGGCCCACTTGTTTACACGGAGAGGATGTATCAGATTTAGCATGAGAAAGAACGCTGCAGCTGACATCTGGAAGATTTTATTTCCTCCCGGCTCTAATGCCTTCTGGAAATCTCCTGATATATATCTTTTCCGCATTTGACTTCTTCTATCTCCACCTCATTCTTTACAGATCTCTCATTACAAACTATCTGCCACACCATTGATTTTCGCTTAATTTACTTAAAGATTCTATTTCATAACACAATCATCACTATTTTTACAAATCTCATCTACTGTACGTGTGCTTCAGCTCCCACATAATTTTTGTTGCCACTTATGGTGGTAACAATACCTTGCATCCATCTTGGTTCCTTTTCCTGATCAATGCCAGATTTCTTGACTCAAATTTAGTCCTATTATTATTCGCTTCCTCGACTCATCACCGGAATCTCACCAATGTTCACAATAACTCATCCAGCTTTTATTTCTCTGCTTTCTTAACTTTTCCCTCTTCTCTCCTATTACAAATGCAGCACTTGATACTTTCCTACTCTGGCCATTTTGACCTGCGTGTGCATTCATCCTCAGTTCTCTGCCACGCTCATTTGCATTATTAAGCAACTGCAATTTCTCGCTATTTAAGGATGTGCACCATTCAAAATTCCACATTTTCCCTTCAGTTCCACCAAACTTCATGCACCCATTGTACAATCTACTATTATTTCCTTAAATATATTCCATATTTGGTCCACCTCCCAAATTTACGCTTTCTTCTTCTCTCGGACATTCACATATTTTCTTTCTTTTCCCAATCGTTGCAACTTCCAAACCCAGCTCAATCTTATGATTAGAGAGTCTCTAGACTTTCATATTAAACAGAGCCATGACAATATTCCCTTTCACCGCTGGAACAGCATTCATACTATTACACCCTCGTATAATGGACAACTCGTCTCTTTTTGTGTGTTAAAGAACCTGTTTACGAAATAGAAAGGTACTCCAGAATAGAAACAATGCTTTCCATTTCTATAGTCTCAAAGTGGACCCCACAAGCAAAGAGAGGTTAGATTTAGCTTGCGTAACCTTGTTGTAGTTGTCATCTGGAAAGGTGTGTGCCTTCCAGTCCCCTCACAACCCCCTAGTATGCTCTCGCAGTTCAAATGCCTACAGGATGATCTGTTCACTTCCTCTACACTGAGCCCTTCACCAATCTCCCCTTACAAACTTTCTGTTGAAGATATCCTCCTTGATATTGCGCCTTAAAATTGAAAATAAAATAAAATCCAAATTGGGAAAAAGCTTCAGATACCTGATCCAAAATCCACTAATTACCAAACTTAATTCATTTCCGAATATTTCCCACTCATTCACACTTTTGTTATTTCAAGGTCCATAAAGAAACCTGCCCTGATCATTTTCATGCTCATACATTCGCCCACAATAATCTATAATATTACTCCTCACTCAAACACTACCACCATACCCTCTCTTTACCCCTACAGCACAAGTCACACCTGATTGCACTCCATCCACTATATCTTATAAGCTCATCATTTCCTTCTTAGGTTCGTTTAAACAATGGTAGCATCTGTTTTTAGGTATTTTAGAGTTATTAATTACGAATGCGCTCTTTTCCCCGTCAAGTCTCTGGTTTGAACGAAGGTAATGTCTAATTTTTGGCTATATAATATAAATGGAATCGCTTATGAGTGTGGAAATATTTGATCATGCCGGGTGTGGCAAAGGTCATGTCACACTCATTACGACAATCTCAGCAAAATACACAAAAATAGTGTTGATTCCGTTAGACGCATTTATATTTCTTTAACATATAAATATATGTTTAAGTTGTAATATTAATCAATGTGACACACCTAAGCAACGAGATCGTGCTCCAGGTGAAACCTGAAGATCGCGCACACGTTGCGGACGAAGTCTTTCCTGATGCTATAACACACGCGGTTAACTGAGAAATTCAGCTCCTCCTTGTTTTCTTGGCGGACCTTTCAGGTCTTTTTCTCTCCATGATCCACACTTTTCAGTTGATAGGATTGAGGTTGCCGACCCTGGCGGCCAAAATAATTTGACCAGAACTTCATGTTCAAACCCAACTAACCTAGCACGGTATTGCCCGTGTGTGCCGGGTCACAGTACTGCTGAAAGACTTAGTCTGCCTTCATCGTGGTCTTTCCCAACCAGAGCAGGACTTTTTTTTAGCCAAGATGGCCCTAAAAACGGCAGCGGTGAGCCTGTAATCGGCCTCTAACCACACCGGTTTCATTTTTGCGTCATTTGAAACCACAATGCAGAACATCATCACGGAGGCCGGTTGCTTGGTCGTGGACATAGTGGACCTTGGAGACATCCTGTTCGAAGCTTCCTAATCGGCCATTCTGTTTGTTTGTGGCAGAATCTACCGTGAAGGTTTTTTCATCATAATAAATTCGAATTTTATTGCCATGCCTCTGTAAGTCATAGAAAAGGCGACGATAGCGTTCCCGACGATGTTCCCGCATAAGGTCGATGACAGAGGCGTATTTTCACTCCTCAAGCTCTTGCTCTCCGTCTTCTTGATGCCTCTGAACAGTGATGATACCGAAACGTTCTTCGAATTGAGCTTTTGGGCACTTTTGAAGCCCTCTCTAACAGCCAAATCAATGGCAACCTGAGGTCTGCCTGAACGAGGTCTATCTTTGAGGTCTTCCGCGTTCTTGAGCCTCTCCGGAAATCTGTTTACTGTCATTCGGTTGACGTTGAGCCACTTGCAGATATCGAACTTGTTGTGGCCCGCGCGCACGAGAGCAGATTTGTCAATTCTTTTCAATTCCATCTCGACAAACCTACACGCAATGGAAAAGAAATTTTAATGACATATGCTAGAAAAGTAGAAATTTAAGTTGTTTTACCGGACTTTTTTTATTACACACGTAAACTTATGGAAAGATATAAAAAGAGTGTTGAAGAACTTTTTTAATACCATATACACATAACTATTGCTTTCTAGAACCTCATTCCATCAGTCAACAACCATTTTGATGCAAAATAATGAATCCAACTCGTTTTCAACCTTTTCTTTTGATGTAAACCTAAGACCATTTAAAAGGATTCTGTAATCCCCTAAAGAAGTAAGAATCAGAAGCATCAGGATAAGCAGAATATGGAGGATGAAGCAATATTTCTCCACCTATCTCCTTCAAGAGATTTTTCCCCATTCAAACAGTGTGAGGAATAGCTTATCGTGATGAAGAATTACAGCTCTTTTGATAACTATGTAGGTCGATTTTGTCCCAAAGCATCTTGCAAACGACGAAGTTGATAGCAGAAGAGAATAGCATTATTTGATTTTTCGTTGCTTAACGGTTTGTAATAGACATTTTCTTCAATATCCTACTTTACACTCAACCTGATCTTTCTTGGATAAAGTCCTCCTCTCGTTTGTTAAGAAATTCTGATTCCTCGATTAAACCACAACGGCAGCGTTTAACGTTATGATAAATGATTTCTTACCACCATTAACAAATCTGCACAAAATCGGTGCCCGAAGGTGACATGGAATCAATGACTCACATCAAGCAACACCCTATTGTAGATTCATCGTTGAGAGTTCGTGCGTGATCCAGTTTCCAAACACTGAAACCCTTCTTATCCTTTTAAGTTGCCACATGAGAGTTGTCTGAGTGAGGTTAAATTGTTTTGCGAGTTACCTAGAATTTGTAACAGAATTTGTCTTTACAACAGTTTTAAACACTTCGGAATTAAGTTTTTATTGACGATTTTCTTCCGGTCCGTCTTTTAAACTAAAATTCCTACTTTGGATACAGGAAACCAACCTTTTCCAACGTTTTTTATTTTCCCCATCCTCACAATAAGTACTGTAAGTGGATTTTGCCGCTGTACTTGCAATGAAACCTTTATGAATCTTATAGAGTAAAAACATCTAACGTTATTTGTAGATGGGAGGACATAGACGTAAAATCCGAAGAAGATTATAAACCAAATTTTTATAATCTGAAAGTATACATTACTCGTTTCACCATTCTTACATAATAAACCGTATTCTAGAATATCGAACACTATTTTCGTCCCAAACTGATATTTCCCTCACACGTTAAACAGCAACTCGAGATGCATGGTTTTTCAAATTTACTTGATTATTTTGGCAGTATTCGTTCAAAACCCGCTTATTACCACCAATTCAATTATTTTGTAAACCAGAAGCCCATACCTAGTCTCTGTCGCTTTTTAGCATTCGAAGTGGAAACCCTTATATGGATTCTTCAATCTACACATATGATAAAAGTTAAAGACAATTCAACCCTCTCATTTCCCTCTCACGCAATTATTATCTTAAATGTAATCATGATAAGCTTCATTGTTACATATAAGGTGTCGTAATGGTTCATGTGATAGCTATGAAGCATCATTCGCTCGCTTCATCCTTTCAGCAGACCTCCAGTTATTGTCCCTCTCTATCGAGAATTGAATCCCCAAGCGTAAAATATCACATTTTAGTTGCCGAGATTTTTAATTTAAGGATCAATCTAAAATTTCTATTTTGCATCATTATTAATATACCCAAAGCCACCTTTTCTTCCTCTCGCATGACATGGGGTAACTCTCCTTCCCCTTAAGTTTTGTAATTTTAGCGGTATTTGCCTATATTGTGACGTTTTAATGTGTATAAGCTCTACATACACGCAAAACAAGCGAGTGTATCCAATAGACCAATCTAACAGCAATAAAAAGAATTTTATCTAATGGGTGTTTAACCACATACCACATACCATCACTATGTGCAGTGCAGTCTTCCTTGCTATTGTGTTTAATTAAATCAAGTAAAATCCATTGAATTTTTTTGTCTTAAACTCTGATCTTATTAGTGGCAAGTTATGATTTTGGCACATTGTAGACAAATTCAGTTTCTTTTAAGACGTAGATTTTGAGCATAAGCTTAAATAATGTCACTGTTGCTTGCACACGTTATAATTACTTAGTCGGGTAATATGTGAATAATTTTTCTTGATATATTAATTACTGCATTCCTATTTTAAGGATAAAACAAAAATCGAATTTAGTGTTCGGCTTCCAGGTGTATCGTAACTTCTTAACTAGTTCATACCCTCAACTTTGATATGTGAAGATTTGCGTGCCCTCACTGATCCAACTTAGACTGCAGTAGGAGCTTCGGCTATATACGGGTATCTGCTATGCAAATTTGCTTTCTAAACTACGCCATTTTCTTTAGAGATCTCTGTTTTCAAACTTCCTCCGTGATACAGTCTCTTTATTACGGCAATTTTAATTCGAGAAAGAAATCGAAAACATCTGACGAGGCAATTATGAATATGTATGAGTAACAATTGGCCTTACGCCACTAAATAGGGACCAAAAAATACGGTAATTTTACAAATATGTCTGAATTTTTATTAAAAAGGAGGGGCTTCCGTGAATATAAAACAAGTCTATTTTGGTACACTTGGGTGAAATAAAGAATTTTTTTGGTAAATAAAATTAATTAATTTCCTCCGAAACTTGGCAAGTCGTAGCAGAAGTTTTCAGTTTTCTGAGAGGATTAACAATAAAAAGGGTTTAACTTGAACAGGGTGTACGTAAAAAATTAGAATTTATTTCCTTCTTTTTCCTCGGACATAGAATTCCTGCCAACCATTAATCAGAGGCAATCGAAAATAAACCACAGTTTACAGTTTAATTAAAAATATTGCTAAAAAACTATTATTATTTATGACTTAGGGATAATGCATATGCATGGCTTATTTGTAGCCTAAATAAAGATATAAAGGGAGAAAAGGGGAGAAAAATAGAAATCAGAACTAATAAAAGAAAACATTGCGCTGGAATGTCACATAAATAAAGGAATCCTTTTTTAATCTTTTATGAATAAACGAGTCTCATGCGAGGATGGTCTATTTCGAGAATGAACGGCGAAAAAAGAAGAAAAAGATTTAAGATATCTTAGTTTGTTCTGTCATCTTCATTGGATTTGCACGTATATAAAATTAAACCTTTTGAATAATTTTTACGGGGGGCGGGGGACTGTCAAGAATCTGGATTAATATTCCAACAAACCGAAGAGGTTTTATATGATTCATGATCCCACCATGAAAAATACTTCTGAACCTCACAAATACTGTTGTTGCTTTGCTTAAGCTTCCCGGGACGAGATTAAATCACTGCTCCATCGACCGCTTGAGAGATTAAGGGAGAAACCTTTGATCCTCCAGCCTGTGCTGCAGACCTCACCGACGTTACCACAATTAAGTGGGGTCTCGCTTTATATGATGCTGTCATAAGGGACCAGTTTAGAGTGTAAGGAGGCTGCTGCATGTTGTGGGAATTTTATACACCCACCTCTGCTAGCGATACATGCAGTAGATAGGATGTAGAAGTTTTATTGCAACTTAACCTCACGTGGAAAATATTCATGTGTGGTGATCTTGTCATATCCACCTAGATATGCCGGCCCACTCGAGAACTCTCACACACGGATAAAAATATATAACTCAAAATATCCGTGTGAATGATGATGTAGAGAAATTAAACGTAACGCCACCCAGAATGCCAAGCGGACATATATATTAAAATCTCTCTTCGGATAGAGCAAGAGAAAAGAACAAGAAATTGAGGTGCGTGAGAACGGTAAACGTTTTATTAACAGTCAAACTGCCGAATGGGAATGATCTCCCCGCCCGGTGGGTAACCGACTCGATCTGCCCGTCCCAAGGAACAGGCAAAAGGCCATTAAACAGCTCTAATAGGAGGTTGGCCCCAATGAAATTACGGAAGAAATCCATCTAGTTGACGGTTTGAACAACTTGCTGAACTCAAAAGATCCGATTGCCTACGAAGTCAGGAGGCTCGCGGTTAGAGCGCCAAAGAGCGGCGTAAGAACAAAAGACCACCAAGGACAAATAGTGGGGCAGTTGTCGGTACCTCTCCGTGTGAAGCAGACCTGGGTTCCACGGTGTCGTCCCCCTCCCCCCTCGCCCCCCTCGGTGGCATTACGCCATCCCCCTTAGTTGGGGTGGTCCCAAGGCTATAACTAAGCCCCATAAGGAAGGAAAGGAAACCTTCACCTCCTTCAGGCCCACCACAACCTCCACATCCCCCAAGCCTACCACACAGCACCCTGTATTAAACAAAAAACTCTACCACGAAAATCCCCCCACATACACAACCACGCATAAAGCCAACCACCCCCTCCTCCTTCTTGTCCCCCTTCCACCACTCCTTCTTCGTCCCAACCTCCTCTCTCTCCTGACCCCCCACCCGCCTCTCATAATCTGCACCTCTCCTACTATCTCTAGGCCCCATCTCCTAGCTCTACTCTCCCTACCTCTGTTCCTAACTCCCCCCCCTCCTAGACTCTACTCTCTTTAACCCTGCTTCCACGACCGCTGTCTCTCAACCTCCCTCTACAGAACACACTCTCCCCTCCACCACGGCTTGCTTACCCAATAACACCACTGACTCCCTCTTCCAACCACAGCCGACACGCGTAAAGGTACTGGCTCCTCACGCCTCCTGGGCAATAAGCAAGGAGAGCAATAAGCAATAAGCAAGAACGATCCCGGTTAAATCAGCCTCACGCGCACTCTGCTCACGATAATAGGTAGACTCAACGTGATACAAATAAACGTACGCAGTTGGCACGGTATTCGCCATACTATTGCCAACTGGGTCCTAAACACACAAAGACCTAACATAATACTCTTGAACTCGCCTAGACTACATCCTCCCAACAACAGACTCCGCTTAGCAGGTTACCACAAGTATCTATCTCCACAGGCGCTGCACCTAGGATCAGCGATCCTAGTCAAGCGCTCTATAAACCACTCCCTCATCCAAACACAAGGTGACTCTTTTCTAACCTGCAAGGTACATACAAGCTCCGGCCCCATCCTAGTGGCCACACACTACAGACCATCACGCCTACAATTAAATATAGAAGTCTCACTCCAGGCTCTATCAAGCCACAACCTTCCTATCTTCTTTGCGGGGGACCTCAACGCCTCCCACCCAACGCTTCTTTCTAACACTACGAATGATGCAAAAAAGGACCTGGCCGGTGCCTCGCCGCGCCTTCGCTGCGAGCAAATCGGCCCGGTCTTCCCCACATTCTTCAGCCCTCGTGGAGGTACTACGTCTCTGAACGTGGTCTTCCGCGAACGACCACGCTACACGCTTCTACACGCAAAACACACCGGGTGTCCACGTACTCTCTGACCACATATCGGTATGCCTTATCATTTCCGCATCTCCCATACTCATAACCACATCACCCCTCTTCGACTACAAAAACACGAACTGGAAAGAGTTCAAGAGAAACATAACAGATAACACGCCACAAAACCTCGACTTGGACCACACCAATCCAGACATGTTAGACGACCACTGGTGCTCAATTTTAAACACTCAGGCGGCTGTGACCATCGTTTATGACAGAATGCAGAAAAAACGCCAGATACATCAAAAGACACTCTTCATCAGCAAGGACGTGGAGAAAGCCTTTGATAAAGTGTGGCACAAGGGACTCCGTTGGAAACTCGCCAACAATACGGAGTTACCTCTCTGCACCAGAAGGCTCCTCTCGCATTACCTCACTGAACGGAAATGCCATACCGATTCATACCTTGCAGACTTAGTAAGAGGCCTGGCTGGATCAAAATTCCTAAGTACTACACAGGAATTTCGAGAGCAAGATAAAAGAAGTTATCAGTTCACCCTCGAGGGACTCTCAAATCAAAATCTCATTAATTTTGAAAGAAGAAGAATTGATTTCTAAGTAAGTCCCCTTTAATTACTTTCGAGATCACCCCATATACGAAAACCCAGTTTGGTAACTCTGAGAAGTAGAGCTACAAAGAAGAGTACTCCTTGAGTCAGAGAGCACAACCCGTCTCTCCAACGAATGCCTTGCCGTTTATTGAGATAAAGTCATCGCGCAAGTGCTTATAAGTTGAGAAGTCTAAGGTCATCTTTTAGACTTATAACTGGGTCGATAAAATCATAATAGATCGACATCGGTTTCTACGGTCACCTTGACGCCTCCCTCAGCCCCCCCCCCCCCCTTCATCGTTATAACGAGACACCTGAATTTCTCCTTCATCGTGAAGTCTGGTGTCTCCGAAGGTCTCACTGAAAACAAAAACAGTATAGCGACATATATTGGGGGTGGGGGGTAATTAGGATTTTTAAAACTGTCCCAAGCAAACTAAGGAAGAAATAGTATTCCGTGATTTCTATAATATTTTAGTTAGGTTAATGGTGGTTTATCTCTGTAACTGAGAGGCCTCCAGAAATTAGCTATCTGGCAATTAGCTACTCGTCAGGAGTAGGCCAGTATTCACATCGTGCCAATGATAGAGTAGTAGGAGTAATTGTGATCTAAGACCATGTTAAACTGAGAGAATTACTTGTAAATATGAATATTTGAGTTATTCGGTAAATTAAAATATATATATTTGGATCAATTCTTGGTGTTTTACTGGATCCTTACGTGCTGACCGGCTCTTCCTTTAAAACTGATTAAACGCTGTGGTCTCTCATAATTCATTAATTAGAACTCTTTAGACGAATCCGGAGTCCATTCAGCCAATAAAGGAAATTATTTCCCTTCCTATGTGACGTCAGACTGGCTCGCGAAAAGTCAGTAAGTAAATAAATACTTTAACAAAAAAGTATTGTATCGGAGTAAATTTTTAACGGCCAACAGTGGAAGAATAATTCCCCGACAAAAGTGGGAAGACAATTCCTGGACAGATGATATCTCCGGAAGGGTACATACTCGTAGGTAGCCTTTAATTCTGCCACGAGACCTATTTCTCCTTGCCCATTCAAAATAAACACCAAAATTCGTCCACCGATTTTCCTGATTATTAGTTTAGGGGAAAATCAGACGCTTTATTTTGCTCCATTTTATCTCTTTCTCTTTTCGCACTCAAACGAGGAGGGGAGCCTGCCTTAATCCGTCTTTGTGTCTTTCTCTCTATCTGTTTTTCATTTCTTTTCTCAAATATCTTATCGCTTGTAGCCCAAAGTTATTCTTCATGTTTGCTCTAAAATAAAACTCTTCATCCTTAGTTTTTTGAATCCTTTGGAATTTTCCTTTTTGGCTGAACTAATGTTTTCTGCGTGTTTGAGATGAAACTTTTTGGGTTTTGCCACTTTAATAATAGTGAAAATTGATCCACTTTCATTTCTCCCTCTCCTTTTTAATTACGACTACTGAACATCCATATTTTTGACGATATTTGTGTTAATCTTTCATTGGAAAATTTGCATTTATGCCTATGTGAAAGTAAAATAATACGAGTCTGGAACTAATCTTCGTCATTTATTTACCTTCATATCAATTTTTGTAGGTAAATGGAAACAAGTGTTTAAAAACAATTATATAAATTCTCGTTATGAGTAGACCATGCATAGCTCTGTTAGCAGCCTCGCTTTATATGTATAGGTCATCAATGGGCTAGTCCTGCATATTCTCTATTCTTCCAGCGGCTAAGTGAACACCACAATTTTCCTCGACTACTCTCGGACATTTACTTTATCCAAAAGTAGCATCTACCTCGTTTTAATTCTGACTGGTTGGCACCAAATTACGTGACAGTATACCTTATTTTTTGGTTCTTAACCTCTTCCATACTTTTATCTTTTGCACCTAAGTTTTACATTTCTTACACTATCTGAAAAATAATACAATGGATAGAATAATAGATTCATTGTCGGTTTAATTTTCATTTATATTTGATATATTCTTAGATTTGGATAGTCATTTAAATTGTTATTTTATTTATGAAACTACATCATCAAAGTGAAAAAAAGATAACGATTCTCTTCCCAACACAAAGATCAACTACCTTTGAGTGCAACTATTTTGGAGCCCCTAGAGATGCGAGCACTCCCATTTGAGAACACATTACCTACTTTAGTTTAACCTTCTTCGAACCGGTTCCCCTTCTTACACTTGTGTCATACGCTTTATTTTCACTAATTTCTATTGGTGTTGGGATTAACCTTCTCAGAAAAAGTTCCATATTCTTATCAGTTCAATCCTGTAACGTCTCTTGAATTACTATGTGCGAGAATTCCTGCCTGCAATTTGAAAAGCCTCGTTTTCGGAATATATTCAGTATCGATATCATAGTAAAAAGATTCCAGTTGCTTAGGATGATAATAACCAACTATGATATCTTGTTAAATTTATAACATAATTATGGTGAAAGACTTTTATCAAACTTCTACAGAAAAGACAATAGAGGATATTTACTATTTAATAAGTTATAAAAATGAGTAAAACTAGAAAAAATGGTCAATCTTTGACCAAAGATTTAAGTTTAGACTAGAGTCTTGATTCTTTTGGGAGCGGAGTTTTGCATACCACATTTGCAAATTATTTTATACTCTTGTTTTAGAACTTAGGGAATAACGGAGAAGTATTTTTCAAAAATAGAAAGCAGATTGATTTGTCGTTAAATATGTATATTACTTAAGAAAGTATTCCACAACAAATCGTTAGATTTTTATTTCCTTTACATGATAAAACGATCAAAATCATCCTCATGTATGATGTTCATTTGGCAAACATTTTTATTTAAAAGAAATTCTATCACCCAAGTAATATAAAATTCCCTACATTTCCAATGCTTTCTACATTTTCGCGTGAACAATCACGCACAGTAGTAGTAAGGTAAAATACAATGTACGCAGTGATTGTATACGGTTACTATAACAACAATTAGCTACCTTCGCATTACATCGGGCACAACTGGAGGACGCTCTTCATCCACGCTAAGCAAGTGACTTGATCCAATACACCAATCTAACAGTGTGAAGGTAACTACTCATTGCTATAGTAACCGCACGTCGAGTATTATTATGTCGTTTGATCCTGAGACTCAGGAACCCAAAGCACGCATCCTTTACTCCACCTAGATTAGTTTTCATATATCCTTATTGTTTTTTTGTGTTTTGAATCAACTAAGGCTTGTAACATAAAAATATGCATGAATAAATTGTTAAATGGCAAAACTCGACATATTCAAAAATTGATGATTAATTTCGAAAGTGAACAAAAGCGTTGAAATTGTTATAATCTAAAAGTATATAACTTATATATTATGTAATGTCGCTTCGGCAACTTGATTTCGACTCAGACAAATCGCTTGCAAGCCAACCCCTCTCGCATCGGAGACCCATCTCACCCCAAATTAGGTTACCATTGAGGTGAATAATCCCGCAAAGTCACTCTGTGATATTTGTGGGGAATTATTCATAGGATTTTATAAAAACACTCTTCGCTACCTCCCATGACTCATTATTTTAGGTTAAAGACGTTTATTATTACAGCTAGTTAATTGCTACTATTATTCTTTCTATTTATTTCTTTGGTCGTATACCTTTTTATCTTCTCACTTTTTCTCTTATAAAAAGCAAATGTAAAAAGGACGTATAATGATGAAAGTTTGAAAGGCTCCTAGTAAAGTAGTGTGGAGTACTTCAAAACATTAAAAGTCAGATGATGACAAAGTTAAGGGTGATAAGGTGTAGAAGACCTTACAGCTGACACATTCTTATTTAGTAAATAATTTGGGTCTTCCTTTAGGTGCTGCTTCCTCTTTATTCAAATAAACAACAACTTTTCGGTTGTGTTTCATCAACATCTGCCGAACTTACACCAAATTAAGTCAGTAGACTTTAAAATTGTTTAATTTATACTACTTTATTTTCTCATTCACCTCAGATTGGACGTATATCTCGTTAGGTTAAAATTTTGATAGGTAGGTTTTATTTACTAAAGGTCTTTAAAATCAAGACTATGATATACGAAATAGCGCAAAAATTAATGCTAAATAAAGAAGTATTTGCTGAAATGGGTCTATATTTAATAGGTAGTAGGATAAATTAAAAAAAGCTTTCTTGGTTTTTAATTTAATAATTGGCAGTTGAATATTCATTAATAGTAATATAGTAGCATTTTTTAGTCGCGTGCGACTCTATATACTATTATGTCAGCGGGCGGTTGGTCCACGTTTTTTGTTTTTGGTTTTGGAAATAACATTGTAACTATTCGGCCGATTTTAACAAAATTTGAAACTCTTATGTTATTTTACATTCTCTTTAGAATGATATAATTGCCAAAGTCTTCCCAAGGTTAGCCCGTGAATTATTTCGTTTTTTCAATAACATCATAACTATTCGGCCGATTCTAACGAAATTTGAAACCCTTAGGTTGTTTTGCATTCTCTTTCGAATGATATAATTCACAAAGTCTTACTAAGGTTAGCCAGGAAATTATTTGGTTTTGGCAATAACAACATAACTCTTTGACCCATTTTAACAAAATTTGAAACCCTCCAGTTGTTTTCCATTTCTCTTTAGACCATAATTGACAATGTCCTGCCAAGGTTAGGCCTGGAATTATTTTATTTTGGCAATAATATCATAACTTCTATGCCAATTGTAACGAAATTTGATATCCTTGTGTTGTTTTACATTTTCTTTCGATGATATAATTGCCAACGCCACTCCAAGTTTAGCCCGGGAATATTTTGTTTTAGCAATAACATCCTAATTATTTCGCCGATTCTAACGAACTTTGAAACCTTTATATTGTTTTACATTCTCTTTCAAATTATATAATTTTCAAAGTCCTCCTACGGTTAGTTTGGTAATTATTACAAGTTTTGAAGGTCGTAAGATTATAAATCACAATAAATGAGAGCACGCAACTTTTTTGTCAGCAGACCTTGTTTATTAAAAAAATCAGCTTCTACAAAGATTTTACCAAGCGGTCTCTTGGATGAGATGCAGTTAAGCAATTCTTAAACGAAGAATTCAGAAGAAAGTTATGCCAAATGAATGGATGCAGATCTTTAACTCATTTCACTGGCATAAATTACCAGTAGGTAGCAATTTTAACTCGAAAGTATTGTGTAACAAGAAAAAAACCGTTTTAAATAAACTGAAATAATACAACACTTTGCAGATTTAAAATTATAGGCCTTAATGTGTTACTGCGCCGAACTATCACATGAAAAAATCAAAGTGTTAAAACTGAAACCAAATAATTAATAATGAATACTTTAATATAAAATGGAAACTTTTATCAAAAAATTGAGTGGGAAGGATGTATAAGATCTTTGGACATTGATTTGGAATGTCTTTCTTCAGAAGTCTTAATGTTTGCTTTATTTCTAGTCCATTGTGGCTCAGTGATATCTCCAAAAGTTCCCGGAGTTAGGTCCCTGTTTAAATCCGTGTGGATCCTGAATTTTTCTTTACAAGCCAAGCCTGTTCTTATTGCCTTTTGGAAATTATTCAACTAAACTGCGTCCGTAGAGCTGAGCAGTTCCTATTATCTTATCAGCTAAGGATACATTTTTGTTTGACACTCAATACGATTTTTCCATCGAACGTGCCAGCGATAAATGAATATGCAATACAAAAGTTAGTCCATGATTTCTTAATCTGCTTATATTAATTTATAATAATTTTCATTTAAATTTACATAAATATGATATATAATGATTATATTTTAGACTATTAAAATGTGCCTTAAACCAAAAGTTGCATACCATTATAAAACGCAATTGTAGAAGTGAGGATTATTATCGTCCCAAATTTAAAGGAAAAGGGTGCAAGTGGGATCACCAATGAAGGCAAATTGATTTTTCCTAGTTATAAGTCGTCACTTCCAGAAAATTTATAAATTCAACCGGTAATGTTCAAAGATCCTATCATACAAACCATCACTAAAATTTGGCATAGATTGGCTAAAACGAAGGGTAACTGTTGCCTAAAAAAGACATATAAATGACTTAAAACAATATTTTAACATAATTTAATAATATCTGGTAACAAAAAAATTCTTGCATTTTTAAAACCAACAAATGGAAGACGAAATTGTCACGAAATTTATTTGTAACATGATAAGAAATAGTTTCTAGCAGTTTCATACAGCTTTTTACAGTCAAATAAAAGTCTTTGTATACCTCTTGAATAAAGCCCTTTAGAATTAGAATTAAAAAAACTGTTGTTTCCATTTGATTGCTTCCTTAATAAAGAATCTATCATTGCTAATTTCATTGTCCAATGACAAAAAAGTGAAGTTTTTCCTCGTACAGCTGAATTGATCAGAAAGTATCCAACGCTGGCCAACCACTTAGAATTTATGTTTCAGAATTAGACGAACACAAATTGGAGAGATATTACCATATATATTGAATAGTCTAAGTTGGGAAATCTACCTCATACGACATACTCTCTTGACATGTCCCCACTGGATTACCACCTTCGTTTTTTCTTTTACAAAGCCTCTTTAATAAGTGTGCACTGGGAGACACTTGCCCATATATGCGAATATTTTTTGCATCCACACGATCCAGCCAGGATCTCACAGCTGCAAACAGATCAACATATTTATTTACAAGTTATTTTCTCTTTTAATTTCATAAAAAGCCACAATTTATGGGTGCTTTCAGATTTTTTTAGCTGTTACGTAATTAATAAAGGTATTCTATTATTCGTTGGCTGAATTATTTCTATTTCTTTAATATAACAAATGAGAATGAACTAATTAAATTTCTCTGCCTAGATTTCTTTTCAATCTGATTAAAAAAGGTTTCTACGATAAAACAAGAATGATATTACAACATATACGAGGGGGAGTCAAAAAGTTCTCAGATAAATGGCATAAAATTTTTATTTGTAATAATACTGTAATCATTTTTCTACATAAGCTCCATTAACATCTATACACTTTCTTAATCTATGAATCCAACGGTAAAGACCATCTTTGTAGAATTCACGGGGTTGTCTCTGGCACCAAGTAATGACCTGCTTTTTTGCTTCATCTAATGATTGAAACCGGGTTCCTTTTAGGTGTCCCTTTAAATTTGGAAACAGAAAAAAGTCAGAGGGTGCTAAATCAGGGCTATAAGGGGGATGAGCAAGAGTTTCCCATCGAAATTCCCGTAGCTGAGATCTCACAGCTTTGGACGAATGTGCAGGGGCATTGTCATGGTGGAACAAGATTTGCTTGTGGAGCTTTCCTCGTCGTTTTTTGGCTATTAAAGTTTTCAGCTTCCTTAAAACTCCTTCGTAATAGCTGGATGTAACAGTTTTTTGTCCTTCTAAGAAGTCTATTAAAATAATTCCCTCCGAATCCCAAAAAACTGTAGCCATTATCTTCTTAACGGACCTCTCTGTCTTGAACTTGATAGGCCCTGCTGCCCCCCTTGGGTGCCACTCTTTTGATTGATTTTTACTTTCAGGATCAAACTGATACACCCAAGTTTCATCTCCCGTTACGAGGCGCTCAAAAAAACTATCCTCGTTTGCTTCAATCTTGGTCAAAATAGCCAAAGAAAGGTTGGCCCTATGATTCAGCTGGTCTTCTCGCAACGCTTTTGGGACCCAACGTGCTGAAAGCTTGCTCAGGCCAAGATTTTCAGTTAGAATTCCAAATGCTGAGCCATGAGAGATTTCACATGCATTGGCAACTTCATTAATAGTAATACGGCGATCTTTATCCACTAGATTCCTCACAAGCTCGACATTTTCTGGGTTAATGGAGGTGGAGGGTCTCCCTTCACGTGGATCATCTTCAACTTCTTCTCTGCCCCCCTTGAAGCGCTTAATCCAGTCGTAAACTACCGCTCTACTTGGCGAAGAGTCACCATAAACCTGTTGTAGAGCGTCAATAATCTTAACAGGCTTCCAATCAAGTTTAGTCAGGAATTTAATGTTCGCTCTTATCTCAAAATTTGCCATTTTATGGGTTCAAAAAAGTAACCTTTTTGAAGCACATCTAATACAAAGAGTCTCGACAAATTGAATGACGAATTTTGTAGGAATTGTTCAGAAAACATGAAAGTCGTGTTTGACCCTGTATTTACTTGTACAAAATCGAACATTTCAATAATCTGGCATTTGTCTGAGAACTTTTTGACTCACCTACGTATATTTGAATAGCACTCGTCTGTGAAAATGGGATGTTGCGACAATTGGGGCACCCTGACCCATAGTATTTATTACTAGAGAAAGAAATCAACTAACATAATTTAATAAACGGAAGCAAGAAATAGCGATCAATTCTAGTTATTGTTGCAGCACAAAGACTATTGCATTTTAAGATCCGTACATTATAAATTATGAATTCTCCAAAAGATTAAATCTCGAAAGTTTCGTACAATGTTTTATATCGAATCAGACCTAGCAATTTAGAGGCGAGTAAGCTTGAAAGATTTTTATATTTTTTCAAACTATTCATAACATTTATATATTTGACTGTAGCTAAATATAGAATATTTTTGCTTGAATAAAAGTTTTGTTGGAAAAGCTAATATATTTTTATCGTTCTTTCTTTCATTTTTTTATTGAAACTGATTTTAAAGGCATTTGAAGAAATAAAAAATTCTAATCTCTCAGAATGAGGAAATTTTGATAATGAAATGAAAGAAAGGAAAGATGACAGGAAGGTACATTCTTGTTGTATCCAGACAAAAATTATATATTTAGAGTGAGTGATGGGGAAGCATTAATTTCAAAAAACTTTATTTGGGCTGACATTAAAAGCCCGTTACTTCGGAAACAAGTCCCTCGAAAGAAACCGAGTTCTAAATTACTCCTAAAGAAACTCATTTGTACCTAAATGACCTATACTTATGTCTCGAGAGCCGTATAAAGATCCTTAAACCATGGATCTGAATGTAGGAAATAACTTACGCAACAGTAGGACTAACAACGTTACTGCTACGCACTGAAGAAAGAAGGAAATAAAATGACAGAAAGAAGGACAATTTTGATAAAAATCTATCAATGGGTGAAGATAGCTGAAGCAACTCTTATATAGGGATTACTTGAGTTTGATCCTTAGTGTCTAACAGTACGAATAGGTTCTTACTTAATCAAGAATTCACTTAACCAATTATCGTGCCCTCTTTAGACAGTTACTGATTTTTAAAAATGGGAAAATTGTATTATTTATGAGGAGAAAAAATTTTCCCTGTTATAGTTAGAGAACGAGTCACAATGAATCTTTATAACTCTGTGTTTCAATGTAGCTGAGAAGTGTCAGCAGAACTTCCTTCGAGGCAGGGATGAAAATATGGCAAACCAAAAGGAAGATGAGTCTCAGCACCTAATCGCTCATTCAGGTTCTGGACTATTTATTTTTTTCCTGTTTCAATTCACATTAGAGATTTGCTTTATTATATATATACAGTATTAACTTCCACGAGCAAAAATAGTCATCAAGAACCGTGTTCTTAGTCGTTAACGAATTACGAACTTTGCTCATTCCTAATTGAATAACGATGAATTGTTCAATATATTTCTCATATCATTTCGATCACATTAAAACTTATTAGAAAAATATTCCAATATCACTGTGAACAAGACCTGGTTTTATATAAAAATCCGTATGCTTATAATTTCCTAGGGATACCATAGCTTATTATTACACGTTTTTTACTGTTTAAAAGAAGAGTGAATCACGGTATAAGTTAAACATTTTTTAAGAAACATTATTAAATTGAGACTTATTTTTTCAATCATTCTTCTAGAAGAAAATATTATTCCCGTAGATTTGTGCAATCAATAACACAATGGAACAATTTTAATCACATTTTCTGACGACTTAGATTTATCTTTCAATTTTAATTCGTTTTTTCATGCTAATTTAAAATATATAACCCATTCTTACCTATATCCTATAGTTATTCTGTAATTTCTATTTTCTCGTTTCCCAGAAAACTTCCCTTCGGACGGACATAGAGGGTGCTTGTTAAATATATCATAGTACATAGTAGTGATGGCTTCGTCAAGAGGAAATTGCGTTAACGATCCAGACACCTTCTGCTACATATGTAGCTGTTACATGCTAGTTTGTCAAAGGCGCAATATATCAAACTTTGTGATCCGCAATTATAAGGCATATTTTGATGTTCCTCTTGGCGATCAAGATAAGACGTGGACCCCACATGCTGTTTGCCATAGTTGTGTGGAACATCTTCGTGAGTGGTCGAAAGGAAAGAGAAATGGTCTTCCTTTTGGAATCTCCACAGTGTGGCGAGAGCCAAAGAATCATGCATCGGACTGTCATTTATGTCTGGTGAATAAGGGATTAGCAAGAAAAATCGACACAAAATCGACTAACTCAACATTCTCTCGGCGATCCCGCCAGTACCTTCTTCTGAGTCTTTACCAGTTCCAACTTTCAGTGGATATACTTCTTCCGAGGATAAGAATGATATACCTGATATGGACGTCCACGGATTGGATTTAGAGTTTGCAGATTTATCATCAGATGCTGAACAATCTTTAGCTGGTCACTGTTTCAATCAAGAGGATTTGAATGACTTGATACGGATTTGGCGCTCTCTAAGAAAGCTACAGAACGTTTAGTCTCCAGGTTCAGTAAAATACATATGCTTGACAGGTCGTTACGGGTATCATATTACCGAACAAGAAAGAGTACATTTGTTAAGTATTTCTCTGAGGACAAACAATTTGTATACTCCTTCACGATGTTCCTGGTCTGTTTACTGAGTTACGACTTGACACCTTTAACCCTGCTGAGTGGAGACTGTTTTCGGATAGCTCCAAGCGTAGCCTCAAGTGTGTCCTATTGCAAAATGGCAATTACATTGGTGCAGTTCCTCTCGGTCACTCTGTCCACCTGTGAGAAACTCACGATGACAGAAGAATGGTCATGGATCTACTTAAGTACCATGAACACAATTGGATCATATGTGTAAACCTTAAGATGGTCAACTTCCTCCTTGGACAGCAGAAGAGATATAAAAACTTTTTATGATATATTTTTTGGTGGGACAATCGAGCACGTGACAAACACTGGTTCCCAAAAGATTAGCCAGTTCGAGAAACTTTGGAAGCAGGAATGCCAAACATTGTTAATGAGCCAATAGTAAGTCGAGAGAAGATTGTTTTCCCTCCAATTCATCTCAAACTGGGGTTGCTGAAGCAGTATGTCAAAGTGTTGAGCATTGACAATGATTGTTTTCAGTACATAGTATCGGCGTTTCCTGCTTTGTCATCGGGAAAAAATAAATCAGGAGTATTTAATGGTCCCCAAATTCGAAGACTTCTGAGTGATTCTAGATTCGTAAATACCATGAATGAAAAAGAGAAGGCAGCCTGGCTCTCATTTTCTGCCGTTGTTCGTAACTTCTTGGGAAACAAAAAAGCGCATAACTACGAGTATCTGGTTACTAATAGGCTTTTACCATATCGTGATCTGGGATGCAACATGAGTGTGAAGCTGCATTTTCTAAATAGTCACCTCGACAGTTTCCCAGAGAATCTGGGAGCCGTGAGTGACGAACAAGGGGATCGCATTTTTCAGGATTTGATGACGATGGAAGAGCGCTACCAAGGTCACTGGGATAGACACCTGATGGAAAACTACTGCTGGATGATTAAAAGAGATTAGCAAGAGAAGACTTACAAGAGAAAGAGTTATAAACGCAAATTTTTGCCCGATTGAAATCAAGAAGAGGTCCTCCAGCCTGATGTACGGTCATTAATAAATTACCATCTATTTGATTACAGTATTTGTAATCCTAATGTGTAATTCAATTTTCTTCTCATATGCAATAAAATCTTTGCGAAAATAAAACCTGCTCTACTATAAATAACCCAAAAGGATTATTCAAAATTACATCAGCGCATGATGATAGGCGCGATAAAATGAAAATTATTGTATAATATTAGTAATTGATGTTACGAAAAATCTTTAACGTTTAGAGAGGAACTGATTTCACATTTGAATTCATTATGCCCAAATTAGTTAGGAAAATGTACTTTTGTCACTTCACCAAATACATTGTTCCCCAGTGTAATCTATATTGTGATGGATAAAAATATACACAAAGTTATTGATATCCTAGCACGTGTGCTGCCTTTGAGGTGTCTCAAAAATTTCCTTTTGGGCTCGAACCAAAATATGGTTGTCAGAAAGTTCCCTGCGTGCTATCTATCAACCAAACATTTAGCCGTGAGTCTATCAGTGAAGGAGAATATAGCTTTGGTTGAAAGATTTATATGTAATAATAAAAATAATTGATTTGAAGATCTGTAAACTGGTACAATGATAGCATTTTCCTAGATGCACTGGACCAGTCAAGTGCATGAGTAAGCAAAGTAATTAGGGAAAACCAAATCATGTACAAATAGAAAAATAAAAAATAGGAATGAACGGACTCCTACTCTAAAAGAAACAAAATTTGGGGTCAGAAAAATTGCAATAAAAGTAGATTTAGTATGATAATCTGAAATGATTTAGAAAATGTTTCGATACAACTCAAGCTATTATACAATTTTAAGAAATCACAAGTAAACTAAAAAAAAAGATCATAACCACGGAGTTAATTCCCTTTTAACCATTTAGTCACGTGAAAATAGTTACAGGCCAGATATCTTCTCAAAAATTGGATGAAGATTATGGAAATTCTTGTTCACAATTTTCGTCCTACTCAAGAGTTAGTGATCTTGCTTCTACCATAGCCACCTCACCTAAATTTCATGAAAGTTTTACTAATGAGCAAGTTTAATTTCATAACAAGAGCTATTAAAACGAGGCGGCTCTAAACATTGAAAGCAAAGATGTCTAGCTCTTATAATCAAGATATTCTGGAAAACGCATATACCCTATAATTTCTAGCTGTATAAAGAAAGGGAAGTAGATGCTACGTCTTGTGATTAATGAATATATATATATATATATATATATATATATATATATATATATATATATATATATATATATATATATATATATATATATATATATATATCACTGCTGTATACTAATTTATCCTTCGTTCTTATAAATAAAAAACAAAAGATTGACAGGACAATAAACGCAATAGGTTTCTCTTAAACTATTTTGCATTGATCGTAACAATAAAAGAATTAAATACAGAAAGTTTTTAAGGAAATTAAATTCAATAATTTAGTTTAAAATTTAAACAGACGAGATAATGCAGAGTTAGTTAGATGTGTAGGCATGAAAGTTACGAGGCAGATAATAAAAAAGGATAGATTAATCTGAGGTTATTTCTATACTATGCTGCCGTCTTAAGGCAAAAGGCATTAACTGCCAAAATCCGATTTTTGTGATTTTGGTACCGTTGAATTCGTCTCGACGAGACGCATCTAACTAGAAGGTTGCCAGTTATGCTATTTAATTAATTAAAATTTTAAGAGAGCTCAAAAAGCATTATCTCCCCCTAAAATAAAAGGATTTTTCAGGCAGAAAGCATTAATCCTTTCTTTTCAGGCAGAAAGCATTAAGTACAAAATTTTAGCTAGATAATGCGTTTTGCCTGCAAATGTCAATGTGAATTCCCATAGCAAGTTGCAGACAAAATGCATTAAGTAGATTATACAATATGATTCGCATTGAGAGCTCAGCCTGAGCTGCAATTCCGTCATGTTTCTGCAGGTTCTGATCTGTTTGAACAAAGCAAAACATGATTAATTTCAGGTACCTATATCTCGATCATAATTTGAAAGAGGGATTTCATTTCACTTCTGTCCTTCTAATTGAAAGGTCTGAATAAATTGTTTCGTAATGTTTATCAGTGCACAAGCCGTTTTTAGGGAATTGAGGAAAAGGTGAGTAACTTCTTTTAACTGATGATATTATGTTTAAATTCTATAGCTAATGTTAATGTTGAATGTCAACCTAACTTTTTTGTTTGTTTTTAAATATACAGGGTGGGCCAAAAAAAGGGGCCATTATTAAAAGACTGACTAAAACTTTATTTTTCTATACCTATTTTTAAACTAAACATTATCTACGGTTTAGTTTTAAAAATATAGAAAATAAATTTTAAGTATATTCTTTAATAATACCCTTTTTTTTAGCCCACCCTGTATTTTTCAAGAATGAAAGAAATAAAAATTGTACAGCTGTTTAACAAAAGACAGTGCTTTTCCGAGAAATCATTTCCTTTGTTTGAGCACAACATGATTCTTTGTACAATTTCTCTTAAATTAGTGAGGTTAATATACCAAAATTTATGTGAAATAGAGTTTTGGATGTCTTTCTGTGCATGTAAAAGTTATATATAGATCAAGTTTTTGGTTCATAACTTTTTAACCATTGGTCATACGGACTTGGAAATAGTTTTAAGCACCCCGCAGCCCCAAATTACATAAGATGATATATATATATTTTTTTCCAATATGCCCCCATTTAGGCTCTGCAGAGTGTGACACACACACACACACACACACACACACACACAGATAAGATCAGACTTATATCATAGTATATACATATATAATATATATAGCTCAATTTTCTATATCGTTTTCTATATAATTAATAAGCTAATAAAATTTTTATCCTTTACAGTGGAGTAATTCCAAATGATGATGATGCTGAATCAAATAGGAGTATAGATGAAAATGAACATCAAGAAGTTTCTCAGAACATTCAAATTCCCCTTGAACAAAATCATCAAGAACCCTCTCAGAATAATCAACTTCTTCTTCTGGAACAAAGCCCTTAAGAACCCTCTCAGAATATTCAACTTCTTCCCCCTGAACAAAATAGTCAAGAAACTGCAGCAGCTGATGGAAGAAAAAAATCAAAGAGATTACGAACAGCTAAAGCTCAATTAGAAGCTCAAAGAGAAAAACATCCATTGCTTCCTCCCTGCAAAGATTCGTGTAAGCAACAGTGTACTAAATCCACTTCTCCTGAATTGCGGAATACCATACATAGTGAGTTTTGGAAAATGGACAAATCTGTTCAAAAGCAGTGTCTTTTAGGAAGAATAAAGAATAACCCCACGACTGAGCGCAGACGCTCCAATTCCTCATGCTTTACAAAGTCATGCACCTTCGTATACACTTTCTTAAATGAGTCAGGGTCAGAATTCAAAGTGTGTCAGACAATGTTTTTACACACAATAGGCTTTTCAAGTAATCGCATTATTTTGGATGTGTTTAAAAAAGCTTCTACTAGTTTAGGTGGATCTAATTCTTTAAGTGATTTTGAGTTTTTTGATATGAGGGGAAAACATGAACCTAGCAACAAGAAAAATGAAGAAATCATTATTGATCACATAGAAAAGATGAATCCCTAAATTTCGCATTATAGGAGGGAGCACGCTCCAAATAGAAGATATTTATCCCCTGAATTAACAGTGAAGGATTTATATAAAACCTTTATTGTAGAGAACCCTGATTTTTGCTCCTACGCTACATACTCAAGAGGGTTTAACAAACTAAATATTGGATTTGGAACTGACTCTACTGATCTTATATTTTAAATTTATTCAGGTATATTAGATGAATCACTGAAAGCAAAAGGGACTATGCATAATGAACTTGCAAAAGATGCACGAAGAGCATATGATTACGATTGCTCTCAAAAATGGGATTCTACAACCCAAATTTTTGCTGTTGATATGCAAAAGATACTTCTTTTACCTATTATGAAAGGTTTAAAAACTTGTGTATTTACTCCACGCCTGATAATTTTTAATGAGACATTTGCATGTATCGGCCAAAAAGAAAAATCAACTTATAATCATTATGCAGTCCTCTGGACAGAATCAATTGCTGGCCGAAACAAGGAACAGGTGGCCAATGCTTATTTAGACTTAATAAGAACAGAAAGAGATGCTGCTAATTTCATTTTTGGGGCTGACAATTACGCCGCCCAAAATAAGAATTGGGCACTTTACAGCGCAATGATAATCCTTGTTAACACCAGTGAACAAGTCAATAGCATCACCTTTAAGTATCTAGTGCCTGAGCACACCTTCATGGCCGCCGATGGCATCCACAGCCACATAGAAAAAAATATTAGGAAAAAGGATAATATCTATGACTATTAAGATTTGAAATCAGTTATTGATGCATCCGTTAAAAATTTGAAAGTATTAGATATTAATTTTAGTGCCTGTTTTAACGATATTCCGGATATTTCGGTCAAGAGAAAAACTCGGCTTCGTGAAGGGATAAAAGAAACAAACCTTCCATTGTTAGCAGAGATTGTGGAAGCAAATTTTGAAAAGGGTAGCCGTATCTTAAAATATAAAACCAACTACAAGGGAGACTTTAAAGTTGCAGACTTTGTTCATGCTAGTTTAAATTTCACAAAAAAAATTATGGGAAAAACCTATGTCAGATTGCCCAAGAGGCTTATCTTCAAAAAAGAAAGAAAATATTTTAGACAAGCTTGTAAGTTTAATGCCTGAAAACAGGAAAATTTTTGGATCAATTTACCAGAAAGCAAGAACAGCCCAGATCTTCTTGGAAGCGTATAAACCCCAATTTTTTTTCTTTTGATTGCTGACATTACGTATGCAGCCATGAGGTTTCAATAATTGCAAGATTTTGTTTGTTGTAAAAAAAATTAAATTGATATTCTTACGTATAGGTAGGTAGCTCTATTCATATACCTAGGTATACTTTTGAACTATTTTTGCTCTATTATCCAGTTATAAGATTTGCCATAATTTTTGCAAATATTTCGTTTTCATTATCGTGTTGTCTTTTGGTTGCTGCAATTAGGTATGTAGGAAAAGTAAAGTTTTACCAAAGATTTTTTTTATTTTTAGGTTTCCTGCATTAACTAAGGAAAAAATATTTTCAATTACCTACCTAGTTATGTTGTCTACAATGTTTTTTTTCTGTTTTCTGTAATAATATTGCTTTACAATGTATCTTTTTTATTTTCCTTTCCAAACTTTTCTGGTAAAAGTTAAAATGATAAAATATGTATTTACCAATAGAGTCTAATAATATAATAGGTACCTATCAATTATTTAGATATAGGTATACCTATACCATTTTTCCACAAGAATCATTTTATTATAAGATGACCCAATTATTATAACTGTTTTCAGGTAAAAATCATTAAGTCAAAATTTACTGGACAAATTTGAATATATTGAAGTTATTAACTGATTAAACCAAATTATATTGCAAGATTCATATAGATGAATGCTTACAATTACCCCCCCCCCCAAAAAAAAAATTACGATTAATGTTATCAGATCCTTATTTGAGGCCGAAATCCGTTTTTTGCGTTTTCCCAAAATTGACAATTTTGCAGTTAATGCTTTTTGCCTTAAGACGGCAGAATGGACCAATAATAGGGAAAAGACATAGTAATTTAAGACAAATTGTAATCAATAGACTGAATTTAAGATGAGAATAAGAACTCAGTATAATAATAAGGTTAATAATAGCTGTATAATAAAAAAAATAATTAGAAATTGAATTAATATTGGTGTCTGAACGCTGAAGTTTGTTTCGTCTCCAATCTTTAAAATAATTTTGATCTCCGAATAACAATGCAGTTTTTCGAATTAGCCTTAATCTTCGTGAAATTTTACTTCAAAATTTGTTGAATTTTTCTTTCTCTAAGAAGGTTAATGGCATCAGAGAGAGAGTGAAATTTAGGAAGCTTGTGTATTATCTGTAAGTTAGTGGCTGAATTTTGAGTGACTGGGATGGAATTGGAATTTCTGACTGACTTGGTTACATAGAGTTCTCAGTCTGTTTCATCAAGTTCCCCCTCCATTAGACGGGCGCACTGTACTTTTCTCTCCCAGCTATGAGTGGGAGGTCAATGGCCTTTTGAACTATGTATGTTCATATGTGGGGCTAACGGCTGCTTCCTAGATTAAATTTTCATTTTATATTTGTCTACACACATGTTTGACATATATCCTCATCAGGAAATTCTTAAATTCTGAGATAAATAGTAAATATAACTTGCAATAAAACAATGTTGCATGAAGAGCACATGCAGGGGGCGGTGTTGTCTGGCGTCGGTTCTTTCTTATCCCGTTCATAGTAGACTCAATTGTGCATCGTCTTTGAATGAAGAAATACAATGGATGAATTAAATTACCGAAAGGTTTGGGAAAGGCAAGCTTTACTGCTTGGTATTCATGCCTTGAGCTTCAATATGAAGATCTCCGAGTATTTATTTAACTGTTAATCGGAGGACAGTGCAGATGATCAGGAAAGAGTTAGATTAGTCAAGCTGTAATTGTGACGGTACAGCGGCTCTGAAACTTTAGTATAACCATTCTGATACCAAAAGAACACTTCATCCTAATGTATTTTGCTTCCAATCTTATTAATTCCACTGTTTTTTGGACGTTTGGTAAGTTACAATTGTTCGTTCTTTGGATGTTATTTTTATCAGAGAAAATCAATGTTGTTTTAATACTTTCGAGTTCGTCATCTATCTCTCCCAACGTAGAGGACGAAATTTCCTTTTACCTCTACATTAATTCTATTTACACGTTTTATATTTTATTCTTATTTTAGGATAATTTAACTGAATCGGATCTTAGAAAAGAACTAGACTACGTTTGTTAGGTTTGTATATTCACAGGTAAAATTCCAAGCGTTCAGGTAACCCATAAAGACGTTTAGCTTGTTCGAAATAAACGCCCTCATGAAATTTTATAGGGGTAAATATCATCTGCGCGGCGATTGATATCCAGTTATCAGTGTGCTATATCCCACTTTCTTTTCCTTTCTGAATTATAGGTAATATTTGTTGATACTTGTGATCTCCTTACACTTTATTGTTATCGTTATAATACTAGCTGCACTTTCCTACACTATATCGGATATATTTTTAATTTTAACAACAAAGATGTACAGCTTAATGGTTGTGTTCTCAAGGACTCACAACGAGCATAATCACGTCGATACCTTACTTCGTATTTGCTTTGTATAGTTTGTACCTATCCTCATGCTAGCCTACAACGTTGTAGCAAAGAACTGTCTTTCATAGGAAGATCTGTCATTTTAACTTTCCGAATTTATTTGGGTGTTTGTTTCTTCTTTGTTCTTTCCTTTTCAAATTAGTGATCTAATTCTCTCAATTCTCATTTTCCTTGAATGTATCTTGTAGGATCTCTATGTGCCTTTTTGGAGTTATTTTTATTCCTCCAGCCAATAAAGAGTCTTCCTAATTTCTCTCTTAAATTGGCACGTCGTCTTTACACCTGTAACTGCTATGCGTGAGTCAACTTAGAAGCTCGAATAAATTTCTTTCGGGGAACAGACTAGATTCTGAAGCATAGATTTAAAGGTTTAATCCATCTGCATCCTAAGATCTTCTACTCCACATTCCAAGGTTTGCACTTCTGATCTATGGTAGAAGCAACTGGATGCTCTGAAGCATTCTGTTCGCTTACTTTGTCTCAAAATTTCTTTTCATTTTCTATTGTCTCCTTGTCTTTAGCGTGTCTGATTCCTGTTGCATATCTGATACTTTAGTGAACGTTCTGAGATCTCTAGTAGATTATAGCACTTAACTTCGTTTTAATTACCTCACTTGTTTGTATTTTGTAGCCCCCTGTTCCTGGGGATGAATTGAAGTGAATATTTATATTATACGCACAGGGCGGATACTCCGTGGACCACATCAGGAGTATATTATTCCTTAGCATCTTGTTTAAATATGCCAAATGCGTAGTAGGTCATGACTGGTTAAAGAGTTGAGCATGCAGAATACAGGAAAGTATGTTCAATTATTTGTTTTCAGTTTACCTCTCTACTTGGCGTTGTGGTTGGTACTTATCTGCCTTTGCTTTTGCTCTTTGGCAAAACTTGTTTCCTCCTCTTCTCTAAAATCTCCCTTTTTCGCTTTATTCTTTATATTACTTCCCGTTTCTTTCGGCAAGCTATATTGCAATCGCTGATTCACTGGGGCAAGGAATAATTTTCCTCTCTCTATTCTGAGCATATCGTTAGATCTTTTTGCGGACAATCAATTCCTAGTGATATAACCTATTACCTCATAGCATTTGAACCACGTTAACATGCTAATAAAATCTTCACTTGAGGTTATTTTAAAAATTTATCCAGAATTTCTTTCTCTCTGCCATTTCTTCTCATGTCCTTATCTTCATCACATGGCTGTCTTCACGCTCTGTCATATTCTCCATAAACTTGTAACCTTGCTTAAATCTTTTACTTTTTCCTAGAGTTTTACTCTCATAATTTCTTCAATTATCTCCTCTTGAGAATGTTGTTTGAGCCACGGATGACGTAATCGACAATAAGCTGACCACTGCGCTACAGATAACTCGTCGCATAATCTAAAAGTCGAACCATCACCACCTCTAGCTCCCCGCCCAATTTGATTAGAACATCGCTTGTTCGCGTTTTGCGAACCTATGGTACGCCTAGTGGTACCTCTTCAGACGAGTCCATCCTCTATTATTAACTCTCTTCATATTAATCGGGAGTTCGACTAGCTATTGTTTACAAACTTAAACTTAACTAAAAACCTGAAAATATATACGTATAACCTAAAGAAATTCACAGATATGTACAAAGGAAAGCAGAGACACTGACTTATTTTGCTAACTACGTGAAGATAACCTTGCGTACCTGACTAACGTCTAGCTTTAGCAGCATTTGCTCAGACCTTCTGTGTCCCCTGAACATACCGATCCATCATACTTCTTTTGTGCTCCCGGGTACCCGGGATAATTCTCAAGGTTCATATATAGGGTCCTGCGCAAAAGAGTTTCTAAAGGCACTTGACTTTCTCTAACCATCTAGTCTGACAGGATCGATAGTTACACGTTAACAGTGGAGTCAAGTTCTTGTTGAGCTTTCTGCCGTTGAGTCGAAAGAAATTCTTTCTAGGTTCATCGCTGGAATAGGCATCTTTTCACATTGATCCCTCGACTAGTGTAGGAGGATAGGAAGATGACCCCTGTCAACTCTTCACCATTATGCTTGGTCGTGCCCAAACTATCAAAGTGGATTCAGATGAAGAAGACTTGTCTAGAGTCGACAAAAGTGTGAATTAAAGATTTAAAATGCGAGAAGAGAATAAAAGTTCATCTGAGTTGACTTTCTTATAGCTTTATTTTGTGGACATGCTGATTATTGTGGAGCTGAACCATACATCCACCAAATTATTAGTTCCTTCCATCACTTTAGGTTTTTCATCCTTCTATCAACTTTATATTCATCTGATTACTGTGGAAATCATGCAGGTAGAAGTAATTAAGATGTCAGAGCTTGAGTTTTTTATTAGTTCCATGCTTTGTTGTTTCTGTTATGTTTGTTTTATAATTATTTAAAATGTATATTCACACTTATTTCAATTTAATTTTCGGTTAATACTTCAATTTATTTATTCACTTTAATCTCTATTTTACTCAAATATTCAATTTATTTCACTTTATAATTTTAGTTCCCTATCTAACACATGTATGTCGTTCACACCCTAAAAATTTTAACTTCAATTTATTCCACTCTCTAGATTCAATTAGATATTTAACATCATAAACTTCTTTTAATTTAACACTTTAGTTAAATCGTACGATAGTTAATCAGTCCGCGTTAGCAATTCTTAATTTTGCGCATGCGTGTTGTCTGGCATCAGTCTATCTTATTCATAACATAGTAGAGTCAGTTGTGCATCATCTGTGAATAAAGCAATACCATAGCTGAATTTAATCCTTCAAATATTTGTAAAATGTAAGCTCTCCTGCTTGATATTCACGCCGAGAGCTCCAGTGTGAGGATCTTCGAGTGTTTGGCTCTCAATCTGAGGATGGTGCAAAGAATCAGAAAAAATTAAGATGAGTCAAGCTAAATTATGAGGGCACAGAAGCTAGGAAATCATAATCTAAGCGTACTGATATGAAAAAAACACATAATTTTTCGCAGTGATCCGGCCATCATTTGCAGCGATACCAGCATCTCACTGAAATCCATTACCAGGGAGAAGAGAGAGTCAGGGTCGCTCATCAGGCAGTTAGTGCATGAGGACATCGGTGACTGCACATAAAAGATGAGAAATAGGTAGCTTATGTCATATAAGATGATGTCCCATCGGAAGGAACGTGCTGTGAAGCTTATGAGCAAACTAAAGCATACGCTCAAGCCGGCCATGCTTTGGTTCTTCTCAGACGAGAAAAAACTCTGCCAGGACTCGATAGTCAACTTCTAAACAACCGTTGGTTTGCTGTGCCAACCTCCAAGGATAATAAGCATAATACAAGATTTATATAGGAACCTTCAAGAAAATGAAGCCCTCGCATGGGTGGCCGTCCAGTGACTAGGAAAACGTCTAACAGAAAAGGCAGGTTATCAGAACTCACATGAAAGCATCGGGCGAGGCGAGGAGCGTATGCTGTGAGGCAGACCATTCTAAAGCTATTGGGAAACTACAGAAAAGGGGAGTAATCACCTATTCAGCAAAGTCTAGCGCGAGGCAACGGAAACAGGATCGCGCTCCTCAAGCGATGGTCTCTTTGTTGTCTGGAGGACACGACCAATGAGGATTTTCTGTATCTAGGAATTAAAAAGTAATTTTAAATTTAATGGGAAGCACCTAAAGTTCACGGAGAAAGTGTCTAACACGAGAGGACAACTCTCAACGGAGAACTCTTACAGCAATGTTTTGGGTAAGTTGAAGGGGACACATTATAGTTTGATGGTTTCCAGTGAGAAAATAATTAGAGTAATCAAGGCGTGAGGTAACAAAGGCTTGGATGTCTATCTCAAAACTATTTTGGTCAAAGTGGTAGCGTATATGACTGAGGCTATAGAGAAAACAGAAATACGATTTGCTAATATTAGCAAATGCGATTTTAAATCCAATTGAATGTTAAAGGAAACACCCAGGATTCTAACGCGATCGAGGGGCCAGCTAGATAGAGAAAGGTACCTATCAAAAGGGCCTCAGATTTGCCAAGGTTCAATTTGAGGAAGTTGTCCAAAAGATCAAAAGCACCATAATTGTAAGGTTTCCAGCATCGGCTTCGCTGAACTGAGGCGAAAGCCCAAGACATCAGCTCAGGGTAAATGGAGGAGAGTATGCAATGATGTGATTCTATAACAGGACCATTGAGGAGTTTGGGTAAAGAAGGAAGAGTAAAGTCTAATTTAATAATATAGTGACCAGAGATAGCGTTTAAGGGGTCCGTGACACATAGTTTTGAACCAGGTCTTCTTTAGAAAAGAAGATCAAGGATATTGCCGTGAAAGATGGTGGGGGAAATGACGAATTTAGGGAGGGAAAAATTTGGAAGATCTCAAGGAGTCGTTTTAAGGTATGGGGTTTTGGGGATATTGAAATTGCCGACCACAACCACGATGGTGAGGAATTTTCGAAGGCAAAATTGATGAGATGACCGAGCTTGTCAAAGATGAACGTCTAATAAGTCAGTAGATGTTAATGAATTTGATAGAAGGATTTAGGCAAGTTTAGCAAGAATTATTTCGGTGTCGAGGTAAGGGTTGATCGGTGCAAGGAGCAGAGTCATCCACAATAATACCGACAAGATTGATTGCCTCTCTTGTTTTTTTTAATGGTAACGGAAAGTAATGCGGTGTGTATATCGGGGACAAATCGAGTTTGTAGAAGACTCTTCTGACGTCTCCTTAATTCAAATTACCTCAATGTTATTCGATATCATTTTTTCGGAGATAAAATCTGCTTCTGTTTTATCTAAGCGCTCGGATTTAGGGAGGCCATGGATACAAGTGAGATAGTTTTCACTCTAGAGTTCTCAGGTAAAGGAAGGGCTGATGGGGAGAGTGAAGTCATAGTTAAAGAAGTTTAAGGAAAAACACGAAGTGCATAGCACTAGTTAAAATAATAATTTCACAACCAATAAAAAAAAATTACTTGACGAGATCTAAAGGGCCGGACAAAGACGGTATGATTTGAGACAAACTTATAATTTGATTGAGCATAGAAGACGAATAAAAAGCACCTATAGAACATTATAAACAGGAACTGCAGTGTAAGATACTAACAAAGCAACTTCACTACCAGAAACGTAATGAAATTTTTGAAATTAAAAGGTTTAAAGGATTTGGTGAGAATGCGATAGGCACAAACTAGCCACGTCCTTCACACAATAGGTTAGTCTTGTGCGAGATTCATGAAGACCATGTTCCCGGTTCACATGATGGTGTATAGGATGATCAGTAGAGAGGGCCACGTTATACCCTCTCAATACGAATGGTTAAATCAAGTGCCAGGAAGGGTTTGTGTAGCTCAATATCAAATAAGTGGTCGTTGGGAGGCATGACGTGTTCTAAATACACAGAAAAACCCAGTTTTGGCTGTCAGACTTCTTTGACGAAATAACAGAAGATCTAGATTTCCACCTCCATAGACTAAAATCCCTTGGTCTATTATGTGTAAGGCTGGCTGAGACATAGAAATAGACTAACAAGGCGACGTACGCCACTAAGTTGGAGATTACATCCAGAATAACCCGATTTTTCACCCAGGTAAACAGGCGCACTATCAAGAAGGCCTGCAGCATCTTCCCACGCTACCTGAGTGAGGGTCGTCGTTTGGAACCACGGCGATGTTATTTAATAAAATCAATAGTAAAATCCTTCATGTCTTTAACATATAAATTCAGAAAATATGTATATTTATATAAATGAACTCGATGTGTTATATTAAAGTTATCCAACGTATTCTGCAGTTATTTTACCATTTTCACTTAAATTAATTTCACACTTTAACCATGATCTCATATTTGGTTATGTTAGGTCAGTTTCGTTTGTTTTGTTTAGTTGTCAATATCAATTATTTAAGTGTTAGTATGGTTATTTAATCTTAATCGGTTATTTTTTTCGAGTTAGGGGGTAGTGTTTCTTTAGTTTTTAGCTGATGATTTCTGTTTGGGAATCGCTCATCGAAAGAATTTTCTGGTCCGATCTTAATTTGTTTTGAAAATATTCGGGAAAGAGCGTCTATTGTCTTCTTATTTTCTTGATGTTGAGATTGAGCTGTTCTATTCCTGTTTCATGATGTAAATTTCTCAGACTTTTCTTTTCGCTCTTTTTGGCGTTTCAGTTTTTGGTATTTGTCTCGCTGTTGATATGGATTGGGGGTAAACAACTACCTTCCTCCATAATGCTCTGTATATTTTCTTTTTGTTCTCATGCTTATCCTACCAAGGTTGTATAATAGGTTACTCTTTGTCATTTCCTTCCACTTTATTTCTGCCATGCAATTTTGAAGGCCTCAATATGTTATATTAATCCCTATACTTTGCCCTCTTTATGCATGAATAATGTTCCTACGAGGGGAGGATTTTAGCGAACAAAAAGTAAATGTAAAAAATTGGACCATTTAGTAAGAAGTTTTCAAAACTAAGTAGGTACATTCAGATTTATGTTTAAAAATATTAAAAGGAAACTGGTAATAAATAAAATTAATGATGCATTTAATATCATTCAAAGTAAGTAATATGACTAAAACTAAAGATCTTACCGAAGTACGGAGAGTAGAAATCCAACTTCTGCATCGAAAAGGTTATCAGAAGTAGAAGTTGCTAAAAAAATCAAATGTTTAATATATACAGTCCAAACCACTAGAAAACATATAAAACATCTTTTGATTTTGCTGCAGATTTCAATGAACTTCAAGTTCAGAATTATGACCCAGAACATTAATTAGAAAGAGATTTAAAGATCAAGGGATAAAGGATGCAAGACGAGAAAGAACTCATATATAGCTTTGCTGAGATCAGAAGAAAATTGTATTCAGTCGGATAAAAATCACAAAGATTAAAGAAATGAAAAATGGTCTAAAGTTATTTGGTTAGTTTAAAGTAATGATCAGGTATGCTAAATATAATATTGTATTGTACTTTTATATCTAATTTATGCAATTACATTTTACTATATCTTGAAAGAAAATGATTTAAATAATATACTTCTTTGTAAAAAGTATGCAGATTTTCTGCCCTTCTGGGGATTCTTTTGTGATACGAAGAGTTGAAGAGGTATTTAACCTTGTTTGTGTGGTCCCAACTGTGAAGCTTGGAGGTGGTTCTATGATGGTATGCGGAGGCATTTCTTCATTAGAGCCAGAGAAGCTGTTTTTATGCCGGGGAGGAATATATTCCATAAATTATACCACCTTTTTTTCATAATTTTTAGAGCTTTCTATCTAGAACTTTCATCTCACAGCACCGAGAATTTAAGATATATTTCAGCAGAACTATGTCTAATGGCATACATTCAGCCACACCAAGAATTGGTTTGGAAAAATAAGTATCACCCCTTTAGAGATGCCAACACAGAACCTGGACTTAAATGCAATTGAGCAAACTTGAGGTGAGTCCTTGGAAATGCAATAAGAAGTATTTCCATTACAAATAAAACAGAAAAAATAAAATAAAAACATTGCAAGATGAAGGAAAATTAGTCAGAAATTTGTGAAAATTTGGTGAAATCAATGCCCAAGAGGAATTATGGAGGTAATTAAGGCATAAGAGGTTCAATTTAAGTATTATAAACATTAAAAATTATAATATAATATATATAAAGGGAAAGATTTATTATAAATGTCTAATTGCAGTATATAAATGATTCCATAGTGCGCTTTATACCTTTGGCGAAGGGGGTATATTATTAAATGGATCAAACTTTTAAAGAAATCAAGAAAAATGAAATAATTAAGTGTGATAAGAAATTCATGATTTGCGTCAGACGTGCTAAACTTTGGGCGGAATCCATATTGATGATGATAAAAAGAAATATTAAGAAAAGATAAGTCTTTTGTGTATCAGTTATTCAAATATCTTGGATAAAGTTAGAAGTTTGGAAATGTGGCTATAATTTGATGGAAGGTAGCTGATAAGTGATTTAACGATTGTGATAACACGAAAAAATTCAAGGCAAGGAGAGTTGACACCAGGAGATGATATATTATATATGTGAGATATTATTCTACTAGTCACTGTTTTGATTTTGTGAATAATAGTTACAGTGATCGTGACTGCTTTACGCAGTTTATATAGAGTTTCGACTATGGTGGGGAATGAATTTATGGGTGAATTCGTTTGTTTTGTAGATGCATGATTGCGAAATTAAGGAAATGGCTAGTTATGCCTGCGGCAGTTATTCCAGAGAAGCTGGTCGAAAGTTTACTTTTTTTCAAATATGATCGATAAATATGAAAAAGTAGGAGGAAAGTGTGTAGCTTTTTCAACGTATAGTGAGGAAGAGAATAAAAGCTGTAGAAAAGATCAATGATATCAACTTCTGCATTGGAAGAGTTATTATGTCAGTATGGGATGTAAGGGATCAGAGTTAGAAAGTATAGTGGAAATGATATCATTGAAACATTACAGATTTGAATTATCTCATTAATAAATATTCACTTAATTTTTAAAGAAGCTTCATACGATTTTAATACATAAAAAGAGAAAGGGCGGAAAGAGCTATCACCATGAATAATGTGAAAATAGGTTTGTCAAAATGAAGTTTGTAAAAACAAAGTTTCTCTAAGAATAATTATGTGAGGGGGCACATCAATTTGAGCATAGGCTACAAATATCCCTTCGCTCTTTATTGAAAGAGCGTCGAAATAAATGAAAGATTTCTGACTTAATTTCTAACGAGCGAGGTGGAAAGAGGAAAGGCCCGTGAAATTTGAGAAATTTGCGATAGACATTGATTTTTGGGGAGAGTGGCGCTAAAGATGTGAATCATTTTTCGAGAAGTTTCGTTTCAATAATCTTAAAGATCTTAAATTATTTTGACAGGAAAGTACTTGTTCGCGTGAGGATTCTATAAAAAAATTCTTTCGCTATGTAGTATTTTTTAGTTATTTCTTGTTTATTTGAAAATACCTTTTTGTAGATAAATATGATCTTTTGTAGGATGGTTTACAAGCTGATCTATTGGTCGTCATGCAGTAAACGAAGCGACACTTACATAGGTTTTATTAGAAAGGTTCTTGCGTTTCTCCTCTATGTTTCCTACAAATAAAAGGGATTAGAATTGAAATCCAAGGGAAGCACTAAACACATTTTTAGTTGAGCAACTGCAGTCACAGCAAAAGAAATACTGATAAGAACACAAACAAAGTGGAGATATATAGTGAAGAGAATAAAAGTCATAAATTATAAATGATCAGAGTGTATAACCTAAAGAAACAACATAACGTAGAAGAAATAAATCTTAAATAAAACACGTTTATACAAAAAAAAACTCCAAAAAGTGGACCTTACAGATAGTGTTAGGATGAAATTCGATTAATAGCAGAAGAAGCTTCGCAGAATCGAAGGCTTCCAGTTGAATATTTTGGTTTTTATTTCATGGAAAATATCCCTGGCCTCCATCTCCTCGGGAAAGGGAAACTGATCGCAAGCGTAGATTTTTAGATTGATGCTATCCGCCCGCAATCTTTTGTTTTTCCTTTTCTTTCCCTCGGCTTTCTTGGTTTGTGGGACTTCGGTGTCCGAGGAACTATTGGTGTCAGTATTTTCTCCCTCTGTGGTGATTTCTTAATTCTGTTTAGGTGCATGAGTTTTTGTTATCGACTGCTCGTTTCTTTTTTTTCTTGTTGGTTACATATTTGATAGTGTCTTGCTAGTTTGCTTGTTGGCTTGGAACCATCTGCAGTGGCAGGGCGAGTGAGATTTATGACTTGCGCGTGAAGGATGCACGTCATAATCTTCATCGAGTTCTCGTTTTGTAGTTTAAGATAAGTCTTCTTTTTGTCTACTCCCAAGAGGGCCACCTTTGCCACTTAGGCGTAGGACGTATTCGCTTCACGTGTTTCTTCTTCGCTTCTTGTTTTTTTTTCATTATTTCTTTTTTTAACAGGACATGACATTGTTATTGCTCTGTGTCCTTGGCCGCAGTTAACGCACTTCTTAAGGTTACTAGTGTACGACCTCCAATTGTGCCCTTTATCGCTGCCTTTGGAGCATGTTTTTTATGGCTCTTTACAGTCTTTATTTGCGTGTACTTCCATCTTGTAACATTTGAAACAGAACTAGACTCGAGTGTATTGTCCCTTCTCTATTTGTTCCCCACTAATTTTTGCATTGAACACTAATAGGCCTTGTTTCTTTGCCTTTTGGGCAATAGTTGTTTCGGCGAAGACCACCTCGAAGATATGAGTGTAGTCGCTGCCATCCCTTCTATTTTTTAACTTTATCATTTCGGCTACATTAGCCAAGGTTTTCCGAAGCTGGATATCCTTCATGATTCCATCTTTGGAGTGTTGTCCAATCCACGGATCGATTCGCCGGCACACCTCGCTCCTGTGGGCTAGGATCTGTGGCGGTAAAGCTGTCTGCAGCCCAATGTCCCTAAGAACATCTACTGCCTTCTCCTTGGTGATGTCTTCGATGTCTTTTTCTTTTTCACAGATTGCGATATACCCCGAGGTTATGTCCACCAGTCTCACCATGGCAATGCCCAACTTGCCATGCACAGTTTTGAATACGCTCTCTCTGCTGGGCTTGGACTGTCCGTCGCCTGCCCGCAGAGGTATTCTGGTTGTATGGTCTTACGCCATCTCTTCGAGAGAGTGGCCTCTCTGAACTGGGTTTACTTTTTCTCGCAAATCTCTTATTAGTGGTGACTTGATTCTAGTATAATTTCGTGCTCCCTTTTTTCTTACGATGATGTTTCCTTCTTTATTTGTTTGTTTATTACTCCCTCTATTTCGTCGCTCGGCTTCCGTGAACGTGAACTGCCAAATAAGGGGATGAATGATAATGGGTGAACCGCCCCGGGAGGCCCCTCACACGGGTGAAATGTGGCGAACTTAATGATGGGTGGTGATAGAATCAATTATCACCACCCGGGAGTGCCGCCCCATCTGGGGTTTGGTTATTGATACTGTTTCCAACTTACACAGGGACGGTTGAATGTCCCCCTGTGGTCTTGGCCGGAAGCTACCCTTAGAGATTAGAGCGAACATTTCCCCAAATCTTTCAGCATCGCCTCGTAACCGGGCGGTCTCTTCCATAGAGTTACACAGTGGAATAATCCTCAAACCAGCTTTCCTTTACGTCCCCTTAATTATGTGTATCATAGTGGACCAACGTAGTTGGAGCGAAACTAGATGAATTGCAGTTCAATTCATTTCAGCTTCGCAACTCCGTCGAGGAGTGGGTGGGGAGGGAAGGTGGACATTTAGTCGCCTAGGAGCGGGATAAAAAAGTCTTCCGGAGAGTCCCCGTGGGGATAACGAAGTGGATCTTGACGTTTTGAGGCAGCCTTTCCAAATTCTTTTTCTTCTTTTTCGGCTAAGAGATGTAGTTTTAACGTGGTTTTCTCAATGAATTCTTCAACCTTTACTGATCTTGGACCAGCATCGAGGGGCCTTAAATACCTACATTCCAAATTTGCCGAGCTCATTTTAAGGGAAAGACCAACGAGTTCGCATGTGGCGGAAGGTTTCTTGTATGGAAAGATCTTTAAAGAAAGTGGTATATTTAGATGAAGTTAAAATGTGTAGAGGTCATATTACCACAGATTTCGCTCTAGGCATTGGAGCCGGGAGGGAACATACCCTCTAGACTACAAGTGCAGCAAAGTTACTCATGCTGCTCCTTTAATTGCCTTGCGGCTTTGTTCAATGAAAGATAAGGAAAAGAAAAATGTGGTGTAGTGATGCAGGAATAGGGTATAAAGAATGCAGGCCTGTTAAAAAGAACCACACCGACTGGTAGGTGGGAGTAGTGAACCGATTTCTTCCCTTCCCGCAATCGAGCGAGGAAGAGTGGATGAAGGCTGGTCCTTGACTAACCTGCGAAATTAGCCAATCTGCAGGAAAAAAGTAAGAAACTTGTAAAGAAAGTGGTGACAAAATAATAGAAAGAAAAGTCTATAAGGAATAAAGCCAAGTTAATCTCAATCACGACTGTTCGGGCCAAGAAAATTGGAGCTTACCTTGGTAGTGAGTATAGTAAACCACACCCCTGTTCCTTGCAGGCTTGCATTCTAAAATATAAGGTTAACTGTTTCTTCGTTACTTGAACATCATTTTCTAATTAAATTAAAGATGATAAAAGAAAACTGATATACCGTCTATTGTAAAACTCCTGTTACAGTCCTTACGGCGCTCTCAACAAGGAGGAGGGGGGGGGGGGCAATGATCGATTTGATGCAGTATTAAACGTATTTTTTCGTTCTCGCCGGCAACACGAACCAGGAGAGACCTGAAAGCAGCGCACACGTTGCGGACGAAGTCCTTCCAATCCTGAGCCTCACTTGTTGACACACTTCAACTTGTTAAAATTGCTGTGGCAGACCTTGCAGACCTCGTCCTGGAAATGCACCCAAACTTTGTAGTCGATAGGATTCAGGTTGGGTGACTACGGCGGCCGAAATTCCTTCGACCAGAAGTTCATGTTGGACCCGAACCAATTTATCACGATCTTTGCAGTGTGAACCGGGGCACCATCCTATTTAAAGACTTGGTCCGCCTACTTCGTGATCTTTCTTGATGATCGCATCGACCGTGAAGGTTTTCATCAGAAAAAAATGAGTATTTGATTGCCATGATTTTTCCAGTCGTTGAAAAGGCGACGACAGCGCTCACTACGTGGCCTCGCATATGGTTGCTGAGTAGAGATCTTTTCACGCACCTCAAGCTCTTGCCGCCCTGTTCCTTCACGCTCTTGACACCGTGGCCACGGAAATGTTCTTCTTTAGAATCCTAGTCGTTTAAAGCTTAAGAGCAATTTTGAAGGCCTTTCTCACAGCCAAACAGTTGACACCTTGGGGTCTGCCTGAACAAGGTCGATCTTTCAGGTCTCCCCGCACCACTGTGGAGGGTCATACAGCTGATAGTGAGCCGCTTGGCGATATTGGGCATCTCGATTCTTTCACTTTCATCGTGTCGCACAATGTAAAAGATATTTTAATGACACGTACTGAAAAGGAGAACTTTAAGTTTGTTTGACGGAACTTTTCAAGCACAGAAAGATAAGAACCTAACTAAAGCAGAATTTTTGCAAGGCCCAGTAAAGAAAATCAGAAAATTTTATGATTGATATAAATGATATAAAGAAAATCTGAACATTTTGTATTGGTCATAATTTGATATAAGACAATCATAACAATTTTAATAGTTATAAAACTATATAAAGACCAGGCAATGGCTTCGCCACTCCCGCCTACCGGGGTAGCTTGAGTTTCGCTACTAAGATTAAAATCTAAAATCTAAAAAAGAGCAGCCATGGTTACATTTTTATAAATTTTCTAAACTTCGCCAATTATAATAATTTTAAAAATGAACTCTAAACTTTTTCCCCACTTTCAAAAAATCACGTTGCTAGAATATAGTTATAGGTAAAATAAAAAAGCAGCCTTAGTTAAATTTTAATAAATTTTCTGAACTTGACGAATTGCAATTCATTTTCTTTTAAAGCATAATAAAACATTGGATAATCCAATTTATTTTTCCTGAACTAAACTATTTTGTTTTTTCAAACTCTAAAGAAATTCTTAGAAATTACCTTGATAAAAATTTAAAATATACTTAAGTCATAACCAAACTAAGATGAAATTATTATTCAAATACTCCAAAACTTCCGTTCCTAAATTATAAAGTTAGTGATGATGATCATGAAGATCAGAATCTTTTATAATAGATAAAAATGATTAAAAAAGAAGTTTATAATATTTTTTACAGTTAAAAAATTATCAAACAGAAAATATTTTTGATAGATAAAAAAGGATATAAATGCAAACAGAAGATTTCTTTATAATTAAAAATGATATTAGTACATAAAGAACAAGTTTAAAATTTATAAATGATATAAAGAAAATCAGAACATTTTTAATAGTTCAAATTTCATATAGAGATATTCAGAACGTTTTCAATGGTAAAATTATCTAAAGGTAATCGGATGATTTTTAAATAGTTAAAAATGATATGAAGTCAAAAAGTACCTTTTAATTAAAAAAGGATTAGATAAGGAAAATCAGAACATTGCTTTATCTTTAAAAAGGTATATAGAGACAACCAGAACTTTTATTATAGATAAAATTGCTGTAATGACAATAAAAACTATTTTAATAGTTACAAAAATGACATAGGAGAAATTAGAATTGTTTTAAAAGGTAAAAAATCATATAAAGAAAATAGGACATTTTTTAAGTTAAAACCTGATACAAAGACAATCCAAACATTATTAATACTTCAAAAATATATCAAGAAAATCAGAAAATCTTTGATAGTTAAAAACTAATATAGAGAAATTCAGAATATTTATAATAGTTAAAAATTATATAAAGTCAATCAGAACTCTTTTGAATAGTTAAAAATGATATCAAGAAAAAAAAGTACATTTTTGATTGATAAAAGAATATATAATGAAAATAAAACAAAATTTAATCCTTAAAAATTTATATAAAGAAAACCAGAGCATTTATTATATTTAAAACATTATATAAAAAATAGGATATTTTTGAAGTTAAAACCTGATACAAGGACAATCCAAAAATTCTTAATACTTAAAAAATAATATAAAGAAAATCAAAAAATCTTTGATAATTAAAAAAATCATATAGAGAAATTCAGAACATTTTTGAATAGTTAAAAATGATATTAAGGAAAAAAATACATTTTCTTTGATTGATCAAAGAATATATAAGGAAAATATAAATATTTTTTAATCCTTAAAAAGTTATATAGAGAAAGCCAGAACATTTATTATAGTGAAAAATTATATAATGACAAGTAAAACATTTTTATTAGTTAAAATTATATTAAAAAAATCAAGACATTATTAATAGTTGAAAAATAACAGGATAACTCAGAATTGTTTTTAAATTTAATAAGTCATATGAAGAAACTAGGAATTTTTACTAGTTAAAACTTGGTATAAAGACAATCAGAACATTAGTAATGCTTACAAAAGGATATAAATAAAATCATACAAATTTCTAATATTTAATAAATTATATAAATACAATCAGAACATTTTTAATAGTTTAGAAATGATTTACAACATAAGTAACATTTATAATAGTTAACAATATTTTTAATACTTATAATATTCTATAAGTAACTCAAAACTTTTTTGCTAGTTAAAATTATATAAGGACAACACTTTTTAATAGTTAGAAAATTATATAAAGACAATCAGAAAATTAATATTGTTAATAAATGATATAATGACAATCTTAACATTATTAATATTTACAAAATTATATTACGACACTTATAACATTTATATTAGTTAAAAAATTATATAAATTAAATATAAAACATTCTTTAATAGTTAAAAATCATATAAAGTCAATCAGAACATGTTATTAGTTAATAGATGATATTGATATAAAGTCAGTCAGAACAATGGCTTACATATCCTTGGGGTTTAAAAATAAGGAGAAAATTTAAATTGGATGAAAGCCGCAAACAAAGAAAAAATAAATTGCGAATATTTAATGGTGTTAGGGAATGCCATCGAAGGACTACCGTGAGAGGAAGCCCTTGGAAATAACCCTCTATTCTTACAAGACCACGTGAGCCAGCGTGAGAATTTTAGAAATTCGAAGAAGAATCCGTCACTCACTTAATCACCCGTCGTGGCTGTGTTTTTTCAGACGCTGTTCGTCCCCCATCCCCTGCGATAACGCCGTACGCAGCCATATTAACCCTACCCCCATAGACTGGCGTCAAGAATGCCTTGGGGACTGTAAGACACTTAGGTTTCTATCATAGCAGCCACCGGGTATTTAACTCAGAGCTTACCATCTTTCGAGGAGATTGAAAGCCCGCCATTCACTCCTTCCACACTGCCGTCTGTTTCCCGTGGCCCCCCGTAACTCGTCGTCGTAGGTCGTCGAAGATCTCGTCAGCAAATCTACCTTCGTAAGTTTTGGCCTCTGTTCCGAGGAAAGCTATCAAGCCCCTTCTCCCCGGAAAGTTGTGTGGCCCTCTCATCTTTAGCACCCCTTCAAGATTCTCGTCATTCGAGAGTAAGACTCCCTGCCGATCAGAAAAAATCGTCTCGAGTTGAGATTACGTCTCTCTGAAGCAGAGGAAATCTTATTCTTCATCACGAGGTAATCCAACCGCATTTTTCCAGCCCCCCCACCCCCATCCAATTCGCCCGCGCTTGAAGGTAAAGCGACCGTGTATGATCATCTCCAGATTACCTCGTTAATCATCATTTAATTCATTTAATCACCATAAGTAATTTGTTCTCCCCTTTGTGTATATATATATATATATATATATATATATATATATATATATATATATATATATATATATATATATATATTTATATATAAATATATTGAAATTATATTTGGTAATATTTTCTTTATATATCCTTTGAACTGCAACTTGGCAAGGCATTAATTTAAACCTGGTCAACCGTAATTCGCCCTCCTTATTAATCGCAAGACATAACTCAGGCGCCTTGTGGCCAGCTGTCTGTCAGTACTTGTGTAAGACTCAGAGCACCGAGCTAGTCTACATAGGTATACCTCGAAAAATGGGCTTATAAACCTCTAAGGTAATAACAAAACATTAATTTTAGAACAATTTGTTTTAGCGGGAGGGTTTCAAGACCTATCTTAGGCTGAAAAGGAACATTTAAACAATTAAAAGTTGGAATTATTTTTATGTGTATGGATTTTACATTTTTACTATCACGACATTTTTCAGGTATCATTTAGCCAACCTATGCTTTATTTCAGGAAATAACTTTGTTTTTATTCCAAAGTTGAGTGACAAGACTGAGAGATTTCCATATAATGAATGGCTAATTTTTATGTTAATAACTAATGAATGTGGCATTTCTACCGATCTTAATTACCTATATAGAAGTCATGACACCCGTCAAATGAAATCAAGTCGTGACCTTTGTCTCGTTCTCTTATCAGATTCTTATCCATAACACATGTATTTTTAAATATTTCCGAAAGTTGTAAAATATGTTCTAATATAGATATAGGCGGGGTAAACTGCGTTTCCTAGAGCATCATGCGGCTTGCTGGTCATGTGTAGCGTCATTGGACTTTTAAAAACTGCTGTATTTTAAAATGTAGTAGCGACAGATCTTGAAAGACAAATTTATGTGCTGATAAATTAATAAAATATATTGCGTTAATGAAAGCAACAATAACAGCAAAATAAATTAAGTCTAGGCATCATAATTTGCTTAAAGATGTATCTGAGCGGAGAATTCAACATGGCTGCAAAAAAAGCTATGGTTGCCATCTAGGCATGCTGTCGAAAAAACTTTCCTGAATGCCGAAATGTGCAAGAAAATTGTTTTGTAAAAAACAAATCAATTGGACTGCTGGTGTTCGGAAAACAGTTCATTTTAGTCATGAATCCTTTTTTTTAACATTCAGAAAATATCCAAGAATGGTGCACCACCCGCGTAGCTGAGATAACATGCATCCTAAATACACTATCAAGACATTGAAACACCCTTCAAGTGTGATGGTTTGGAGTTGCTTTAGCTATTTTGGTATGGGGAGTTTATGTTTTCTCCCTAAGAACACAACCATGAATGGTTAAGGATATTTAGCCATGCTAATGGAAAAACTCCACCGTATTGGCATTGCATAAGAAAACAACCTTTATATACGTTGGGTCAAATGTCACAATTCTGGCTTGATCCCCAACCTTAGAGAAGCCCTCAAAAAGGCCTGTTGCACTGAGATATCTCAAGAAATGTGCCAAAGTTTGGTCAAATCGATTCCAGAACGTCTCAAACAAGTCATCACGAACAAAGGACATATTACGAATTACTCGTATAAGATAAGAATGTACATAGATTAGTTTTAAATACTTTTACATATTGATTGTGTATAAAAATAGGTACAATTCTCATTGTGATCGGATATTTCTTGCCGGCACTGTATATTTAATTTTGTTCCATTTCGCGGTTTCCATCTAAATGGGTGTTCTATATTTTTCGCAGTGGATGTTGCAAGTCAGTAAACTCCCTTATTAGATAGTTCAATTCATTCTGGCTAAAGATGGCATCACAATCCAAAAATAATGAAGCTATACCGTATTACCGACCTATTCACAGATTGAGTAGGCCTATGAAATACAGTAAACATCAAACGGGTATTGGTTGATAGACGTTTAACGTTCTGTAAACTTAGCAAATTCTCTATTTTTCATTTTTTTTTAAACTTATGGTAGAATGAAGGCTATTCCTGTTATTGCAAATTAAACAAAACCGATTAGCGATAGTAAGCGCTGATAAAACATCATGAATTTAGTACAATTTCTATAACCAACGAGGAGATATAAGGAAGCACATATTTTCCCACCTCGCCAATAAGTAAGTTGTATAAAATAAGCAAAAAGGAGTTACCCTATATCAGTTTATATTTATTGCAATAGAATTGCACGTTTTCAGTAAAACATCTGTGATGCAGTTTAAGCTAGAGTGCCCGGCAACCCAAAGAAAGGGACAGAAAGAAGCTCACCCTGAGCAAGTTTCTGGTGGTTACGCCGCAAATTAGCATCTTGTCTCAGGAAGATCGAGTTAGCGATCGAGACGACGAATTCGGGCTAGAGTGCCCAGCAACACAACGAAAGGAACACAGAAGAAGTTCATGCTGAGCCAGTTCCTGGTGGTCACACCGAAATTTAGTTAGGCTTGTATTGAGAAACAAGCTCAATCATCTCTCGTCAGAGAAAATCCCTATCCCAGTTTACAACAAAACCCAGAGATATTCCTCGCCATTGAGGAAGACCGCAAAATGAACGTCCTCAAACACTCCCCATTCGTCAAAGAATTCACTCGTTTGTTTTTTGCTCTTCAGTGCGAATCATTTCAAGATTAACCAGAAGATTGGAAAAAAACACACCGAAATTACCTGTTTTTTCGAACCTGTCCCTGCTTCATTCAAACATCTGGAGTGTCGGTGAACTCGTCTACGCGTCTGGCCGCAAAAAAAACATTCTTACGGCTAAGTTCAGTCCCCAAACGGGCTCACGTGTGGTTGTTTTAAAGGTAAATAAATTCCATTATTTTTTTGGAAGGTCAATTAGCGTTCAATATTAAGGTAAGCTTGGGGTCAATCATTTCTGTATATTCATCTGTTTAAATGAGTAAGTCTCACTTAAACTCGCTCAATTCATAGCTATATAGTTTGTTTTGTTAGATTTCACTTTTTTACTTTTTTATATATTAATTAAAGTTCTATTTTCTCAGAAGTATTAATTCAATCCTCAAAACGCTGAGCATGGCACTAGAAATTCTCAAAGATTAAAATAACGTATAATAATAAAATATAGCACTCTTAGAGAAAACGTAATGAAATAAATGAATATGATAAAGAAGTCTATATGATTCCATAAGACAGTTGTTATCAGTTCTACGGAAGGAAAGAGGCAATAACATAAATGAATATGATAAAGGAGTCTATATGATTCCATAAGACAGTTGTTATCAGTTCTACGTAAGGAAAGAGGCAATAACATAAATGAATATAATAAAGGAGTCTATATGATTCCATAAGACAGTTGTTATCAGTTCTACGTGAGGAAAGAGGCAGAAATATCACATGTTGTAGATATGAACACAAAAATGTCATCTATTTACTTAAGAAAATCTCTAAACTTGTCTCTCATATGTTTAATAAAAATCACTATTTATATAAGATAAAGCAAACTTATCTATCCATGTCAAAAATGTCATGATCGCAAAGTTGTAGCATCTATAGTGATATAAAAGTAATTCTCCATTTTGCGGGGTCTGAGAGATGGCTATTTTCAGCCCAATAGTGTTTCTATACCTTTCTATTCAAAAAATATTTAACTAAATTAATTTTTATTTACAATCTCCTAGACTAATCAGCTCTTTAAACGTTCGCAATTTAATTTACCTTGCGGGTTTTCCAAAAATGATTTGCCTTTTCTCTTTTACTTTCTACCCGTAGGATATTCTTCTCTTTTTTTCGAGTATTAGAAGGGAGGAAAGATGTCGACCGCTGTGCTGCCTCAAGTAATCTCCACTTGGAGTGGGTAGGATAGTGACCATCTGTCGATCCCTCCTTGATGATCGCTCACCCCTTCATCCCTGTTCAAGAGGATCCTGTCGTAGACAGAGTCAGTGAGAGACCAGGAAAGAAAAGACGGTAGCCAGAGGGGTGAAATGCGTCCAAATGAGCAATGGAAAGATTTAAAAATCCACTTTTTTGTTTGGCTTTGTATAGTTTAATAATTATTAACTATCGTTATTTATGCTAGCAACCCGAATTAAGATACCAGGAAATAGCTGTGCTTACGAGTATATAAGTTTTGAATGTTATTAATAAAGGCCGCTCACTAAGAGTGAGCGGACAGAAAATTGAATTGAAGCCACTTCCGAATTAAATATCAATATAGCAGCTTTCTAAAGTTTATACAATGTTACCTATGATTTCCAAGATGTTATGTGAATGGCCTACATTTCTTCCTTTATGTAATATAACAATAAAAAATTATATTTTTATTCAAAGTTTATATAATAAGATAGAATTTTATAGAGATATTACATTATAAATAAGGAAAGATATTTAGCAAGACAGATGCGTGATAGCTGGAAAAAGTATAATTGGCATCTGCTAAACATATATTCCATTCGTGGACTATATGGTTCGATCACAGACAAAGTGCATCGCATGGCGCCATAGATGACCAACATATTACTAGTTTATTTTTATCGAAACCATGGTAGAAAAAGCTGTCGCGCAGCGATAGATGGTAACAATAGCAATAAGGAATTTTAAAAAACTATTCAAAAGAAGAGAATATTCCAAAGGTAGGTATGTCCATATTACAGCCTTTATCTGGTCTGAAAATTTCAGTTTCAATGTTTAGTTTTTGCGCAGAGAGATGACTTAGACTTATACATCTGATCTACTGACTGAATCTAAAATATGACAACAACATATGGGCTAGCGTTCTTGCATGGGATCCGCACGAAGGTGCCACCTCTCCCTGCAGACATGGTATATCTTTCAGCCTTTCAACTATCTCACCTTACCCAGGCGATATGGCTCTTGATTCTGTTCTACCATCATTGCAACTGCACTGTGTTTTTACACATCTGGATGAAGAAAAGTTTTGACATGAAGTTAAAAATGCAGGGAGAAGAGGTGAAATGAGATGTGTGATAAACAAAAGATATGGTTTCATTCTAACACAATTTTATCAGGAAGATTTTACCCTCTAAAGTATCATAAAAACCATAAGATAGTAATTGCCTCCAGTTTGGAAATCAGCACAACGTATTATGGCGTTTAATCTATTTGCTCAATGACACTTAATTCGAATAAAGGTGGTTTAATTGGACATGGATTATCAATAAATCCCTTGATAACCTTGAGCACTAATTTATTTTTCGTATTATTTTATTAATGGTGGTCCCAAAACACATGACACCTTCTAATTATGAATCCAACTGCGGGAAAAGAATAAAACTGAACAAGTAATATGGAAATATTGAAATATAAGTTCAAAGGCAATTCCTTAGAAAAGTTCTTGAATCTAGGAAAAACAAAACATTCTCCAAAGTAAGGTGTTTAACCGTTCGGCAGTAAAGGTTTAAGGAAAAATCAAACATTTAACTTTTCTTTAATCTTTTATTCTCCCAGAAACCTAATCAACCGAACTTTGAAAAAATTTAGTTGAAAAAATAAAAACACAAAAATGTAGAAAATTAAAGGAAAATAAACCTAATCTAAAGACTTTAACACTTAGCTCCCTTTGTACTAACCATTATGATGTTTAGAACCATTATTAAAGCAAGTGCCTAAGAAATTCTTTTATTCATCAGAAAGAAGAAAAGTTCTTACCCGTCTCAGTTTTTGCAATTTATCTTGATTACATTTATTTTGAATGTATCATTTCAAGCTTGGTGATAGTTATGAGATAAAATGAAAAAAATATATATATTCATCAGCCCGTATATATCTTTAATATAATAAAAAGGGACCACTTTGACTGTCTTTCGAATTAGGCTACCTAATACATATTGGTGGTCGTTACGTGCCGACGTGACATTGGTTGGAATGGGCTGCATCTAATGAGAAAATATATTAGTGCAGATATTTTGACAATGGTATATATGGCTGATGTTTTTTGTGGTTGAAACATCTCCAAATTGCCATCAAACTTATCGTCAACATGATTTTGTCATTTATACCTTCATATCAGCTAACCTTAATTGCCTTTTCGTTTTTTTTCCTTTATCCTTCCTCGATTTCGGATTTGACGATATTCCTGAAAATTTCAACGAAAGCCTATTAATTACTGAGTTATTAAAACAAATCAATATTCCGTGTTTTTCACCGCACTTAAAAAGGGTAGCCAAAAGGAAAAACATGTAATACACTAACTTTTCTCAATCTTTTCAAAAGAATAAACTATGTCTTTAGTTTTACATTTGTCATTTTTCTCACAGTTCTTAAAGGCCTCTATTCTTTTGTTCTTACTTGAAGGGGAAAGAAATGTTTACATCAAAAGCTTATGATTGTGTTTATTGTCTTAATAATAAAATAACTATGCCATACTAAATAAAACTAGGAAACCCTAATCGTACTTTTATACCTGGGATATATGAGAAAAAGCTCACAATATGTACGTGAGTCAAGTTATGAATAAACACCCACAAAGGAAAAGTGAAAAAAGATTCCGAGTGTTTTCTTCTTTATTTTCAATGACCTTATCAAGAAATAACACAAGGCAGGACAAACGTTGGCTTAATTAAATAGTAGAAGTGGGGAGGGATTAGACTACCTTTCTCTAAACCCTAATTAGGGGGTACAATATCCTGTAACATACTTATTTGAGATTTTGTAAATAAAATGATGATCAGTTACAGCGTGAACAAACCATAACTAATGTTGAAATTTGGGAACGTGCTAATGGATATAAACTCTATTTGTTTCTGGAAATACAATAGCTGTATGGTTATGGTTATACATATGCAAAAGAAGAGCAGATTGTTTGCTGTGATTACATACATTGGTTTGATGTTGCTTTCCACGAGCTTCATTTCTTTCCCAGTTTGCCCATAATAGCATTTTTGACAATTGTTGCAACCTATGGAATAAACAATGCCTGGTCGAGGGGGAGAATTTTTGATCAGGATTCAAAAAATTGTAGTCACATACTTGAATATAATATTTATGTTCACAGGCCTGAAGAGACGAGGTATTCTATTGAAAGTTTGGTTATAGGGTAAAACTAATACTAGTTTGGTCTGAAATTTTGGGTTATTAAAGTTCATTTGTTAGAAGGATCGCTTGGCGGACTTATACCAATTTTTAATATAGTACAAAAGGTAGCAGAATTTTATCCCTATGTTATATATTCTATCCACTTCTTTGTGTATATGGGAAAGAAAAGACTTAGGTTGAGGCTGTTGTGGTGATTTGAATAAAAAAAGTATATAAGAATCTATGGATGTAAGTTTTCTATATATTTTATATTAGTTGTGGAGCCAGAAGAGATAGCCTGCACCCCCCGGAGATAAACTTATAATTGACATTTTTAGACTGAAAACGATTAGCCATGTTTCCATCTCGAAAAAGTGTCCTACGTACATTTTTTCGGACCCCAAAGACCCCGAGTTGAGACGTTCAGAGCCTCAAGAAAGTGATTTTCCAACATCACTGATTTTGCCTAGTGACATATCATTTTAGGGGTTTTTGAAGGCGCTGAGTCCAAAAATTACTTACTTTTATGATTACACTGTAAGCTTATTATCAAGTTAGAATCTAATTATGATTAAATTTGAATCTAAAAATATCTCTGCTTGCATTCATTGGATTTCTTGATGGAATGAAGTGTATTTTTTCTATGTTTTTATGTCTAAATATTTTATTACCATATACTTACATTGTAGATGCCAATTTTACCATTTAATTGTGATTTCTTTCACTTTCAGATAAATTGGAACAAATGAGGTAACCCATTATGCCAAAAAGAAAATATAGTGACAGCGCTCATCCTCAAGCTACTGAAAACCGTTTCCCAAAGTGTATTATTCACACCAGTTCTATTTTAGACTATGGTTATTTTACACCACTAAGCTCAGTAAAGGTGATGCAAGTGACAGACTACAAGAATTAAACAAGATTCGTGACTTTCGCCTCCAGCACTCACATGACTCTCCTCACCACATGCAATCTGTGTGTGACGAGATTCCTACTACTCTTCCCACTGACCTAGCATTTTACTAGATATCTAAAGCGCGTTCAAGATGATCAACACGCAGCAACAACATCAGAACGAAATCACTTCCCTCGTAAATCGATTTCAGCAGCTTCCTATGGACACATATTTCCATCAGAGTGTATTTTTTGTGAGAAGCTAGAAATCAAAGTTGGTCGGAAAACTGAGAGAACTGAAACTTGCTCCTCCTACAGAAAGATAGGAAATGCATGGGAATATATCGAACATCGACCGCAAAAAATGGGTCTTACTCACGTTTATTGTCAAGTGAAATACAAAGATCTATTAGCCGTTGAGGCCAAGGATCATTCATTATGTTTAAAATCGTTTCGCACATCATTCTACAACTACGAGCGCAGGATTCACAGAGCTAAATAACCCTAAGATTCTGAGCAGATACGTTTTGCAGCTGCCCATAAGAAGGCCTTTGGCACCACAGTGGATCATGTTAAGGCTCAGGTTGTCGAGAAAAATGATGTGCTACAATTGTCTTCACTGCGATTGCTATATGTTGACGAACTGAGACGAGGTGGGTATGAGGACTCAAACTACAGTTCGGAGAAATTGCTGAATCGTCTTCGGAAAAAATTCATTAAATAACCACCTTAGCTTCACAAAAGTTGACAGAGATAAAGGTGGTTATGTTTCATTTTGGTTGGTGTACAGATCAAACATCAAAGTTGCACACGCTCCTACCCAGGCCTATGCTCTCAGAAGCACAGAGAGATATCAAGATGTTGCATTTCTTCTTTGAGGCCTTATTCAAAGAGCATATAAAGCTTCAAAAAACATCCCCTGGCCGCCAATTCTACCTCCAGACCTCCCCCAATTCCTCAGCATTTTATATGTGGCAAAGAGGACACAGAGACAAGTAAGAATACTAAGCGGCTGGTAGTTTCCATCGGTCAAGATCTCTGCCGTGTGCCTTTAGATGTAGAATGGAAGCTGCCTAAACACATACTCCTCTGTATCACTGTCAGGCACTTGTTTCGAAGCAAGCAGTTAACCACCATTCTTAACAGACCTGGCCATTCAGAGACCTACAATTTTGGCTTAGAGATGGAAACTGCCCTGACCAAAGCTCTGGATGGCGTATCAACCCATCTCACACTGCAGATCCTGACTCAAGATGGAAACGTTGTGTTTCACTGTGGCCCGCTCGATGCTCCCTAGGGCACTCAGTGCTGTGGACAAGACCATGAAAGAGACGTTCATGCACTTCGCGAAATCGTCAGGTACATATAATCTATTTATACCAGTGTTAGCATGTAACAGTAGCAATAAATGAATAAGGTACAATATTATTTACAAAGCTAGCTTGCATCCCTTCACTAAATTGATGGGAGACAGTTTTTGGTGTAAGTAATTTCAAGAAATTTTTTCAATGTTTGCAAATGGATTCATAAGACTATACAAAAAGTTTGGGGCATACCATACCGCACGAACCCAGTTCTATGAGAAGACTCTAGAGATGGTGGTCATCATCGACGATCCAGACTCCCCCCAAAGGAAAAGACATCGTGAGCTGGAGAAGGCAGTAATCAAGAAAGGAGAGGAGGCAGTTCAGAGAGTTATTGATGCTGTCAACAACTTTACCAACCCGTTCAAAATCTCGGACAAAGACTGGTTCTACTCCTTAGCATCTGGAGCCCAAGTCTCACCAGACGTTGAGGCAAAGATTCTCCAGGCAGAAACATTCAGAAAAGTCGCCAAGTCTGACTTCATCTGCCGCCTGTAGAGTGGAGAGGCAAGAAGATTCTTTGATCCTATCAAGCGGCAAAAGCTGAAGACTATGTAGGCGTGCAACAAGAAGGTCACCCTCACATTATCACAAGGAAAAGTAAACTGACATTACAATACCTAGTTATTTGATATCTTTCCGGCATTTTATCATAACCAACAAAGTTAATATCAAAACAAGTAGCCAAAGCAATCAAATTCTCTAACTGTAAGAGCGATGGCAAACATAAGATGCTATATTGGGGATGAAAATAGTGAAACAATTTCTTATTTTCATTGAAAATAAGCATGTTATAACGTATAACTTGGTTACATCAATATTAACACCATAGGATTATGTTTTCACAGATCATCCAGTATCAGGTGCAAGGCAACCTGGCGTTTACACTTCTCGTCAAGTCACAGAATCAAGAAGAACCGTTGGATCTGGAAACCCTGATGACATTCAGCCTGATGCCGGTGCCTCCCAGCCTTGGTACCCCAGACAGCTTTTTCTCAAAAACTAACAAAGCCACAATGCTGCGCTACATTTTGGAAGTTTTCTCTATATATCTACCATACCCCAAGGAAGCCCTGTTGATCCAGGACGGCATGGCGCTGTTTCATACCATTACCAACCTTTCCCCGACATTTGGTGAGATATGTCTACAGGTGCTAGATCAAGTCGTTGCCAAGAAAAATTTCTTGTTCTCGACAGACAGTTATCATCCACAGTCTATTAAAACCCAGGGGAGGTTAAGACGAGGCATATCAGAGAAGATCATTCTGAATGGACCAGCAACTCGGAGACCATGTGATTTCAAGCTGTTTCTGTGAAGGATGAGAACAAAAATCATTTTGGCGTCCTTCTCCTGCGAGTGTGGAGTGGTCAACAGCCTGCTGTAAGTCTGAGGAAAACCGAGATGGCAGTGCTGATTGTTGAAGGGACGGCTCATCAACTTCTCTCTTCAAATGGACAGGTAAGTAAAAGGGAAAAACAGCAACAGACATTCAGATAAAAATATACACACATTTGTATAAATATCTTGTATAATGACACAGACATTACCAAAATCTCAAATAAATACATAAATGTATTTCAGCTATTGCACATTTACATACACAAACCTTATTGAACATGATACTTGCTCCATCAAAATGTCACACATCTTCGTTAGAAAAGGCTGAATTCTTGCTATTTCTGCTTCTTTTCTCTTTTTTTATTATAGTGGTGTTGTGTTTCAGGTTGAAGTTCGAGATCTCCCCACCATCTACAGCAACCAGGAAGAGACGAACACTAAGGTTATACTGTATCTACCCTTATACTGTAGCAATTGGGTACAAGAACGCTGTGATTAGAACCCTTGATACAGACATATTCATGATTCTTCTCTACCACGCTCATGGAATAAAACTAACTGTATACCTTGATACGGGATCAGGAAAACATCGACTACTTATGAACCTCTCTGAGCTTGCAGAGTCCCTTGGTGAAGATTACTGTGCTACTCTTTTTGGGTTCTACGTCTTCACCGGACTGTACCAGCGCTTTCAAGGGAAAGGAAAAGATCGGGCCTCTGAAGAAGCTGGAGAAGAACCTCAGGTTTTATGTGATCTTTAAGCAACTCGGAGACGAGTAGAACGTCAAACCTGAGGTGCTAAGGCAGTTGGAACAATTCACCTGTCTCATGTACCAACAAAGCCATGAATCATCAGTTAATGTGGTTTGTACCAAGCTGCTCCGCACTATGGTTGGAGAGGATAAGCATCTCACTTCCAAGTCAAAGGTGTATTTGGCTCGCTTCCTTCCATGTCACTTTGCTCTGAAGCCACATATCCAGCGTGTGAATCCCTGAGTGGCCTTGTACAAACGCGCCCATGAAGCCAATCTAGAGAGGCCCAAACCATATGACGATGGACAAGGGTGGATCAGGTCTCCTGACGGTGTGCTGGAACATCTGTGGTTATGCAGTTCTGTATTACCAATGTCACTAATTGATCTTATGACAGCCGATGACCATGAATTGGAGAATGTGGAGAGGAGGAAGGAGAAAGGGATTTATACTTTGATGCCGATTTTGAAAGCGATGATCATTCCGAGAAAGTTCTAGTGCTTGCTTGTTCGAAAACAATGACCTCCTGCTTCTTGATCATATACATAGGATGTTTTCAATCACGTTTGTTAATCATTTTGAAGATATTATAAATAAAACTTCAGTGTTAACCAAATTTTTCAATAAATTATTGGATTTATGTTATTTTTTAAGCAAAATTTATTGAAAATGACCTTCAGCTACCATTATCACGTAAAATAAGGAGCTAGTCATAAAAATAAGACATTTTTCGGACTCAGCGCCTTCAAAAACCCCTAAAATGATGCGTCACTGGGTAAAACCAGTGATGTTGTAAAATCACTTGTTTGAGGCTCCGAACGTCCCACCTCGGGGTCTTCGGGGGCCGATGAAGTGTACGTGCGACACTTTTTCGTAATGGAAACATGGCTAATCGTTTTCAGTGCATATTTTTCAGTCGAAAAATGTCAGTTATAAGTTTATCTCCGGGAGGTGCAGGCTATCTCCTCGTCCCACTAGACTATATTTGAAACAGTGGTTTGTAAGATGAATTAAAATATTTAAGAAGGGGAGTGCGTGATCTTTTTTAACTTCTAATGTAAATTGCTAATTTTAGTTAGAGGACAGAGAAAGGTAGTCTAATCCTCCGCTCACCCAGCCTTCTACTATTTAGGCTAACATATGCCCTGCCTTCTATTATTTGTTGATAAGGTCTTTTAAAATAAATACAAAAGCGCTCGGAATCGCTTTTCACTTTTCCTTTGTGGGTGTTTATTCATATATATATATATATATATATATATATATATATATATATATAAGTGTGATCTAATAAGCATCTATAATCGTTCTTTGGGCTTTTTCGGCCAACCTTTCTGCTTTTTCATCTTATTTTTGCCCTCTAGGCAATACCGTTAAACGCAGTTATTTAGGAAATTAAATGTTCTGCTTCATTTCTTTGGTGGCCTATCCAGACATGTTTAAATGAGATGCAGAAGACAACCCAAGAGAGAGTACAAGTTTCTCATCAAGCACTCGGAGCGGGAAGGCCATTAAATTCATGTGTGGTTAAGATTCACTTAAAAAATTCTTCATTGGCATCCATCATACTCTTGGCTCATATCTGTTGCCACTAATCAAAGAATTTGTGAAGTTACTCGTAAGATACTATAGCAAAATCAAGGAAACTAAAACTGTCCAAATCTTATCTTCATAAGCTGTAGAACGGATTGTATTTTGACGGTGTTCTTCTACCCTTTTCAATATTAGCCACATTTTTATTTTTCATTAATACAGTTAGAAAGTTTTCCTTGTCTCGGTTTACCTTAGAAGGTTTTACATTCTGCTCTTAAGCTCAGGATCAAACAGAAAATGTTGATGTATTGGATGAAACATCATCCTACACTTGTTACAAAATTCCAATGAACCCAATCAATTTTTATCGAAAACTTCAAAATCGCGTTTTTCCTTTTAAGAAAGGATTTTATTTAAGGCCGCCATTCTGACATAAGGGAAAATGCAACAATGAACCAATTTTGAAGAATGCTGCAAACATACCAAAGATCTCTAAAATCCTTATGTGATTGAACAGTTATATAAATGTATCTTCAGCGACATTTGGTACATACCGTTTTTATGTTGAAGGAAAATGAGAAACTGAAACAGACCAAGAACAAAGCTTTGTAAAAAAATATAAGGCACGTAAGCCGACCGAGGTATATCGGGTATTTCAAGAGAGACTTAAATTTTCATATCATTGATCATATTTTCATTTTGTGAATGTTCAGAAAATTTATAATGCAAACTAATAACAATCTTTTTGATAGTTGATAAAACTTATTGAGTAAAATTAATGTGCCAGGTGTCCACCTTTTTCATAAAAGATTCTTGAACGCGATGGGATGGTTTATTAAAGTATTTTGTAGTCATTTCGCTTATAATCGAAGCCCTAAATTCAAGAGCACCTGTAATAATATTGTCTGTGCTAGGTAAGCTTGTTCTGGGCACCTGAATTTAGAGGTCAATCCTTAGAACGAAGTCTTGAGCCATCAGGCTCGGAAACCTCACCGGCTAATTTATGTCTTCAAGTCGAGTTATAAGACGTCAATACTACATATATTGCAAAGTTTTTATACTCTACATAGCGGTTTAGGGGGTTCCACCATCGTTTTGGCACAAAATCAGAACCCATGTTCAAAATTAAATCCCTGTAGGGCTCTGAATTGAGAGTAAGCGTAACTCCGTTATCGTCTTCAAAGATTACATGTCTAGTAACTTAAATTCTAACATTGTGCTCCAAGTCTTTACCTTTAAACTAGACTTAAAGATCAGATTAATGACATAGGAAGGTATGTTATCTAGAGATTACTTCTTTATGGGGAACTATGGGGAGATAAGGTATTTTGGGATTAGTGAAGAAAAGGACTGTGAATTAAGTCGATAGAGAGGAATAGAGTCAGGCAGCATTCCAGCGCTTCTATTAAATTTCTTATCAGATGATAGCAGGAAGAGTGTGTAACTTTAGAAGTAAGAGAGACTTGCATTAAACTTGAACTGTGTGCGAATTGTTTTTATTATAAACAAGAAATCTACTGATATGGATTGTATAAGCAGACTTAAGATGTGCATTGTAGGATTAATCATTTACAAATTAAACTAGGAGAATATTAAAGGCATAGTAAAAAGGTTCAAATTGTGAGAAATCTAAGCACATCTAAACCCTTTACACGTATTAACATATCCTAGTAATCTATTAAATTAAGGCTTACAAAATGCATCGTAGTAAGGTGTAAGAAATAGTCTAAACGCTAGGTAACCTTATGAAAAACAAACAGGTACTTAACACCTAAATTTCACTTTACGTATCTTCTCACTTATCCATTCCATAGCAAAATTTAGGAAAGGACCACTATCAAAGTTGTACTTGGTACTGGAACAGTGTCGAACTAAGCAATTGGTGACCATTTTGTTCGCCAAGGACTTGTTGAGAAACTCACAGCCTTACTGATCATGTAATTTAGCTACCTTATAATTATAGTTTATCTAGGGTCAATAAGGAAGGAGTCTACTTGAAGCCAATAATCTCTAATACTAGTTGTTGTACTAACAACTCTCAAAATTGCATTATGACTATTAAAGGCAATTTCTCAGAACAATATGATATGAGTAAATTGCCCTAGTAAAGGTTTGCGAGTTTTTATGTAGCTTTATTATTAACCAATGTAAGTAACTTTCGGAGACACCTTCAGAAAGTTGTTAAGTGACAAACGCGATATTTTCCCTATTGATATTGACAACTGTAATAAATTGATTGAAATTCGCGTCTCAATTATCCCTTGAGATTCAAGTTTCTTATTTTTAAACAGAATCAGCGACCTTATGTGATTGATTCTTGAAGGGCTAATACGTTTTATCGGGGAATGGCCCAGTACGGCGCAGACCTCTTTCGGCGCAAGACCCTTTTCAGCGCAGACCCTATTCGGCGCAGACCACTTTTGGCCAGCCCCTTTTCGGCGCAGACCCTGTTCGGCGAAAACCTTGTTAAAATGTTAAAGTCAACTAGATCTACTTATGAGCGACTGCGTTCGTTATTTCGTTCATGTTCAAACATATACAAACTTTTGGAACGATTTTTACGAAATTAGTGGAGCACTAGATCATTAGCCTAGAAGGAAACTATTGGTTTTTTGGCCAAGATGAATCGGTAAAGAGTATATAATCGCTAACATATTTTAATTTGTTTGTTTACAAAATTGCACGAAAACTAATTTCCCGATATAGAAGTGAAGCATATTGAAAGCATATTGGGATATTGCCAGTGCTATATATTATATTGCTAAGCTGAGCCTTCTTAATACGTGGAACAACTAAATGGTGGAAATTTATTAAGCATCTGGAATTTTTTAAAACTAGAAATATGTAAAGGTAAAATAACAATTAATATCTCGACAAAGATTTAATATTGGCATACTTATAAGTGGTTGATGAACGCATACAATAATAATAATGATTAAAAAGAATAATAATATATCAATAATAATAATAATAAATTATAATGATAATAAATTAGAAATATGTAGAGGTAAAATTACAATTAATAACTCTACACAGACTTAATTTTGGCACACATATATGACGCTAAAGCGCACACATTAATAATAATAATAACTATTATTATAATAATAATTATAAAAATAATAATAAAATAATAATATGTAAGGGTATAATTACCACTAATAACTACACAGACATAATATTGGCCTGTATATAAGGCGCTAATTGACCACATACATTAATAATAATGATATATTATTAATAATAATAAGCTAGAAATATGTAGAGTTAAAATTACAATTAATAACTCTACATAGACTTAATTTTTACACTCATATATGACGCTTAAGCGCCTCCATTTAATGGTAATTATAAAAATAACAATAATAATAAAATTTTAATATGTAAGGGCATGATTACAATTAATAACTCTACACAGACTTAATATTGGCCTATATATAAGGCGCTAATTGAGGGCATACATTAATAATAATTATACAAGGTGTTCCATAAAAAGTCAACCGTAATTTGTATTAGTATAACTTAAAACCTATTGGAGATTTTTAAGTCCTGTGAAACAAAACATATTCACCAACTATGTATCTGTCGATTCTGGAAATTTCATTAAATTTCCTTTTACGGTATTGACACACTAATGGGTTTAGTAAAGGCTATCAAAATTATGTTTGCGCAAGTAAGTAAAATAATGAAACTTTGAACTTTAAAATTAACAAATATATTTAAATCCATTTTTAACAAAAACACTTCTTAATGTGGGTAATACAAATTCATTTTTGAATTTTCTAAGTATCATTTCCTTTCCCATGTCTTCCATTTCTTTCCAAGCACAGTTGCGCCTTTGATTGCATTTATTGAACAACTTTTTTGATTAACTTGGGATTTTCCTTAAGTCTATTGACTTTACGTGTAATACTATCTCTTAACTGGTCGATGCTTTGTGGTAGAGTAGAATACACTTTATTCTTTAGATATCCCCATAAGAAATAATCACACGGTGTTAGATCAGGGGATCTTGAGGGTCATTCAATTGCATGATTTAGCGCGACAATGCGGTTGTCAAACGTTTCTCCTAGTTTTGTTCTTATAGCAAGCTGTCTATGAGCTGGTGCGCCGTCCTGAATCCACCAAAGTCTATTGAATTGATTGCCGTAAATCTGGCCGAGTTCCAGGAAGATTCTTTCGTTGTTCATGCTCAGGTAGACAGCACCATTCAAGTTATTCTCGTAAAACAATGCGCCGACAAAATAGTTATTCCCGCATATTCCGATCCACAGAGACACTTTCTGCTGACAAATACGTGCGTCAAAGTTGAATACTAGTGGGTGGTTCAGCGGCGCATATTGCCAAATGTTATGGCTATTTACCTTTCCATTCATAAAAAAGGCTGCCTCGTCACCAATCACAATGTTTTCCAATAAACGAGCAAGTTTATGGGGAGGCCATTCGACAAATTGTCTACAAGGAAAATCAGTTTCAAGAAGCTGGTGTCTTGCATGCATCTTATAGGGATGCTATTTTAAGTCATGTTTAATAATGCGGTTAAATGATGACTTTGACCATTGTAATCCATTCTTTCTGACTGATACATGTAAATTTTGAAGGAGTGTCATCTAAACATTTTCGATATTTTCTGTTGTTCTTATATTTCTCATACGACCCGAACGACCTTTATTTAGATTTAAGGATGTTCCTTCATGTTGGTATTTGCGAACCTTTTTCCAAAGTGTGGGCTTGCTTGGTGGCTGCCGACCTAGAAAACGTTGTTCAATGAGATGGGTTTCAGATAGGTTGCCAAATATATCATTCTACTTTGATTTACAAATACTTCGAGATCATAATTTAACTATTAGTCCCAGTAAGTGTCACTTTTCCTACAATACAATTGACTATTTCTTCTAAAAATTATTTTCAAAGATGAACTAACTCTTATAACTAGGTCGATGTAGAGCAAACTTTTGTAATAAATGAGTGGAAATTTTTAATGATTATTTTATACCAATTTAGCATTGGGAAAACAATTTATCTTTGGTCAGGAAGGTATTAGTGACAAAATCGATCTTTTCCCTCTTGAACTTTTTCTCTGCAGTACATATATTTTCAGTTTGGATAATTTTAATTTTACATAAATTTTGAATCCCTAAGAGATTACTGAATAGGTTGATAGGCTGTATGAGCTCTTAAGGACTGGCGTGATTACCAAGAGTGATTTGTCACCGATTTTTGGGCCACTCTTGAAGTAGCGAAATGGGTTTCTAGATTTTGCTTGGCTGCTACCGATTTGCTTCTACTTTGAATGCCTAGTGATCACTAGGCACTGACTCCAAAAAATTTGAAAGCTCTCTTCCTGCTTGATTGTAGGCTGGGTAAAGGATATGAGAGATTTAATCAAAGGTAAAAGGATTCTTAGAGTTAGATTAGATATTCTTTATTATGTGGGAACTTAGAAGGTCTTCAGATATCTTTTCTTGATTAAAGAACTCATCCTTAAGTGCCTTCCATCTTCTATTGTACATACCAGCCCACATACATGTGGCATTTTTACTTTTCGGTTCGAATTAATATTTATACATTTAATTTATTCCCATAGCATTAAATTTAATTGTTCTACTTACATAAACTGTTTAATTTTTTTACACCATTATAAAGTGTTATAATCACTATTCAATAATACACAAAGAGTTATCTTTAGTATTCTGACTAAAGAATTAGTTATCTTTTAGGACCCTCAAATATACAAACTGAGTTAATATTAGACCCCTTAATACATTTAAAATGAATTTAAAATAATAATATATTTACTCACTTTACTTAATTTTATTTATTTAATTTAATATGATTTTATTAGTTTCTTTTAACATATTTCTTTGATAGAAGTAGACAAAATATAGAGCGATTTAAAATATTAAAACAAAAGTTTTGTAGATTAATTCATAGTGCATTGTCTTTATTTAAATCACACATATCTTAATCTTACTAAAATCATACCTTGCATGGTTGCCAAGTGTGACTATTTCTCTTATTTCAGGACTTTGAATCAAATATCTTATTTTTCTCGTCGATTATACCCGATTTATATAAATATCTAAATGAAATGAGATTGTAATTATTTGTAATAGACTTTTTCATGAATATTATATATACATATGTTAAATAAAAATTATTAAATTCTAGGCTTTCTTTTCTTTTTTAAGATCGTTTGAAGTTTCTTCAAATAATGCAAAGAAAGATTTATTTAGTTACTGGTAACAATAAAAAAGAGATTGAAAGAAACACAATAATTTAGAGAAATATGACTACGCTGTTTAATCTAGATTATATTGCAAAAGAGGGTTATTTATTACTGAGGGAAAGTGCTCTCTTTAGATCACCTATCATTCGGACTCCCTTTCTTGGAATGTTATTTTTTATTCAAAATGAACTCAATATTAGATTTTATAAAACTCCAACGTGATCATTTTTTAGCTATCTTTGACTGTCCTATTCCATCCTAAGATGTGGTTCTAACACTATAACTTATTTGTTCTGTCTTAAGTTAATTTTTCATTGAAATGTTCTAATCTCGTTTAAACTGATAATGTTGAAAATGACGTCAATTTAGAACGACGCTTGAAAAATTTAAATTCGAAATTTGTGTCAATTAATTTTACTGTTCAAGTAGAAAATGAAACATCATTCTCTATTTATGTTATACCTATCATTCTTTCAAATAATGAACATTCATTTGAAAATGTTCAAAACCCGAAGCATCTAGATTCATATATCTATGCATTGCCATTTAAGAAAATGAAATTTGAATTTTTTTTTATGGCTTAGTAATTAGATCACTTATTAACTGTAATCCCGAACAAAAGAGATGAAACGCTTCAAACACTGTTTTTCTAAATTAGAATATTGAGATGAAAAACTGCACACTAAAAAAAAAAGCAATATTGAAATTCTCGAAATCATTAGACACACCCATCACGAACATCATAAACTCACGCACAAACTATACACTCATTCTCTGGTTTACACAATATACACACAAATTACACTTAGTCGCTAAAGACTCACTAGCTGTGCAACAACACTACACCAAGCAACTAGAATCCATTACTAAAAAATACCAAGAGCGAGTACGCAGAACCTACAAGTTATGGTTGGCATTCACCACTAAGGACCTCCTCACCATTATACATGAAGATATACACAAAGGAGATGCACTCCTCCACAACCCACAGAGCACGAATCTGCACCTGGCCACCTCGTCCCTTCTCTCTAAATCTTCCACCTCCTCCACTCATCCTGCCACCTATCTCGCCCTACCTATACAACCAGCCCTCATTCCACTCTTTCTTTCCCCCTCTACTCTACGCACCCAGCACACACGCCTCCTTTCACTGTCTCTACCCATTCTTCCGATGTTTCCACTCCTACTTCAGCTGTCCACATCCCTCTCCTACTGTTTCCTTCCACAAGGCTACTATTAGCACATCCGCCCCAGCAAAGTCAAAACCCATACCATACTTCACTTCCAACAACTTCCTCTCTCATCACAGACACATGTAAAGGTAGCAACCTTCGCCCCAGCTCTCCTGGTGCAATTCCAGGAGCTCAAAGAGATGTAGGTGGCTATCACTAAAACAGCTTTACGCTTACTTTGTTCCCGAACATAGGTCGGCTTAATGAGATACAAATCCAGCCACAATGATTCACTACCTCCCGGAAACCATTTACCCCTCACTCACACACGTATCTAACGTATCACTCGCATCTGACCACTTTCTATAGCCCTTCAAAATCTCATACAACATATTACTACGCAAGAAAATCAAAGACACATATTATTACAGCCCTATTTCTTTGTTAGAGCACCTAAACAAGATACCTGAGCGTATGGTTACACCCATCTCCGAAATTTTCTGGAGGAGAGTGGCTGGTTCTCTCCCTAACAATATGGCTTCCGTATAGGCCAATCCACTCAAACGCTTATGACCATCGTTCATGAGATCATACAGAAAGCACACCAATCATGACAGACGACAGAAAACAGTTTTCATCTTTAGATATGTAGAAGCCTTTCGATATGGTGTGCCATGGAGTTTTAAAATGTCTAATAGACGAAAGTACTAACTCCAATCCGTTTTTTATTCAGTTTCCATCCGTGGTACATATTTATATATACATATATATATGAGAACGATTTATCTTTATCAAAATATTTTTAAAAATATGATGAGGTTGTAAATGAAGTTTTCATGGTCCATAACAGCATGCATTTAATATGTTTTAGGAAGATTTCATACGATTCAATCCTATATTCAGGAAATTATACTAAATAAACTAACAAAATAAAATATTGACAAGTGAAAAACAAGCAAATGGTTTTTTCAGGAACATTCTAGATGTTTTGTTAAAATCATTTGGCACGGTTTCGCTCAATTTGGTAAGAATTGTACATCCTCTATTATTGTCGTACTTACTACACTCGAAGGTGTCGCTTGAGAACCTTGAAAGAATTGTTTGCTTGAAGACTTCGGGGAGGACTATGTCTGTGATTTCAAGAGAGATACCAAAGTCTAAGAAAGTGAATACGCGCTTTCTGAAGATATTCAATGAACACAAAACTTATAAATCTCCTGAAAAAGTCGGTCAATTCCGCATAAGCACCTTTAGACAAGACAAAGCTATTAGGTGTTTCTCTATGAAGAATCCCTTCGAGACTGCAGCAGAAATCTTTCGAAAAATTAAGTCCAATCGTGGCAAAGAAGTGAGGCGTTTCACAGTCTCCCTCGCCTCAATTTTTCTGGTTTAAAAGATCATTCTCCAGCAACTAAACCAATTATCAGCAGGAAGAACTAGAAGGTGATACTCGAAGATGCTGAAGCTTACGTTGTTTGGAGTTATGGAGATTGGGAGACAATCCATTTCACCGACGAAAGTAAATTTATTTTAGTTGGATTTTATGACAGCCGCTTTGCTAGACGCGCTGCACTTGACAGACTTAACCCTAAATGTGTTAAAAAGTTTGCCAAGCATGGAAGGACAATAGAAATTGCGAATGTATACCTAAACCTCGTATATAATGTTATACCTTCACTCCTAGCATCTCTGAACCAGCTAGCAGTATTTACATATGCTGACAACGCATCATGCCATACTGCAAAGCAAGTATAATAATATTTCGACCATTAAGGTATCGAAGCAATGAAGTGGCCTGCTCATATCACGAACCTGAACACATTTGAGAATTTCTGGGAGATCATTGGAAAAAAAGGTTCGAGAAAAGCAGCCTTCAACTGTGACGGATTTATAGAATAAAATTGGACAAGAATGAAAGAAAATAACACCAAAATTTTACTAAATTAACTCAGCTAAATACGATTATATTTATTTCTCCAATGACATTATAAAAAGAAATTTTGTTGGATAATTTTTAAATTTCTTCTGGTCTTTTCAAAATTGATGCTAGTATCTAAAAACTTATTTTTAGTGAAATCAGTGTTTACGTATATTCTGTTTTTTTTCAAATATTCATAGGTATGGGTACCAAGGTTGATAATTTAATTATTTCACTTTGTATTTAAATACTATTTTCATACTTTCCCTCTCCCCTTCACTCTCCATGCACCTCCATTTAGCTGTTTCTCCTACCTCCGCTAATCTTTCTCGTTAATCTTTTTATTGCCTCTGGTTTCGTTCTGTACTTTTTTTGTACTTTGTTTGACCTTGTTACCTCTTCCTGATAAAGAGTGATGTGATTTTAACTTCTCTCTCCTATTTCTTCAAAGGGAATTTCTTGTCTTTGAGGCGGTGCTTTATTTTTTCTCTCTCATATATATAATCTTGCTATATTAATTTTCTTTAATAAGGAACTGAATAAAGTTCGAAACTACTCAGACACCCTTTTACCTAATTTTCCTGCGGATATTACATTCATTGCTAATCTCACGTGATCCTTTGTGAGTATTTCATTTCATATATATATATATATATATATATATATATATATATATATATATATATTCTAAGAATATTGGAAAACGATAGTTTTTCACTGTTCTCAGTAGTTAATTGGGTCTACTTTTATTGCCAATCGGACTGCCTTCCTCCATCGAATCTTTGTGCAAAGCCTATCTATCTTCTACAATCCAACTTGTTTTGCACCTGGCTAAAAGTTCGGTGACACTTTGCCTCTTATTTAAATGTGTCTAATTAGAATTCATGATTGAATACGGCCATTCGTTATTGTGTCAGTTGTGAATTTAGTGCTGCGTGCAATGAATTCACTCGTATTCTTATGCATTTTAGTTGAATATTGATTCACACACTTTATGTTAGTTGGACTCTGCTATGTTGGTTTATTTGTTTCGTACCTCATTGGCTATTTTGTTGTTTGCAACAAATCAAAAGTCTACATATGAAGGCTTGGGAAACAAACATGAATTCTTGTGTTTTGGCAATTTTTACATTAAAAGAATTTTCTCTACCTAAAAAATGTATGATCTCACATATATTCCTTAATTGGGCTAAGCTTTAAAATATATTAAAATATATGGTCTATGCTGCCTTGGTTAGAATTCTTTGGAGGTGCTACCGTAGAGAGTTATTTTTGTGCGGGAAATTTGCATAATTTGTTATTCTTTCTGAGTGGTGAAATGATTGTTAGTTATTAATAAGCTAGAGCCAAGCTTCTATGACTAAATATCTCATTGAAAGCTCTCCAGACACCTGTGTCAGTTTTACATTGTTCTAAATGTTACCTATGCTGATTAAAAAGAGCAATGTATGTAGATAGAGAGATTAGATAGGCGGAGTGAAATTAGACTTTAATAAATATGAAGGGGTATAAATTCATATATTTTGTTTACGATTCTTCAATATAATTGGTCTATTCCGAATTGCATTTATTTTTTTCCCTGTGAATATAATCATGAATTTATTTGAATTAAACCTATGAATACAACTTATTTGCCACCAAATTTGATTTCTCTTCCTATATATATATATATATATATATATATATATATATATATATATATATATATATATATATATATATATATATATATATATATATATATATATTCAAAACTATAACAACGATATTTCCTGGTCATTACTTATTCCAGGTCCACTTTTATTATTTGCTCTTTCCCCATAAATTTGATACCTATTTTCCTTATGCCGATATTGGATCTTTGCACCTGTTCCAGTTCCCAGTTTGTTTTTTTCCCAATCATGTCGATGTATCACCTATGGTTCCCACAACATAAAAAAGCAGGGAAATTTCGAATTCTTGCTCTATCAGTTTTCCAGGTAAAATGGCTTTTTTTATTTTGGAATTGGATATAGGCTTTTGCAATTAATTTTATACAACGCGATTTTATTTCTAACATCTTTCCCTTGTAAGAAGAATTAATTCATCTCAATTTTCAAGTCTATTTAAATAAACTAATAGTGAATTTGAAACCAAATTATACGAATTAATGGAAGAAATGGGGAATCTTAGAATAAATGAAGTACATGTATTAGCAAAATTAGAAATATTCGTTTTACTCATAAAAGAAAAATTTCAATTACCAATTTTTATCTTATTTCTGATTATTCCCTTCGAAAATGATATACCCATAAACCTATGGAGCGATAGGAGAATTCATTAAATAACACAGGAGACACTATTATCTAAACCGATTTTGAACAACTAAAATTAAGCGAAAAAAGTGCATTTCATTCGATTTAAGCCAGTAATTTCCTAGCGATGAAACAGGCTTTGTAAAACAGAATGTCAAGACATAAGTAGCGTTCTAATGTTTATTTCGAACACAGCTTCAGCATTCCACTACTAAGGACTCAGTTGTAAAAAAGTAAGAACACAACACGCCGCCTTGAGAGGATGATGATTCTTGGGTATGTATCTTACCCGCAACGGGCATAGGTTTGACGCTGAATATAAATGAAGAGAAGAAAGCGAACATCATTTTCATGCTGAGTCAAAATCAATTTTGATTAATTAATTTCCTTCAGAGATTACTGAACAGAAGCAGTTGCCATTCCATTGCCTTGAGTTAATGCTGCCTTTCCTGACGGACAACCATTCACAACAATTCTCTAAGTTTCAATTTGTTCCTGTCTATTCACTGCCGTCCTCACTGCTACGATGTGAACTCAGTGGATGCCATTCGTGATCTTTTAGATGGCAAAAGTTCAAGATTTAAACTTTTTCCCTCTAGACCTGCGTTATATGGTGTAGTTTTGCCTCATTAATCTTACACCGTCCGTCCCGTGCTCTAGTAAACGTAGCAAATTCTTTCAAGGTTATTTTGATCTTACTTGTACAACACTATAAAGAACCAGCGATTAATCACGGTTCACGATAGCTTTTGCTTAATATTCTAGTTTCATTAGTATTTGGTGACAATGTGATCACTTACTAATTAATTGCACTCTAAGTAATAATTCTTTCATTTATATCTCAAATTCCTAGGAAAATATTGAGCATCGCCTACATATATGTTAAAACATTTTTAAAATCTACATTACCTTATCTCAAATAAGAATGACAAACAGTTAAATATTTTCCTTTCTCCTTGCAAACTTCCTCTCAAAAGACAAACTAAAATATATACATTAAAATTCAAATATTTATGGGATAAGTACCTATAATTGTGTAGTCTCACTTTAAGCCTGCCAAATGGAGCACCTCGACATATTTTCGAATCCAGAAATAGATGGAACACATCTGGAGAGCTTTTGCTCAATACAATTCCATAATATTTGTAGATAACTGATCTTTGTGCGAATAGTCCTGGCCATCATGAACAATAAATGCTCAAATAGGTTCATAAGGGGTTAACGATGTGGCCACTCTACCCGTCGGAACTCTCCAGAATATTCCTTGAACCCATTATTTTTGAAACTTGGTCACGAATATACGGTGTGTGATAGAACGAGTTGAATCTGTGTTAAATTCAACTCCTATCCCATATTAGTTAAAACCTCGAGGAGGCCCACGTGCATCTTCGATTCGAGGCTTGGAGTCTTATCAACAGCTGCCGGACGTCAATGTTTAAACAAGGAGGTTATCGTCCCCCCCGTTCGCCCCCATACGCCGACCTCGCCAGATCGAGTTAGGCTTATGAACAGATAAGGCATTTTTCTCCGGCCCAGCTGTGCGTTCCCTCCAAGCTTTCACTCCATTCTCCCCCACGCCTAGGAGATGTCCTGGCTATTTATATGGACTCTTTACCACTAAGATCAGATTGGAGATCCAGATTTTCGTCGCGAAACATCACCACGACCCTCTCTCCCTTTGTGCGCCAAGGGACCTCGGCCTCGAGATTCACCATCACTTGTCCAGGAGGACAATATTCCTTGAGTGCCAAAGGTTCGAGCCTTTAGTGACGTCAAGTCCCCAAGGCATCGCCCCCTGTTGTTCAAGGAGAACAACATTAGAACAGCCATTGTTCGTTTTGAGCCCTTCGCCAAGAAACGGTTCTAATCTTCCCCCTATTGTTCGAGGAGAACAGTATTAGAACAGCCATTGTTCGTTTTGAGCCCTTCGCCAAGAAACGGTTCTCATCTTCCCCCTATTGTTCGAGGAGAACAGTATTAGAACAGCCATTGTTCGTTTTGAGCCCTTCGCCAAGAAACGGTTCTCATCCCCCCCCCCTATTGTTCGAGGAGAACAGTATTAGAACAGCCATTGTTCGTTTTGAGCCTTTCGCCAAGAAACGGTTCTCACCCCCCCTGTTGTTCAAAGGAGAACAACATTAGAACAGCCATTGTTCTTGAGCCCGTAGACAAGAGACGGTTCTCATCCCCCCTTTGTTCAGAAGAGAACAACCTAGAACAGCCATTGTTCGTCAAGCCGTTCGTCGAGAACGGTTCTCCTTTCCAAGACGCCTCGTCAGGATCCTGTTATCCTCCCCCCCCTTCGGCTGGAACTCGCCAGCGGACCGAATACTCCTTCAAGTACCTTCCACTGCACCCTAATGAAGTTACGTAAGCCAAGCGTCACCTTTTGAGTATTGATCCCTTATTTGTCAATTCTATCCTGTGCTTTAAATGGTTTATCAGCCATCCCATCTCTTTAACTCCATATTTGTTTTACCTTTTTTTGATCCCTTAAATCCTTGGATTAGCCCGAGTCTCCACGACCCTTTCCATTCTGTTTGTCAATATTTTCCGTTTTTGTGTTTTGTTTATAGTTATTATTAATAAAACTCTATTTTATTAATGATAGCAATATTATTATCCTTGAGCTCAGTTCCACTTCTTAAGCATTTTTGAAGATACATAATATCGGCCGCCAAGACAGTAAAACGCACTCTAGAGATAATTAAGGAAGTTCCCTCAACGAATAGTGATATATGTATATCGTCGGGAGTCATTCTACGACATATATATATATATATACTATTTAATTTGGTATCAGGTGTGTAAGGTTTAACGCTATATCTTTGCAAACACTGGTCTCAGTCGCGTAAAGCATAGTGTTATTCGTTATAATAATAGAATATAGTAGTTCCCTTTTGTTTTAACGATTGCTATCCCCTTTTTTTTTTTGAAACTTAAGAAGCTGGAGTAGCTCAAGGAACGGTTATAATAATTTGTTTGTTTTTTTTCGTGATTTTAGTCAGTGGTTATTTAGAGTAAGAAACCAAGTACGAATAGGTCAGTGCCCATATTTAGGTAGGCTAATTCTATAGAGGCATAATTCTTGTTGCAAGGAATTTTAGTTGGTTGACTAGTGCGCCCCCAAGTGCAAAGATGACTCCGTTCGAAATCTTTAAAGCGCAAGGAGAGTCCTGTGGACTTTCCGGAAAAGAACTAATTAAGTAAATTCAAGAGGAGCAAAGAAGAGAAATACAACGAGAAGAAAGAGAAAGAGAGGAACGGATAAGACAAGCTGAGCTTCACCATCAGATTGAATTAGCTCGGATTAAAGCAGAAGTTCAAATAAAAAAGGTAGAAAAAGAACGGGAAAGAGTAATCCCACGAGAAGAACGAGAAGGAAAAATCCAACCAGAAGAACGAGAAAAAGAAATCCAACGAGAAGAAAGAAGGACGGACTCGCGCTCCTTCCCAGGGAAGCTGACAAAGTTTCCGAGCCCCGTAAAACCCCAAAACTTCTTTCCCCAAAACCAACAACGGGACTCCAAACCTCCCGTTAAGACTTCTCCTCCATTTCTCTTCCCGAAGCGACCAACCATATGCTTCACCTGTGGAGTAGAAAACCACATGAGCTGGAATTGCCCCCAAAATTCTAGGCTTAAAAGCGGACCAGGCAACCAAGTTCGCCAGATTAATGCGACCCCGGCTCCTTCGGTGGTGCAGACCCAAGCAGAAACTTCTCCCCCTCCGTCAGGCCACCAGGTAAATTTTGTTTTTGGTAAAAGTTCATCGGGAACTTTGAAATATGAGGAGGGCAGCGTGGACAGCTGCCGAGTTTGGACTCTCGTCAGGGACACAGGATGTACATGCTTCATCGTGTCCGACGAACTCCTCCCAGTGGCCTCTAACCACGAAAAATTTGCGGTGGTACATGACCAACTTGGGCGGGCGAACCGATTCCCCGTCGCTAGATGTTACCTGCAGTGTCAATATTATAATGGCTGGGCTGAAGTCATTGTAGCACCCATAAAATTCTGTTCCGTACTTATAGGAAAGAGCCCCCAAGTAAGTTTCGACCCTGTGTTTCAGGCCGCCCTTCCTCAAGGCCGAGATAAGAAAGAAGCCCAGGAGCCCGTCCCCATCAGAACCCCGATACCGTCCGATTTCTCGGAGACCCCTAACCCGGACTTTAGGACGGAAAAAGAGGAATGTGATTCACTAAAACCCTTAGGTGATAAGGCCCCGGACAAGGACACGGAGACTGTCCCTGGACCCCAAGAAAAAAAGAAACCCCAACGCGCCCATGGAGATACCTTCGTAGAACTGGACGAAGCATCGGCGCTTGAAGAGGATTGCCCCGCGGAGTCCCTTAAGGTAATCCAGACAGTGTGCATCCAACCTGATGCCGATTACCCTCCTCCTTCCCTACCAGGCAAGTCTTTGGAACCCTCTGACCTGGATAGTGACGCGCAGCTGACACCACGTCAGAAGAGTCAGCTCCAAGAACTAATTAAATTGAATCACCATTTATCCACCCTATTAGCTCTTTTCGAGCAACTGCGTGAAAATGGCCTCACCATTGGCCCCAGCAAATGCCAGTTTGCCCACGAAACCATCAAATATTTGGGTTTCAAAATAGGACAAAGCAAGTCAGGTCCCCACGAGAACAAGATTAAGGCAATCGCCGACATGCCCCTCTCGATTACAAAGAAGCCATTAAGATCGATCCTAGGATCAGCTTCTCCCTATCAGCGATTTGTTCCGAATTTCGCTGCAATTTTGGCCCCCCTATGCCCCCTTCAGGAAAAGAATTTCCCCGATCGTTTGCGTTGGAATGATGTCGCTGTTTCCCGTTGTAATCAGCTCAAAAGTAAGTTCATTTCTGCCCCCATTTTTAAGTTGCCCAACCCGGAAAAATCCGTTGGAGTTAAGACCGACGTGATCAACGAGGGCATTGGAGGTGTACTCCTTCAATACGTGGATGACAGAACGAGTCATCCAGTTGCATATGCTAGCCATCTATTATTACCACGCGAAAAGAGATATGCCACTAGGGAAAAGATAGCTCTATCAATTATCTGGGTCATAGACAAATTTAAGCTGTACTTGATATGTAAAGAATGTCAAATAGGAACCGACCGCCGTCCGTTAGCCTATATTAGGAATGTGAGACACTCAAACGGCCGCATCATGCGCTGGAGTTTACTCTTGCAAGAGTATCGATTTAAAATAAATTATATCAAAGGTTCCGATAACCAGGTCGCTGACGCACTCAGTAGGAATGCGTTACCGAATAGTGTAGAACAATTGTATTCATAGGATTAGTATCTCCATGTAGGTATATACCGTCTTGTACGACTTAATTTAAGATTCTTTTGTAATATAGTTATTTAATGTATGTCTGAATTTTGTAACGCTCAATGTCTAATTTTTTTTTATGTATATATATTTGTTCTTATTAATTTACGTATAAATTATTTTGTCCCGTATGTACTAAGTTTATAACATTTCATTGTTCCATGCCCTTTTTTTTTTATTAAGTTGTATTAAAGGTTATTTTCCCCTGTAATCTAAAGATCAAAATAATCATGTATTGAGGTAATAATAGTTAGGTGCAGGAAGATACGGTTGGTACAAGAAAACGAGTTCCCTACAACGGAGCTCTATCGTTGTCCCTTCTCTCTTTTTTTTTCGAAGTGACAACTTCCCCGGGAATGGAGGGGTGTGATAGAACGAGTTGAATCTGTGTTAAATTCAACTCCTATCCCATATTAGTTAAAACCTCGAGGAGGCCCACGTGCATCTTCGATTCGAGGCTTGGAGTCTTATCAACAGCTGCCGGACGTCAATGTTTAAACAAGGAGGTTATCGTCCCTCTCGTTCGCCCCCATACGCCGACCTCGCCAGATCGAGTTAGGCTTATGAACAGATAAGGCATTTTTCTCCGGCCCAGCTGTGCGTTCCCTCCAAGCTTTCACTCCATTCTCCCCCACGCCTAGGAGATGTCCTGGCTATTTATATGGACTCTTTACCACTAAGATCAGATTGGAGATCCAGATTTTCGTCGCGAAACATCACCACGACCCTCTCTCCCTTTGTGCGCCAAGGGACCTCGGCCTCGAGATTCACCATCACTTGTCCAGGAGGACAATATTCCTTGAGTGCCAAAGGTTCGAGCCTTTAGTGACGTCAAGTCCCCAAGGCATCCCCCCCTGTTGTTCAAGGAGAACAACATTAGAACAGCCATTGTTCGTTTTGAGCCCTTCGCCAAGAAACGGTTCTCATCTTCCCCCTATTGTTCGAGGAGAACAGTATTAGAACAGCCATTGTTCGTTTTGAGCCCTTCGCCAAGAAACGGTTCTCATCTTCCCCCTATTGTTCGAGGAGAACAGTATTAGAACAGCCATTGTTCGTTTTGAGCCCTTCGCCAAGAAACGGTTCTCATCCCCCCCCTATTGTTCGAGGAGAACAGTATTAGAACAGCCATTGTTCGTTTTGAGCCTTTCGCCAAGAAACGGTTCTCACCCCCCCTGTTGTTCAAAGGAGAACAACATTAGAACAGCCATTGTTCTTGAGCCCGTAGACAAGAGACGGTTCTCATCCCCCCTTTGTTCAGAAGAGAACAACCTAGAACAGCCATTGTTCGTCAAGCCGTTCGTCGAGAACGGTTCTCCTTTCCAAGACGCCTCGTCAGGATCCTGTTATCCTCCCCCCCCTTCGGCTGGAACTCGCCAGCGGACCGAATACTCCTTCAAGTACCTTCCACTGCACCCTAATGAAGTTACGTAAGCCAAGCGTCACCTTTTGAGTATTGATCCCTTATTTGTCAATTCTATCCTGTGCTTTAAATGGTTTATCGAACCATCCCATCTCTTTAACTCCATATTTGTTTTACCTTTTTTTGATCCCTTAAATCCTTGGATTAGCCCGAGTCTCCACGACCCTTTCCATTCTGTTTGTCAATATTTTCCGTTTTTGTGTTTTGTTTATAGTTATTATTAATAAAACTCTATTTTATTAATGATAGCAATATTATTATCCTTGAGCTCAGTTCCACTTCTTAAGCATTTTTGAAGATACATAATATCGGCCGCCAAGACAGTAAAACGCACTCTAGAGATAATTAAGGAAGTTCCCTCAACGAATAGTGATATATGTATATCGTCGGGAGTCATTCTACGACACGGTGCATTTTCCGCCTGGAATATCCCATTTTTGTTGAGTTAGATGAAGTCTAGGAACGTATGCAGATATTTACGAAACAGGCCAACGTAGCATTTACCGGTCACTGACGTGTTTAGATCGACCAGCGTAGTAAACCCATGCCATGTAAGCACACCCCCTACAAATATGGAAACCGCACCTGTATTAATGGTACATGGTTTAATGGGGAGTGCGTCACTCCCGAATCATCTCATTTACCCGAAACAATTAGAACCGTTACTTATCACACCGTATTACATGTTTCTAGTTCTTCAGGGTCCAAGTAATGAAGTAACAAGGTGCGGCACTATGGCTGGTGTCGTAATATCAATAACGCCACTTGTGTGTATTTTCTGCTCGTTGGAACACGCATAATTCACAACGCTTTCCCATGTGCAGCCTAGATAGTATTATACTGACTCAGGAGATGTCAGATTAAAATTAATATGGGTCTTGGAATTTCCATGACTTTAGGTGAATATACAAATTAACCATAACATGGATGCCTATACAAAGAAATCGATGAAATTTCGTATAGATTTAAGATGAAAACACATCTTTAAAGGCACCATAGCTCTCTAAATGATCTCTAGTTCTAAGGAAAATTTTCTCAAATTATATCAGGTGGAATCGTTGTTAAGCTTTACATCGTCACAGTTTTTTTAGAATGTAAGTGTTCTTTGTTCGCGTCAAGAAGTATTATTAGGAAATTCCTCTGACTGATTTGGCATAAAATTTCAACGTGATTATCTATCAGGTATTAGCAATAAATCATCACCCGTTTCTTCGCCGAAAAATGGGTTTTCAGAACAATACACAGATAAAAATTGACAAACAGTTCAGTTATGGATTAAATAATCGCTAAGAGAAAAAACACAAATTCCGAGAGAATTGTATAAAACAAAGCTGCGAACATTCGTTTGGCAAAGATAAACGTGACACTCAATTGGTTCAAATGTCATGGCAGAGTTGTGTAAGAATCTTGCGAGAAAATGGAACAAGGAAACTCATTTGGTGGAAGGGGTCATCGCGCCCCCTCGTCATGTGGCCCGAAACAAGGGAAAGGTGGCTTGCCACCATCTCTACCCTGAAAACTAAGGTGGAAATTTGGTAATGAGGGAATTATTGATGTTTTTATATGCTAAAATTTAAGAGGAAAACCATCGAGGGAAATTCGTGACGAGGTATTCGTAAAGAAGCGAGTAATGGGATGTCAATATAGCATGTTCCTGGTCCCCAAAGTTCATAGGAGTTTCAGTCGCTATACATCTTCTACAAGATTTTCACATACTCCAACTTCACCACTTTCTTTACTGTCTCTCCTTATTAACATTATATGGAAGATGACCTCGTTAGTGGTAAGGTTTGGGTCAGTAAATTGCGTGAAAGGTGTTTAGTCAGATTTGGTAAACGAGGAGAGCCAGTGAGGTAATCAGGATGGATCGGAGGGGGTTGGGGGACGAGACGCATTGACGTGACCAACCAGATGTCAGCTACAGCCTGCTTGCACCCACTACATATACCCGATATCTTTTGAGGGGTCTGTGATTAGAGAGGGTTACAATCGTTCACTTGTTAATAGTTGCTAGGAACGTTTTGTTGTTATTTCCTTCTGATTTCTTTCTTCATTCTTTGTTCCTTATTTCTTTCTTCTGTCTTTCATATTTCTTTTTTCTTTCTTCTATGATCAGAATCTTTCGTTACACAAAGATTTATTTACACAATATTTGGAATTTGTTCAGATGTGAAACCACACAAAATTGCTTAAATTATGTAGTTGTGATGTAACATAATTCGAAACATGGTAGATACGAGTATCTAAATATTCTCATCTCTCACAATGTTTAATTTAATAATCACACAACATCAAATAGGAAATACAAAACTATTTTAGAATTTTTCGGGAAAGTTTTAATTAAGTTTTGTTGTAGAAATATTTATCGCGGATATAATTTTGGTGCTGGTCTAATGTGCGGTATACTTGCGTTTTAACCGGCCTAATGAGTGGTCTATTTTCCTTTTAACCGGTCTAATGTGCGGTATACTTGCTCTTCAACCATTCAAATTTGCGGTCTAGTTGCATTTTGAAGGAGTTAATATACAGTACTCTAGCGTTTTGACCGGTCTAATGTGCCGTTTCCTAACGTTTTGAACGATCTAATGTGCGGTCTATTTTAATTTTTGCCGGTATAATGTGCGGTCTACTTGCGTTCTGATCTTTCTAGTGTGCAGTTTACTTGCATTTGAGGTCTACTTGCGTTTTGATGCGTATAATGTACGGACTACGTGCGTTTTTATCGGTTTTACCTATATAAATTGTACGAGTCCGTAATAGTTTGACTGTTATTCATAGTTAAATTCTTTGCAGTACTATTTGGTATTTCGTGTAAAAACTAAATTCTATAATGTCACATAATGTCAAATTACTAAGAACTTTACCATTGGCAGCTGTAAAGTCTTTATTTTTATTTCCTCATTAACTGAATTTTAGGGATCGATGGAGCAGAAATGGGGTGCTTAGTCGTACGTTTGCAATATAATAGTTTCTTGCTCACTGTGTTTATGCACTCACCTCCACAATCCAAGAACTACTCATGGTTACCTAGGGCTTACTACGAATAGCATTTTGATATTTATGTGAATCTCATTATGCAGTCGGGAGAGCTCATCCACGATTGCAGGGAGGCAGAAAATGTAGAGAGTGATCCATCCGAAAGTCTTTTCACCCCCTGTTAATATTGTTTTAATTTTCTATTTCAGATCGCTGACACAAGTTTTAACAGTAGTGCATGTGTTTTATATTATTATATTGCTCCTCTAATGTTATTATTACTTTTTGGTAAGGGATGACAAGACCTTTGGACTGCTCTGCAGTTAACTAACTTTGCTTCATTCTCTGGCATTGTAATAAAAGAGTAAGGTTGGAGCAGTCTATAGAAATGGATTAAGCGTCTACCATTCGTATAAAGAGACCACCTGGCCGTATATAGCATATAGTGCCACTGATGTACTTGCCGAGAAGGAAAGATGATATAATAAGTAATGCGCAAAGCATAATAGAATGATACACGTGACATGTGTGAGCTAGTTATGGTTGCAGTATCTGGAAAAGCATATCGCTGCATGATTTTTTCTGAGGAAGATAAAATTTAGAAAACGTGAGATAAGAAGCAAAAAATATGTTGGGATTAAGGTTCAAGAATCTTTAGTAGTGAAGCTTTCGACAGGCTTCATTTGCTTATTTAAAAGGTATAGCAGTCGCTTCTTGATCTAATGGAGAACGGTAAAGTAGGGAATCTTAAATATTTTAGCTCACGTAGGAGGAGGGGGCAGAAGCAAATCGAGTTGCCGGTACCAACCACCTGAATATAACCTACATTTGTGGGTGGTGAGAATCATCTCTTAAATCATGGCTGAAGTTACTCGAAGAGAACGTTTGGTCAGGGTTTCTTCCTGTTTACAAGACTGAAATGTTCACCTCATTGAGTGGAAGGCTGTAAATGGCCACATGTTAAAAATAAGTTTGCAAGAAATGAAATTGCAAAAATGGAGACACAACCTAATATCTAATGTACGAGTAAATTCTGTTAAATATGTAGAACTAAACAACCGGAAATCTATCAAAATGAAAATCATGTTTTCGCGGCCATAATATGCGGGAGAAGACAATTGTCAACGGGATCATTGATTTTTGTTAAATAATATTAACTCTGAATCCCCTGATATCTTAATCTTTCTTTTTAGCTCATTCCTCTTCCCAAATATCAGTTATATAAGGTGATCAAACGCCTGACTTCAGTAAGAAAATTTAATACGTAATAAAATTACCTCAAATAAGTGTTGAAAACATTGTCCTTCCCTTCCAAGTAGTTTACCATTCTCAGTTTATTGACAAAGATATAACTATTTCTATTGTTTATTTCTGCTTGTTTTCACTACGTAAAGTTATTTGACTTTTCAATAAGTAAAATTTCCCCCTATGGAAAGGTTTTCGAATCATCCTACTGTATGTATATAAGGGAAGGATTCTTTACCAGTTTTCCCAAATACCTAATTCACAAATCGCTTGTTTCCTCAAGTAATTGGTCTTTTTTATCAGGTAAGAAGATGCATTTTATATTTATCACATCAAAATTTGCTGAACCTTATCCTTAGAAGTATTAGAAAAATCATTCTGGTAATTAATATTTGAAAGCGAAATAATTATAAAAATGTCAAGAAATGGCGCTCTCAATATATATTTGAATTCCGCTTATACTCATATATGATTGGCCAAGTTCTTCTTTTCACTAGTAAATTAACGATAATTTGAAAATTAAAGTTATTTTCTATCTCTTTCTATAATACAAAAACATTTTCATAATTTAAATGAACGCATACAGATCAAACTCATCTATTTTTTTGTTTTCTGACATAAAAAAATAATCACCAAATGAGGAATGAATAAGCCAAATTTTCATAAGATTCAAATTATACCAAAAATGACTACTCATGAATTCCTCTATAATTGAAAACACTCTAATTTAAACTTTCCAAATGGGTAATTTCACTTTGATCAGGTGATTAGGGTGCCCAATTTTGAGTGAGGAGATTAGAATATCAGTAATAGAATATTATAATTACTGATAGGGCTTATTGTAGAGTTAAATGGGGGAGTCTGAGGCGGATAAGAAAATCTTGCAATTAGGTAAAATTAATTGTCCCTGAGTACGAATACTAGAATGTGAATGATATGCAGTAAATCCAAAAATATAACTATTTTGGGGGGTTTTGTGTATGTTTTTTATTCCCATGGTTATCAAAATTCGAATCTGCAATTCATTTGATGGGGCCTGGTGAGATGTTTTCATCTTTTACAATTTATATTTCTATTAAATCTACAAAACTGATTTATTAAGGAATAATTTAAAGTGAAAACTAATGAGGACATATGTCGAAGAATGGTTGTTAGGAGAGATCTGTAGAGAAAGTGTTGAAGATAAAGGAAGTGAAAATGTGTCGAGTTTATATAGTCGCAGTTCCACCTTCGAACAATGAGGCCGAGAATGCCGTCAATTATGGGCATTATAGACAGAGGAGCACGCCATCCTCAAAATGTCAGCTGCAGCATAGTTGACTAGTCCGTGACATACCATTGCAGGTGATAATAATATTAAGGAAAGATGGTGGGGTAGACTGTGCATGTGTGATGAGAAATCAGAGTTTTTAACCATTTATCCGCAACATCATGAGAGTAAGGGTGAGCTCCATACTCTGGACCAAAACGAGGGAAACTAGGCGGCAACTAGCCTTTAAAATTAATAATTTACCATGAAAAATCGCTGAGAAGGACCAAAATTATAAAGGGAATTGTCTAGAATGAATATAGCCCATATAGTTTCAATGTATTTTGTGACTACCGCCGGTACGAGGTGTCGAGTGTATTGGTCTACACCAGCTCACTGCAAGAAGTTAAAATGAATGAATGTTTAAGCTTCGCATCTCTCTTGAATGTCCTAAATAACCTATGACTATCAATCGAATGGTGAAGTGAATCTTTGTAAGGATTGAAACAAAGAGAATCACGCAAGGTGAACAAATTAGTAGTTGCAAATAAGAGTAACAAGTTCCGATGACCAAAAAGTCTCGTGCTCTCACTCATTCTGATTTGTGACCTTATGACCTACAAAACTTTCTATAATTCCCGGACTAACCTTGCGAGGACTTTGGCAATTATATCATTCGAAAGAGAATGTAAAACAACGTAGGGGTTTCAAATCTCATTAGACTTGGCTCAATTGTTGTGATGTTATTGCCAAAACAAAGTAATTTCAGGGCTAACCTTGGGATGATTTGGCAATTATATCCTTTGAAAGAGAATGTAAAACAACATAAGGGTTTCAAATTTCGTTAGAATCGGGAAAATAGTTGCAATGTTATTACAAAAAAAATTTTTAAAATGGGGACCGACCGACCGAGGTAGATTCGCCCGCGTCTAGACTCCTACGCGACTAAAAACTGATACAAACTACGTTGTAACAAGCTGGCATTAAATATGCATTCATTAACGTAAATAAACATTGAGCCTTTTCCGATGATTATCGAGTATCAAATATGCACATTTTGGTATCGAAATGTATTTGAAAATAACTCCCTCCAGCATTTTTATAAACAGTTCTCCTCTCCTAAATATTTGTCTATTATTTGGACGATCAAAAGATATTTGGGTTTTAAGTGATTTTTTTTTACGTAGGCATTGTCGTCTAGCATTTGGTGTTGTTTAGTTTTCACCTTATTATAAAATCAATTGTTATTGGGGTTTTATGGTGAAACAACTCGATCCATTAGACAATTGATCCCAAGAATTTTAAGCCACTAAACTACAACCAGGATATTTCACGCATCGTAAATTCCACAAACGACTCCAGCAAGAAATAATTAGATTTCAAGGCTGCACAACTTTATTACTTTTATTGGTAAAATTATCAATTCAAATTGTCTTAGAAGATAAAATTATTATTCATCTGGTCCTCAAAAATCCATTTCAATTTAAATTAGAATATTATAATTACTTATCAATTCATCCAAGGAGGAATTGTACTGCAGTTAGTGGTGTAGGCTTAAAAGTGATCATATTCAATGAATATAGAATGAATCTCAGTACCATTAGTGCTAACTATTTATTCAAAGTCTTATTTCTCTACATTTCATTTCTAATAGAAAGAGGAATTTGGCTTTAAACTGATCATTAACTTCATGGAATGAGATCAATCATTCTCAGAAAGAGAATTTGGATCCTTTTCAATCAGCATCAAAGACAAAGGCAGGTGGATCGCCTGGTCTCTTGCTCTGAGGCTTTATATCCAGATAGAATGGAGTCATCTATTTTTAGACCTCACATTCGCTCGCCACACCTTATTACTGGTGTTTACCCCGTAAATTTCTCTCTCTCTCTCGCTCTCTCTTTCTCTCCGTCTCTCGCCTGTAACTTTATTTCGCCCCTCAAGGTTCTAACTTAGGCAATTTACCTCACTAGTCTAGACGGATTAGTACAGCCCCATAAATGATGCAAATCGCCTAGAGAATATTAATTTAATTCCTCGACATACGAAATATGGTTATTGAGCTATTTCAAGGAATGTGCATAGGTAGTTAATCAGGAGCTATCTCTTTATGAAACATTAATGTTTTTCCGGTGGTCCTTCGTCTATCTGACTCTGCAATTCACTGGTAAAACTCTTTTGAAGAGTTAAGAAATAAACGAGAACTCCATTGTTTTCGTATTGTGCCGTTTCTTATTAAAAGAATCATCATGGCATTGTATATTTTACTTAAGATTTGAGCTTTCTTTGCTTTTGCTCGGTGACGACGTTGGCGGAGCGGTTGCAGCGAAGTTATGCAAACACGCTCATAATTAATATTTTTTGAGGTCTACTGATAGAATTTATCTCGGTGATCTCAAGTCAAGGGGATTGTAGCTGTTGTGAATTGAGATCTTCATGGAGGTTGATGTGAAGGCTCACAATTGGCGTGGAGTGATTGGGGCAGCCAAGTGTTTTGTGAATGACAAAAAATTCCTTTCCGTGTGCTACCAGATTAAGTAAGCCTCTAATGGTTGCCAGGGGTTGATGAGAGCATCACTGGGATATCCACAATGGATTTTTAGATATCTTGACGACGGATCAATTGATTTGGGGTGGCACTATTCATTTCATAATTTTTCATTGTCGTAATAGTGTCATTTTTCAAAAAATTATACCCCTTATGATCTGTTTATAAAATTAAACCAGCAATTGTATCTCCGTATAAAATGATACAGCTGGTACCTGGAGGTTAAGCAATCCCTCCCGGATCCAATTAAGTTTAGATTAAAACTACCTGTGTTTTATCTCTTATAGTTATTTCCATTTTACCCATTTTCGCTCCATCGTTTACGGCTAATTTCGCAGGCCAGATTTCGTCTATTCATCTCTGTTAGGGCCAGGGGGGGAGGGGGTGAAAGCTGATTCACCCCTCTCTCTAGGTACCACTCCAGGAGGTGGTTTTTACCATACCAGTATTTTCCTCACCTTTTCCATTTCTACTTCTACCATTAATATTTTTATCTACCCTTTTTAATAATCCGCAAAGGAACACTTGGTTTAGCATGGATAAGCTTGTTGTGGATGACTTCTCAAGAATTTGTCTCCTCCTACCAAAAATGCCTGCAAAATGAACTGGATATATATATATATATATATATATATATATATATATATATATATATATATATATATATATATATACCCCGCGCATATCTCTCACCATTCGCAAACATTATCCGCTGCTTAGGCAAAGTGACACCAACTACATTTCCCCATCCCCTCATCAGAGTCCGGCTATCCGGTTTCTCGTGAAAACTTCATTACCTGCGTTTGTATGTCACCCTAGATAGCCCTTCCTCCCCTAACCATTCGTATCCATTTATTCCCATCCCCAGCACGCCTTTCTCCCTCCTGGATGTTCAGTCCCCGTCCAGCAAGGACATATCTCGTACACACCATCCATCCCCTTCTCGGACGTCCATGATGTCTTCTTCTTATCACTTGAGATGTATAAACTCTCTTTACCAGCATTTCATCGTCCAATCTCTCTAGGTGATCATACCATCTCATCACACCTCTATCAGCAGTTTAAAGCAAACTCATCTCCACATCCCTCTCGCACTCTTTCGTTCCTTAACCTTTCAATCAACCTCACACCACAAATACTTCTCAGAAATTTCATTTCCATAACTTGAACCTGCCTCCTTTCGTTCGCACTCAACGCCCATGATTCACATCCATAAAGAGAAGTAGGAACCACCACTCCCTCATACAATCCCATTAGCCTCTGCCTGCTCATTCGCCTCCCTTTCGTGAGACTGCTTATTGCACATTATCCTTTCACTTCCTCTTTCATTCGCTATAATATTTCATTTTCACCCCTTCCATCAGCTGCCAGATCCACACTCAAAACCTAAAACACTGCACTTCTTCCACCCTCCTCCCATTTAGACTCACATGTATCACGCTCATTCCTTCTCTTTCGCACCACATTACCTTGTTTTTGACTTCCTTCACACTGAGCTTCTTTCTGTCACACACCATCCCAAATGCATCGACCAGGGCCTGTAGTTTCTCTTTTGAGTCAGCTACCAGCACTAAATCATCCGCAATCAACACTTGTTCTATCTCGTACATCTCTCCATTTTTGCTCGCTAATGCTACACATCTGTCTCTTACTCTTGCCTCTCTCACCACGCCATCCATATACAGATTGAACAGCCAGGGTGACATCACGCATCCTTGTCTGAATCCAGTTTTTACACTGAACCATTCACCTTTCGTTCTCTCAGCCCTCACACATGCTTTACAGTCATCAAAAAAAATCATTTGATTGCTCATATTAGTGTGCATTCAATCCCAAGTATTCTTAACATATTCCACATCTCCTCTCGGTCCACTCTGTCATACGCTTTATCCAGATCCACAAATTCTATGTACACACTTTTATTCCTTTCCAGGTACTTGTCACATATATTCTTTAAGGTGAAAAGCTAATCCACACACTCTCTTCCCTTCCTAAACCCCCCTTGTTCCTCTCCAATCAGACTTTCTGTGCACCTCATAACTCTGTCACTCAAGACTTGTGCATATACCTTTCCATGCACACTTAACAGACATATACCACTATAACTACGACACTCAGTTTTTTCACCCTTTCCTTGTTAAACGGACCAATACATGCATTTCACCAATTTTCCGGCACACATCCCTGGTCCAAACATAAATTAAAAAACCTCCCCACCTACTTTACTGCACACTCTACCCCACTCTTTCAGCATCTCATATGTTATCCCATTCATACACGATTACTTTGCACTTTTGTCCTTTTCACTGCCTCTTCCACTTCCTTTTTGCTAATTATTTAATTCTTTATAATTCTCCCTGATGAAATCGCATCTCGTCCAAGCCATAAGAGCTTTACTTCTCTACTCTCGTCCACATTTAGCAAATTCTAAAAATATTATCCCCATCTGTTCCTTTCTTTTTCATCTGTACTGATTACTTCACCCCATTATTCCTTCACTTTCATTTCTATTACCTCCTTTTTCTTTCTCACACAATTTACTTCCTTCCAAAATTGCTCTTAATTCTCTCTAAAGCATTCAGATACTGTTTCACTCCACCTATCTTTCGCTTCTCTCTTCAGTTCAGCCACACGATTTTTTTCCCCTCTGTCGTTTCCTCCTATACCTTTTCTTGTTTTCTGCGCTTTTGCTCTATCTATAACTTTTGAACAGTTTCGCGCTTCTCTTTCACTAGCTCTTTCACTTCAGTATTCCACCATTCGCTGCCCTTCCTATCTCTCCGTTGTCCAAGTACCCTAATTTCTCCTGGTTTCTGGAAATTTCTTCTATTCTCTCACGCATCAACTTCCGCTCATCTTTCACATGCAAACCTTCAGACTCTTGACACTTCCCACGCCCTTGCAACCAACTCTGTGTATTCTTCCTTGCATCCCGCTCCTTTGAGCTTCTCCACGCTAACCACCTCCTCCTTTGGCAAGCTCCTTCATTTGCCAACCCATTCACTCTTTACTCTTACTTCTGCTATCACCAGGTGATGGTCGCATAAGTCTGCCACCATCCTTCGCTTTATATCAAAATTCAAAAGTCTCCTCACATTCTCTCTTCCTATCACCCTTTCTTCCACCGGCCTACCCAGTCTTTCCCAGATATATTTCTAGTGCTCTTTTTAAACCATGTCTTGCCAGCTACGATCTCTCTTTCAACACACATTTCCACGAGCCTTACGCCATTAACATTCACCCCCAGCACTTCACATCACCCAATAGCCCTTTCACTACTCGATCACCTAGCTTTGCGTTAAGGTCACCCATTACAACGGCTTTCTAATTTACATTAAAACTTACAGACATCTATTTAGCTCTTTCCAAAACGCTTCTATCACACTTTCACATTCACCCACATGTGGACCATACACGCTCATTATCACGCACCTTTCGCATCCAAATACACTCGAACCAACAACACTCTTGAACTTACCTCCTTGTACTATCTTACACACTCAAACACTTTCTCACTTATCAGTCCCGCCACCACATGCTTTCTCTCACTATCTCATTTAATGCTGATTTTAACGTTTTCACTCCCATCAAACTATTCTACACATTTTTCTTTCAACTTGGTTTCACTCAGGGACAGAAGATCTAGTTTTCCTTTTTCAAACAGACAACCAATTTAACTTCTCTTCTTATTCTCTCCACATCTAGAAACATTCAAACACCCCAAACTGAGGTGCCGGAGTGGCCTTGATCTCTCCTGGTCATTCCGAGGATTAATACAGAAGCAAGAATTCCTAACCCCTACTTCCGATCGCTGTTGCGCAAAAGTGGGCATTGGGTTCGCGATACTCCTCATATATATATATATATATATATATATATATATATATATATATACGATTTATTTCAATTATTTTTTCTTGCGTTCCTTCATTATCCGTTCATTATGTCGACTTGTCTGTCCGTTTATGATAATTCGACCCCTTAGTTTCCTTTCCTCATCGGCTTTTTTCCCCCAAATTCAGGGTAATGCTTATTATTATCTCTTCTCGGTTTTCGGCAGTTTGGGTAAAGATGTTTCATTCAAAATATTGTTTATTTCTGCAATTCAAAACATTTTTCAAGGTTCAAGGGTGTTTCATTGCTATATTTGTTAAATCTGCAGCTAAAATTCGGAAAGAAGAAATTAATTGATATTTACTGGCTTATTTGGAGTAAAATAGTTTTCTCCTTTCTTTTACTTTGTCTTTTTTCTATTTTACTATTATTGATAAATTATTGATCTTAACGATCTTGCTTTCTAAGCTAATCAATTTTAGACTATTTCAAAGCAGTTCACACTATCAACTCTGGTAAATAATTATATAAAAGAAACTATATGAGTGAGGGCAATAAGCCAGGTCCATTAACATGATCTCAAAATAGATGCCAAATCCTGCTTCCCTATTATTTTTATTTGCTCTCATTCTCCTTTCGCTCGTTTGGGAAGATCATCCAACGGGAAAAGCTCTCTCCTTCCACGCGGGCTTATTAATAAGACCTTTATCCTTTACTGTCCTTCTGTCACTCTCACTATTTTCAGCAAGCTCTATAAGAAGTATATGGTGATACAGTGTCTTGCAAGTTGTAGTGAACTATAGATATCTGTACCGGAACGGTTGTTAGCCTGTAAGTTTAGTAACGCGACTCAAATGTGGAAGGAAATTTGAACTGTGGAAATCCAAGGAATTTCCACCACAATATATCTATATTTTTGTACATATATTCAGATGAAGTTTGTCCAAGAAATTCTGTGATATAGCTAGATTTTATTTATATCATACGACAATAAGTCTATCCTTCGTAAAAGAACTGAGGTAAGTTCAGGAAAGTTAAGTAATCGTACTTCGTCTCTTCACCTCGTCTGCCTATTTTATTTTTCCCTTCACCTTATCTTTAGCCAATTTAAATTAGGAAACTTTGGTTGGGAAGTTCTAATCGAGTTTGCATAAGTTGAAACTTACATATACAACAGTAGTCAAAAATTTCGCTTTACACACCTCTTTTATTTTGATGGTGTTCCTTTCTTGTCTTGAAATACAATTGAGTTAATTAAAAGATTTTGCGTCTATCTGGATGAATAATCAATGAAAAAGCTGAAGTTGATCGATGCGACTGCAAAAAAATAATATATTCGGCACTAGAAATGCTCCTGTGGGCCAAACTGTGTCGGGATTTTTTGTTGTACTTAAATAGTATTTAATAAAATGATAGGCTGTGTTAGATCAATTTAGAGTTGAGTTACATACTTGTTGCCTCAGTTTTCTTAAAAAATAAAGAATTTTACCTTTTTTAGCCAAAGAAAAATTTATGAAGGCATTTTTCTTGCTTGCAACTGACATTGCTAGTGTTTCTATTGTTGAATTTTACTGGAAATATTTTTTTAGAAATATCCAAAGAGCATTAATTCACTCATTTCTTGCAATGTAGATATTTATTTCATTTTCGACATCTTGATATCTAGATTTTCTTCTATAGAATTGTCCATGTGAATATATAAATTCATTCCATTACCGAAATATATTAAGTCATCCAGAAAATGTTTGTTTCAGTATGGAAAAATGTAGAGAAAATATTTTTCAGAAAATTCAATCAATTAAGTATATCTTTACCATTACGATCTTGGCCTTTTTCCTTATTTTATTATTTTAATGGCTCAAGAGAGCCAATAAAGAATAACAAAAAGAATTGCTATGAATTTCATTTTGAGCTAACAAGGCAACTCCCTAAAGGGAGAAAAACGAGGGCTAGTCTAGCCTACTTGGGCTATCATCTCTTTGTTTTTCAAGTTCTAACCAGGTTTGTTACTGTCAAAATTTGCTTATTTATTTAAAAAATAGGCTAACCTACTTTAGCAGTTTGGCTAGGCCTAAGTCTTCCTTTGTTACTCATTATTGAGAGTTGCGTCAGTAAATCAAACTCTTTGTAAAATAATACTTAATTTCGTAAGGAATTTGAATTAGTTGACTATATGATTAAATTTAATTGCCTAGATAATTGATTAAATTTCCTTTTATTCATTAGTGTCACGTTCGTTTCCAATGACCCATTATTTTCTAGATTTCAATCAAAATTATGAAGTTCTCTTTCTGCATTTTATTAATTACAAATTGAGATCAAAATTTTCTAGCTCATTTCCTGATTACCGTATTCGATCGTTTTAATTAAGTGCTTCTGTTACCTATTAATCATCATTATGTATCAAATTCCTTTTCTTAGCTTAAGTTGTACCATTTCTTTGGTCGAGGTTCTTATGATAGTATGTTGATCTATCACCATAAAATTCTCTTTGTAAGCAATGTGAATGATTTTTATATCATCAAAAAACTGCTATGATAGATATTTTTTTAATTATTTTATACCAATAGATTCAAAGGGTCTATTGGTATAAAGTGCCTAAACTGACTACTATACTCTTGCTTTATAGTTTAGAAATTTTGGTGTTATCTCTGAATACTCGCATTGTTTTAGTAGAAATGTTGATTTAAAAATTCTTAAATAGTTTCTTTTCGAAATTTATCGATATTCCCAAACGCTGAAAAACGGAGAATGCAACGAGGCTTAAGAAGAAATCGGGTAAAGGACCGCCCACCCTAATCAAACATATCTAATATACGGCGAAGCAACATTTTGATAGAATGAACTAGATATTTGATTTCTTAGACGTATTGATTATATCGCTCAAGATTCAGGCCTTTAAATATTTCTTCACTGAAACTGTAATATATGAGTTGACAAAAGATTTTTTAAAATGAAGCTTGTATTAGATTATTCACCTATCTAAATATATTCAAAGGAAAAATTGGCAAATCACTATTTTCGTTTTTATCCGTTAAATACTCTCGAATTCCTAATGTCCCTAAGCAAGACATAAATTTTAACGTGAGATAGAACGACGAATTTCTGCAGAATATTACATCCATCATATTTGGTGACGCCATTCTACGATTTTCCGCAACAGATGTGGCTCAATGTCATTAAGATTTTACAGAGATCTTTCAGTTTTCTAATTACTACTCATAGCGAAACGATAAATTTTAAAACTATTAAAAAATCCTCGCAAGCCTACTCTTGTTTTTTAGATACATTATCTTAAAAATGCATTAGTGAGAGAAAAGAATAAAAAATTGACATTTAATTTTATTAAATGAAAAGTATTTTGTGCATTTAGGGGTCATTACATCACTTTAGAGCTCTTATATATTTCGATGACATGCAATAATTAAGTTGACAGTTAAACAGGAGTCCTAGATCTAAGCGTAGTGCCTCAGACTTATTGGAAAGAGAAATCTTTAACGATCAATCTTTTTGCCGTTAATTTTCTATTTTCCTAGTTACGATACATGTTTCGGCTCTTTGGGCAACAAAATTTTGATTGTAAATCGGATAAAAATATCAATATTCGGAGAATTTATTTTTTGGCCAATAGAGGTGAAAATAACGGTTGGAACTATATAAAATTTCGAATACGTCACAATGGAGTAAGTTGAAATTAATCAGAGAAAGCCCAACTATGTATCTTTATACTTTTCAACGTTTTGAAACCCTGTTATTTATGCCTTATCACAAGTAACCATTTATGCCCAGAAAAAACGAAGGTCTTTAAAATTTGAAGACTTTTATAAATGTAATAACACATGATGCCCTTCGTAGTAATCAACAAAAAAGTAATGTTACGCAGGCGCATCACTGGGAACACCAAGGACATTTAATGTTGCGTTCATGCAACACTGGGCACAGAAATCCAGTCGAACAAACATTGATATATATATTAAATTTATTTAAAAAGGAAAAAAATAACTACAATAGAATACAAGTTATAACGGTAATTTATCATCTTGAAATATCAACTTAAATCCCTTTGTCTTTAGCAAAGATGCATTTAAAAAAAGATTTAACATAACCTACTCTTTTGTAAGATATATGCATGCAATAAGCTCTTTATAGAGGTAATGTATAGGTATAAGAGTTTAGTATATATATATATATATATATATATATATATATATATATATATATATATATATATATATATATATATATATATATATATGTGTGTGTATCGAGGCCTCCCTCTTGGTGAGGAGAGCCAAGGAAATAATAACAAAAGACATGTGGGTTTAGCTTTGCCCCTCCGATGTTCGCCGGTAACATAGGAGAACGGGTACGATGGTAAATTTTAGGAAACAGATTCCTGACCTCAGCTCAAATGGCAGGCCCTTCGAGAGTGTGCTTATAAACAAGCAATTCAAAAGTGAAAACTGCCGATCTCGTATTACCCTCTCTAAGAGCTACAAGACACCAAGCCCGGGAGACCACACCGGGGTTTCACTTTCCGAGTCCCCCTCCACCTCCCCATTAGCCCTGCGGTGGTAATTTGGGTATATAACAGGTTGGCACGAGGAAACCAGGATTTTTATATGTTCTCACCGAACAGACAAGAAAGTCACCGGTTGACAGAAGATTTTTTGAGTTCGACAAGAAAACTCAAAAATCACCGGTACAAAGTTATTGCAAGTTGAAGTGAACTTGCAGTCCTTGTACAATACCAGATTGTACCAAGGAAGCTTAGCGCCGTTCGAGTCCCAAGATTATTGAGTATCAATCTAACCACCTTGAGGACTCCAAATCTTACTCTATCTGAGTTGGACCAATCCTAACTAGATAGAAAACAAGAGAAGACAACTATTTCTTCTCGGCCGGAAGAAAACGAGGTCAAGGTCACCTCGACTGTCTGGAAAAAGAAGGATTAAGCTTTCGCTTGAAGCCGCCTCCCTCAACACAGATCCCTAGTAACTTTACGCATCAAATCGGCAGGCTAGTCGACGAACGCCATCTATTGAGCAAACAACCAACTACTCGAGCTACAACTTTCAGGAAAAAAATCTCCGAAGATATTCTAACTGGTCTCGAGTATTAATCACAATTAGCTTATGTAAGTAAAGAATAATCTCTTTTGTTTATGTCCCCGTGCATAAAAATTAGTTTATTGGATGTCTGGCTAAGGGCAAAGATATTAACTTAACAAATTGTTTCCCCCGTAAAATTCTATTTCAAATCGAGCCTCTAGAGCTCACCTAGTAATCCCATTTTCTTGTTATACGTGTATTAGATCTGTAATTTTTGTTATTTAGTGAGAGGGTTCAAGTTCATTAAAGTTTATTTTTTTAGTAAAAGCACTGCTTTAATTATCCTCGAACGAGTTGAAGTGGCAATATTTGATAAAATCAAGAAAGAAACCCCTTTTATTCATTCCATAGAATAAAAATAAAGTTTAGCAGTCTTAGAAAACAATCCTCAATCGATCACCGAGGCACGAAACAACGCCTCAAGTCAAAGTTTATTTGGTTTATTAAAAAAATATTAAAACAAATTAATATATATATCAATAATCTCGGCTAACCCACGACACTCTAAGTTACTCTGACTATGATATGGTACAGAACATTTAAAATGCATCGGGACATTGCATTTTTTTGCAAACATATATGGTTTGACTTTGATAGTGTTTGATTCTTCACCTGGTTTGGGGATGACTTTTAATAATATTAACCAATTTTATCATAGAGTGTTTCGTGTGTATTCATAACATCCATTAGTTGAAATTGACGCCTTCCTGGGTTCTTTGGAATGGTTTCTTGGGTCTTGAGCCAATGATTCACAACTAAACAAGTAAATTGTATAAATAATTTTCATACCCTCCTTCTCGGGCAAAAGCGATGCATTGTTAACACAACATTTTTGAGTTAGCATATTATTGAGAAATACTGTTTTTGACCACGCAGAGAAATTTTATAATGGGAAGTATTTTCATCGAATCTGGCTACACCACCCATGTGATGGTTATAATGGTCCAACACGTTTGGCATAGACAAAAAGAGTTTTCATTTCGCTGGCAGAATAACGTTCAGCCTTTTTCATTGGATATATCCTATGTTGATTAGATGCAAGACATACTACTCCATTATCACTCTATCATACAATCAATGTATTGGTCTCAGTATCAGGAAAGTGTTCCTCACTATGACGAGATAACTTATCAAAGCGTTTAGTTTCAGTTAGTGGACAGTTTTCAACTCTGTTCTTACCTATGGTGCCTGTGGCTCTATGTTTTCTTGTTTTATTTTATCTAATAACTTAAGTGATGTAAAAAAATTGCCAAACTAGAGAAAAAACCTTCTACCTGCGTATTTTTGTTCTAGCATATCCAATAACTCTAAAACTACAAATCCACCTATTCCTAATTTAGATTTATTTTCATTTATCGAAATATCATCTAGTTTTCTTTGATAAAAATAAACAATAGATGCATATCCATTTCGAGAAGCTGTAACGAAATCTTATATTGGTTTACCGCAAATAAATTGTTTAGTCGGATGCAACCCAAAGTAAGGGAGAAGAGCCAAAAGCTGACCCAAAAGAGAGAAAATTTTCATCTAGCACATTTAAAAAAGGTCTAATTTTACTAAATTTATCTGTCTGGCTTAGAGTTGTACTATTAGAGGCTTGAAAGTACCTCATGTTCTTTTCAAATATCTCCCTACGCATACTACTTGACACAAGTTCATTGTGGCAATCTACTTCTGTAGCCCACTATAACGTCGGCGTGATGTACTTCAATAACCCGAGAGCAGTAAAATACCAATGGTCACTTTCATTTCATCAACAGATATAGAAAATGAATGATCTCCCATTTTTAGAGCATAATTAACAGTTGTGTCTTGTTAGCAGGTTCAATGCCTTATCTTCTAAGAAAGGTTCAAATATTTTGAATGGCCTACGTTGTAAATTTGCAACTGAGGGTTTATAAGGGTACGAAGTAAGAGAAATTTTGCTTACCGGCAAGTCTTTACCAACCGAAATCTTGTTACATCGCTTTTTTTCGAAGACCTACAAGAAACTTCATCATCGTTTGAAACTGTGTATTTTGTTGACTTACTAATTGTTTCTGACAAAATCCACTTGTCTGGAAGATTGTTTATATGTACATCATCTTCTTTACCTGAATCCTCATTATCAGAAGGAGTAATATAAATTGTAATTTCATCCTTCATTTGGGCTAAAATTTATTATCTTTTTCATTTTCATCATCTCAAACATCGTATTTCTCCAATTTTTCAATGATATCATGCAATCGAAGATCTCTGAAATATATATATATATATATATATATATATATATATATATATATATATACGAGGGGCGAAAAATAAGTTTTGCAATTCAGATATAAGGAAACAAGATATGAGGAAAAGTGTTACATTATTTTTCAATATAACTACCCTCGACTTCAATGCACTTGCGCCACTTATCCCTGAGGATTCGAATTCCCGACTGCCTTTCAATCCACTCCTGGACGGAGACCTGGACATCTTCATCGTCCCGAAACCGGCGTCCACGCAGTGCAGCCTTTTGCTGGCGGAATATAAAGTAGTCGCTAGGGGCCACATCTGGACTGAGCTCCTCGAATCCGCACTCGCGCAGGGCAGCTTGTGCAACTCTGTCCTTGTGGACTTTGATGACGTTGAAGTCGATCATGAGGCGTGAGGTTTCTAGGGACCCAACGGGCAGAGACCATGATCATGGCCAAATTGTCGTGGATGATGTTGATAACACGTCCATGTAATATTCCAAGTTCTCGCTTGATTTCTTCGTCCTTCACCCGTTGATTTTCGAGGATCATCCTTTCCACACGGGCCACATTTTCCTCGTTGGTCACGTCCGAGGGGGGTCCTGGACGGGGGTCATCTTCAAGGGACTCACGACCATGGCGGAACTCCCTATTTCAGCGAGAAATGGTTGCATAGGAAGGGGCGGTGTCGGTGTACACTGCAACCATGCGTTCATGGATCTCATTTGCATTCTTGCCTTCCTTGGTCAAAAATTTGATCACTGCGCGGTGCTCAACCTTCTCCATTGTTGAAAATTTGTGACTGACGATCTTCGATCAGCTACTTAAATAGACGAGGCAGGAGCGTGCGGCTGCAGTTCTTGACTGTCATAACTTGTCCTAACACCCCCACAACCAGCCATCCCCCTTCCTCTGTTTTACCCTACCGATTCGCAAAACTTATTGACCGCCCCTCGTAAATATATATATATTGCTCTTATATTTTTGCTGAAGTAAAATATAGCAAAGGTAGTAAGTAGGCTTAGTATGCCCGGCGATGCATGAATGCAACAGACAAATATTCCAAATGTGCTCAGTGATGCGCTGACACAACCCCCCTAAATTATGAATTTTAGTCAACCTTTTTAACTTTATCCTTCCATAAAAATAATCGCCCATATACTATGTACTTATATGCCTTAGAAGAATGTAGTCACATAATAGAAAGAAGCAATAATTAATACAGAGGATTACTTACCTATTATTTTCTGAAGCCATAGTACAACGTAAAAGAGTGAAAGTTTGTAAACAAATATAGTCAATTTATAATTTCGCAATAGGTATGAATTTTAATCGTCTAATCAGTATGGGTGTCACGAATGGACTGATTCATAAATGACTCAGTCTTGTACTTCAATTAGCTCTTCAGGTTCAGATTTGTTCAAGTATGTTTTACTTTGCGCGCACCCAACGCTGGGCATAAATGGGTTAATTAAAGATTGTCGTGAGTGTTAAAAAATCATCAATTTCAAATTTGTATATTTATATAGGGACTAGTTGTATCATTACAAGACCAGCTCTTTTTCTTTCAGGCATCAACATTGCAATCGCTAGTTGATATTATTTATTCTAAAATAATGCATTACTATGCATTGAATTTATACTATGAGAACACACAAAGGCATTTTTATGACTTTTGGGATACAGGTGAGTAAAAAGGGGAGAATCATTTTTTTAGGATGTACATAAACACTAGAGATTTAAATAAATTTACATGATTATTTCGCTTAACAGCTTGCAGGAAATTTTTAATGAAATATGCCATCATTTTATCGTACCAGTAAATTCAATAATTTTAATATTTACTTATTTTGAACAAGGCTAAACAAGATTGTTTAGGATTTCCATTAGATACTATAAATCAGCAGAATAAAAATAGTTATTTTTTTTTTTTTTAATTCTAGGAGTATTCCTTGAAATGAATTGATTTTGCGCATTTCACACATCGAACGAATTCAGCGTCATGTAGGAAAAGTACTAGGGTATTCGTGACGATGATCTGTTTTAATATTTTTTATTAATCAGTCGAGAGGGACAACCCAGAGTATCTTTATTTGGATATGTTATTAACTCTTTATCTTCATTGTGTCCAAAGCTTCAGGAACCACTTTGGTTGATTTAGTCATTTCAGCATTCCTGATACAGTTTCCAGTTGAATATAACAAGTTAACTTCATTTCTATCTTCGAGTGCTTTGTCTGAGTGTAAAGGAAAGCATCCGAAACTCAACAGTCACGCAAATTATTTAACTATCATTCGAATGCGACTCATCTCACGCTCAGACAACCAACCGCCACCTCGCGTGCCCCCATTGGCCGCACGGCGCCTAGACGACCCGAGATCGGGCAAACTTTAAACCCAAACCTTTACTCTAGTTTCGGAGACATCAACATAAAAGCAATTCATCTTCGTGATTAACCGAACTCTAACTCAAGAAATTCGGCTCAAACAGCAGTCGAAAGCTATAATCTGAGCCAAGCGTAGAGCTGCGTCAAATCATTTCCTCGGTCGTTCACCGTCAGGGAAATTTGTCACTTTCTTAGGAGCTCAGCCTCGGTTTAATTTTCGCATTATTTTATTTTTTTTCTCTTTTGTGTATTCACTGTTAGCAAATTACTTTATTGAATTTTTTCCCGTTTTTCTACTTATGTATGTATTAACTTATTTTGCTTATTTCTATTGTAAATTACTTAAATTTACTCTAGTTTAGTTTTTGTCCTCACGATCCAAAAGTGGGTGGTAATAGCTCACTTACACTGTGCTATGCTAAACTCATCTACATTACATCTATTCAATATATTCACTTGTAATATAAAACAACTGCTGGCAAAGGATTTTCAAATAGCCTTTTGACTTTACCCATTATTCCTCTTGTCTGATTGGATTTACTCTAGTAGTATTGCTACAAAAGGGCGCAAGAGAATTATCATTCCAACTGTTATATCTGATCTGTAGTCATATGATCATGTTTCACATTTTTATGTCTACACCACTCATCATACTGGATCCTTTAAATCGATTTCGTGATATAATCTCATTAGCTTATCGCACAAAAGGTTAGATTCACAGCAAAATCATCAAAATCATCCGATGAAATACTGGCTTTCATGAAAAGCCAGTATTTCACAAGTTTGAGATATTCCAAAACAACGGAAGTTCCAAATAGGCTCATTGCTATTATTTATAGAGTTTGCGTTATTAAATTTGTACCAGCTAACCCTCTTAGCATAGCAATTATCCTGCTCTGAAATACAAATCATTTTTGCCTCTCCTCCTTTGGCCAATAATGTGCCCAGTGCTTTGTAACCACAATTTTGAAGATTAGAAAATTAGATTTGATGCAGAAGACGATTTTGGGCTCATCGTGTTCGTGGTAAAGAAAAGTAATCTATTTCTGTAGCCTATTTGCATGCTATTCATTCATACATTGTCATACTAAACTATTGCTGTGAGACTCACACCCGAAATGTCCTTGCAGAAAACAAAAATAACCCAAACAATTTCTTCAGGATACTTGGAAGTCTTTCTGCCCCTCTTAAATTTTCTCTCCTACTATCTTCATTGCTAAATTATATACTTACTCTGTCAAGTAAGTTCAAAGCCAATCTTTCTGCTCATATGCTTCTACCCCTTGTCATTAGTAACTCTCTCTTTTACCCAAACTAAAATTCATTCTCTTGCCCCTTAGGAATCACTGGCTTATTCTCCCATCAAAATGATCTTCTCCCCTCAACTTATTTCATTTAATTTTCTAGTCTTTACTACCAGTTACTCCATCTTCTTGTCCGATATCTCCATGATATTTTCAATATTTCATACGAGTTTGGAGTAGTATCATATGAGTTCAAACAAGCTGCTGTTCGACATAACGTAAAGAAACCAAATTTGAACCCAAGTCACTTTGCAAACTATCACCCAATCTCTCAACTAACCTTCTTTCCCTGTAAAGTCCTCGAAAAGAATAAGAAATCAACTGTCCTTCTCCAACGCAGATGAGATCTAGTTTCCATACAGGACACAAAATGGTCACCATATTATTCCGGTACTTATAGACCATCTCTGTAGCATTTGGCACGATTGAGCATACTTTTGTTCCCCACCGTTTCAGTCCAATTTTAGATGTCTTTGGAACTGTTCTTAACTTGTTCTGCTCCTAACTTCTGTACTAAATTCTATCGGCATTGGTAATGATGCACCTCATTAGGCTGGTGTGCGGTTTGTGTGCCGCATCGGTCGGTTCTTTCTTCATTTCTGTTTTCGTATCTTTCTTCTACTACTTCACCTTCTTATTTCTCACCCTGGTGTAAGATTTAATTTCTATGCTGAGCATAGTTTTTTATGAAAATATCACAAATGGCTCTCAGAGTACCTTCTGAAAACGAATCAGGATAAAACTGAAGTAATACGTGTACGCACTCCTAGTTACGTGGTGCATTACAAAACTATTTTCCTCTCCTTAAACATTTGCTTCACTCTTCCTCCTTTTTATGATAAGGCTATATATCTAAATGACACTGTTAATATCTCAAGACTCATTTTAAAAAGCTTTGAATATTCTCTCTCTTATTCCTACGTAATCTATACAACATCCGTTCCCATTATGGCCATAACCACTTTGAGATTATCATTTCTGAATTTGTCATTACCTGCCTTGATTAATCCAACTAGTTTTGGTAGATTAAAGGATTCCATCCTTTGGTCTCTTCAACTGATTCAAAACTTTTCAGTCCATATTCTTTTCCAACGATGAAGTTTCTTTCGTGCAAATTCCATGCTTCCTGATCCCCAAAAGGGTGGTTCGAAAAAGGGGGAATTGCAAATAATTTTCAGACTTCTAAGTTAATATTTTCAGGTTCCTCAAAGCAATTGAAATTTCGAAAAAAAATCATAAATGTCGAAAAGTTGTATCTATCTGTTTTCAAACTTCAAGTTGTTACATCAACATTTATGTCCTATACGGGGTATATTATTTGCATAAAACTTTAAAAAAAATATTGCCATTATACTTTACAATCAATACCTCTACTTTCATTTTATTGAATAAAAATAATCTATTAACTACTCGATAAGTTTTCCTTCCTTTTCTTTCATTTGATTCCATGCAACCTGTAGATTTTTATCATCATTATCAATCTGAAATAAAAGAAATTGAACAATTAACAGTCGAATATTTAAATTTTCACTTATATTAAATATCCATTTAATCAATGCATTTAGATTTTTGTAGTCTTATTACCTTTCATTACGAAGTCGTTCTTGGTTTTAGATCGATCAGAGTTTTTTTCTTCTGGACTCAATTCTACTGCTTATATAGCAGCCCCGTTTATCTTCTTCACAAACTGCTAGTGACGCTTCTGTGGCCAGTTTGATGCATCTCTCAACCGTTTGTGAGTGACAAGGAAACTTCGGCATATAAAATTTAAGTTGTTGACGGATAAATTCTTTAAGATGATCATAAGAGAGCATCCTCCTCAGCGGAGATTTAGTCACAACGGTGTGCTGCCAATTAATTAGGTAAATGTAGTCGTTAGCTTCAAAGTTTATGTTTGGGATCTTGAAACTCCGTATTGATTTCCCTTTATAATCTTTTCGTGCTTTCATAATTCTTCTCCATACGAGTTCCTGGATATGATTTATTTCATCTCACAGCATACAGAGAAGAATTTTTTCCCGTATGTTCAAAATAAGCATTCTTTTGAATCTCTAGGGCAACTATATCTTTAATCTGTTTGTTCATCCCTTGCAGTGATTGCACTGTATTGAATAGGTTATGTGCTCTATCTTACTAAACACACAAAGCAGCATGGTGCATACTGCTACATTATGAACAATACAATGGATTTCAGTGTGTCAGAAGGGTCGTAAGTCGAAACATATAATCGAAGTATCTGATTTGACGTTGTAAGCCACCGTGCATGCGACATTTTCCCAAGACTATTACGAGCTAGTTTAGCAGAACATTTACCTTGTGAGATAAATAGAAGGATATCAAACAGATACTTTTGTTTGGTGCTCATATTTCCTCTGTCAGCAGACGGCAACTTAGTCGGAATTGGCTCGAATTCAACAACACTCAGAGTCTCACATTTATCCACTTGTTTCCCTATAGGTCCGACAACTCCACAAAGCCCTATTGTTTTTCCATCCAAATTTTTAATAAAATGGCGCAATGAGAGCTCATTTGAATGGAACTGGCAAATAAACCGATGCAGTGTTCTATTAAGTTTTTCCTCTAACATTCTGATCACACTTTATTTTGTTCCTGTATTCACTGCTGTTCTATCGCATCCCACATCAACGAGTTTATCAGTTGCAATGTTATTTGTTTCTAGATACGAGAATATTGCGTTGCATATAGTTTTGCAGAACAAAAATTACGCTATATTTTTTACCATCAAAATAAATAGAATATAATGGCTTATCCGATCTAATTTCTTGCTGTAGTGTAGTAGGTTCTTTGACACGCTCTCTTCTAACTTTTGACCTGTCAACTACTACAGAAGTTTCTTTGCATTCAATTGACTATAAGTCCGTAATGATTGAATTTAATGATTTAAGAAAGCTCATAGTCGCTACCTTCGTCAGCAGATTATGTTTCTGTGCTGGATGAAGGAAGAATTACTTCGATATTATCACGATTCTTCCTAACTACACTGAATATTCTTCTATGATTGAATTTGATCGATATTATCTATTGTCATTTTCTAGTTGTTCGTTGGTCTTCTAAAAGCGTTTTCTCCAATTCGGCACCTTTTCTTTGCTACAAGATCACTTTTTAAAGCTATCGCATTTACAACACGAAATATCAAACAATTGTTCTGAATTCTTTGTAAAATCGTCACATTTCTGTTTGAATGATTCATGCTAATATTTCTCATTAAAGCGTAATATTTTGAATAATAATTTTACATCTTTTCTGTCGCTTTTCCTCTTTTGATAGATGGATACTCTGTGAATATTTTTATTATGATTATTATGGCAGCATGGATTCATAAATAGTGATATATTCATGTACCAAAATAAACAAAAGCAACTGCTTTTTCAAAAGGTCAGAGAGAAACTTAAACTTAAGTTATTGTCCAGAAACAAGCTACTGGTTATTTGCAACATAGATAACATTTTTGATTAGTTGAGAGCACTTAGGGATCAGTCTCTGAGAAAACCTTGTATATGAAAGATAAAGAGACTTGCTCCAATAACTTCTTTTGCTATGCGCATATTGCTCCCAGGAAAGTATAAAACTTAGAAACTGCCTAGTCATTTCGGTTTTATCTTAACCTATGCCAAGATGATAAAGAATATGCTTCTGTTTTTACTTTGTCAGAATTGTTTATTTTGTTCAAGTTTGGAGTTTCTTCTTTTAGATTAGTGTCATCACAAATTTCTTGGTGCCTACCATCACAACACCATGGCAGACCAGTATTAGCAGCATCAAGATTTGCATTTTTTCTCATTAACTACAGAGCATTCTATAAAGTGAATTCAAATTTATATTCTGTTTCTAGTGCAATAAAAATAATAAATCTTAAATGTCAGTAATTACTAAACTCAGGTAAATTAATAGTGATAAATAAATATATAAACAAGATGAGAATGCTAAATAATGGATAATGTTTCCTTACCCTAAAAAAGTTATGAATATTTACAATATTCCTGCTCAGCAAAAGAGAAGTAATTTATGCATCCATTAGCTAAATAACTACTCCTGTAGGCAGTTAAAAGTAAACTTAAGTAAAAAGTTGAAAACTATTGACAAGATATAAATAGGAACTCCAGCCTCTGAAAACCCTTCAGAGAGCGAGTGAGAGGATACGGCAATATTCTCTTTATACAAAAAATAATTGTATATCTTATATATTTAGTATCTAAATCATAATTATGTAGATTTTATGTTAGATAAAGGATTTCGATATTATTCCTAAAAGAATCTCAATTCACATTGACATTATACTATGTCGTAGGTCAGGTTAGATCTTCGGACTTCCGTTTGCTTTCCGTGTCTCTGAACGGTTGGCGGATAGCACGCAGAGCAATTCTGCAGCTGAGCCTTTCGTCGAATAATACAATTGAACTTTGAGTTTCAATAAATCTCTAAGATTGACTAGTTATACTTAGCGAAACTGGGCGATACAAAATAAACTTTACTACTGTAAAAACAAAAATGAAATACTGGACATGAACGATAAATAAAAAGTAAATAATGGACATGAAAGACAAATAAAAAATAAGATAATGGACATGGAAGTTAATCAAAGTATACAATCTCGGCCGCACACGACCGACAAAAAGGGATTCGAATTTCGGGTCGATCTGCCACCCAAAGATTCAGCTGCTCGAGAGGAACACGAAGGGTAAGAGCACTGAGCTCGAGTATTTCCAACAGCACGGGTTGAGTTTGCATCTTCACGCTATCTCGAACGGAAGTTACCTCAAAGAAGCCGATCACGGGTTCTTTCCGTTATGCCCATCTCTCTCTCACTAATTTAAGATGACTACAAATGTACTCATTTGGCTTCCTTAATCAAAAGAGTAATGGGAGGAAAACGCATATTATAATTAATCAAATGACGTAACCACATGTAGAAATACAGTTTCGTATGCTATGCAACTTCCCAGGAACTTGGTCAGTTCCGCAAGAAGGGCAGGTCTCTTGCGGGGAGCACAACACAAGAATATTATTAATTTTTCTCTCGAGTAAGAGGTAAAGATTATATGATTTCGGGGAGCTATAAAGAAGGAGACTCACGATGATTAAAGAAAAAGCCTCTAAATATGGTCGATATATTTTAGATACGAATTTTGAAAACATTTATTTATTTATAATTAAACTAAGTTTTTCACTCTCGCGGACTTTATAGTACTTTTCTCGACCAAAAAGGAAGCTTTGACGGATTTTAATAAAAAAAGCATATTAAATATTCTTTACATTCCTGTTTATAGTTCATCTATTAAATTTAGGATTAAGTTGTTGGTCTTATGTTTTAATTAATTATTAGGGATTCATTTAAAATTCTTGTGTCAAATTAAATTATCTGAATATAACTTCTGAATAGCACAGATAAAATATTGTTTCTTTCTTCTCCCAGAAATTAATATCTGGCGGATATGTTTTAAAACTTATTGGGAAATAGGTTTATTTTCAAAAGTTTATATTCTGTTACATTGTATGCAGGTTAAAGATAAATTTCTTAGGAAATCTTTAATTTTCTGTTGCGTATGGTTATTTTCCTTTGTATGTACCTTGCATTTTAATTAAGAGAAAAACGTTACTTTTCAATCGTATTATACTCCGCTATCCTTAACAAGTTGCAATCCCGTTTTGCGCCTTAGGGTTAATTGCATAGGATTTTTATAAGAGAGCATCCTGATCGGCACTACTAAAATTAAAGAATTGAAATTAGTTAAGAGGGATTTTGTCGTTGCGATGAACAGATATATTTGGAAAATCCCTTGAGGTTAAGTGGCTTTTTTTAACAAAAATCAGGATTTTCCATTTAATCGCCATAATTTGGGAGATCCCATAGAAGGTTTTTACATATAATTAATAATCTCCTGGTATTTTAAAGGAGACCTCTATGGTTTTAAAATATATGTAAGAGATAAGTACGATAAATATAATTGAAAAATGGACAAAAGTGATGATTAAACCATATTAATTTTTATCCCAAATATTCGTCAATTTTCTTTTAAAATCATTGTATATTCACAACCTTACCTCATTTTTGGAGATAAAACGAATATAATTTGGTTTCCTTGCCTTCGGAAGTGGGCTGAAATAAGTTTTATTTTTTCCACCATACACTATATTAACTCCAATTGGGGAAGTTGTAACTCTAATTCTCGCGTTTTTTTCAGCTGGTTTATTATTTCAGCTTATATTTTCTCGTTCTATGCAAGTCTTTAGTTCTGTAATTTCTTGAAATTTGCATAAAATAAAATAATATAAAGCACCCAAAGGTTCAAACTAATGAAAAAATTGATTAGGACGAGATGAATGAACAGCTCGGGTGGCATTAACATCGAGGCGGAATATTGTCATATGCTCCATTCACTTATTTTGTGACCATACGTTATTCGATTAAGAAATTCTCCCTATCTCCCTATGGAACTCAAGGATGAGTAACAGTAAGTATAAAAAGGTCTGCTAACAATAAAGTCGCGAGCTCTCACTTGTTCTGATTTATCACCTTAAGTCCTTAAAAACTTTCAATAATTCCAGACTAACCTAGGGAGGACCTTGGCAATTATATTATTCGAAAGATAATGTAGAACAACATAAAGGTTTTAAAGTTCGTTAGAATGGTTGAATAATTAGGATGTTATAGCCAAAACAAAAGAATTACCTGGCTAATCTCGAAGGACTTTGGCAATTAAATCATTCGAAGGTGAATGTGAAACAACATAAGAGTTTAAGATTTCGTTATAATCGAACGAATAGTTTTGAAGTTATTGACAAATTACTCCCAGTCTAACCTTTGAAGGAATTTGGCAATTATATCATTCAAAAAGGAATGTAAAACAACATAAGGGTTTTAAATTTCGTTAGAATCGGCTGAATAGTTACAATGTTATCACCAAAACGAAATAATTCACGGGCTAACCTTGTTATGATTTTAACAATTATATCATTCGAAAGAGAATGTAAAACAATATAAAGGTTTCAAATTTTGTTGTAATCGGCCAAATAGTTACAATTTTGATACAAAAATAATTTAAAAAAGCAAAACGGGAAACGACCGAACGACATAGTGAGATGTATAGTCGTTCGCGAGTAGACGCGCACGTGACTAAAAATCTTTAGAATTATCCCTTTAATTTTTCTCCTATAGTGGGACCTTTATGTACTCAATTCAAAATCTGCCAGAAATGTTAAGCAAAAAGATTAAAGTAATTTACCTGGTTGTGAAGTATTTGATTCCACAAAATTCTTTCATTTTAAGATAATTCATCTTGCTATATCTTTGATAAAAAAATCAATATTACAACTCTCTCGAACTAAAGGTTTCATCAGTATGCCAAAACTAAATACATCGGTGACATCTACGAACAGATGATCTGTGTGATAGAGATTTGGTGGCTTCTGATGTTACATGGCTGATTTATATTAAAATTAAATTCCATTAATCCACAAATACAGCCAAAAGAAACATAAATATGACAGCTAAGTAGACTATCAGTTCCATCGCTTTTCCTCGTAATCCTGCCTCCTTTTTCCATAATAGGCTTTTTGCAGCGATCAGATAATTAAAGAAATTTTACCGTCATTTCCAATTCAAGAATTTTTTAAAGCAATTTTATATTTGCCTAATATGAATGAGTGTGGGCGGAAACATAAAAACCGTAATTTTGAAATTATTCCAGAATATTCATAACATAATTTTGCAATAATGCTTTCTTTGAAAATACCATATGAGATATTTATTAAGAGTGAATATTTCGGATTTTTTAACTTAAAAATTTCGTTAGAACTTAATAATAAGGACAGGTAACTTAATAATAATGATTCTATAAAAATATTTGCAGTTATCATCGAAAAAAAGTGATAGAAGTGAAAGATACAAGGTAAGCTATCGTCATTAGGTTTTATGGTTTTTTCTCAACCATCTAATTTTTAAAACCCATTAAGTCAAGTGATTTCAATTAAAAATACGTGTCTGAGTGAAAACATGTGGCAATAAATTAGAATAATAAACCGAAATATTATTTAAAACATACTGAAAAGGGATGTTAAAATTCATAGTTGTGAAATATGTATGATTTCCAAATAGAGAATATTGCAAAATCATTCTCTGCTATTACGATGATTAGTTGCAGTTTAATGAATAGTAAGCCTCGGAATGCGATTTGTTGGCCAGATAAAATCATTTTTCCTTTTTCTGACCTCCATCTTTTACAATTGCTCTATAAGTTCATCTTGACTTTCTATTTTTCTTGGGATTTTTTTTTAACAGGATCCTCTTCTCCAAGCTTTCTATGACTCTCCATGCTGAAGCCTTACTAACCAGCCGCATTTTTGTGGCTTGTAGATTATTCCTTTCTGAAAGAATAATTAATCTGGGTTAGATTTCATTGATAATTATTTAATATTTAGGCCAATAAGAATATTTGCTAATCTTAGTCATTTAATTAAATTTTACAATTGACTAGACATGTTTTAATAATAACTGTAGATCATAAGGTAGTCTTTTATCTAAAAGTATAAATTTTACTGCTAGATTCTGTTATTGGTACAGAAATTATAAAATTGTATATATAAGTAAACATAGCAGAGGAATAGTAAGGAGAACTGCAATGTATGCAGTGCTGGTAGAGCAATGAGTAGACACATTCACAGGCATGGAGAACGATCCTTATCCACGCCAATTGATACAGTTCTTTTTAGGGCTGTTAGATTTGTCTATTGGATACAGCCGCTCCTTACCTGTGGAAGAAAAGTGCCCACCAGGCGTGCCCAATGCAATGAAAAAGTGGCAAGTAATTTCTATACTAACAGCATACATACCAAAGGAGACCAACTTTCTTTTCTTGCTTTTTACAGCACTGGAATAAAACGAGAAGAATAACGGAGAGGTAAGTGAGATAGAGTAATAGATGGGAATCTAAGCTTCGCAACTACTTACTTTCCATCATCCAGTGCCTACAAGAGAGTTTGATGCTATACTTCTTCCACGCATTTTAACTTCTTCTACCTTGACCACTCTATTTTGAGATCTCTCCCTACAACCTTTTTATTGGAGATGCCGTTGTAAAGATTTTAGTAAATTAAAAAAATAATAAAAATAAAACTTAGATATACTAATCGCAAGAAACCTTTACCTATATATACCCAGCATCCATGGGATCGAAAGGAAAACGATAATTGAAAACAGGCTTATTATTTCCTTGTTATTTTTCAGCCTTCACTTTTTGAATATAAACGTATTGTTTTCTTGGATTTAAAATGGCAACACCGGAAACTATATGCTAAAGCTGTGTTCAATATATATATATATATATATATATATATATATATATATATATATATATATATATATATATATAGAGATATATTAATTACATCAGCGCAATTTCTCTGTCGAGTATTTTGGAAAATTTAGCGCATTACACCGGCTGGTTTATATTGTGTATATCTATCTCTGTCTATGTCTCTTTGTTTTGATTTATGTATATCTGGCTATATCCCCTTTTTGAATCTCTTTCTACCTACTTTTAATAATTTGTGTAAAGATTTGGAAAAAGGGTAAAAAAATGTCTAGCCGGCTACTACATCCTTGATCCCAGTCTTACTGAATTTCCATCTCCCACACTTATCTTTTTTAGTAAAAGATATAATTTATTCGACCAAACCTTAGCCATAATCTTGCAAAAGTACTCAACATTTAGTGAGGGTAGACAAAGAAGTTAAATTACTGATATTCTAAATAGATTGAAGTAATACGATCCCAGGTGAAAGTTATCTGAAACCAGGGTACCAAGATTGACACGAGATTTTCATTTCAAAGCAGAAAGTTATAGAATATGTGGGTAAGGAAGTAAATTGAATTATTCTTTCTATCAAGTGGCCCAGAAATTTAGTTCATATTTTATAACGTACGTCAATAAATGAAAACACATTTAAAAAATAGTTTATTCTTTAAATAATAGTTCTCACTTCCGTTGAAAATAACTTTTCTTGACAAAATAAAAGTTTATATATGCTACTTGAATTTAAACTTAGTCTTTGAAGCCCAAAACTGGTAAAGATTAAATTAAACTAGGCTTGGTGACGTAAATTCACCAAATATTCTACATTTCTTAGTCTAAATATTGCTAGATTTTCTATTAAAAGGAGAGGGCTAACGTGATCCTTAAACAGAGTTTGAGATTAATTACATGACTATTACAGAGAAGAATAGCCTCTAACTAGACTCCCTTTGCTGAAGTATCGAATGAATGAATGAGTCACCACAAATATCTTTCTAGAAAATCTAGCTTAAACTTATAAATCGACATAAAAATTAATGCATTGCGATACTACAGAAGGGTATTTGAGTTTAGACTCACGTGAATGGCAGTGTTTACCAATAGTCATTTACCTTAACAGTAGAGTAAGATGAGAGCAAAAATAAATCCGCCTTCTTACAGTACCCGTCCATTAACTATGAAAAAGCTAGAGAGAAGCGTTGTTACTTTTGGCATGCTTGAAGGCATCAAGAAAAGGTCGGTGAACATGAAGTCATAGACAGATCATTCGACATTTGTTGGACAAATATCGAAAAAGCAGGTTCGGCTTTGTAGCGCAGAAACCTACGATGAACATTTAATTAGTAGGGGTCAGTGAGGAGAAATTGTAGGCGGAAGCTGCAGCTTTTATGCACTTATCTGTAAGGTAAATCATCTTCTGTAAATGTGGCTCTGTATCAAAAGAGCAAAAATTTCAGTTTGTGAATCAAGATAACCGTCACCGGGGGGGTGAAAAGAGAGGTAGCAAAGATTTCAGTCAGTTGAAAAGGTTGAAGTGATTCAGTGAGAAGGGAGTTGAGGTAATCAAGTCGGGATGACACGAAGGCATGAATGGCAACCTTAAACCTGCTTTAATAAAAGTGAGAAGGAATGTAGTTGAAATTACAAAGAAAGCAGAAAGAGTATATCAAGACGGTAGCAACATGAGTTTTGAAAGATAAATGACTATTAAAAGTAATGACCATATTTTAAGGAAGGGAGAAAATGCTCTTTTTATTGGACACGAGTAAAAAAACATTTTTTGGATTATGTCTTTTTAAATTGAATTCAAATATTTAACTTGTTTTTGTTCTATCACTAACGGTGTTTTTATAACAGCAATGTCGAATGTTACCCCAGAAATTTGTTAAACAAATTCAAGAAATGAATTTTGAACAAAATATTACATCTTTTAATGATTTTACGAGTTTGATGACAATCTAAAGTTAATTTACCTCCTACATTTTTGTAGCACTTTGATTGACTTACATGTTGTTTTCTTCCTACCTAAATAATAGTTCTTGGCATTTTCCATCTACAAACAAACATCTAATGTAAAATCCTAACTCCACCAAAATCTTTAATTTAGCTGCCCCTGCACAAGGAAATCATTTCTTTAAATAATTCAATCAAACACTATTTATCATTTTAAAGAATATGTTGAATAGCCCTAACTTTATTTGAAGTGGAGATAGAAGATTCATGTAAGAGTGAAATAAAGAGAGATGCAAAACATTTTTTCCTGTCCAGAAGCAAATTTATTATTTGGCTATATCTTCTTGATTTAATGCTTTTTCTTCGCTCTGCTGTCCAATTCAAGGAAAAAACAAAAATATTTATAACAACAACAGTATATAGTGATTGTATATACTTTTGGTGGCTTTCCTACCTCTCTTTTATGAGGCTGTGAGGCGAGAGGCGGGAGAGCCCAATGAATGCCACAACGTCCCCTGTGAGAGTTCATAGTTCCCTGTGTGAGGAAATAAAGTTTGTATGGCATGGTTGCGTGAAGATGCAGCAAGCAAGGAGAAAATATTTGATGTATTCTGGGTCTTGATTGCACCTGGCGCACGTTGATGTTTGGGTGAGATTAATTCTGTTTTTGTACTGTTGTAGGATAGAGCAGTGCCTCGATCGGAGATGGGATAAGATTAGTCTGTGTTCTGTGGAGGGGTTTTTGTGTGTCTATATAGGAAGGCTGTGTTGTTGTTCATATAAGATGTTGATTATTGTAAGTTTCTTTGCATATATGCTGGTGTGAATTGTGTAAATTTGTTTAACTAAGTGATGCTGAGTAGAAGAAGTGGGGTGAAGATGTTTGACTGAAATCGGTAGTACTGTGCGGGTTTTCTTTTTTAAATATAGTGTTGGCGGTTGTGTTGTGAGATGGTGTTTTTATTGTGGTTTGTTAAGTGTTCTACTAAATGTTGCGTTCCTATGATGTTTATCTGCACCTCGCTTGGTATGATCTAAACTCCTAATAGGAGGTGGTGGATGAAAGTGGGTTTTATGTATCGTGAGATGACTCTCAGTGCTTTGTTTGTCGTTGTTTAGTTTGTTCCCATGTAGGCAGTCGCCAGATGAGCTCTAAAAAAAATAATAGAAAAATAAAAGATTTTTAGTTTTTTTATGGATTTGGTTTACTGTTACTTGCCAGACAAGTTCTACCTTGCATATAGAGGTGGAGATAAATTGTTATATAGTGTAGTGAGTGGTCAGTTGCGGTCTAAGGATAGTGGTAGCTTGTGTTTTTCGGCGTTACGTTTCTTAGTGGCTTTGTTGGTAATGTTTGATGTAAATGCCATATATGAATACTATGTTATTCCTAGGAAGGTTTGAGATTGGTTTCTGTGTAGCACTTGACTCTATAGTTTGATTTTTGTATGTTTTCAGTATTAACATTTGTCCGGTGTAAATAATATTATTTTTGATTTGGTGGGAGATGCTGTATCTGGTTTACTGTGAGTCAGTGTTAGAGTGGGTTTATGTGTATCTGATGCGTTGTGGTGGTGGAGTTGATTTAGGGTTTCCTGTTTTATTATACTGATGCTGTCTTCGAATTAGCCGAGTTAATAGTGGTAGGATATCGTGAGTGAATAGGTTGAAGATTAGGGGTTCGAGAGAATGGCTCTTTGGCCACACCATCTTAGATGTTTTAGAGGGATCTTATGCGGAATTTCTGTTTTGTGTATCCCTTGTCATTTTCTGCCGAATATGAAGTTTGTCAGTCATCTTATATTATTATTAGTGAGGGTAGTATTTAAGATTATATATATATATATAAGGTAGGCGAGAAAATAAAACAGTTTGTGTATTAAACACAAGATATTTACACACAAATAGAACGTATATGTAGTTGTAAAATCATTTAAAATTTACACTATCTGCCTTCACTAACTTCTCTAGGTCAGAATTGAGCTGGTTGCATGCTCTGGTTAGAGAGTTCTTATCAATGGATGATATTACCTCAACATTAGCAACCAATAGAGAACCTAATGTGTTGAGAGTAAACTTCTGGATATCCTTCTCAGAAACGCCCCGCAGGAAATAATCTAGGTTGTTGTAGTCGGCAGAGCTGGTAGGAAAAGATTCTGGAGCCAATTGGTGCGGGACATTGGTGAATAACTACGCTAGTATCTTTCTTGCTTTGTGTGCGGGAAGGGATACCTGCTTGTAAACGTAAGGTCTTCCGCGGCTCCTTAATCCATCCAAGGCTTGAGTACAGTCCCCAGCACCTCAATTTAAACAACGTTCTCATTGGTCTCGAGTCCTTGGAGAAGATATGAGGAGGCATAACGTAGCTCTTGATGTTGACCAAGGCTAGAAGCATCAAAAAGGAGGGAAATCTGCTGTGCACGACCGTAGTCATTGTTTTCTTATTTTCAGGCTTGTCATACTGCCGTTTTACTTGGTTAACGAGGTTCCTTGGGTCAAATAAATTCACAATCTCCTTCATGCTTCTCCAGAGACGGAGAGCAGGGACTATGTGGTACCTTTTTCCGACTACAGCTGGCAATCTCAGCAAAAAATGCATATACAGTTATCCGCATGAAAACTAAACTCTTATCAAGAGAGTTCATGGTCAGGCAAGTTAAATTGGTGTAGTTATTAGACCTTAGGCACACTTTCAACCTTGCATTAATTCACTTGAAACGCAATATATCTATATATATATATTATTTTTTTTAAATCCCAAGGCCAGGAAGTTAGCTGGCTTGCTTGTTCCTTTTTATTTACCAGTGACGTTTAGATCACATTACTGTCTCAGGCCTAAAACACAAAATAAACGAACAAAATATTATGCATGTTTGAGAGAGAACAATGCCTATTAAAGGAGGTCTGACCTTTACCACTGTTATCTTAGGATGGCTTAGTTTACACACTTTATTTAATAATGACCGTTAACAAAGTTTCTGTTTTACGTGAGTTTTGCAATTTGCTTTAATACTCCGTTTAATATTGATTTAAGACAGTTTTATATGAATATTAGATTTATAAAAAAGCGCCGTTTACTTAATAAATGTAGGCAATTGATACATTCGTTAAATAATGTAAATATTTTCAAATCTTTACAGTCCCATTCACTGTGGATTTAAGCCTCATTTCTAAGATTTATTTAACTCTTTGTCTCCTATTTACAGCCAATACTACCTATTTAAGTTCTAGTTGTACCTATAGCATTGTGCACTCTGAATATTTCATAATACTGTGTTTAGGGGGTTTTGGTCGAAACGTCGCCAGTCAATCAAAATGATGATGACATGCCCTTTTTCTTCCCCTTGTGAATTTTTCTAAACTTTAAATTTAGGCCCTTTCTATATATATATATATATGTTAACATATACATTAGTCATATGGTGCCTAACCTTCGATCTATTTCACCCTATATCAAACAAAAAATATATATTGGTCTTGCGACCACCATACCAGTATTAAGTAAGATGTTTTCTAATTTGAATCGAATTTGACTGCAAATTCGTCATATCTTTGGTGACGATCATCTTTTGAGAGCTACTGGAAAGCACTCTTGTTTGTAGGGCCTAAGATTTAGATTAAATATCAAGATTTATTTGGTGAATCCGCAGCCATATTTTACTGATTATTGATCGCTACTCTCACTAATTCAATTAATTACTATGTAAAAATATTCTCTGACATCCGGATTTTCTTTTAATATTTTTCTTCTTAATCGTTCTTAGTTGTTACCATTTTATAATATGAATATGACTTGACGTTACTCTCTACTTTTACCTCCGTATATGAAGCTGTTAAATAATTTAGCTCTTTGGTACAAAGCCACAAACCAGGATCCGTGGTCTAACATTTAATCTACCCTCAATATATGAGGTTAGCGGATGCCTAATATTTTTCACTTTGAGGACACTTCTTTCTTGTTTGATTGCTGATTAAATTGATTCAACGCCAGGCCAATAAAACTTATTAATTTGTAATGTTTAAAAATTGCCTCTTTAATATATTCTCTATTTTATCCATCTATGGGTTACATCTTAGCCAAAATAATGCACTGGTTTCTAAAACGGCGAAGTTAAGCAAATCGGATGTAGTTAAATCCCCATTTAGTATTAAAAAACATATTCAATGAATTCAGGTCGGGGGTATATTCCTCTATCATTTATTATCATCCTCTCAGCTCAAAATGTTAATCTGATATAAGTGTTTACGATCAGACACCTATTTAGTGATCGCCCTGTATCAGCCAACCATTTTGAAACCCACTAATATGATAAAAAACGTTTACAAACGGCAAAATAAATACGCTCTTAGGTAAAAAAACCATAGCATGCCGAGAAGGAAGCGGCATTTCAAATATATAGAGAAATGGACAATAATCCAATTGAAATCCTAGAAAAGTATACTTATCTAGAACAAATATAAAAAATGTCACCTGAAATTGATTAAGAAATCCAATGTTGAATTGCTCTTGTTAACAATCATTTATTTAAAATTTCCAGCCGTCTAAAAAGGAAAGTATATAAACATTGCACGGTCCAAATCTATATGGTATTAAACTAGAACTTGAAACCTGACCATCAAAGGATGGATAAAGGTGACGAAAGCCCGGATAGCCATGAAATACGTTAATAAAGGAAAAAATTATCTTGCAGACAACAACTTCAAGGTATATAGTAAAGAACATAAAATGCAACTGAGCAGGCATGTTAAAGCGTTAGAGAAAATAAATGTAGCGGAAATAGGAAAAATAATAAAGAAAATAAAATTACCGAACATAAAAGACATTGGCAAAAGATTGCCACCCAGTCATAGGGATGAAAGGGGTTTTATCTCAGCAGTGTAAATAAACTACCACAAATGATAATGAGGATGGTCAAAATTCAAATAGTTCTTACGATAAACCGAGCTCGGGACAATATTGCTGAAGGCGAAGTACCTCATTTTCTCAATCTTGTAATCTGTTAAAGGATAAAATGTTATAGGTGCGGGTTAAGCTCTCTGATTTTGCTCCAAACACTGCTGCAAAAGTATAAATAACAATGTACATAAATTCCCGAGCTAATTCAAAATCTGGTTGGTTGCTGAATGAATAATGATATTATTCCTCAAGTACTTAGAAATCTGGTTTCTTTCTGGCTAAAATGCTAATACACTTGGTTTCTTCGTTTTACTAATAATTACAAACGTTATCACTCCGTTGGTCAAATAGATATCTGGTATCTTCGTTCTCAGGTTCACCCTAAATGTCATAATAATACGTTATGGATAATTACAATGAAATAGAGTTGATCTTCTCCTGTAACGAACAGACGAGAAAAGATAAAGGAAGTCACATTATTACCAAAGCCCAAGGCAATCTTATATTAAGGTGTTCTTTTACAGAATGGAGCCGTTAAATCGTTAATAAATTTTATTTAGCGACCTATTAAAGTGGAAAAACTGAGGCTGCTTGGATAGAGTTTACTTTGAAATAATGCTTAAGAGTGCCATAAAGTAAACTATAGGAACTTCTCTGAAGAAAAAGCTTTACTAATATTGAAGTGAAATATTTTGAAAGAAGGAAATATCAAAATGTTTAGGGGACTTAATCATGTTTTGAAGGTAAGTGATTTAGGATTAGCTATCCAGAAAATTGAATAGTTTCGGTGTCTTGATTTTTCAGATTTTTCAGCATTCATGTTTGAAGGTTTCTCAGAACAATCGTTCAATTTTCAAAAATAGTTTTTCATAATAATTGTCTGATAAAAGTATTCCTAATCCTTCCCTAAAATATTTTATAACCACATTTCTAACTACCTTTCCTAGAATATATTTGACTAACCAAATTTATTTACTCTTTAATAAGCCATTTTGAAAACATTTTGCTTTTACCATAATATTGTTTAATCCATATTTCAGCTACAACAATAACTATTGATTGTCTAATATGTTGGCTCTTTGCTTTATATTCTATTTAAAGAGACAAATGTAAATATAGCCCCCTTGGTTCGTGTTCGAAGGGACTATGCGCTTTGATACCTATCTGGCCGAATATTTACTAATCATTTGTTTATTCAGCAGAATAGGATGAATAGAACCACAAGAAATGGCCACTTCATTGACGGCTAGATGAGATGCCATTCGATCATTCCTTTTCTTCCCTACCTCAGTGAAGCAGAGTCTCTTACTCTTTTCTTTTCTTTTCTTCTCTAACTCAATGAATAAAGTCCTTTATTCTTTTCTTTTATTTTCTTCCCTAACTCAGTGAAATAGAGTCGTTTACTCTTTTCTTTTCTTCCCTGACTCAGTGAAGTAGAGTCCTTTACTCTTTTCTTTTCTTCCATAACTCAGTGAAGTAGAGTCTTTTACTCTTTTCTTTATTTTTATTATGCAATTTTTCAGCTATGATATTTTTTTACTTTTAAACACTAAATTTTGTGTCCTCGGTTCTCTAAGCTTTGGGAAAAGAAGCATTAATATTTTGTCGTTTCAACTTTAACAACATTATAAACTTAGACATGATTTTTCAAGATATCGCATATTCTTTAAATAATAATTAAAACGTTATACTAATATTTTTGCTTTTTTTTCGGGAAAAATATTCACTTATGCTGCTCTCTTTTAAATATATAGCAATATAGGGTAATATGTATGTAGTAATACATGCCATGAACTACCCGGCATCATTATTTTATGTATTTAGTATATAAGAGCCTTCTATGACAAAGTTAGCCCTGAGCAAACGGACACGGTCAAATTAATCACTGCTTATAAATTTTGCGCAGTTTTAAAATTTTCCCTTATAGTCGGAACGGTAACTACAATACTTTATTTAGTTCAACTCAGGAGGAGCGTTCCATTTTTGAACTTCGATGCATTATATAAAAAAATAAAGAAAAGAAAAAGAGCTTAATGTATTGCTATTTAATGAAGAACAACATGTATTGTCAAATAAAATGAATTAAACCATAACATCAAACAACTTCTCAGCCAAGCTTTATAATGGTTAAACAAACGAAATACTACAATAAACAACACAAGACTTTTATAAATTTTTTTCAGATACATAAGCTTCAAACCAAAGGGCTTACCCCTCCCCCTCAAAAAAATAATTTGAAAGTATTTTATTTGTCGAACTACGGGCCTGCATATTCAAATACTATATCAATCAATGAAAAAGAATTATTTTACGTAAATAAAGTTATATTTACCATAACAACTGGGTCAGATATGAATCCTTGTTTGGTACCTTAAAGAATTAAATGAGGTCATTGTTAGACTTATGACAAAAATATTTAATAACTCACTTGAGGCCAGAGTCGTACCAGACTAATTAAAATTTGCTAACATAAATTTAAAGGAGAATTGCTATGCCATCCTTCATTATTAAACTAATTAAATCAATCGCCAAAGAGAAAAAAGATGAGCGTCTTGAAATTCATGGATTATTTCGAGAAAAAACCCCTTTCCCAAAAAATAGTAAAATAGTGAAAAAAGTGACACACTTTATTACTATTTAACCCAAGTTTTGTTCCTGGACAGTAATTATTATTTTCCAACCTTTTTTTGCACAACAAGAGAAAATAGCCACTTTTTTATTTAAACTTTGCTCTTGTCGCTTTTATGAAGGAATATTTAATAAAATAATTTTAATGTAACTTCCAAAATAAAAATATATCAGAAAAAATAAAAAGTTAGAAATAAACAGTTTTCTTGAACAAAACACAGTTAAATTTATAATTTTAATGTAACTTCCAAAGAAAAATGTATAAAAGAAATAAAAACGTTAGAAATGAACAGTTTTCTTGATTTGTGTTTGTAATATAAATCACTTTCCCATATAAGCCCACAAATAAGGTTTCCCATTGTGTTGCATTACATATTTCATGATATCTATATTCAAAGTTCAGTATAGCTTGATAAAATCACTCCCTTTGCCCCCCTGATTATGCTCCCATATTCTCCTTGAACTTGTCAAGGTGGGCATCAAGTGTTTGCACTTTCACCGACATCCTGCAGTCCATTAACTATAGATTTATATAAAATTCTTAACTAGTTCCACATGATTTTTAGCCTTGTTGTTGCTAAAAAATAACTGACACACCGAAACAAAACTCTTCCAGCTTTCTTTTTCTTCTTTTCAGCTTTTCAGGAAAATTTGAAAACTATAATTGTCCTGATTTATATTAAAAAAAAGACATCGGCTTTCACCTTTGCCTCGGAAAGTTTGGGTAAGAAATTTTAAAGGTATTTGAGTGCTGAAAACGCTTTGATAGGAGGTCTACCAAACTTATCATGATACCTAGTTTTAAATACAATAGATGGAACAACATTTTTTTAAGGTTCATCAATTGCCTATGCTTAACATTATACACGCTTTTTGGCCATCGTTTCTTGTTATGATGTGCTGTGGTATGTCTATTGTCTCAAAAACAGAGATGACATGGAAACATGGTAAAACTTCTCTGAAACCCATCAAAAATACTACCATTTTGAAGTCTCCGTTCACTTCCTAGCCATACTCCTTATAATTCAAAGCTTATAGCAGGCGCTCAACACGGTTATAGTTCTCCTTGAGATATACTTAATGAGCTAAGAGAAAGTATGTATGCGTATTTCAATTATGCAGGAGTATAGTTTGAATGATTCTTGTGGCGCTGTCAATGCATAGCCTCCACCCATCCGGATTACATGTAATTCTAATTACATTATACAGAACCGATACGTACTCGTAATTGCAGAAGCATAACCAGGACGTATAAGTAAAGAATCATGTGATATGTTTATGAAGTTTCCTTTGGTATGGCACTTTTACATTTGCATCTAAAATATCCCACTGTTTGAGCCTATATATTAAAAGCTCAGCATTTGATTTTGACAAACTAAAATCACTGATAAGGTCATTGTGGTCTCATTGGTGTGGATAGTATGGATTCCTTTCAAGAGTCATATCTCTGACATTGTAGTCCACATCTTGTCTCATCTTATCAGGCCTGAATTGTTTCTTTCCTCCGAGAGTGGCATATATCTTTCTGGAGGGGTATATACAGGAAGCTCAGTACTGTGTGGCACAGTTGCAATAGAGGATGGAAGAACGGGATAGGAAATAGCATATTTTCTAAATGGGAAAATTGAGAAATTGAGTGCATTACACACAAAAACAAAGTTTTGGGATCACAATAGATTTTTTCATATTTTTTAACTACACACTACTGGGAGATAACACGATTAACACAGGAACAAGAAAAATTCAAATGTTGTTATATAGTTTTGAGCTATATGTATAAGTTCACGTATGATAATAATCAATGCATTTAAACTACAATTAAGGATTGTAAAAATAACACTGATACGTAAAAAGATAATATTTACAAGGTAACTTCAAAATTGGAATTGCTTGCATGATAATGTGGTATATAGTAATACTATCAACATGTTTATAAATCCATTAGGTTAATATTTACGACAGTATGGTGAGCGCTCGGTTTTCGCTGCCCCTTTTCTCGCCCCCCCTTCCTAAAAAAAATGATTTAAATTAGAAACTTCCTCCATTCCTACTAATATGCTACTTCAGAATTTTCCATTATTTGTATTGAAATGTGATGGTTCTAAAGTCAGCTGGGTGGAAAAAATTTTTATAGTAACCCAACATACTCTCTTTTAGAATTAAGTTTTTTTTTATAATCACTGTAACCTTACTTCCCGAATTTACAAGATGCTTACATTTTAGTAGTTAAAAACTGATCATAAAATGTTGTTTCTATACAGCAGGAGTTTTCTCTTTCGAGAAAATAGAATTTCTTAATAAAATCCTAAGAGTTATGCGATAATCTTTCGTCGTAATGCATTCATAGATAAAAATGAAAGTTTTACTCATACTTACACGAAGAGAGGTGGCTATCAGTACTTTTTCTTCTTCCTTCATTGTCTCTGGTTTTTGGTGTTCTTCCCTTCTTCTATATATTTCCATTTACTCAACCATTTTATCTTGTAACGGAAGTTTCTCTTTTCTCTCTTCTTCCTTTATGACTCTTCCAAGGAAAAGCATGATAACCCATCTTGCAGCGGAGTTCTTATTACAGTTTCTTGCTATGAAGTTTTATACTTAAATTATGGTTGTTTACGTCTTTTATTTTAGCCATTCAATGCATAATGGCGGATACCTCATTAATGGGTTAAATTCTCGATCTAGGCGTGGAAGTGAGAGAATTACTTTCTTTCGAATAAGTGAAGAGTAAAGAAGAAAATCACCGCACAAATTAATACAAATATTAAGAGTGGCTAAGGGGCCCATTTATACAATCAATGAATAATGGATCCATAGAAAGACAACTTTCATTAAATAAAATCAGAATTTACACGCAAATGGAAGATCGTGAACTTCTGAATCGATACTGATGTGTTTCATTACGCAGTTCTTGGGCGTCGGCCAGAAATATTAGGTGCGAGAGATAAAGAAACAGACAGAGAGGCGGCGCTTTATTTCTTAACTTTATAAATTTATGTGTTAACATATTTTATCTTAGACATAAACATAAGTGAAAAGGATGTATTTATTCCTAATCTACTGGTTGGTAATAAACGAAAACTTAAAGTATCATATTAATGAGGAACAACCAAGTAATTTTATTTTCCCTTATTAATAGAGGATATAATTTAATCATAGATAATAATGAAGATAATGTAATAATTTACGATGCATTAAGCAATAAAAATTCATATACATTGTTATTTAAATAACTTCATGATAGTAAAATGTTTCTTTATAATTTAAGAAAAATTTAAATTCAAGTAGTGCACATGGAGAAAATTTACATAATGAGAATCCAGCGCTATAAGGGTATATGTAAGTAAATTATTCAAATTTATGACAATTTAATTGGCAAAATAAATTATAGAAGTTTGAAATAATAAACGATAAAAAAGAATGTAACATAGTTCAAGAGTAAAGATAAGAAGAAAAAAAGCAAGTGATTATGAAAAAAGGATAATTACAATGAGTGGCCGGTCGTTTGCCCGAATGCTAGGTTTAGAGAAGCTGCTAAAATGGGAACAAGGAAAAGGCGAAGAAACCTCAAGATGTTCCTAAGGAGGAACATCGTGACTTCATCACTTAATTTTATGGCCTAAACTTTTGAGTCCTCTATCCTTTTTCATATAAGAAAATCAATATAAGTAATCAAAAGTTGTCTTTGCCTTATCGTTGGAATCCTTCTGTGTCCAAAGACAATGGAGATTATGTCATGGCGCAGGCCTGGGCGAAGTGTATGGAGATCCTGGATTATCTAGTCGTCAAGATAACCCTGTTGGCTTCGCCGCTGTTATCAAAAGAAATACAGAGCAGTACGAATGGCTCTAGGCTAGCTGCAGGAGCTGCTGGAATCAGTGAGCACAGTGCACTGTTCCGCCTTTGGAACTCCACTCTTGATTTGGAAGGTTTACTCACCTGCATTTGGTCATTGGATCAGACGAGGATCTCCTCCGCCCGGCTGCTAGAGTCAGATCGTCCGCTTAGCTTGGTGGTGGAGTGTGAACAGCATTCCCTCACGTGGTTTAGCCCGCCGGCTGAGGCGGTTTACCCGGTTCAATATTTACAATGATGTCCCTTGTTCTTCAGAACTGCTTCAATTTGTTTGTGATGATAACGGGGCTTTTGTAAAACTTCTGGTACACTCGCTTTTTCATCTTATGAGAGGTATACGTGTAGAATAGAAAAATTCGGTCAAAGAAAATTAAAGTTCTACTTTTCCAAACGTTTCATTAAAACATCTTTTCCAATGTGTGTCGAGAGGGAAGTGAAAATAATCGACATTTCTGCTCTCTTATGCGCTGCCCCAAAAAGTCCGAATACGCCAAGCGGATAAACGTTAGCCGCATGACAGTCTACAGAATCCCACAGAGACTCGCAAACGGGAAAACCTCAAAAATCTACCTCGTTCAGGGAGACGTCAAATTGTCAAAAAGAAGGCTGACAGAAAGGCCTTGGAAAGTTATCCAAAGCTCAAAATGACTCCGCTCGCAAAGAAAAAGAAGAACATGTTGGTGGCCACGATGTCCAGAGCTGTCAAAGAGAGGATGGCAATAGCTTGAGGTACGTGAAAAGGCCTCTGTTCATAGAGAGTATGCAAGAACAACGTCGGGAGCGCTGTTGTCGCAATCTCAGCGACTTGAACAGTCTTCGCAATTGAATTCTCACTTTTCTGATGTAAAAAGATCACTGTCAATCTCCTCATCATCAATTAGAACGGAGGCGTCGTAAGCTTCGGACAAGACCTCTTCAAGATCTGATAAAAGTCCACGACCAAGCAACTTGCCCTCTTGATTTTACTCAGCGTCGTGGCTTCGAATGGATATAAGATGCCACAGGTGTTGTTCTCGGCCAGTTACAAGCTCACCTCGGTCAATTACAGGGCCTCTTGTCCACGAAAGTGCTGTTATGGAGAGAAATTTACAAAGAAGGTGGACTAATTTCTATTAACGGGACAGTGCCCAGGCCCACATGTCCAAGGCCTTGCAAGAGTAGTTGGGGTCGTGCATGAACTTCTGGTGGAAGGAACTTCGGCCCCCTCAGTCGCCCGACCTTAATCCTCCTCGACAATGTCGTTTGCACGGTGTTGAGGGCAAGGCCTGAAAGGTGCACGACAGCAATGTAAACGAGATGAACTCCTGCATCAACTGCATGTGGGCCAGAATGAGGAAGTACTTCGTACGCAACATAGAAGCGACTTTCAGGTATAGCCTCGAGGGCCTGTACGCCGCCGATGGCGTCCACATTGATTATTACTACAACTTAAACACATATTTATATGTTATAACAATAAAAACATGTCTAACTGCATCAAAACTATCATTTTATCTTCTGTTAAGAGGGTCGTAATGAGTGTAACATGACTATTGCAATACCTGGTATCTTTCGTGATTCATATGGCTCAATTTTTGTTCAAGAAGCACCCGTTCCTAATCACAATTGGATGTCTTCTGTTTATTAACCTCAAAATTTATTATCGCCCCCAAATCCTCTATTGTATTCAAATATGGTAAATTCCTAGGAAAAGATCACAAAAGTTCGATGTTATTTTCAGCAAAGAACTTTGTTATGGAATTTAATATGTGACAAGGTGAGTCATCATTTCGAAAAATACATAACATCCCCAAATTCTCCCTAAACTGCTTGGGAAAGGAGCTGAGGAAGCAGGTTTTTTGACCATTTGAAGTGTATGGCAGTGATCTTAGGCAAAATCATGATACTTTACCCTTTGCTCGACAAAGCACTCATGAATGATCTCCTCTATTCTCTTTCTAATGAAAAATCATTCAGAAGCTCCAAACTACGTGAAAGTAGATCCATCAGCAAAACTCACTTTACCCCAGTCTTCAACACTCCATTGATATATTTCCTACAGAAATAGAGCCTATCTGTAAGATTCTTCTTAGTGAGATGAGGCTTCTTCGCAACCTCTCACGACTTTAGACATTCGAAAAGTCTCCGTCTCACTATGCTCGCTGAAGCTTTTGCACTTACCTCTTTCCAATCGTGAGTAATATTTGCACTTGAGGTAACCGGATCAGTGAGCTTGAACTTTAAATATCAGCCCTCGGAAGGAGCTCTTTTCACATACACGAGAAGGTGAGACTTAAAATAAGCGTTCTCTCAGATAGCCAAAAAACTATCTTCGATTATCCTTTTTAAGTGTCACCCGAGCTTATCTAAGAGAATGGAAAATTTGTTTCTATTCCATTTTTGCTACGCTTTATAAATTAAGAAAAAATATTGCAGCAACGTTATTAATTATGCGGTTAAAATGCTATTTATGCCAAACACAGTCTTCATCAAAGCCCTCGGATGGAGCTCTTCAACACATACACGAGAAGGTAACACTTAAAATAAACGTTCTCTTATATAGCCCGAAAACTATCTGAGTGAACGCTTATTTTAAGTTATACTTTCTCGTGTATGTCAAAGAGCTCCTTCAAACGATTTTGATCAAGACTGTTTTGCCAAAAATAGCCTTTTATTTCTTACTTCAATAAAAAATGCGTGCATAAACACCATACCTTTTAGCAGATATTTTCTTTACATCCATTTTTCTTACATCCTCATACCAATTGGGAGTAATCTCCGTCGTATCTTCGTTCATCCCTCTTTTATAGAATACCAGCTATTAAAAGTCTTGTTATATTCGTTAAGATGTTCATACGAAGGGCAGGATATTTTTGAGGCAGTTAGACACGTTGTTTTTTTTTGGGGGGGAGGGTTAAAATAGAAAAATGTAGTTAAATTGTATTATTAATTAATGAGGTTGCTCTGGGTGGCGATCACGCCCTCTAGGTGAGACATGAAATCCGCCAACAGGTTGCAGACGAAATCTTTTCTCACGCTATCCCAGACGCGTTGACGGAACGAATCCACCTTCATCAACTTGAAATGAATAGGTCCAAGAACGAGACACTGTCCATCAGCTCGATCTCCGAAGCTTCCCCTACCACGTCTGTTAAGCTTTCGGTTTTCAAGGAGGTAAGGATTTTGGAGCCTTCTTACTCTACTTCCAGAAAATCTTCGAAATCAACCATTAGAACATCGAAGCAGATGAAGTGGCTCAATTGTTTCCCTTGCTAAATTACCAACTCCGAGATATATTCATATATCTCTCCTCGGAGGCACCAATTGATTATTCGACATTAAATTCGGAATTATTGGCGGGATATAACATGAACCAAGACTTTTACCCATCCAAATTCAGACATGTCCGCATTAAGCCAGGCCAAACATACCGTCTGTTTGGATACACCCTCCAGTGTGACCTCAACTTTTAGCGCGATGCTTCTTAAAACCTACATGAGTAGGATTCCCTCGTTGACCTCTTCCTGAGAAATCTTTTGTACAAGCACGGAGGTGCCTCACATTCAAGGAGTGCAAAGAAGAGGCCGAGATTTATTCAGCAAGCCACAACCTTGTATGTAAGCCCCTGGTTATCGATACTATGTTGACCCAGGCTAGTGGTAACTATTTTTGTCTGTCTTATTGTATTATTACTATTATTATTTTTTTGGTTAACTTGATGTTTTTCGATAATAGGAATATCGAGCATTTCTCGAGTTCTCTTTATTTTACTTATATTTGTGTAAAGTAGCCGGTATCATCACTTTTGTATTTGTGTCCTTATTGGAAATTTAGCCGTGTAATAACCCTATATTAGTCTGGTATCATTTACTTTGGAAGATCCATCTTGGGAGGGAAGGAGTTATCAGAGAGAGAAAGTTACCACATCCTTGAACCTAACGTCAACCCGTGGTGCCTGAGAAGATGCATCTGCATGCCCAGACAGCCCAACAGAAGCACCGACAATTTCACGCAGTCGTGTGATCCGTGTTGGGTTCCCCCGCCACATCACCTGAACGGTGCCAGTCCTAGGGCGTCGAGGACTTTCGCGCGAGCCCCTGATGCTCGCCGAGAATACCCCCCTCCTTCCCTGGCGCGCCAAGTCTAATGAGATCCCCTGCCCTTTTGGGAGATTATGGCGACCTGCTTCGGCTGAGGCAGTATAAATACTTCGGGAAAAGCTATTAACAATCAGTACCATACAGCCTCCTCTTGGTTAGCAGCCAAGAAGTCATGTACGCTCCTTTGCGCCTACCAACGGCTTCCAGCTACGATAGACACGAACAGACATCTATCACTCAAGTATCGACTTCGTTCTCGTCTGGAGTACTCCCTCGTTCATTTCTAAATTTTGTCTTTTCGGTAAAGGATTGCCTTCATTGTGCCGCCCTCTGCTCTCGTTGATTCTAGTCTTCTTTTAATGTCCCTTTCTTTTACCTCTGAAAAACTCCTGTTTCTTGTCTCATTGCTCATTCGCGTCTAATTTCTCTTTCTTGTACTATATTGTTATATAGTCTGCAATGCAAGGTTTCTGCACCTTTCTTTCTGCCTTCAAAATTGTTTGGAAAGGCAGTAAATAAATATGGTTAAAGCCCTGTGGTGGTTGTTATCACCAACAGAACTTGCATTGCTCCTTCTTTGTATGTGACATGGGGGATAAGCCTTAAAATTGTGAGCAGGTAAGAAGATGTGGTATAAAATTCCTTGGAGGTTCCTAGCTTAGAGGGATACTGGGTTTGATGGGGTAACGCTTTGGGCGAAGTAGAGTCACTGTGCCTGGTAGCTTAGCGGTAGAGCATCTGACTGGCAATTGGCAGACTCGGGTTCGAGTCCCGGCCAGGAATTTCAATCTTTTTTCCCCTGGCGTTATCTCTGTCTTCCTGGTAAATGATTGCCTTCATTGTGCCGCCCTCTGATTTCTTTGATTCTAGTCTTCTTCTAATGTCCCTTTTTCTTACCTCTAAAAAATTGTTTGGAAAGGCAGAAAATAAATATGGCGAAAGTCCTGTGGTGGTTGTTATCACCCGCAGAACTTGCATTGCTCCTTCTTCATATATATATATATATATATATATATATATATATATATATATATATGGAGAGAGAGAATAAGACAAACTAGGAGTGGTACGAAGTTCTTTACTAATGACGTTACGCTCCTCAGGACCATCCTGGCAATGACAAGAAATGAAAGTGAAAAGCAACTTAAAAGATAGGAAAATGTGTGGGGAATAGTAGGAGAGTGTATAGTTTGAAAAAGTGTTGTTTTAATTAAAGAGTTTATGTTCGATAACGTCTGGCAATATCTTCACTTGGGCTTCTTCTTGTCCTTCATGTATCTATTGAACAGAATAAAAGCATTCAAGGCTTTTTTTTCGGGTTTGCTTGAATTGTATTTATAGAGCTTACCCAGTTTTAGCGTTAGCGTCTTCATACATGTATTTTCACATGGTCTCTCAGTTTCTTTTTACATTTATTCTTTTATTTATATTTTATATATATTTTTATATATATATATTTATATATATATATATATACATATATATATATATATATATATATATATATATATATATAGATATATATATATATATATATATATATATATATATATATATATATATATGTATATATATATATATATATATATATATATATATATCCTCCATAACCCTATATTTTAAGAACGAGATTGTTTGAAGGTGTTTGAATAAGATTTTTTCTTTTAGTTCTGTAGTCACCTAAGGAAAAAAAAGGAAGAAAAAGAAGAAAAAAAGGAAAAAGAAAGAAGAAGAAGGAGAAGAAGAAGAAAAGGGTGTTCAGGGTGTTAAAATAAATATCTATAAAGGGGATTAAAAATACAGTTAAGATTAGCAAATAAGGCCGTAGTTACACCCCGCAGGGGTGCCTGTGTAACCAACATGCTCCTGCGTGCGCAGTCGGCTACTGCCAAATCCTCGTCGGTAGTCTCTATTTCGGCGATAAAGTTGGGCGGTCTTATGCCTTGAAGTACTCTTTCCGGTATGTATGCATACATCTTCCTCCATATAGCTTTTCCATTGTTGTCTAGGGTCACGTTTAAGGATTCGATCTCAGCAAGATTATGTAATCTGCTTGAGGCGATGTGGCCCAGGAAAGTCACATTAAAGATGAACCGTAGTACCTGGTTCTGCACCTCTTGTGCCTTTGTTAATTGACCTTTGCTTGCCATCTTTAATGAAATGACGGGGTACAGCAAATTCGTCTCACCAATCTCATGTATAATTTTCTTTTGTCTGGGGGAAGAGCCCCTCAATCTGTAGTGTTATCGTAGATTTCTCTTGCCCTGCACAACTTTCAGCTTAAGACGCTCGCCATATCCTCTCGTTGTAATTTTAAGTCCAAGCCTCCGAGCTTTACGGGTATATGGGTAGAAATCATCCCGTACTAGTCTATCGGCTATTTTATTACGTCCAATGGGAAGGACTTTGAACTTTCCACATTACTACGTATCTTGTTACGATTTTCGTAGATATTAATGTTGTCTTTTATTTCGCCTGCCATCCTGTTTGCAATGACGGCTGGGTTAGGATAATTGCTGGTGATACCTTGTGATATGTGGTCAGCCAACTGAACATAGAAGTCATAATCCTGAGTAAGGGGGAGGCCACACGTGTATAAAGTGTATAGCGTTGGGCTCAGACGGCCCCCTTGAGGTAACCCGGCTTCCATGTAAAAGGGCTGTCCTTCGAAATCATTAATCCTCAAGATAGTCGCAGAAGAGTTTTGTGATATTTTCTTCCATTTCTAGATCATCTAACTTCATTTTCAGTCCTGGGGTCCATACTTTGTCGAAAGCCGATGTTACGTCTCCAACTACAATTCTATGGCTGTTTCCGTTCCAGGATTTTTTTGCGGAAGCCATGTTGCTGCTCGTTGTAACGGTCCCTTGCGTGCAGATAGTCCCTCAGCCTGTCGTGGTTTAGTTTTGCGAATAACTTGCTTATAAACTCTAGTATGAATATCGGCCTGTAGTACTTGACTTCCCTTATAGGCTTCCCTGGCTTTGGAATAAAAATCATCCTTGCTTTTTTAAGTAGGTCAGGAGAGTTCCCATCGTTCAGACAGTCATTGAAGATGTTCAGTATTGTCATATTGATGTTTGCTTGGGCTTTTATTAAATGCGCTCTAGTGATACCTTAAATTCCTGCGGCTTTCGGTTTGAAGCGTTTTAGGGCTGCATCACTCATCATAGGTAAAAGGTCTTCCATATTATTCCAGCTGCCGAGTGACGTCCACGTATTGGAAGGGGGTTAAGGCTGGCCTTCGCTCCTTAAAATTTGATGACTTTCTTCTCATATTCCATGTCAAAATCCTGGTTTTCCTCTTCTATAATATCGAATTTCTTTTTCCAGTGTTCGCTGAACTGATGTTCAATAGTCTGGTCATCGATGATCTTAATTTCGTCAGTTGTGATAGTAATGTTGATCTTGGGGGGAATAGTACTGCTTAACCTTCCGTGTCGATCCTATCAATTATTCCATCCCAGATTATCTTTCATTTCTTGCTGATTAGAAATTTAAGCTCCAAAAGAAGGCCCTGGAGTTCTCGATATCGATCTGCTAAGTTTCCGTATACATTTATTTCCAAAACTAGTTCATCTAATCTATTTTTCCTCTGAATAATATCCTCGTTCCACCATGGGATAGGGAGTCTTATATTCTACCCTACGGATGGTCACTAGGGTGAGGACTTTTTGACTTATTTTATCAAAAATTATTTCAGGTGGCACGAATGAATGAACTTTTGCCTATAAATTACAAAAATTAGTTTTATTCCATTGAAATATTGAAAAAGGTCACGCACAAACCACTTTGAAATGTAATATAGGCCATTTTAGCATTTTATATGTGTTAAAAATATGTATATTAAATATATAAGTCATCAAACAGACTTGTGCAATAATTTATGTAATATAGAATTTTATAGAATTTTAAAGAAAATCATCCCGTCTTCGCTTGGGCGATTTCTGTAGGGTTACAGAATTTTCTTCAGCCATTTCGTGTGCGGTATATAAGCGAGATGTTTAAAGAGGGTAGTTACTAGTTCAGTTTTAACGGCGTTGATATTATTATTGCTTTATTATAATTGTTGTGTATTCTCTAGCGTTTATTGTAAAGAGATCCTGGTATTATTTGGTAAGCTACATTTAACTCTTTCACTAATTATATAATATAATAGCATATAATATTTTATTAGTGTCTGCCTTCTCTCTTATTTTTTATAATTGTAATTTGCTTGTTTTTTACTAAAATATATAAAAGCTAAATAACAGTTTCTTTAATTTGTTACCTATTTAATATTTAGGTTTATTTTCTATTTCAGTTGCTGAGTACAAAACATGTCGTTGAAGAAGAGCTTTTTTAACACGGAGAAGAACAAGAAAACCTGGACAAATAACATCGTCCAGTTTCAAGCACCATCAAAAAGAGGCAACGTGGCAGTTTATAAAGCACCCTTAAGTGAACCGAGTAGCATGCCCCTAAAAATCCACGTCGTTGGACGCTTCAAATTTCTTCAATCCACCGCCAAAGAACGCAGGGAGAGGATCGGCCTAATTGTTGTGAAACTAAAAGCCCTATGGAGCAAAACATTGTACTTCCTGCATGTATCTGATCAAGCCATTTGTGCAAAACTAGAAAACCTTCTGAGAGACTATGAGTACTGCAGAAAGAAACCAAACTTTAATTCTTTGAATGAACAGTTTGACGTGACCAAGGTGAAAGGCAACTGGTTGTGCAAAGATGATGAGAACCTCTATAAGCAGCAAATTTTTACCAAAGGCCAGGTTGGCTATTCCACTGGTAAACCTGCTAGTGCCAAGACCATCCACCCGTCCAAGCAAAAGAAGGCAATGGAAGCGACTGTGTCCCCATTTTCCATCTCAGTACCACCTGATTGTTCCGAAACTAGCATGAACTCATCCAATAACAGCAAAGACAGTTCTTGGGAAGATGAGAATGCAGCATCAACGAGGAAAAGGAAGCATAACCCAACGGGTTTAGCAAGACTCCTCGCTACAAGCTCAAAGCTGTCGTCCCACAGAGAAGCAAAGGTATGTCGCCAGCTTTCTGGTAAGGGCATTAAAATCCCAACCCCATGTCAGTCAGTAATCCACAAGGCTATCTACACGAGAGCTGCTCAGGTGAAGAAGCACTTGGTGAGCACGCTTCATCTGGAAAAGGGAGCTTACACTATGACGGCAAACGCATTAAGGACTTTGAATATCAGGTCGTGGTCCTCAATAATGAAGCGAAATAAATAAAGTTGGCTGCGCTCAAATTGAAGGATGGGAAAGCTGTAACAATTGCAAAAGGGCTCCAGGGTGTGTTAGAGGAGTTCAACCTGTGAGGATCAATTTTTATTCTTGTCGCCGACACAACAACCGTGAATACCCGTAAAAAGACACGCGTTGTTGTTCGACTGCAGCAAATGTCCGAAGATAAAGGTCACCTCAAACCCAAGTTTATCAGTTGCCAGCACCATGGACGATGGACCCATGGGTCGACTAAATCACCAAACATAGAGTACTACTTTGTGCAGGATTTGATGAGTAATTATGATAAATTGAAAGCAGCCTTCAGCAACGGTAAAATTGAGATTACGGAAACAGGCGGCTGGAGAAATGACATGAAGTTTCTCTATAACCTCACGCGTGTCTTCCTTTACTTCTCTAAGATGAATGAGGTCCCCTTTGTAAAGTTTCAAAAGATCCCAAACATCAGCAATGCACGTTGGAACTCTCATGCCATTCTAGCCCTTCTTGCGTTCATTCGATGCCTGACACCCGGAGCAGGCTGCGTAAAATTTGTTCATTTATTTTTTACTCATGGGCTGACCATTCATTCAGCCCCTACTTGTTCCACGCTAAAGATTTTTATGAACTATCTACAGCTCTGAATGAATACGCAACAGGTCTCCAATGCCTGAAAACCCACTGAAAAACAGATGAATCTCCAATCAATACTGCCCGAAGCTACCAGTGCTGTGAGCCTGCGGTCAAAGATATGCAAGACTTGCACGAGTTCTGCCGCAACAAGGACAACCTATCACTGAGATTCATCTTGTCCAATGACATTATCGTAACTAATTTACTTCCTTGTGTGTTTAATGACCCAATATAATGTTAGAAAAAAAATATATATATATATATATATATATATATATATATATATATATATGTGTGACTCATAAGCTTGTGTTCAATCTTGTATATGCTGCCAGTGACTTCAAAAACTGGACAAAAAAGCTGACAAATAAAATTTTTAAAATCATTTTGTGCGTGAGCTTTTTTTATCAAATTACCTTGAAAGTAAGATTTTATATAATCTTTAATTAAAGCTCATCAAATTATGACACAGGGATATGAGGTTGTAAAAAAGTAATCACCCTAATGGCCACTCTGTCAGCCTCTTTTAGTTTAGCCATGATGTTTTCTAAATGTCTGTCGATGTCTTCAAGCGTAGATACATCCAACTGTTCCACTTGATAATCTTGTAAGATTCTTTTCTAGTCGTTCCAGTTTGCCTTGGGCAAGCATCTACGAGTTGAGATTCCAATTTTTATAGGGGATTTTGAAACCGTAGTGATGATACTAATATGGTCTGACGAAGTATAGGAGCCTAGAACCGTCGAATGGCTTAGAACAAAGTTAGCATTAGTGAGGTTAATGTCAGGTGTTGTGGAGAATCTTCTTGTTAGGTCCGTGAGGAACTTTGGGCTAACTCTTTGCACCACATTTCGTTCTTAAGTAAGGCGTAGGGAGGCTCCTGATCCATTGAATAATGTGGTATAAAAGCCTGCTACCCTACAGCGAGCATTAAGGTCGCCAATCATAATGCTAGAGCTATCCCTCCTGAACAAGCGGAGAAAATTGACAATAGGAAGACATGACTGCCTTGAGGGCTGGTACCTTACAGCTATAACATGGTCATCGATAGTCGTGCTGATCTTTATTGCAAGATATGATTCCTCCAGGTTTACGATCTCTCTGTACCTTATTCCTTTACGCACGGCTATTGCAACACTGTCGTACATCTCATTAGTATGGCTGATTGTAATGGTGTTGTAATCAAACATCTTAATAGGATTGTTATCTGCATTAAGGCCGTGCTAGTATTAGAACTACGTCTGGGTCTACTTCGCGAATTATGTTATTGTAGACAAACTTTTACCTTTCCAGCCATCTACATTGAGCGAAAATATCTTTAATCTGTTGATAAATCTCGTATTGTACGCCCTATTAATCTTTTTGGATGATTTGGACTTTCGCTGGTTCTTCTCGTGCAGGCGAACTGACTCTCCCAGATCTTTTCTTCTTAAACTCGTCATGGGAAAGATTGAAACAGGATTCAGGGCATATTTCGATGTTAGCATCCTTTATTGCCGATAGCACGTCTTCTTTGCTAGCTTCACAAACGTGTTCACGCTTAAATTTCCCTCTGGCCACTCCTTCAATTATATCTTTACTTTTGACAATCTCGGAAGTGGAGCTGATGGTGAGGCATATATCCGTATGTTTAGGTATGTTGATTTATGAATAAAAGTAGTTTGCTTGCTTTCTTTGGCGTTTTTTTTCATTGTTGGTTCGGTTTTTGAAATATATTTTCTTTCCGGACTAGCTGGGCTGTTTTCATCGTTTTGATTGTTTCGCGAGTATTGTGTTTGTTCAAATGGGGGTCCCTAGATCCTGATCTATTTCTTGATTCCGTGTTAGTTTGCTCCCTATCTGGGTTTGGTATATGTCACCTAAGGGGGTATTGTCGATAAACCAAATAGGTTTCATCACGTTTTGTGACAACATTCTATTCAATTGAATAGCGTAGCTTCCAGATTTGGCTATATTTACACAGTGAGAGTGAACTACGCACATAATTATATCCTGATTCATCGATAAAGCCAGTTGGAGTAGCGTTTTTTTCTTTCTCCTGACTCTTTGCCACCGGTGCGTAACTGTATTTTTCTTTTCTTCTCGTTTACCAAGTTTTTATTTATGGGGCAAGACATTGAGAGGGTGCGGTGGAAACCATCACAATTAAGGCATTTCTTGTTTCCTCCATTGGTGCACTCTTCTAGGTGTATCCGGTGCCGGCACATTTTGAGCACACTTTGCTCTGAAATTTACAATCCTTTGTCGCGTCCTGTTCTAAGGCAAACCTATACAGATACGAAGGTTTCCGTCACAATGTACGTAGCAGAGATCTTAGTGTAAAACATTATGAGACTTGCTTCAGACTCTTTATTAGCCATCTCAGATGTCTGGAAGGTAGCCTTAAATATGTGTGTTTACTCCCCTCCATCACGGTTATTAAATTTGTAAATTTCGTCAACCTTTGCCCAGCTTGGCTTTGCTTCTATCTCCTTCTTCATTTCCTCTGCACTATGTGATCCGTACCAGGGATCCAAACAACGGCAGGTTATCGATCTTTGGGCTGAGACGTGTGGTGGAATCTTCTGCGAGATTTCACGCCGAAAAGCTTATCAATATGATGGCTGTTGTTGCAAATTGATAGATAGCGATAATACTGACCCACCAATCAGCATACCGCAACTCCTATCGTGGAGGAAATTGTCGCGAAAATATTCTCCCTCGGGGGCTTTGCACAGTGCTCTTTAATCCAGTGCAGGATTCACTTCTCTCTCCTGGGGTCGTCCATGAAGCCCGATAGGGGAGCTCTCTTCCCTTGGAGCCCAAACAGCTCCTATCCGAATTGTGTCCATATTACTCTTTTCTCGGTTCACACTCTCTGCCCTACCTAAGATAAGTGTCTAAACTTAGACTCCCATCAATATATATATATATATATATATATATATATATATATATATATATATATATATATGAAAAGATGAATCCAAGCACTTTCGAACTATATTTGCAAGTTCATTTTCAATGAATAGCATGAAAATAGAGAAGACAACCTAATAAAGGGTACAAAGATACGTAGGGAATGCCCATCACATAGTACAGACCAATGGAAAAACACAAAAATAAGAAAGAAAAATACCATGAAAAAGAACAATAGGCAACTAATAACAGACATTTCATCCCTAAAACGATATGCATACAACAACGCCATGTATATGAAGAGAATATCGTTGGATTAAAAGAAAAATGTAAAGGATTAGCATTAGAGCGAAAACATTTATGGGTAAGAATTGATCCACAGGCACAACAAAGACGCGTAGTGGGGGAGGCAAGTTTTTTTATAAACTAGGTCGAGTGTAAATAAGCCAGGGGAAATGTTCATATTGGGTAAGATGCCAATTAAGGAATACTCGACAATATTTATTTTTGTAAATTCAGCGGAATGATAAAAGAATTTTGCAGAATTCCATTCATTAGGGTTGTTATTTTCAGATAAATGTAAAAATAAAGCGCTGTTTATTTCACCTTCATTAAATATTATACTTATGTTGATAAATCCTGGGAAATAAAGATTTATCAGTTTGCCCTAGTATATGCTCCACCTTTTTTCTTTGTATTATTTCTGGAGTAACATTTTATATAAAGTGGATTCATATCTAAAATTTACAGAGATATTAAGTTGATTAAAAATACGGGTGAAACAAAAAAATGTTTCAAATTATGGCAAAATAAGACAATTTTTGTGATTAAAAACCGGCGAGTTATCAGTTCTATAAAGGTTTATCGCAAAGTTTAATGAAGTATGCAAAAATTGACCTGGGTAAAAATTTCTTACCTATTTGAAAAATATTGAAGAATTCCTGATCAAAAAATTCCGGATTAACAAGGCTTAATGCACGCAAAAACATAGAAGTGAATACAAACCTTTTATTTTTAACAATATAATACGAATAAAAGTGAATATATGAACTGGAATTAGACGGTTTGCGATAAACAGAGTATTTAAAACCAGACGGTTTCTTATGTATCCAAAGGTCAAGAAAAGGAAGAGTCCCATTTTCATCAATTTCAAGTGTAAATTTAATTGAAGGGACTAAAGAATTAAGATTACATAGAAAATTTTTAATATCTTTTGAGGAGGGCACAGGCATATAATATCATCAATATAACGGTACCATACAATAGGAAAATCAAGGATTTGCGGCAAGTATAAAGTCTCAAAGAATTCCATATATAAATTAAAGTGTCGAGGTTTGGCCAAGTGTTCATGAATATGCGCACACAGGCTCGAAGTTAAGGCGACAACTGTTATTGTTTCTAAGAGTGCGATTTAAGTAGATAGTGGCAGCTGCGTGACCAAGAAATATAACAAACACAATGCCAAAAATAAATTTTTAATACACATGAACTAAAAGGGGACAACAATATATATGGGTATATAAAAGGTACATAAATGAGACGGACTTAAATTTCGAATACTAATTAGATAACCGTGATTAGGGAATGGTTATAATGGGAGATTGAGGGTAATGAGGGATTTACTTCCTTTGAGACTCGAGCGGGTGGGAGCTACTCTTCTCGAACTCGCGTTTGCAAGATGCGGGCCTCCTGTCTTCAGGAAGTCACCGAACGAACTTCGAATGGGGGGGGGGGGAGTTGAGTTCTCCACACTTGGCTTGAGCGAGATAATGGGCCTCTTTTTGTAAGAGGTCACCAGAAGAACTTCAGTGGACCGCTTCTCGAATCCTTGATCCGAAGGCGGATGAGAAAGGCTTACGTTGGCTACCGAGACTCTTCTCCCTGACTCGAAGACACGGGGGTGATGTCCAGCTCTTCCGTGGCTTGCGACCGTCACTCACACTTCTTGGAAACGAGCTCGTTAAATTTCACTCCTTTCGGGGAAGTCGCGTCTAACCGAATCTGCCCTTCAGCCTGGAGCTGGTGCATATATACCCGGAGTTATTCAAAACAGGGAGTGAGATTAATACCAGCTTACCTTCGTTATCGGGCGTAATGAACCGAGCGCCTCCTTACAAAGTGGTGTCAATGGCTGTGATCAGCAGCTAGACTGGCGACAGCGGCGGGGACATAAACGCTGTTCACCACGAGTCTACAAAGCAGTCTCGCGACCCGATGGGGGGATTGGGAAGTTAGGACGACCGGGAGGAAGCTTTGGTGTGAATTTCACGGACACCTGGTGGCGGGTCAAAAGAGGGTGAGGTCGGAAGGGGGGAGTAACGGCTCGCTTTCTCTCCAGAAATACTGTCTTACGAGGTGGGGAAATAATATAATTCAAAGGGGATTCTTACACATAGAGAGGGTGGGAGATAGACAACACCCCATCGGAAGACCAAATTTTTGAAGGTATAATTTATCATGGAATGAAAATTTACTATTTTAGCACAAAGAGAAATAAGACTTAGGAAAGTATTGACCGGTACAGAGAGATCTAAAGGAGATTTGGAAATCAAAGCAGGACGTAACTTAAGCATCGATGGTACTATCAAAACTCTTGTAGACAAACTCGGTACAGGTGCAAATGGAGAAAGCAGAGAAAAGAAAAATATCAACTTATATATTTATCAATTTTGAGTCAGAAATTGTTAACACTCTAAAAATTAAAGGGGAGAAAGTTAGCCACATTAAGAAAAATGGTAATATTTTTGCAGTGAGCACATCTGGTAAGTTACCCACTGTTCATACATCTGTTTTGTGATGGTTGATTTTCAGAAAGTTGTTAGAGAGCCATTGATTGATGATGATAGAAAAGGCTAATAGATAAATAATATTCTTAGCAAACGATTGCGGAAACAGTGATAAAAAGGCTCGTGTATCATCAACATAGAAATAACATTATCAACCAAACCAATGCAAAAAATAGAGAAGCATACAATAACGACCCCTTTTGGAAGTCCTAGACGCAATTAGGTTGGCCGAAATATTTATAAATTATCATTTCCAACATAATCAAAGTGTAGAGGTGAAATTAGGATCTTAACTAGTGAAGAGCAATTACAGAGGCACACAGAATTTCAGGGAGACTGGGAAGAAGAACATTGTGATTGACAGTGTCAAATGCTACCGATATCTTATAAAGTTACATAATGGAAGGCCAACATCAGGTACACAAATGATGTGGTCAGGTGGATGAAGGAGAACTGGTTTGCTGTTGTATCTTGCCTTAAAATCATACTGGAAAATTTCATCCGCATTGAAGGAGGGCAGGTAATCTTATTATAAGCCTGAAAGGACCTTTTAATAATTTTTATATGAAGGGGAGTTAATATATTAGCTATACTCCAGGGGAGTTTGATTTTAGATAAGGTTTCATAAGTTTTGTGGCCAACAACATTATAATTTAATTCAGCTTGTGCTTCATTACTAAGATTAAAATTTAAAATCTAAAAAAAGTACCCTTGCTTAAACTTTAGTAAATTTTCTGAACTTCACCAATTGTAATTCATTTTCTTTTAAATCATACTAAAGCATTGGATAATCATTTTTTTTTTAAACTTAACCATTTTGTATTTTTAAGCTCTAAAGAAATTCATAGAAATAACTTTGATAAAAATTTAAAATATTCTTACATAAGTCATAACAATACTCAAAAAAATCACCTTCTTAAATTATAGAGTTAGTGATAAAATGCGCAGCTATAATAAAGAGTTTCAAAAATACAGTCAGGGGCTTTTTAGGTACAGGCCCGTTAGCCAATTAGGCGTTCAAGGCAATCACGATAGCCTTAAACTTCTGATTTACTGCCGGGGCTGTTTCTAAAAATACCCTATCATCTTAGAAAAAAATAAATGGTTCTAACATTTAAGTGTTTGAAAGGCGAATTGAGAAATTTAAAGATCACATCTCTCTCAAGCTCACAACAAGATAAAGCAAAGCGTTTTATCCCCTTTGCGGTGCAAAGATGAACAGACCCATGATACTCAAGAAGGCTAAGTTATATGCTAACTTTCTTGGAAATCTTCTGAAAATTTTATTTTCTCTCTTGTCAGCGATTATCTCTGGCAGATAAATAGCTTGAAGAAAACGATAAAGTTGAAGAGGAGCTGTCCGGACGATTAAAGCTGTTTTTCTTTTATGTTTCATTTCCTTTCCATAATGCTTCATCTTCTTTCGCTATAATAGTTAAAGGAAGTTGCAATAAAAGGGGGTTATGGCCCCCAACTCAATTTCAATGTTTATTAAACGATGTTTTGGTCCAATTTCAATGCCGTTAGTCGTTAACGAACAATGCTTTGTTACAGTTTTTCACAACATTTTTTCACTCAATTCTTCCTTTTTTATATATAATCTATCAATTATTAATCGTTTAATTGTTCACTCTTTTAGCATAAATATTTCGAAATTATCTTGGAACTACTCGTAGTTTTTTGTGGGTTTTGCTACAATTTCAATCCCGTCATCCGTCAATGAACAATAATGCTATTAATTCCTAAAGTTTTTGTTTAGATTTTTAGCATATTTTGGGGAGGTTTAATTATTTTTCTTTTCTTTTTTGCAATTTCTGTATTTTTTTATTCAGTTTCCTTACTATTTTAAAATAATTATTGGATCTTTTTGTTTCAACTGTTTTTTGGCGGGAATCCTAAACTTGCAAACAATCGTTAATTTCAAGCAGTTTGAATTATGGAAAGCGCATGTGAAGTTTGTCCGATCAATTGTTTATCCCTTGTCTCATTAATTAGTGACCGTGAGAAAGTGATTAAATTTTTAGGCAAGCATAATTTAATCCCATTAACAATCCCTTGTAAGCATTGTGCTAAACCCTAGAAATACAAAGTGATTTGACATTTAAATGCCAAAAATATACATGCGATGAAAACAGCGGTGAAAAAATAGGACATTTTTTTAATCGTTCTGCTCTCAACGGAACATTTTTTTCAAAGGCTCGGCTTCCTATAGAAACGATCCTTCACATCATTTATTGGTTTGTGGGAAACCAAAATACTCTGGAACGCATCTCAGAGGAGGTTGCTGTTTCCGAAAAAAACTTTGGTTGACTGTTTTATTTTTTTTAGGGAGGTAGCAATTGATTATTGTGAAAAAATGTGAAACAATTAGGCGGGTTTGGTAAAGTGGTGGAAACTTATCAGGTCAAGTTTGGCAAACGTAAACATATTAAGGGAAGAGTAATCGATGGTTTTCGGGTTTTCGGTGGGTTCGAAAGGGAAACCAAAAACGTTTTTATGGTCGCCGTTCTAGATCGAACAAAAGAAACACTTCTGAAGGTTATTAAAAAGTGGATTTTGCCGGAAATTCTCATTATTTCTGATTGCTGGCCCGCCTACTAAGGCTTGGAGTTAGAAAGTTACCAGCACAGAACACTCAACCATTTCAAGAATTTTGTGCACCCAGAGACCGGAGAAAGTACACAAAATATTGAACGTGTATGGCGGTATGCGAGAGCATTAATCCCAAAATACGGCCGCCAAACAACCGTTTTGACGGGTATGTCACAAGCGCCCTTTTTTAGCAAACGATTCCCTCTAGGAACAAAACGACAATTCGCGATAGATACCACGCATTTATCGGCGCTATTGCGAATCTATGCCCGCCAGAATAATGTAAGTAACATTCATTTTGTTTTGCTTTTTATTTTGCATTTTGGGGGTTTTAATTTTCCCTAAGTCAGAATTTCAAACAAAAATGGCGCCATCTGATTTCAAATATGACGTAAACAGCATATTATTACGCGCCTCAAAGGAAACAAAAACACACATGTGCTTCTGTCTGTTTTGAGACGGGAATAAAACAGAGGTCGCTTGGAGCAGCTCGTCTTCAACTTTACCAGAGAAACACATATTTTGTGAAACCAAATACAGAACTTTTAAATTGAGCAGAAATAAGTGACGTTCTTGTAAGAAATTATCTCTAGCTTTCTGTTGCAAGGACGATTCTATGCGACACTTTAATTGGTAATTGTTCAGAGTATGGCCGGATCTAATTTCTAGCTACTTTCAGCTATTTATCTAGCTATTATTTTAGCTGACTCAATTCATATGTGAGTCAATAAAACGATTTTTCATAAATGGGGGGCTTCGCACCCCAAACCCCCCCTTTAACTCTTGTTTAATACATTATTATAATGGTATATATGTACTTACCGTAAGACGATTTTCAGGAATGGGGGGTTTCGCCCCCATACCCCCCTTTAATTATTGTTTATTACAATATGATAATGATAAATATGTACTTACTTTAGTCCACTGGGTAAAGTTTAGCTGCGGTGATCCAGAACTTGTGGAATCGCTCTTTCACCTTAGGAAACTTGTTTATATAAAGAGCGTTGGCGAGATACTCGTTCATATGTTCCTTTCTTATTCCATAGTGAGACACCATGGCTCTCATATCCCTCCACACTTTTTCTGTTTTATGTGCTTGCACTAGTTTCTGGATCCACGGAATTCGGATGTCGTTGACGGTGAGATGAGTCTTTCATTCAGATGATAAATTTGAATAGGCTGCCGATTCGTGAGATACAGTCTTTGTGCCTAACAAATTCCCCTTTTTATCGTCACAAGGAGGGTTTGGTGATTCCAATTTTAGATGGGGACAATGAAATCTTTTTTCGTTCGATTTAAGTTCAAACCTTCCAAATAACCATTGGACTTCCACTAAAATGTGATACATTTATCGCTATCTGCTAGAACAGCTCCTAAATAGTAAACATCCAAGGAACAAACTACCCACGTAAGATCAATCTTGACTAATTGCGCGAATCAGCGTTGGTTGGAGTTTAAATATGTCAAGCGTAGCCGGAAAGGTACAGTCGCTTCGATATATCCGATTTTGAGAATGTGTGTTTCTTGAAGGGCACATTTATCGTAATAAAAACATTATTACTGAATCGTTTGTTTTGGAGAAAGAATACAAATGAGATAAATAAGCAACTACATTAAAACCAGAAAATCAAAGAAAAACTTACTTATTACTAGTATTAAAAGCACAAAAGAATACGAATGAGATAGGTAAACAATTACATATAAAAAATAAAAAATAGAACAAAAATCTACTTATTACCAGTATTAAAAGCACAAAATACTTATAAATAAACAACGCTTCTGATTGGTCAATGACGGAGCTGAATATAGATCTCTGATTCGTCAGTGGGATAAAAGAAAAGCACTACAAATATCCAAAATAATAGTTTGAATCACACAAGGTCATAGTCTGCACAATTTCACTTTCTTTCATTAATCCTCTCAGAAATATTTGTCATATCTAGTAGGAAACAATATGCTAAATACCTCATTTGAGATTCTTCTACTAACGAAATATATGGTTAAAAGTGAAAAAATAACCGAACCTTACAGAAACTAAACTAAGCATTTTAGTCGATTCCCTTATCAGCCTGTTTTCATCTATTTTCCATGTTTGGCGGCGAATATTTGAAGCTATTCTGCCACAAGTTCAATCCAATCATCCAAAGTTAGAGCGCAGAGGATGGTGAGTAAACCTACCGTCTCATTCTAGTCTCCTCTTACGGTGATGTGTTTTTTTTAACACCCCCTTCCTCTTTAAGCCAATTAACCGTGTTAATATTCTCTATACCTTTCTTCTAGTAGCTTATCTCGCCATGTAACCGTCTCAGTTACAATTGCGCTCTCCTAGAACAAACTTGCATCCTCGATGGAGGCACATTCTGAGGTTAGTGTGAGTTTCAATACTTAAACAAAGGTGTCTTCGCCAAGAAGGCTGGCTCGTCCCTCCGAAGGGATCATGGCTTGGCGGCAACGATCTTATTATTCGCCTAGGTATGGCTATGCTAAGAAGACTGGGTTATATAGAGTAAGACAGGGTAAGAATAAAATAATATCTCTCTTCCACCCAATGGAGCTTCGGAGAGGGCCGAGTCCTTCGTCATTAAGGAAGAGTCAGGGAAGAACTTAAAAACATTCCCTATAAGAATAACAAAAATATATAGAGGATCCTCGATGGTATTTAGAGCCTTTATTCATAGATAACCCGGCATCTTCTATCCACTTGCGTTAAACGCTTTCATGTTGCCAGCTTAACTGAATGAACGATGTAGAAGGTGAGAATCTCTCGTTTTTCAGATGGGACCATTCTTTTTTTTTGCAAACGATCCCAAACGGATTTCAAAATTGATTGATTTTTTGACACTCAATGACACACATTTCTGAGCCACCCATCACTATTAATTGAAATTTGCTTTGTCCATAATTTCTTCCAGATAAGGGCGAGTTGTTTGTTTGTTTATATGTTAGTATTTAAAGGGTGCCATCTGTTATTGCCATCAAGAAAATAAAGTCGTCTAAATTAGAACTACTGGGAAGCAATCCATGAATCGAGGCTAGGTGGCTAGTATTTGTACCGTGTAAGTTCATTCTTGCTATTATCACGGTGATATCATCACTGCCACCGCTTCTGCCATACAATTAAATTACATCGAAGTAAAAAAATGGCTCAAATACAAATTCGCTTAAGATGTCCGATTCTGTGAAAGATGAATATGTTTGTTGGGGGAACCAGGTAGTTAAATTATTGTGTATTGAACCTTGCTTTCTCTAAACATTATGGTTCATATATTATACAGAAATAGTTATTTCCTTTCACGTCATGGATTTTATTTCGTATAGAGAGGCTACAAAGATATTCCTGAAGCCTCATACGCATTCTATATCTCTCAGTTTAGCAACATAAACTACCCATTTCCATTTGACGGTTACCGGCGCCTAGGGTAGCTCCTGCATCGTTAAGACATCTTTCATTGTGTTTAAGCTCTCTCCTGTGCTGCTTTGTCAGGCTGGGAGTAATATGGACTCAAGCCCTAATCTTTTCAATACTGCGGCATTAACCTCCCTTATCGTAACTGATACTTAATAATACGGCCAGGATACTCCAATGAGAGGCTTGATTTGGCTGATCCAAATTCCAGGAAGCTGGCAGTAAAGCAACATACGAGGCAGGTCTACGGACTAATAACAGATTGTCTGTTTCATGGGGCCTACACCAGGTATATTGATGTGAAATTAAAGATGGATCCACTCCAATTACGAGTATAAGCAGAATCTCAAATTCATTCTGCCTGACGAAGTATTTCAAGGAGAGGAAATAGAAGGATTGCGCGTATAGCTGTATCTCCTACCAGGAGGATATTGATGGCAAAAGATTCCCGTGGGATTCATACATCTAGGCAGCCTATGGACATACTAGTGAGGATATTCTCGAAGATGGCCCTTACATCACTTTCCAGGTATATATGGATAACACTTTACTTGTTTCGAGTTACCGTGTGTACACTCTGTTAGATGTGTCCATGTCATTCTTTCTTTTCCGCGGTTTGGGCGATACACTCTCTCTCTCTCTATAAATAGGCAGCTATTTCCTGCTGCCAGGCAATAGTAGAGCCAGTCTTGGATCTGCATATTTATTTATCTTGTGTAGGAGAATTCAAGTATCTATGTCTTAACTTACTTCCTTTTCTTTTCTATATTTGTCCCTTTTATCTCTTGATCAACCAGCGGATTTTGCATTGGAGTGATCACGTTCTTATTTAGATATGTTTTGCCATACTGCTGAGGCTACTCAAGTTCTCCTCTGGCATCCTCATCACCTTGGGCATGGCTACTATATTTTGAATGAAAGCATTTGCAGGCTCACAGCTTACTTGTCAGCCACGAGAGTGTTTAATTGCCCTCAAATTGAATCAATATGGCTATAAGTGCGGTCAGTGCCACTTCACCTTATGTGAATTTCAGCCGGGCAGATTAATGTTAGTGTTAAAGCACGTTCGGCTTTGACACTTTGGTTTATCAAGATGAATTGTTTCAAATTTGAGGACTTGTATGTAATTTGTGGCGACAATGACGAATCATTTATGCTTGCTTAAACGAGAATACTCGGTGGGGTGAAAATCAATGTGATATGTGTTTGGAACTTCGTTACATCTACGAATGTAGAGCAAAACAAGTATTCGTTGGTACCAGAGCCTAGACAAGGTTCTGGTTTAACTTGATCGTCTTCTTAGCTAAAGACGCTTTTGGCGTCTCTGGTTGGGCATAGTACAAATTTTTACTTGTCAAATTCCAATTAAAGGTAACTACATCAAACATTTATTAACGAAGGTTTGGGGCCCCCCAACAACCCCTGATGCGAAGCGGCAGCGTTAGTAACCTACCCTCGTTTTCTCCCTGGATGGCCCTCCTATCCCCAGGGTGAGTTGTGCTGTGAGTACCCAGTGCGTGGCCACGAACAAGATTAATACCTTCGTTCATACACAATGACCCGATGGTGATGCCTGTAGTGACACTGGGAGCAACTGCTAGAACAAAATGCTCTCCGTCAAAACAAAGGACTTCTATTTCTTCGATGAGCAATATTTTCAAACACGAATGTAAACATCGAGAAATCGTGTCAGGGTGTGCCGAAGAGAGGTATCTTGTTGGGCTTGGGCTGAGTGGAAGAGAGGCATCTTTTTGGCTGCGTGGAAGATAGTCATCTTATTGGCTGTGTGGAAGAGAGACATTCATAACACTATATTTTAAGAACGGATTTTTAGGAGGGTTTGAATAATAATATATATTTTATTCCTCTTAGTTTTTTCCATCTTAAAAATTATCCTGAGGCCTTCGCGGCATTGGGCCCCCGACTATTGGTTTATTTAGTTTGTAATTTAATATTTAAGTGATGCCCTGATCAATCAACCTTAAGATAATCACATTCTTATAAGTGTTTATGTTGGGCTCCCAACCATTTTTTTATCTAGTCTTGTAATTTAATATTTAACTGATGCTCTGATCATTCAGCCTTAAGATAATCCCATTTGTATGTGTTTATGTTGACCCTCTAATCATTTGTTTATTTAGTCCTTTAATTTAATATTGAAGTGATTCTGATCATTTAGCCTTAAGATAATGCTTTATAGATGTTTATGTTGGCCCTCTAATCATTTGTTTATTTAATATTGGGTAGATGAACTAAGTGATAGCCCGCAGCAATCTAGCAACGCTATTACTTTTGTCATGATGGGTGATATTGGAGTGGTGCCATAGCCTTGCACCAATGTCTTACAGTACCCTTGTTTCATACATCCCTGCTGTTATTGGTCTATACAGCATTCTTTACTTCTCTTTTCTGTTTTGTCTTACAATCTCCTGTTTTTTCTTCAAAGTGGTTTTGGCAGGCTGATGAAGAAGACTAGATTGTCTGTTGGATTTTCCAGGAGGTTATCCTTCTCTTTGCTTCTTTTTTTTCTTCGTTGAAAACCCACTGCTACTGTTTCCCTTTGGATATGGCGTCCTTAAGTGTTTTTTTGCCTTGCTTAGATGTGATGGCTCAATCTGAGTGGATCTTTTATTTCCATCGCATTTACCTTCTTTATGGGAATTAATTCCTTTCATCAAACCTTAATTTTACTTTTACTCGTCTTATTGGCTAGTGATGTTGAGTTGAATCCTGGTCCACAGAGGCAGCTTGTTGAAAGTTGCCGTATACTATATTCAAATATGCGTGGACTTCATGAGAACTTCAAAGATCTTACGATGGTTGTTAGCAATCATCACATAATTTTCTGTTCTGAAACTCTGGTTTCTAACCATAGAAAAACTTCAGAGCTGCTTATACCAAAATTTTAATTAGCCTGCCCTTATACGAAGGAACTCTTTTCCTCGAGCCGGTTGTATATGTGTTTTCATTAGATATGGTTATAGTGCATAACACTTAACTAGATTTTGCTCTCACTGCCATCAGATGCAACTTGTAAAGGTCTCCAGCAAATATCATAACCATACATTTTTGGACTTTATAGAATTCCTGATGCCAACAACGACTTGTATGCCTACCTGCTTACTGTCATGGCCTCAATACAGTCTGTTTATGTAAAGGCATCTTTCATTTTTGTCCGAGACTTAAACGATCATCATCAAGATTGGTTGGGTTCTGTATCATCTACAAATCGAAATGGTCTTGCAGCTTTGAATTTCTATAACTTATCTGGCTGTGAACAGCTGATTCAGGGTCATACACACAATTCCGGGAACTACCTTGATATTGTCTTGACCTAGATACCAGGAGTTGTCGAGGCTTCTGTTCTCGTTCCCATAGGTAGCCCTGATCATAATGCCATCCATTGCAAGATTCGTCTTCAATTCACTATTCCTGACATAACCATCTGCCTTCAGGTATATTTAAAATCTAAAGTCAATTGGGACAATGTATGCATGGAAGTTGACCGTATTCAGTGGAATACTATTTTTAATTCTAGTCACCCAGGATTAGCTCAGAATACTTGTCTTCTTAATATTCTACATAAAAGGGTTCCTTGCAAAATAATTAAACCCCGTGTCAAAGATAAATCTTGGTTTAACGATGATTGCAAGTGCGCTTTTGATGACAAACAGCTGCTTACCACTTGTGTAGACACAATCGAAGCCAGTTGCTTTAAGATAATTATTTTGCTCTTTGAGCTGAGGCTCAGAATATTTATAATGCTCCTAAAACTGCATATAAATCTTATTCACAGGATTTTCTTGCTGGAGCTACTCGGCGACATAAATGGTGGGGCTCCCTTAAGTCTTCATTGTTTGATGTAGATTCGAGTATGCTTTCACTACGTGAACCTGATGGCTCTATGTCTTTTAAGCCCTTAAATAAAGCTAATTTTCTCTCTAATACCTTTATAAACAAACAGAGAGATCAAGAGTTGTCGCTTCCCTTGACTTGTTTACCCTTTTTTCAGTTAAAATCAGTTGCCTTTAAATCAATTGAACTTAAAAAGTATCTTTTTTTAAAAAAATACCTTTGGTGGGACGAACATGGATGGCTTTTTCCTCCTTTTTTTCAACTAGATTGACCCCATTTTGGCCCTTAAATTGGCTGTTGTTTTTAGATTGCTTCTGAAGAGTGGTTCTTTTCCTTCTTGTTTGCGTAAAACCAACATTACTTCCATTCCAAAGGGAGCATCGGCTTGAACTCTATCATTTGAACACTGTCCTATCTCAATCACACCTATCTTATTTAAAATCTTTAAGAGGCTCCTTGCTAAACAATTGACCATGTATTGTGACAAAATCGGTGTGATACACGTTAGGAGTGCATCGCAAGTTTGGGAACTTGCCATGCACTCCTAACACTGAGCCATGACCTTCAGTAGTTTTTGGACCGTGGCCATGAGATGCGTGTTTTACCTATTGATTTCAGCTCAGCCATCGACATTATTAATCATAAGACTCTAATTTATAAACTGCAAATTTTTGGTATTGGTTAAAGCCCTCTTAATATTTTTACGAATTCTTGGACAAATAGATCCCAGCGTGTTTCAGTTGATGGGATCTATTCTGCTTTTGTGCCTGTGGTCTCAGGCGTTCGACAAGGGAGCGTTCTTGGTCCCTAATTTTTTTATAATTTTCACCTCTTACTTCGGCATTAACCTTGAAAATAAACTGATATCGTATGCCGATGACACAACTTTGTACTCCTCAATTCGGTCTCTATGTAACAGAGAAGAAGATGCAGCATCTCTAAATAGGAATTTAGCCAAGATAACCTCTTGGTTTCAATTTTGGGACATGAAGCTTAATGCTAATAAGACGCATTCTATTACCATTGATAGATCCTATACACTGGATCCAGCTCATCCCAGTTTGTACATATCAGGTGAACTTATTGTTGAAGTAGAGGATTTACGTCTTTTAGAGTAATTCTTTACTCGAAGCTAACTTTTGAGAAGCACATTCGTTTTTTGTCCTCCTCAAATTCACAGAAGACTGGATTACTTCGTAAGTGTTACAGAACATTTGCTTGTGACTGTACAATTATTAAGTCTTTTGATGCCTTCATTTTGACTCATTTTGAGTATTGTGCTCCTGTTTGGATGTTTGCTGCTAATTGCCATCTCAAGTTGTTGGACAGAGCGTTGAACTCAATTAAGTTTATATCACCAGCTCTGTCCCTTGATTTGGATCATCGGCGTCTGGTTGATGTCCTTAGGATTTCTTCCAAGGTATTTGATACTATTCAGGATCCGTCGCACGCAGCTCTGCCTGATTCTTTTAAACCAGGTCGCGTGACAAGGTTTGCTCTTAATCTTAATGAGCTGGCTATGAATTTTATAAATGTTAGTACGACACAGTTTTCACGGTGTTTTATACCATCGTTAATTAAAACGTGGAATGCTTCTCTAGCGATATTGTACACTCAAGGGATATTTCTTCATTTATGTCGCGTGTGAATGCATTCTTAAATCAGTACCTTTTTCTCATCTCTAATATTTCTTATTCATCTGGATTTACTATTAACCCTTTACTTTTTTATGGCTACCTTTGCCTCTCTTCAGTACCATTTTCTGTATTTTGTGTGGAATAAATTTAGCAGTTATTTCTGCACCCTGGAAGTGGGCTTTGGTAGCTCTCAGAATAATAATAATAATTATGTGTTTCTTCACTCAATAAATCCACTTCATTTCTTCAGCAAAGTGGAATCACCATCCATGACATTGTGTTCATGATGGATTTCATCGCGATCACTTTCTTAGAATTCTCCAGCTTGATGCTTTTCCACCAGTGTCGAGGTTTAGTGAGTGGGTAATCCCAATCCCACTTCCTAAACATATATTTTATTACTGCACCAAGGTGAAGCGGAGGTGAAGTGTATCCAATAAACCTACCGTAGCCACTTTTGGTAAATAGGAGTAACCCCGGTGCTTCCCTTTAGATCAAAATTAAGATAATGATCCCCTGAGTATGTCCTCACTTAGTAAAAGCCAGTCATGGGTGGACCTGTGTAATATTATTGAGATTTAAGCCGAGTGGATTGCTTATTAATTGCCAAAAGATCGTCCAAAATAGTTAAACACATAGATACAAAAATAATCTTTAATGTACATGAATTAGGAATATGAAACATCGTATATAGGTATAGATAGAATTAATCTTTGCACTGAATAAGTAAGTCTACAAAATGTCGTGGGGATTATACTTGAAAATTACTCACTAGGATGCTTGCGTCTTAATGGCACCTGACAGAATGAATGGAATAATATTATTGAATTAAGCACTGAATTAATCACTTGTAATACTCGAGGTTATGAGCTCAGGATGGGAATTCTAGTTAACAAATAAACTGGAGAAGTTAGGGGAGGGGGTAATTCAATTTAATGATACCTTTGAGTTCGTAAGTAATTTTGAGAGTGACGGTGAAGATCTTATTCTGGTTACGATGATTGCACTTAGTCCGGCCGTCCAAGGTTACCGAATGAGAAGGTAATCCTAGACTGATGATATAATGATCCTATGCCAGATCACGAAGGGGAGCCAAACTGTGGCTTAAATCGGACTTCTTCTTCCTCGAAGTGACCTTCCGATTATTCGGCTCCTGGAGTGGGTAGCCAAAACCGATTAGCTAGCTATCTCTAGAGTAATCCGCAGAGGGAGGTCCTGTGTAACTTCTGACTCTGAAAGGGGATGGGGGCGGTCTGCGAGAATTTGTCACCTATAGGTAACGTGACGGCAACACACAAATTTCCCGAAGTTTCTTTCTTACAACGGCCAAACTGTTTTCTTTGTGGAACGAGCTCCACACACTCGACGATGGTCCAAGGTCTTCTGCCTGACTCCAGGGAGAAGTTTCTCTTTTATTTTCCTCAGGAGCAAAAAATCGGAAGTGAGCACTGAGTTCTCATAAAATCCGCATCGCCGCACGAAAGACCTTTTCCTCTGCTGCCAGACAGAGTAAATCTTTCGCACCTTCGAGCTATCTTTGCTCCACGTCGTGGTTTACGACGGCGCGAAAACTCGGACCTTCATCTGCTAGCAGGTGTCCTTTGAGGCAGACATTTAGCTGTGCGACCGGCCGCGAATTTGGTTGTCTCAAAGGCGCGAAAAGAGGTGGAGCGAATTCGAAGCGAAAGGCGAATTTGAAATACGGGAGGGACGCGCAGCTTGTGTCGGGGTATTTCCACGTACACTAATGTACATGGTATTTAGACTTTTACAACTAGAATTCCAACCACCACGTCGCACTCTCTTTAATATCACCATTAAAGACAGTAGCACTTCTATTTGCAAAGCTGGGAGATATTATTTCACCCTAGCTGGTTTTTACCGAATTTTCCACCATATTGCCTGTACAAGTTGATGAAGAAATTGCTAAATGGTAATATTAGTTTTTGGTGGAGAGTAGATGTTACCTATCTTCTGAACAGAAAGACTCCCTTAAGATATAATGTACATTTTATGTTAAGCTCAGGCTAAAAGGTGATATCAGCGGAGCTTTGCATTCGAGGATAGCATTGTGCCTAGGTATTTTTCGATTTCAAGAAAGCTTATGATACCATTTAGTGAAACTTTATGATAAAGTCTCCATTTTATTTGAGGAAAAGTATTGCTCAAACGTCCGGGTGGAGGAAGCTCTATTTGTGGATGAAGAAGAAGTTGGGGACCTGCAAGGATACTTTCAAACAAGATCTGACAAACACAGATTTTCGATTCCTTGTTCAAGACCAAGTCCATGCATATCTTCATCCGTCATAGACATCACACCTTCCCCTGTCAGTTTTGATATGGATCTCTCCTAGACTTAGTGGATTGGACCGATTTCGCCGTCTTCTATTCTACAGATGGTTCAGATATAGAAGGATTTTTACGCTCGAAGAAAGTCTTCACTCTCCTAACGTTAGGTGCGTATGCTGGATTTGATTGACCAGACTATTAACTAGTTAGCGACTCATGCTTTCCACACATGCTCAATAGAGATTCTTGATGTTGGAGTATGTGAGATGCTACTCACTTTACGTCGTCTCTAGGAGAATATTTTCGTACATAAAATCTGCGACTAATTGTTTAGTAAGAAAGAAAACCACATTCTATACTTTCGAAGGGAATTTCATAAGAAAATCAACCTATTTAAAATTAGTCATTTAAAAATGCCAAGTGTAAACCACGGCTAAGATGATTAAATTAGACGAGAATCACAGGGATCTATGAGGATGTAAGTGAATTTAATTGAGAAAGACGAGAGGAGGCAAATAGTAACATTGTTGAAGATAATGGTAAAACAATAATGATGAGCAAATGATAATACAGGATTGAGTAACCCTAGATAATATAGTAACATTAGACGATAATAATTGTCAATTGCCACTACCAAGTTAGTCACTGATGGTAGGCGGGATAGTTTGATTAGGTTCAGCTGTTTGCCAAAAGAAGTTCCTTGTGTATGCCTGTGTTCTGAATTCAGAAATTTCCATTGTTTGACATATTTATTATGTGGCTGCTGATAGCTGTGGTTGTTTATCATTGCAATAATGGCTGGACGAATATTAATTATTGTCATATTTGGTAATATCTGCGTTTCTGTTTCCGAGGCGATCTCCTCAAACAGGTAAAAACTCATTTTTAAACATCGCTCTCTAAATTTTATGAGGAAGTTTCATTCGCTGCTAAGGCGTAAGACGGCTTTTATAGATGTGTTGATTTTTTCTGTCCTAGAGCAATTCACTCAAGACACCAGCCTCTTGTATTGGAGTCCATATGACAAATTATTATTGAGACCGTGCAATAAAAAGGTTACCTTACAAAGGTGTTAATATGTTATTGATACATTTACACAATGGATAATCGTCACCGACATTTTTAATACATTTTTTGTTGTTTCACCAGGGCAATTATTTTCCATCGTACACATAAATAAGGTTGCATTTAATACATGGCTGAAGAAGAATGCAAAGGAGCATCAGTTTTAACTCAAGAAATCTGGATATGTTGAAAGTTAACTAATTAATTACGCCAGAATGAGGAGATGAATAATTCTAAGTTTGTCTAATAATATATGTTTGCCATGTTGCTTTACATGAAATGCCTCTTTCGTCAAAATAAAAAACAATAAATTTATATAAATGAAATGCCACAAAAATAATAGGGGTAAATGCTCAGTCCATTCGATATTCCCTTTTTTAAAATGATCTGACCTAAAGGTTGGTGGCTGAATAGGAATTTAGTAGTTTCCGGTGGCTAAGTTGATGAAATGGAAGCGAATCAGTGAGTTTTATGTGGCTTAACTCAATTGAATGGAGAAAGAAGAGTGCGGGCAAATAATAACAATAATGAAGAATGACAATAAGGATGAGTGACAATGATAATATGTACATACTTGGGTAATATTGCTTTACCTAGTAGCATAAGAAAATAACATTTGCAATTTTCATTAGCGAGCTACTATTGAGGGGTTTGCTTGATTAAGTTCTGCTATCTAAGAAAAGGAGTCGGTTGGTTTAGGCATGGATTCTTGAATCACATTTTTCTTATCTAATCTACTGTAAATATTCACGCTTCCTGTTAGCTTAAGTCGTTTATCAGCGCATTAATGCTTTAAGGATAACCTACCTCGTGGTTTACGACGCAATTTGTAAAATACGTCTTAACGGCTGGGAGGCGCAAGTCGTTTACATACATGGGGTGTAGGGATAACTTACTACGTAGTTTACGTTGCAAATTGTAAATTGCGTCGTGGCGGCTGAAAAACGCGAGACGGATAGTTGACAGCCGGCGTGAATTTCGTTACGTAGACACTCACGGTGACGGGTATAAATAGCGAGCCCCTGACTCGAAGAAGCAGAGTCGATGAAGAGTTCGTACATCGGGAATCTATTGTTACTTACCAGATCCATGCCAGCACTTTTTCGCTATACCTCTGCCGCTGAACTAATTGCAAGCTCCTAATTTACTTGTCCTCTCACTCTCGCTGGGAATTCGTATACATTGGAGCTCGTTACGAATCCCCCTGGTTTCCAGGACAACCACCATCTGTCTATTGCCTCACTACATTCGAGTCAGGTATTTGGAGTATTTCTTTTCATCATATGCCCTATTCTTAAGTTCTCGTTATCGAGACCTACTGTTATTTATAAAGGAAGTAAGACGGGAGGGTACATTCCTCTACTGATTGTCCGGACTAGCGGTGCTTATTTTATAACGACGTGTTGTCTTTGATGGTTTAATTCTGTGATATATAAAGAGGCTTTCAACAAGGACGCTCGAGCTTTTTCAGGCGATAATGGTCATGTTGTGAAAGCAACATCTGGCAACTTCACTGTAAACTGCTCAGTAGTACTTTGTAAGTCACGATGGAAGGTTATAGCGTTGAACAGTGTGTGCAAATCATCAAATGTTATTATCAAAATCAGTGCTCCGTTCGACAAACCTTCCGCGCATTACGTGATTTCTATCCTCGACACAGAGACGAGGCCCATTTTTGGATGAATGGATTTGTGAACAAGCAAAATTGTCGGATTTGGGACGAAAACAATCAACATGAGATACGCCAGCACCAATTGCATCCCAACAAAGTCAGTGTTTGGTCCGGATTTTCGTCTAACGGAATCATCGGTCCGTATTTTTTTGAGAACGAAGATGGGATTGCCATAATCGTTAACGGCGAGACCTACAGATCAATGATAAGCAAGTTATTGTGGTCTCAACTCGATTATATGCCTGATATGGATACTGACGACATGTGGTTTCAACAAGACGGCGCTACGTGCCACACTACACACGCGACGATAGACGTTTTACCCCTAGCGATTTCAGGGCAGGGTCATCTCGCGCGGCAGAGACGCCAACTGGCCACGAAGATCATGCGATTTAACGCCATTAGGCTACTTTCTTTGGAGCTACCTTAAATCGCAAGTCTATGCGAATAATCCACAAACAGTTGATGTTCTCAAAGTCAACATAACGAACACTATCCAGCAAATTCAGCCAGATTTATGCGATAAATTCCTCACAATTGGGCCTCCGGAATACGTTCCACGAAGCGAAACCGTGGCGGACATTTGAACGACGTCATATTCTACACTTAATGCCATAAAATGTACTTTCAAATTTAAAACAAATTGAGTTCATATATCACACACAACTTGTTTTATTTCCATTTAAATATCGAGCGACCTTATTAAAAGACCCTTTATATATATATATATATATATATATATATATATATATATATATATATATATATATATATATATATATATACTTGGTTACCTCCAGGAGAATCTCTTCTCTCTTGTTTCTGTGTATCATTTCTCTACACATACTGATATCAAGCGTTTAAGCTTGGGGTGGATGTGTGCTTGTTTGCACGCCAACCACACGAGCCGATATATATATATATATATATATATATATATATATATATATATACAAATGGATAAGCCTAACATCCTTTCTTTGAGCAACCGAAAGCTATCAGCCCGTATGGTTGGCGCGCAAACTAGCACACATCCACCCCCAAGCTTAAACGCTTGATATCAGTATGTGTAGAGAAGTGATACACAGAAACAAGAAAGGAGAAATTCTATCTGAGATAACCGAGAGAAAAATCAAAAAGGAAAAAGATTGCCCGACAAGGACTCGAACCTCAGACCTCTGATTAGCTACACCAGTGCTCTACCGACTGAGCTTACGGGACACGTAAGCCATGACAACAAATATCATCTAATTAACTTTTACGTTCGCACCTCCAAAGACCACCGTCCAATTTAATCGTGCCTGTACTTTGGTATTTAATGTGACCCGTTTGTTCACTGTATTTATTTAATATATTTGAATCATTCATTTTATTCTTATACAGTCGAAAATATCTAAGCACGTTCCTGTGGACCTCTCTTTATGTCTCTTTGGGGCCGAGAGAACTTAGTTCCTCGTTTTGCCTTTACAAACGTTTTACCAGATATTGATTAAAGATATGCTGACAAACTATTCCCTATCTTTTCATCACGCATGAGTTTCTGAGTGAAGAGCAGATAGAGTTCATTAGTGGATTTAATACATATGTTTAAAGTAAATTGCACCATTATATGTTTAGTTATCCTGCTTATTTAGATTTCTGAAAGGAAAAGGAAAACTGTGAGGTAAACTTGAAATGGTGAAAAAAGGGAACAAACAACGTGAGATCAGAGCAAGATATTGTCAGAATAAACTACGAAAATAGAGTAAAAATCTTGATTATTAAAGTTTAATTTTATTTCTAAATGTCAAGAACATAAAGAATGTTCAAGACAAAAAAATGGAAGTATTAAAAGGTTCATTTTTTAAAAAAATTATCGTGAACGAATAATTTTTCCTATAATCAAAAGAAAAATGCCATTATTTTATACTAGCAAGTTATTTATAGAGCAAGAAACTCTTTGTATGCGGATTGCCTTGGTTGCATACTGGAAAAGGTATAGAACATAAGTACATACTTACTCTTCCTTTATAAACTCAGTTTTCCATTTTTTACGCTTTCCCAATCTTCACCACTTTGTTTACAAACCATTTATCCAGACATTTTCTCCGCCAAGTCGGATGAAACTAAGCTACGAACTCAATTCTGATGTGGGAACTATTTTAATGATATGCTACCGAAAGCCTCAGGGAATTTAAAATAATAAAAGCATGAGTGCTTCCATAATCTTTTATAAAAGCATTTTAAAATATTTTACACTCAAATTGAGAAGGAAAGTGATCAGTTTAGATGTTTCCTAATGAATTATTCAAGAAATTCTTTATCATATATATCACTATATGGTCGAAGATGTATAGGTTTTCACTGGATATATTAGAGATGTAGATTTATTCTTACCATTCAAAAGAAGAAATTATGTTATCTTTTAGTGCATATAAACGCATTTGAAAAAATTAGGGGATGATCCGAGGAAAGAGTACAGAATTTCGAACCAGCAAAGACTAAGATCTACCCGCAGCAAGTTCAAGAAGGAAAAAAAAAGGTGGATTCAGAGGGAAAGGAAAAAAATAAGAGAGGATATGGATACAAAATTAATTTCACAACTCATATATGTAAGGTGATATTTCAAAGTAATATTTCTAGATTTTAATATTTACTGTAGGGCTTTCATCAATATTCCTAAGTTATTCTCAGTATGTGTTTTTTTATAAGTGATAAAAGTTGTGCTATTTGAGTGTTAACTAGTTGTATTGACTTGAAATCGTTATTTCTAGAAGAGTGGACATTCGATTAACTAGCTGAAAAATTTATTTATAATCCATAGTGAACCTATTAAGTAATTTAAAGACTTCTAAAAATTGGCTGATTTATTTCTTAATTCAGCAATTAATTTTGTCGCATGACGCTAGAGACGTTCTAATATTGCAATCTTATTTTGCAAAAAGGGAGATGAGATTTCCACCTCCTACTCCAAAACAGAAAACATAGTTTAAAACGAAAATTCATCGAACCAGAATAATAACTTATTATTAATCGAGACAGTATTTAATATACATATTATGATTTATTCCCTCTTCCCGGAATTTGTTATTGGGGTTTATTTTTAGATCTCTATATTATCGATTTATTTCCCTTAAAGTTGTGTTTGTCCTATCAACTATTCCCTATGAAATAGACGTTGCTTGCCAAATGCCATTTATTATGCCATGAAACAGACAAGGTTGAAGAACATTTGAGTAGACGCTTTATGCAAAAATCGAGCATTGCTAATCCACATCTTTGCCAAGGTCAGGAAATAGGAAGCTCGTTGTAAAACGATTGGCATGAATTGACACTCTATGCCCTATAATAAATTTTGAATGACATTTAATTTATTTATATCAGTTTTAATTCTGTTGGTAATTTTAGAACGAGCAGCGCTTCATATTAAAATGAATGAATTCAGAAATTTCGCATTCTATAACTGAAAGATATGTGAAACAATAGATGAGTCGATGATTGGAAAATAGTATTTACGAGTAAGTTGTCACAAAACGTACACAACTAATTAAATAGAAAACCAATATAGCTATTTTATATTTGCATTTATTTGATATGACGTAAATTTTGCTAATTAGAAAATGTAAATATATTGGTCACTAAAGGAATTATGAGGTAAAGCGGAAATTTCAGAAGAGTTTGATGAGTTGACTGTTCGATCTTTATAGACTACATACATTTTTAATTCCTTAACCTCATATTATCTCATAAGAGTATCTTGACAATCGTTTAGGGTTATGATTACGCATTAGTTTTCACTCAATTTGAAAAAGTTTCTTCATCTAAAGGAATGAATATTTAAATGCATTTGTAGTTGAATTTACCAGATCCCTTTTATCGTTTATTGCAGTTCAAATATTTACATAATGGCGATTTCGTGAAGATTAAACGGATTGAAAAAGGGGAGTTTCAATCAAATTTATATGAAGAAATATTACGATGCTACTCTATTCGTTGCAAAAGACAGAAAATTAAATAGGGTGTCAGGCACTATACTGATTGTATTTTTTTGTAAGATAGAGTGTATGTATCTTGAAGAGGAAAGAAAAAATGAGCAGAGATAGTGAGTGCAAAATTTACAGAATCAACTACTAGTGACAAAGGGGGACTCTAATGAATACTTATGGCTCCCTTTGTAAAGCAGCTAAGTGGAAGAAAGGTGACGTAACCCATTAATTATTAACGTGAAGAACGAGTCTCAAAAATAATAAATATTTCCCGACATCCCTTAAAACTATCCAGAACTATCAATTGCATTTACCAGAAATAGTTGAAATTGAGTTTAAACGGTAAGATTGATTTCCTTGATCATAACAATACCTCAGCCGTTCTGTTGATGAATGACACAGTTGCATCGTTATGTTTCATCATTTTTTACCTATTAATAAATACTATTGCAAAGCTCCCCTAAAATATTTTCACAAGATTGAGGCCTTGTATTTTTGCCTTCAATTGGTTAGAAACCTTTCTTACCTACCGAGATCCCAAAGTTACCAGATTTACGGTATATCTCCTGATCCTTTAACCACTATGGTTTTTGACAGGCATCTGCCCTCAGCTTTAACCATCACATATCTTCTAATACTTGCTCCCCCCTACCAATTTGATTGAATCCTCTCTTTTGATTCTTTGCCAAATATGCTGAAATTTAAATTTATACCTTTCTCCCCATGCTTTTATTTTCACCAGTCTTCCATCCACTTTAACCATTATTTGAAAGGTTTGGGTGGTTCAGCAGGGATAATACCTATTCCTCAACTGAAGCCTGAAGGTACGACATGTCAAGCCAGCCCCAGTACCTGCAATTGTGCTCCCACTCATGCGCCATATACCAGCATTTATTTTTTGGCACTATTTTTACTTCGTCAATTTTCCATATTTTCTTTACAGATTTCTGCTTACTAAAGTTCTTCATGAATACACCCTCCCTCGATTTGCACTTTAAAATTCGAGAAATAAAATTACGTTAACTTCACTTTTCTAAAATAAACTGCAAAAGAGGAAGGTAATGCCTTTTAGTATCACACGAGGACAAAACGTTATATTTCCCCTTCCTCCTATTTTGGCGTCTCCACAAACCTCTCCAACAAATGGTTCAGAAAACTTGGGTCTCCTTTGATAGATAGTATTATCTCACTCTTTATATCAGAAATATCGGCACTACACCTACATTCTATGACTTTTTTGCTAGATCATTCTCTCGTTTAATCGCAAGATCTTCCAACGTGCAATTAAGATCTTTGTTTTTAATCGCATTGGATATAAATTTTAACCTTTCTGCTTTGATGCCCTACTTATATTCTATCTATTTTCACTCCTGCTTAAAATTATATGGTTCTATTTCTCTAAGGCTACTCTAATTTGTCCTTTTCTAAGCAGTGAATAACTCCCAGAATAACCTTGGGAGGAACTTGGCAATTATATCATTCGAAAGAGAATTTGCCGAATAGTTACAATGTTATTACCAGAACAAAAAAGCAAAACAGGGACCGCGGACGGACCGACGGACGGACCGACGGACGGACCGACTGACATAGTTAGATATAGAGTCACACGCGACTAAAATAATTGGAAGCAATGATATGAGGCTGGCCTTTCCAAAAACACTTTCAACACTTCTTCCTTTACCGATATTATGCCTTTCTAGCCCTTTAAATTCAACTTATTATTCATTCTTCTTTCTGGTCAAGAATAGGAAAAATCAGAGAAAACTTTTCATTATTATTAATATTTATCAATTTCCACATACTCTCTCATTTTCCCATTGCTTAAAATGTGCAAATGAAAAAATTAAGCATTTATATATTAATTCTTCTTGGAGGATTTTTGCTTTAATAATCAGTTAAGTTTCAACTAAAATGATGCAAATTTACAGTAGTTTGTACAAATAGGCAAAGAAAGAGAAAGGAGACGTTTTAAATAAAATAAATTTTTTTAATTTAAACAATATAATTTGAAGTAAGAAAAAAAAACTACATTTTTCCATTTTAGCCTCTTATATCGATAAAAATACGATGTTAATTTTATAAAACTTTGTTTAACATAAATATTATTTCAGTTATTAAGACAGGAAAATATTTATTAAAGTTAATCATATTCTTGAATCCTTAGGTTCTTCACTCAATAGATAGAAAATATTCTTAGCAATGTAAAAATTATTTTTGTTTCATTGTCGCATACTTTAGTAAGGATAAATTAATAATAGCAATGGCTGTTTATTGCAACATGAACTACGCTTTTTTACTTATTTTATTTCTGTGTAGGAGACTAAATTATTTTGAAAGTTTCCTGGATATTTTAAAGAATATTGTTCCATTCTTGCCTACTTTTGTTTAGCGAACATAAGCAGAAGAGAATAGTAGCCTGAATCAGGTAAAATATTATAATTAAATGATTGAGTTAATAATAAAATTGTGAGCAATTGATATGCATATTTATTTTCTAAATACGTAACTTGTATCTATCTATTCACTTCATCCTCGTTCTATAATAAATTGCGAGGAGATCTGAAACTAATTCATTATAGTTTCCGGTGGTTAAGTTAAAGAAGATTACGGAATCAATTAAGGTAAATTCAACGCCAACAATTTTGAGGTTATGCTTAATATATTGTAAATGTTTTACTTCGTTCCTATTCATCTGAGAATAATATAGGATTAAAATAAGTCAATAGATATATATGTCGCCACTTCGTAGTTGCTTTTCACTTATTCTTAAAAGCAGGCTTCGGCCAGTTGGCATATTGCATGAATTGTTACATTTTTGAATGGAATTAGATATAGGCCCGGTTATACTGTGTAGGTAACTGGTTTAACGTAATGTTTTAGGCCTTTTATCTAGGCCGGTAAGGCAGTTCCATATAGCTACTTTATTAATTACTATTGGAATTCGTGTGTGTGTTATCTTTTACAGCAGAAATCAGTTTTTATCCCCTTGAAGTGATTATCATTACTAAAATATGGAGCTGTATGCGTCGGATTAAAAAGGGTTCTTGAGGGTAGAAATTTGATTTTATATGGAACTATGGGACGCATGCTCCGAATCCTTGGGGAAACTTAGGAGATATCTGAGTTTTATGTGTTCAGTCTCTGTGTTATTTAATTGCATAGAGTATGAATACGTAAGCTGCCTGTAAATAGAAAACAGGAGAAAATTATTGACTAGGGTGAGATTATGATTTTAAATAGAGGTAGAAAAAAGTTGTTTTCCATAAACTTTTAAAGTTAATTGAAGGATGAAAAGAGATAAGTTTTTGAAGAACTAATCAAAGTATTTTGTTCGGAATAAAATAAAAACAAGTCGCCTAACTACCTAAAGAGTTCCACATTGGATATCTTCGAGTTAAAATGATCAATAAAAATATAGTAAAACTATGTTGATAAAGGGTTGTCAAGGAAAAATCTATACCTATGTTTATAGCATTTATCGCCTTTCAAATACCAATAAGCGGAAATTGAATTCCAGAAAATAATTGAGAAAATTACATATTAGGGAACCAGACTCAAGGATATGTATGGAAATTCGTGAATATATTATGATGTGGGTACTGGAAAAATATCTAATATCAGTTTTAGTCAAAATATCTTCCTCAAACTTTCCCATCTTACCTGCTTATCTTACATGGTTAGCTACTCCTTCTCACTCAGTAGTTATTTAGTTTAGTTAGTGTATAGGAAAGTAAAGAGGCCCGTTCGAAACTACTCGTATGCCAGTTATGAAAATGAGCTTAACATAACTGAGCTTAACATAACTAAGCTTAACATAACTGAGTTATATACCATTGTAGTTAAGAAACGGTTTCTATTAGACTTCTTAGTATTCGTATTCAAAGTGTAAGGGTTCAAGGTGAATTTGTAGTGTATTTTTCAAACTATTTAGACTTGTTACAAATCACCAATGTGAAGAATCTTCTCTTGGCATCAGTATTGATGTGACGATGAAAAACTTTGAATCTATGACCTCTGTTTTCTTGCCGATATTGTTATATAAAGATAGCTTCAGGTCTAATAATGCATGTGTTGTGAAAAATGTTCCAGTATTATATAATATCTGTTCGTAGAAGCCTACCTTTCAAACAGTATAAATTCAGACTCCTGAGTCTGAATTTAATATTTTTCTTCTCATCCTTCAATTACCTTGGTCCAAGATCTTTGGACTTTTTCAAGTAGTTTAAGGTCTTCAGTTAACCTAATATTCCCAACAAAGGCAGAGGACTCTAAGATGGGCCTAATATAGGATTTTTATAATGTAAGCATGAAGGCTGGGGTTGGGTACATGCGAGCTTAAGTAGGTTAGAGGCTATTCCTGGGGCTTTGTTAACTTTTTCTCTGATATGGTGATGAAAGCGTAGCGTAGAATCAAGCAAAACACCTAGATATTTAGGTATTTTCACTCTAGGTAGGTGATTGGCTATGCAAATAATAGTTATCACGAAGGGTGAGCTCATTCTATTCAGTGTAACCACGTTGATATCTCATTATAACACATTTAAGTAGATTGCAATTAAGACCCTAAGATGTAGGCGTTGGAAATATAGCCTCTATATCTCTCTGACAAGATAATGTGCCTTATACAAAAGTGATTGAGTTGGATTTGTTTATCCTCAAATACAGTTTCAAGTCATCCTCAAAATATTTACAATTGTCCCTATATAGTAAGGGAGGTAATTAATGAACATAATGAACAAAAGAGGACCGACCACAGATCTTTGAGGAATGCCACTTCTCACGTCCCTATGACTTCTATGAGCTTTATTGACTCATAAAAGGAAATATCTTATCCAGTTAAGAAATTTCCCGTCAAAACCAATCAAGCAAAGTTTTTATAGTAAAATAGAGTTATTTGCATCGTCGAAAGCTTTTGCAAAGTAAAACAGTATTACATCCATAACATCTCCTTCATCTATCCATAATGTAACGTCATTGTTAGTTAACAGCAGCTGAGGATCAACCGTTCGTGTTTTTATGAAAACAAATTGTTTTATGCTCAAAATATTGCGATCTTCAATGTAGCCGTGGATGTGATCCACTAATATTCTTTCCATTGTTTTACAACAGTGAAAAGTAAGGCTCACTGGGATATAATTTAATGGTTTAGATCGAGAGCCCTTTTTAAATATAGGCACTACATGAGACAACTTCTATATTGACGGAAAAACCCCAGTGTTCAATGATGCACAAAATACTATGCAAAGACCTAAGGCAGGACAACTCTTGCAGTAACTTGGGGTGTAATCCCAAGTTACTCAAGAGTCCAGAGCACTTAATCTCTTCGAAACTTCTCCCAAAGATATTTTAATTTTGTTTTTAGAGTGACCACACAGTTGGTGTAGAGATGGGACGGGGGATCTACTCTGAAAACTGATGCAAAACTATTTATAAAATCTCTGCCATTTCCTAATGTTTTGATACTATTTTCTTGTCTTCATCATTTAATGTTCCAATAGACAGGGCCCTAACTTTCTGGCTCCTTATATAGCTGTCTAACAATTTGGGATTTGTTTTCATTTTAGTAGTAAGAGATTTTTTATATTGGATCTGGGAAAAAATATTTTAATTTTTGTAGCCAAAGTTAGCATTTTTAAAAGGTTTTAAGTCTTGTGCTGTTATATCTAAACTTCTTCCAAATGTACTTCTGCCCTCTTTGCGTAACTTAAAAGTTTACTTTCATTCTTTTTTAATTCTGTACATGGTAATAGATGGAACAAGCGAGCAAGACTGATTTCCCATAGAACTATCCCCAGATATTTCTGGAATAACTCTTTAAATTAAGGCATCCAAAATCTCTAATAGTTTGTTATTCATCTCATCAGAAAAGAAATTAGTAAATTCATATTGCCAATCAATCTGTGAGAGGTGGTCATTAATTCTGTTACACTTAACTCGCCCCAATTGTCTCTTCTTAATATTATTGCATTGTCCGTGACAAGATGTAGAAAAATAATAATCAAATAAGAAGGGAATATGACCACATGCAGGAAAGAGGGACAAGGAGGAAATGTTTCCAATTTTCTCATCTTCACTTGTTAGGACAAGATACAAAGTATTTCCGGAAGATGTGAAAGTTGGGAATTTAGTCCACGGATATAATCCACACAGATTAAAGGCATTGGTAAATAGTTGCCTCATGGGGCTAAAGGTACAATTTTATGCTTATGGTTCTTTTAAATTTAATTCAGGGAGATTAAAATCTCTTAAAATAATAACTTTCTTGTTTATACAAAAATCCAATAAGAAAGACGTGAGGTCTTTGTTCTTCCCCAAAGAGTTCGAAGGAGGTCTATACACAATAACAATGTAAAGCTTGTATTCACTAAGAAATATTGCTAAGTTGTTTACACAGTTGGTATTAATAGAAATCAATGAAACCCTCTCCGATAGATAAATTCCAACACCCTTCTTAGGAGTGTTATCTGGAGAATCTGAGCTAACAAGAGACTGATATCCTCGAATAGTTGTCGATGCCGTCATAATATTCGAAGTTAGCCAATTCTCTGCAATTCCCAAAATATCAATTTTATAGTCAGTAGCAAATCATCAATGAAGTAGTTATTTTATCAAACTATTTACATTGCAAAAGGAGATTCTTAAACTAGTTAACAGTGTACCAGCATTTAACATATTTTTACACCATGTAGATTTTGTTTGTTTTTTCTGTTCTGAAGATTTACCTTCTAGTAAAATGGAGGTCAGGGATAGAAATCACAGAGAGATTTTGGTTCTTTGCTTCTGCTCCCTTCCCAGTACCAGTCCTGTTATCACCTCTTCTGCCTCAGTGTTTACAAGTGACTCGTTAGCATCCCTAACATTTGCAGCAGGAATGCCTTCCTGGCCTTTGCTCCTTTCCTTGAGCTCTTTTCTCTGAATAAACATCAGGTCCCTGGAGATAAAAATCCCTCTGCAACTTTCAATATATTTGAGGCTCTTTGCACCATCCAGAATAGTCTTCCGCATCTCCAAATTATCAAATATGAACCCGTAAAGATTGCTTTGACGATTGATGCGGACTACATCCGATATGACAACAGGAACAGAGTGAATTAGACTACAGACTCGAATGAATTTTTGGGCAAATACATCATTAGTTTCTGCAGAGATGCCACGAACAACAACAGAAGCCACCCTTTCTTGGCGTTCGTTCATTTCTCCGATTTCCTCCCTTATTAGTACCCTAGTATTTTCAGGTACAACGAGTTGTGATGAATGTGAGGTAGTCATGGGAACATGACTGTGTATTTTAGGTAGGAGGAAGGTTAGACTTAATGGACTCTGCTTGTGCCAAGACAAGTTGAACCTGTTTCCAAACCTTACACACAGTTTTCAGTACCTGTTTGAAAGCAAGGTTATCAGGACTTGACCCAGAGGCCAAGGTCCTACTCTTCGTACAAATGTATGCTAGGGCCGATCTACCATCTTCTAAAGTCCATGCAATAATTACTTCCGATAATCCTACACACATACTCTTGGAACAGTTGCCTCGATCACAGCTGATTGAAGTAGTCCCTACCAGTTGTTTACATAGCAGACAATCTGCATTATTATCAGAATTATTATTTAAGTTAGTTCTATTAGTCTCAATATCAGTAACTAGTGAAAAAGTAGCAGATCCTGACCGTAGTTGGCTCGATGTGATCGGGGACCTAGGTTTTTTTGTAGGAGTTGTGGAAGAGGGCTGGGTGACTGGTACCCAATCAGTGAATTTTTTGCCACCTAGTTGTAATTATTCAACTGTTTTCTGCCCCCCTACCAATCCTTTTTTCACCTAACCTGACCTACAAATTCAGCTGAGGGCTAACCGAGAATGGAGACAATGGAGAGCATCAGTGTTTTAGCCAAATCACCTTATATGTAGTTTTAAAATTTATTTTTAAAGTATTAAATTATAACATGTTATAACTACTAAGTACTCATAGACCGAAGTATGGCTGAACAAAGGAAATTGATCTTCACGCCACGTTTTCTAGTAATATTTAGACTAAAGACAAAACCTTCTGTTGATCAACATTCACAACCCTTGAAGAATTGTGAATAACTTTATCAGTTCACCGCGCAATCTCCGAGTATTATACTCCCATCTGATAGTGACGGTGGGTAGGCAACGGGAACCAATTTCTGGCTATGACTACCACTTTTTCTGCCCTTTGATGTCCTTTCAAAGAGGGGTGGACTAAAACTGAACTACGTAGTCGTGGTGACCTGCACTAAGCCGTTATATGTATTAACGAAGCACAATATCTCTTTTTGGAAACATGAACTTCTTTTCTCAGTCGTCGCATCATCTGGATAGCCTAAATATCTTCTCTCTGCCACATGTCGCTATCTTCGTAACTATGCACAGATGCATTTCCTTACACTCGGATAAATTTAAAGTTTTTTGCCATCTGTGCCATCATTTATCATATTTTTAGATTCCTTAAGGCAAATAGAAACATGTTGTGGTCACTACTCCCCAAACACTCCTCACACATACCTATAGCCAGATTTTTCTAGGTAAGAAAGCCTAAATCTAGAAAGCTCTTTACTACTTTCAGCTTACGGAACCACCAGGGTAAAAATTCTCATTAACAAAATATACTAACCCACACCCTTTCTACGTTAACCAGTCTTGTTTTTCAAGAGAGGCTGCAATTAAAGTCGACACGGAGGATATTTATGGGACCGTCCACAAAACCAGAGAATTTGATGCATAGTTCTTCAACTATCTTTGCTCGTTCACTAAGAGGTCGCTATACCATCACAAACCTGTAGAGTTGTCAGCTTTAAATCCGAATAAAACCTCTCTATTATCAACGAATTTATTCTAACCACCCTATATTTGGTTCGCCTTTAAAAATCGCCATTGAAATTCAACTTTTTAACAAAATGGACACCGATTACGATCGCAAATTATACTGGTCTAGAAAACAAATTTTGCTCTGAGGGCAAAGATGTGAATGGGTGTTTTTTACTAATTTTGTTCTGGTAAATTAAATTTTCGGAACAGTTTGGCTCTATTACCTCTAGAATATTTTCTTTCACATACCCCATTTTTATTTTACTGCATATAAATTCAAAATATAATGTGTTTATTTCATCTGTAACAAAGGTATATTAGAGACAAAACAGCATAGATACAAAATATTAGTGGAACTATATTACTTACATAATAAAATATACAAAATCATAGTACAGCAGACAGTTATAAGTGAGTTTTTGGGACGATATTGTGTACTTTGCCTCCTGGATGTCACGCAAGAGCCTCCAGCAGAAGTACTCCATGATGCTAGGGTTCCACTTACCTTGGTAGTTGCTCTCCCTTGTAGAAGTGTCTTGGTGGAACCTTTTTCCATGCTCATCACTCATTGCCCCGAGGTTAGGAGGGAAGAAGTTAAGGTGGGAGTGGATAAAGTGAATTATGAGTTAAGTTCGGCATCCCATATAGTCATAAGACTGTAACAATTTCCCCATGCACTCTTGGTAATTTACTACCCTTGGGTTACCAAGGAAGCCATATGGTAGACTGACTTAAATGATTCCCATGCTCTCAATTCCTTTAAGGTAATAAGCTCCTCAAATTCATTATCCTTTAGCACCTATTGGATCTGAGGCCTGAAGAAGATGCACTCCTTGAGCTTAGAAGAACTTAGAGCTTGGAATAGATTACACAAGTGTTGGAAGGCAGCGCCAGTTTTGTCTATGGCCTTCATGAAATTCTTCATTAGCCTAAGCTTGATATGAAGAGGAAGAAGAAGCACCTTGTTCATGTCCATTAGAGGATGTTCTTGGAAACTGTGTTTACCAGGCACGAAAGTGCTCCTAGACCTCCAGGACTTTGTGAAGCCCGCTTGCATACCCATTAGGTCCCCGCAGACAATGCACTGGTACTAGTTGTACTTGGCAGCTTCCAAATGGAGTTCCATATTGTCATTCTACTCCTTAGGGATGGACTGAGTGGGCAATGTAAATGCTGGGTTATTCATTCCCATTGTGCAGGAGCACAGCCTTCAGAATTCATTTGGAAGAGTCTATGAAAATACGCGAGTCTGAAGGATTATGTGGGAAACCAAGGAAAATGAACAAGCCAGAGATATTTTTGCAGTAACACAACCTGTTTTCCATGTCAAAGAATGAAGTAAAGTCCTTGTTTCGTTTCCAGAAACTGGTGAGCTTTACATCTGCCTTGATCAGAGTCCACTGCTTAAGCCGAGATGTCAGGGGCCCTGCTTGCTGCTTAGTTAGATACAAATTACGGGCAAGGTCATTCAGCTCTTCCTGTGTGATGCAGTGGGGCTCATTGCTCCTGAATTAACAAAGACATTGTTTTTAGAAAAGATCGATTTGGCAGAATATTCCCCTGAAGGCATTTCTTCATCTGATGAAGGAAGAAGATCTTTATTTGCTGGAGTGTAGGGGCAGGAAGATCATCTGAGTGAAGAACCGGTCTCATAGCTGAGGAAAGGTAGAATATTTTCTCTTTTTCCTAGAAGAAGCATTGAAACCAGTTTTATTTGTCAGACAAAAGTAACAATCATCTGCATAGCTTTTTGGCTCTCTCCAGACCATCGGGAAAGAAAGGTTTGTCCATTGTAACAACGTTTACAACAGAGGTGAGGGGTACAGGATTTGTCCTGATCTCCAATTTTACAGTCAAAGTAATGAAAGTAAGCAGTTCTCAGAAGGGAAGTAATTATTCGACGTTGTAAAACTGTCATGAGATCCCCGCACACGTAACAGAATGAATTTGCCTTGTTGATGCATTGTAGATTGATGTATCAACTCACAAAAATGTGGAAAACAAAATAAACATTAATCATATATATGGTTACAAGATACATATGGTTGCAAAATCATAATATAGACATCTGTCCAACATATAAAATAGTTGTGTAACATGATTGTTGAGCAGCCGTAACATCACAATCTAAGAATAGGGTATTTAATTTTTTTAAGCCTCTCACTACCAGAATATTTTTTATTCCAAATAATGTTATAAAAAGTTTTAAAACATTGAAGTTTAGTTAAAGGGAAGTTGAAATTTTGGGCAGCCCGTTTGCTTGAATTTATCCATGTAGATATAGTATATTGAGTAGAAAGCATAAATATAGTCAGTGCAAGATATATATCTTCTAATATATATATATATATATATATATATATATATATATATATATATATATATATATAATATATATATATATATATTTTCTAATATACCTGAGAACTAATTAAACAATTACTTCTCAAAAAATTAATAAAACAAATGCTAACCTTTGAGCACGTGTTCACTTCACTGGTTATCAAAAACAACTGAGGAGTAATAGAGAGTTGCCAGATATTGAATAATATGCTAATACATTAGAACTACAATTGGGATAAAAATATACACTAGCTTAAGCTGAATTCTGTCCACAGATATTTTTTTAAAACTTCTGGGATGTATTTGTCCCATTGGTAGCGTAAGGGTTTTAAAGAACACAATTCCTAAAATTTCTAATACAGGTATACTACAAAAACTAGAGGTGATGAGTAAAAATAGGTTTCGAAACTGAAATCAGCACCCCAAAATTACGCTAGCACAACTATTTTTTTGCTTGCCTCAATTTCTCTGTAAACGAGTGTTATTTATCTTATTACTATCTTAATTGATTTATTGGATGGAGAGTTCTCTTGTACTTAGTTAAAATTCTTAAAAATTATGCATTTTATTTTTTTCCTAAACGAAAAATAATTGTGTTAATTAAATAACTGTGTATTCATCTCATTTTTTATAGTTTTAATGTATTTTTCCTCTTGCATCAGAATTAAATGAATAAAAATTTTAAAATATTTAAGTAACATTTAATATGTAATTTAAAGCAAAAGTTAACCTCCAGGCATTTTCTTATATAGTAAGTAAACAAGAAATTAATTTAAACAAGATTTAGATGATTATATTTCTATTCTTTTGAGCTGAATTGTGAAAATAGTGGTTCAAATAAACTAGACTACAAACTTACTATTTTAGAATATATTCTTTTTCTATTATTTTCAATTATAAATGCAGCATAAGCAGTTCCACAAGAAATCCAAAAGATATGCGATTATCAAAGATGTTTTAATTTTCAAAACAAGTTGATGACATACTAGATTACAATTTTGCAGTCATTTATCTTACCGTTTATTGAGGGAGTAATCCTATAGGATATTCAACTGTCGATTATTCGATGAGCAAGATGGTTTTGTCAGGATTAGTGTTCTGCAATGTAAGATACTTTATGTACAAAATAAGCTCTAGTGAAACGAAGATATTGCTGTAGTACCTTAAAAAAGGGAAGACGAAATGCTGTATAACAAAACAAAAATGGATAAAAGGAGACAAAAAATGATATGACTTTACCTTTTAGTCACCAGATGATGGTCAAATTCAAGAACTTAGACCTAGAAATATGGCCTATTGGTAATTTTGTTTTGCTTGTTTTTTGGTAAATACCTTATGTACCCTATATCTATAAAAATGTATATGTTACTCAACAACATATGTGCTTGAATGTTACAATCAAGAAAGGAAGTAACTTTTAGTGATGTCGAACCTGGGTAGCTATCTTTTAACTCTAGTAAAAGAATGAATTAAGAAAAATGATTTTCCCAACATACAAAAATAATCCTACGGATATATCCGTTGCTTACGAAAAAATCTCGTATAAATATTAAAAAAGGATTTTATGTAGAATATCAACAATGCGCAATTATAATTAATAAATTTCCAAGGGACGCAAATATGCGAATGGCCTTTAAAACTAAAGACTCCCAAAGAGATAGAGCCGGAACAATTCCTCCCATTGAGTTTGAGATAGTTGCGCAGTAGAGTTACACTAAGAAATGAACAGTAGTAAACAACTTTACCCTGTCTAAATACGCTAAACTTGGACATTAATAGAAATAATGAAATAGTAAGACTAAGAAGGATTAATACCTAAAGGAACCACCGAATCATTCCTATGAAGATACCTATTCGTAAAGCAGCACAATACAAAATATAAACTGGAATCTATAAAGGCAAACAGGAAACAATCATAATATTTAACGTACAAATGAGATATAGAATACTAAACAGTAGAAATTCACTGACCCTATATACGTGGTGGGGGATACCATAATGCATAGCAGGTCTGAGTTAACATTTAAGCATTTGCACAGAGCTGATAAATTTTAACCTCCCAACCACTCAATATGCTCTAAAGGAGAATTTTATAGAATTAATGATAAATATGTGAATATTTTAGGAAACATTGTTCAAAGCGATTTCCTATAGGTTAATGAAAGCATTTTAAATTCAAAAAAAGTTGTGTGACAATGGAATGTATTTCTGCTAAGGTAAAGTTTGAGCTCAAACCAAAGATGCTGCCTAGTTTCGCAATTTACAGGGTGACCCCAAAAAAGAGGCCCTAACTTTCGATAGGTCTCATTTCTTAATTTTCTGAAGGTTTAAATGAAACTTAGGTGATAACTATTTTATTGTGTTTAAAAACATCATATCAAAACATGAGAGTCTTTGGAGTTTTCTTCTTTATTCTAGAGCACGTGGTCGAGATGACCTCCATTTTACTCTTCGCATTTCTTGAGACGCAGCACAAAGTTGTCCATGACGTCCTTACCTACCGACCGACGAATGGCTCTGTTCTTCTCCCCGATGGCTTCCTTGAGTTCCGTCATGGTCCTGGGTCTCCATGCCTACACTCTGTCTTTAAGGTAGCCCCAGAGAAAGAAATCTGGGGGCGGCTAAGGTCTGGGTTGTGAGGGGCCCCACTCAAAATCAGTCTTGAGACTGATCACACGGACACCAAAGTTCTCTTTCAGCCAATCTCGGACAGGTTTGAGTTGTGAGAGTTTGCTCCAATTTTTTGGAACCAGAACTTTCCCATAAGCGAAGGGAACAGGGTTTACAGCTCCTTCTTGAAGGTTTTGAGGACCCAAACATACCTCTCCTTGGTGACTGTCACTGTCGCGCAAGATTCCTCGAAGAAGAATGGTCCGATGATGCCTCTGGCTGAGATTGCAGTCCATACCGTGCACTTAGGGGAGTGTAGGGGCTTGGTGGCCACCTCATTTGCTCAGGAGGTCTCCCAGAAAACATTTTTCTTCGAGATTATCTTTCCTTCAAGATGGAAGTGAGCTTTATCTGCGTTCCAAAGGATCTTAAGGAAAGTTGGTGTCTCCTGAATCATCTCCATTATCTTGACGCCATAGATTTTCTCTGCACCTTGTCTGAGGCTGTAAGGGTCTGGTTCGTCTCTATTCTGTATTGGTAGGCCTTTACATCCATTACTAGCACTCTCCTACAGGTCTCACGGGATATACCGATGGACTGACTTCGCTTGCGCACAGAGCATTTTGGACTCTGTTGAACTGACTCACTTGCTCACTCTTTCGATCAGCTCAGCTGTACGCTTCCTAAGACGTCCTAAATGGTTTGGACAGTTGTCACTGTCTGCAGTGAGGTTCACAACTGTCCCATAGTTGTCGAAGTGGTCCACTTAGTCCTGAATTTTGCTCTTGGAGTGTGCTTTTTCACATTAAAGCTGATGTACAAATGTTTCCTGCACTTTCTTGAATGATCCTGTCTTATAGTAATATTTAACGCAGTATATTCTTTGCTGAAGCTTTCATTGAGATCCAGTTATGTTTACAGGTTTTTCTTCTATTATGTTTTGCAAAGTATGTATGATTAGTGAATAAATACTTGATATATCACAAAAAGTGTGTGCAGGTCAGTTTTGAGGATGTCACCCTGTATTTTGTCAATTAGTAATTAGAGTAGAGACAGCTAAGTTCATATATAGGAAATCTCATTCCTTACCACTGTGAATTCATCCTTTCCTTGAGTTCGAATACTTGAGTTTTTTAAGCTTTATGAGGCGCAAAAATTCCACTTTCATTAGATGGAATGACCACTTAGACTTAAAAATCTGCTGATTGTTTCACTATCAATCTTTTGTGCTTAATTGCTTATTTTTAAAATGAGTTAGTGTTTATATAGAAAATTAAAGACTTCAATTTCTCTGATAAAAAATTGAACTCCATTTGCAAACAATGAATAAGAATTACGATTCAAATTCAAACTGCCTTATTGTCATTATTTTAGCTTATGCCTGTAATTGAAATCAACATTAATTAACATAGCTCCAATTCTTTGAATATCTGCTTTGTTTAAAAAATTTGTTCTTACAAAACTCGCACAACACTCTGCCACCTATAGAAATTTAGCTTAAAATTTTCTTATCAATAACTTTATCTTGATAAAAGTTCTTAATTATCCTTATTCATTTTATTCATTCATTTTTGTTTATCAAATTAATTCTTATAAATATCAAGGAATGAATTAAGATGGCATATCCATAAAGGTAGCTAACAACTATATTCATTTTGAACCTATTAATTTAATGGCGGTTTCTAAGAGCCACTTTGCATACTGAACCTGGTTTGGGTTTGTTCAAATCTTTAGATTTTTAAGTTTGATAAACAAATGTTATTTTATAAACGATTCACCACAAAAGAAAGGGGGCGAGTCAAAAATTAAATGATTTATTGAAAGTAGTGAGTGGTGGAACAGAGACTACATTCGTGATTCGCCGGTCTTCATTCTCGATTCTTCATTCTTTATCCTTAGTTTTGGCTGAATATATAAGGCTTTTTTGTACTACTTATGTGAACGCTGCACCTAAAAACTTTTTTACCATTTTAGAAAGCAAAAATTTTTGACAAACATTCAAAAGAATAATTATGCTTCATATTCTTCTGAAATGTCCCATTTTCGAAGATGGATTACAATAGTAGAGTTGCAAAGGCGTTACTTAAGTTTGGCAACTTTGTTCGTGCTCAGCCTGGATACTTTTTCCTATCTCGATTTTGTGTTGCAAAAGTTTTATTTTGTAAAATCGAGGATGAAGAAAGCGACTGAACTTAGTGTAAAGTCCTATTCCCGCCATATGTCCCCAAAGTACGAGGGGCGCTCAATAAGTTTTGCGAATCGGTAGGGGAAAACAAAGGAAGGGGGATGGCTATTTGTGGGGGTGTTAGGACAAGTTATGACAAGTCAGGACCTGCAGCCACACGCTCCTGCCTCGTCTATTTAAGAAGAAGTAGCTGATCGCAGATCGTTAGTCACAAATTTTTCAACAATGGAGAAGGTTTTGCACCACGCAGTGATCAAATATTTGACCAAGGAAGGCAAAAATACAAAAGAGATCCATGAACGCATGGTTGCAGTGTACACCAACACCACCCCTTCCTATGCAACCATTGCTCGCTGGAATAGGGAGTTCCGCCATGTTTGTGAGTCCCTTGAAGATGACTTCCGTCCAGGACACCCGTCAGACGTGACCAATGAGGACAATGTGACCCGTGTGGAGAGGAAGATCCTCGAAAATCGACGGGTTAAGTCGAAGAAATCGAGCGAGAACTTGGAATATTACATGGAAGTGTTATCAGCATCAATCACGACAATTTGGCCATGACTAAGGTCTCTGCTCGTTGGGTCCCTAGAAACTTCACGCCTAATAATGAACTTCAACGTCGTCAAAGTCACAAGGCCAGAGTTGCACAAGCTGCCCTGCGCGAGGGCGGATTCGAGGAGCTCAATCACCCCCCTACAGTCCAGATCTGGCCCCTAGCGACTACTTTTTATTGCGCCAGCTTAAAGCCTCACTGCGTGGACGCTGGTTTGGGGACGATGAAGATGTCCAGCTCGCCGTCCAGGAGTGTATTGAACAGCAGTCGGGAGATTTCTGGTTGTCGGGAATTTGAAGCCTCAGGGAGAAGTGGCGCAAGTGAATTGAGGTCGAGGGTAGTTATCTTGAAAAATAATAAAACACTTTTCCTCATATCTCGTTTCCTTATATCCGAATTGCAAAACTTATTGACCGCCCCTCGTAATTCATATTCATTTTAAAATTTAAATTGTAAAATAGGTTTATTATTTTTAACATTACTGGAATCCATGTTTGCCTTGATATCAAACTATTTTTTTCATGTTTCTTTGTTATTCGTAATATAGTTTATCATAAAAGTCACCTTTAATTTCTCAGTGATTTTGTTTTCAGAGACAAAGTTTAACTTCTGATTGTTTCCACATATTTGAAACACTTGTGTATTGCCCCGTAAGGGGCGCAGCGATTTGCCATCCTGGCTGCCGTGCTGACGGGACTCAGCGCCCCGTCCGGGCTCAGCTTAGCCTCTTCTTCTTTTTTCAGACAACCTCTATTTCTCCCCAACTTCCTCACTTCCCCTCCAACCTCTCCCACAACTTTCTCTTGGCCTCTATTTTCACTGGGAAGATGCCGACCTTCTTCACAGCCAACTATCCAGGATCGGGGCTGAGGGGGGAGGGGACAATGTTCCCTGTCCCCTGAGCTCCGATTTGGGGTGGTGTGTTTTTAAGAACCTGCTACATCCCCACCCATACCTCCGTCACACCGCTTTTCCTTCTCTCTTTACACTCTATCAATTTTAAGCCGTGTCCAAGGTAAAGTCGCCATGCTGAGGGACTGCCAGGCCACCACCTGGAGGCGTGGTCTTAAATGGTGGCACCTGGCTCTGCCACGCCAGTCCGCACCCCTTGCAGCGCGGGCTACTGCGAGGGGTAATGAGCGTGTGCATCCGGTGAGAAATTTAGGGTCACCATGCCCGATGATGGAAATTTTTAAAAAAACCTTTCCCTTTCCCCCCCACAATCAACGGAGCCGCCTTCTGGCAGCTCCACAGAAAAAAATGGAGGTTTCCCCCCTGTGTTTGCGCAGAGGACCATCCTAATTTCTCTAGCAGGAGAGGAGGCTTACTCCTCTCCTTCGCCTACGGGTGTAGGGGACTCCCCCTCACCCCCTTGTCTGAAGGTGGCTTCGGGCACCTCCCTCTTTCCAGCGGCAGTCCCCCCTTTACTTTTCAAGATGACTGCCAAGAAAGCCAGCAGGCAGCCAATAGCCGACCACTCCCCATTGAAGCGGCTCGGTAGTGCTAACCCCCTTAGGGGGAGAGGGAAGACAGGCCCCTTCGGTCGATTCCCTCAAAAGAGCTGCTAGCTAGAATACTAAACCTAGCGGGGTTCAAGGCCTGTGCCTCCCAAGACGAGACTAAAGACACTGCTGCCAATAGGAGCTGTGATGTCCCGGGTGGCGTGGATGACCAAATGGAGGCCCCACCAGAGATAGACATGGTCCTTGAGGCAACTCAGCCTCAGGCGGTAGGGCCTTCCATGGGAGCGAATCCGGGCTCGGGGCCAAGCACCAAACTCGAGTCAGCTCCTATGCAAGGTCCTCCTCAAACGGCTAGAGTTTCCAAGTCAGTACAAGGAGGAGAAGGATCTCCTCCTCTGACCGGTGCCCAATAACTGCCAGGACCTTCTCTATCTCAGAGTAGGGCCTGCTGAGGGCGGTCGATCTTGCCTGGGAGCTCCTACCGGCGGAAGGGAGAAGAGGGTTCATTCCCCGCCATCCTCTCCTAAAAAGAAAAAAACAACAAAAAAACGACTATAAAGCCTCGGGGCTCATCTCCAACCACAGGGTTAGCAGGGAAAGATCGGTCTGCTGCCATTTCGGTAGGCGACTAAGCCAAGATCGGCACACCCGGCCCCTCCCCCCCCCCCCTTGTCGGGTGCTGAGCCTCAGATTATCACCAAATCTGCGCAGGGCGGAGCTTCCATAACATCGGGGCCCCTCATTCAGAGATTACCCGGCGTTTTCAAGCCCGCTGGCTTCGAACGCTTCCTCGTTATTCGCTCCATTGATGGCACCATGTTGGCTAAGGGCAACATGATCCATCAGAGGAGAGCTTTAGCTAGTGTGTTAGCTAGAAAGCCAAATGTGACCCGTTGCTCGGGCGAGAGCCTTTTGGAAAATGCGTCGAATCCCTATGAGGCGGCCATGATTAGTGCCCTTTGGACACTCGATGGCACGCCTGTGTGTGACGCTGCACTCTACCATAAACTTTGCGAAAGGAGTAGTTTATGGGAGGTAACCCGTTGACTACTCCATAGAGGACATCACCTTAGAGTTATCAAACCATTGGGCGTTTAAGGTCGAAAGTGTGATGAGAAAACAGGGAGGGACCTCAAGACCCACCCCTACACTCTTCGTCATGTTCGACTGTAGCAAGCTCCCTGAGTCGTTGCGTGCCGGGTTGGTACCGCTACCGCGTGAAGGCATTCGTGCCACTGCTGCGGAGGTGCTATTACTGTCACCGCTTTGGCCATACGAATCGCTCATGTAGACGTGCAATTTCGGGGTTACTCGAAGTATGTGTAAATTGCTCCAAGGCAGCACACGATAAGTCGAAATCGTGTGTGGCCAAGTGTGTCAATTGCGGAGAGCCGCACCTCGCTTCTTGGAAACAATGTGGTGCATATTTCCTTAAGAAAGAAATCCTAGCCTTTCAGGCCCAGGATCGACTTTCATTCAGCGAAGCTAAGGACTTTGTCATAGCGTGCCCGGCTCTGTCTGGGACGTCTTACGCCTTAATGCTTAGAAAGATACTTTATGCTACTGGCCAACCAATTCCAACGAACACGGTTGTTTTCGAGCACATTCGGAGCGCTTCTGTGGGTTCTACTCAACCTGGGTGCTCCCCTGGTAAAGCTTGTGGCACAAAGCGTTCACACTTAGCCCCGGCTAAAACCAAGGCTCCCCCCTTCCCCCAGCGTGACCGTTTTCCGTAAGGCGAAACGGCCACGCGCCTCCACCGATTCGTTAGACTCACAGGAGGCCACACCCCTGAAGTTGGTCGCCATGCCATCTTCCGGGGTTCCTAAAGCTGCCCCCCGAAAGTAGGAGAGCAAGAAAGGACCTTCCGCTCCTTTGCCCACGCCTAATGGTGGGCTGAGTGGCTCGGAGACGATCAATCTTCGAAAAGAGAGCTCTTCGCCTCCGTTGCCCTAACGCCTGCCTAAGGTTTCGAGGCGAGGGAGGCAAATCTACCCCAATAAGTCCTCGAAGTCGACACCACTTTCAACGCATTGTCCAGCTAACAGCGCCCGGGGTTCGTCCTCCATGAAGCGGACAGCCATTCTCGTGAGGGTCTTCTGTTCAAAGATAACCAACGCATCTCCTTAGAGCTATGCCTGGAGGGAATATTCCATTAATGTAATTTCCGTGGACTCCAAGCAAACTTGGAGGAGCCTCAGAGGCTCGTCCCTTTCCCCATTAGCTATCTTTTTGCAGGAGACCATGCTAGGCGCGTGGTCCCTGCCCGCCCTCCCGGAGTATAAGGGTTTTGCGACCCCACCACCACGAGATGAGAGCCGGGCTGTGGGATGCACAAGCTACACCAGGCATGATGTCTCCGTTTTTCTTTTCACTTTAGATACCTCCTTTCAGGCAGTGGCTGTGCAGCTTCACCTGCATAGGAGGTATACTGTTATTTGTGCGTACATTACACCGTCAGCTGACTTCAAGGCGGGGACGGTTGCCGAGGCCCAATCTCTTGCTTGGTGATCTAAAGGGCAGACATCCTCTCTGGGGAGACTACTCAATAAATCCCGGGGGACAAGTCCTTGCCGATCTGATCGAAGAGCTTGAGATAGGTGTCCTAAATGTGGATGAGTTAACGCATCACTACCCGAGAACCGCTTCATTTTCTTGCATTGATCTATCTCTGTGCTCTCCGGATGCACAGCCTGATTTTGATTGGGGGTGGTCTATAACCTCCATGGTAGTGATCACTTTCCCATTTAAATATCATTTTCAGGGCAGCTGCCGCATGCATTTCAGGAAGAGTTTATGTCAGTAGATAAGGCCGTTGAGTTCTTCTCCGGCAACCTCATCACCGCGAGCCTGACTACTATTCACAGAACGTCTGGCCGTTTTGCACGCCGACCACGCCAGTGGTGGTCGGCGTAACAGAAGCGTTATGCCTACATGCGCTATAATCCTTGCCCGAACGATTTCTTCTCAGTCAATTTTGACGGACTTGGGCTAGGTTCTGGTATATTTCAGAGCACGCCCGCCGCTCTTCTTGGCAGGCATACGTGTCTTGACTTAACGGGAAAGACCCCTCTGGCAGATGTGTGGAAGCCTGTCAAAAGGATTCTGGCCAAGTTCTCGCAGGACCCCTCTCCCGTTCTCCAGGAGAATGGGGCCGCAATCTCAGATCCCGCCTCCGTGGCGGAATCCTTCGCGACCGCTTTCTCCGTATTCTCTAGCCGGGATGCTGCTCCGCCAGCATTTAATGCTCGAAGTGATGACGCGGAAGGCCGCCGGCTGGACTTTACCTCCAGAGGCGGAGAACCCTTAAGCGACAGGTGTACCCTGAGTGAGTTGCATTCCGCTCTTGCTTCGTGCCCGGACACCGCCTATCGTCCGGATAATGTCCCGAATGCCATACTTCGACACCTGGGTGAGCGAGGCATGGCCTTTCTGTTAGATTTGTTAAACAGGATCTGGGTGCAGGGTCTGCTCTCGGATTCATCACGAATCACTACTGTGCTTGCCTTTCTCAAACCGGGGAGAGACCACTCTATTCCGGCCTATTTCCGCCAAATCTCTCTAACTTCTTGCGTGTGCAAGTTGATGGAAAAATTGGTAAATATTAGATTAGCCTTTTTTCTGTACAGCGGAGGATATCTGTCTTCTGAACAGTGCGGCTTCCGCAAGTTTCACTCCACGTCGGCTGCTTTGCTCTGACTGGAAAAAAGCGTCTGCAAGGCCTTCCTTCGAAGACAGCACTACGCCACAGTGTTTTTCGATCTGGAGAAGGCCTATGATACCGCATTGCGATGTGGTATCATAGAGACTCTTAACACGATGGGGGCGAAGGGACGCCTCCCAATGTTTATATTTGAATTTTGGTGAGATCGTCAATTCCGTGTATGGGTGGGGGAAACCTACTCCAGCCCAATGGAGCAGGAAGATGTTGTCCCGCAGGGAAGTGTCCACAGTGTCACAATCTTTGACCAGAACATCAATGGCATTACCTCGGTGCTGCCGGAAGATGTTCTCACTACACTCTACGTGGAAGACCTTCCGAACTTTTTTGGCGTGGCCCAGATGCCAACTCTAGAGCGTCGACTCGAACAGGCATTGAACCGCGCTCTCGCTATGCTGAATAGCACAGGTTTTGGTTTCCTTTGGCCAAGACTAAGGTGGTGCACTTCTGCCGCTATCCACGCCTCCACCCCGACCAGACTTGTTTCTTAATGGGCTATGCGTGGAAGTGGTAGAATCGCACCGTTTCCTTGGTCTTGTGTTTGACCGACGCCTCACCTGGGAGGTTCATATTGGCAGCCTTAGGGTCTCTTGTACTTGTACCCACGCCATGAATATTTCCTGTTCCGTGACGTTCAGCGCTTGGGGTGCTGATAGGGCTACTGCCTTACTTTTTTATCGATCCTTTGTTCGTTCGAAGCTCGACTACAGATGTGAGTTTTATGCATTCGTGGCTGAGCGTGTATTGTGGGAGGTGGACTTGATCCACCACAAAGGCCTTCGCTTGGCGAACGGCACCTTCCGCGCTTCCCCCATTGAGAGCATATTAGTCGATGCTGGGGAGATGCAACTCGCTCTACGTCGCGTACAGTGCATCACTCGCCTGTAGGCGCGAGCCATGCGCCTCCCTCAGTCGCCAACACTTGTCATTGCATCCGTAGCTGAGTTCGACGGTGCCTATGCCGCCGAACGACGCTAGTCATACCCTAAGTCATTTGGGTTTACGGACAGGAAACTTCTTCGAGAGCTAGTTTAGCTCTCGGGCCGGTGGCGTCCGTGGTTCTGCCCAGAATGCCACCCTGGAGGGTACCACATTTGATTATTTGTCGCCACGCCTCTGCTCCCAAAGCTTGTACAGCGCCGGAAGTATTGCGTTCAACCTTTTTGGAGCGCAGCTCTTTTCACGCTGGAACCGTACCAGTGTATACGGAGGGGTCCCAATCGTGAGTCAGCTTCCACGCCGTATCCCCTCTTTTTTGAGTCCGTGTGGCTATGCCAGGCTCTGTGTCTGTCTTCACGGCTGAGCTGGTGACAATACACCACTCGATACGGGAGATTACGCGACGTGCCCGGTTCGGAGACCGAATTGTGATCTATAACGCCTCACAAAGCGCCCTGAATGCTCTCGGGACATTGGAATCTCCGCATCCCCTGGTTTGCGATATTCGTGACGCCACGGTTATGGCAAGCAGGGTGGATGTTGAGATTATTTTCTGCTGGGTTCCTAGACATGTAGGAATTGCGAGGAATGAGCGCACCGATGAGGGCGCCAAAGAGACTGCAAGGACTCTGCGAACGGACCAGCGTTTCGCCCTTCCTCACACCGTTTGCATGGCAGAAATACAGGCAGCTCTTTGGGCTGCTTAACAAAAAAGATGAAAGACGTTCGAAGGGAACTTAAAGTTGCATGCCATTTCTCTGCGACTATTCCCATAAACCTACCATCTAATGCCGCGAAGGCTTCAGGTTGCTTTCTGTCGTCTTCGATTTGGGCACACTCGCGGGACGCACCGCCATTTGATGGAGCGCTTGCCAGCGCCCTACTGTGAAGCCTGCATTGTCCCTCAGACTGTTCGGCATATTCTTGTTGAATGTACCTGTCTGGGCGATCTCCGTGCACGTTACCTGTCCCAGTACCGTGATGGGCGGGGTTGCTACCGCCTTTCCCTTGTACTCGGGACAAGTTCGTACACATTGACTGGTGGACTTAAAGACTTTTGGGGGGAGACCGGCCCTCTCTCCTTTATTTAACTAGTTTTTTTCTCATTGTTGTTTTCTTTGTAGGTTGCATGTTCCTGCGCCGGGGGGAGTGGGACCTCCCCCAGACGCCCGAGCGTGCTTCTGATTGTTGTAATCTTTCCTTTTTATCGTTGTTGTGTTCTGATATTCTTATTTTAAAGTAGTCTAGTGCTAGGCTGTCTTGACTCCGGCGACTCATGCCCAAGTGGGCAGTCGCTAGATAGGCTCCTAAAATTAAAAAAAGCAAAAGGAAAACACTTCTGTATTGTATGTCTGAAGATGCAACTAAGCATTTTATCTTCAAACTAACAGTGTTCTTAGACACAAATTCAACATGAGTTCGAATAGTGACTATTAAACCTTTTATTGTATGTATACCCAATAGGTCACAATTGGCAAAAGACTATTTATTATACTTGTATGCTCTGAATTAATTTAAATAAATGAAAAACATATGAATTACATTTATCGAGTCTATTAAGTGATAAATAGTTAGTGGCAAACTGCTCGCAAATCTGATAAAACCTTGTGTGGACCTAAACAAAAGATGTTTCTTACTTGTCACACTCGCTAGCTAGAATCCATGCATGTAGTTTCCCTAGCTATATGTCTCCCTATAATTTTGGTTCAGTTATCTTAAAAGTCTAAGATCATGAAAATCTTTTCACCCACTACTATAAATAAAGGGGACGGAGATGGGGGGAGAGATCTGTGCATCTAATCCATATTTTACTCGTATTTTTACCCGATTGCAGCATATAAGATAATGTCGTATAGCTATACCTATATAGTGGAAACTATGTCATTATTAGTAGTAAATTGGTTTTGTCTAAATATAAAGCTTTTTTGTACTACTTATGTGAATGTCACATATAAAAACCTGTTTACAATTTTTGAAAGCAATAATAGTTTGACAAGAATTCAAAAGTTTAATTATGTTTCATATTCTTCTGAAATCTGCCATTTACGAAGATTGATTGCAATCGATTCGTTTCATCAGGTTGTTCATTAGAATTTTTGTCTTAGAGTAGCTTACTACTACTACTACTACACAAAAAAACGGATAGTTGGAAAACAAGGCCTACAAGCTCAAAGATTCAGAGATATAAGATCTTCCTTTTAATCGTCGCACGCAGTCAAGATCCTCTCAATAAGCATTATTAGATCACTCGCTCTCTCTCTCTCTCTCTCTCTCTCTCTCTCTCTCTCTCTCTCTCCATATATATATATATATATATATATATATATATATATATATATATATATATATATATATATATATATATATATATATATCTTTATCCTTTTCTTTATTTCTGTACCACAGCCAAAACCAGTACAAATACTGTTTTAATAATATTAAAATTATGTTTTAATCCGATTCAATATGGAGTAACATTGATCCAGCAAATGACTCTTCGTTATCTGAAAAAGAAAGAAAAATATATTCTTAAATAAGCTCTCTCACAAAAGTTATCATCGGTATATTCAATTCTTCATGATCTCAATACAAAATGTGCACCTTACTTAAGCATGTTGAAGCAGTTTTCAGTGCACCGCACAGAAAATGAGATAAGAAAGATACCTTTCAACGTCGACTTAAGTTAAACTAAAATTTGTGGATTATCTTTATAATTTTTGTGGCATCCTTACAGTCAATTAATCTTCCCGCTCTGCTTTTTCGATCTCAACTGCCAGCAGGAACTTTACTAATGCTTATACTAGCCGTGCTAAATGCTTAAGTCACATCAGTCAAAGATTTCGAGTTTGGTGTTACTTTTTACCCGACCCCAACTTCAAAGCTCTAACGACCTAAATTTCCAGAGAACACAATCTCCTTCTTTGATCAAACTCGCAAGAATTCCACTTTTTCCTGCCTGGTGAAGTCCTTACTCCACTGTGACGTCCCACTAAGTGTTTGTTCTAGCAGAGTTGAAGCAACTTTCCGGATAGCGAGGGATTAAAATTCAGGCGCAAACTCAATGTCATCTTCATAGCTGTTCGAGAGTAAAAAATGGAGCAAAGAAAAACAAAATAAAAAATTACTAAAAAGAAAAATGATATATATCAAAAGAGAGTAAAAAATATCCGATAAAAGCTTTGAAGAAAACTAATCAAAAATACCAAGGAGCCAATAAAACTTCAGTTAATTTACCAATCGTCTACCACTCTACCAATGATCCATTTTGTAACAAGTTCTCACCTTCGATAAGAGGAAAACTCAGCTCTGCATTTTCCCTCCCATAAGTAAAAATTTGATATCTGATGAGGACCAAATATATAAAATAATAATAGTAATTAGAGAAAATAACATGGGGATATACGACCGTACGACTTGCATTGACAAAGTAATATATGATTTGTTGCAAGGCAACAAAAGAATCGCGCAAAAATTATATTAAAATAATAAATAGAATAAAAAGTGCATCAGTGGTTAGAAGCAAAATTAAATATAGAGTAAAAGCGAATAATAACTGATAATGAAAATACAAAAGTAAACAACTGTAGTGTAAATAAAGAATCATATTATGATTCAGCATTATTTGTAGTATCAATTAAAGAAAACAAGTGATATATAAATACCATTTTAATAATCATATTGGTCAAATAAAACTAATGATAAAATAACAATAGTATTACTAAAAACAAGACGAATAATTTATTTATTATTTCTACTAGAGGAATTATTAATGTAATGCTTCTACTTATTAACCGTAATTTTTGCCTGTGGCATGATTTAATGATCTATTCTTAATTAGTCCTAATTTATAAATTTGCAAAATACTTTACCAAATGTGTTTATATAATTGTTTGCATATTTGTAGATGTATAGGTTAGTGTTTTTCTCTTTAAAAGTAATTAACAATAATAATATAAAAAGTTTAATCCCATGTCACCTCGAATCCATTCCCCCCCTCCTCCTTCTCAGCTGTCGAGGTATCTCATCCCTTATATTTTTATCGCAAATACTACTATACCTTTTGGATTGGCCAATTTTTACCGTTTTCTACCCTACTTTTTACAGGAATAAAAATGGGGGACAACATATGAGGCTGGTAAAAAGTCAATGTCGGAGATGTATACGATCAAAGAACTGATTAAAATTTATTAAGGAGCCAACGCAAAGACAGTTAATTTCCTCATCGCCACCGAAATTTCCTCATGGGGCAGGGTTCGATGTAAGCTTTTGGAGTGGAGGGTAGAAGTGAAAGGGTTGGTTGAAGTTAATGGAGTGGTAATTTACAGTACTTGGGGAGCCCTTACCAGGGAAACGAACTTATTTTCAAGTACGAGTCATCCATGAGAGGGAAAATGGTCACTTCACACTCATTTCTGAATTCCTTAATTTTATCCAAGCTGGAGAAAACTCGCCCCTCAGCATTAAGGGAAAGCTTCTGGTTCAACAAATGAATCCCTAAATAAAATTCTTTGATCAACTTGATTGATAGTGCCCATCACTTCCATTGCCTTTTCTGCTAGCGCCTTTGCCTCATATATATTGTTGACATTAATGGTCAGAGAAGATTTGTAGAAAGATTGATGGCAAATTAGAAGTTGGACATGGGTGTGGTGGAATTTGAAAATAAATGTGACAGGTAGAAATGTTTGCCGGAAAATGCAAGAAAAATGAATATCCAACTAATTTATCGATATTATTTAAAGCTTTTTATATTTTTTACAAAAGGTTTAATTTCTGTTACTATAATACTTTTAATAAAATTAATTGTAGTGGTTATTATTTATCTATGTAATTGTATGTATGTACATCTTTTATGTATATTATAATTATAATGTAAAGAGTCCATATTCAGGTTTTATAGATTCCAAGGTTAGTAGTAAATAGTTTACTATGGCTGTAGAACATAGATGCGCTTTACTTTTGCTCACTGATTTAGCTTGTATTTCTCTATTATAAATTTTTAAAATTTCTTTTTTTCTCGGTAGTGGTTAGTCTATTTTTCTGCCTTATTATTTGACTAATTTTTATTAAGGCTCATTTAGACTCTTTCTCATTTATTAAGATGCATGTTTGCATTTCTAAGATTCCTTTTACTAGTGGCGAATTATTGACCTCGTCGGGAATATTTCAATAGTTTTTAACAAAATTTTAATTTAGCTCTACCTGATTCCATGCTAGCTCCCTTATAGGGTCGCTTGATTACTTTCCTCTCTCCTATTTAAGTGTTATTTATAGCATAAATATCGTATGGCTAAATAATATTTTAAAATTAACTATACCATTTGTGGGGGAAATTCCACGTGGAATTTCTTTTCCAGCACGGAAGGTTCATGTGCTGGAGAATATTCTGTTAGGCTTAAATTGGTAAGCCTAACCCCTCCCCCTCCCTTCCACAAGCGGTAGCCTCGAACCGCGTCCACCACGATTCACCTTTACACGGGCTAGAATAGCCTAGGCAAGAAGATTCGAGGCCATTCGAGAGTAGAGCTGTTTCCCACTAACCCCCTCCCCCCCCCGCGGGGAGAGCCTCAGACATATATATTGCTCGTTTTCCATGAAACCAACACAGAGTTGAGAAGTCTCGCCCGGACCCCAAGAAAATTCCCCTAGTTGCAAGTCAGGTGCTAACAGCAAAGCAAAGTGACAGCTGAACTATTTTTATGTATTGGAATTAGCCCCAGCTAGTGAAGTAATTCCACTTAACGATCGCTACCGAGTGATTTTTCCGTCTTCTCTCGTCAACTCCTGTCGAAGCCCTCCTCGTTCGCCCCTCGTTTTCGGGTGGCCGAAATACTTTCCCCTGGACCGGATGTTACCCCCTCCCCCTCCTCTATTTTTGGAGACCCGTCATCACTTTAATATCCCACTCAGAAGCTTCGAGCGGCCTCGCCTCACGTGCAGGAGACATCCGTGAAGCCTTACCCTGACGTGTCGCCCGAAATCTTCCGTAAGCCATCCCCTCTCCCCCTTCAGTAACCCATTTGCGTTAATTCAACATTTGAATAGTCTCCTCCCGTAACAAATTAATTTTAACTTCATAGTCTGATTCATAACTACAATCACCCACCTCGTTCATCTGATGTAATTTTGCCCGTCAATTCTCTCATTATTTATACGTAAATAAAATTATATTTTTGTACATGGCTCTTTAAATAACCTTGAGCTTTGCCATTGCCCAAAATTTACCAGACCTCGTGGCACTTTTCTCGCTACTCAGCCCGTCTAAACTAGTGGTGTTCCGTCCCTTTTCGGTTTGCCTCTAAGCTATTGGTCCCTCCCCATAGATATAATATGGTATTAATGTAATATAATGTCATACCACGACACTATTACTTGATATATTATTTGCTATTTACCTTTTTCAGGTTTCTCAATCTGTTGAGCGCATGCAGGCCAACTAGGTTATTATATTTTATCTATGATTTGGCCAGGTAGTCAGCGTTTTCAAAGATCAGCACACAAACCTCCAGGTACCCTCCACGACAAAGTTAACTATTCAACCCTTGACAACCCCCTGTCGTTGTAAAGTACATAGCAATCTTGGAGCATGATCGGGCTAGAGCAAATAAATCGTTTGAAAACAAACTGAACCAGGGTGATCTGCGTTCACGAGACAATATTCATTTGTGGACAACAAATAGAAGTCTTTAAAATACTAAATGGTTTTAATAAATGTACTATAAATGTAGTTTTGAGTTTTTTAATCGATCAACAACTAGGAATAATGGATTCAACCTTGTTAACACAAGATTTATTATTGCGATGGCACTGAATATTTTCTTCATATAGGGTTTCTTAAATATCGCATAAACCTAGATCGCGCGTAGTTGAAATCATCTCAGTAAATATGTTTATGAATAAAATCAATAAATATTAATCTAAAATATAAGTACTAGTAAAATTATGTGTATAATACATAAATTAATTTATAGTTTTTTTCACCAACTATGATTTTCTCCTTTTTCTCTTTTACTGACGTGTTATGGATCCTAGAATCTTTGCTGGTCCCTGATTCTTGTGGTTGGATTTTCTTATGTTTTACCTAATCGGATTATTTCATTCATGAGATTTAATTTTCTCTACCACCTTCTTTGTGAGGTATATTTCTGACAATTATTTCTACGAATTGGTAGTATAAAGTTTATTTCAATTCTAAATGCCTCGCACCTCATGATACGAAAAAAGAGTAACTAACTAGTAGAAGAAACAGTAAAATAACTGAACCGTAAAATATGGATATAAATTGAAATAAGAATAATTCTTCCATTCTTAAAAATAATTTTTTTTTGTAAAGGGTATAAGAGATTAAGTTTTTTTAGAGCTTTATTGCAGTAACTATGAAGTCACGGCACTTATGGAGGATAGAAGTCGCCAAAGACAACAAAAGAGAAGGGCCAAATTGGAGAAGCCTCGTCTTTTCAACCTTACGTTTTAATCTTTTGTGCTTAATTTTTCTTATCTAATAACATTTATTGATAGTGAAGAATTTGTATTTATGGTACAACAAGTAATTTGATAATTTAGTTCAGGCTAATAAACTTGCCATAATAAATTTAATAATGCCTCTGTATTACTTTATGTTATTTTATTATGTGCATTTAGATGAAGAGAGAAGTACCAAAATAAACAGACGCAAAATATAATACACACATGTAACCATCAACAACTTTCTATTTGAACTTTCTCATCAATGCTCTATATTTTATGCACAATGAGGACTTAACTCGCAACTAACTTTAAAATTAACATATGAAAGGCAGTCAAAATGATGTCTTTATGATGTATCTGTTTTCCAGGCTATAGATTCCCTTGTCATTTGAGTTTTCATTTTCGTTTCTATATAATTGCCGCAAAAGCGGAATGAAGATAGTCTCTGTCTATCATGTTCCGAAATTCGCCATAATACATTGTCGTGATGTAAGGGGTCTATTCTCGCTGTCCTCTCCGAATCCCTTCACTTTCATCTTCCTCTCCACCTATTAAAGAGATTAGAGCTTTGACTCTGTTGTTAGCGATTTTTGCCCCTGTCACAATGAATTTAAAACGCACATCTCATCTGAATTAACTCCAAAGCATTTTCTAATGAAGACAAAAGAAAAAATGTGCTAAGAATATACCAAATGTTTTTTCCTTTCTTTATACCAAACAATTTTGAGGTAGAATATTCTTTTGTTTTAATAAAGGAGGATATAAGACTAGCGGGAAGAAGAATCGGAAAAAAACAAGAATCTGAAAGGCCGTGAAGGCATTACAATAAATAGATGATGTAAAAAATAATCTGAACTTGATTCTATTTTGGGGGGAAAAAATTAAAAAAAGATTTTCACAACAAGAGAAAGTTTGCAAAAATAAAGTATGCAAAAGAACAGGAAAATAAAGAACCATTTTGAGAAAAATATGCTATAAAAAGCCTCAGGAGTGATTTTGTTTTCAATGACTTAAATACAGAGGGAAAAGGGGGGAAAGATAAATTGATAATAATATCTCAGCAACAAATGAAAATGTTCAGAGAGTTTGCGGAAAGAAACATTTCAAATATCATTGCATTATGTTTTTAGATTCTGAGTCATTTATCCAGCAACTATATAGCATATAGTTGTTTATTGACGTCTGCGGAATGTGGACATATTGAGCCTAATTGCATCCCGATAAATTTATGCTTACTCTCACTGTGTTGTACGCCATATTAGCACTTCGTCACCATATTTTATTTTCTTTTTCATCGCTCTTTGAAACTTTCTTCCAAATTGCGTATCATGATAAATATTACCCTTCACAAAAGTGAGTTCTGCGGCAACGTGAATTGTACGAAAATATGATTTTCCTTTTCTGGTAGCAGTAGTTCACATTTTGGCATTTTGGTAAAGGAATCTCTTCAGTGTATTCTCCCAAAAGTTATCTCCAATTGCAACCAAATTTCAAGATATTTGTGTTTTATTTTTTTGTGGATCACTTAAAATTTTGGTGAATGAATCTATTCCCTGTAGTATATGAAACATTAAATCCTGCTGCAGCAAATTTTTTACATACATATGTGTAGTTTACTGTCGTGTGGATTAACTGAAACTTGTAATGTTACGAATGTTCAGTCGGAATTACTTTGGAATCTTTCCAATTCATTGGACAGTTTTTAATGTTGCAGTGTCTACATATATACTTTGGTATGGTTGTCAAACAGATACCCCTGTTAAATTTCATCTATTTCACTTTTCTTATTCCTCACCTGCCCTGTTAAAATGCAATAAGTCGCCTTTGACTCGTCCACTACTATTGAAATCTTAAAAAACAGCACACCTTCTTGGCCTCAGTTTCCGCAGTTGGGCACCTTCCTGTCTTCAATGCCTTCCAAAAACCTGCAGTTCGTATCTTACACTATTTCCACTTTATTCACCATCGTATTTCGCCGAGTTGCGTTTTCACTTTATATTTAAGTAAAAAAATATCTTACTTTTCCAATTTGTTCATTTATTTTACCCATTCCGAAAAGAGTTCCGCAATAAGAGCTTGCAATTATATGCCGAAAGATGTCATCGCTACAATGAATTAGACTTTAGATCTTCTAGAAAATTGAGAATCATCATATGGCCAGCCAAATTGTTCACCTATTCTTTGGCATAATTTCAACATATTTATGTATACATTTGACTCTGTAAGGACACACAGAACATGTCAAGAATTCGTACATTCTAAGGCACTTAGAAGGGTGAAATTTGTAACTTGGGAAATACTTGTACCATATAGTAATTAAAAGGTAATTGAAAAAGTATTTGACACACATAGCTTCTACTGTCATGTCATACTATTGGAAGTGTGAAAACGCAGTTGAATTGCAAAGCCAGATTAGGTAGGAGTTTCAAAATGATCCATCAACGCGACTTACCTGAATTAGAAATAAGTTTGAAGCCGAGAGAACGGTTGAGAATGTCCATAAGAAGCGTTCCGAAAGACTACGGACCTTGTCAAGCTCCACAAAGCAGGAAAGACTACTAAAAACGTATCACCAAAGTCCAAGAAAATCTTTGGCAAGCGAGTCGTGAGGTAGATGTATCAAAATCATCTGTGCAAAGCATTTTGAAGCGCTGTCAATGGAAAAGTTACATTCTAAGAATAGTCTATGCAATTTATGAAGATGATCTTGACCGAAGAGTGGAGTATTCTGTGTGATACTGGGCACGATGTGGTGGTTCAATTAACCGCCACCTTTGCTCCTACCGGGCTTCTAAGAATCCGCATGTTATGGTACAACACCATGAGGATTAATTTTGGACCACTCTTCTTTGACTCTAATGTGACTGGTCCCGTTTACTTAAACTTGCTGCGCCAGTCTATCATGCCAAGCAGTAGAGATGATTTCGAAGATGAGGAGTTTTATTTTCAGCAAGATGCGGAACCACCGCACTACAATGATGATGTTCGATAATACCTTGATAAAATCGAGAAAAAACAGGTGTATTGGAGGAAGTAGTTTCATAGAATGCTATCTACGTTCACCAGACATCACACCAACTGAATTTTTATGGGGACACTTATAAAAGTCTACGCTATAAAACCTGCAACAGTCGCTGAATTGAAAGCAGCCATTGAACAAGAAGACACACAAATACCAAATGAAATGTTTAGTGATGTTTGCGATTCCATTGCTTAGCGTTATTATCAGTATCTTGACCAGAACGGGCGTCAGTTTGAAAACAGTCCTTGACAAAACCAATAAATAGTGTGCGTAGATTCTATTACATTTTAAAAATTAAATTCATTTTAATAAACACTGACTTTATAATTATTTAAAGTGTGTAGACATTTTGGGGGACTCCCTGTATATCCACAAAACAACTAAAGAACGGTTTCTCATAATGAAGATCAACGTTTTAGAATGGCCAGGCCAATTTTGTGAGCTCAATCCCATTGCGAATCTGTGGAATAAGAAGGAGATATGAATTCACGCGATAAACTTACGGAATTTGGAGGACCCAAAAGGGATTCTTTCAGCAAGAATGAGGTTGCTATTACCTCTAAATTCTGGTAACAACTTACAAAAAAGTACAAGAGACGTCTGGAAGCTGTAATTTCCAACAATGGCTTTGTAACTCAATATTTACTGGAAGGGTCTAATAATTATTTGTCGAGTATTTAAGTATTTTTGAAAATAACTTTACTAATATATAATTGTTTTTAATTATTCTTTGCTTACAAAGTTTTTTGCAATTTGCTCACAATTAGTGCACTACAAAGGCAGAATTTTCGATAAATTCTTGTGTACAATACCTTGTATCTATTAACCTTAAAGACCCTAAATATATATATATATATATATATATATATATATATATATATATATATATATATATATATATATATATATATTTATATATATATATTATATATATATATATATATATATATATATATATATATATATATATATATATATATATATATCTATATCTATATCTATATATATATCTATATCTATATATATATATATATATATATATATATATATATATATATATATATATATATATATATATTTATATATATATATTTATATATATATATATATATATATCTATATCTATATCTATATCTATATATATATCTATATCTATATATATATATATATAGATATATATATATATATATATATATATATATATATATAATGTATATCTCTCATGAGAGCGAAAGAATGATGAAATAAGTCCAACACACCGCAAGAAAGAGAAAACGGAATAATTTTTTCTTCGGAAATAGATATTTCCTACTTCGAAAAAATCCAGGCTGGGGTGAAATTCGAACCAAGCACACTGAAGCAGCGAGCAACCGATTTGATTCAATAAACATGTGCCTTTAACCACTCGGCTACGCTGAAGACCAAAAATCTGCGGAGTAAACAAGCTTTCAAGGCACGCTTTGCCAGGGTAATCGGGACTGTGAACTAGAGAGAAATTAATTGGGAATTTATAATTTTATTGAAGTCAAAGCGGTTCTCCCTGCCTTAGTGTGCTTGGTTCAAATCCTAACCCAGCAGGGTTTTTTCGAAGTATGAAATAACTATTTCCGAGAAAAATAATTAATCCCTTTTCTCTTTCTTGCGGGGTGTCGGATTTAATATATATATATATATATATATATATATATATATATATATATATATATATATATATATATATATATAATCATTCTAATTCCAATATGCGTATATATTTAATGAGGTTACGTAGATACTAGGTGTGATTATAATACGGGGCCACTCCCAAAAAACGGGACCCAACTTTCGATAGGCCTCATTTTTTAATTTTGTGATAAAACTTTGGTGATAACTAGTTTATTGTGTTTAAAAACATTATATCAAAACATGAAAATCTATGGACTTTTTTCTTTATTATAGATCACGTGTTCGAGATGATCTCAATTTAACTCTGTGCATTTCTTGATGCGCAGCACAAAGTTGTCCATGACGTCCTTACATACTGACCGACTAATGGCTTTGACCTCCTCCCTGATGGCTTCCTTGAGTTCTTTGATAGTCTTCGGTCTCCTTACGTACACTCTCTCTTTCAGAGTGGACCCAGAGAAAGAAATGGGGGCTAAGGTCTGGGCAGTGAGGGGCCCATTCAAAATCAGTCTTGAGACTGATCACACGGACACCAAAGTTCTCTTTCAGCCAATCTCGGGATAGGTTTGAAGTGTGAGAGCTTGTTCTATCTTTCTGGAACCATGGAACCAGAAATTCCCCATAAGTCACGGAAACAGGGTCTGCAGCTGCCTCTTGAAGGTTTTGAGGACCTCAACATGCCGCTCCTTGGTGACTGTCACTGTCGCGCCAGATTCCTCGGAGAAGTATGGTCCGATGATGACTTTGGCAAAGATTGCAGTCCATACCGTGCACCTAGGGAAGTTTAGGGGCTTGGTATCTACCTCATTTGGTCTGTAGGCTTCCTAGAAGGCATTTCCTTTCGAGTTTACCTTTCCTTCAAGATGCAAGTGAGCTTCATCTGAAGTCCAAAGGAGGTTAAGGTAAGTTGAGGTCTCCTGAATCTTCTCCAATATCTTGACTGCCATAGCCTTTCTCTTTTCCTTGTGTGATGCTGTAAAGGCCTGCTTTGTCTCTATTATGTATAGGTAGGCCTTTACATCATTACTAGCACTCTCCTACAAGTCTCACGGGATATACCGATGGACTGACTTCGCTTGCCCACAGAGCGTTTTGGACTCTGCTGAACTGACTCTTTCACGCTCTCGACCAGCTCAGCTGTACGCTTCCTGGGGCGTCCTGAATGGCTTGAACGGTTGTCACTGGTTGCATTGAGGTTCTCCACTGCCCCATAATTCTCTAAGTGGTCGACCCGGTCTTGAATTCTTCTCTTGGATTGGGCTTTTTCACATTCAACTAATACATAAAAGTGTGCTGCACTTTCTTGAACGAGCCTGTCTTGTAGTAAAGTTTAGCGCAGTATATTCTTTGCTGGAATTCCCATTGAGATCTAGTTGTATTTACAGGCATTACTTCAGTCATGTCCTGCAAAGTAAGGGTGATTAGTGAAAGACTGAATAAAGGATATATCACAAAAGGGGGGTGCCGGCACGTTTTTCGGGGTATGCAAACCATTGCGGAAACAAATTTATGTTAGAATGAATACAAACTACTAAATTAAACAATAGGCTTGGTATATTTAAACTATTTATCTAATCTGTATTTTTTCAAAATTCGATGAAAACACCGAATAACCGAAGAGAAAAATGGAAGAAAATACCGTATTTTTTTTTAACTAATTTATAATGAATCTAGTTTCAAAAGTACATAGTCTTTTGTCTTTAATAATGCAATATTCTGTACAAAGTGACAAACAGGCATAATAGATAAATGATGGTTGCTGTTGTGAACTAGAACTGCTTTCAGACTTGTCTACATAGAGCTTGCAATGATCGGCGGGCTAGTGTCTCAAACCTATTGCATCAAACAAAACTTTATATCATTACATAAGGACAATGACCCAAACAATGATTAGCATTGAGCAAAACTTTTTCAACACCAAACCATATTATATATACAAATAATCAGGATTTATTTTTATGTTTTACTTCAATGCCATGGTGCTTAACAACTCTTCTGCCTATGAACTATGGAAATCTTGATAGCCGGAGTGAGACTTTAGAATGGGTGCGTGTCTTTATGGGGGTACCCAACTTATTGAAGTAAATTGGTTATCTGACTCCAAAGATGATTTATTTAGTGTGTTCTTATTTTGGCTGGGCCTACCAAAGGTGTGAGGGTAAATCGAGGTAAAGAAAGACGTTTTAAAATATTCCAATATTTTCCTATTACTGGATTAGCGGGACATTAGGCAATTACTTTGCGGGCGACTAGCAGACTATATATATTCAACGCGAAGTATTAAATTCCGGAGTGACAAGACTTGGTGAATGTAAAAGATGGAACGTGAACGATATAATCATCTTAATGACAGTAATCTAATAATCTTAAATATTCAATCATCATTCTAACTGAGCTGCTCCTACTATATATATGCCTATTTTTTAAAGGGCGTGGGCTAGAATTGTTCGTGCGATGAGCTTCAGCTGTCGAGTTTCATTTTTATCTACTCCAAAGGTGAAGCTATCGAATGCTCTGTAGGTCTGATTACCTACATATCCCAAGTTTTATCTATACAATAGGATACGTTCGTCGCAGCTTTGTGATACAATTCCTTTGGTCAATGGGTGTATATAACCAGGTACTTCGTAGACTTCCATCTTTTGATAAATATATTCAGAAGCGCGAAATGTTTGTTCTGGGTTGTCTTATTGACACATGTGTCTCGGACCATTCTCGCGTTCGTATATTCGTGTGTCGCGTGCTCACTTGCAACGGTAGCTTTCCTTCTATATATATACATTAACAAATATTTTTACATTCCTTATTTTTTGTATTCGAATTCATAGATACAAATTAATCTTATACATTCTCATTTCCTTATTCCAATTCTAAACATTATTTTATATGTGTGGAGTATGCTGGGAATTACAAAAACCACTGCGCGTCCATTTTGTCGAGTTTTTCACTGGACCTATTGAATCCTGTATCTTGGTGCTAGTAGCCTACCTATTACATAATTCGATCACCACAAGACCTCAATACAAACTTAAAGGAGGAGGATAAGCATTTCACAGCAGAAAGATCATTCCAAATAGTACGGACAACAATTGAAAAATCACGATCACCCATGCAGTAAGGACACCTACGAAAAATAATCAGTATAAGAGCAGAGCGACTGAAAATTCAAGGGGGCTGGATTGAGTCAGTGAGGTGGGAAGGTAGATAACTGCGGTATTTAGGGGCTTTCATTTAACCATATAGACCCTAAAAATGTATCGGTATTGGATGATCAGTCAGTGCAGTTTGAGAAGCAAGGTCGTTGGAAGAGAGAAACGTCCTTAACGGAGACAAACAGAAAAAGTAACACTCCCAGAAGCAGCAATCAACGATAGGAACATAATTTAAGCCAATCAGAAGGAACAGAAGAATGATAACAAATGAAAACTAGCCGGTAGGAATAACGTGGTAAGTCAATTCGTTAAAACCAATTATTTCGAAATTTCCTGACGAAATCGCCCATCTCTTTATTAGTCCAAATAGAAAACATTTTCTGAATGAAAAGAATAATATGCGACCAAAACAAGCTATAATCGTTGGTTCGTGCACTCCCCCACTAGTTGAACGACAGCCCCCCCGCTCGACATATTTTCGTCCTACATTTGTAACTAATTGAGATCTCATAACCCCACACTTCTCTCGACATTTATTCACCGCATTAGCTCGCATTCTGAAAGGTTTGAGCCATTCGCACGTGCCCTTAATCAAGGAACCTCAGTCCGCAAGGCGTGACTCAATTACATAGTTCATTGGTCTTCCTCATTGCCAAAGTTGGTGCAGTCAAAGCCATTAAGAAGTGGATTATCTTCTACTCCTCATCAAAGTGCTTTTAACTTATACGACTAAAATTGCTGGGCTAACAAGGAATTCAAGAATTAGCCATTCAACGCCGGCCCCTTGTTCCAAAATGCCAGTCACTAACAGGAAACCTCCACGAAAGAGCGATATTAGGTAAGCAATTCTTTATTGACACTTGATCAGTTATTTTGATAAAAGCAGCATTAGCTTCGAACAAGAAAAATGAAGAGACATGTTTTCGAATTCAGACAGTAATAGGGTTTTTCTAGGTTTCAAAATAAATAGAGGAAAAGCTCTAATTGGACGATATCCAAATTTTAATTATTGATGCTGATGTTTTCTATCCTTTAAATCTAATATTAAATCTCATATGATCAAAATTAATCAAAGGAAAGAATCAAATAGCGATGACTGCTATTTTGTGTCGTGATTTAGTACATAATATATCTATAAAATCACCGTTTTGGAACTTAAATAAACCCCCAAAACGGTAATGGTGAATTTGGCTTCTTGAACCTTTTCAGTTTCATCGTCATTCTCCATCAAATAATTACTAAAAGACCGCCGGGTGCGTGTAGCCTCAGAATGCTTTCGATAGTTAGCTAGTGATATAAATTTAATTTACAAATCAATTATGTCATATTTAAATAAAGATGCGACAAACTTGTAATGTTTCAAGGTATTTTTGAAGGTTGATCTAGATACTTTCTTCAAAATACCTATAGAATCATCCTCTAGAGAGAAGACAATTAGTTGTTTCAGTTTGTTGCAATGCCAGGACATTGTTACAGTGCTCAATCGTTAAAGCAATACATTATCGAGGATTTGAAAGAGTAGACTTTATGTTCGCCTATGCAGACAAATTGCTGATAGCAAGTAAGAACAGTAGCAGCATGAGAGACAGCTCATTTTACGAAAGAGATTGGATACTTTGAAAATTAACCATGTAATGTCCGTCTTTAAATTCGATCCAGATGGCAGTCAGGTAGTAGCAAGTAAGCAGTTTCAATGTCTCAACACCTTGCTACACTTGCAACAATTCTTGGGCCTTGTTAATTTAAGAAGGTTCTTACTTGAGGCCGGAACCACCCTTCTCCCATTAGCTAAGGAACGCGAATAAACATGGCCCAAATTCTATTTTAGGAAGTTTAAGAAAAAAATGTTTACGGGAAAATCAAAAGCGCCTAGCATCACAAATGCTTTCAACGTAGGTGCGGGAGCAGTCAGTCCTAAAGCAGATCCACGAGGAAGAATCTGAAATTGTAGGTCATTTAGCTATGCGTTTAAGGGTGCCGAACTTAAATTTTCTAAATTTAACAAGAAACTTTGAACTACATATATTTTTAGTTATAAAACAATTCAAATACATGCCATAGGACCATGATTTCTACCTACGTTGCGCACTCATTCCACGAAACATTCCTCTAGAGAAGAACGCGCTCTTATGTTTATGGGTCAGTATACCTATGATATCCGTCACATTTTAGAAATCCAAAATACAAGTAAATCTATCGCAAAGAGATCAGTAGCACAAGACACTAGTAATAACTGGGATAGGTCATATAAAGCCAGCTCTTAAACGTTGGTCAGTGGGGCATATACATTTTACCCCATATGAAATAACCTTGAACTCCATGATCCGATTAAAACACATTCAAGAGCACGCAAGGGTCATCCTTCCAATTGAAAAATTTAACAGTAATCTCTTTGATAAAAATAAATAATAAATATGATATTTCATGCAATACCTCTTACTTTCTATCATAGCAGCTTTATAAATCAATATTTGATGGGTTTTTTTAATTGTAAAATTAGGATAGAAAATAGGAATTTCATGTCAATAACAAAACCCATAACGGACAATCAGTCAAAGTAGCTGAAATCTTATATTAAACAGTCAAAGATGAAAAAATAAGATAAGCATGGCTAAAATAATTAATTATTATCTGAGAAAAAATTAGTAGCTAAATAAGAACGCTTCTTGAGGAAATATATGCAGTTAAAAGATAAAATGGATAGGAGGAAAAAAATGAGACGCAATGCTAAAATTATAATACATTAAACATGTTCCTATTGGGAAATGAAACGAATGAACGATGATTAAGACATACGAGTATATATAGTAAAATATTTAAACAAATAGCTGGAATATTCATTCGTTTTTAGTCTCTATTAACCGATTAGTTCATAGCGTCCAGAAAAATAGAAACTAGAAAAATAGTCAACAAAAAACACGTTTGGTAATACTCAATTTTTTTGTCTTAGATTACCCTAATTACAATTACCCTAATTACATTTTTTCTAGGAATAAATAACGTAAGCAAAATATAATTTTCTATGAAATAAACCAGTTTACTTCAGGATGTCGTTTAGTTAGCGTGTTGCTTCCCGATCTGGGTAAGTAAATTACTATTCTAAATGTAAATTTATTATTATTGCTTTTTTATATTTAAATCAAATGTTAATTATAGTAGTGAAGTTATAGATTTATATAGATATTGATAAACATACATTCCACAGAAAATAATATTTTGGTGCCCAGAAAAACGAGCACTATGCAGTCAGACTACATTTTTGTTCACATGCTCCATATTTGTATAATATAAATAACTATTCCCATATAAATAGATGGTTGGATAAACTGGTTTATATATATTTTTTTATTTTTAATTTAGTTATTTATATGATATCTTGTTTTTTGTGTACTATTGAATATTTGCTCTGTGCATTCCAATGATTAAATTTATTTATATTATAGGATTTTGAACACCCACTAAATATTGTCATCGCTTGAAGACGAAGATGAAGATAATATAGAATCTGGTAACATTATTCTTCATCTTCCTGAACCAGAAGTAAATTGTCTAACTAATAAAGATTCAGATCTGTCTTATGAGGAAGCTACTGGAAATATAAATCACCTTGACCGAACTTTATTGAATACGAAGTGTGATTTTATACCCCATAAACATTGTGAAACCAAGGCGGAAAACATATCTGGTAGTTCAAGTGAAGATAGAAAAAAAACTAAAGTAATTTAAATAAACTCTAGTAAAGATGTTCCTGTTTTTTATTTGTATTCTTTTAAACTATCAACTGAGAGTTTACCTGAGGACATATTTTCAGCAAATAATAAATTAGAACTACTAAAATTGTTTTACAGGGATGATTTTATTGATGAAATAGTTGAACAAACAAAAATTTATGCTCAGCCAAGAAATGTCAAATTGGATTTGAACACTGATGAACTAGGGTTAGTATTTTTTTTGTGGGGGGATGGTACTTCTCTCGGGCTATTCAAAATATCGAAATAAAAGTCTCTATTGGTCTAGGGAATCTGATATTCCTAGCATATTGTCAGACGCTATTCGATATAACAGATTTGAAATGATATTGAATCTCATTAATTTGAATGACAACCACAAAATGGATGCAACTGACCGTTTATATAAGAAAAGACCATTGAATGATCACCTAAGCAGTCGATTTCTTGAATTAGGAGTTTTAGTAGAACACCTTTCGATTGATGAATCAATGATCCCATATGTTCTTTATCAGTTAAATTCATAGTCAAAATTGAATAATTCGAAAACTATATATTACCAACCCCTCAAAAATCCCTTCAAGATAGGGTGTTTTATTCATTTCTTCGATTAAATATAAGTTAACTAAAGCACACCTTATTTAAATAGAATTAAGGTTTTTTACTCTTTATACTCTTCTATATTCTTGTTTCTACAATGTCCTTGTATATTTTAAGCACATAATTTTCATAAGAACTGAAAATACTCTAAAATGCATCAGCGGATCTCGTTTTTATATCATGTATATATATATATATATATAAATATATATATATATATATATATATATATGTCTATTGAAAAATGTTATGGTATTAAATATTTTCAGAATTACAACCTACGGTAATTTCTTTTATTAATTACTTGTTAATTTCCTCTGTTAACCCCTTAACTGCGGAGTGCACAAATATTTGCGTTCGTAAATTGACTAGCTATTGCGGAAAGCACATATATGTGCGCCTCTGTTTCTTCTTGAGTTACATTGTGCAGAGCGCACATATTTGCTTTCTAAAGGCTGATCGGCTGATAAGCTGTATCCAGATACATCATCAGTACGCTGATTGTTTAAAATAGATACCAATTCGGAAATAAATGCCCGTTTGGAGTCCGACGTTGAGTGAGCAAAACAATGAAAAAAGGGGAAATTTGAGAAAATAACTCCGCACAGTGACGATGTTTTGAATGTGAAAATCTCGCAGTTAAGAGGTTAACAAGCAAGTTCGGTAGTAGCTTTTATTGGAGAAAACCAACAACCATAGCTATTAAAACAACTCTCAGTCATAGATGTAAATTTACTTTTATTTTTTGATTAACAACGGCCGTGGTTTTTATATATACATATTTCTTCCAATTTATTCAAAATTTTCTGCCTTAGAAAACTCACCTTGCTTCTTCATATTCTCTCTTAAACGTGAAGATTTGTTTTTATCACTGCTTTTTTTACACTTTTATAAACCCATAAAGATACTGTATATCATGACCTACAAAGAGGGAATAACAATCAAGCCGAAACCTAAAGAAAAAGAGATATAAAATTCTTTGTTCATCGTAAATTTTTATTTTCTGAAAATTGTGTATATTTGAGTCTCTGAGAAAAGAATTTTGAAACAAGATTTTAAATTTATTTTGGCGAAAAGGAAACATGCAGTATAACATGGCTTGAATTTCTCAACATTGCACAAAGAGAAAAATAAAAAAAGGGATATTAAAGGTAAAACACATAAGAGGATAAAATATAAATTGTGCCTCTTGATATGAATAGAAATGTGAGAAAGTTAAATTCACTTTTCTTGAAATAATCTACACTCTCCAATTCAATGAAAAGAAACCATGAAAACGAATAAAGTGTTAGAAAGAAAAATATGAAGTTGTTTTATAACGAATTTTCATAAAGAAAATGCATTAATTTTATCCCTAAAGATGATTACGGTAAGCAATACAACTTAGGTATATGTTGTAAATTAAGAGCCAAGTCAAATTATTGCTACTAGCTTCACAGATATTACCAGGAAAACACAAATAATAGTGTTAACATGAAAATTTTCGTCACGGATAGACTAATATCCATTAAGATTTATTTCAATTATCTGTACTTCTCTCTTTATTTTAGCACCTCAGAACGAGTCTCCATTGCCCATATCGAATCGCCCTAATATCAGCAGCTCCTGCAATTTGAACCCTAGCATTCCTTTATTGTTTTTGGAAGTGTTTTTAAATAGCTTGATTGCCTTTAAGAGGTGGCATGCTTCTAAAATCAAACTAGAGAAGGTTGAGGAGATGGGGAGAAACTGAATCTTAAACGTGTAAGGATCTTGCACTAAGATTAGTTTTCTACACCAAGTTTCCTAGTAAAACTATTCTTTTGAACATGGTTAGTAAATTAATCTTTAGTTTAATTAAATAAAGTGGGATAAAGGGGAGCACTCAAGTCAAAATGGTTGAGAAAAAGTTGGTTTAAGACCTTTGAAAATTAAGGAAATTAAAATTTTGTTTATAGCCTGTTCTCTAATTTTTTAGAAAAACCGTTAATCCAGAACTGTAAAAAAATTATTATAATGATGATAAACGCAGATAGCAATATATAAATAATCACCAAATCAGATCAATAGCAATAATCTGGAAGTAGAGGTGGATTTGAGGTCATTAGGAATATATTTAAAAAGCCCATCTGAAAGGTTAAGAATGAGGATTTCTATAATTAATCTGGATCCAAAAACGTTTCATTACACAAATGAATACAATTATGAATTATTTGGGACAGAGAGAAAAATCCATTACATGATTTGAATTGTTCACAATTTCATAAGATTTTATAATCACATTCTACTTCAGTCACGTAGAACAAGAACAACTTAAATCTAGCCTATTTGTTCAAAACTTTATTTTAAAAGATATTATTAATGACCTCAATTTCACTTACCTCCACTGGGTGAGCGACATTGATCTGATATTTCCGTTTTTATGTATGGATGTATGAAGATGATATGGTAAACTTCATGCTGATTCTAGTCTCGTAAATTAATATTAGGCTGCTATATAGGATTTTATTAACAATCATTTAACTCATTATAAGGTAAGAAATTTAGGATCATGGATAAGGAACCCAATTTCACTATGTCAAGTATAGCTACGCCAAAGGTTCACAAGTGGAGAGTAGCAACCCCAATATAAATAGCATTTAAAGTAAAGAAATAAACTAAGTTAAGTTCAATTTAATCAAAAATAGACGGTAAAATAATATTTTTTTAAATGGAAATTGAGTTACCAATTTCGTTACTGAAACTAATTAACCAGTTTAATCTATTTCTTCCCATCTATACGAACTGTTATAATAAATCTGGAAGAAATTCGAATTTTTATCCTCGCATGCTGGTAAATTTTATTTATTTCTCCCCCAATAGGATTCATTTTTTTGTGTATGAAAGCCTGTCTGTGGATTATAGAAGTGCAAGGAGTGATTAACGATTCTGTAATGGGAATTTTGATTATTTGTCAGATTTCATTGGGTTAGCCATTGTCACTTTGGATAGATGATCAATTTCTCACCACTTTTACGATTATTGCCAAAGGTATTTTTTGTTATCTGTTTTCGACTATTTCCATATACTTAACTTTTAGTGAATAATTAGTATATAATAGGCCAAACACCCTTAGGGAGTTCTCTTCCAGGTGAGACACTAGTCTTCGAATAACATTCTTGAAGAGCTTCCCATCTCAAATTCCTTGAATGAAATTGGTCGGTAGCTCTCTTTCCTTGTTGGATCCTTCTCCTTCACGTTGTCTATCTAGCTGGTGGTGCAAGTGCATCCTATGGATTTGTGTGTTCAGTTCGTTTATAAGTTTGTGTTCAGACTCTATGTCATATTCTTCATTATCCTTTTCAGTTATACTGAATATGTTTTCCCAATGCATTCAGAAATTGCTTCTATATTTTATTCTTCTATTTTGATGTTTCATTCTTCGCTTATTTTCTTTTTACTTTTCTCTTCCAGTCAATCCTTTGAAATATTTGACTTTATCCCAATCATTTTTAGAAGATAAAGGCTGATCGAGCCTGTCGATCGCATCGTCAAAACGTCTCCACTGTTGTGCGAGCCTCAACTAGTTGAGATCTTCTTTGAGACGATTTTACTTAATAATTGTCTCTTCCAAAGTGGGAGTGTGATAGTTTTCGATGAGATGTGCATACAATGCCCGGTCTGTCATTTTTAGACTTTTTCTCACTACGGGTGGGAATTGTATACGGTTCCTATTGATCGTGGTTATGATCCCTATATGATCGATACATATTATATAGACTGGCTCCATGTAGTAGTTTAATGGCAGCTGATTATTGGCCAGTCAGATGTTTGCTATTATGGCACCCTCTCATCTAATATATGTAAGTAGGGAAGCTGCTCCAAATTCGCTGGAGGATGTTTTTCTAAAGCAAAGTATCAAAATTCCTCCGAGATTCCAATGAAAGATTTACAGGCTGAATCCTGAAACCTGGCATTCAGGTCACCCATTAGGATTGTAGGGATCCTTCTGCCAAATAGGTCAGTGAGAGACTGTAATGGTAAAAATCTTCTAATTGGAGGCTGGTATACTGGGGCTATGGCTCTCTTTACTATCTCAAGATTGTCCCCTATCGAGAGATAAGATCCTTCAAAGTTTCTGATTTGCTTGTATTTTATCTGTTTTATCAATTTAGTGGCGCCGTTGCATCGCTCCTGCGAAAAGTTCGTGATCATAATTTCCAAAAATCTCCAATTGTTTACTATGCGTGTTGAAACCGTGCTCTGAAACCAAGATTACTAACTCTTAGTCACCCTGGTAGGAGTGCATGAGCCTTCTTCGCTCTCTGAACTAGTATTTCCCTTTTCTTCATCCTCTTTTTCTTCTTCCTTCTCTTTGAAATCTTCTGAGGAGGACGCTTCTACCATTGCCTCAATTCCCGATTCTCTGGATCGTGATGTTCTTGATTATTTAATCCTTGAATGCTCTGAAGCATTCAGGATTGGCTGGCATAACCAATGTTGGAAGGTTAGTCGCCTTCATTAGAGAGTTAGGCACCACGTTGTAGCAACCATGCTTAGCCTTATGAGCTACATTCAACTTTATGGTATATAACACTGCGGTTGGCTGACACTTACCGGGAGGTTTCTGACCCCATGATTCCGCTGTGGGCTATTCCGAAACCATTTTTCTCATGGAACCCTAATAATGTCCGTATTAAGTGAGGAGCATAGTTAGAACAAGATTAATACATTTCAGACAGGTCAAGCGAGTTTCTACGTTGGTTCATGGGCGAGAGCTATAGCGGTTTTCCAGCCATAATTTGGTGTTTGACTATATTATAAAAATATTATAATTATCTTTTTTAAAATTAGATGAATTCCCCGAGGCAGTCTAGTTGACTCTCAATAAGCAACGTTGTTCTTAGTCCTTTATTAAGTATGTAAGAAAAAATAATTTCAATTCGTATATAAACAATCCTGCGTTGACGAAAAATAGGCATTTTCACAAAAAAAGACAAACTTTAAGCAATCATTTATACTTGAAGGCCAATATATTGACGCAAAGATAGGCAAAACGAAGTGACTTATTCCGATTCCTCAAAATAACTGCATATGAATAAATAAATAAGAACCTGCCGTATGGTTTTAGGTTGCCACGGAAGAGATGAGTGGTTAAACCAACAAACCATAATGGGGCCAACGATAATTTCTTTATTCGTAGCTCTCCTTAGACACAACTCTCCAAGCGATTGACATCCATCATATTTCTGAGCCTTCTTCCGCGTGCAAAACAAGATTCCAGGTTGAAGAAGATCCTTTCCTGCCGGCCAGACTGGAGTCGCACATCCCTTCCTCTTGCAGCATATTTATCGTACTCGATGAAAAGCGTAGACCATCCTATCTAATAAGATGTAAGCCTGATGATTTAACCTAAGGCTCCAAATTCTTCAGAGGCATTATGGTCGAGATCAAGATCTAGGCAAATTTTCTCATCTAGTTTATATATTTTAAAGCCGAATCTCCTAAGAAGTTTAAATGTTATGAGGACAAATTTTCTGTGGAGCTTCTTCCATGAGCATGCAAAGGATGTATAACTAAATCTACATTTATATAATTTCATAAATCTTCGCACAATTTTACAAGGCGAATATGAATACATCAAATCCATTAATAAATTGAATAAAATGCCTCCAAACTAACTTCTTATATATAAAAGAGCTGCGTATACTCATCAACCTACACGCTTGACACAGATGTGAACATGTATGGATTCACACCGAAGGGTGGAATACTCCCACTTTCTCATACGCAATTAACCCAGTCGTTGCACACTCAAAACCAATCAATTAATCGTCTTAGCAAATTTAGTGAGGAGATATCCCATTGGATTAGGCTTAGCCGATCACACTTCGTAGTCCTAGACGTCCGTGCCCAGGTGAAATCAATCTCGTGATGCACGTATTTGAGCAAAAAATAAAAGTATTCGGTAATTCAGTGGAAAGGTAAATCTGAAATATTAGCAGTAGATTTTGAAGATTCGATCCCAAAACATTTTATACCAGCATCTTTAACTTAACTTTAGATATTATAGTGAACATTTGGCTTACCAAATTTATCAAAACCAGAGGTGCTATCTCCTCATCCATCCTTGAAATATTCCATTCTTCTGTTCTCCGGTTGATTTCTTTCCCCGAGACTTACTTTCATAAATGTAATTCTATAATTACCCAGAATATCTTCGTCATTACTATTGCTTTCCCCTGCCCTACTCTCCTTATTCAAGCTCAGATTGAAAATATTTGCGATAACACCTATCACGTTCACTATGTTTGTTATACTCAGTAGTATTCAATCACCACCGCATTTTCAAGTTGTGCACTAACTTTCTTTTTGGGTATCAGGATTCAAGACCATATATATAAGACCTTATCCTCATTAGAATTTAAACCTTTTTGCCCCACATATATTTAGGGCCCAAATCATGGCCAACATGGGTAAGAATATAATTCCGACGTACTAGTACTGACTCACAAAGTTGGTAAGAAGATGCCTTAGGATGCCCTCCTCCACGTTTTTCTAAATCCCGGGTATGTGCATTCTCAGGAATATTTCTAATGCAACTTGGTTAGAAGTATCTGCAAAAGGGATGTTTCCATAGTTTTATACGTAGTCTCATTGTAAACAAGAATAATCTCTTGAAACGTAAATACATAAGCTATTAAGTTTATCTCAACCACATCCGAAATTAATACTCTAACTAAGGTCGAATTTATTAAATCAAGTTTGCCCGCATTATGAGTCCGGTATGACATCAAATCGTATACTTAGCTACTTTCCTCTCGATAAGAAGCCAAAACTTTGCTTGTTAATTAAGACACCCTTTCCATGACCGAAGGCAAAACCCCTTTAATTTATATTTCCCAATTCAATGAAGAAAAGTAATCTACAACCGAGAGAATACTTATAAAGCCAGAAGTTGATTTAGGTGACGCCACTTTATCTATTTCTAAGATTTCAAAGGGATAATTCGCTTGCACACGAGGAGTAAGAGGGTGATTTCGTACCCTCAAGATATTCTCTTCTCAATATTCAAGACAAATTCGACGATCTTAGGCAATGCTGACCAATCAGTTGGCCTGACAAAATTTATAGAAGCTTATTACTGCTCGCATGGCGAGAATTGCATTGAACTTCAAATACCAAAGAAATTATGAAATGTTCACAAACGAAAGGAACTATAATATCCGTACAATTTCGCGTTAATCTACATATATATTCCAATTTATCCCCAACTTATTCTTAACCCATTAATACACTTTCAATTTATCCTGCCAAGCACTGTATCTAACAACCAACATCTCATAATGACTATCGTCCAATCACATCCTAAATCCAAGGAGCAGACTGTGCGTCTAACAACTTTGAAACTCGAAACGTAGTTTCAATATTAATTTCATCCGCATTAAGCACCTCCATCAAAAACGTTTCATCCTTTTTATAGAAAAGGTTTTCATACTTTCAAAAGTCAAACATATTCATTCTCACTGCAGGCACATCTCAATTCAATTCTACTCCCTCCCGTTGAATAAGATTAGACTCTAGAGTCATTGGGAAATCATTTTCTTTTCATCTTAATTAACGAACTTTACATTTCCAAGGCAACTATTCGCACAAATGAAAGTTTAAGGTGACACTAAAACTCTTTTTCACTTCAGTGGTCCTACCAAAACTTTTCTCTCTAACCCGCGTATACGCGTCACTCCCGAATAAACTTCCTTCTGAATCTGTATCCACGAGAGTCTTTGAGTCATATGAGCCTGACCAAGGCTAGATAAAGGCTTACTAGAAAGAAAAAGAGGAAAAAATTCATGAATTGTGACCTAAAATTTTATACCTCTTTCCTTCTCCTTCAATAAAATAGACTCACTCCCATACACCAAAGTGACACCAGTATACTATCATGCAACATGCTAAAATATGCCTCACTCAAATCCAGTGTATTCAATAAATATCTGATAGGCACATTTTTGTGGAACTTCGCCTTATTTTCTTCACTATCATTCACTCTCTATCCTTGAGCCCTAAGCTTGGCACTTTTCAACGGTAACAAACTTGACCACAACATCACCCCCAGTCCAACCTCACAAATACGCTCTTAAAGATTCCGATCTACAGTTTTAAATTCATTTAACTCTAAGCCACTGAAACCAGCTCATCAGATTATATCAACCTAGAGATAGAACTTATCTTCTATCATTTATCCATATATAAAGATAGTAATTAGCCATGGCGCCAAAACTCAACCTTTTCTTACCCTCTAATTATATCAAAAAACTCACTCCATCTTTCGCCAAAACACAACCCTTAATTTCAACCAAAAGACCAGCAGTCGGTAATCAGTTGTAGCCTGGTCAACCTTATGGCTACTGACAACAGGAGGCGCTTTTCTGCCTACCATGCACAAACAACCGCACTGTGCCCTCCTTTCGTCAATGCCAAGGATGATCTTGGGTTATATTTCTTCCATACATTTGCAATTCCTCTACCTTCGGGAATCTCTTCCTACAAACCGTTTTTCGTGATAAATCCCGTTTGTATTTTGCTTAAAATTCGAGTGTACAAATTCAACATTAATACTCTTAAGCCTTTAAATAATTACCACTTACTCTTTGCACGCATATAGTCTGCCATGATGCTTCTCTATCTACACGAACAAAGCTTTCTACGAATCCATGTAAACACATAGACTACATTTCTTAATTTCAGGTTGATTTAGAGACCTGTCTAAGAGCAAAGACTTGATCTCCACACTATAGCCTCTCTATACCTACTTTATTCATGCCTTATCAGTCACTCAGCTATCCTACCTATAATTCAATCACAATTTTTAAAATCCCCTAATGAATTATCCATCTATATTTTATTCAATTCATCGTTCTCTAATTTACTATTATTGATAATAGTATCGAAACATTATGCCAAGCCTTAATTAACTTAATGAATTTTATTATTCAACGTTGTTTAAATTCAACGTATCTTAGCTATTGAGAGTAGTAAATCATTTTTAGTACCATAGAAATTTGGATGACCTCTTAGCAACTGTGGCATAGCTTGTGCAAAACGCTTAATTCACTATGAAAAATATTCTCTCAACTATATTTAAATCGATTTGACGTTAAACTTGCATTTTCCCATTGTGCGACCAATATCCATTACAACATCCAAAATTCTTCTGTAGTTAGATTATCAAATAATTTTGGTAGCTATAAGTTACAAGGAGTTACAAGGAAAGAGAGTACCCTAGGAGACCTTACGGTCCATTCAAAGAGGGTACCTTTGGACTAGGAATCGAGCGCGCACATGGCTGCTCAATTGTTTTGCGTCCCTAAACGGCCACTTTTCAAGACCTTGTCTAGTCTTGACTTGAACTGTTCAACAGGTTTACTGTTGACAACTTCCACTGGAAGTGCGTTCCACTTACCGCAGATACTGTAGGTGAAAAAATTTCCACACTGATTGCGGTTGTAACGCTTCAGTTCAAGTTTAAAGCTGTGATTGCGCGTTCTGTTCTCACTCAGTGTGAAAATATCCCGTGGGTCAACATTTTCGAACCCTTGAAGTATTTTGAAAATTTAGATGAGCTGACCACGCAGTCTACGGGTTTCCAGCGACGACAGATCTAATTCCCTTAGTCTATCCTCATAACTTTTATGTCGGATAGAGGGAATCAGTTTGGTTGCCCTAGCTTGTTCGCATTCCAACCTTGCGATGTCCTTTCGAAACTAAGGACTCTAAAATTGTACGGCATACTCCAGGTGCGGCCGAACGAGGGAGTTGTATAGACAAAGTACTATCTCCTTGTTATGGTATCCAAACTGGCGCTTTATGTAGCCTAACATCCTTTGGGCTTTCTTTTCTGCTTCGATGCACTGTTTCGAGAACTTGAGGTCGCTAGTGATAGTTACACCCAACTCCTTCTCAGTGTCACTCAATTCAAGGGCAGTGCCCTTAAGGATATACTGAAATTAGGGGGTTTCTGTGGCCTATATGCATTACTTTGCATTTCCTCACGTTAAAAGGCATTTGCCACGTGTCCGACCACTCCCCAATCTTCCCAAGATGTTCCTGCAGGCGGGCAGTATTTCCATCCTTTGCAACATTCATACCAAGCTTGGTATCGTCGGCAAATTTGGAAATCTTGGCAACCATGTCACCATCCATGTCGTTGACGTAGGTGATGAATAGTAGTGGTCCCAGGACAGAACCTTGAGGTACTCCGCTAGTAACGGGCACCCACTCAGAAGCCTGTCCATTAACCACCACCCGTTGCCGTCTGCCACTTAGCCAGTTCTCGATCCAGCCGGCTACTTTTCCGTCTATGCCCAGCGCTCGCACTTTCCGGAGAAGGCGGTGGTGCGGTACCTTATCAAAGGCTTTCTGAAAGTCTAAGTAAACCACATCCACCACCTTGTCGCGATCGTGCTCCCTGAAGACGAAGTGGAAAAATTCCACAAGGTTCGTTGGGCATGACCTTTGCCTTCGTAAGCTGTGTTGGGAACTCCTCAGTAGCAAGTTTGACTTTAAATACGATTTCAGTTTGTCCACCATCATGCTTTTCATGAGTTTACAGAATATCGAAGTCAGACTGATAGTTCGGTAGTTTGACGGATGGCTGGGGTCTCCTTTCTTGAAGATCGGAGTCTCCTCCGCCTCACGCCAGTCTTTAGGAACGCATCCGGTCCTGATTGACATGTTTAAGATAGCGCACAGATGTCGTGATACTTCATCGCACACTTCCTTCAACATCTTGGATAGAAACCCCGCTGGTCCAGGGGACTTATTTGTCTTTAGGTCAGCGATCTTTTTCTTTATTTCTCCTTCGGTGAAGTCCATTGCCTCCAGCTTTTCCCCCGAGTAGGAATCCGGGGGCTGGGGGATGGGACCACACTCTTTAGTAAACACTGAAGAGAAGTAGTCATTAAGAAGGTTAGCAGTTTCTGCATCTGAGTGAATTAATGTACCCTTCTCGTCCACTAAGGGCCCAATCCTACGAGGGATTGGTTTACGGCTATTTACATAGCCAAAGAATTCCTTGGGATTCTCCTTGCAGAGTCGCGCCACTCGGAGTTCCTTAGTACGCTTAGCCGCCCTTATGCTAGACTTCACTCTCCTGGCTAGCCTCCGGTACTCGTCAAAGGCATCCGAGATCTTTGATCCCTGGTACGCATTTCTCTTCTCCCTAAGCAGTTGGCCGATTTCTCGATTAAACCACTTTGGTTGAACAGAAGACCGACGGAAGCATTTCAGAGGGATGCAACTTGATTTAAGACTCATGAACTTATTTTTAAAATTTTTCCACGAATCCTCAACCTCTTCGCATACCGCTAGCCTTACATCAGTCAACCCAGCACGAAAGCTTGCAAAGTCTGCTCTTCTCAGACCTTAACTTCGGGATCTTGACGCTAAATCTAACTAGCTGGGGATCACTGCCACCGACTCTTCGCCTACAGAGACATCCTCAACGATATCATCTTCAGAGGGGAAGACCAAGTCAAGGATATTGTCTCCTCTCGTCGGTTCTCTGACCCATTGAGTGAGGAACTCGTTGTTGGCGAACTCCAGGAGTAGCGCGCTCTCGCCACAGGCTGCTCTGGTTTTCCAGTCAACTTGTCGGTTGAAGTCGCCCATAACGATGCACACTCTGCCTTGAACTAGCTCACCCAGCAGCTGGTACAGTTCCCTGTCCTTCTCAACGGGTTGGAAAGGGGGTCTGTAAAGCAGCAGGGTTCTGTGTCTGACAGGACCTACCTCTAGTAAAACGCCTAGGAGCTCATGATCGGATATAATGTTGGAGTTCGTAGATTTGATTGTATCCTTGACATACAACATTACACCGCCACCCTCTCTGTCTGGCCTATCTTTTTGGAAGAGTTGGTAGCCAGGAACCGTGAATTCGCCTTCAAAGTCTCGGTTTGAGGTTTTTATCCACGATTCTGTTATAGCTACCATTTTGGGTTCTTCCGTCGCTACGAGGCCACGGAGCTCAGGAAAATTGCTCCTGATTGACCTCTTACTGAACAGAAGAACTGTCAGGGAGTCCCTGACTGTAGGACTCCCTACGCTCTTTCGTTTCCCGGCTTGTTTGTTGGCGAGGCACCCCTCTTTGCGACCTCTAAGAAGGTCGTTCCTGGAGTGACACGGGCGTAGTGGTGTACGTCCGCCCTCACTCTTGGCTGAATACTCCTTTAGGTCCTCTCTACGACATCCTGGATGATGTTCGACAGAAAGACCTTTCCTTTAAAGGAAAGATGTCCCCTATTCCTTTGGTAGAGATCATTTTTACCATAAAAGGTGTGGTACGGGTCCACAAAAAGGCCCCGTTTGCCGTACACAAATCTGCCAGGCACCGGTTTAAAGAGACATTTATCGAGTGAGCGGTCCGTGTTGGACCTCTCCTCGGGAGCATCTCGACCACCACACGCTTGTGGGTTTTCAGCCCACAGTCGTCCACGACACCCATGACCGTGTGGAGGATTTTATCTGTAGGGCCTACCCTACCTCCTCTCAGGTAGAGGTCGTTACCACTGACCATCAGAGCAACGACTGAGCTATCAGAAATCTGTGATTTCTCAGCCTCTACTCTGATGTGGTGGTTACCACATCCAGGCAGGCAGCTTAGCTTCACACTAGTGCAAAGGCGGGCCTTTAGCACGGACTGCAGGCCCCGTCCTTGAGAATCACCAATAAGGGTGACTCTTGCACATTTGTCTGCAGGCGACTTAGTCTTTCCTTTCGGAAGCGATTTGCCGCTTTCCTCTTGTATCTCTACATTTTTCTTTTTCTTCTTCTTCTTATTTATCTTGTCTTCCTTTGTTTTTTCTTCTTCCGTTTCTCTTTTCTCTTCTTCTCTTTTCACTTTCCCTTGCGCACCAATAACGTTCTAATCCTCTACACTGGGGAGAGCTGCATTAAGGTCGTTTTTCTTCTTTTTCTTTTTCTTCTTCTCATTGGCTTCTCCGCATGGCTGAAGTGGGACTGCCAATGCAGTTTCACTTCCTTGAGCTGGAGTCACATCGGCGGAACCACCCAAGTCAGTGGAACTTTTGTCTCGAGCTTGAGCTGACTAGGCCTCTAGTTTAGAGGCTAGCTCTGGGATTTTTTCCTCGAGACGCCGAATCTGAAGCCTGTGCTGCGTTTCTAGGGTCTGTATTTTACTTTCCAGTGCCCTAGATTTTTCTTCAGAGGTTGTGAAGAGATCCTTGAGTTCATTGCAGTATGTCACTGCCACTCGGACCTCTCCTTTAAGGATGCAGTCGGTGCATATACTTCCCGGGTGGCATTTCGAAAAACATCCTTCCGGGAAGTCAACGCACCACTTATCTTTCTGGCATATCGCACATGTATATTTGAATGCAGCTGGACCTTTTTCCCCTGTCATTTTGAACACTTTCTCTCTTTCAAAACTTTGCGACCAATCAATAGAAAAAAGGGGGTTGGTGAGTTCTCTCCACGTGAGTCGCTCCCGCCTATCGATCAGAGACGTTTCGGATCTTTCAGAAGGCACTCTCCATGTGCTGTTGTTCCTCCGACCGAGTCGTCAAGCCTCGGCGTGCCGTGGCTCCCAACCAAGCACCACAGACGGTTCCCGAAGGGGCCATCGATTTGTCACCAGGTGAACAACAACGAAGCACGCCCCGTACTAAACTGTTACTAGTTCCCTTCGCGACGGCCATGATCTCAGATCAGCCTTCAATGGATATCCCGCCACACCAAGAAACTCGACCCAAGGCTTTTTGTTGGCCTGGCAATCAACATCGAAACAAAGGGCCGTCACCACGGACCAATGCTACCAGAGGCACCCGTCAACGGTCACTGGGAATAGTTAATAATTATGCGCCAGGAAAGGGGTTAACGGGGCACTACCCTCATCCCATTCATTGTGCCCCAACGCCTAAGACCCCTCAAGTCCTAGTCTCTCGCAACCAGTGAGCGTCAATTGGCGTTCTTTATAGAGGTTCCAAAGCCTCTCTTCTGACGCATAAGGTAGCTGCCAGGTCCTTATATTTAGATAGATGAATAAAGGGTAAGGGGGACATGATAGGTATAGGGGTTGTTTTTTTTGTTGTTTTTTTCTTTTTGTATAAGTAGAAGAAATAGGATTAATGTAAAAAAGAGGAAGAATAGAGTGGGATAAAGAAAGACAAAGAAAGACGCACTTAGTCTGGAACCTAATCTCTGACCAAATAGATAAGGGAAACCCTGCCAGGGGTGCCAGAAGATAGATACCCCCGCCAACATAGCTCGAAAAGTCAAGGGTACGCACTAGCTCTCTTCCCGCGACAAGGGGGCATCACCTCTCTCTCTCTACTTTCTTTATGAGAGAGAGAGAGCAATGATTCTGTAGAGATTTTCTAACACATTTTGTAGTTATGCTTGGCCTTACATTAATTATTGAAGATATTTTTGACTAAGTGATATATTTGGAGAAGATATTTGAATGATATTTTCTGTGAGAAAATAATTCCAAACTCTCAAGGAGTGGAACTTATTAACCGAATATGGTAAGATCCTAATAAATAATAATGAGTTTATATATGATTCAAGTGACATTCATTTTTAACTTATCTGCAAGTAAATTTAGGTAATGTCGCCTGTATGTGAAGAGCAACTATACCCATATCTTCCTTCTGAAAATATCGTAATAAAGCGACTGGTCGTGACGCAAGGGTGTTATCGCACGAGCGCAATTTACAATGCCGGTAATAACGTGGAATTTACCCATCAGCTCTGCGAATCCTCATAAATGTGTGAACCGAAGGGCGTGTTGAATATGAGGGGTACATCTGATGTGAGGAAGAAAGAAATGGTAGTCACCATTTTTAAAACAGGCAAATTTCAGCTGCTTGATTTACAAAAGACAAACATGAAAGGGAATAAAGATTTTGTGTGGAATGGAGTATTACAATCAGGTGTGGATCATGGAAGTAGAAGTAATGAGGTTGTGGAAGGGCTTTTCTGTTCAAAATGGGAGGATTTAATAATTATTTTCGAAAGTGTGACCTAGCTTATTATGTGAGTGAAACTGTGCCTGATGTTTTATGGACACTATAGTGATGAAACAAGAGCTGATAAATAGAGTTCTGGATTGACTTAGGACGATTGGTGGATGTAATTGGGAATATATATTGGTTGATGGTTGTAAGAGATATGAATGTTTAAGTAGGTGAGATAATGAGAAAAGTAATGACCGAAGCTTTTGGTAGAGATAGAAAGAATGAAAATTGAGATAAGATAGTATATTCTGTGCTGAGAGAAACTTATTTGCAGCAATCACTTTTTCATTAGAAAGGATAGGAAGAAAAACATGAGTTGGGTAAAGGAGAAGAGAGAAGTTACTTTTTTGATTGATCCATGCCTGCAATAGGTTGTTATTGGGGGTAAGAAGTCGTAAAAATATATATGCAAAGTGTTTTAAAATGATAACATACATATCTGAGCTGTTAAAATATGGTGTTATGGAAGTGGTCTTGTGGCTGTGTTGTAATGCATTTAAATGTGAAAGAGTGACGACGAGTAGGACTATGGCGTGCTATTATTTTATATTTAAGGATAAAGAGGAGAAATTAGAAGGTATCATAAGAAGATAGTCTGATGGATGTTGTAGGTAGTATAGTGTATAGAAGAATACTGATTGGCAGTATAAAAAGATAACCGTTTGTTGGTTTAGAACAAGTATAGTGTGTAAAGATCAAATATACAGGATGAGGCAAAGAGGAAGGACGTTTTTGACAGGAATACCATTTGGATCCAGGTGTCTAAGCATTTTATCTAGGTGAAGTTATGGCTCTGTATACCAAAGACCACCACATGTGCGCCTAAGACAGATTCGTGAAGAAACACTAGTCTGTCACAGCAGTTCAGTGTGAGTTTCTTCGTCGATTCAATATTCCCCGAAATCAAGCTGTTTCCAATCGTAACACAATCTTAGGTTGGCTTCCTGCACTTCGTACATAAGGTAAGCTAAAAATGAAAATTGAGATAAGATAGTATATTCTGTGCTGAGAGAAACTTATTTGCAGCAATCACTTTTTCATTACAAAGGATAACAAAGGATAACAAAGGATAACAAAAATTATGTTGCAGGAGGTATTTGATTGAAAAGGTGCAAATGGTGCGAGTAAGGGATGGTATGATCACATGAGTGTGTACGATTGAGGCAAATTGGTTTGTGCATTGATGAGAAGAAAAAGAAAGGTTGAAAAGAAGCGAGAATAGGAAATAAAATGATATGGAATCAAAGATAAATGGCAGAGTAAATGACACTATTTAAGATAAAAGAGAATAAATACATTGTAGTAATTAGATATGCCAAATGTGAACAAATTTAAGGAGGCGGTGGCAGGTGTGAAAGAGTTATCTGTGTCTGTAGTACAAGTGGAAACTAGGCAAATGTAAAACAATAGAATAACGATGTAAAGTATGTAGTAGAAAGCAAAAAGTAGATGTACTTGCAAAAGCTTAACTGTGCAGATGAGGATGTCAGACAGAGATGATTGAATTCATACAAGGTAAAGAAGAGAGAAGCGAAAGGAGTGATTAATCAGGGTAAGAAAGCATGAAATAAAGCATAAGTACAAAAGATGAAGAAAGATACCGATAGGAACAGGGTGCTACTTTGGAACTAATTGGGAATAACCAGAGAAAATAGCAGTATGAATAACGAGGCCGAGCATGAGAGAAATTTTAGTAGCATGGAAGAGATCGATAACACAGGCCTGCGTTTAAAAGAAATTTCTGTTCCTGCAGCTTTCTTTAGTGATTTCTAACGGAATTGTTCTCCTAAATTGAAATATGTCATTTAATTTGCTCAATCAGGTCTGGTTTCTGAGATACAGCGCACTACTGTTTTTAGAAAAGGGCCATTTTTGAAAAAATCCCTAATTTATATAAAAGTTATTTAATAAATTACAATTACTTGTAATAAAAAAAATACAAACTCAATTCGACTTTCTTTTAATTAATTTTAAACTTACAGACTACTTATGAGCTTACCCAGGAGTGCAAAGAAACTATTTTCCAAGAAAAGAAGTCCTTGATGACTTCCGCTTGTGAAGCGATGTTGGTTCGTCGCGTTTAAGATACCAGCAATAGTCAGCTAACATGTTGATGTCCCAGCGTCCTTGATATCTTGTCTCCATCGTCTTTATGTCTTGGTGAAATCTTTTTGCTTGTTCCTCGCTATAATCTCCACAGTTTGCCTGAAAATAGTCAAGATGTGACTGGATAAATGGCATTTTTATCGACATGCGAGCTCCCATTTTTTCGAAGCTTTTCATAAGCTCATTTACTTGTGAGATATATTCTGAGCTTCTTTTATTTCCCAGAAAACCGTCGATTACTTTAAAACGCTCGCCATGCTTCTTGTTCACTGGCTTCCATATTGGTGTAAAAATGCTTGTCCTTTAACAGAGTTCTAATTTGGGGACCATCAAATATGCCTGCATGGAGCTTGGCATCACTGATCTGTGGGAATTTTTGCAGTAGATACTTAAAAGCTTGGCCTTTTTTATTCAGTGCTTTGACGAAGTTCTTCATCAGGCCAAGCTTTATATGAAGAGGAGGCAGTAAAACATTTTTGGGAGGGACTAGAGGTTGAGCTACCACATTGTGGCAGCCAATTTCGAATGCCTCTCGAGATGGCCAGTCTTTTTGCTTATAGTGAAGACTATCCGCCCGGCTATCCCATAAGCACATGAAGCATGGATATTTTGTGTAGCCTCCTTGCATCCCAAGAAGAAAGCACACAACCTGAAAGAAAACATATTGATGCATATTGATGTACATGGTTTCTAAGAACTTCTATTTTTTGCATAGGCAATTTTCACTAAGTTTATTAGGGGTAGGGAGAAACTAATATGTGTATAATATCCTTCTGTCATTGGTATTTAGAAACAAACATTCCTTGAAATATTTAACAAGTTCAATAAAGTAAAATATATCTTACCTTGAGATCACCACATATTAACCAGTTCTGGTTAGAGTACTTGATTGTATTAATCAATACTTTCATATTTTCGTAGCTTTCTATTAACTGAACTGAATGGCCAATAGCTACAGATGCCATTTTATTGCCAATATTTAAGAGTACTGCCTTCAAACTTCTGCTAGAAGAATCAACAAAGAGCCTCGATTCACTTGGTTGGTAAGGAACGCCAAGTGCCTCACTTAAACCCGTTACATCATTGCAATACACCAAAGAGCTGCAAGAATCAACTGCAAAGAACTTTCGAAACTCTTCGTCTCTATTTCTGAACCAAAAGTATGTAGTTTCTTGAGAGAAGAGGTTGCTCTCACTAAGACGGGAGGCAAGAAGTTGTGCGTTCTCTTTAGAAAGACCAAGATCTCTAGTCAAGTCATTTAATTGACCTTGAGTGAGTGGTCTTGGCAAAGTCATTGTAGACGTAGGCTGATATGTCACTGAAGTGTCAGTGTCATCGACTTCTATATCTTCTATATTGTCTTGTAGCTCAGTATTTTTAGGTGGAGAAGGAACTGGAACTCCTGGACCATGTGGTTGTGGTTTGATGGCAGAAGGAACATCAGGATAGACTACAGTGTGTTTGTTCTTCTTATTGACACCTGAAAAAATGTTTCGCATAATTAATTAACATACTTTTAATTCACTCGACCCTCGTTTCCACATTTTTATACACATTTTTCACACCAGGTAAATTTACAATTTTTAAATACAATCAATTTTTATATACAATTTAACCACAATTTTTCTACCAGCATAATACACTATTTTTATACACAATTACAATTTTAATAGGCTACCAAAAGATTTGTATAAACATTTCTAGATTTGTCAAGGACTATATTGTTAAAGTAATTATCTCACCTTTAAGATTTGTCCTGCAAAAATAGCAGTCTGTAATGTGGTCCTTGCCTTCTCTCCACACCATAGGTACACCAAATGACAAACAGTTCGTTTTGCCCTCACTCCAGCGTCTTAAGGCTATGACACAGGCTTTGCAGCACATATGTGAAGCAAAGTTTTTGTCTTGATCACCTAGCTTTATTCCAAAATATGCATTGTAAAGGAACTTTACTAATGGCATTATAGTGCATTGCTGGTCACTAAAAGTTACCTTTCCACAAACAAAACAAAATCTATCAGGACTGTTTTTACACTTTCTATTCATTTTTATGAAATATAAGGAGTTTTGCTAATGTATTTGCCTGCAAAAAAATTCACAAAGATAAATAAAGTTTTAGAAATACACTTTAAACACTGTTCATAGATGAGAAAAGTCATGGATTAAAAAACCAACACTCAGTTGGAGAGTGAGCAAGCAACACACAACCACTCGCGCTAGCGGTCAGCTAGAGACTGAGCTCTCTAACGCAATCTAGGGAACTTGGTCTGTATCTTAAAAACTAGATCTGATTGAGCAATCTGAATGCTTGATTTGAATTTATGAGACAAATTACATTAAGAATCGCCTATGAAACTCTCAGGAACATTTTTGACGCAGACCAGTGTAATTTAATGGGAAGAATACTAAATTAGTTGTATAATGTGGGTAGGAAAGATGAACTAAATGTGAATATGATTGGATCCCTGAGTGTAAATCGGGTGATGATTAATATGGTCTTTTTCATTTATATTTCATTGTTAACTTGATTTTCAAGTTTATTCCTCACACGGCATTTTAACTGTTCCCATATTTAATGCATAAAGATATACTAGGTGAGTTGTACTTGCTTAATGCTCAATTATTAATTTTAAACTAGGATTCAATGCATAATTCTTAAAGGTAGAAAAGTTTTAAAAACGAAAGATACCTGACGTTAATCAACGTAGATTTGCAGTTTATATCAAAGGACGCAACTTGTTAGAGGTGGTTCGGATTATTCTTAGGCTTGGTTGATCTCACCTCAGCACGGTTCACTGAGGCGAAAATTCCGGAGAGCTTGGTTGGCTCTAAATAAATTACATTAAATCATTTCCTGAAATCTATCAAGAAAATATAATCCTGAAAAATTAAGCAATTTGTAAGTATTTTATATTCATAAATATATTTTGTAAGAAACAAATTTCTTCCAACCAGTCTTTCATTTTTTGGCATTTAACTTAGTCGTTAATATTTTTGAGAGTAACGGACAAATAAGTTAATATTTTTGTCCTTAATTCACAATACCTCATTCTATGCTTCCTTAAAAGTTTTATAAAATGATAGGTAATTATGTATATTTTTTACCTGAGAATAAAGCTAAAATTCATTAACGTTTCTAAATGATATTTGCTAATCCACTCAAAGTTTATACCTAGGCTGCAATGACCTATATTTTCATCAGCGAAAATGATTTGATTGGGTGTGGGAAATTATTGCAAAGATAATGGAATATCAAAGAGCACCTGTAACGGAATATGATTTTATGTCACAGTCCATGAATTGTAGATTCATTCGTAATTGCCATAGAATATAGATACATATTGCTTACAATGTTATCAGATATACCCATATTACATTTTGATATTAAGAAACAAACACACAAGGAAATTCAGCTTCTAATTATAGAAAAAATATGATGTTTATAATTTTATACTCCTTCGTCCATGTGCAAGCATTTATGTTTTAGAGGTTTGTGCTATAGGATTGATTGCGGGATTATATGTTTTTATTTATTCCTGTTAACAATATTGAGCAATCTTTTAATATTCAGTCATTATTTCACAACAAAAGGATGGATAATGATAATCAGCTTCTTTTATATTATACATAATTTAGATACATTATAAGAAAAGCGAGAAATAAAGGGACTAAATGATGTCTAGATAACTATGCATAGTTCCATGATATATGTAGGTGCCTGATCTGGAGTGCGAATAGAGCTGGATACCATCTCTCATAAATGCTCAATTGGCTTCATGGGGGTTTCAGAATGCTTGTAGCACCAATTATAAGCAACTTGGGACAAATGACTCGGTATATTATCCTGTTGGTATATTTCATCATTGTTGGAGTACAAGAAGTTCATGAATTGATGTTAATGTTCGACAACTAGTGCAACGTTGTTTCCGTCGGTCAATGACGTGTTTAGGCTGAACAGCGGACCCTACTCAAGACAGGTGAAGACACCCTGTGCCAGTATAGAGCCAACACTACCCTTCACGATGCTCCGTAGACATTTGATCACCATGGCCTCATGTGGCCTGAGTCACGCCCGACTACTCCCTTCAGCTAGAAGCAACTAGAGCCGGGACTGATCGGACTACGCGAATGTTTCTACTCCTCTAGGGTGCAACTGATAACATCACGAACCCAGGGGTGAATCAGTGCCCTGTTTAGTGGACTAAACAGGACTGTCTGACGGGTCAATAGAAGAAGGGAGGTCACCAGTTATGGGGTACCAGTTAAGGTCAAGGCAGGAAGGATACGCTACCGTTGCCTTTATAGCGTAATATAGGGACGATCAGTGGTTATTACTTTATGGTAGAAGGAGAAAGGCCGCCCAGGGATGCAGCTTTATGGTACAAACGGGTAAAGGCAACAGTTCCAGTTAGGGTTAAAAATTACAAGGATATCTCGCGATGTCACTACTGTCCCCAGAGTGAAGTGCTAGGTGGCGTTAAGTTGGTATCCGACTGCAAAAGATACTTGAATAATATATCGGCTTGGTTAGACTTACCAAAAGCTTGCGATCGAGAAAGGACTGAGAGGAATCTTCTAAAAAAATAAGGGTTAAATTCCAAACTGACAAAACAAACAAGCTAGATAAAAATGAGGCTCACGTTTACAAAGTACGGTCAGGGAAATTTCTTACTACAAGATAAGAAAGCGAAAGTAAAGAGAACAAGATTTAGGTGGTTAGGCCGTGAGCTTCGCTACGTTAAACGAAACGTAATTAATAACGGGGCGACTCTGAGATCGAGAGTTAGAATCAGAATTGAGTATGCGTTCTCATTTTTTCTTATATAAGTAGGGCAGGAGAAAGGCCTGGCCTCTTCCTGCCTCCAGGGCACGCCGTCTTTATCTCTGCCAGCCGGGCGGGATTTTCTTGACCGACGTTAATCTATTGTCCCGTGGGAATGGATCCATGGCGTCTAAAAATTGAAACTTTCTTGATATAAATTTTATAACACCTGACGCGGCGACAGCTATCTCGTCTTAATCCTTTGTCCAGACAAGAAGTGTTCGTTTTTATTACACTGTCGCCAAATTTTTATTGATATCAGAATTCACAGCTTTCCGTTTAATTCATAACCAGTCTACAAATACATGTATATATATATATATATATATATATATATATATATATATATATATATATATATATATATATATATATATGTATACGAGGGGCAGTCAATAAGTTTTGCGAATCGGTAGGGCAAAACAGAGGATGGGGGATGGCTGTTTGTTGGGGGTGTTAGGACAAGTTATGACAAGTCAGGAGCTCCAACCGCACACTCCTGTCTCGTCTATTTAAGAAGCAGTAGCTGAGCGCAAATCGTCAGTCACAAATCTTTCAACAATGAAAAAGGTTGTGCTCTGCGCACTGATCAAATTTTTGACCAAGGAAGGCAAGAATGCAAAAGAGATCGATGAACGCATGGTTGCAGTGTACACCAGCACAACCCCTTCCTATGCAACCATTGCTCGCTGGAATAGGGAGTTCCACCATGGTAGTGAGTCCCTTGAAGATGACTCCCGTCCAGGACGCTGGTCAGTCGTAACCATCGAGGACAATGTGGCCCGTGTGGAGAGGATGATCCTCTAAAATCGACAGGTGAAGGTCGAAGAAATCGAGCGAGAACTTGGAATATCACATGGAAGTGTTATTAACATCATCGACGACAATTTGGCCATGACCAAGGTCTCTGCCCGTTTGTTCCCTAGAAACCTCACGCCCCATGCTCGACTCCAACGTCGTCAAAGTCCACAAGGCCAGAGTTTCACAAGCTGCCATGTGCGAGTGCGGATTCGAGGAGCTCAACCTTCCCCCCTACAGTCCAGATCTGGCCCCTAGCGAATACTTTTTATTCCGCCAGGTCAAGGCTGCACTGCATGGATGCCGGTTTGGGGACGATGAACATGTCCAGCTCGCCATCCAGAAGTGGATTGAACAGCAGTTGGGAGATTTCTGGTTGTCGGTAATTAGAAGCCCCAGAGACAAGTAGTGCAAGTGCATATAAGTCGAGGCTAGTTATCTTGAAAAATAATAAAACACTTTTCCTCATATCTCGTTTCCTTATATCCGAATTGCAAAACTTATTGACTGCCCCTCGTATATATATATATATATATATATATATATATATATATATATATATATATATATATATATATATATATATATATATATATATTGTTATATATATTTACTCGTGAACATTTAATACAATTTTTCCTAATCCTGCGATGCACTTTGCTGGTGCAATTTTAATGCCAATGCCATGCTCTCCACAGGTCTACTACTTCCGTATCTTATGGAATGTAAAGAACGATGCATTGACCTGATGATTTTGCGCGTGGTACCTCCTGTATTGAATATAGGTGCGATTTGAGCCAGCGTTGCTTGACCATTAGCATGGCCACCTCTATACAGACGCGGCTAGTCAGCCGCTTCGCTGTCCACAGTTGGTGGTAATGCCTTCCTTGAGTATTCTTGAACACACGACACACGACAAATCAAAGGATTTTGAATGCCAGCAAACTTTTAAAATGGAATGTCCTTACTCTCATGCTCCGTTCTAACTCCGATTACTCAATTCTCTTTTGATTGGCATCCAGCTACGGTGGCGCTCTTCACAATTACCTTTACATACTGCCGTGGTGCCAGAATATTTTTTATTAGTGTTAGTGAGCTATCTTTATTTTTAAAAATTAAAGGTTATTGGAATGAGGAATGCTATTAAGGTCATTTAATTGCCCAGATAATGGCGGATTTTTTCCAATTTACACAATAATTTCCAGAGTCTGCTCATATTTATTTGCGGTCGATTGCCGCCTGATAAAAGCTCTCCTAATAGCATTTGACATTTTTTCACTTTTTTTCATTACTACATTTCTATTTGACATGTCTTTCATTTATAGATCATTGTTTTACAATATTTTACATTATTCTCACACTTGCACATCCAAGGATCCATTTAATAGATATAATTTATATTTTTTAAATATAATTTAATTATTTTTAGTTTTAGTTTGATCAAGGATCATTCATATCATATAAATGATCTTTGATCAAACTAAGACTAAAAATAATTAAATTATATTTAATGCCTTCTTTCGAACCTCGGGGCGGAGAAGAGTTTGTACAAAAAGGTGTTATGATATTATTAAGCGCGAGCGAGTCTACTTCTAATAATGTCGGTCGATCGGTCAGTCAGTCCCGTTTTGCTTTTTGTTTTGTTTTTAATAACATTGCAGCTATTCTGCTTATTCTAACGATATTTGAAACCCTTATGTTGTTTCATATTCTCCTTCGAATGATATAATTGCCAAATTACTCCTTATGTTAGCCCGGAAATTATGTTGTTTTTGCAATAAAATCATAACTATCTAGCCGATTATAACGAAAGTGAAACCCTTATGTTGTTTTATATTCTCTTTCCAATGATATAATTGTCAAAGTTCTCCCAAGGATAGCCGGGTAATTATTTAGTTTTGGCAATAACCTCATAACTATTGGGCCTATTCTAACGAAATTTGAAACTCTTAGGGTTGTTTTACATTCTCTTTCAAATGATAAAATTGCCAAAGTCCACCTAACATTAGTCCGGAAATGATTTTGTTTTGGTCGATTCTAACGCAATATGAAACCCTCATGTTGTTTTATATTCTCTTTCGGAATATATAATTGCCAAAGTCCTCCCAGAGTTAGCCCTGGAACTATGTTGTTTTGGCAATAACATTGTAACTATTCGGCCGATTCTAACGAAATTTGAAACCCTTATATTGTTTTACATTCTCTTTCGAATCATATAATTGTTGAAGTCCACTTAGGGTTAGCCCGATAATTATTTTGTTTTATATTTTATTTCGAATGATATAATTACCCAGATCCTCCCAAGTTAGCCCTGTTCAAGCAGACTTCTGCTGAACCAGAAGCGTGACACACCTGAGACGTCTTACAAACGAAAAAGTAAATACTAAAATATTGGTTAATACATTATGTAATGCTAAAAAACATGCTGATTACATTCATAAAATAAGTAACATGGACACATTTAATCTAACTTTGGGAGCGAAATACATTTATGCTATCGTGGAAGTCGGTATCAAGTGCATAATTATTAGATCAGCAATTTACAAGAAAATAATATGTACTGGAAAATCTTTGTCATCAAAGAGGGAATTCAGCACACTTAACTTCATAATTAAATGCATATGAGATCTATATTTTTATCTTGACAATGTAATTTGTTGTACACTGTTTTCTCTTCTAACTTAATTTTCCAACATGCCATTAATATGCACCTAAAAAAAAGAACTATAATTTGGAGAACATATGATAATATAATGAATTTACCACTACACATGTGCACCTGTTTCATAATACCCGATAACTATTGAATTGTTAAATTTACCCAGACATCACGCAGCAAACGCCTCAAGACATAAGATACTAGTTGAAAGCCTGACTGCTAAAGATTTGGCACTATTAGCATAATTTTTAGAATTTTAGCATAAAAGGCCTAAAATTAACGGAGAACAAAATCTTTTCGCAAGCCAAAGATAGATGCCTCGCGTCCCAACTGTTGGACGAGTGCCTCAACAAAGATGCTCACCATGGATCAATGCCATAATAAAGAAGAAACTAAGTATTCATAACACATTCTAAAAGAAATATTAGCAATGTAAACTTCAAAAAATTATGTTCATTATTCAGCAACCGAGGGTAGGAAGAAAAAGAAAGGTACCTAGATATAAGTGTCATCAACATAGACAGGGTATGATAGCCAGTGGATACGCAAATAAAATTTACAAAGGGAAGAAAATAGAAAGGAAGATGCAGACGAGTAAGAATCCAGCCTTGTGGAACAACCAGAAATCCTACGGCACTCGATACATATCTCTCTCGATCTGAATACTCCGAGTTTGCGATAATAGGTATGAGCAAACCAAGTAAAGCAGGTAGGTGGTCCCCAGCAATTGACCAAGACAAGGAAAAGAAACAGTTTGACCATAGGTATCAAACCTGCCGAAATGATTAAAGTACTAGGAGAGAAGCCCCATCCGACGAATAAGGCCAGTTACATGTAGTATAGTATGTAAATGTATGAGTCTTTCTTTGACGACAGCTTGACGATTGCATTTGAACAATTACTTAATAATCCATATCCTGACACAGTCGCACATTTATTTTCATATACTATATTCGCAAGTCGAATCTCATTTATTTGTTTTGCATGCTCGTAGCACCTCAAATCGTTTCGATTACAACCTCCTTCGCAAGCTGCCTCCAAAATATATATCTAACACGAGTTAGTTCTCACTGTATTTAACCTTCTCTTATCCGTGTCAAATGCTCCTTTTGGGCAGATATTATTTTCTAAGGATTCTGGGTTTTTTTCACCATCGTATCCCTGCCAAATATTACCTCTAAAACCAACCAACATTTATGGAAATTTCTTTAATATTCCATCTCAAACTCCTTTGTATTTATTTGCATTTTCCTTGAAACATTTCCTCCTTAATATTTTTGCCATTAGAGTCTGCTTCATCTATATGAATATCATTGTTGGACACCTTTAATACATAAGATCTTTCATTTGCTCAATCATCATGTAAATGAATCTACTATCATAATCTCCTCAGTCACCCTATTTAGCCAGAAATTTCATCATACTTTTTTTCTCTAGTTTCAGCCGATTTCTCCTACAAACCTCAATAAAACTTTCAGTCATCTTATCTGAATCAATACCATGACAATCCAATCAAACTCGTTCATCATTAATAGACCGTTAACGTAGAACGCATATATAGCCATTCTTCATCAAACTTGTAATCCTTACCATTACTCCAACTCGTACCGTGTACTACACATATTCCTTCTCGTCCCAGTCATGATCAAAACTGTCTATAAGGCCAAATTCCTTGCTACTGCATGCCTTCATTCCAAATAAAACTCATTTCACAACATTAAGACATTACCACCTAGCCCATACGTACTTAAAAGAACTCTTCTTTATCAACATTATCCCTCAACCGTAGGTAGCCCATGAAGGTCTATATAGAATTTACAAATATTATCCCATTGCAATGCATTCTCATCCACTTTCCAAAGAATTTACCATACACATTAGATTCATGGAGCTTGCTTGCTCAATACTCATATCTTGTACGCGTTTTATTATCAACATTTATTTTTTGTGCTGAGAGAATACTTTCCCACATACTATCACAAACCCTACCTTTTTTACCATTTACATTCTTGACAATGTAAATATGCAAATCTATACCATTGTTTATCATTTCAAATCTCAATTTCACGCAAAGAATTTTCAAACTAATACGTTTACAACCAACTAATGCATACTGCCTCTCCTCAGTCAGTTATCGGATATTCTTCCCTGCCTCTACTACCATGAGTCCAATCTATTCTTATCTAGTCACTCTCATTCATTTTTTCTGACATAAATAAAGCTCGGCATTCTCCATCACCAGCTGCACCTCACTCATTCCAAATTCACACTCAAGTCCGATCTCGGAATGGAGGCATTGTCCCTTACACCCATTGTCAATAGCATTGATGAGTGCAGTAAAGATTTATCCAGAGATTACGAATACTATCCATTTAAGTGTGTTTTTTATCAGAAGCATTACAAAACTGTAAAGGGACTGTAAACCAACTCAATTCTATCACATAAAACCTATCTTTTATTGATAACATCTGAGAGAATTACTAGACAATTATCAACATTATGCCTAATAAATCATTTATATCAGAACAGTCTTAATTAATTAATTATTTACTTTGATTATTGCTAGAAATTATTGGAATACATAATTAATTCTATTAGCCATTAAATCGCTACTCAAACTAAGTAGTGTCATCAAAAAACTCAATGGAAGTCTGCAATGTATTAACATCAAATATTTATCAATTTTAATTTTTCTTCAAATTGGATAGAAATTTTTTATAGAAAAATCTATTGTCTATTTACTGCTCAGTGTATTTACATGTCGATACATCTTTGCATTACAAATAGACTTTGAGAGAGTATGTGTATGTACACGATTCTTTTAATGTAAGAGACCTATGGTGTATTTGATTGGATCTGATTTGATATAAGAAGTGGTGAAATGTGTAGTAGATGCAGATAGTTATGAAGAAAATTTGTATTTTTCCTGGTGCAGAGGGCATCCCAGACATCTTAATTTTTTCTAATTCTTTTTTAATCCTACACTTTCGTTGGTGTCAGTGTTTAGCTGACACTTTTGTAGTTGTTACTACTCTTGCCTTTTTTGTTTGATTATTTATTTATTGATATCTTTTTTTTTAATTATATATATATATAAATTTCTCTATAAAATCTATTTCTTCCGCCACTAGGCATTCAAGCTTTTCAATTATGTTTTTTGCTATCTCATTAGCTTTATTTTTACTTTTCTTTTGATCCATTTTTGTTTATTTTCGCCTGTTGTGAGCACTTTGCCTCTTTTAGTTATAACTTTTGTTTATTTTCTTGTTTAATTATTATATTTATTTTGTTTTATTTGTGCTGGGCACTACGCCTCTTTTTATTTATTTATTTGACTTGCATTTATTACTTTTATTATTTGGGCACTTCGCCTCTTTTGATCTATCTATTAGTTTTGGTTGTATCTCTTTTTAACATTTAGGAACTTCGCCTCTTTTCATTTACTTCTGGTGTTTTATTTGTCTTTTAATTATTTAAATATTTTGGGGAGTCTTTTTTTCGTGTACTCCTTTTCGTGCGTAGGATAGGATAGTTAGGTCTTTGTTATTTATATTTGGCTTCTTGATTTTCCAGGGAGCACAGTCTTCCACTAGGGAATAGGGCTCTCCTGGCAGCTCGTCCAATTATTTGTTGTGGTATTTTCAAGTGTGCTTCTATCTGCTGGAGGATTTCATTCTCAACCTTTTCCCAGGTCTTTCTCATTGGCCTTTGGAGGACCATATTCAGTGGCTCAAGTCCTACTCTTGCGTTCAGTTCAGTCTGCCGAATATAGTCCATTCTGATCGCGCCAGCTATAAGCAGGGAGCATTGTTCTGCACTCTCTGCATAAAACTGAGAGAGGTGTAACTAGCTGTTTGCATTACCACTGCTGGGTACACCAGTATTGGTCGCACCAGGATATTGTATATCTTTTTGATGTTTTGGGCGCTGAGGTTTCTGAACCTGTATAGTTTTCCAAGTTCTCTTTTGGCTAGGGAGATTCAGATGTTAATGTGAGTCTCATACCCTGTTGAGGTGATGCGCAGACCCAGGACATTACCCTAGTTGGAGAACGGGTAAATTTGATCCCTGACTATGATGTCGTCTCTTTTCAGGCGGTTCACTGGAACGATCTGGAACTTTCGGCCATTGGTTTTAATTTTACACTTTCTTTCGAAGCGGTTGATATTATCAATTTCAGTAGCTGTCTCCATTGCTTGAATTCCAGAGTTCCTATAGGAACTGGTGATAATTTCAGTGACGTCATCTGCAAACTGGAGGTAAATTATATCCACCCCAGATAAGTCTAACGTGTACACAAGGTACAACAGTGGACTCAGAGAGCTACCTTGTGGAACCTCCTCCTCTAGTTCGAATACGGGTTCTCTATTGCTCTCGATCGAAATTCAAGCCTTTTTCTCCATGATGTAATCACAGAAGACCCTTTCCAGGATAGGGTTTAGCTGAAGGCCTAAGATCTTGAATTGTAGACCTCTCAGCCAAACTTCATCGAAGGCCTTCTGTACATCTCGCATCACCACGTCTACGTACTTCCCCTCAGCTTCACAGCGAGAAAGCTTTTCGGTGAGAAGAGCAAGGACTGTGGCAGTCCACCTCCTCTGGCAGAACTCGTGCTGATGAGGGTTGTGAGGTTCTTACTCTGTCAGCTGATCTTGTAGCCTATTGGCTAGAAGCTTCCCGTAGACTTTGCCCTACAAACTCAAGGAGGGATATTGGCCTGTAGTCCACCTGTTGATCGGGGGGCTTGTTCCCTTTGGAGATTAAAATGATTTTAGCTATTTTTAAACCATCGGGGAAGTAGCTTGTATTCAGGGAAGCGTTAAAGATGTTAGTGATTCCCTGAATGATCTGCCGGGGAGCATGCACCAAATTGTTTTTAGTGATGCCCGTCCAGCCTGGCACCTTTTGTTTAAAGGTTTCTATGACTTCCATGATCTCCTCCGTTGTTATTGGTCCGTCATGATCCGCCATCTCCCTCCCTTCGTCGACGTAGGCTCGTGTGTGCGTTCGATGTATGATCTGGTGAAGTTCTTCAATTAGATGGTCTTCGAATCCATGGTCGAATTCTGCATCATCCTCTGGTGATATCGAGAATACTTCCTTCCAGAGCGTGCGGAATCTTTCTTCCAGGACCACCGGATCCTCCAAGTAGTCCTCGCTCTCCATAATGCGGGTCTTTCCTCTACTTGGTAGGCCTTTTAGTTTCTTTACTAGGCGCCAGAATTTATCAGGCGTCACATCGCTGTCTATCCTGGCTATTAAGCTGTTCCAGATCTCAGCCTGTTGTTGGTTAATAGCCAACTTTAGCTCATCACGCAATCGTCGTAGCAGCGAGCTTCGTTCCAGATACGTACCCGCTCTTCTGATGGAGTTTTAACAAATTTAATCAACTTTTTATTTATAGCTAACAAAAAATTGTCGTCTGTTTACATTTGGAATATCATTTAGAAATGTGAGATTGCAGATCAAATATTTATTCGCATACCATTAAAAGTTAATGTTTTATTCTTGATTAAATAGCCATGGTTCACAATTGTCTCCAAAAGAATTCAGGTTTAAAATTAATGAGGTTACTATAGCAATTTCTTAAACTTGTGCACATTTATCTCACCTTTCTCTCTTCAGACTAACGGTATTTCTTTGAGCTCGGTGGGTGGTAGGCATTCTCTAAGCAAAATAATGATTTTCGCAGGTAATATGAGTATTTGAAAAACATTACTATTTTTATGTACAAACTCTCATTTACTCGATGTTATGTAGCCCCTTTGAGTAGAGGTATAAATTAGTCTTCATAATGGAATAAGAGAAGCAGGAAGCCATCTATTTGAGTGCAATGGCACTTTCCCTAAATTGGCAAAGACCCTCATAACACATTGCGTGAGAATTGCTAACAGAACATCTGATTTATCACATAGACGCATCCAAATCTTACTCACAATTTAATATGCTACGAATTATAATATACACACAACTAACCACATAGAGCAGCGAAATCTTCCTCTGCAATCCCTGTCCAATACCCGCAGGGAGATCTGTGGTATATAACTTCCCTACACTTTTAGTTCCTCGATCTTTCCTTGCAGATATTCTACGCCAGATGGTTTGTTCTGTTTTAGCTTTAAATTTTAAAAAATATGCACCTAAACACCAAGGTCTAAGACGATTCGCGCTAATCTTAAATTACTCTCTCTCCCATAAATCTATTATAAATCTGCTACATCTTACCTATTCTTAAGCCATTTCTAATCATAACCTATACCACATATTTTTTCAGAGATATCCTTTATAACTAGTAATCAGTGGTTTTAACTTAGTATTATGTAAGCGGTTAGTAGCAATGATTAGCCACCTTTAACTGCAACGCAGAAGCCTTGGAATCGTTTTTCATCCACGCCAACCAAATGACCTTATCCAATGGACCAATCGAACAACCCTTAAATAAACTGTATCGATTGCAGTGTGATGGTGACTACTCATTGGTATACTATCCGCATACCATCACTTAGTACAGTGCAGTTTTCCTTACTAATACTATTATGTAAACCAGGATTTTTTCCTGAATTCAATAGCTTTATCACATTGACACTTAGCCATATTTTGGCGCTTTTTTCTTTTTTAAGTATAAAAGATCATGAATCTTAGAGATATTTGTCCCTTAGTCATTGTGCAATCGTAATCAATCTCCTCTGCAACTCGTAGATGAATATCAGGCTATTACCATCTTTTCTTAAATCGGTTTCACATCCCCCCTTGTTACGGATAATGTTGGAATGGCTACATCAGGGGGAGCGGATGTTAACTTGATGCAAATAGGCAAACAAACCGTTCTTTTAGGACTGATCGGTTGTCCTCTTTCCGTGACGAAGGTACGAGCTTCGGCTCAGTCCCTGTGATAAACCCCATGATAATAAGCCTGTCATTCGTTCCTGGCGTCTTTCAACAACAGTGCAAAACACAAACATGCAGTATTGCCAACACAACTTGCTTTCCGCGCTATTTTCACTCACCATGGGAACAATAACTTTAGTGCTTGAAGCATTAAGAGACCACATAAGAAGATTGACTTCCAAGCAAACCGATAGCACGCACCTTGGACTTCTGTCCCAGTGACTCTCTAATGAACTTTTTCAAAATTTATTTTCCTTCTGCCTCATTTTGTTTCGCCATTTCGATGATGTATAATTTGACAGGAAATTATTTAACCATCTGATTTGTATGAGCAATATAGGAAAATTCCATGCTACTGTAAAAAGAATTGAAGTGGAAATATGTTCGTGTTATCCGATTTTCTGGCAGAATTGTTTGTGTCGGTTCGTCTTGTGGTCTCTGCTTTCAATCATCCGTGGACAACGGTGAATTATGTTCACTTTTTAGTGCTTTCTAACATATCTATGAGCCTAATAGTAGTAATATTAGGCTTTAAATAGGTTGAAAATATCTAGATCCTAGTATGATATTCATATGTTTATTTTTTATTTAAAGGTAGGTCACACACTTAAAATATAGCTATCAAATTGGTAAAACTTGGTCGGCACTTAGTGTGTACACGAAGGAAAGTTCAAGATTTAGATTGTAGACATTACTCTCGAAACTTCGATCATAATACTACTACACCACGTACATATTTTCTGAAAATTATTCTAAAAATCTAATTCAATTTTGAACGATGTCCAAATATATCTAGTTTTATATCGTATTTTATACTACTTTTAAATGTTATAATACTTAACATTTGCTTAAAGAAAATACGTAAATTATCTTTTATCCCTGCCTTTCTGTAACTAATTAATGAGTCTTGTCCACATACTAGTATTATTAGCTCCTTATATTATAAGATTTGAATCCAACAAACATATCAGTTATTGTATTACCTCGCTACATCACTTGAGTAAATTCAAGACTCTACGAGTATATGTGGTGTGAGAAACCATATCGAGAGCGATGTGAGACATCCTACCCCAAAGCATAACCCACCTATAGATGCCTCTACACAGAATTTACGTAAGGTAAATATCTTTCTCAGGTGCAAGTTCAGATAAGACGCCTTCAAGGCATAAATGCGATTCCATTGGTTCATAAACGAATTCAACCGCAAGTAACAATAGAGATAATTGTTCTAGATAGTAAAGTTGATCATAGGAAGAGTCCATTTCACCTCTTTCACTCATATCTTCACCAATTTCATTTGTGTCCCCCTAGATTTAGTAATAGAGTTACAGATGAAGTGTTATAAATTAGTAGAAAAACGCAAAAATGCAAACTGAAAGAGAATACTGGACCTGAAATGTCATTTGACGAAGGTGTCTTACTTTGCTCTATAAAGTACACGAAGAATCTAAATGAGAGAGGTTTTAATATATTTACAGTGTTGGAAAGGCTATCAACGGGTCTTTTGATTATTTTAATGTAGTGCATTATGGCATTTAAAAGAAATATGCATAAATTGCTAGATTTTTTTGCATTTAGTGAATGTATATATTTCGTGAGTATTTTGGGAGACTATTTTCAATGTTTTGTAGTCACGTCATTTACTATTCTCAATGTCAGAAGGAAAGCTCTAACAAATTTGAAGATCTTTATTTGTTAATACAAATGTTTCCTTTTAGGGTAAACTACCCTATTATTGTTGTTTTTCTGTAAAAGATCCCATTTCACACCAGTAGTGGAGGATTAAGTAAGCAATTGATGCATTTTTGCATTGTTGACTAATTTTAGATTAATTTTCGTTATTACGTAGCTAATATTAACAGTTTTGGCTTCGGGGTTCTTGGATGAAGATTATTTAGAATTTAAAGTGAAAGCCCACAAGGATCTCCGGCACAAAGTTAGTAAAGAAAGTAATTTAGAGCAATTAGCAAAAATAAAGTACAAATGTCTGGAAGGTATCGAAACATTAATCCGATGCGTGTATTGGAGTCAGTGTAATTTGGAGGTGTGCGTTCTCTCGGTGACTTGTGGCCATAACGCTATCATGATAACGCCCTAGATTAGAAAAACGGATTCACTGCTCTTTTCACATGAAATTTATATTTAAGGATATTGTGCTAAGAATATTATATCATAATTACACAATTTTACGAAAATATTACAACTATTTTAGCACTACTACGGAGATATTGAGAAAATTCAACAGATGGTAGAGTTGATTAAATCTTGGCGCCGACGATCAACATCGATCTTAAATTTAATTCGCGCAGAGAAGCTTCGTTAAATTTAACTGAATGAATGAAAACAACTTACTAATGAAGGAATTTACTAGCTAAACACCAATAAAACAAATAAAAATATAGTCATGAATTGAGAAAAATTGTTGGTTAACGACCATTTCGATAATTCATCTCTCTTTACCACCCAAAGAAGGTTTAGGATGGTTATGTACATTTCCATATTCTTGCACTCCAAGAAACTCCTTTCTTTACCATGCGTAAAGCTCTCTTTTTAGGGAACACCTTTTAAAAGGTATATTGCGGATATTCCTTGATTATAGATTATTATTCAATGTAAACATACCACTTCCTCTGTAAATTCTGGCACAAAAGCCTCAATATCATATTTTCCTATAAAGGTTCTTCGCAAAGAAATACGACATCCGAGAATGGCTGTGATAAAGTTGAAAATCCTTAGATATAAAGGATGCAAAACTGAGCTTCCTTTCAATTACAATAAGCGGTTACTCACAGAATTCTGCCATGCGTCGCTTTTCCTTTTTATGACAATGCTGCGAAGTTATTTATTGATCGTTTCTGAATTGTTGCTTTTCCTCTGAGTAAGGGCGCGGAGGAGGGGGGGGGGGGGCTAAAGCATTATTTTTTAGCCGTCAAAATATGTACTTACCAGTGTGCTTAAGTCAAAAATACAAGGAGGTTCTTTATTTTGCCTCTGATCTGTTTATTTAATAGAGCTAAACAAATAAGGATCAAAATTAAGAATGACGTTGATAGCGATCCCCTCAGAGTTAAAAAAAACCTTCCCATTTTAAACATTTCTCATGCTGAAATTCTTGGAATGAGGTAAAAAAAGATTGAGATAAACAAATGAAATTTAAAAAAATAATACGAAAAAAGACGAGAACACTTTTTGCAAATCTCTCTATTCTAATTGCTATGGCGGAAATAATATACATCCGATTTTTCGGACACATTTCCTTTAAAGAGAAATATTAGACTCTCACTCCTCTCGACACCCTTTTAGTGTGTATTTCTAAAGAAATAGTTAGAGAATAAAATAAAAATGGACATATTTTTTTCCGTATACGAGGGGCGGTCAATAAGTTTTGCAATTCAGATATAAGGAAACCAGATATGAAGAAAAGTGTTTTATTATTTTTAAATATAACTACCCTTGACTTCAATGCTCTTGCGCCACTTGTCCCTAAGGCTTTAAATTCAAGACAACCACAAATCTCCCGACTGCTGTTTAACCCACTCCTGGAAGGCGAGCTGGACATCTTCATCGTCCACAAACCGGCGTCCACGCAGTGCAGCCTTGAGCTGGCGGAATAAAATGTAGTCGCTAGGGGCCAGATCTGGACTTTAAGGGGGATCGTTGAGCTCCTCGAATCCGCACTCGCGCAAGGCAGCTTGTGCATCTCTGGCCTTGTGGACTTTGACGACGTGGAAGTCGATCATGGGGCGTGAGGTTTCTAGGGACCCAACGGGCAGAGACCTTGGTCATAGCCAAATTGTCGTGGATGATGTTGATAACACTTCTATGTGATATTCCAAGTTCTCGCGCAATTTCTTCGACCTTCACCCGTCGATTTTCGAGGATCATTTTCTCCACACGGACTACATTTTCCTCGTTGGTCACGTCTGACGGGCGTTCTGGACGGGGATCATCTTCAAGGAACTCATGACCATGGCGGAACTCCCTATTCCAGCGAGCAATGGTTTCATAGGAAGGGGCGGCGTCAGTGTAGACTGCAACCATGCGTTCATGGATCTCTTTTGCATTCTTGACTTCCTTGGTCAAAAATTTGATCACTGCGCGGTGCTCAACCTTCTCCATTGTTGAAAGATTTGTGACTGACGATCTGCGATCAGCTACTGCTCCTCAAATATACGAGGTAGGAGCGTGCGGCTGCCGCTCCTGACTTGTCATAACTTATCTTAACTCCCCCACAAACAGCCATCCCCCTTCCTCTGTTTTGCCCCACCAATTCGCAAAACTTATTGACCGCCCCTCGTACTTTTCAAATCAGAAAATAATTAAATACCAGGATCACATTATATAAATCTAAATTTGTGTCATTCTATCTCATTAGTAATTCACTTAATATATGTAGTTGAATATTGATTTCATCAAATCCTTTCTTTCAGTGATTTTAGCTGCGTCTGGAAAGAGAAAAAAGCAAAGATGAAAGATATCCTGTGAAACCTTTTTTTAATAGAATGCTTCGGTAGATGAAGAGCGCCCCCAGGTGTGCCGATGCAGTTAGAAGGTGCTAATTAATAATTGCTATATTAATTGCTCCTATCATTGCTTAATTTGCAGTTTTTCTAAATTTCTTTGTTAAAATATGGATTAAGTTTAGTTCCACTCACCTTTGTACCGCCCGCCCAACTCAGGTTCTATGTAAAACAAATTTGGTACTTCTCTTTCAAAACTATTATAACCTGGACGAGAGAATAAAAGTCATATTCGACCAGATTAGTATAATATTTTCTCCACAATTCATGTCATTGCGAAGATAGTGCTAAAGTAGTTAGGTATTCTCGTAAATATCTTTCAAGGAAAATTCGTCAATGTCTTTTTATTGCATTTCTTCCGAACTTTAACAAGAATGATGAACCTTCTAACGTTGAACCATTTAATATTTTGTACGTACATTTACTCCAGAAATTATTCATACCCCTACAAAATACACTATTTTTTTGCCATATCTCATAAACCATTTATTGCAGGAGGACGTAATTTTAAGTCTGCGAGAAATATATTAATAGAAAGTTACAAAACTTCAACAATTTGATATACGAATAAAGGAGCAACAGCGATTTGTACGCAAATCTACAATCAAAAACAATTCATATTCTATATAATTTTCTAACTCTAAAACTCTTCAAACTATTGTAATAGTTTTGAACGAGGCTAAAACAAAATTCTAAAGGAATTATGCCTCACTGGACTTTTTAAATCTTCTCTAATTAATCTATGTTAGGGTTCTTGTCAACCATGGGTATCACACTTCAGTTTATGCCATAACTCTTTTATCAGTTTTTAGTCTAGCGACTCTGATTGCCATTTTAAACATTTATAAAATCTTTCTAGAACCAAGAAGAAATCAACTTTGATATGTGTTTAGGTCAAGCGTTAATCTTTGTTTATTTTTCCGTTATTTCTATGAATTCCTGTTGCCTATAAACTGCTTTACATATTACACAAAAGATCCACCCCTATGTTCTATTATGAGACAGTGTTCTTTGGAAAGCCAGCTTGAACACTTTTGCGCTAAACATACCTTACTGGTATATGTCAATTTGAGGGGCGAAAATTATTTTTTGCCAATTCATTCACTCAGGGTACTAAAAATATATATTTGTATGCGAGTATTTCAAATCTGCTATTAGTTTTGTGATTGCTAAATAGTTGCCTCGTTATATATAACTTTTAATAAAATATCTATATATATATATATATATATATATATATATAAATTGCTCTCAGGAAAGGACATTTATTAATTTTAAATTGCAAAAATGGCACGTAATGCTATAGGCATTTAGTTTCTCTGCATAAAACTTGTCCAAACAATCATAAATATATCATAGAAGTCTTAAATGTTAAATTAGCTATTATTGTCGTGAGTATTCAACAAGTTAACTTGAAAAATCTGTATTTAAAAATAAAATTCATTAATTGCTTTGGTAAAACAAATGATATTAATTTTAGCTGCTTAAAATTGCAGTTAATACTTCAGACATTTAGTTTCTCTGTATAAAACATAAATTTTAAATCATAAAACATTTTAAAGGGATAACATCCGTAAAATATTTGGTTAAATAAGTTTCATAAACTCTTGCATTGATTCGTAATTGGACACCAGCTGCGGAAATAGTTCTTTGCCTCTAATATAGATCTCACGTTTTCTATATCTGTGTAGGGGTGCGAAGATGTATCAGAGAAAAATTCCTCCCAAATCGAAAATATAAATAGCCCATTAAATTACCAATTCAAGGTGGACTCGCCGTAGCGTGATGGCTAGAGTGCTGGCATTTGGATTCAAAGACCCGCGATCTAAACTCCCAAAGTCCACAATTTTTACGAATAAAATTCAAGAAGAATACAAAAATCAAGGAAAACGCTTTAAGGACCACTCAAGAAGACTCAAGATAAAATGGATCCCCTAAAGAAATAAAAACAGAAGAAAACGACTTCAAGGGCTAACACATCAAATCAACAAGCAATCATCACGTCATCAAGAATCAAGGAGAAATCATCACGTCATCAAGAATTAAGAAGAAATCATCACGTCATCAAGAATTAAGAAGAAATCATCACGTCATCAAGAAGATACATCAACAAGGATACGAAGATCAAGAGCTAACCCAGCCAATAAGAATACCTAAGTCAGATAAATGGAAGACAAATGTTTCAAAAGAAGTTATAATAAATGACCCCTTCTCCCCATATCTATACATCCCAAGTGCTGCCTCAGTGCCTGTTTTCACACTCTCCTCTATTGAATGTGCATGACGGAGCCACTATGGAACTCGCATAGGCTTGTCAGGGAACTTCATTACTTCCGAGAGAGTTGTTGCACATATCAAAGGGGGTTTGAATAACTCATTAGACTTGTCTGTCAGCTCCAAAAGGGCTTTTTCTTCTTTTTTTTAAGGGGCTCTCTTGCGACTCTCAAAAAGGGAAGAATCACTAGGGGTGATGGAAGGTGTCTTCCTGAGAGGTACTGAAAGTTCTCTAAGTGCGTGATCATCTCCACCCCTCATATCAAATACTTTTTCAACAGCAACTCTCTTATCCTCACTGCTATTTGAGCGCGATTATCAGGATTATCATTTCGTTAAATAAATACCATGCTGACCGCTTGATGGTTGGAAAAACAGCATCGACTAAAACCTTATATTCCACTATCATTCATAAGTTTTTGAAGGTTCTGCCTTGAAGGCCATGTTTCAAAACCCATATGCAACAAAGCCTGTTTGCTGTTTCAACCACTTAGAATGAGTCACTTGACCAATTTTATGAAGGACCAAATATGCAAGAAGTTATCCTCTCCTTATGGCCTGTGTGACGCTTTACCTGTACGTTTGAGCTGTAGAGATCTTTTAAGACATTGTCACTCAGTGAAGTAAGAGGCTTTTTATTTGAGAGTTTTGTGAATGAAAGATAATAACTATATTTTGGGGAAATATAGTTACAGTGCCTGGTAGCTTAGCGGTAAAGCATCTGACCGGCAATCAGCAGACCCGGGTTCGAGTTCCGGTCAGGAATTTTCAAAAACCTTTTTCCCCTGGCGTTATTTCTGTCTTCTCGGTAAAGGATCGCCTTCACTGTGCCGCCTTCTGCTCTCTCTGATTCTGGTTTCTTCTAATGTCCCTTTCTCTTGCCTTTAGAAAACTCCGGTTTCTTGTCTCATTTGCTTATTCGCGTCCAATTCTTCTTTCTCTTGTACTATATATATATATATATATATATATATATGAAGAGATGAAGTTTTAAAAGATTTACAAAAAGAGAGAAAAATTGAGGGAAAAGAAGAAACTTGACAACCAAAATAAAATCAATACCTTTCAAATTGGACTAACAAATATGATTATGATTTTCAGAAATAAATGACAGAATTCTTAATTTATACTTAACAAAAATACAACAAAAATACTCATTCACAACTTTGATAAATAACGTCAAGACAAGTTCTCCTAACTTAAAATTATATGAAGTTAAATAAAACATATTAAACGGTGAAATATGAAACAAGATGGAAGAATTAGAGCCAGAATAGAAATACTGAACTAGAATAAAATAATACAAAACAGATGAAATAGTACCTAACAATTGACCTGCTTCAAGTTACAGCAGAGAAGGATAAATAGTGGAATAATATTACAAATAACACATCCCTGCATTTGAAAAAGAAAATTTGCCCACAAGGTTTATTCAACTGATTTTGATGTATTTTAATCAGCTGAATCCAAATCTGGCATTGTTTTTTACAGGTAATTTTTAAAGGTAAAGTTGGAATATAACTGTGAAATGGAACACCTTTAGTGATACAATTGCAATAATTTTTGATAATATACAACGAAAAATGAGAAAAAAAGAAAGCTTATTAAAAAAAAAATGATTTTCTCCTGGTGAATCTCTTTTAAACAACATCAATAGTCTGCTGCCTCATCATCCCTGGTTTTTTTACCTTCATGCACTTAATGTACTAATAGAATCCTTTCTCTTGTTCTTTCCTTCAATCTCCACAATTTTGGATGAAGTAGTCAGTAAAGACGCGATCTTAAAAAGTGTAGTTTTACAGACATTCTCACTCTTAAGATTTGAACGTTTTGTAGTAAAACTTCGGTGATGGTTTCATACTCTGAACTTCTATCATTCCTAAGAAAATTAAGAAAAAGTGCTTTGAAAGATTGCCATGCATTTTTCCTGACTCACTAATGTCTCACTCATGACTTTCATTAGCCCTCTCATTTGAAGAACATTATCTTTTCGAAATATTTGGGCCAAAAAAGGAAATTCTTGGCTTTGTTTCTTTAACGCTCTTACAAATTTTATGTGAAGGCGCGGAAGTAAAATTTTATTATAATTGACTATGAGGTGCTGAATCACATTATGAGGAGCAGAATTAAATGACTGCCGATATTTCCATTCTTGTCGCTCATAGGTCTGCTCGTTGGCTCTACTATTTCATAAACAAAGTAGACAGGGATATTTTCTGTAGCTACCTTAGATTCCTAGTATTAAAGAAACAACCTTAAATTAAAGACTATTCTGAAATCGGAAGAAATGTAACAAATTTAATTAAAACTTAAAACTTTTCATATGAGATGCCATTTTTGTCTTATAAATGCAAATTTTTTAAAAACAAGAGGGAAATTTCCCACAATGACCTGCGGCGTTTTGTGATAAGATGATAAATGGTTATTGGATTAATGGTTTACCATGGTACAAGTCACTTACAAGTGCCTTTGAATGGCTAAATGAAGCTTCTGCCACTAGATGGTGCCACCCAGCGCCAAATCTGATGGCATCTTTGAAATCTGCATAGTCAATAACCATATGCCCCATGGTCATATAGGTCATTTCATGGCTCTAAATGGGAACAATTAAACTTTACTCCTTTTGAAAAAAAGCGACGCCTTGACCTGGCGTTTCACCGCAGGTAATGAGATTAATTAAAATAAGGTGAGTATTTTTAGATAAAGTAACTATAATGTTCTACTGAAAAATCATTTATTTTAAATAAATGGCATTAATATGTAATTTTTACCTTTAGATCTCTAAAATCTTCCATTCGTTAAGATGGAACTTCAAGGCATCAAGTAAAGTCTTCATCGTGTCATAATTCTCAATTCATCGAGCAGAATGTTAACTGGAACAAACGCTACTTTATTTCCTATATGCAAAAGCACAGCCTTTAAACATCTGGTGGAGGAGTCTATAAAACTCTCAATTTATCTGTTTTTTCAGGGGAGGCCAAAAGCTTTAATTAATCCATTGACATCTTTGCAATATACCAGCATAGTATTTTCGTGAACAGAGAAAAACATTCAAACTCTTCATCTCGGCTGCGGTCCCATGGTTTTGAACCAAGCAGCTACGTTGACTCTTTGGATAAACCCAAGTTTCTGGTCAAGTCGTTAGTTGGGCTTGATTTAAAGGATTAGTTTGGTTTAATTCTAAGCTTGAAAGCATAAGTGAGGAAATTGGGTCTATTTCTCCATATTTCTCATCACTCTCTTTAAAAATATCCAGATTTTCTAGTGATGCTGGTATGGGTACCTCTCGGCCGTGAGAAACGGGTCATCTAGCAGAAGAAAGATCAAGATAAAGAACATGTTGCTTTTTTTTCCTCTTTATTCGTGAAATAAAATTATTAAAGGTTAAAAATCACAGAGTAAGACATACTCGTACAATCTATATATTAAAATGATAAATTAAGATATTATTATAATTAAATATACTATAAAATCTTACCTATTAATTCAGCAGGCAAAAATAACAATCTGTCACATGATCTTTGCCTTCTCGTGCCACTGCATCGGTATACCAAAAGGCAGTGAATTGAATTGTCCTCTATTCCATCTTCTTAAACCTTCAACACAGGTTTTACTCCAAAAATGAGGAGCAAACTTTTTATTTTGATCCCCCATATTTCATTTCAAATTATGTGTGGTAATTTTCACAAATGACGTTATTTTTTTATTAATGGCGATACAATGTTACTTGCCCCGCAAGCAAAACAAATCCTATTGAGGTCATTTTGGCATTTTCTATTCATTTTTAAAATCTATTGAAAAAAAAGAATTGTTTTTTAGACATTGATAGTTCAGAAAAAAATTGGCAATAAGAAAAGTATTTAAAATAAAATCCTTACATAATAGACAAGTGTAGATTTTTACTAAACTAATTATTGAAACTACATACACTAAAATAGATAAAACCATATATTATTAGCGAAAAATATATATTTTTTATTGCTCTTTGTCATTCAACTTATATATTTTTAAAATTTTTGACATTTATTTTAAATATATATTTTTATTATGTCTAGTGGTAGGATTTTATTCAAAACATATGTATAAAAATGACACACAGTATAACATTTTGCACATTAATCACCAATCACAAGGCAGGGTAGAAAACATTTGATAGCAATCATATCAAAGGCAATTAGGAATATAATTTTGATTGCCAACGCTAATGAGTTAAATATTGCTTTCTTCTCACATATTCGTGACGTCACAATACATACGGAAACTTCTGTAATCACCAAATATGATACAATAAGATGATGCATGCATCATGATTATTGCATGCTATAGAAAGAACATAAATTATAGTCAAAATTTATAATTACATGATCAGTCGCTATGACATTTCTCTAATTGTAATGAATATATTTCGGAAAATATCACAAAACAAGTAAGTTTCGAATTGGGGCAGAAAAAAAAGTCCTGAGAAAATATTTGGCCGGATTAAAAATAACAATGCCGGATTTTAATTCAGCGCAGTAAAATAAATAAGAATCATTTGAAAAACCTTGACATCAAAAATGTCGCAGACCAGTGTAATAAAAAGTTAATTGAGAAATTAGAATAATTCTATCAGGAGCTGCCGGATCGCAATGATACCTCTAAATCACATAACAAAATATCAATAAATGAGTACGATGTCCCCCCAATCAATAAGGACAAAGTAATGGAGGCAGTTCCGACCATGAAAATGGTACCGAACCCCAGGGGGTTGGAGTAACAACTGTCCTTTTGAAGAGTAGGGTGGAGGGGAATGTTTTGCTGATCAACGAGCAACGACCGCAGTGTGTATCCGTAAGGTGTTTTCAGATTAAGCATTGGCCAGGATTCTGAAGTTGATATCTAGAGGGTTGGGAGTGCACCATTCTTCGATTCCCGCAGTAGGATCCGCAGCAATACAGCCTCCAGACATTCTTACTTCGTATCTTCCCACCACTTTATACTTCCCTCCCCACAAACCTTGGGCAGCAGTGGCGAGATTTGGTTTACATTTTAAAATAATAAAACTTTTTAGCAAAGTTTTTGGTGAATAGTAAGAATTTAATGGCGTTCTCTGACGCTTCCTTGAATACTTCGGGTTTTTTAATTTGGCGGAGAAGAATTAAATAATAACAGCCTAGTCGAAATAGATTTGGCCTTTCGGAGACATATAGGAAGTGGGGCTAACTCAAGGTGGGCACTAATATCTTGACTCTCTAGGAAGCAGTTTTTCCCCCTTTATAGTTTATAATATACAATAATGATCTAAACAGCAATCTACTGTAAAATATCAAAGCCGCAGATGATATAGAATTAGAAAATAGTGCAAAATATGGCTGGACCTATACAGAATAATGGAAATGAACGAAAAATTCAGCTTGAATTTCATAGTTGCTTTGCTTTGGGAAGTCACTCCAAATTTATGATGACGGATACCCTCATATATGAACCCCAGCACCAGACAGCTATCGCCGCCGGACTTGGTTTAGGTCAATTTGTTGAGGGCATCATATCTGCACTAGGACTGTAGCTTCACAGAAGGGAGAATTACCCTGGTGGCAACAGAGGCTCGAGACGACTAAGCTTCATCCTCGACTGCATGGAGCTGCCGAGACACCGGTCTGTTGGTGCTTGCCAATAGGCACTCCCAATTGTGGTTTGTGATCTTGGTATACTTCCTCTAGACTTTGCGTCCAAAAGCAAAACATGCAAGGCAATGAAAGGGAAAGAGGAAAGTGTTTGGTAGGCAACGAGGCGTGTCCGCACACCAGTGGGCTTGCATGCCCTACTTCTGGGGCCCACTGCTGCTTCGAGAACCCCTGCTTATTTAACCTGGGACTACGCGACACCCTGCTACCCTGTGTGACAACGAGTAGGCATAGCAAAAGTCTTGGTGATGTAGAGGCTATGTATGGCATGGTAAGGCTTACGCAGTCGGCTTCGCTTTTCACATAAAGATAAGATACCTAGGTTACAAACCAAGAGTTATTTTCTTTGGTAAATTGAAACGACGATAGCGCCGCTTACTTTAGACTATTTCCGCACAAAATTATCATTTAAAGATAATTTCGAAATAGGGGGCTTCGCTCCCATACACTCCACCTAATTTGGGGGGGGTGCATCCCCCTCGTGCATTAAAAAAAACATGTAATATTTCTAATTCGAAAGCCTAACATTCGATTCAAATTCAAAAGGCGATTGGCAAATGTAGTTAGGCCTCTAGTTTTTATACCACTTTTCTTGACATCAGGCATATAAGCCTCACCCCCGAATGCTATTTTAATCAATTATATTTCCTTTAAAATTTAATAATATGAAATGTCCATATCATATTTTAATTTATAAAAAATGCCCTTCAAAATGATTTATAATATAATATGATGCGGTTTCAATTAAAGATGTGGCTATTGGCTCCCAAGATGGTGGCATATCTATTATTTTGTTGGAACTTAGAAAAAGTAACAAAGTATCGAAAACTTAATTTTATCAGAAATGCACCAAAAACGCGTATTCCTATGTAATTTGGTGATCTGAATAACATTTCTCCTATAACTTTGATTGATTAGAATTCTCTTAAACCTTGAAAATGATGTCGCTCTCGTCGTCTCAATTTACCTTTTTTATTGTATCTAAAGATTTTATTTGTTCCATTATATTAAGTGTATTCATCATCCATGAAAATATATTTTGAAATTACAAAGCGTTTCAGGAAGAGCAACGAAACTATTGCCTCAGCTTTGAATTATATCTTAAAACACGAAATGACACAGTTTGCTTTCAAGGGAAAACTTTCGTTTGCACCGTAAATTCGTCACCATTTTTGTAATACTAAGCGCTTCCAACTAAAGTTAAATATTAGTTGCTTTTTGAGTTAGATAACTTATCACCACTGGAAATAACAAATTCAACCATATTACCAAAATATTTAACACAGCAATAGAACAAAACCTTTTCGCAGATAAATTAATGAAAAATGATAAAAATATCCTCGCAAGTTATCGAAGATATTTTTGTCAATATTTTAAGAATACAAATGATAAATAATCTTTTATCATAAAAAGTAACTAATTATGCTAAGATTACCTAAAATATATTTAAATTATAATATGGAGTGCCACTGTAAAGAAAAAACTAGACTCAATGGTAAGATAAAACGATGCACCGCATAGCGTAGGAGGACTGATTTGAAACAGTGGCCCGTACTTTACGTTAAGTTGGCGAGATCCTAAATCTCATCGACTCTCATCAGACTGGCTCACGTGGCTTCAGATATATGGGACTCATAACACGATTTCATGATAGGAAACCACTCATAATTCAAAAAGATAAAGCGGCCATTTTGGCCTTCGATAATGAGCATGTCTAATAGAGTAGTGAATCGTGAGACTCACTAAAATATTGGTGAAAAATGGGAAAAGTGTTTTAGCAACGAAAGCAAGTTTAATTTGTTCAGATCAAATGAGAATCAGATTGTAAAGCGCCGTACAGTTAAAAGTTTGAGTCCCAAATACACAAAAAAGAGAATTAAATTTGAAAATAGGCTCGTTATAATGTCTTTTATATTTTCAAGAGCTAAAGTCTGGCTTCTTGTCTAATATCGTGCCAAAGTACAGTTAATCTGCAATAAAGAGAAAACTCCTTTAGAAATAGACCATCACCTTTTTCTGATGATCGGAAGTCCGCGATTATGTTTTCATGCAGGACAATCCCCCTTTTTACACAGAATAGACGGTGAAGCCGTACATGGCTGCCTAATATATCGACGAGATTTCCTGGCCTGAACAGAGGCCAGTATAAAACTGATCGAAAACGTTTGAAAAATAATCGGTGAGAATGTCATAGTCAGGAAGCCGAAAAGGTAAAAAAAAAACTTGTATAGATTGGAAGGAAAATGAAATAAAACCACCCGCGAAATTGGGCCAAATCTGGCAAGTCCTACGGCCAAAGATGTTTCCTCAAAGATATATATTTTTTTCTGATTATGACTGCATTTATACTTTTCGTTCTCTGGTTTAGGACCAATTTTTTCTTCAAATACACATTATTACTTCATTCAATTTTTTTTTCAGCCACCATTGTATGACATGAAGCTTGGAGATCTTAAGCAAATTTCAAAAAATAATCTACAGTTTTCATTCATATCAACGAGTATTATCAAGAAAATGTTACTATATTTATTTTCTTAGTTCATTACGTGTGATTAAATATCAATTCATTACCATGCACAAAAAAATAGTGTTAACATTCCTGAATTATGTTAACTACTAGCAAAATAGGCCAATCATATTGAGGTCCAAACCTTACCATTCTCATAGATCCTTTAGCAAATAAACCATTTTGCTTTGATCCTGATTCGATCCCAATGCGAATACATAGTTCCATTTCCTTCCCGACGTTTTTTTAGTGAACAAAGATGCAGAGGTGGTTTAGCTTCTAAGTACAAAACTGTACTCTCTTCTACTAGATGCTTTATCTGTATTGTTATGAAGCCAAGCGGGAAGAAGAGATTAAGTATGAAAGGTCGGTGGGTAGAGTTGGTTGAATAGCTCGAGTGTTTTATTAAAAGTAATACAATTAAAGAGTCGATCACTTTGTTAATTTTATGAAAAACAGGAAAGAATAAGTGGTACGGTTAGGGCAACTGAAAATATGTGATGTCATATATTCCCAAGATATATAGGAAGACACTTTAAGTCACTATTGATCAGTATGTCAATGTAACTCTCTGAAACCAATCTCACAGCCCTAAAGACTGGTTTTCATTTAAATGAGTTGTGGAGAACTAAGTATCCTAGCACAGTGAATAAATAAGTAGGTGAAACAGTAATTACCTATTACCTGGAACTACAAAACAAGTTAACCATTCTTTGACGAGAAGACCACGGAAAAATTAGACTAATCTTTTTTTTAAATAAATAATAGATCCAACACTAGCGAGCTGCAAAACATGAGACGCAACTATAGCAACTAAATACCGTGTGCCTCGATGTTTCTACAGCATACAACTCGAGTAATCTGTAACCCTTCAATATACCAGAATTATTGAAGTACTTTCTTTATAACACCAAATCATCTGCATTTTAGTTTTATACTAATTAAACTAATAGGCTGTTCCACACGAAGAGTAAAAGTGTAATTATTTTATAATTTAAATAAATTTTGTTAGATATTTTAATATAGAGCTATACTCATAGAATACAATTTATTAATACGATAATACAATTCTTTTTTAGTGAAGAATAAAAAATCCCATTAAATAAATGGTTATAATCATTTTATTTTCAATCTGCAATTAGGATCTCAATTCATGACATCAACATAAATTTTTTAGCTTGGCTGTCCCACTGTAAATATTCCAGCGACTTTTACACTTTGATGTTGTGAGAGAAGTGGATAGTTGCGACTAAAAATGATGAGGCTTATATATCATTATGCTTTTTCCTTCAGTTCTTTTCTTTCTCTGAATTTCCTATTTTTTTCTATATTATTAACATAATTTACCTATTCCAAGCATTGTTTTCCTTCATATGCCTATTATCACCTCAATTCTTAGCTACAGTAAATGAATTTGGCTTCCTTTGTTATAACAGATTCGTGTCTTACGTCCATTAAAATAATAATGATACATCATTGAATCTTGGAACGAACTCAAGATTTTTCATTAAAGAAAATAACTAAATTCTGGAGAGTTGCGCAACCACCACGTCTTGATGGGTCCAATTTATTTACTCTGATAACAACTATTACCATTATTTTCTAGCACATTTTCATTCTTTCTAACTCCACGCCTTATTTTACCATAATCTAGACGTTCTTTGCGAAATGGCCGAGTTGGGTTCGACTCTTGACAAAATGTTGCAAAAAGTAGCAATTGTAAGTGTCCAGAATGAAGCTTGATTTAAATTGCTTTTGGAAGAAGTCATGGCAATGGGAAGTTCCTTGTCAACCTTAAGATCTTTTACAGTACTCTATGAAGTCGTTCATTCTGATCTTGGACATTATTTTGTCGTTATAAGTATAAATTCCTTTAGCAGAATTTTTATGTCGTCATTTGCACAAACTTTTAAAATTTGATTTTCGATAATTAATAAACTTGTGAGAAAACTATAACCAGAAAGCTTTATTTCGAAAGCAGAATGATAAAGTTTTGGCAAAAATTCGGATCTAATAATCAGAAAGGATTTTCTAAACCACCGAACCGTATTTTTCTTTAATAAAGTGCAAATTCTTCCAACTAAAAGAATTCACGAAAATAATTTTCAGAACACAATCTAATATTACATAATGCTTAGTTTCATCACTAAATGAGGATAAAATTTTGGAAATGTAACCAATTTTTTCAGGGTCTTTATTTGGATGGGAACAACCCAAACTTTTGTTTCAGTCAAGTTATGATTATTAGGTGTTGTTAGTCGCTGGATAATGTCATGTTTGGGGTTGAATTCGTGGTGACAGTTACGTGCTCAAGCGTGTCGTGATTTTAATCCGATTTTAACCTAAGGTTTGTAACAAAAATACATTCTAAATTTTAATGATGATCAATAGGAAAACCAGTGACGGGAAGAACATATGAATTGGTTCCGATTTAGATAGATTTAAATGACAGGAGATTTCTACCTCTAACAAAGTAGGATTTTAGTTGCCATATTTAGTGCAGGTGCCTTTTATATATACTATATCTAGAAGGTTTACAATTTCCTCCCTTCTTCGTTAGATTTATATTAAATTAGGTCTATTATTGCAGTCTTTGACATATTCACCTTTTTCCATCTGGCTCTTCTTTTTTATTTATCACCATCCTCTTCTACATCTGTTTGTCCTTTTCTTATTCGTTTTCAACTAAGTAAAAAGTCCTACTTTCAATAAACAATTTTTTCTCTCTTTTCCAATTAAAATAATACCTGACCGGCAAGTCCGTGGCCTATTTGGATTAAGAAACTTCATTTTCTTGCCCAAAATTAATTAGTTCTTATCGATCATTTTATATTTAGTTTATTTACGCGAATCCAGTCTACTCGTACGGAAAATTAGGCTCTCATACTCTAATGAAAATGAGAGAAGGGGTAGATAGATAGAAAAGAATATGCACATATAGAATAACGACGTATGGAATGGATAAAGATTAAATGACAAACCATCTCAGCACAAAATACAAGTCAGAGAGTTTGCATACATCACCAGAGAATATTACTATCCGCAACCCTAATCGCAGGAAAAATATAGGGAAAAAACAACTGCAGAGGCAGGAAAAAGTGAAAGCGTAGAGCCTAGAAAGAGCTAAAATTGTGTGTTTGTTTAAACTTAAAGGTAGGTTTAGAGAGGACGAATTCACCACGGATGCAGGAAAAAAGAGCACATGACGTCTCATTATAAAAAATGGCCCTCGTTGCTAGGGAAATAAATGGAAACTAAAGCTCTTCAAGGCTCTTTAAAATATTATTCGTTGAGTAAGAATAGAGGAAATTAAATGAGAAAAAGGCTCGAAAATATATCCTATTTCAAATATCTGGGAAAAATAGATATATAGATTCTAGTTCAAAATTCCCAATCACAAACTGTCGATAAGGCAATACGACAAAAGTCCATAATAGTAAATGTGTATGCAAAGGTGCGTAGATGATTTTTAACTATCCTTACCTCTGAATTATGGTAAAGGTGGCAGAAAAATGGCCTAATTTCAAGATGCGTGAGCTTGTTTGCGAACTAAACTAGCAGTCCAAGAGTAGGAGTCAATATTATTACTTTCGTTCTTTATCCTTATGTTCTTTTGGCTGATGAGAACAATAGAAAACCTAATCTTATCACATTCAGAATAAAGAACAGCGATCTCCAAATTAATCATGTCAAAATAATAACGTTAATGAATAAAAGTCAAAACTATTTAATGTTCATTATATTGAGAACAGAATAGATATGCTTAGGTGGATAGATTTCACAGACTCCACACCATAATATAGCCACTTTAACACACTCTGTCCCAAAGTATCGGGAATTGCATATCATTCCCTAGAGCTCTGTGTTATGTTAGGTATTCTAAACTAACCTATCCTAACCAAACCAATCATAACCGAAGTTTTTTCTTGCCTGCTTGCTGTTCTTATTCCAACTTTCTCACTCTAATAATACCTAACATTAATGCAATGCTTTAAAAGAAGGCTTCATTTAGAGAATAGGGTCCACTTCTTTTGTAGGTGTATTTTTAAAGCGTTTACAATTTAGGTTTAGGCTTTTGCAAACAAACCCATATGGACTTTTTACGTATTTGGACTAGTTTACTTTTTCAGCAAAACTAGAAATTGGTCCTTCACAAGTTGAGGAGCCGAGGGACGCAAGTTTGGATATTTGGCACCCATTTTTTGAATCTTCTAATACCGTGATATTTGATATATGATCATTTAATACCTTACATTTGTTGATATAATCATTAAAACGGGTATTTCATAAATGGCTTAAGATCAGGATATTACAGCTAAATTAAACCCATCCTAAAATAAACCTACAGGGAACTTTGCATCAGAGATTCATTAACAAGATCAAAAGCCCCAAATGCAAGAAATCATAAAACTAAGCCTGATGAATAACTTTGTAAAGGCCATCGAAAAAGTAAAAGTTTTAAAAGTCCTCAAAACTAAAATTCTTAGATTAATTAAACAAAGATAAGAAGTGTCTTTAGTGATTATCATAGTCGTTTTGACAGTTTGTGAAGCTTTTAAGGTTATGCGACACAGGTTTTATTCGAGATATACCGGAGGACAACTACAAATACTCGTACTTGCAGGAAAATCTTATCAAAGCAAAGAAATATATATATATATATATATATATATATATATATATATATATCTGGATTTAGGATGGCGTGCAACCCTTCCAAGTTTCAGTTAAAGCAGGATCATTACTACTGTGACACAATCAAACCTCTTGAGTGGTTCCATCGAAATGGGGAGCAGTATCTGAAGAGCACGGTGAGCGAGAGTACTACGATAGTTCATTTATTAAATCTACATATAAAGCAAAATAAAATATCATATATTTACATATTGAAAACAATTATGCATTATTATACATGTGCATGACAATAAAAATATAGAAATTTCCATTTGTTTGGAATAAAAGCTACTCAGCAATTGTCATTCTCAATATTTGAAGTAAGCGTGTCTAAATTCATAATAAATAGCACATATTGTGGAAATATTTTGACTAGTATATTAGGAGGGTTTTCTCCTAAATACTCGTCCTTAAACTTAATGGTTTAAATCCGCTAAAGATAAAATTTCCCATTAAAAATATTAGAAGCTTCACATCTTGTAAAATGAGGAATTCCGAAGTTTATGGACTCTAATATAACGTAACCTAAGTTAATCTAATCTAGCCTATTCTAAATTAGGCTACGGTAGATAAAGATAGGTTTAGTTAGATAAGGTTATATTAGGCTTGCAAAAAACAATGACTTTTTTGACAAGATCCGAAGCCCTAAACGCAAAAAATCTTGATCCGAAGCCCAAAAGCGCTAAAACTCTTGACTAGTCGAAAGAGAATGGCAACTCATTAGAATCAATTATTCGTTGCACTTTCAACCTCAAACAGAAAACTACCCTCGGCTAAATGATTTTCATGCTAAAAATAAGTATTTCCAAATGTTTCTTTTAAAATTCCTGAAATTTTTAGCATAAAAAGCAGAAATTCGGTTGTTATGAATATAAAAATAAGTATAATTTTAAGTCTAGCTGAATTTTAGGATGGCTAAATAATATTTTTACCAAACAATGAGCCAGCCATAATTTTCTTTAATTAAGACCTTTGTGTAAGATTCGCAATCTAAAATATTTTAGGAATTATAAAATTTAACTTATATTACTTGATTGTGGCTCACACAAAACTTAGAAAGAGAATGTTTGAGATCTAAAAGTGTTGCTTAAATTATTTGTAACCAGTTTTGGGGTAGATGATCATAGTGAGTTTTGCTATTACAGTTATGTATTTTTTGTAATACCAACGTGCTTTATATGGTTTATTTAAGGTGAATTTCTTGCTGAGGTGCATAATTTAATTTAGATGCACAACCAACAATTTATTCCTATTATTAATGTACTTATTAACTTTTTTTTAGTTAAAACCCCTTTGAATAAGTCGCTTCAACTCCCTTTAAGGAAATGGTTAGCGTTAAAAGACGGAATATATATATATATATATATATATATATATATATAAGTAGAGTAATATACATCTAAATGTAGGGAAAATAACAGAATTTAGGAACAATTTATTGCGAAACCAGGTTTCGACGGAAACATCTGTATTCTTTAGTCATCGGCAAACTAATGCTTAGCCTAAGAACACAAGAATTGACAACCCCGAACCTAATCAGAATGCTGGTGTAGAAGGGCCTTTTTGATCAAGGTATTCGTCTTCAACTGAGCATAGGTTGAATTGAAGTTAGGAATTTCCTTTATGCAAGTTTATTCCATTAGGCGTCTATAGATATATACGTGTTCCTTCATATTAGGAATCCCTTGCTTTTGCCAATGTATATTCTAGAAGAAATTGGCATATAATAAACGTCCTATTATTTATCAGTAATTGTTTTTTTATGTCAGATTACTAAGGCATTTTTGTTCCTAAAAGCAGCATTAATGTTGCTGGTCTCTGCTAGATTTTAAAAACTGATTAAGCAAAGCGAATATGGGAAGATATAATTATTAAACGCCCTTTTCTTAGAAAGTAATAGTAAATAAAAGTTGGTTATCGCTTAATGATGATAGTTTACTATGAAATGTAAAGGAAACTGCAATTCAATAAATATTTGGGGATTATGTTAATTTTACCCTACAGGAAACAAAAATAACATATGCAATAAGGAATATAGCCATTAGAGATGGTTGGCTTTCGATGAAGATAAGCATATGCTTTATTGTTTACTTTTGATATTCTGATATCAAGAAAAAGCAGAATATCTTGGAAATTAATGGTGGGGTGAATGATGTTCAATTTTTAAAAATATAAGCAAATGTTTTATTAGTAATAGCCCACGTGTTCATATATCATGATCATAGAGTAACCATGGTATGGGATGTGGTAAAATATGAGAGAGGAGTTCTATCTCAAAGTTTTTGAAGAAAAAGTTACATAGGATAGAGTAAAGTAGATTACCCATAATAGTACCATAATTTTCTGCAAAACAATCGTTGTCTTTTACCCTATTATCAGAAACGTATAAACGAACAAACTTTACGGTAAGGGCAATCTTATATTAGTGTAGAGGAATTGCAACATTAAACCTACCGGAGGGCCAGGCGGACATACACCTCAAAGTCCCCGCCCCCCTCACTTGCGGAGAAAGCCGGAGAAGCGAGCCCCATGAGGAGACTAGTGGGAACGGTAGCCGGCGAATAACAGTAACTGCCTACCTTGTTTGATCTCCCCGTCGCATAGGTAGTTGGAGCGATAATCTGCGTTAAGGAAACCACCAAAGGCCCTTAAACGACGGGCGAAAGATCCAATTACCTACGAGATCCGTAGGCCCGTGGTTATATCACCAAAAAGCGGTGCCAGTCGAAAGGCACGCCAAGGAGGGTGGCGATTGGAGGTCTCTCTAATTAACAAGCCGACTTTGGCAGCTTATTGCCAACCTCTTCACTCCTCGCTCTTCCAGATGCTACCTCACCACTCGCACTGCTCTTTGTGGCCTCGCCCCTTCTCCCTTAGATGGGGCGGTGGTCCGCCTATAAATAAGCCCGTGAAGGAAAGAGAAAGGATTATTATTCGGTGAGAATGGCGTAGGATCAGTTCGTAAATATACGAGGGGGAGTCAAAAAGTTCTCAGATAAATGGCATAAAATTTTTATTTGTAATAATACTGTAATCATTTTTCTACATAAGCTCCATTAACATCTATACACTTTCTTAATCTATGAATCCAACGGTAAAGACCATCTTTGTAGAATTCACGGGGTTGTCTCTGGCACCAAGTAATGACCTGCTTTTTTGCTTCATCTAATGATTGAAACCGGGTTCCTTTTAGGTGTCCCTTTAAATTTGGTTAGGTTAGGTAACCTAACCTAACCTAACCAAATTTAAAGGGACACCTAAAAGGAACCCGGTTTCAATCATTAGATGAAGCAAAAAAGCAGGTCATTACTTGGTGCCAGAGACAACCCCGTGAATTCTACAAAAATGGTCTTTACCGTTGGATTCATAGATTAAAAAAGTGTATAGATGTTAATGGAGCTTATGTAGAAAAATGAATACAGTATTATTACAAATAAAAATTTTATGCCATTTGTCTGAGAACTTTTTGACTCACCTACGTAGATCCTTCAGCCAGTCAAGATTATTCGGTGAAAACTACATAGGATCAGTTCGTGAAGATTGATCCTTTAGCCGGTCAAGATTATTCGAGGAGAGAAGAAAAAGAATCAGATTGAGAAGATCTATACTTTCCCCCAGTGCCGTATTAACATAAAACGTCAAGTTTTGTATCGGTGCCATACCGAAGAATCCTTTACAGACTCAGAAGAAGTCTAACTGGAGAAAAGAAACCCGCTCACACTCGAATGACTCTCACAACTCAAGCTCCGTAAGAGTGAGAGGAGAAGAACCAAGCCCCAACGAGGTTCCATTTGTTAATTACGGTAGAAATCCCGTCGTATACCCCAAAACTAGTTGGGCGCCTGGCGTTAAAGAATAAGACACAAAGAGGATTCAAGATTATCCAGAAGAGGACTCTTTGAGCTCGGAGCAACGTAACTCTCTCCGTCGTCTTAATGTGACAAAAGGCAAAGTGGCAATAAAAAGTTGACAACGCCCACCCCCTCTTTTCTCCATCCCATCTCGACGAAATCCTACCATCGGCCACTCCAAATCTCTGAAGCGCGTGAAAAGCCGTCCAGCGACATCCGGCAACCCCTGATCAATTCTGCAATGTAAGATAGAAAGAACATTTATATTCATATTGCGATAGTATGAGTTTATTACTTTTGACGATTTAACGGAAGTAGAAGCAATTGTGCGTGAACCCCTGTCATATTTACTAGTGGAAGAGAGTAATTTAATTTATTCTTTAACGCTAATCTAAAAGAGGCACGATGAAATAACTAATCGGAAAAAGTGGTGTCAGGTGTGGGTTTTTTATTAGAAAAAACCCAGCAGCGTCTAATTAAGGGAGAGCCAAAACAGTAAAAGGAATACCAGGAATAATAGAATAATTGACCGGAGGAAAATTGTTATAGTCACGGGTAGAATCTATCTAAAAGTAATTGTTAAGCCAAGTGGTAAGTTTCGGTGGGGAAGAAGGTCAAGGTAGATGACTGACATAAGCACGATGGCATCGTTTGACCTTCCTCGGAAGCAAGGTCAAAGCCTCGGACTGGAAGGAACCGAGTAAACTCGTATTTTCAGGAGAAAGAGAAAAAGGAAAGAGAAGAAAGAAGGGAAAGGATTAAACTGGAATCCGAAGAAAGAAAAATGAAACTGGAAGCTGAGAAAAGGGAGAAGATAAGAGCTCACGAAAGAGATCTTAACAAAGATCAGTTAAAAGTGCAGTCAGTGACATCCAAACCAGGAGTGTCACCAGCGGCTGGCATGAAACTCCTGGAGTTCAATGACGAAAAAGATTTATGCTCATATCTGTGCCATTTTGAGAAAATATTCGAAGTCAATAATTGGGACCTAGAAGAAGATGGGGTCGCCAGACTGCTACCTCTACTCAATCGCAAGATGAGAGAGATACTTGTATCTCTACTCTCAGAAGTGACTGTGGACTATTCCACTCTCAAAGCCGAACTTCTCTCAGCAACGAACCTCAACCCGGAAGAATATAGGATGAAGTTCAGGCAGGCCCGTATAAGACTTAGACAAACATACAAACATTTTGGCTTTGAGCTTTGTCAAAGCCTACAGTTTTGGATGGAGTCAGAAGGGATAGAGAACGAAGTCACTTTGGTCGTCGACTTCATGCTAAGAGATCAGTTACTAAGCACACTACCCCAGGAAATCCGTGCATTTGTTAAGGACCGAAAAGCTTCTACCTTCAACGAGTGTCTGGACGAGGCTGACCTCCACGCTGTAAATCATCGTTTATATCCAAGGAAGTACAAGAAAGAGAAGGCTCCCTCCCCAAAGAAAAATGGGCCACCACTAAGGCATTTGCAGAAGAAGCCCTTTAAGTTCTCAGCCCCAAAAGGATTTTATAAGCCGAGTTTTGGAGGAGCAAAAAATCATAAAGAGGTTAGAGTTCCCCAAGGATCATAACCTAATACCGCCACTTATTTCAGGAAGCCCTTCACTTGTTATACCTGCGGGATAGTAGGTCACCTGAGTTTCCAGTGCCCACAGAACTCCCGACAGAGGGAGACCTTGAGACAACAGGTGCAAAACCTGACTGCCGCGCTCTCAGCAGTACAAGCTGATGCTTCCTCCATCCACGCGCCAGCATACAAAGGCCCCCAGCAACAGGTAAACTTTCTATTTAACAAAAGTTCGCCAGGCGGCTTATAATTCGAAGATAGCACTGTTAATGAGTGCCGAGTATCCACTTTAGTCAGAGAGACCGGATGTACGTGCATAGTGGTATCCGACAAGTTGTTGCCCCCAGTAAAACTTAACCATAAGAAATTCGCCATCGTCCACGACTTTTCAGGGTGCAACAATCGATTCCCCGTCGTGAGATGTCATATACAATGCAGATATTTTAACGTTTGGACAGACGTGGTAGTAGCACCGATTAATTCCTGCGCAGTGCTAATAGGACAAACTCCCCAAATCCCCCAGCAAGAAGTGGCCCAACAAGTAGTCACCCGGGCACAAGAAGCCCAGAGGAAGGAGCAGTCTGCTGAATTGACCCCGAGGATTACTCTCAAAGACAATGGGTTAAAATTGACTTCTTTTGCTATTGCTCACAAGGAATGCCCCAATCTTAAACCCTTAAGGGAGAAAACGATTAAGGGTGAAACTTTCCAAGTGAAAGGAAAGAAGCCTATCAAATATATCGTAGAAGACGCACTTCTCTACCGTACTATCAGCGAGGAGAATATGTAGAGCAACAAAGCACTGTGTGTACCTCAAGAATACACGCAAAGAATCTTGAATACCGCGCATGATGGAATATTAGCCGGAAACTTTGAGCACAACAAAACGTCGCAGCGGATATTCAGACACTTTTATTGGCCCGAAGCTGCCAAGGAAATTGTGGCCTATTGCCGATCATGCGACGTGTGTCAGAAAGATCCGTCCAGTGGACGGGTACCTCCGGCGCCATTACAAAAAGTGCCCGTTAAAAACCGAACCATTCTTTTGAATGGCTATTGATATGGTGGGACCAATCCACCCCCTTCAAGCGGAGGACACTCTTACATCCTCACTCTAGTGGATTGTGCCACCCACTTTCCAGATGCCGTGGCACTACGGAAAATTGACACTATTTCCTGCGCGGAAGCATTAATTTCCATATTTGCACGAGTAGGCCTGCCTAAAGAAATTTTATCGGATAGAGGGCGCCAGTTCACCTCAGAATTGATGGAGTATTTTAAGAAACTACTGCTAGTCAGGCCAATTTTTACGAGTCCATTTCATCCATCCACTAACGGAATCTGCGAGAAATTAAACCAAATTCTCAAAAATATAGTGAAGAAGTTTTGTCAAAACAACCCTACTCAGTGGCACAGATACTTGCCTGTAGCCCTGTTTGCATGCCGAGAAATACCTCATCGGACGCTGGGATTCTCGCCCTTTGAGCAATTATACGAGAAAAATGTGCGAGGTCCTATGAGTATTCTTAAAGAATTATTTGCCAACGCGCATCTCGACCAAGAAATCAAATCGTCTTACGCCTACGTTATGGAAATGCGCGAGCGCCTAGAATACTGCTCTGGATTAGCCAAATACCGCGACTACTTCGATATGAAAGCGAGGGCGCGAAAATTAAAGGCATGGGATGAAGTCTTATTATTACTCCCGACCGAAAATAATAAGTTATGAGCTCAATGGAAGGGACCGTTTGGAGTAATCGAGGCACGGGGACCAGTCGATTTCTTGATAGATACCACAACAGGGCGAAGAACCTATCACAAAAACATGCTGAAAAAATATCACCGCCACGCGTGCATAAATAATAATACCCTTCTAGACGAAGAAGAACCAATGGCTGCCGCTTACACGGGTACACCACTACAAGTCATACACATAGTATGTGTGGAACAAGACAAGGAATACAAACTGCCCTCGCTCTCACTCACCCCGGAAGACCCGCGGGCGGATTTAAAGATAAATCCCCACTTAGAGATTCAACAAAAAGCGGAAATGTTGAACTTGCTCAAGGAATTTCCGATACACTTACGAGAAGCCTTCAATAATGAAGTCCGGAATTTATTAAAATTGGGAATTTTAGAGCCATCGGAGTCCGATTATTGCTCCCCCATCGTAATGGTTAAGAAACCTGATCAATCATTTCGGATGTGCGTGGACTTCCGAGAATTGAATTCAGTGACCGTTTTCGACGACGAGCCCATCTCTCTAATAGCTTAAAATCTCCATTTATTTGGAGACGCTAAATTCATCACCGAATTGGATTTATGTAAGGCGTACTATCAAATACCTCTCGCTAATCAGTCTAAAAAACTGACGGCTTTTGCGATCGAGAGAGGTCTGTTACAGTTTACCAGGTTACCCTTCGGACTACTTACAGCCGGTAGCAATTACAATAGGATGATGAGAAGAATTATCGCTGGCCTAACTTTCGTGTCGTTTTACTTCGACAACGTGTACGTAGCTACCCGTACCTGGGAGTCCCACTTACACGCCTTACGTTCGTTGCTGGAGAAATTGAAGGAGCAAGGACTAACCGCCGGGCCTGCCAAGGGTTATTTCACCTACGAATCCATTGACAAACCTGAGATTCAAAATAGGGAATAACACTTGACTACCCAGCAAGAAAAGGTGGACGCCATAGTCAAAATCACCCGGCCAAAAACAAAGAAACAACTCCGATCTTTCATGGGAGCCGCCTCGTTTTGCAAACATTTCGTACCGCACTTCGCTTTCATCGCGGCCCCACTGAATGATTTGTTAAAAAAGACAGCGTCAGACCCTCTCACGTGGAACCTCCATGCAATAACTCAGTTGGAGGTTCCTTAAAGAAAAACTCGTAACTGCGCCCATTCTTCGTTTACCAAATCCCAACAAGATCTTCATAATTCGCACTAACACTAGTCAAAACGGGTTAGGTGGAGTATTGCTTCAATACGAAGATGAAGAAACAGCCTATCATATAGCTTATGCCAGTAGGAAGCTTTCGAGTAGAGAAATAGCCTACGCTACGATCGAAATCGAAGCTTTGGCCATAATATGGTCCATAGGTAAATTCAAATATTATCTAATAGGGCGCGAGTTTAAGTTGGAATGCGACCATAAACCGTTTTCATACTTAAGTAAGAATAAGAGTAAGAATGGAAAGCTCCTTAGATGGAGTTTACTCTTGATGGAGTACCAGTACTCCATTCACTATATAAAAGGGTCCAACAATTGTATGGCCGAATCGTTAAGTCGGAATCCTGTCGACGATTAAGGAGCATGCCGACTATTGTTTTATAGTAAGTGTAAAGTCAATTGTAATCGTTAGAATTGTAGTTAAGAAGGGGCGAGTGAGCCCTTAGTTGTAGATAAGAATCTCCTAAGTTAGAACAGTAATATAGGCATTAATGTAAGGTCAGGTGAAACATTATCGAGACATTCCCGAGTGAACACGAAGTTATTGTATAATATATTGTTCAGTAAGTTACCTTTGTATATTATTGTAAATTGAGGACAGGAGACCCCCCCCCCATTAATTTCTCTAGAAAGGAGGTAAATATAAAGGGATTGCAACATAAAGCCTCCAGGAGGGCCAGGCGGACATACACCTTAAAGTCCCACCGCCCCTCTTGTAGAGAAAGCCGGAGAAGCGAGCCCCATGAGGAGACTCGTGGGAACGGGAGCCGGCGAATAACAGTAACTGCCTACCCTGTTTGATCTCTTCGCCACATAGGTAGTTGTAGTGACCATCTGTGTTAAGGAAACCACCAAAGGCCCCTAAACGACGCTCGAAAGATCCAATTACATACGAGATCCGTAGACCCGTAGTTATATCACCAAAAAGCTGTGCCAGTCAAAAGGCACCCCAAGGAGGGTGGCGGTTGATGGTCTCTCTAATTAACAAGCCGACTTGGGCACCTCATTGCCAAAATCTTCACTTTTCGCTCTCCCAGATGTGACCCCACCACTCGCGCTCCCCTCTGCGGCCTCGCCCCTTCCCCCTTAGATGGAGCGGTGGTCCGCCTATAAATAAGCCCCTGAAGGAAAGAGAAAGGATTATTATTCGGTGAGAACGACATAAGATCAGTCGTGAAGATCGATCCTTCAGCCAGTCAAGATTATTCGGTGAGAATGACATATGATCAGTTTTTGAAGATCGATCCTTCAGCCAGTTAAGATTATTCGGTGAGAACGACATAGGATCAGTTCACGAAGATCGATCCTTCAGCCAGTCAAGATTATTCGAGGAGAGACGAAAAAGGATCAGATTGAGAAGATCTATCCTACACCCAGTGTCGAATTAACATAAAACGTCAAGTTTTGTATTGGTGCTATACCGAAGAATCCTTTACAGACTCAGAAGAAGTCTGACTGGAGAAAAGAAAACCCACTCACACTCGAGTGACTCTCACAGCTCGAGCTCCGTAAGAGGGAGAGGAGAAGAACCAAGCCCCAACGAGGTTCCATTTGTTAATTACGGTAGAAATCCCGTCGTATACCCCAAAACTAGTTGGGCACCCGCCGTTAAAAAATAAGACACAAAGAGGATTCAAGATTATCCAGAAAAGGACTCTTTGAGCTAGGAGCACCGTAACTTTCTCCGTCGTCTTAACGTAACAGGGGGCAAAGTTGCAATAAGAAGTTAACAACGCCCACCCCATCTTTTACCCCATCCCATCTCGACGAGATCCTACCATTGGCCGCTCCAAATCTCTGAAGCACGAGAAAAGCCGCCCAGCGACATCCGGCAACCCCTGATTCTTTTGTCATGTAAGTTAGAAAGAACATTTATATTCATATTGCGATAGTATGAGTTTATTGCGTTTCACGATTTAACGGAAGTAGAAACAATTGTGCGTGCACCCCTGTCATATTTACTAGTAGAAGAGAGTAATTTAATTTAATGTTTAACGCTAACCTAAAAGGGGCGCGATAAAATAACTAATCTGCAATTGATGTGTTTATGTGTAGCTTATTTATTTATTTTTATTTTAAAGAGATATTTTAATAGGCCTAAGTGCCATCCGGTTTAGCCTCGGTTAGCTTAGTAGGAGGATATAAATGTGTTTACAGTTTCTTTTTCATAGTTAATTGTTAAATTTAGAATATATGTTTATTTTGAGATAATTTCTGTGCGTTTCTCAATATTCTTACGTGTTGAAGCGGCTTTCCTATAAAAACAACCAAATTAGCACTCCTCGACAAAAGTATACTTCAAAAGAGAAGTATATCACGACAAAAGGTATCCTGCTTCAGTTAGATAAAGGCAAGTTTTGAACAATGAGATTAGGAGCTTAATCAACAAAAGCCTTAATGAAGAGGCCGTTTACCTCAAAACTTAGCAACTGCTTATTAGACAAGTACATATCTTTAACTTTATTTAAAATATAGTTACCTTGCATTTGGTAGGATTCAGAGACACTGTCAACTAATTTAGATAAATTGTTCCATAACTACTGCAATAGTTTGTAATCAGGGAAGCCATAAGGCAAATAATTATTTGATCAAAGGGGCTTACTCTCCTTATGTGTTTTAGTAAACCATGCATTTGTGTGTTCTTAGGTTAAGGATTTTCCTGTAGCTATGAGTTTTTCACCAACTAAAGATAATGAATATTTATGTCGAAACCTAGTGTAAAATATATATATATATATATATATATATATATATATATATATATATATATATATATATATATATATATATATATATATATATATATATATATATATATATATATATATATATATATATATATATATATATATATATATATATATATATATATATATAGTGATCCCTTGTTTATCGCGGTAGATTGGTTGGGAGACCGGCCGCGATAACTGAATTTCCGCGAAGTAGGGACACCATATTTACAGTATTTATTTAACGTGTATTTGGACTTTTAAAACACTTCCCGTACTGTTAATAACCCACCCATTACAGTACAGTACTCTATTAATAACAATGACAACTGTTAAGCAATAATACATTAGATTAAAAAATAAAGATTGTTACTGTACTCACCACGAAAGAAGTTGAATGATGATGGTGATGAATTTGCTGCGCAGTAGAAATGATGATGATGAAGCTGATTATGATTTCTACTGTGCAGCCGATGATTGTATTTTACGTCTCTTCAGATGGCGGTGCCCTTTCCTGGAAACACCTCTTCCACTTCTTCCGAAGGTGCAACCGTAGTAGTAGCAGCAGGAACTGGCTTTTTTTTGCGAGGATGCAAAAACATTGTGATAGGAAATTGCTGCCGCTGCTTCTTTTTCCGTTCAAAGAGCATCTTGTAGGGATTCATGACTTCATTCACCTCGTTGCAAAATTGCACAGAACAAACCATATCGTCGTTTCATTCCTGTGGCCCCTCTTTCAATTCTTTAGCCAGGTTGCAATGCTTGGCCAGCCGTTCCAAAGTCAAGCCAGTTTGGTCGACAACTTCTTCCGTTTCTTGCTGCGTTTCTTCTTCTTCGCTGGCCAACTCTGTCAAGTCTTCGAGGTCTTCTTCGGTTAGCAGCTGGGAATGGGAGTCTAATTTCTCAGTACCAGCCTTGGAAGAGGCAGCACGCTTGGGAGCCATTGAATGGGGCAAAGTTCAACGCAAAGAAACAAAAAATCACACAGAGCACCATTCGGCGAGAAAGCTTGAAGCGAAATGGCCGCGACAGGAAACAACAGGATACGCGGGTACTGTATGCACATCGCATTCTAGATGCTTCTTTTTTTTGTCATGTGAGTTACAAGTTCAAATACCTCTGTATATGCTTTTTTGCTATTTTACGCTTGTTTTGTTGTTCCTAGACTAGGAAATAATATTTATTATTAATATTTTAATGGAATTAATGAAAAATTTTAGGTATTCATACGAGTATATCGCGATTTTTCTAGAATTTTCCAGAAACTCCGCGATATATTTTCCATATAAATATTTTTAAAATCCGCGATAGTTGAACCGCGAAGTAGCGAGGGATCACTGTATATATATATATATATATATATATATATATATATATATATATATATATATATATATATATAATATATATATATTTATATTATATATATATATATATATATATATATATATATATATTATATATAGATATTTATATATGCATATATGTGCATTTTATATCCAATCTTGGAATATTTTTGCTTTCCAAAGTGTCTCATGTTTAAAATTTTCCATGAAGTAATAAGAAAGGTGAAGTCGGAGACAAAGACCAGATCGTCCGTACCTCCGCACTCTCCACAGCCAACATACTCTCATAATAGAGACCAAGGCGGGAGTAGGGGTGAGTTCCAATACTTTTTTGTATTCCAAGCAATGTGGTTACTCTAGATATGATTGAGAAGTATGGGAGGGGGTAAGGTTCATGATAGTTAAGTGGGAACTATAGTAGGAGACAACAAGCCAACAAAGTGGACTAAGGCTGTCATTGGAACTACATCTTAACATGGAGTACCATTTATGGTACATAGCTTATAGCATGTAAGATTTGTTTCACCGTTTGCTGCGACACGAAGTTGAGAGAGAAAGCCAAAGCCCCCTCAGGCTGGTTCAAAATCCAAAACGACAAGAAAGTGGTAGTCGAATGGACAAAAAGTGACGGATGCAAATAAATGTTGATAAAAGCAAAATATTAAATATCGGAACCAGGCGTTAGGGTTCTCAGCTATTCAAGGTCTGGATGAACGTTTAATACAGTAACCAAGAAAATAGATCTTGGCTTGATTGTGTGAAATGACATGATTGTGGGCAAACTACATTGAGGCCTTCAAAAATGCTAACGTTGTCCACTGATTTATATTAAGATTTTTTTTCATATAATTCTGAAGGCATTGTATTCCGCGCTAAGTGAAGATATCCCTTTCATCAACCGGTCTAGCCTGCTCTACAAGCTTTGCTCCAGTCGTAAGATAAACTCCACGCACAACTCCTTTTCATGATTTTTCATGAACCAAAACACCCCTCAAAAAAGCTTACCCTACAAGCGCATAATCTATGGCACACTCATCTATCAAATCTAGGTACACTTGTTCTGCCTTGCCTTTAACTATGTGCGCCACTAACTTTACCTTGTAATCCTTATGCCAATTATACATAATATATGTATACTATATAGTAAAAGATTTACACCATTACTGTCGCTAAATTCTATGTCAATTATTTTATGTTTTAAGCAATTTATATACTATACTCAAATTATACACTACTGTATACTTCTAGTCAAATGAAAAATATAAGAACTTTTCTAAAATATTTGTTATATTCATTTAATGTTTAAGCTTAGAATACAATAAGAGATAAGGGTAAGTTGTAATCAATTCGTCGCTAAAATGTGTAAAGTACTTTTATGCAAATTTGTACAGTTTTAAGTTGAAGACGATGATTAAATTATAATCTATCCGTAATTCGCGTGTAAGTGTGAAAACAAAAATTGAGTAGAACCTATTTTACTCTTTATCACATGTGCCCCTATGTATTTCTGATCGCATGCTGAATTAAAGTTAGAGTGATATCTATTACTAGTCCATTTATGATCATTTTTATTAAGTGTTCTCCTATTCATTGGGCATTTTTTATATCTCTTGCTCTTTTCCTATAATTTTTAGGCCTCATAATGACGTTAAAGGACGATATATTCATATAACTATAATTAGTCCTACATATTTTTATAACACAAAGATTTTACAGTCTTAGAAATACCAACCCTTTTATCAAGATCATGGGGTGGAAGATAATTTACTCCTCGGATTTAAAGGATTGAATTTTTGAGTCATTCAATAAGCTCGACTGAATTGCTCACTCCTTAAAGAAGTAATATATATATATATATATATATATATATATATATATATATGAATCATCTGTTCCATTATATACACTCCTCAACCAAAGACAAAGAGAAGTTTGGAAATACAAAGAATAAGAACCACCGCGTTTTGACGAATATGGCTATAATGATCCCAGTTCTTTGTTCTTGCTCGAGAATTGAAATTTCTTTCAACACAATTCTTTACACCACTGCTTATATAGGTCCTATAGGTACTTTTCTATTACATACCAAGATACTATCCGAACATCTTTACCATGTTTGTTTGCTACCTCTTCCTCTTTCTCTCGCACTTCTCTTCCCCACTGCTTTTATTTATTCTAACACCGTCTTTACACCCGAAGGCGCAGATTCTTTCTTGAAAAGAAAAATCAAGAAAAAATGATGGGAGCAGATTAAAACAAGGTACCCTAAAAGGACTCCCTTTTTACTAGAATGAAAATGGTATAAAAGATTCAAAATTATCTCTCTATTTCTTAGACCTATTTTCAATAATGGATCTGACTTAATTTTTATGCAAAGAGTGAAGAATTTGTGCTTCAAAAAGAATCGTGATATTTCTTTTATTTCTCTCTGATAAAATCCGTTTTATATTAAATTTATTGTCTACATAAATACAACGGATTATCAAGGAGAAGATTTGCGCCTTTAGTTTTAAGCTTATTATCTTATTCTTGTTTTGGCGAATAGTATATTTACCAAACTAGTGAATAGTGTAGGGGTTTCGGGTACATATAAAAGAAGCCTGCAAAGTAATCTTCCCGGCCTTCATTTATCATTATGCGCAAATACAAAGATGTGAGCTGTGTGATAAGAATAAATTTGTTCTTTGATTAAATTTGATAGGGGATATTATGGGCAGAATAACAAATCTTGCTCTTTCAAATAAAATATATGTAAAAAATCAGGTAAAATTTTTCAATATTCAAGATCTCGGCAAACAGAAAGTGAGAGAACAATGTGCAATATTTTGCCGAAGTGCATTTTAATAAGCGATAAAAAGGAGAAGCAATTTGATTTTCTAAAGTAAAGAAAACCATAAATGGATTTTTTAAAAAAGAAGCTTTTATTTCTTCCGTTTTAAAGTTCAACAGCCCATCTTCTTCACCCAACTTGACAATTTTCAAATTTAAGCAATTTGGCTTATCAGGTTCCATTATTTTGTTGTCACGGGGTCTAATTTTATTAGTGCGGATCCATTATTATCTTTTGTATATTTAAACTTTGTTAATGATGAGACATCAAGGTTTTCCTAGCATTACTAAAAAATACATTTACTTCTGTCTTCACCCTGTTGAAAAAGTCTAACTATTTTGATCCGTAATTCAGGATTATGTCACAAGTATTGTTTTCAATATCCATTATTAATGAGCCTTTCAATTTATTCATGTCATAAGACTCAGTTCAATTTCTCAAACCAATATCATTTGTGAATAGCTACAATATGCGGACCACCTCAAGTGGCTATTTACAATTCTTTGATGTATAACGGCGCCTTGAACGAACGCTGTGAGGCTATTCAGCTACAGTTGTCTCTAGTGAAAGAGGAAACAGAATATTTTATTAGGTTTAATTAATTGAATTAGCTGAATTTAACTTCATTTACCAATTTTATTAGCACCTCTATGGCCTTTAAGAGATAATCGTTTTGATTCATCCAATGTATTTCATGGAAAGGAAGAAAAATAGCGGCAGATTGAAACATCCCGCGTTTCTTTGGCAAAAGTATTTAAGGCATAGCCACATTGCGATGACAGATATTTAGACATTTGTATTTTTTCGCCTATTCACTTATTTCTATTTATATTTCTCCTTATTCCTAAATATCACTTAATATTTTAATTTTAGCAAAAGGAGATTAGGAAATTTATACTTTTTATGTCAGAGCTACAAAATATCCCATTGTTAAAGTTTGAAAGATGATATTTGCTCAATGGATGGAGTAACTCTAAAACTAAGATCAGAAAAAGAAACACATTGATATAAACCGAATTATGAGCGACTGATACAATGTGAAGAACATATTTGGGAGAAAATGACGGAGAAACATTACCAAAATAATTGATGTACATAGTTTGGAAGAGAGATTTACTAAAAGAGACAACTTTACTTTTGTAGAAAACCCAGAAAATACTGAATACACCCTAATTTGCGATGGTACATTTCTGTACTCTAGATGTAGGAGTGGGTGTTGAAATATGTCTTCTAAACACTTTCTGTAACTTTCTTTACGCCAAAAAACATGTCCACGAAATGAGAATTCTTTTTAATAATTCTTATGTGCCACATAAATTGACAATAATACTCATTATTTGACTGCTGCAAATGTTTAACAGTTTGAATATTTTCATGAATATTCCAATCAGTTCCAAAGCCTCCCTTTTTGATGTTTTTAGAGGAGGAGATAAACATGGGATTCAATATTCTAGTCATTTTAGCTACTGGGTAGATTGCGTGATGTTGATAAGAGTCTAATTAGCCTGTTTTTAATAACTTCTCGCATGCTTAAAGTTAGTCATAAATGGTCAAAATGACATCTTAAACCATGGCACTGGTGCTTCAGTTTTTTCTTGCATTTTAAAACAAATATGAATTTAGCGTAGTATAGTGTTCTACAGCAAGCCGTATTAAATTTCTTCGGGTGGTTTGAGAGTTTCGATTTTTGATATGTAAAAAAATGTTTTAGGTCCTAATAGGTACCGTTAAGCTTTTTCCGCAAATACTTTTAGGTAATTTACCTGTTGTTGGGAAATGTTCGGGTCATCGAACCATCTCTAAAACTTCGGGCGCGTTGTGATATATTTTACACCCTTTATAGTATTTTTTGTCCTTTATTGTATCAATTGGTATTCATCTAATGTTTTTATAGTGTTATTATTCACTAACGTTGAATTTTCATGGGCTATCTATACCAGTTTGTTAGGAGTCGGTTCTAGTCATTTTCTTCTATTCTATTTAGAATTTCATTCTAGGCTATGATCTCATTTTTACTCTATTCTAAAATGTGTAATACCCCTCAATGCTTTCATTACAATTGCATCTCATTCTTGGAATTATCTTCTAAGCTTGTGTTCTACAACATTTTGTTATTAGTTTTTTTAGCGTAATTTCGTCATGTACCCCCGAATTAATTGTTTAGTTGCTATTTTTCGAGTGATTTTTAAGGCATTTGTTTGCGATTGCAATGTTTAATTTTGGCATATCCATTTGCACATTGTTTATTATAATCATTTATTTATTTAAATAGGGATAAAACATTTTATTTACGCATAAAGGGATTTTTGGCCTTTGGAATCCTAAGATGATTGCAGTCCAGCTGCAACATAAATGAGCAGAGGGCAGCCGGTTTAATGCATCTGGCAGAACAGTTCACCGCAGAAGGCTTGCAAAAAGTCTGAAATCATGAAAAGCCAGTCAGAAGCTGCTGATCATCAGAATTGGCGTCAATTGGCTTGGCTAGGTGTTCAATGCAACTGGACCTTGAGTCAGGAGGGATTTCTCTTATGATCCGACAAATCCAGGTACGAGTTTTCATCAAAGCCCGGAAACGTTAGAGAGAGTAGGAGGCCAGAGATGTACTGGCATCGAGAATGCATATTGCTAACAATAAAGGATGGTGGCCAATCTGTAATGATATATGTAGCTGAAATTCAAGTTCAGGTGAGGGTCATATAACGCTTGTGAGACGCCATGAATTCAACAAGTAACAAGCTGTCCAGAGAAATTACATGCTGCTCTCAGCTCGAGACCTCTGCCAAAATGCTTGGATGGTAATTTTCCATAAGAAAAAGTATCCAACTCATAAGGCTGCTTCCACCATATTTTTTATCCAGGATAACATTATCACGGTGATAGCTTGGCAACCTCAGTCTCTAGATATGAATCTCCTGGAAAACCTCTCGTAGGACCTGAAAGAGGCCGTAATAAGTCGTTTACCAGGCTTTAGTGAGCACCTGAAAAGTCATAACCCAAGATTGGGCGAGCATCATACACGACAAATGTCGCATCCTCGTGTAGAACATGTCTTGAAGAATAAATGCTGTCCACACACTACTGAGCTTCAGGTATCAGTTCGTTGTTGCTGGCAATTTAATATTTGTTAATTCTTGTTTGGTCATATATAACTTATTGTTATTTATTCATATTTACTCCAATGCTATATTCATAATAATATGCAAATAAAAACTTCCAGAATCTACATATTTATATCTCATTTTCTATATTTTCAAGGTGTCCGAAAACATATGGAAGAGGCTGTATGATATTATGTGACTACAATGATATTATAGACATTGAGCGGGATACACTTCTGATTCAGATTGGTCAAGATTATAAACAAGAGAAATAAAGTTATATTTAAAAAGCTATGAAATTGTTGACACTATGAACATTTACCTCAAAATTCACGATGTACAATTTATTTTCCTGGCTAGTAAGTGTTATTTTCCAACTCTTTTTATTGCAAAACAATTGAAAATACCCATTATTTGTTTTAAACTTATGCTTTGTGACTTGTATGATGAAATATTCACTAAAAATAAGCAACCTTTGCTTTTTTCATCTATTTTAAGGCTAAAAACAAATTTATACAATATATACAAATTTCTACAATTATATTGAAACTTCCAGAAAAAATGATATAAAAACAAGTGAAAATCAAAAAGGGGAAAATCTTTCCTCAAATTTTTTTGTCATGTAAATTATTTTCCAGCACAAGCCCACCAATATAGTATCCCTTTATGTTTACATTGTATACTTCTTCGTATCTATGTTGAAAGTTCAGTATATCTTCATGGAATCGGTAAAAATTGCCCCTCTGCGTATGCTCCTATATTCTCCTTGAACTTATTAATATAGGCATCTAGGATATGCACCTTCATGCACAACATGCAGCACATTTGTCCAGAGCTAGGCACTAAGTTCTCAACCAGTTCCACATAATTGTCCTTCAAAAAGAGATGACACACCAAAAGAAAACTCTTCAAGTATTTCCCTTTTAAGTTATCATTTCAAAGAATTCTGAATACTATCATTTTTCTGATTTGTGCGCCAACAAAGACACCAGCTTTCATCATTGCAACAGAGAGCTTGTAAACAAAATTTTAAAGGGAATGAAAGGATGCATACTCTTTTTATAAACTTTAAAAACTGCTTTATGAGATCTAGTTTTAAATGCAACTAGATATGAAGGTATTGTGGTGCTGGGACCACATTATAGAATCGCATTTGACTCAAAAATACCTTAAAGATGAGCATTTTGAAATTTTATAAAGTTCTATAATTGCTTCACAGTAAATCGGTCCTCACAGTTGTTACTGAGAGAAGGCCTTTTCTGGCTAACTTGAACCGTTACCTCCTTTATCCGGTAGGCGACATGTAAATAACAAATGTACTTCGTCCAAAAAATCTAGGCAGCTAAAAATCAAAATCTTGAAGAAAGAAGTAGATAGGACAAACTGAAATAAAGTCAAAGGCTTGAAATATGACCCGTACCACGGTGTTTTTATGTTTAAAAAGTTTTTTTTAATTATTACCATTTGCTGTACCTGTCCCTGGTGTTAGTGTTTGGCCAATCTTTGGATTGCTGAAAAGGAGGAAGGTGATTGAAGTTGAAGGAAGTTAGAGGTTTGCAGAGAGGTGCAAGTTAAGTGAAGGCCACGCTAATCTCTGTATTATAAATTAATTTTAAGTTCAAAATAATTTAGATTAAATGTATGTCTGTTTGTTTTAATTCTGTGGTTGTTTTGTTATTATGTTATGTGTGTATGAGATAGACGAACAAACCGCTGTTAGCATTATTTGTTTTCCTTCTATGTTAATAACTAGAGTTCTTATCATGTTCCTCATTTATTTATCTGCTAATTTTTCTCTTCTTTATTTATGATGTTTTCATTTTTCGTTCATTTGGACTTTTTGGTTAGTTTTGTCATTCCTTGTGGATATTAAGTCCAATCCAGTGAGTTTTGTCATTATTCGTGAATTCTTTGTCAAAATCGGGTTTCCTTATTTGTTTTACACGTAAATATCCTCCTCTTCCTTTTGGTTCGCTTTCTTTTTAATACTAGGAAACAGCATATGTTGTCTCCATACTACTCCTCGTGCTATTCAATTATTTACTTCCACTCTTATTTCTTTTTGTGTTTTTTTAATGATTTTTTGGCTCTCTCTTCAATTATTATATTTAATGATTTTATTTTCGCTTTGTTGTGTAAGTCTCTTTGTTTTTTCCTCTTTAATCGTCGCGTGTTTGTAATGATATTTATTGCTTTATTCTGTATAGGTGGCATTGTTATTAGATTGCTTCTTAAAACCGTATACATGGTAATTGTTGGATATATCAAAGTAGGCTGTATCATGCATGACCTGGTAGACATTTTTCTTATTTTTCATGTTTAGATTTCTTAATCTTTAGAGTAAGGTTTGCATGCTTCGTGCTTTGTTTATTCTTTTAGTCACATGTTTCTTGTAATCATTTTTGGTAATAGTTAGGCCTAAAATCTTGCCTTCACCGTTATACCTGTATTACCCGCCATCTACGTAAACGTCGAATATTTTTTGGCAATACATATATAGGTATAATTTTAAATTTATCTTTTTTCGTTTTAATTTTCCATTTGCGCTCATAATCGTTTAGATTTTCTATTTATGCTGCCGTTACTCTGGCCTTCATATGTTGTTTCCGATAAACACAGGAATTAATTGAGTGAAATCATCTGCGTATTGTATGTTCACATAACGATCGTTCCTGGGTTGGCGAATGTCCGAGGTATGAACTTAGTATAGCTAAGGACTTAAACACCCTCCATGAGCGAGGTCCTCATTAAGCTTGAATCTTTCACCTTGGTAATTTCCCGTGTCTATTTATGCATACCTTTCCATGACATAATCGCATAAAATTCTTTCCAGATAATTGTTCATTTCCAGATTTAGAATTTTATGTTGTATGCCTCTTTGCCAAATTTATCGAATGCTTCGATACGTTTCAGCATACAATGTCCATACTGCATTTCTCTCCTTTCACTTTGCTTATTTTTTCTTTAATCACGTTGAAGGTCATCTACGTATTCCTGTTCTTTCTGAAGCTGAATTGTTGATCGTTACAGAGGTTTTTTTTCTAGGAGATATTAATTTCATCTTGTGTTAGGGATTGTTTCAAACACCTTCCCGATAAAGTCGAGTAGGGATATAGGTCTGAGCTTTTCGACCTCCGAAGGCGGTTTATACAGGCGTTAAACACGTTCCTTATCCCATCGAGTATATTATCCGGTGCTTCTATATATTTTTTTATGGTGAGGTCCGATTTTTCAGGGGGCTTTCGTTTAAAATTGGAGATAGTGTTTTTTAATTCCTCGAGTGTGATTTCAGTGTTAAATCCTTTGTTAGTATACTGTTCCTCTTCTACGTAGTGATGTGGAAAAGTCCTCTCAATTCGTTCATTTAGTTCCTCAATTATTTGGTTTCGGAGTCTATGCCGTAGTTTTCGTTTTCCTCTTCGCGGATGTTGAACACTGCTTTCCAGTGAGCCCTGAAAAGTCTTTCAATCTCGTATTCGTCTTCTATTAACTTCCCGTTTCTGTCCTTAATCTTTATTTTCTCTTTTCCTTCTGTGCTTCCCATGCGTTTTACCTTTTTCCCAAATTCTCGGGGCATTAGTTTGTTGTCAATATTTTGAACGACTATGCCCCAATATTCTCTTTGTTTGTCTGATATTGCGCTAAGTAGTTCCCTCCTCTTTGTTCTCAGATTACGGTATTTTTCTCTTGATATTCCTTTTTTTTATGATGTCCTAGTTTATCGTTTTAATTTCTGCATAGTTAGTCTTCATTCATCTGTCCATATAAAGTATTTAATAATTTTGTAGGTGTTTCTTGGTATAGCGATTTCGTTGGTTGTTTGTATCTGCGTCCTTTTTTTCCTCTAACTCATCGTCGATTTCCTCTAAAGTAGCTTCATTTAATCTTACGGTTCCACAGTTTAGCGAGAATTTGTACTGGGTGCTGGTTTATGGTTAATAGCGTTGCTATATGGTTGCTGCCGAGAACATCGACAGGTTTCATATGGTAGCTAAAAGGTAAATTGTAGTTTGCAAGGCAGAGATATCTAGAGTAGTTGCCGTTGTGTTTACGATGTATGTTGGGATGTGTGGTCCCAGTATTCTCAATATTCTTCTTTCGATTAGCGTTTGTACGTCCTTTCCTGTTTGGCTCCTCCTTCTCTAACCGGTATCTGAGCATCTCATGTTTAGATCTCCCATAAACAAGGTTGGTAGTCTATTATTGAAATATCCTCATAAAGTTATTTATTGGGAGACCCGGGCGTCGCGGTGGTTAATGGTAGCCTGTAGCATTTTAACCTCGATTACGAGGTAATATTCTGTTAGTGCTTGCTTTGGCTTGTACTATAATCCTCTTTTTTATGGCTATTGCTGGTCCCTTGTGTTTTTAGACGCTATCACGTCGTAGTTCCATATTTTTAGTTTGAGCCTCTCAAGGTTAAGCCCGTGATATGAAATTAGAATGATGTCGGTATCTGTTTCTCTAAAATTATTTCCGTATGTGTTTTCTTTATCCTTAGAACCATTTGTATTTTTACGTTCAGACTTCCGTCAAGCGTCACTTGAGTGGTTTGTCCGTTATTTTTCGCTACTGCTGCGGCCGCATATGGGGTATTTCTTATTAAAACTTTTAGTTGTTGTGTTTCCGTTTCTTTTTTCTTTATTATTTCTCTTCGATTCGGGCATGTCAATGCGATTGTTCTGCAGTTCCATCCTCAATACACACACTTTTTAGTGGATTTTGTGCAGTTCCTCCAATAATGTGGGCCACTGCATTCCGAACATATTTCTCCTTCCTTTCTTGGGCAGTTTACGGTGATGTGGTCTTGCATTTTGTAGCATCTAAAACAGATAGGTATTTTGTGATACTGGTTCCTTTGAATGTTACAAGCTTGGATTTTCATACTGTATGCTGATTCTCTTCTGGAGTGCCTTTGTTGCAATCTCGATTGACTCGCACACTATGTTGAACACATGTGTGTGTTCCTTAAATTTGATTATGTCGTGTACCTTCATCCAAGGTTGTTGTTCCATTATTCTATGTTTTATTTCATTTGGGGAGATTTCCCCCACCCAGGATTTTAGCTTCCAGCATACAATATTGTTCCTGCCGATGAAAGTAACAGTTTTACATCGTTGTTTTCCGCACAGATAACAAAAAATTCATTAGGTTTTTCTATGCATTTGATCAGGGTGATTTGTAAATCTTTGGAAATGATTTGTGCTACATCCTGTGGTTTCCGTTTTATATCGTTCTGAATTAGCCAAAGTGGGAGCCTTTTTGTGAAGTCTTGTGGGTCCATGTTCAATTTTTCAACACCCCTACCTCCCCAAGGAGATATATTTATTCTTTCCTCGTTTTGGTATATGTGGAAGCATGAAACTCAATAAGCTGTTATCAGAAAGAAATGCTCTGGTCAAGACAGATCAACGCAGCTGTGTTTAATTCGGGATGCTTGATCACCATTTTCCATAGTTTGATAACACTGTCCCGCTTCCATGTGGCAGCCCTGTCAATCCTCCCCCTCTTGGGGTAGAAGGCAATCTCTCTTAATTCCCGTCGCGTCATCGATGCCCAATATTATCAATGTTCATGTTTGCTTAAGCCGCGTCCGAGATCCCCTTGAAAGGCCATCGTGCACGAAGCCCTATCTAGACCATGGTTGTGGCTCCTATTTAAGGTGATTTCTGCAAATCCTTAGCAGATAGAAAGAACCGAAACTGATTGCCTTCCAGAGCTTAGAATCTGTCTTCCGTGAAGTGATCCCCTCGACATTGTGATCTCGTCAGCAGATCGTCTTCGCGTAATCCGCCCTGATCAGAGGAAGAATACGGAAATCACTTTATACCCTGGAAGATTGTCCTGTGTCTCTCTCGTCTCACTACATTGAATGAGACTTCCTGCTATCCGCAGACGAATCTTGATTTTATGATTACTTCTCCCTGGAGCCGAGGTAATTTCAACCTTAGGAGTATCGCTGGACGCCTTCGAAACGAGACCCCATCGACGTAGTCCTGGCCATTGGTCTTCCACATCCCCAGTACATCCTCCAGAAGTAACTAAGACTACTTTCCTCGTAAGTCCCACCTCTTCGTTCCTAGTCGGAAGAAGAATTTCCCATTTGGTGTAACGCCAATAGACTTGCTAAATCTTTCATTCAATCGAAATTATTGGATCACTTATATATATTTTCTCGAACCTAGTTTCCTTAATTTTAGCCTGTCATAATATTATTTTGTCGTACTAATTATTATTTAGATTTCTAAATTTATCTGTGCCCTTGTTCTTATTAATTGTGTTAAAGTTTATTTTTATAGAGGTGTTTTATCTTTAGAATAATCCTTAAGACGAACCCGGCAAACCTATTTCCCTTTAAAGAGCCAACCTATAATATCGCACTCTAAGTAGAAGGTCCTTACCTTTTTTTGCAATTCAATTGTACCTGAGCGCAGCTCCGATAGTGGCTGTCTTGCGTACAGTAGTGTGTACCTTTAGATACTTTTTGCTGACACGCGTTCGTCCCTCGACAGTATATACGTAAACATATGTATTTAGAAAATGCTCTCTTCGAAAAGTTATTTCAAATCAAAAGATTGATGTAATTTAGCAGTGCTTGGATCATTGTGAGTAGTCAGATGAACTGAGTCGTCAACAATCTTGACTTAAAATATTTCTTCTATTCTTCTGTTTCGATAGTTCCGTCTTCTTTTAATATTTTTATTTTCTTATTTTTCCCTGACTTTATTCCAAATGTCTTTGGGAAATGCATCTTGATCGAGGCTCTCGATTGCATCTTCCCAACGTCTCCAGTGTTGTTCGAGGATCAACTGGTTGAGCTTTTCTTAAATCTCTTTACTTCGCTGTATTGTGACAATCGATGCATTCCTGATGTTGACTACATACATTCCCCTCAACTCACGATTGGGTTCTTTCATGTAACCACTCTACCTGTAGGCTGAGATAGAATTATACTGGCTTTTCGGGACTCAAACCCTATCCGTGGTAATTAGATGGTTATTTAGGTCGGCGAGTGCCTCGTAGATCTCCTCGAGAATAGCTTCATCCATGTTGGACGGATGGTAGGCCTTGAGAAGGTGCTCGTACGTGCCCAGCCTGCTCCTCTGTAGGCTTTTCTGACTTCAGCTGGGACTTGTATAGGGCTCCTGTTTATGGTGATTAGGATCCCTATAGAGTCACTACATGGTAACTGGACTGGTTGCATGTAGTAATTAAACGACAGCTGACGATTTGCAAGACATATTTCTGGTTTTGTAGCACTTCCTACTCGGACAAAAGTGGGAAAGTCCGGGCCTATCCGCTGGAGCATGTTTCTGTCCAGCATAGTGTCTAGGCACCTTCCAATTCCATTGAAGGGGATCTGGCGTCCAGATCCCCTCTTAATATGGTGGGAGCTCTTCTGCCAATAGGCCAGAGAGAGAATGAAGCAGTAAGTATCCTCTCCTCGGCTGCGAATGACCAGCTTTCCAATGTCGAGTTCGACCTCAATCGCGAGATACGATTCTTCGAGATTTCTAATCTGCTTGTATTTGATCCCTTTTATGATGGCAATATCGGCACCGTCGTAACGCCCTTGTGAGTGATTTGTGACTACTTGTGTCTATCCTATGTTCTAAAATTAAGATGACATCTGCATCAATTTCTCTGAATACGTTTCCGTAAAGAGTCCTTTTTGTGTTCCAGCCCTTGGTGTAAATTTACATTATTCTTAGTTCGTTCAAGTGCATGATGAAATGTAATTATCGGTGTTTTCTCTTATTCTTTTTCTTCTTCTTGGCAAGTGGTGTGTTCTTAGTGTTAACAGGCTTTTCGTTCTGTGGTGGAGGATTTGGGGTTTTGTTTTCGATCGGCTCTTCGTAGCCCGTGTAGGAGTGCATGAACCCTCATTGCTCTCCGAAGGGGTGATATCAACTCCATCATCTTCCTTTTGTTTTATTTGTTCTTCCTCCTCGGATTCCGCCAATGAGGGGGCCTAGACTATTCCTTTGAGGCCAGACTTCACTTGGTTGCTGCATCTGACCACTATTTCCCTGAATATCCTTGAACATTCCGGGTTTGCCTTTTACGTCAGAGTATTAATGAAGTAGCCTTTGCCTGGATAGCTAACCTACTCTGCGTAGAGTTGGAAATACGTTAAGGGAAAAAGTACACTAACGCCGAGGTTCCTAAAAATAATGTTATTAATAATTAAGAAAAATTGTGAATGCAAAATTGAGAACAATACTAATTGAATAACAAGAGGTTATTGATTGATTAGGAAATTTCTAACAATGACTGAACGCAATATGTAGAATCAGATCTCATAAGGAGAGATATATATAAGGAAATATAGTTGTAGGTAAATATACACGAAAATACGAGTATATATATATATATTGAAATATTTATATAAATAAGGTTAAATAAGGTTATTTAAGTTATGGAAGGTTATATAAGGTTCACGAATGGTTGGGGGAACTGCAATTATGTATAAAAATGAAGTTGTTAAGTTTACCTGCAGTTAGTATTTGAGGTAAAAGGTTTTTAATTTGAAGAACACTTATTTTACGCACCTGCCCACTTGAAGGTTTCAAAGCACTATGAGTCTAGAATTGCTGGGCATGGAAAAATTCGTTTGAGAAACCGTTGAAACGCCTCAAGATCAGTTTAAAATATTTGAGCTCTGCTATTGGCTCAGAGAAATCTCGCGATCTCTTTGAAACGTGTGTAGGAGGCATTGTCTAATAATCACGTGATGTGACATTTATGGCGTAGAAACAAAACGTCTTTTTGTATTCTTTGAGATTTGTACATGTACGTAACTTTGTAGAACGGTCACATGGAAATGGGGAACACATGGACAGGGACAGTTTCTACACGCCAACATTTTCACTGTGGGAAAATTATTCTCCTTCAGTACATCGTCTTACGTCTTACGTCTTGAAAAAGTTAGAATATACAAGAAAATTGTAAGAGTAGAGTGTGTAGTATTAATTAGTATAAAATGGTGAATGGGAATGAGTAAGAGTTAGTGTAGATGGTGGGTAACCAGCCATTCCTTGGGTTCTTATCTTCACATTTTATAATCTTCTTATTATTTGGTTAAATGTGAAGGAGCTCTCACACCTCTATTCTTATTCTAAGAGCTACCTTTATCCTATTCGAGTATTTGGTTGTTGGTAATTTTTTAAATCTTCGGCATACCCATGCCAGTTAGCATTTCTAAAGCTTTTTCTGATTGGGCATTCTATTTGTTTAGGGTCTACGGACAGTGTTACTACCACCATTTCGTGGTCGTTGATGGAGGGTTGACCTCTTTCTATCAGATAGTTATATTGAAATTTAGGACATATCTGGTTTCGTTACTCTCCTTAAGCCGATATATGTAGGGAATTCTGGTCCAATCCTCTCAACTAGACCTTCCGCTATTAGCAGATCCACATTTCTTCCGCAGTTGTTAAAATTAGCTGTGAACCCTGAGGCACTTGCTCGGGCGCTCAGGTTTCTTAAGAATAATACCTGTTTACTTTGTCCAAATACCTCCATAAAATTTTGTATAGGCACATATTCCCTCCTTGAGGGTTGGTACCCTGCCATAATTATTATTTCTCCTGTTCCAGTTTTAACTTTGATGGTTAATTAGGCCTCATCTAGTTCCATCAGGCATGTAAATTTTATGTCATTTCGGATGGCTATCACTACTGCGTCTTAGTTTATATCTTCTGTGGTCTTGTGGATTATTGGGTTGGATGACCATTCAGTAGGATGATCAGATCTAAATAATGGAGATATTCAAAAAACTAATATTGCTAAGAAAGGTTATGCCTTTCTTTTCGTTTTCTTCTAGGAATAGTTGATGCGTTTTAGGATGTTGCTCGCTGGTTCAACTAAAATATAGGAAATATTTTGGTTAGTATTTACATAAAAATAATTCCAATCTACATAAATATATATATATATGGAAATCATTTGGACTTAAGGAAACTTAATGTTATCTGTTGTGATATTGGGTTGTAGAGAAGCTTAAAGGTCAATCGATATAAATCGTACAGGTGGAATTGGAAACAGGTTTTATACCAAACAAAGCAATATTTATCATGAGAAATTATAAACCAATAGAACAATACATATAGTTGCGAAATCAATCGTAATGGCCAGATTCTTCCCTCACGACCTTTTCTTGGCCCGCCCTGAACTAGTTGCATGCCTAAATTTTGAATTTCTCGTTCATGGATGACATTACCTCTACAATGGCTGGCTCAGAGATCCAAAGTATTGTGCGGAGCTTTGTTGACATTCTTCTTTTCAGCGCTCCACAAGAAATAATCTCGGAGTTTTCAGTCGGAGAAGCTGTGCGGCTAAAGGTCTGGGCCCCCCAAGTAGTGTGGGGCGTTATTGAACAGCCACACCTGGTCTTACTTGCCTTGTGTGCGAGGACTATGTCCCGCTGGAAAAGTAAAGCCTAACTGCGATCACTAAGTCCATCTAAAGCTTGACTACAGTTTTCACTACCTAAATATAAACGTTTGAACCTGAAGCTACTTGGGAATATACAATGAATTAATGTCACTGCTGACCCCGTCCCAAAGCATTAAATAGGCAGAAGATTTGCTATGTATGGTAGTAGGCACTTCTTCCTTATTCTTAACCTCGCTATACTGCTCTTTTACTTTGTAAAGCAAAATCCTAGAGTAGTTAAACAAGGTCAAAATCTCCTTCATTGTTCTCCCGTTGAGAAGGGCCGCGAGTATGGCCATAGGCACACTTTCAATTTCGTATTGATTTACCTATAACGCACTGCATTGTTATTAAAACGGTAACATGCTCCTCTTTTGTCCTGTTTAACCAAACAACTATCTTTGTTGTTACTTACCCTAAACTAAAAGCGAAAACTATGATGAGACCCAGCAGCTAGGTTTGGAGCGGGAAGGGACGCAATCCTACATATGTGAGGTGTAGCCTGGTTACTCATGTTGCAACTAATACCCCCCAGCGAGACAACCAAGTTTTTAAATTATTCAAATCGATCTTGCTCGTTATTTGGGGTTCTTAAAATCTATGTTTTCACTTAAAAAATTAATACCAACTTTGGATGCCTTTTCATAAGCATCTCAAAATGTGTTCAGATTTAGCAATAAAGACAAAGTTATTTAATTATTCGCAAAAAACTAATGAACAACAGCCGTAATATTACAAAATAACTTAGGTTCTTTCTTATTATCGACAGCCATTTCTTTTCTATTATCTATAGGTATTTTTACCCGAGAATTTTGAAGACAAAGCCGGATTCGTGACACTTCTGGAAAATTTAAAAATGTTCTGGCCTCTACAATCTCAACTTTAATAATTTAATTATTGGTGCTCTGTAAAATGAATATTTTATTACATAGTTTTAGTTTTAATACCTTACCTAATCATTCAGTAAAGAAATTAACCTAATCTAATCATTTTGTAAGAAAAATTACCTAATCTAGTCTAACCTAACCTAACTTAATCCTATTTTTTTCCAAACTATTAGATTAGTTTAGGTTAATTATTTGATTGAAATATAAGGTTAGATTAGGTTCATTATTTTACTGGAAGATTGGGGTAAGTTGGTTATTATGTGAAAAACTATCAATTAAATTATTTATTTATCAGAACACCAATGATTCAATAATTAAACTTGGGATTATGGACACCAGAAAATTTTCATTGTTTCTCGAAGTGATTTGAATATGCTTTTGACTCCAAAATCATTTAGTAAAATAAAAATAAAATTAAAAATGGCTGTCGATAATAGAAAAGTACCAAAACTTTAAAACTTCTTTATAGAAAATCTCAAGCCTCGTGAATTTAATGAAGTCTAATCTTCATTATCACCTTTTTGTGTGTGGACAAATGCTAGACCTCACCCAATGTTAAACTTCTGCTACGACGCCTTTGCCCTAGGACAAATTCAGAAAGATTAGGTTCACAATCCCAAAGGTTTAGTATTCAGCTACTGATAACCGTTTCACATGTACAAAGTGATTAGGAAAAGCAAGATTACATATCTCCGAATGTAGGGGTTTATTTAAACGATCCTATTAAGCCCCAAAAGTGTGTGGTAATCAACTAGTGAGAGAAAAAAAAATAGATTAACAAGTTATTTGCCCTAAGGAGAGATGTCAAATTACTTTCTGAATTAAAAATTGCAAAATTAATCCATTAATGTGCTCCGTGGGCCCTGCAACACACACACACACACACATATATATATATATATATATATATATATATATATATATATATATATATATATATATATATATATATACATATATATATATATATATATATGTATACCGTCGACTTATGAATTATTGACATGATAAAAAGGGAAAAGCAATAAAAATCGTTTCCTGAATTTCTTTATATAATACTCAGGGAGGAGTTTTCCATAGAAAATTTGTCTACCTTCTTTAAATATTTACCTTTGAATATGAAGAAGTTTTTCTTAATGAAGAGTCTAGTTTAATTAATGAGGAGGGTCAATTTCCAATGAAAAAGAGTAAAATTCATTTTTTTAGTTATATTTCCAAAGGATATTAAGAAACTCAAGTGGCAGATTATTGGCGAAAGAAAACACGGTGAAAGAGAGTATGATTTCGGAATTAATTTAATAATCCTAATTTTATTAATACACTAAATAGTTTCATAACTACCCGTTGAGTTTAGTGTGTATCACTTCTCTAATCCTGCTATGTCTTTGTGTGTGTATTCTGCATAGAGTCTTCGTAGTTCTGTTGTTGCTGAGATCACAATGATTTCCAGGTAATTCCGTATCCAGGTCATTTGCAACTAAATTATTTGGTAATTTATTCAACCTGGGTGTCATTTTTGTCCCCCCTAGCTCTACTCTTTTTAATATTATTACAACTTTTCGCAAATATAGAGATCAAAGTTAATCTGTTGTTCACTCCCTTCAATTAAATGAATTGGTTGGAAATATGTATATAGTATTACAAAAGATGACATTTAATAGTTTTTAAGGCAAATTGCAGTTTTATCATATTTGAACTAAGTTCCATATAGAAATTTTATTAATTTCCCATAAATAAAAATTTTCCGCACCCGTTTAAACAAAAAAGTTTAATGCTTGGTACATCACGCCTTGGCCCTAACAATTTGCTGCAGCCGTGATTTTTCGTCATTTATAAAATTTGGTCAGCCTTTTTTTTTTTTTTTCCATTCCTATTTGGCATAGGTTTCTACTCTTTGTTCTTGGTTTTGCATAGGTGAACGGCATTTTTCAAATCGCACTATAGATTTACACTAGTATTTCCGGCAAATGACTACGATATTCATTCCAACACGTTCAAAGCCTTCAAATTCAACCATTCCTTTGTGGATTTTGACATGTGTTCTGGATGGTTATCCTACTGTAGTCTCCAATTGTGTTCGAGCTTCAATTACCCTAGTGAACGAAACCCTAACGTCTTTTCTCAATATTTCCAGATACTAGAAGGAATACAGGGTTTAATTCATCTACGCAGTGAAATTTCCCGTTCCATGCACAAAATACCCGCACAACATAATGAATCCACCACCGTGATTCACGGTGGGGAGCTTCTTTTTTTCTTCATATGCTTCAATTTTCTCTTTTCAAACGTATCACGGGTTCATTACCCCAAAAAGTTTTAATTGCGTTTCGTTTGAACAGAAGTCATAGTAGTCTACTGGTTTGTCTCAATGACTCCTGGTAAACCGAAAATAATTCTGCTTATGCTTAGTCGAGAGCAGTGGAGTACGTGTCATAGAAAGAAAACCGTCCTTACCTGCAGCTGGTGGTGAGGCGAGGGTTTTTTCCTCCAACTTTTATCCATGTATCGATTTTATTGTACCTGTAGCTTTATACTTCCGAACGACTTTTGGAATGGTATTTTTCGAATGTATTTTCTTATGTAAGCGAATAAGATCTTCTCTAGGTCTTTTGTACAACTCTGTTCTCTTTGACACTTTCAACGACATATTTTTACCTATGACTAGTAATAAATCCATGAATAGAAAAGATAAATGTAACCTCAAATAAGCTAGTCTTCATCATCTTATCCTGTCACGTCACCATGGTGTCCACCGAAAAGCTGAGGGATTTGCTTGCATATGTCTTGGTCTAGGCTGCATGGTCCCAAAGATCATATGAAAATTATGACAGACACTGGTGAAAAATACAAAGAAACAGAAAATAATAACAGCAACAAATTCTCAGACGAAAACCAAAACCTAAAGAAGAAGCGCAAGTACCTTAAAACAACAAATAGCAACCAAAAATTTAATTTTCAGAATTAAACAAGTTCATTAAAAAGAAAGAGAGCTGACATCAGAAAATATAATAAAATTATTAGTGAAGACATCAAAGAATGAAAGGGATATAAAATGGTAAAACGCGACATCAAAGAGAAGAATCTCGCATAGTAGCTTAAAAAAGGAAGATGGTACGAGTATAATCATCAAGAATCTAGAAAGAATAGTTAAACTAACTAAAAGTACTATGAATCAATTAAATAAAGAGCCACAAATCATAAGTTCAGGATAACATCACTTCAAACTTGCTGAAAGTTTGGGGAGAAGTCATAAGGACAAATTAGCTTGCCTTTGTAGTGAATGTCTAAAACAAGGCAAGAATTATTTGCAATTGCGCAATCATAATTATGCAGTTAAGAAGGCAATTATTAGCTAACTTAAGCTCTTCATCGAAGCCCTCGGAAGGAGCTCTAAACTCATATACGAGAAGATCACGCATAAAATTAACTTTTCTAAGACAGCCAAAAAACCGTCTTTCCATGGGCTATTTTAATTGTTATCTCTGCTTATCGAAGAGAATGAAAAATTCATTTTTCTTCAATATAGCTTGGCCTTGTAAAATTGAGATTTATTTGCAATTGCGCAACTTAAGCTCTATATTGGAGTAAACTAATTTTGAGCGCAATTGCAAATAATTCCTGATTTTACAAGGTCAGGCGAAATTGGAGAAAAATGAATTTTCCATTCTCTTCGTAAAGCAGGAATAACATTTAAAATAACTTATCGACAGACGGTTTTTTGACTGTCTTAGAAAAGTTAAAGTTATGTGTTATCTTCTCGTATATAAGAGAAGAGCTGAAGATAGTTAATAATTGCCCTCTTAAGCGTGTCCACCACCCCTTATCCCAAATTCGCCTTTTCACTTCTAATCTCTTTCACCCTTTCTCGTGCCGTCATAAACCCGCAGTTCGAGACGAGGAAAGCTCGGATCACGGTGAGGCATAAATATGTCGCATGTCTGGCAGCAGACAAAAGGTCTTTCACGCGGCGATAAGAATTTTATGAGAATTCGGTGCTCTCTCTCGATTTTAGCTCATGAGGAAAATAAAAGGGAAAATTCTCCTTGGAATCAGCAGAATATCTTGGACCTACGTTGTGTGTGGAGCTAGTCTTACAAAGGAAACAGTTCGCCAGTTGCAAAAAAGAAACTTCGGGGAATTGGTTGTTGCCGTCACAGTATTGTAGGTACCAAACTTCTCGCAGACCCCCCAACCCTTCACAATCAGAGGTTAAACAGGACCTCCCTCTGCGGATTACCATAGACGCAGCTAGGTAATCATTTTTGGCTATCCACTTCATGTGCCAATAATCGGAACGGACACTTCGAGGAGAAGAATTCCGATTTGAGTCACAGTTTGACTCGCCTTCGCGATACGGCCTAGAATCATTAGATCAGGACGCCGGTCTAGGATTACCCACACATTTGGTAACCTTAGACGACCGGGTGCAATTAAGGCGCAAGCATCCTAGTACCTAGAATTCAGGTGTAATCCCCACGACATTATATAGAGACTTACCTGTTTGGTGCAAAGACTAATCCTATTTATACCTATATATGCTATTTCATATTTCTAATTCATGTATATAAAATATTATTTTTGTATGTGTGTGTTTAACTATTTTGGACGATCATTTGGCAATTAATAAACAATCTACTCGGCTTAATTCTCCATATTACATAAGTCCACCCATGACTGGCTTTTACTGAGTGAGGACACACTCAGGGGATCATTATCTTGAATTTGATCAAAATGGACGAACCGGGGTTACTCTTATTCACAGGAAGTGGCTACGGTAGGTGTATTAGCTACACTTTACCTCCACTTCACCTTGGTGTGGGATTATAATATATGCCTAGGAAGTGGGACTGGGATTACCCACTCAATAACCCTCCACAGAGAGTTTACATAATATTAACCTAACGAGAGATATGCTCGTTGACAACACCATTATTAAAATAAAATAGGTTAATAAAGCGAGGCTTAGCATCTTAGAAGCCATCTTAATAAATGAAGATAACCCGGCCATCAACAGTCGAAGGAAGACGTTTGGCACGCTTTTAGAATCGACGTTAGAGCTTGGCAAAGTAATTCTACGGGTCTATCTCCATACAAAAGAACGCCTGCTTATCATACGGACTGGTCTTTCAAGAGCTCAAAGACTTTTAAGGAAGTATCCTTCCAGACACGAGCAAAGAGGAAGAAGCCACCGACCATCTCATCTCTAGTATTTTGACAATCATTTTCATTTTCATCTTTCATCTTGTTCACCGTTCCCTCTTCTTCACCCAAAATCCTCCCATTAGGGAGGTATCTAAAAGAGAGAAAAATACTTTTAAGGACCGCTTTTCATCTAATGATAACAGCCTAATTCCCCACACTCCCCCCTCCCTAACCTGGGTCCATTCTCTGATTGGTGTCTGCTGTTATTTCGAACTCGTCCCAACTATGCAAGGTAGTGGCTTCTGCATAATTGGGGGTACAGGTGGAGGGAGGTCTAAGGACTAGCCCGCTACCAGAAGCCAGTACTAGAGGAACCCCCAGACAATGGGCCGGGCTGCAACCTACACAGGGGAGTCTCACCACTCCGCCTGTGGAAAGGGGCCCAAGACCACTGAGGGACATGCAACCGTCTCAGTGTGAGGAAGCACGCACCGCGGTTTTTAATTCCACCGTGGAGGCGGCATCCCAGACTAGCGCTGGTTGATTACGCGCTAGCCACCAAAAGGTCTATCACTTTTCACCCTTCGTGAGGAGCCCATCTGGGTCCATCCATCACCCATCTTCATTTTTAATCCGTCAGCTAAACCAGTAGGCACGGGATACCAGGGAGGGGGGGGGAACCCCACTCTCAAAAACATGAATGAAGATTCAGACCAAAGAAGACTTTCCCCGAGGACTGAAGCAGGGAAGCCAAAATCGTACAGAGAAAATCTCATACGCACCCTGTATACGGAGATTAAAATATCGATAACTAGATTAATAGAAGTACCTAACGAGTACATTGTCCTCTGTCACAAGTAAGACGATATAGAGCGAATGGTGGCACCGGAAAGACTAAGGGCACTAAGCCAGATCGCCCTAACCATCAAACTGCCCCCCCAGCTGCTGGCCAATAGGTTATTCATCTGCCGCAAGGTAGATCTCTACGTGGGATCCCATACGGCGGAAGAATTATAGGAGGAGATTGAGGAACAAAACAAAAGCCTGAAAGGGACTGAATTAATTAAATTTTGAGAACACACCCACGTGTTCAAGGTGATCTATGCTACGGCCGAAATGGCCGGAAGGGCAACAACAAACAAACTCCTTGCTTATGGGATGATGATTCCTCCGGAGAATATAGAAAAAGACAAATTTATCAACGTGCATACATGTTTTCAATGCTATGCCATTGAAGAGCATATAACAAAAAACTGCCTACACAAGGGCAGGAAAATATGCTCGGAGTGCGGAAACGTGCGCCACAGCTTCTGAGAGTGTAAGAAAATAAAAAAAGTGCATTAACTGCCAAGGCGCTCATAGAACCATGGCTGTTAATTGCCCAAAAAGGAAAATAATTATAAAGGAGAAAGAAGAAAAGGAAAGGGAGGAGAAAGACAAGCGAGCCAACCAGACCTAGACCTGCGCGAGCGTAGCGAGAGCTACGGTCAAAGAGATAAAAGAAACACAGGAGCCCAAAATTAACATTAATGTTAACGAAGGGACAGGGCTAGACATCCTGGCATGCATTATGTTCGCACACGTTCATAATATTGCACAGCTATGAACCTTCTCCGAAACACTAAATCTACTTATGGGGGAAAATGGTATCAAGAAAATGTGGTTCCCGCCCAACCAACCTTCAGCCCTAATATATCGTGTAACGGCAGGAAAAACCCTGCAAGTAAAAGAGATGCTTGAGGTCGGAGCCAAAATGGCCAAAAATTAAACACCGGCATACTCGGAAACATCCAGTCAAGAGGAAAAGGAGGCTGAAATCATAGTCAGCAGACCGAGAAAGAAAAAGAAAATAAAGTCCACCAAAGAAACCACGAAAGTAGAAACAGCTATGGAAACAGACACAGAGGCAGCGGAAGGATGTATCTTCGAGGCAAGGGACTTTAGGCTAAAGATTTTCGTTCACCATGCTTCCCCCTTACCAAAAGGTGCAAAACCAAAAGATGTCAAAAAAGGAATCCAAAGAGGCACGTGCAAAGGGACGTACGCCTCAGAACACGCCGAAAATCGATCGAGAAATTAATCGATGAGAATAGAATTATATTTTTCCCAAATGACATTAAACCGTTAAAAGTGGAACTATTCGAAAAAGTTACGAATGGAAGATGGAGAAAAAGAGAACGAATAGACTAAAACCAAAAGTCAAAAAGGTAAAATAAATGAAACCAAAGAAAGCTACGGATACTACACATCAACACAAACGGGTTAAAAAAGAAATCCATCCAATACGGTAATATATTTAGAAATATAGACCCTGATATCATCATGATATCAGAACACGGTCTAAAAGATAATGAAAATATGATAATCTGAAACTTCAACATCATTAGGAAAACCCCACGGGGGAAAGATTTGATGGGACAGCAACTGCCATCAAAAAATGTATAAAATACCCAGGAACGGGAAGTCGACGAGGCATACTTGGCCACGACGGTGGAGATGGAGTAATGCTCCGCTCAGAATCGTAGCGGCCTACCAACCACCACGTCGCTCTTATATTCCAATCCATTCGGTAATGGAACTACTGCACAAAAGCTATCCAGCCATTCTACTGGGGGATCTTAATTCGAGAATTCTGGAATCAGGTTATCGCAGTAGGAACCCGCAGGAACAAATCTAGAACTTCTGATGGAAAGGAATATACTCGAAAGAGCAGGCCCGGACTTCCCGACTTAAATCACTGGAAAAGCCTCCACAAAGCCGGACATTGTAACGACCACGCCCAGACTTCCCTTCAACATCCATATGGAACCGGTTCCCATAGCATGTAGTGACCACATTGTAATTTTGGTCACAATTAGCCAAAACCCAATACAAATCCCAATTAGGAGCAGAAAGTCTTACAAGATGGCGAATTGGGGCACATACACAGAGATGCTGGAGGGATATACGCAGCCAGACTTAAGAGGAAAACCCTGAGAGGAGCTTGAAGAAGCTATGAATTCTTTCATAGGAAAAATAAAGAAAGCAGACGAAGCGAGCATCCCTAAAATACAATATAAAACCCTGCCGCACCCAAAGTGGACGAATGAAATAAAAAGGAAAGCAAGAAGTATAACAGAGAAATATACAGAAATAAAGGAATTAGGAACAGAAGCAGAAAGAAGCAAGGAATTAAAGAGATTAAAAGAAGAAACGGTCTTCCTGATAAACGAACAACAAGAAGACAAATGGAAAGAGTTATAGACAACATAGAACACATAGTAAATCCCAAAGAATTATGGAACAAAGTAAAGGCAATAAAGGGTAAACCACCGAGAGAAAAGATTATAATTAAAAACGAGGAGGAAGATTTCATAACAAACGGTACAGAGTTAGAGGAAAAATTTAGGGAACATTGGGAGAGAATTTACACTATCGAAAAGAAGACAACAAAAGGTTCGATAGAATAACGGAACAAATGGTTAACGAAAGCTTCAGGAACAACGAGGAACGGATAACACCCCGCATAAGAGTTGACACCAATACAGATTCACGAACAGGCCCAGGGGCTATCATAACACCAGAGTGAAGATGACAATAAGCTCCTTCAAGCAGAAGACCCCTAGAACAACAGGTCTCACAAAAAAATAACTAGATGAGAATCCCAGAGAACATAATTGAAAACATAACAGATCTCTCCAATGCCTTCCTGAATATTGGAGCATTTCCGAGAATTTTCAAGGTAGCGAGAATGATTTTCCTACCGAAACCTGGTAAACCACCAAATATGGCGTCCAGGTTCAGGTTTATATCGCTCCTAAACTTTCTTGGAAAGGTGTTCGAGAAGATCATCAACAACCGACTAATACAGCGCTTAGGAGAAGAAGTACAACAAACATAAATACGTATTCAGGAAAAACTATGATGCAACAATGGCACTCGGAATTATTACAGAAAAAATCGCTCAGGCAAAGACAGAATGGGGATACGTGGACGTGGTACTCCAAGATGTCGAGAAGGCCTTCGACAAGGTCTGGCTCGACGAACTGAAGCACAAATTGCTCCAGCTTGAACTCGGCACCCGGATGGAAAGAATCCTGGCTGATTACTCATCGAACAGAAATGCGTACATAAGTATAGAAGAGTACGATGGACCCCTATTCCATCTCCAAACGGGAGTTCTGCAAGGGGAGTGCCTCAGCTCTACCTTATACTCGATCTATACAGCAGATATACCAGCCCCAATAACAACAGGAGGCATGAATATCCAGTACGCAGATGATATCATTCAGGTGATTTCCATGCCATTCACGAACCCCAGATGGCAAGCCAGAATGACAGAAAGAGAAATTAACAACATAAACCAATTTGAGAAAAAATGGAAAATTAAAACTAATACAAGTAAATTTAAAATAATACATATTATGAGGAATAAGAAAGAAAGAATTTACATAGACGGACGAAACTACGACTATACAAACGGTAGAAAAGTGTTGGGCCTACAACTAAATGAAAGAGGGTACCACGCCCACATAGGAGAAAGAATCTCTAAGGCCAAAGTGAGGTTACGACTCCTATGTAACCTTAAAGATCTCAGTACTAAGAGAAAAAAGATTCTATATAAGGCTTTTGTGGAATCGGTGCTCGTGTACCCTCCGATTCCCACACATACGTTATCATTAACGAACAAGAAGAAACTCCAGAAACAACAAAACAAAGCTGCATACCTGATCACAAATACAAAGAGAAGAGAAGGAAAAAGACTAAGGAACATCACACAAACAGCTAGATTAGAATCGCTAAACAAGTTTTTGGAGAAACGGGACAGATTATTCTGGCAAAAAATAGAAGAAGAACACGTCGAGACCAGTAGATCCCTGGTCATATAAAATCTAGAACAGAATCGAAAAACCTTCCCGAGCAGCCAGCTAAGGCTGCTGCAAGAAGATTCTATAATAACCTAAAAATAAAATACAAGTAAAAACGAAAAATAACGGAATGAACGCCTAAAAACAAACAAGACGAATATAAAAGAAGAGAATTAGAACTACGCTACCATTAAGGTACCAGAACAAGCAACAATTAATAAATTAACTTACGAATGCAAAACCAAATTTGACGAATTAGAAGAACGCTATCTATTAGGTACCCAAACCAATAAGAAAACAATAAGGACACAAGGAAAATACAAGACGAGGAAAAATAAAACAAAATTAGAATCAACCAAAATACAGAAGGACAAATCAAGAAGGAAATGTAATTAGAACATCAAAAGAAATTGAAGAGCCAGTAACCTGGCATCCTAAATCACACTAATCCCACATATATACTTTTAACATACCACTTCCCTCATAGCACACTAGGTTTAAGTATTTTTGTACAAAAAAAAACCCGCTCATGCTATCCTCTCTCTCCCCCCCCTCTTATCTCATCATCAATCAACAGTCAAGCGACAAGCTGGAATCGTACGTTAGAACTATTTAAAAAAAAAATTTCCACCCACAAGATTGGTCCATTTCCCTTTAAAGTTACATTCAACCAAGGAGAATAAATACCCTTAAACTTTCTGCCAGATCCTCACTCCAATCATTACATCGGTAAAGGAGGCAAGATGATCGAATAAGTTTGAAAGCTTAGCATTTTAGTTTGTTTTTTACCAAACACATTTATTTAAGAAAGAGATGAATACTGGACAAATAATCCACCATCACTACCTATTTAAAAGATGGAATAAAAAAGATAGTTATAAGAAGAGAAAGTTGCCAAAGGAAATTAATTAAGGCAAAATACACAATGGTCTTCAACAAAATTTGTATATATATATATATATATATATATATATATATATATATATATATATATATATATATATACATACCTGGTACAGGTCCTATTCGGTTCATGGTGTCTAAACATTTTTCTTTTTTTTTTCAGGTGAAGTTATTGCGCTGTGGATAATAGAACACTGCGTGTTTGCCTACGACAGTGTCGTAAAGACCACCGAGTCTGTGACAGCAGTTCAGCGTGAGTTTTGTCGTCGATTCAATATTTCCCGAAATCAGGCTGTTTCCACTCGTAGGAAAAGCGTACGTTGGGTTAAGGCACTTCGTACACGAGGTACACGAATGAAGAGCACACCACTATGGGCAACACGAACGGTACGTACCCCAGAAATTGCGGAATGCCTCAGACAATATTTGTCGTGCATTCCGAGTGTCGCTAGGCTCAGAGGCCTGCCACTGAACTTTCAATCGAAAGTTTGCATGAAAATCTTCATTTCAGCCGCTAAAATTGGTCATTGCGCGACAGTTGAGACCATAAGATACATACAGAGACTTAACTTCGCACGTCAGATGGAAGCAATTTTGAGGCAAATTACAAACTCATTTTCTTAATTAGTGAAGAAGCTCATCTTCAGCTCAATGATGGGGTGAGTCAACAGATATGTTATGATTAAGATCTTGAAAATCCAAAAGAACTTCTGGAAAGATCACTGTACAACCCAAATGTGACGGTTTATTGTGCTGTTAGAAAATAAAGCTTCATTGGTACTCACATTTTTGAAGACTATAATGGAAATGATGTTACTGTGAACTCCGAGCGTTACATTGAGATGATAAACAGCTTCTTTGTGCTTGAATTTTGACAAAAACGTATTCATATCCGACTTGTGTCATTTGAGCTGATAGGCGACGGCCCCCACAGCCAGAACATCAATGGACGTTCTCATTCCACCGTCAGGCATAATGAAATGCATAAAATTAGGCGAATACTGAAAGGCGTAAGTACCCCAGCTTCTTGTTGCAGATATCATAAACAACTAAATACTATATTGCAATTCCGAGTTGCCTCAAAAAACATAAGTATATTTGAAGCAAATATTTTTGGCAGTACTCCGTAATAATTCAATTTTAATATATTGATATAGCTATATAGGGGATAATTACATATTCTACTCGTATTATTGTTTTTTTTCGGTGCACACTCTTTAACAAAATTGTTCGTCAGAATAAGAACGTTATCTATTGTTCTCATATAAAAAATGTTGTTAGCCTGGGTGGGAGTTTTTGATGATGAACTTCAACTGTAAGGATATTCTGAGGTATAGCATCTAATTGAAGGAGCAAATTGACGATGATAAGAGGAACTAACAAGCGGAAAACTGGTTAAGAAATCCAACCTGCTCTAGGTTGTCAGTGCACCAAAGCTAATAATCCTTATACACCCCCTGTTAACAATCAAAAATGGATCATCATCTCAAAGTGTAAGGAGGTAGGGAATAAGGCAGGAAAGTCTTCTCTTTGGAAGGGCAAAATTAGGTTAAAGAGCGTTGCATTGGAACTGCAAGTGTCATATGATCAATTGTGTTAGTGAGGGGAAAGCTAAGTGATCCAAACACACATTAACTCTTCAACTCTTCCTACAGTTGAGAGAATAAATGAGAAATTTCCTCTAATGACCTGTGGCGTATTGTTATAAGATGATAAATGGTTATTGCATTGACGGTTTCCCATGGTTCAAATCACTTACAAGTGCCTTTGAATGGCTAAATCGTTAAATGAGGTATCTGCCACTAGATGGCTTCACTCAGTGCCAAATCAGATCGCAGACTTGAAATCCTTAGTGTAAATAATCATATGTCCCATGGTCATATGGGTCAGATCATGACTCTAAATGGGTACAATTGGACTGTATTCATTTTGAAAAATGAACCTTATTCCTCTTGAAAAAAAATGCGACGCTTAGACCTGGCGCTTCGCCGCAGGTAAAAACGCTCGGTAACACCGTTCAGAATTGGCAGAAAGACACCAAATAAAGCCTATGAGTGTTATAACTCTAAAAGGTGCTAAAGAGAAGTCCAAAGTATTAATAATGTATTGGAAATGTTTTTTATTCATTAAATTTAGAGATAAAAGTATTTTGCCTATGACTAATATATGTAATATAATATAATATTGTCAGGAAGAAATGAGCAACACTGATGGAATTTCGGCTGAGCATAAGTTTTTTGACGAATCGGCTTTGCTCAATTTTAAAACAGTGGACTTTAATCGGTTTTGGGATAAACTGATCAAAAGTTTGGCATAATCAGGATGCATCTAAATCTGAAACCTGATGGCTTTTATTTTATGGTGTAGAGCGCAATTTGGGATGATGTATGGTCAGAGTTGGTTGAGTGTGTTGTCAATGTCAAATCTGAAAAACACATTTCCACTCTTAAAGACAGACTTCTAACTTGTGTTTTCAAATGATCAGTTTGAAAGAGAAAGATTAGACTACTTGATATACTGTCAAAAGCAAAATAATGGTAGGAGCAAAGCAGCATCAAACGAATTCCTTGGTCGAGTCAGGAAAGGGGAATACTACAAAAAGTCAGAATTGCTTAAAATTATACGGCCAAACATAGTCAGAAATACGACAAGCTTTAATTCTAGAACTCATTATCCATATGCCTATGAGTTTTATAACTCTAAAAGTTGCTAAAGAGAAGTCCAAAGTATTAATCATGTATTGGAAATGTATTTCATTTATTAAATTTACAGATAAAAGTATTTCAGTAATTAAATGGGTGTCGTTTTACCTTTTAGTTGTCTCGTGTATATTCGCAGTCTCACCATTCGAGCCATTGTTTTAATGATTTCTCTATTATAAATTTTGCCAAAGACTTAAAATCTTTTGAAATACCAGAATCCATTTATATGAAATTTTTAAACCTATTTCTAAACTCTGATACAAATACCTTCCCCCTATTATTAATTTATTCTAGAAATAGTAACGAACTGACAACTTTTATGCAACTGGAGTGGTTGGTTAAGTAAACACGGTCACGATTTCTCTTTATTTATAAAGTCTCGGTTTGGAATTCCTCTTGGTTGAATCAAGGCAGGGGCTTTACACCTCATGTGGATGGATAGTGGTTTGGAGGTTGAGGTAAAGGCTGACACTTGCGGAGGAGCCATGGTGGCCGCCAAACGAGAGAGTGGGTGAATGACATTAATCTGTCTCTAATATATTGGCCACAAATGGCGTTTGGTTGCCAGCTGTCGTAGGTTAGCCGAGCTTATATATATATATATATATATATATATATATATATATATATATATATATATATATATATATATATATATGTGGTTAAAAGGCTATTTTTTGGCAAACGAGTCTTCCTCAAAGCCTTCGGAAGGAGCTCTTCTCACCTTTTCGTGTATGTGAGAAGAGCTCCTTCCGAAGGCTTTGAGGAAGCTTGGTTTGCCAAAAAATAGCCTTTTAACCGCATAATTAATTGCGTTACTGCAATAATTTTTCCTAATATATATATATATATATATATTTTATTAATTTTTAATAAACCAAATAAACTTTGACATGAGGCGTAGGTTCGTGCCTCGGTGATCGCTTGAGGATCTTGCTCTAAGAATGCTAATCATTATTTGTATTTTAGTGAATGAATAAAAGGGGTTTCTTTCTTGACTTTATCAATTATTGCTACTTTAACTCGTTCGAGGATAATTAAAACAGTGATTTCACTAAAATAAATAGACTTTAATGATCATGAACCATCTCACTTAATTACATAAAACAAATACAGATCTAATACACTTAAAAAAAAGAAAATGGGATTGCTGGGCAAGCTCTCGAAGCTCGATTCGAGATATAATTTTACGGGGGGAACAATTTTAAGTTATTATCTTTGTCTTTGGCCAGACATCTAATAAACTAATTATTATGCACGGGAACATAAACAACAAGGTTATTCTTTACTCACATAAGCTAATGGAGATTAAATACTCGCGACCAGTTAGACTATCCCCGGAGATTTTGATCGGAGTTGTTTGTTTGCTCCCTAGATGGTGTTCGTCGACCGGCCTGACGAGTTGACTGTAACGTCACGAGGGATCTGGAGGTGGAGGCGACTTCAAGCTAAAACCTAGCCCTTCTACTTTGCTTCCGGACGAGATGAAATCGTTGTCTTCCTTTTATTTTTTCTATCTAGTTGGGGTTTGTCCAACTCAGATAGAGTAGGAATTAGAGTCTTTAAACTTGGTAGCCTGATCCTCTATAATCTTGGGGCTCGAACAGCGCTGAACTTCCTTGGTACAATCTGGTTTTGTACAAGGACTGCAAGTTCTCCTTAACTTGCAGAAAACTTTCTACCGGTGATTTTTCCGTTTCTTTCTCGAACTCGAAAAATCTCTCAACCGGTGATTTACTTATCTCTTCCATTAGAACGAACAAAAAGCCTTGTTTCCTCGGGTCAACCTGTTATATACACAAATTACTCCCGCAGGGGGTAGGGGGACTCGCAAGGTGAGACCTCAGATTGGTCTCCCGCGCTTGGTGTCTAGTAGCTCGGAGAGAGGGTAATACGAGATCAGCAGTTTGCACTTTTGAATGGATTGTTTATAAGTGCACCCTCGAAGGGCCTGCCTTTTAAGCTGAGGTCAGGAATCAGTCTGGTATCATTTACCCTTTTGCCCGTTCTCCTATGTTACCGGAGAACATCGAAGGGGCAAAGCTAAACCCAGATGTCTTTTGTTATTATTTCCTTAGCCTCGATACACATATACATACATATATATATATATATATATATATATATATATATATATATATATATATATATATATATATATATATATACTAAACTCTTATTATTCCTCTACACCAGGTGTAGCCATCATGGTGTTGCCAGCGGTCGCCTTCTACGCCACATATGTGGCAAGGATGTGTCCCCTACATTACGCAAATACTTGTCACATCTCTTTGATTTCCACAAATTGAACGAAACATTCGTGTTTGCCAAAATGCGGTATTGCATGTTATTTTTAACTCTTTACGCACGAGCCGATTATTTTCATTAAATATTGCAAAACGAGATTTTAACTTGCAAACTTACCCATCGTTAAGGTGTGATTTTTCCGTTGAAATAATTATTATTCAGTTAGCTTTAGTTATGCGTTGATCCTATTATACTACAATAGAGGAAAAATACAAATAACCATAATGATGTAATAATATTTACCTTGTATGCTTCTGTCTTTTGAGGGCAACCATCACAGCAGTTTCATGCAAACATAGTGACTTCATTAAATAATACAATGTTCGGAGCTTAATATTCGCATTGATCTTATAACGAAGAATATTCACTACTTGAATAAGCTTGAAGAATTTATTAATGAGATGAGAAGTCACTATCATTAAAAAATGTGTGGCAAAGTTGTGTTCCCCAGTTTTCCCCAGAAAAGTGGGGAACACAACTTTCCTTGAGTTATATCTGACATTTGTTTTTTACCAACTTTTTTCCTCTGAATCCGAAAATAGGCCCAGTATTTCTGTATCACTTCAAATCTTTGAGCTACTCGATGCCCTCGGTTTGTATAAAAAAATACATAAAAATACCGCACCTAACAAATTTGGATTTATTTTATAGAAAGTTTAAAAAATTTACATACACTGGAAAAAATAAAACATTGCTTGACTATAACTTTGTACATATTTAGTTTGTTCTTACAAAGTATATTGATAGTTTAAGTCAAATTGTGTATAACTATTTAAGGCAACAAATTACGCTTATAGTTTTTCATGGAGTGTTTATTATTCTGGCATTTTCCCTTTCTACTCCAATAGTAGTCAGCGAACATATTTACATCTCATCAACCCTGATATCTTTCCTCCACGACCTTCAAATCTTGATGGAATCGTCTACCTTGCTCATCGCTAAATTCGACAAATTCACCGGTTTTTAACCTTCAATAGTTTCTAGACAATATCGGTAAAATTCTTTGCCCTGGACAATGTATTTGAATGATAGCCCAGAATTCTTTTCGAGTTCGGACAGGATTACGATGAAATATTAGGTTTGAGGGCTGATTTTATTAGTCAATTCCTCTCAACCCAATTCCTCATTCGAGTTCTGCTGTCCTTTATGCACAGAAGGCATGGATAATTCGTGTACCCGCGTTGCTAATTGAGGAAGTATAACATTTTAAGGTCGACACTGATTAGTTAATCGTGTTTTTGATATGGAAACAACTCAAAAACTCTCATTATATCTTAATGTTCTTCACGAAGACAAACTTAATGCGCAACAGGGACTCGCCCATATAAATTTTCCTTTGAGCAGAAACACATTTTAAACTCTGCTTTGAGCTCTCGATGAACAATTGCCATTTAGTTCATATGTAGATCGGAATTCCTACTTCCTCTATTAAACCCTGTATGAGATGCCAATACATCAAGCTATTCTCGCTTCGAAAGCACTAACCATATGTATTTTCTCTCGATTGAAATTTGAATAAGTTCCCTCCTTTTATATTCACGTTTTTCTCATTCATACTTAATGTTAGAAGTTCTGAAGCTTTTGGCCTCTCACCAAATCATATCTATACTATATGCCAACTCATCACGTTTTCACTTTTTTCACATCCATAAACTCTCGCTACAATGCTTTTACAAGTTGTGAGGGGCCCCAATATTTGTTTTGATCACCAATGTGCAAAATAGGCTTACTTAAATAATGCGTGGCGGTTTCCCCTTTGACTTGGATACAAGTCCGTGCTTTTTAGGCACATAAGACGAGAATAAGCAGAAGCAGACCACCTGATCTAAAAAGAATAAAATAAGTATGTGAATAAAAATAGGTTAAACAGTCGCATGTGTAGAAAAACATAAAACATGGCTTGCGTAAGCCCTGCTAACCTCCTTTATACAAATTATTATGTATTATCTTCAGAATTTGATAGTAATTACCTATATAGAGTGCTCCACAACATCTTACCACAATGTCTCACGTTATAACAAAATAAATAGACAAGTTACAAGCTGTCGCCCTTTGCTAATATTGCCTCTTCTACAAGTTGCGGTAAGAGTGTTAATAAATTTGATTAATTTAATAGCTAAACTACCTCTTTTTCTTCCAATATTTATGATTAGCAATAAATAGATAATAAAATAATAAAAGAAATAAGCTGTTATCATATTAATAACGGAAAACCATACACTTGGGCTTATTCAGAGAGTAAACAGAAAAATATTTGACGTGTTGGAAAAAGAACTGAGTGTAGTTTTGATATCAGTGTGCTAATTTTATTCGAAATAAAGTGAAAATTCAAACTGAACAGAAACTTTGTTCAAAATCTTTACTCTCTGTAATTTACGCAAAAATAAAAATCTATTGGAAATACTCCAACTCATGAGATCTGGGGCTTAAAAATAAAATGTTATTTGTAAGATTCGAAATTGGTAATATCCGGAAAAATTTTCTAAAAACTGGTGATGGTTTTACATGTTATTAAAGCATGAAACAGAACCAATGAATAATAATGAGCAAATGTGGCTGCAATAGTGAAAAGGTTTACCTAAAATCCGCTAACCCAGACAAAATAATGCTCCAAGAACTATTTCAAAAGGATATTGATAGTCACTAAGAAAATCAAGGTTCTACGGAATTGCTTAGGACTTTTTCAACCAAACTTTTAGAACTATTTCATACTGGTGAAAACATGCTGAAATTTGTAACCACTGCATTATGTATCTTTTTTATTTTATCATTCATGTGAATGATTTTTTTTTTAATATTTCATATATACAAAAACACACAATATTTAGACTTTTAATATTTTTAGGAGTTTGTGCACACCCTGTATAGCCCCGTGTAACAGAACGTGCAACACATCATCCCAACAAATATTGGATTGACAAGACCGTACATCGGCCGCTCAAAATTTCCAAAATTTCCAAAATTTAAATACAGAAGGAACTACAAAAATACTATTTCTGCCAGTTCGAGATAAAAATATAAAATAACATTTCAGAAAGTCTTATAACCCTCTCCCTCCAAAAATACTATTTACTATTATAACACCAGTTCCATGGCAACTACCTGTATTTAAAATTTTCAAATCCCTTAAAAAACATGCGGCGCCAAAAACCATAAGCCTTTTACAAAACTTCTTTACCTTTCAAAGGGTAGTTCAAATTTAAGATAGATTTAATCTCTCCATGCAATGAAACTTTAAAATAAGCCTATTTTCGAGATAATCTGACTACATCTTTTCGCTAATTGAAGCCACAAGTTTGTTAACAAAAATCACAAAACCGAATATTGAATTTCGAATTAAAATGACGAGCTTTTTATCGAAACCGCGTCATCACAAAATTTTCCATAATTAAAAACACCAAAATATGGTGGTAAAACATGAATAGTGACAAGGCTACGTAGAACTATAACAGAACTATCATGCACAGGGTTGCCAGATGATTTTTTTTTTGCTACAATTCAAAATTATATAAGTTGATTATCACAAAAATATTTCGTAGGAAATTCGGTATTTCTCTGATCAATTCCGAATTCCTCCATTACCCCCCAAAATTGCTATTTTACCCCGGCAGGGGTGATTTACTCCTATTTGCCGACCCCTGTTTTAGGTGGACTGCCTGTCATGGCTACAATCTCCACCGTGAAGCCCAGTCAGGGAGGTAACCTCTCTAGTAAATAGTGTCAGCTTTAAAAAGAATCCGGACGGAGATTCGAACTGCCGACCCAACGATTGCAGGGCAAGCGCGCTAACCACTCTACTGTAGAATGTTGATAATGATAAATGTGACTATATAAATAAATAGGGAAATAATTATGTTAAAGAAACTTGGCAAAGAAATAAAAATATTATCATAAGATTAGTAAAAAAAATATGAAAGTATAATAAGGGTTACTTAAAGAGGAATAAGAGCGCCAGGAGTTCTGCGAATCAAAGTTTGCTTTTAGATAGTTGTCTAAAAAGGGAAAATAACAGGTAAAAGGTGTGTGGTTGTTTGATAGTTTGGTAAATAGCGCAATATTGTATCGATTAAGATTTGTTATAATAGTTTATTGATATTTAGGAAATTGTTGTAAAAATGTTGGATAGTGTGAAATGTATATATTGAAAATAGTGCCCACATTGCATCGCACGCAGCAAGCAAGGTAGTTTTGATGTATTTGTGCTAATCCTTCTTTATATATTTAAGGGTAGCATTTATACAGATTTAATTTCTTGAGATATGTATATAAGTAGTCTTAGCGTATAAAAATTAATGGAGAATTGATTAATCCGATATCTGGGTCTGATAATAAAAAAAAGTTATATCATAAATAGAGAAAATATGGAAGCTTTCGATGACTAATTAATTCGGAGGAATGTTTCCTCAAAATTGTAAAAATGTGTTTAAACTAATTTTTGTCTTTTATACCTCGATAGGTCTCGCTTTATGACGCGGACAAGCCACATTGAAAGGTGTAATATATTTCTGAATTATGTTCTGAGACATACTGTAGCCGTAGGGATGGACAGCTGTCTGAGATCAAGAATGAATGGTCAGGGATGTTTTTCTCAATGTCAGTGTATAATGCTGATGCCTTAGCGTTTGTTGTTGAGTGTAAGTAGAATTTGGAAACGTCGATTTGAGTGATGTGCACGCTTTGTGTTAAGATATAGCTAAAAGTTAGTTCAAAAACAAGTTTTGTGAGAAAGAACAAAGAGAGGATAAACATAGGATACTGGACAAATATAAGGCTGTACCCTGATTGAAAGTAGGATGAATGTTGCAATGTGATAGCCAAGTGATTAATCGTAAAAAGGTCTCATGGGCATTCAGTTATAATTAGTGCATAGGGTTTAAGTGTAGAAAGCACAGGTATTTTTTCATTTTGTAGCATCTTTAAATTTAGTGATCATTAAGGCATGATCACGTTTCGCGAAATCAATCAATCTCTAGTGAGACTCGAACTAACGATCTTATGCGTGCGACACACGGACGTTAAGCAATGAGGCGCCATAGACATACCCAAATTAATGCCCAGCGGTTTTATTTATTATCTCCGTCCACAGGTGGGTAGTGGGTAACATTTAACTCTAAAATATCCCGGTGGTGGCCTATTTTATATCATTCGATAATCACGATTATGTAATATTGACCTCATGTGAGTGCGTTCCTTTCCCACTGAATATTTTTGAATTATAAATTACTCACTTCAGCATTATAGGGGGGTGGGAGAATTGTAGAAGAACCTCTGGACATTAATTTACCACATCTCTTCCCTGGAATTTTATTCACCCTCTAACCTCTCTCTCATCATACGCGCTTCGCAAGGGAGGTTGCTGTAATGTTGATGTTCTATCAGACGCTATTTTATGAAATTAAGACTGCTAGGGAAGAAAAGTAAAGATGAAAGTACTAAGTAGCATTAATGAACAATTGAAGCTGGATTATAATTTTGGAATTGTACGGTTAAGTAGGAGCAATGATGAAGCATATACCAGTGAAGAGAATATATGAGAGAGAATAGCTGATTCGTGAATGCTTGGAAAGCCTGCCCTAAAATAAGCTCTAAATAAGTGATGTGTTTAATTGAAAACTAGATAACAATGAAAGAAGTAAATGTTTTTTTTTCATTTAGGGTGTTTTAGTGTGTTTTACGGAGGCGTTATTGGGTCGTTCTAACCGGCCATGAACCTTGATATACTTTATAATTAGAACCGACTGTTGCGCTCTAAGATAATATTTCATCATTCAGAGTACCACTGCAGGAGTGTCAAGTATGGACCTTTTTTAAAAGTTTGTAAATTCTATATATTATCCGACTTGAAGAAGGCCCGCAATAATTAGTGCCAATTATATGAACAAAAATAAAATGAAATTCTGGATAAGTATGGTATTAATAGAGAATAAAGAGATGGCATAGGATATGTAATTTTAGTAGGCGTATGTACGCTAACACTTAGGTATAGGAACACATTTTTAAGAAGAACGTGATGAAAACAACCTATGAATAGATAACATTTAAAAAAACATTATTTCTGTCGATTTCAGAGAGAAACCTCTAAAAGATTAACGTTAATTAAACGTTTACGTTTCTTTCAATAAAAGGAATGATACCAGTTTTTATGGTAATTTAAATTTTCCCTTAAGATATTTCCTGTGTTAGATACAAAAATGGCTATTGTTTCAGGAAAATTGAAAATTCTTCACGCATAAAATCTCTTTTACTTGTGTAACCGGGAATTGGGTTATTGTCTCCAAGAGACAATAATCGAATGTTTCCCCATTTAAAGACCATTTGAAAAACGAATTTGGTCATTTCGGATGAAAAGAAAGTCATTGAAATTTAAAAAACGAGTTACAGAGTCTGATTTAGAACATGATTTCATTTCAATTTGACTCAAATTTTAATATAAGTACAGGGTACCAGGAGCTCATATTTGTCAATATGCACTTGCTTTTATGCACTTTTAAAAATAATACCACTCAATCACAAAATTCATTTGTTAAAAGGAAAAAGAGAAAAGCTTCGATGCTACCAAATTAATATAAAATTAGACGAGGAATGATGATCAATAACGTGGATAGATTTTTTTTTAGGAAATTGGTGACGACGCTTGCTGAGGCTCTATCTCTCATATTACATTCTTTCTCTCTCTCTCACTCTTTCAAATCCTCTATATGGAATCTATGAGGGAAACGAAATTCTTTTTCGTTAATTTTCGTGAGGAGGAACTATTAGAGAACCAGGTCATTTCCTCATTTCAAAAGGTCGACGAGGCAACATTTCTTTCATATTACATTTGCTCCTTCTAATGTAGAATTTTTTTTAGGAGAGTGATAGAGAGAAAGAGAAAGAAAGAAAAAGAGAGATAGAGAGAGATAGGGATAGGAATAGGGATCGGGATAGTAATAGGGATAGGGATTTGGATAAGGATAGGGATTTAGATAGGGATTTGGATAGGGATAGGGATTCGGATTCGGACTGGGATTCGGATTAAGAATACGGATAGGGATATGCATAGGCATAAGAATAGGTATAGAGAGATAGAGAAGGAGAATGCAAGAGCAAAGGCGAATGAGATGGAGAGGGAGAGATACCGTGTGTTGAGATAGAGAAAGAGAAGAGGGTAGGTAAATAACTATAAACATATCTTCTTTTAACATAACAATATTTATCGAAATGGACGAACCTGGTCATACAAAATTCTAATTTGCCACTTCTAGTCTTTTGGCACATTAATTAAGTTATAAGAATTGGGGTTCACTAAAGAACAAATGGTCCACAAAATATCATGCAGTACTAATTTTATGTTTTTCTTCTGTAATGTTCATCCTAATTACCTTGGCTACAAGCTTGATGACAAGAAGAAAGCAATTCATGCTAACTAACTCCCATAATGGAGAGGAACGACGAACTTTGATATATTCTCCGATCTAGAGTGCCTGGTCATGAGTTTAGGAAAGAGCCATATGGATACTGACTATCTTTTAACCTAATTTCTTTCTCTAATTATCTTTCCATTTAGTTTAAGATCTTATCTATATCCACTTATTACTGCAAAAAGACTAATGCGTTAGTGTGACCACGAGCAAACCCTGATGAGAAACAAGTGCTGACCGACGAGTGGCTTTGTTTTCTCCAACGGCTTCTGACAATTAATCTCCTTGATGACAAAAGATATCTTTCTATTAGTATTGTTAGCCATGGCATTTAGACAATCCTGAGCTAGGACATCACAAAATTCCTCCTGACGAAGATGTCGAAATTGGTTCTTGTTTAAAATTTAACACAAAGGTATTATGATTTATGAGCATTTTTTTATGGGTTAAGAGATTTATAGGTGATAAATTATTTAGAGCTTTTATGAACGTATAAGATGCATGAATATCTTTATTGGTTGATTTTAGGCACACTTTCTTCCAAATGAAGTGCTGCAATGTTTTTCCTTCTGTCCCTATTGGTAATTGCTCTTCCTTTAAATTTATAGAATTCTTCGGAAACATTTTAATGCCAATGAGCTTTAGACATGCCTTTTAAAATATTTATATATATATATATATATATATATATATATATATATATATATATATATATATATATATATATATATATGCAGTGCTTTTTTTGCACTGCTAAAATGATGATTTCTTCTCATCTGAATTGCCTCAGTTCACATATAATTCTTTAACATGTTCTCGAATTTATGGAAACCTGGTTAGCTACACATGTAGCTTTGCACTGAAATCATACTCTAGAGAGAAGAGAGAATAAAACTTGTTATGTTTTAAACTTATGTTGCATTCATGGTAAGATAAAATAGAAGGAAATGGCGGTATTTAATTCCTATAAAATCGGTATATTAAGTGGTCTTCCCTCAAAGTCAAATTTACTGGTTCCTGCGAATATGAAAACTGAAGAGACTATATAAAAAGTGTATGGTCAGACATCTGTGTTATCAAGCATGTCCAAATTTAACGAGTTTTATAAAAATAATGAAGAAAAATTTCAACTACAATAGACATTAAATATAAATGAGCCACTAAAATCAAAGATCAGATCAAGATAAAACTTTTTACAGCGAATATAGAGCATGATAAAATATAAGGAAAGCGGTAAAAATCATAGTGGAAAATTAAAAATACCAGCGAGATACAAAAAGTAACCCAAAAATTGGAGGCCGAAGAAGATAAAACATTTTATAGTGACTGAAGAGTAAAGTATAAATGTAAGACACAGATAATAATACCCTGGAAACTACAAAGGTACAAATTAAAACCAATAACGACTAATATATTCATTTATATAAGTATAAATAATTTGAAATATAAAATTTGAAAATAAATACACTATTAAAAAATCATATAGACAAAAATAAACTAAATTTTATTAGAATCGTGGTTATATTTGTAGGTAGTTAGGTAGAGAATATATTAGTGCCCTCAAACAATAAATAATTTTAGATAATTTTAGACATTAATCTAAAATTCGATGCGCTTGATTAAACGGATTTTTCAAGTTTCATTGAAAATAACTTAGATTTTAAAGTTATGGAAGAGGAACAGTCTGTCAAAACAAGAAAGCAAATTCTGATTTCGAGAAAAAATCTTTATAATGAGTGCCAATTCAAATTTCGTAAATACAAGAGCACGGGCACGGCACTCTTTTTAATTAGAGAAAGGTTAGCCAAGCTTAATGAGAAGATAAGTGTAGCTATTGTAGGCAGAGAAGTGTCTAAAGCTTTTGGCAAACTTTGGCAGACAGGCAGCCAGTATAAAATAATAGAGCTCGAATAGAAGAATAAAATTTAAAGAATACTGTTAAGAAATATCATGGATAGTTACGCGTATATAGACAGAGGCTCTCACCATGGAAAGCCTTAACACAAGTTATTGTGTTACTCCAATTGCACGGCAAAATGCAAGGAAGAACAACGTGAGAAGGAATAAGAAGAATCAATGAATACGAACAGAACTGGATGATTAGCACGAATCGAGAGAAATTCAATATTATACTACTCTACATGAAAATGATAGTTGATTTATACGTATACGATGATATATATATATATATATATACATATATATATATATATATATATATATATATATATATAAATATATATATATATAGACAGAGTAACGAAAGAAAATTACTGGGCTTAGCAATAACTAAATCTGGGTACAATAAACATGTAACCGATAGAACAGCAAAAGTTTAACTCAACCTACTAAATAAACTTAGATCTCTCAATCAACAGAACAAAAGAAAATCTTTCAATCAATAATCAAGCCCAGACTAATCTCTCCGACCATTGATTACAATGTGCAACCTCTAAAGGGCCAACCGCCTAGACTTGCTAAGGATAAAAAAGAAGAGTGAATGTCTTGCATAGTAAAGCAGTTTTTAAACCACTATCCAATCAAATAGTGAAAGGGGAGGATGGATACAACATTGACTGTTCCCAAGTAGCATGACGGCAATAGATAGAGAAGAAGCAGTGGAAGAGATTTTTACATACAAAAGAAGGCAATCTCCGGATACGAAGAAAATAAAATCACAATAAAAGCAAAAATTCACGATTAAGATAACCGATTAAGTGACACCTACGATAACCTATAGATTGAAACCAAACTATGAATTACTGATTAGTACCAGAACGAAGAAAATTCCGCCAAATGACGTCTAATGGGAGAACAACGAAACCAAAACATTCATAGTAGAAAGAGTTCAAAGAGCTAGACCACAACGAATAAATTGATTGCAGAACAAGAACAATAGACTTATCAGCAACAGACATACAAAATATCAACGGTTCGAAGACTTAACAACATAATAAAACAATATAGGAAACTCGGCTATTTACTCTCTTAATAAAATTCCAACTTACAACTCTTTATCCACGGCCAGCGAGTAACTTGACCTCGAAGCGAACTTGCAACTCTCCGCAACTCTCCAACTTTCTACCCTTTCTCCCTATTACTTTACTACTGCCAGTTCTAACGGGCTCTATATATAAACGTGGAACAGATGATAGACGCCATGGTATAAGCACTGCATTTAGATTCAGGGCTAAGACCGCTTAGGTCAACTATCGATTCTCCTACAAATACTTCAGTATACTATATCTCACTCTTCCTCTTCCTTTAAACATCAGAGTACTGTATATAAGCATGGTCAACACATTTTAGACATGACATCAACCTGCTAGAGTCAGCTAAGGAGAGCAACAAAAATACTACCTTCCCTGAACCATCTTGAATATGATGATAGACTGAGGATATTAAATATGTTCTCATTTTAAAGAAGATGTGTGTTGTTGAATGGTCGGACTCTCTCTCTCTCTCTCTCTGTCTGTCTGCCTCCCTCTCTCTCTCTCTCTCTCTCTCTCTATATATATATATATATATATATATATATATATATATATATATATATATATGAGTATGTACCACGGAAGGAAACTGAATAAAAGACGGATTGGAGTTAGACTTCCTAGCCTCTATTCCAAATGCTTATGACCTCCCTTTACCACCTAATGCGATCATTGAGCTTATTTGTTTATGTATTAAAAAATGTAAATTTAATTTCAACGGCAAATTCTATTAACAAGTGTTTAATATGGTTATGGGTAATCCCTTATCTCCCTTATTGTCAAATCTATATATGGAATTTTTCGAAACTAGGTTGATCCCCCCTTTATGGTCCACTCAAATTGTTTGGTTACGGTATGTTGACGACATCCTGGTAATTTTAAACAACATTTTTGACATCGATAGTTTTCTCTAATTATCAACTAATTGGTTTCGTCTATTAGAGAACCACATAGATTAAAATTTATAGGAAACAGACTAATAATTTACCTTATGTCTATTTTTATTCAAGTCATGCCAAAGATATAAAATCTGCTGTTTTTACCTCCATCTATCTTAGGGTTCCTCGAATATGTACTCCCGATTATATAGATAAATAATACACAAAAATGAAGATATTGCTACCAATTTATGCTACCCAAAGTACTTTCTAGAAAAATGTATGAATATATCCAAAAAGAATTTTATAATTGTAAATTAGAGACAATAGAACCTCGTAAAAACCTATTAATTTTACCTTATCATGATAATTTTATGTCTGTAAAACAACTTAATATTAAAGTAGCCTTTAAATACAATCATAGATTAAAAAATCTCTTAATAAAGCATAGCCACAATAATGATAATAATGTAATTTACCGAATTCCATGTTTAGATTGTAATTTATTCTATGTAGGCCAAACTTCCAAAAATGTTTCCATAAAGCCCCAACAACACAAAAATGCAGTAATTAAGGGATATCTGGGATATCGAAAAACTCTTAGATGAAAATAAAATCAGAATCTACCCCGATGACGTCAAAATACTAAGAAAAGAACTATCCGATAGAGTAGCTAGTGGAAAATGGACAAAAGGCAAACAAAGAATCGTCAAAGCTATCTAAACCGAAATAACTCTTAAGAAACCTTAACGAAGTTATTCCTCAGCAATAGGATAAACCTAGAGCAGGAGAAATTGGCTATCAAAATATAACGGGACCCAAATAAATAAAATATTGAGAAATCAACAAGAAAACCAAATAAGTAATTCCAAGCAAAGAAAAAGAAGATAAAGGCATGAATGCCCCAAGTAGTCACAAGAGACTAATAGAATAAGAAATACAGAAAAAGGAATTGTGATTAGCTGTTCACAATTCCAAGATGTGACACGGAATTAACTGGTCAAAAACTGATACAATAATACATAGTAATGATTTTATAAAGAGAAATATCCTGGAATCATTTTTAATCTCCCACAATGGAGAGTAATCTAAACTAGATCCAATTTTATCCCTTTTTCTAAAATCCGACTTATCTGATAGCATTAAAAAGTTGAACTCATAGGAAAACATCTGATGAGAGAAGTATGGGAAGAGAGAGAATGATAGCATGAGAGGTTTTTTTTTGTGTGTGTGTGGGTAGGGGTTGAGTGAAATAAATTTATAGATGAAATAATGAAGATGATTAATTGCCAGGTTACTGGCTGATTGATCTCTTTGGCGTTATGGGTTATTTATTTTCACCCTTCTTCTTAGCTTGAGTGTGACCTTTGCAGGTGCGTTGATTCTAATTTTGTTGCTGATTACTTTTTCTCTTAATATAAATCTTTTCCGTATATCTATTTGTTTCTTTTAATTTCTTTTTCTGTATTTTTTATTCTATTAGTCTCTTGTGACCACTTGGGGCATTCATGCCTTTATCTTCTTTTTCTTTGCTTGGAATTACTTATTTGGTTTGCTTGTTGATTTCTCAATATTTTATTTATTTGGGTCCGGTTATATTTTGATAGCCAATTTCTCCTGCTCTAGGTTGATCCTATTGCTGAGGAATAACTTCGTTTAGGTTTCTTGAGAGTTATTTCGGTTTAGATAGCTTTGACGATTCTTTGTTTGCCTTTTGTCCTTTTTCCACTAGTTACTCTATCGGATAGTTCTTTTCTTAGTATTTTGACGTCATCGGGGTAGATTCTGATTTTATTTTCAATTTCCGTGGTCAGTTTTTCTTATGTGTGGGCTCCTACGTATTCGTCGATTTTTCTGCAGATGATTGATCGGCTTGCCAGTAGTTGTGGTAATAATTTTGGTGTTAGTCCTATTTTGTTTAAGGTCGTTGTTCCTTTTGGGGAAACCAATTTTTCCACATCTTCTTGTTTGTGGTAGAGAGCCACATAACCGTTTGGTACATCGATCAACCTTGTCACGGCTAATTTTAGGTCAATGTAGAGAGTTCTAATCAGATCTCCTTTATCCCTTCTTTTTTCCCTGTTTTACCCTAAGCGGTAGTCTATTGTATTCGTCTATTTTTGCGATAAGGGGTTTCCCACTAAAAAGAGGGGTGAGGGAGGGGAATTAGGCGATCATTGAGGATGATACGCCTGGGTAAATATTATTATTATTTCTCTCTTTTGGGTACATCCGCAATGGGAGGAATTTGGTGTGGTAGGGAAAGGATGCGGGAGACAATAGATGAAATTAAAGGACTTGAAGTCGTCTTCTTGCACTTAATAACTCTTCTGAGTAATTGCTTTTTTAAAAGTAAACTGCAGTCTCTATTCCAAGGAATGAGAACCAGGCAACCTCTTCCTCAGTTGAAAATGTGCTGAGATTTCGGCGGTCGTATGCTTTACCGAGCTTAACGTGCGTTTTGTATCAGCAATCCAAGCAGCGAATTCTTGCTACACGATGAACCGAGTCGGGGGCTTATATAGACGCTTCGCAGGTGGCTGACATTGCCTGGCGAGAGTCGCCACGATTCGCACGATCTTGGGGGATGGCAACATCTTCTTCGGGGAACCGATATAAAGTTGGCTTAGAATGATCGAAGAGCTTCGATCTATGCCGGAGGGCAGGAGGCTGGGTGAAGAAGCAGGTGTCCAAAAGTAAATGAGGCTGAGGTGTAATAAAACGGCGTGGACCGCATCCTTGCCGGAGATCAGCCTCGCTTTCTACACTCCATGCGGTGATCTCAAGACCACGTGGGTACAAAAGGGCACGAGGTCACCCTTTAACCCTATTCTACAATGTGTGAAGGGATATATTATTGAGCTTTTTAAAATCTTTCCCTGGGTGGATAAGTTGGATTTTATCAAGTTATTTAAGTTGGAAAGTAGTAATAGGACTAGGGGTCACCACTTAAAACTTAAAAAACAGAGGTGTATGTTAAAAATTAGAAGATACTTTTTCACCAATAGAGTGGTAGATTACTGGAAAACTTTGCCATCTGAGACAGTAAACAGTTCAAACTTGAATGTTTTCAAACGCAGATTAGATGATTATATGGGAAGGGAGGGGTAACTTTTGGGAGAGTGGATGGTTATTCTGGACTCATTCCTGTGGATGCAGTTTTTTATTATTTAATATTACGATTGATTTTGATGAGTCTTGATGATGATGCTTTTTGTTTTTGACGAACTTCTGTGGATGGTTTTAATTGGATATTGTAGGCACATGATCTGATACATTCCTTGATTGTTTAAATTGTATATTGTAGAAGCATGACCTGTATGTATGAGGATGATTTACTTTTGTGAAATAGATATTAAACCACCATGCACAACGACGTCATCCACATTCTCTTAAAGAGACTTCGTTTTAATTTCCCGTCACAATATACAAAATTATATTTTTCTAGTCTCATTCACTTCCTCCTGGGAATAAAACACAAGCCACTGGTCACTGAGCGCCCTTACACTTAAGTCAGCCTGCCTACAACATCCACAGTTTACTCTCCCAACCACAATTCTTGCAAGATGATTAAAGGCTATATATCTTCCAAATATTTTTACTTTCTTTAAATAAATCACTTCCTTTACAGATCTCTCGTTACAAAATTTCTGCGTGATTTCCCTTAGCTGATATTATGCTTTAAATTTGTTGGAGAAAAGCACTTTGATCACGTTCGTCCTCTATCGAATTCTGTGTGGAATTGATGAATGAAGTAAACATATTGAATGAGATTGTTTTCGAGAAAGGAAAGTTTTCTGGATTCTTACAGCTCTCATCCACAAAAGCCATTTTTCTTTCGACCAGTCACGCATACCATCCATCAACAAAAACATTATATGTTTAGGTGAAATCAATCCAGAGTTTGGCACTTGGTACTTAATCGCGCAGAGAGAGAGAGAGATTTCATCCATTTCCAGTTGAGGCATACATTCGGTAATCCTCTGGCAAAGAAAATATACACCTCCTGAAAAGCTCTCCTAGATACAGTCGCTTACTGACATACTAATTTTATTCAAGAAAACGAGCGGAATAAATTTAACTAGACCATTCGCTTGTGTTAATCTTCTGTTTTCTTTGATTGCAGAAACTTTAGAAAAATTTAATTTTTTATACTTGCAATACTTCCTTCGGTATTAGAAAGCGAGATAAGATTGATCAGGTGGCATACCATCGAAATCAAAATAAAGGTATTTATATATTATCTTTGTGCGATTAAATTACTTAATTTTCATCCTCACTATAGCTATTTTATTACCTCATTAGCCAGACTCCTAAAGGGCTATGAATGGTTCCTGTATGTAAACTTGAATAATAGCGTCTATTATTGACTTCTATACAGCTATTGTTTTTATTTTTATTTATGAGTATTATTCATATATCTTTTTAAAAGAAGATCCATTTACGGCTTATTTATTTACAAAACATACAAGGAAACCTGAGTTATAGAAATAGTTATTTAAACAAAGAACTTCAAGCTTAAACAAGCATATAATTTTTAATCTGTTAAAATACAAAGAATAAGAAAAAATCCAAAAGTATTGATAACTTGCGTAAAATCCGAACTATGAAACTAAAACACTCTAACACAAATCGTGTTTGTTAGGAGTTCTCTAATTATAAATTATCTTCAATTAGATGTTGATAATAATGTTTTAGTAGAACATTATTATAATTTAAAAATTCTTGGTATTATATTTCTAAAGAGAACGAATTTTTAACAATAAATTCATGGATTTGTATTTGCTATCACATAAAAGACTAGCATTTTTAGTAAATGTTAGTATATTTTAGTGTTATGCTTTACTTCAGGAGTTATTTTAATTCTTTTATCCTTCCTTGCGTAAAAAATTGCTCAGTTCTTTGATAATATCCAGCAAACCTTCATTTAGAACAGAGGAGAATATTTATCCTCTATAAATTTCCGATGGCTAGTTTAAAAACTGATCTGAGGAACAATCCCATAGTAGGCATCCCTCCGTCTGAAAAACTATGGATCCGCAATCTGGGATGTCAATCCAGTTTCGGAATAGCGTCGAGTGTGGCTAGCCATTCCGATCCGAGAATGATGGTCCCTCTAAAAACCGCAAACAGATGAATGATGACGGAGATACATCTGTCTGATATGAAGCCTTTCTTTTTTGTCTCTGGTCTTCAAACTGTTGGACCAGCGTCTTTTTAAGTTGGATATGCCTTTGCAAACCTCTTGCTTCCATGTTGTTAGCTCTAAGGCTGAGCCTTCCTAGGTGTTTGTGTCGATGTTCAGGGGCCAGATGTCTCTTTTACAAATTTCTTTCTAGCGCAGTTGTGGTCTACCTCTGGGCCGTTTCCCTTATGTCAGCTCGCCTTACAGAAAGTCTTTGGGGATCCGGCCGTCGTCCATGCGCACAACGTGCCTAAGCCAGCGCATGCGCCTCTGTTTCAGCAGGCATTACATTTTGGGAATTTCAGCTATCTCCAGGACAATGGTGTTGAGAACTTTGTCCTGCAACTTGATGTTCAATATGAGTGATGACAGCGCATGTGGAAGGCGTTGAGCTTGTATTCCTGTCTTGCTCGTATGGTCCAAGACTCGCTGTCGTACAGGAGGGTGCTCCCAACACAGGCACTGTAGACATGAACTTTGGTGCGCTCTGACAGCTTATTTTTTCTATGCTGTAAAATCAGCGGCGCTAGCCGCTGGTGATAACTCAGAATTACCACACTTTATGCATCACAACAGCCACCACAACAGTCCTTTACTTACTCAGATTGGCTGAAACAATAAAATCTAATTTGTTTACTCGCTTTGTATCAAACTATGGCTTGTAAAAGAGAAGCAACGGTTCTTAATAAGTACAACGAAAATAAAGAAGCCATCCACCTCCTCTAAAGAGCCCCCATGGACACCGGCTCCAATATGACGAAATGATATTAAATGCAATTATCAAAGGAAAGGTCCCCGCCACATCACCTAATTACGTCTTGTGATGGAGAACAGCTGTCCTTCTCGGTCAAAAGCTCTGCATGAAACCAATGTTATTTTTTAGTGCAATGAGTCCTAGGTAAATGTGTCTTTAAACAAATGATTTGGCTAAAAACAGAGAACAATAACATCACTTTCATTTTTCACCTATAAATCGTTATATATATATATATTATAAGGAGGCCATATTTTATATAGTAATGGTTATATTTGATAGCAGAAGAGGCATTGTTCAGTTTCTTGATAACTTTTTAACTTCCATGGTCTCTTGTGGAAATTAAAAAAGTTATCAAGAAACTAAACAATGCCTCTTCTACTGTCAAATATAACTATTACTATATATAGTGTGTGACACTTACCCCTGCGTATTATATAGTTACTCTTGATATTAGCATTTATCAGAAACCGTTTATTCCCATCAAAGATTAAAGGAATAGCACTGTCTTACATTTCTAGGTATTATAATCGGTCAAAAAGTGTGATTTGACAACTAATTAAGCTCAGCGAGGATAACTGGTCTATAGATTTGACGAAAAACCCTACTCTAATGGCTGATCGCGTAATTTATCTGATGTAAATGAAAATCAGATCGGAGATAGCATCAGTATTTGAGTCACTTTGGTGAGAACGTTAACGTGAATGTGTTCTGGCAGACAATCTTACGTTGTTTGACAGAGATTGGACTCATAGCAAACTCTTCTGCTAGGAGACCATTTATAAGTAAAAAGAATAAAGTAGCTAAGTTGGCCTTCGTTAGTAATCATTTCAAATTGAGTACACAAATGATGAATGATTGTTTTTGATCTACGATGGCAAATTTAATTGGTTCGAAATGGATGGGGAGCAGAATGTAAGGTGACATACAGGGGAAAGATCATTGTACTCATAGAAGAAAAATACGATTTGATTTGCAGATGGTACCGTTATGGTGCAAGGCATGTTGTCAAGTCATGGATTCTGTTCGCTTGTCCGTTTATGCGGCAAATTAACCTGCATTGTATAAATGAATCTGATTCTGGAACATGTTATCCGCTTTCTCCAAATATTGGGAGTATTTTATCCTGTCTTCATGCAGGACAATGTTCCTTCCCATGCAGTTAAGACGTTTAAGTACTTAATGGATGCTGGAAATATTAACGTGATTAACAAGCTTGCGTAAAGCCTTGATTTAAACCTTGATAATAAATCTAAAGAAAGTTATTGTTGATATAGGTATGGCTCTAAGCCTGACCAATGCTTTAGATCTCTTACAAAGATAAGAAGATAAATTCAATACAATTCCCCCAAAATTCTGGATAAAGTTGTGTTCTAGTCATTCAGACCAAGGTCTTGTATACTTCCTATTAATATTTTGAGATAATTGTTTTTGCTTTCTAACGGTGCATTTTTACTTAGAATTCCCTAGTTTTGGACCCATTCATTTTCTAAATACACATTACTTTCCACATAACTGATTTTCTTACTGCTTTATGAAATGAAACCTCGGTCACTATTTGAGGCAAATAAAAGAAGAATCCCAATTTTCATGGAAATTAAACGATTATTTTTCAGAAAATTTAGCCTTTTGTTTTCTACTTTCAGAGTGTTATATTAACTATCTATTAATAAGTGATGAATATATTTACACACTTGAATACCTTGCTAATATATCTCTAGTGATTAGAAGCTACATAATTAACTAAATCGTCTAAATATCAATAAAATAACCACTATGGCTATAATCGGGGACAGCCGAAATCCGCAAGCTAAGAAACTACTTTAAGACGGAAAAGCATAGAGAATAATAGGAGAGGGGAAATGGCAAGGACAAATTACCAGAGATGGAAGACTCGATGAAAATTCCACAAGATAAATGACAAGATTCAGGGCGAGAAGGAAACCTGAAATATTAACGGTATCTTATTGCTGTACACTGTATGGAAGTCATTAAATTGCGCTGGCGGGATCGCTTTCATCATTAAAATCGTTGAATATTCGTGCCAAATGCATTTATTTCTCTGGCTTCGTTTATAGAGTTGAGGAATAATTTTTTAGAAAATAATCAAAAATGTTTTATGTTTGCGCAGTGTACAATCATAGCAAAGAAATTTGAGACTATTATATATTTTTACTTTGTTCATTCGTTTCTAAAATTTACGTGAAACGGATGATTAATATATTTAAATTTTTGCATAGGTTTTAAAATGTCAGCTTTCCAAAATTAATAAGTAAAACCAGTGTATTCTATCACTGAATCCAAAAACACGATATGGTCCTGTTGCTGTACGAGGTAAGTTTCAGTTCCTGTAGCTTTGCTATTCGATCAAAAGGCTAAAATGATGAATGATGACAATTATGAGTTAAATGAATAAAATTAGGGCATTACATATAATTCATTTCCTAATATTTGTTTGTAAAATAAATGTTTGAATCTTTAACAATTCCAGAAAGGGTTATTTCCAAAGAAAAGCGTGCAACCATTGTTACTGTGCACGGAAGTGGCTTTAACTGCAAGCAGATCGTTGATAAGATTATTGTATCAATCGGCACAATCTATGGGATCATTACTGACTTTGAAAAGACTGATTACACTGTGAAGAAGTCTGCTGAATGCGTAAGAGCTTGAAATGACCAGTAACATCGCATCCTGGAAAGGTCCTAGCTCAATGATTGGAATATCTTTTGAGCAAAGCATGCATACGATTGGAATGAAGCATCTGATAGTTGGCGTACCTCAGCACGCATAACTAGACCTAGACATTTGGACAAAAGAATTTAGTCTAGACGGGCTGGTAAGGAGACTCATCTCATCAAGAAAAACCTTAAGGATAGACCCAATTTTTGTCGGACCCAATTATTTCCTGATGAAACTTGACTTGTTTATATCATATAAAAAAACCGTCGTTAGAAGAAGAAAAGCGGAGCACTTTTACGACTCCTGTGTTGCTCCAACGGTGAAACTTTCGGACACTATCCATGTCTGGAGCTGCTTCACATCTGAAAAGAACTGGAGCAGAATGACATTTTTCCCAAGAACTCTCACCTGAACTAAAAATAATACAAAAACCTGCTTATTACCAACTGTTCCATACAGTTAATGACTAATTTACAGATGATAAATGCATTTTTCAGTATGAAGGCGCACCTAGTCACAAAGCAAAAGCAATAACAAGTTATTTGCTGAAAATAACATCGAACACTTGGGAGCGTGGCCCTGGACTTCGACAGATCTTAATCCCAATGCAGAATTTGTGGGCAATAATCAAACTAGCGATTAATAACAGAAGCTCTACAATTGTGAGCAGTTGTAGGTACTTATTGAACATAGATGAGGAATAGCAGTCAAGATTTTATCACAAATTTGGTCTCTAGCATGCGAAAACGAATGGAAGCTGTCCTCTAGAACATGAAACATGATTGTAATTAATGGCTTAGCGCATCAATTGACTGAATTTTTTCTCGAATATTTTGTATATTTCATCTCCAAATTATGATATAACATACTAAAAATTGAAAATTTAATTAGTTCTTTTAATTTTTTTATAAAAATTTAGTAGTCTCCAAACTTTTAACCATAATTGTACATATATTGGTCCGATGAAGTATATGATATATATATATATATATATATATATATATATATATATATATATATATATATATATATTATAGATAAAAAATATTATTTAACTTGCATTATTAGAAGTTTACGAGCGTTTTAGGCAATAATTGGGAATAAGCACTTGGCACTTTCATAAAGTAGAAGTACCAACATTTGATTCTCTATATATTCTGTTTATACACTCAAATTTCCTTCATTAAGTTTTCTTGCCCTTTTCCCTTTCATCCATTTATCAATGAATAACATCTTTACTTTAAAGACAATACGGCGACTAATGCCCAAGTAGGCAGTCGCCAGATGAGCTCTTTAAAGAAAAAAATACTCTAAAGAAAAATTAATTACGAAGTGATGAAGTTTTTCTTTTAGGCTGACTTGTATTATAATAGCTAAAGTTAAAAAAAAATGGACATCTTTCCTGCGGTTGATTTTTTCAATTCACAAATCAGAAAGTTGAGGCCATTTTACACTTTCCTTTGTAAGGTTTCTATGTTTCCACTCTTTGAAAATCAATCGTAAATTTAGAATTAAAACAAAATATTAACCTATTGTACTTATGGTAATTCTTCTTAAAAATATTAACAGAAATAGATATATATTTTATCTTTCTTATAGTTAAAAGAGTAATCCTCTCGCGTATAGCAAATCGTTCCAATTTTATTTCTTTTCTATTATCCTCTTAGGGAGAAAATAAGATGTCTTTCAGTAAATCGGATTACTTCATCTTAGTTTCTCTTCCAATCACCTTCTCTTTTTGGGAAATTGAACAGCCTTGATAAAACAATAAAATCGTTCTAACTTTCAAGCGGATTGTCTTCACTTCATTAAGAAACATCGTTTACACTTCTCTTTATAGGGCTTCATTTCTGCAAACACTTTAACATCGCAATTGCACACCATGGGGCATTTTTATGAATATTTTATTATCTTTCGCTTCAGTTAAGAGTTCCTTAAGATGATTTCTTAGATTTGGAACGAGGTTTTAGTCTTTTAAAATTTTATCATTTACTCCATTTGGTAGCTCTGGTCGTTCTAAGAGGGATAAAGATTCACCAATCTATTTAATTTCCAATTATATTTCTTATTTCTATGTATAAATTTGACTTCTTTTTTTTAAATAGGTTTAGTTAATAAGAGAAGTCATGTTGTTGTTTGTTTACCATTAATCATGATTGAAAATTTAGAAAGAATGAAATATTCCAATAGTGTTTTTTCCTAGACTGAAGAATGCAAACGAAAGAAAGGCATCCAAATTTGGCTAAGAATAGGAGGAAAAATGTGTAAATTATGAAATATGGCCAAATCTTAATGGTAAGGTTCTAGTTAAGTTTAACTCGTTCCAAAAAGGAATATAATTCAAAAGTACGTCTCGAGGACTTTGTTGAAGACTTAATTAAGATTTTTGTGGCAGTATAATTATGGCTCTGCATGCTAATTTATCTTGCATTTAATGATGTCGTCCATTAAATGAGCAAAGGGTAATAGTTCAAGCGAGACTTTAGGTAGTTCATTTTTGTAATATTAATTTAAAAGTCGCGCCGCCATTTAATCATTTCTGACTAAGATCTTGCCATAGTTTCATTAGATTCTTTGTTCTTCTTCTCATATACTTTAAGATCAATTCACTCCCTTTATACAAGGAAGAATGAATCAGGGAGAACTGGTAATTAATACACCTTAAGGCTCAAAGACAATTTGAACAGTATTATTGTGGGATCGGAATAGTGGAGCTGATGGTTCAGGTTAGAGTCAGAGTGGGAGTCAAGGTTATTCAAAGGGTCAATAAAACACAAGCAATTTCGACCCCAATTTATGATTAATTTACACAAAAAGAAATGACAATTTTATTAAATTTAACGCAATATAAAACAATTTATTAGTTACATTACATATATACTTAGTTTATTACCTAATGACTTGTTATTCTTACAAATCCGCTAATGAGAGTATGAATATGCCTGGGGACAACTGAAGACACAAGTCTATAAATGGAGTATGTTGTGTCTCTTTATGTGGGGTATAAGGTTTGAGCATGGTATTTATTGAGATGAAGTGAGGAGTTGAGTGGGATTAGTGTTAAGGTTAATTTTTTAATAAATTATTTAATATTTTTGCTTTGAGAATATAGGAAATGTTAATCTTTTTCAGATTTTCTGGATAGTGTTTTATAGGCAGTAGTAATTGAATATGTTTGTGGATTATTGTCGAGCCAACGTGTTTAAGGTGATGAATGAATAATTTGTTCGAACTTGTGGTTGCAGAATCTTCATTTTTTTGTTTTCTAGTGTGCCTGAATATAGAATAGATGGGATGTGTGTTGGGGGCGGTGGGGCATCTTCGATTGTGTTTGTGTTGATAAGGATCTGGATAAACTTATAATCGTGTAAATAGGGAATCGTTATGTAAGGCGCTAAGAATGTACGCATTGAATGGTGAAATTTGGGATGGATTAAAGGTTATTTATTTCACAGATAAGGCAAGTGTTTGGTAGAAAGATGACCGAATAAAAATGCTTTGAAGTAAGTAAAAAGATTATACAATTGTATGATGTCACCATGGCTCTTCAAGCTTTATGGGAGGTGTACGGAGAGAAGTACGAGTGAGAATAGGTGAAAATTAGGTTAAATTGAAGAAAAATGATGATATATCACTTTTATCTAGTTCTATGTATGGAGATGACCTTGTATTAGTAGCTGAGAGTGAAGAATGACTAACCACGACGGGTGACAGTTTTTTTACAGGGAAAGGATAAGTGCAAAAAGGTAATAGATTGGGTATGGTGTGGTACGAAGGGATTAAAGACCACATCAAAGGTCCGTAGATTATATGAATGAGTGTTAAGAGACAAAGGTCTGACTGCGGATTAAGTGGATGGTATTGTGTATGATAGAAGTAAAAGGCTTTGGTTCCTTATGACTAGGGATTATCCCTGGTTTGGAGCTTCGTATGAATGCAGTTTTAATTGAAGTCTTTAATTTCTTTGTTTTGGCAGTTATGTATGGTTACTCGGTGGTTGATGATACAAAAGTGTTTTGTAAGGAAGTTGCAGTGTTGTGCGGGTAAATGAAGTTTTGCCGTATGATAGATTATTTTTTATTGTGTATATTTTCATTGTTTATGAAATTTGTGTAGCATTGTTCTGGACGGTTAATTACATAGCTTTGTTTTGAGGGTCTTGATATGAAGTATTTTTTGTATTGTGTCCTGTGAAGGTGACATGATCTGTTTAACTGTATTTCTATGTATGGTGAGGACTGCGCTTTCGAGTAATTTGTTTAAGCTGGTTATATAGTGTTCAATTTTCTTCTCCTACGTTTGCTCTCTTGCTTTGAATACAGTGTGAGTGAAGTGGGAGAATACTGGCTCAAAAGAGGGCGGGTAGGCATTTTTTTAACTTTATGTGCTTCCGATCGTTAGGTTGTGTGAATTTTCCCAACTTGCTTTGCTTTAGTTTATGTTTATTGTTTGAAGGAGTGTGTACTGTGGTTAAGTATGAGTTTACTGAGAATTGGAATTGATCAGAAGGGAAGTGGTTAATTATATTCCACGTCCTGCGCATTTTCACTACTGGTGTGCAGAAGTTGATTTTTAAAAAAAAATTATTAGTAAATTTATCAACCAAATGAAAAAGGTACCAATTATTCTTAAAATAAGACAACTGTCAGAGAGAACCCAACGTCTACCCGTGACGCCTGAGAAAGATGCACCTGCACGGCCAGAAAACCCAAGGGAGAATTGAGGCTTCGCACAATCGGCTGACCCGGGTTGGGTTCTCTCATCGTCTGACCGACGCCAGACATACTGCCCCAGCAACCCGCTTCCGCCGAGGCAATATAAATACTTTGAGTATTGACTAGCAGCCAAGTGCAGTCTCGTCCACCCTGTTTCGCGTCCCAACGGCTTCCAGCTTTGAACGCGTCATCTCTACCCGGCCTTGCTCGTATCTAAGGCCAGAATTCCCGCCGACAGACGATATACACGGACAAGCATCTATCACTCGGGAATTGACTTCGTTCAACGACTGGAGCACTCCCTCGCTCATTTCTCAGCGAGGTAAAAGAAGAAGAAATCTTGCAAGTTCAACTTTGCAGCGCCCCGTTCAAGCCTCCAGTCAATAAGGCTTTACGTGAGTCTCCCCGATAATTGGACTATCCCATTTTCTCTGGAAGCAACCACTATTCTTCCACTCTCGAACTCTCGTACCCATCGAGTCATTTGTAGCCCCCCCTCCCCCCACTTGGTACCCCGGTTCTCATTATATTTATTGTCATTTATTTACTTATGATATTAATATTTTCTTTGTATATAGTAAAGTTATATATTTTTCTACCATTAGTTTCTTTAAGCCGAGAACCTCTATGAATTGATTATTTAGGCCAACCGCACTCGACTTTGTTCATTTAACCCTGTCGTAGAATGGACTCTCGACGATATACCATATATAACTATTCGTTGAGGGAACTTATTTAATTATCTTTAGAATGAGTGGATGTCTGGGTTGACCGATATTATGTATCTTTGATATGCTTAAGAAGTGGAACTGAGCTCAAGGATAATAATATGGCGATCATTAATAAAATAGAGTTTTATTAATAAAAAACTATCAACAACACACAAAACGGAAAATATTGACATAAACAGAGAATTGGAAAGGGTCGTGGGAAATCGAGCTAAACCGGGGATTAAGAGATTTAAAAAGGTAAAACAAATATAAATTAAAGGGATGAGATGGTTCGTTAAACCATTTAAAGCACAGGATAGAGTTGACAAAAGCGTTAAATACTCAAAGGTAACGTTCGGCTTACGTAATTACGCTTGTTGTGCAGAGGAAGGCGACGTGAAGGAATTTTCGGTCCGCTGGCGAGTTCCAGCCGAAGGGGGCTGGGGGGAATTGAATGATCCTGACGTAGCGTCTGGGAAATGAGAACTGTTTCTTGACGAACGGACTTGAAGGACAATGGCTGTTCTACGTTGTTTTCTTCTGAACAACTGGGGGGGTGAGAACCGTCTCTTGTCTACGGGCTTGAGAACAATGGCTGTTCTAATGTTGTTCTCTTCTGAACAACAGAAAGGAAGGATGAGAACCGTTTCTTGACGAACGGGCTTGAAGAACAATGGCTGTTCTACGTTGTTCTCTTCTGAACAACAGGGGGGGTGAGAGCCGTTTCTTGTCAACGGGCTCAAAATAACAATGGCTGTTCTAACGTTGACCTCTTTCTAAACAAAAGGGGAAGCCTAGTGAACTTGGCGTCACGAAGGCTTAAACCTTGGCACTCAAGGGATATTGTTCTTCTTCTGGACAATTGATGGTATATCTCGAGGTCGAGGGCCCTTTGGTGCACAAGGTGAGAATGGACCGTAGTGATGTCTCACGAAGAATATCTGGATCTCTAATCTGATCTTAGTGGTAAAGTTTCCATATAAATAGTCGGGACATCCCCTTGGCGTGGGGGACAATGGAGTGGGGGCTTCGAGGCAATGCACAGCCGAGCCTGAGAACAATAACTTATCTGCCCATAAGCCTAACTCAATCTGGCGAGGTCGGCGTATGGGGCGAGCGGGGAAAGATAAACCTCCTTGTTTAAACATTGACTCAGGTGGCTGTGGTTTTAAATAACATGTGATAGTGGTTGAAATTAAGCGGCCTAAACCCGTTCTATCACACCCCTCCATTCCAGGGGAAGTTGTCACTTCGAAAAATAAGAGAGAAGGGACAACGATAGAGCTCCGTTATGGGGAACTCGTTTTCTTGTACCAGCCGTAACTTCATGCACCTAACTAGTATTACCTCAATACATATGATTATTTTGATCTTTAGATCATAGGAGAAAATAACCTTTAATACAAACTTGATAAAAAAAGGGGCATGGAACAATGAAATGATATAAAATTAGTACATACGGGACAAAACAATTTATACGTAAATTAATGGGGACAAATATATATATACTTACAAAAAAATTAGACATTGAGCGTTACAAAAGTCAGACATATACATTAGCTAATTATATTACAAGAGAATCTAATTTAAGTCGTACAAGACGCTATTTACATACGTGGAGATCCTAATCCTACAAATACAATTACTCTACGCTATTCGGTAACGCATTCCTACTGAGTGCGTCAGCGACCTGGTTATCGGAACCTTTTATATTATTTATTTTAAATTGATACTCTTGCAAGAGTAAACTCAGTGCATAATTCGGCCGTTGAAGTGTCGTACATTCCGGATATATGTAGGTTAACGGACGGTGGTCGGTTTCTATCTCAAATTCTTTTCCTACCAAGTACATTTTGAATTTGTCTATAACCCAGATAATTGATAGAGCTTCCTTCTCTATAGTCGCATATCTCTTTTCGCGTGGTAAAAAATTGGCGACTAGCAAGTGCAACTGGATGACTCGTTCCGTCATCCTCGTATTGAAGGAGTACACCTCCAATGCCCTCGTTGCTCGCGTCGGTCTTAATCCCAAAGGATTTTTCCGGGTTGGGAAACTTCAAAATGGGGGCAGAAATGAGCTTACTCTTGAGCTGATTAAAATGGGAAACAACGACATCATTCCAACGTAGACGATCAGGGGAATTCTTTTTTAAAAGGGAGCTGAGGGGCGCCTAAATTGCAGTGAAATTCGGAACAAATCGCCGATAGTAAGAAGCTGATCCTAGGAACGATCTTAATTGCTTCTTTGTAATCGCTGGAGGCATGTCGGCGATTGCCTTAATCTTGTCCTCTTGGGGACCCAACTGGCTTTGTTCTATTTTGAAACCCAAGTATTTTATGGTTTCGTGGGCAAAATGGCATGTGCTGGGGCCAAAGGTGAGGCCATTTTCGCGCAGTCGCTCGAAAAGAGCTAATAGGGTGGTTAAATGGTGACTCCGCTCAAATAGTTCTTGTAGCTGACTCTTTTGATGTGGTGTCAGCTGCGCGTCAATATCCAGGTCAGAGGGTTCAAAAGACTCGCCTGGTAGGGAAGGAGAAGGGTAATCGGCATCAGGTTAGATGCACACTGTCTGTATTACATTAAGGGACTCCGCGGGGTAATCTTCTTCAAGCGCCGATGTTTCGTCCAGTGCTAAGAACGTATCTCCATGGGCGCGTTGGGGGTACTTTTTTTCTTTGGGTCCACGGACAATCTCTGTGTCCTTGTCTTGGGCCTTATCACCTAAGGGTGTTAGTAATTCACACTCCTTTTGTGCCGTCCTAAAGTCCTGGTTAAGGGTCTCCGAGAAATCGGTCGGTATCGGGGTTCTGATGGGGATGGTCTCCTGGGATTTTTTTTCTTAGCTCGGCCTCGATGAAGGGCCGCCTGAGACACAGGGTCAGAACTTACTTGGGAACTCTGTCCTATAAGCACGGAACAGAATTGCATGGGTGCTGAAATGACTTCAGCCCAGCCATCATAATATTGACACTGCAGGTAACATCTAACGACTGGGAATTGGTTCGCCCGCTCAAGGTAGTCATGTACCACCGCAAATATTTCGTGGTTAGGGTCCACTGGGGGAAGAAGCTCGTCGGACACGATGAAACACGTACATCCTGTGTCCCTGACGAGAGTCGATACTTGGCAGCCGTTCACGCTGCCCTCCTCAAATTTTAAAGTTACCGATGAACTTTTATCAAAAATAAAATTTACCTGGTGGCCTGACGGAGGGGGAGAAGTTGCTGTTTGGGTCTGCACCACCAAGGAAGCCGGGGTGGCCTTAATCTGGTGAACTTGGTGGGCTGGTCCGCTTTTAAGCCTAGAATTTTGGGGGCAATTCCAGCTCATGTGGTTTTCTACACCACAGGTGAAGCATATGATTGGTCGCTTCGGGAAGAGTGATGGAGGACAAATCTTAACGGGGGGTTTGGTGTCCTGTTGTTGGTTTTGGGAAAAGAAGTTTTGGGGTTTTACGTGGCTCGGAAACTTCGTCGGCTTTCCTGAGGAAAAGGCGCGAATCCTTCGGTCTTTCCTTGTAGGGGGATTGGTGAGGAGGGCGATTCTCCTTGGGGTATAAATTATGGCCTGCGGCATAGACATCCGCTTCTTTGTTACATTCTTTAAAGGTCTGGCACCGACGATCCTTGACAAACGCGTGGATCTACGTTGGGAGAGACGCCAAAAATTGATCCCGCAACACGAAGTCGGTTAAGAACTCGTAGTTAGGATCAACCTTTGAGGATTCTAACCAAAATTTAAAATTCCTCTAAAGAATGTATCCGAATTGACGGAACGTCTCTCCGGGTTTAATACTACCTCCTCAAAATTCTTGGCGGTAGAAATCGGAAGTCATATTATGAGCGGCAATAACTTAGTTTTTAAGGTGCTGTAGTTAATTGTACATTCAGATGGTAAGGATATAAAAATTTCGCGCAATTTACAATTTAACAAGGGAAGTAATCAGACTACTCCTTCAGCCTCCAGATCCATGTTATTGATTTCGAGGATCTTTTCGAAGTGGGCTTAAAATGCCTTGAAATTCTCTCCGTTCTTGAAATTGGGGAGCTGTAGTGGGAGATTGGGGGGGGGGGCTTCTGAACGGGAACTGGCTGACTGTATTTCTGCTTCAACACGAGCTAATTTAATCTGATGGTGAAGCTCAGCTTGTCTTTTCCGTTCCTCTCTTTCTCTTTCTTCTGGTTGGATTTCTCTTTCTTCTTATTGGATTCTCTTTCTCTTTCTTCTCGTTGGATTTCTCTTTCTCTTTCTTTTTCTTCTCGTTGGATTTCTCTTTCTCTTTCTTCTCTTAACTTTTCTTTATCCGTTCTTTGCTCCTCTTGAACGTACTCAATTAGTTCTTTTCCAGAAAGTCCCAAGGATTCTCGTTGCGTTTTAAAGATTTCGAACTGAGTCATCTGTGCACTTGGGGGCGCAATAGTCAACCAACTAAAATTCCTTGCAACAAGAATTATGCCTTCTAGAGAATTAGCCTACGTAAATATGGGCACTGACCTATTCGTACTTGGTTTCTCGATCTAAATAACCACTGATTAAAATCACACAAAAAACAACACAAACAAATTATTATAACAGTTCATTGAGCTACTCCAGCTTCTTAAGTTTCAAAAAAAGGGATAGCAACCGTTAAAACAAAAGGGAACTACTATACTCTATTATTATAACGAATAACACTATGCTTTACTCGACTGAGACCAGTGCTTGCAAAAATATAGCGTTAAACCTTACACACTGGATACCAAATTTAAATAGTATATATATATATATATATATATATATATATATATATATATATATATATGTCGTAGAATGGACTCTCGACGATATACCATATATAACTATTCGTTGAGGGAACTTATTTAATTATCTTTAGAGTGCGTGAATGTCTGGGTTGACCTATATTATGTATCCTTGATATGCTTAAGAAGTGGAACTGAGCTTAAGGATAATAATATGGTTACCATTAATAAAATAGAGTTTTATTAATAAAAACTATCAACAACACACAAAACGGAAAATATTGACATAAACAGAGGATTGGAAAGGGTCGTTGGAAATCTAGCTAATCCAAGAATTAAGAGATTTAAAAAGGTAAAACAAATATAAATTAAAGGGATGAGATGGTTTGCTAAACCATTTAAAGCACAGGATAGAGTTGACAAAAGCGTTAAATACTCAAAGGTAACGTTCGGCTTACGTAATTACCCTTGTTGTGCAGAGGAAGGCGACGTGAAGGAATTTTCGGTCCGCTGGCGAGTTCCAGCCGAAGGGGGGGGAATTAAATGATCCTGACGTGGCGTCTTGGGAATGAGAACCGTTTCTTGACGAACAGGCTTGAAGAACAATGGCTGTTCTACGTTGTTCTCCTTTGAACAACATGGGTGGAGAGAGGGTGAGAACCGTCCCTTGTCTACGGGCTCGAGAACAATGGCTGTTCTAATGTTGTTCTCTTCTGAACAACAAAGGGGAAGGGTGAGAACCGTTTCTTGACGAATGGGATTGAAGATCAATGGTTGTTCTACGTTGTTCTCTTCTGAACAACAGGGGGGGAGGAACCGTTTCTTGTCAACGGGCTCAAAAAAACAATGGCTTTTCTAACGTTGTTCTCTTTCTGAACAACAGGGGAAGTCTAGTGGACTTGGCGTCGTGAAGGCTCAAACCTTGGCACTCAAGGGATATTGTTCTTCTTCTGGACAAGTGATGGTGGATCTCGAGGTCGAGGGCCCTTTGGTGCACAAGGTGAGACTGGACTGTAGTGATGTCTCGCGAAGAAAATCTGGATCTCTAATCTTATCTTAGTGGTAAAGTTTCCATATAAATAGTCGGGACATCCCCTTGGCGTGGGGGACAATGGAGTGGGGGCTTCGAGGCAATGCACAGCCGAGCCTGAGAACAATACCTTATCTGTCCATATGCCTAACTCAATCTGGCGAGGCCGGCGCACGGGGCGAACGGGGGAAGATAAACCTCCTTGTTTAAACATTGACTCAGGTGGCTGCGATAAGGCGCCCGACTTTAAAGCGAAGATGCACGTGGGTAGCATCGGGGTTTTAAATAACATGTTATAGTGGTTGAAATTAATCGGCCTCAACCCGTTCTATTACAAACCCTCGCACTGGAATCTGTATCCTGATTCTCTGGCGTGCCCTCTTCATGGTCACTGTACGACAACCACAATTTGGAAATATTTATGTATTAATGATTAAGTAGAGGAGAGATTGAAACCCCTATATATTAGGAGGTTTGATTGAGTTTGTCTGAAATGTCACAATGGTTGAAATAATTTATTTCCAAAATCACCAGTTGTAAGTTTTCTGTATTTTGAGGTAGTGTCTGCAAGTATTGAGTCCACTTTTTGTATATAGTCATTTAAATTTTTGAAAATTTACTCTTCACCTCTTCTGTGATATGATGTTACCTAAAATAATAAATTCTTCATACTACCTGAAAAAGGACATTTCAATAAATTATTCACTAGACACTGCAACAAGTGATTCAGAAAATACTTTTTTCACACTAATTTCAAAATCAACTTTGTCGACCCTCATCCTATAAGCATTTTCTTTACCTCAACAGACAAACTTCTTTTTGAGATGAAAACTCGTTTTGTTTATTCATTTATTGTCTTCTTGTCTCCAATATACCTATATTGAGAGTAGAGTTCGTTCATTCAAAGAGAAGTTTTTTTCTCATATGTGAATCGGCACAGCATATGATGAAATTTATCTAGGAAGGAGACATATGATATTTGAAATTAAGTAATACAATGTAAGAAAGTATGTTATGTTGATAATTTAAAAACAATGTGCCGCAATAATAATGAATATAATCTAATAATTTTGGAATCCCTGAACATAAAAAAAATCTCTTACACCTAACTTTGATAACACCGGAGTTCTCTCATTCATTTCATGACTATAACTACCTACCTCTGTCAAAAAATAACCACTTTAATCTTATTAATCAACAAACCAATCAACGAATTTATCTCTTCTTAAGGCTATCTAGTTGTAGTTTCTTTAAATTCTGATTTCAACTAAAGTTCACGGGTAAAGTACATTATACTTTAATAACTTTGTTTATCGTGAAGTGTTGTGTTCATTAGCGTTTTCAATATGATACATAATTTACTATTTTCTCCGTTTAAATCCTTGATTTTAGCTTTCACTTCTTTCAATACTCTTCATTTTCTTAACTTGAATATTTTTATTATTGCGCATTTAAATTTGTTATTTATTGTAAACTTTTGTGTAATACAGCTTTTTATTTTTTCCTTTGAGATCTTTTAATATAACTCATTTTAATAATGTTTGTTTGTTCGTAATTTTAGCTTTCATACTTTTACTCCTTCTTAATTAATTTTAATATGATTTATTTTTTAATCTTATTTTATTAAATGTTATTAATTTAGCCTTATATTCCTTTATTTTCAAACATTTATTAGATTTTATATTAAGTTTAATGTCGAGTACAATTTATTTTTAACCCATTGTAATTTTTACTACTTTTAAGATTTTAGAACCTGAAGATGGGCGATACTCCCGAAACGTTTTTCATCTCCAAATAAATCTCAGCGTTCCATATATATAACACTAGAAACTAAGGTGACATAATATAAGTAGATAAGATAACACTGAGCTTCAATCTATTATTATATGTATATGCTTTCAGTTCTATAGATTATAAGTAATACCTTTTAAGGTTTACATCATTCTCCAGGAAAAGGTTATGATTTTCATTTTCTTTGGTACGTTTATGAATGTAATAAACATAATTTAGTTCATATTATATTTTCTGAAATTCGATTAGCCGTACAGATTTTTTTACAAGATGCACTTTCTGATAAAATTTACAGTAAAAAGGATCTTTCTCAAAATACCGAAGAATTATATCGTGAAAAAATTAGGTGAAGAAATGACTTCCCTGCATTTTCAAAAGCTTTCTAGCTTTATCCTCGCACTTCGACGAAATTTTCTATCATTCAAGAGAGAAAGAGTTTTAACTATCATATCGTGCTCTTACCCTTATAGATCTTGTGAACACTATTTCTCTCTTGTAACAGAGATGATAGCGTGGTCATAATCGCAGCCATAGGAGCAGAAGTATGGAGGTCTTCAGCAAAAGATACTATTGTTCTAAGGTAATTACATATTCAAAGAGGAGCAAACATTTGACCTAATTAGCGGAAACCAGACAGCCAAAACTAAAGGACAATTTACTTTGTACTTCAACAATCTCTGAAATGGATTATAAAAAAGAGTCAACTCTATAATATGAAACCAGTCTTTACAATCCCTCGGTTTCCGATCTAACAAAAATATACAAAGTCAGCATGCCATTAAGGCCCATTATTTCTTTCATTGGGTCAAACAACACAAGACCTTTCGAGAAGGCTGGTCAAGAAAAATGCTCCTCTCAACTTGACATCGGAAAGAAGGTTAAACAACGCCACCGATTTTATCGAAAGAATTGAAGGTATGGAAACTTTTGAAAATTTTACATTCCTTGCATTATTATATGTGACGTTCCTATTTTTATCTATTTATACTTCTAAATGTCTCACAAGAGGGAGTGAGATGAGCATTGAACTTCAGAATTCAATTTCTTATAGATACCTGAATAATGGAAACGGAATACCTCAATTTATTGGGCTTCTGCATAGCTCGCTCGACCTTCCTTACTTACGATGTAGGAATTTACCACCCTAAGAAAGGAACTACGATAGACTCACTTGTTTTGGTTTTCACTGCTCAGCTGGTAGTACAATTAAATTGTGTTTTCTAGTTACCTTGCCAGTGATGTATGACAGACTGGGAAGAAAATATGAACAAGACTACAGGAATACTAACACCCGACAAAAGGAAGGAGCCAATTTTAACCATTATATCTTAGTGCCCTTCACACACAATACCAAAAGAGCAAGATAGTTTTTGGATACATGTATCAGTCCAACGACTACACTAAAAGACACACTGACGTTGAAAATTGAAAAAAACTCTAAAGTTATATTATTATAATTATTGTTCTTATTATTATTACTATTAAATGTCGATTATTCGCCTCTAATTACAGCTCTCTTCTCATTGATGTATATTTGTGTTAAATTCTTTCTCTCTTTCACTTTTATTTTTATACGAGATGTGGCAGAATTTTAATTTACTTTTATACGCTAATGTGCTTATCTGATCTTCCCCGACTTTGTTTAATGATCTTTGATCTCCTGTTACTGATTAAGATGAAGATGCGGTAAGCCTTATTGGTGATCCAAATGCATCCTGTCATCTTTTGCTATGAGAGCCTGCTATGATTGATAATAATATGATTAATATTTCATTTTTCATTATTACTACACTGTATGTCACCTCGCAACTATATAAATGTAATTATCTTGTTTCGGCCTACCTGCCATTTCAGCTCAAACACCCTCCCCTCTCAACCATGAAGCCTATATGAAGTCTAGACACTCAGGAGCAAAATAAGTCACATCCAGCTCTCATTTTTATTTTCCTGACGAATTATTTTAGTTTAATCAAGAGCGCTTTGCCAATAAGAGATTAAAGCGCATGTGTTCTTTCTCTCCATATGTATATTAGATCATCATTTTCAGACACATTTTAAAACAGCAAACAAGAGTGATTTTATCCTCTATTTCATTTCGTGCTTATCGATTAAGAAAATATGTTGAGCATTATCGCTCTTCCTAAAGCCTAAATTATAGAGTATATTATATATATATATATATATATATATATATATATATATATATATATATATATATAATATATATATCTAGTTTGGGGGGGGACCAAAATTAAATATAACTAATTTTTAAAACAAAAGAAACAACAATTAACAATCTGCAAATAGTAAATGATATTACGCATTTATTCCATGGCTACAAATTCAAAGAGAAAAGATTGTTATAGAGTGTAATGATCGTATCAGAAACTATATAATAACAATAGCCACCATAAAACAGATGATACCTTCTCAATAAAAGAAGAATAAGTTTCACTATTAAAGAAAGACAAAGTTTTGCACGCACTAAAAGAGGACGATAATTGGTAAAGAGTGCGAGGACCTATTAGATTTTCAAGAGATCATTCTGAACTTTTAGCTCGTCTATCTACAAATTATTTAGGAAAAATATAATATCAATGACATCATCTAGCGTTTCTTCGTATTTTTGTTAAAAATTAAAGGTGCTAAATTATAATAAAATCACAACATAAAAATATTCGAAAAGTCCTAAACAACTGGTTAACACAAACGTTGGAGACTGCAGGCAAACTAGCCCACCAAGGAAATTTTCAGAAGTATGTGTCATAATTACATCAACTGAAAGCTCTTCAACAATTATTGGGGAGACAAAAAAATATAAAATACCTTTCTACCTGGCATTCGTAAACAATACACAAGTCCTTTACTTGGTAAACTTCTTTTTAGTTTTAAGCACACTACAGAAAAATGTAATAATACCTATATTAACATATTGTATTACAACTATAGTAATGTACAACATCATTTAGGATAAAAATGATCATTAATAAAATACAAATGAAAAATAGTGAAGCACAGGAGCCATCTTTTCAAAACTGTATAGAAAATTAATTGACGAGATTTTCACTACTTTTAAATAGTAATACATAGGAATCATACTTGATAGGAAGTATTTTGGTCACAAATGCTTTGCTAATGACACCGTAGCATCGGCCTCAAATTCAGATGAATAACTCAAAAATAATTATTAATGGCATACTCAATGATACACTGCAAGGGAACTTTTGCAGCAATTAGATAAATTACTATCGGCGATCATATTTATAGCTTGTTCACGAATATATATGTATATTTAAGAAGATATTCTGCAGAAAATAAGTTGAAAATTGTAAATAGACTTAACATTATTTATGTTTTTAAATCACGGAATATTTTTATTACATTTATATGATATAATATTTTATATGTTTCAAGAATCTATAGGGCAAACTTAAGTTAGATACAAGAATGTAGTTTAAGTAAATTTTTAATGAGATTTATTTTTCTAAAAAAAATTTAATGTTGCTTTACAAAAGTTATACGTAATATGAAAGAAAATGAATCAACGGAACAGTTATAGTGAACGGTATTCAAACATTTACTCTTTTATATACGGTCTTCAACAGAACATAATCGAAAATAACCTAACTAAGATACCCTTGGTTAATTAATTTGCGTTATCGAATGGACACTATAAGCAAATGTTTTCTAGATCTACAGTAATGGAGCGTTTTTATGGTGTGGTCTTCACAAACAATAATGACCTAAATGAATTAGATGAAAAGACTCATACATCGTTTCTTTCAATTAATTTTATTTCCAAGAAAACTCTTTTTACACACACACACACACACACACACATATATATATATATATATATATATATATATATATATATATATATATATATATATATATTTATATATATATGTATATATAAATATATATATATATATATATATATATATATATATATATATATATATATATATATATATATATATATATATATATATATGAGGAATTAAACCACATTCTCCGAAGACAATTTAATTCAGAACAGTTTCGTTGTATCTCACACCCTTTTTCAACTGACACTGGATAGAAAATATAAGAAAAGTGCATATAAGCATAACACAAGGTCTGGTCGTGAAAGATCTCCTCTTTTCCCCCAATCGCCTACTTGTGGCTAATCTGGAGGGGGGGTTAAGCCTAAACATATTGAAGGGCTGACATTTTACTATTTTGTTTATTTGCTTTCTTATTACAGGATTAAAAGAAAATTGACCCTCAGATAGATTTAAATTAGGAACTCACGATATCAAGCTCAGTTCTACGATTCTTTTCTTAACATAGTTAGCCGATTTAAATACCATTTTTCTTCCATTGAAATCGATCGTATGATTCTTGTCTCTAACATGGCAAAATATTTCACTGCTTTCGCTGCCCACTCTAATATCTCTTTTGTGTTCATACAATATCTTGTCTAGATTTCTCCTCGTTTTCCATATATAAACTTTATGGCAATCATTGCATGGTATTGCATATACTCCTATGTTAATATGTTCTTTTGGTTTCCTGGCAATCATCAATTGGTTTAAGGAATTATTATATTTAAAGGCTAGATTAATACCCGCTTTTCCAAATATGTCCTTTAAACTATTTAATTTATTATTAAATGGCAATGTTGTACATTTGTTGAAGTCATTAGTGCGGGAAGGCTTATAACCATAGAATGTTTTCTTAGCTGCAAAATAGGCAGAAGAAATGAATCAATCGGGGTAATACAAATTGTCATTATCAGGACCATTTTTTCTAATTCGTATTACCCCGATTGGTTTATATCGTCTGCCCATTTTGTAGCTAGGAAAACATTCTATGGTAATAAGCCTTCTTGCAATAATTACTTCAACAAATGTATAACATTGCCATTTAATAATAAATTAAATAGTTTAAAGGACATATTTGGAAAAGCGGGTATTAATCTAGCCTTTAAATATGATAATTCCTCAAACCAATTGATGATTGCCAGGAAACCCAAAAAACATATTAACATAGGAGTATATGCAATACTATGCAACTATTGCCATCAATTTTATATAGGGGAAACGGGAAGAAATCTAGACAAGAGATTGTATGAACACAAGAGAGATATTAGAGTGGGCAGCGAAAGCAGTGGAATATTTTGCCATGTTAGAGACAAGAATCATACGATCGATTTCAATGGAAGTAAAATGGTATTTAAATCGGCTAACTATGTTAAGAGAAGAATCGTAGAATCGAGCTTGATATCGTCAGTTCCTAATTTAAATCTATCTGAGGGTCAATTTTCTTTTAATCCTGTAATAAGAAAGCAAATAAACAAAATAGTAAAATGTCAGCCCTTCAATATGTTTAGGCTTAACCCCCCCTCCAGATTAGCCACAAGTAGGGGATTGGGGAAAAAGAGGAGATCTTTCACGACCAGACCTTGTGTTATGCTTATATGCACTTTTCTTATATTTTCTATCCAGTGTCAGTTGAAAAAGGGTGTGAGATACACCGAAACTGTTCTGAATTAAATTGTCTTCGGAGAATGTGGTTTAATTCCTCATATATATATATATATATATATATATATATATATATATATATATATATATATATATATATATATATATATATATTTATATATACATATATATATATAAATATATATATATATATACACATATATATATATATATGTGTGTGTGTGTGTGTGCGTGTAAAAAGAGTTTCCTTGGAAATAAAATTAATTGAAAGAAACGATGTATGAGTCTTTTCATCTAATTCATTTAGGTCATTATTGTTTGTGAAGACCACACCATAAAAACGCTCCATTACTGTAGATCTAGAAAACATTTGCTTATAGTGTCCATTCAATAACGCAAATTAATTAACCAAGGGTATCTTAGTTAGGTTATTTTCGATTATGTTCTGTTGAAGACCGTATATAAAAGAGTAAATGTTTGAATACCGTTCACTATAACTGTTCCGTTGATTCATTTTCTTTCATATTACGTATAACTTTTGTAAAGCAACATTAAATTTTTTTTAGAAAAATAAATCTCATTAAAAATTTACTTAAACTACATTCTTGTATCTAACTTAAATAGCTGTATTTAAATTTCTTCGCATAAATTGTTCAGATGTAAACCAAATTTGGCTTCCAGGTTTCTTGCAATCTCTATTTCTCTTTTAAAACATATTTTACTCTAAATATTTCTTAGTTCATATTTAGATCTTTTTGATTGAACGGCAGATTCACGCTGTTAGACGCCGTGATTGTGAATCGTCTAGTGGTGGATGTCCAGAGGTGGATCTCCAGCGATTGACGAGCAGCGAGGCACGCATCATCCTACTATACTCAACCCGGGCCGAGGCCGCAGCGGTCATGACAGCTGCTGCCAATTTTGGATTAACCGGTAAGCTCCTCCTATTCGGTCGTTCACGCCATAACTGCCATCTAGAAAGGAAAAGGATTAAAAGGTTTTCTACCGAGATTTTGGAATGTTTATTGTTATTCTTTATGTCAAGAGACTGCGTTATTCGAAAGCGCAGGCTCTATCCTTCTCTCATTTTCTCTATCTTTATTTCTCATTTCCCAAATACATACGAATAAATACGACTTATCTCGCTTTCAAAACTCATCTCTTTGCTTCTGTTTATTTTGAGAGTGTAGAGAAGCGGAAAAATAGAATCCAGGATTGCCTCATGTTAAGAATCAAAAGTCTCAATGTGATTATAATTTCCCACGTAAACTAACATTGGGGTAGATTGGATGAGGGGAGACAAGCATTTTGCATTCTTTTGGAATAATCAGGAGGAAATGAATAAAGAGAAGAATAAAATCAAAGATCAGCTAAAAAATAAATCAATTATGGTCAGTATTACCCTGAAAACAGTTCTTTACCAAACCTGGTTGTTACGTCTATCTAGTCTGAGGCGAGAGGATATATATTAATGCATTCTAGTATGGATATACTAAATAAATCTTTTTTTCGGAATAAGGATATCAGAAAACAATCGAAATCGAAACCCTGTAGTTGTGCCTTTTTCTGTGTCTTATTTATTGCCATTAACCTTTTCTTAATCCTTGGTATCATAAAGCTATTTGCAATGATAATGGAAAAACATTAATGAAGTGCTTAATCTTCCTCAAACTATTTCAGAAATATTTTGGCATTTTCTGAACGGCACCCAAATGATTCTCCTATTTACCTGTTTGCAGCACTCTGGCAGAATTTTCCAATATTTAATTTAAAGAAATAGTTTTAAGTTCTTTCTAAGGTTTTCTTTTAAAGAGCCTTCTTATAAAAGGTTTATCAGAAAAAGGCAAGAAATATAAGTTAATGTAGAGATACAAGTGGGAGCTCAACATTAAATCTTTAGGATTACATACAAATCATAGACATATAAACTTCCTCTATATGAGTTCCTCTATCAAAGACTTATCAAGTGTCCTATAAATCAAAACTAGGAATACCATACTGATAGGATTTTTTAGCGTCATATACTTTAATATTTCATGAATACAGATCATAATAGTAGAAGACATCTTATGAATCATACTCACACCTATGTCATCTGCTGAACAGAAACCATCCCGATTTTGCACACCGCACTGCCTACTTCTCTGAAGAAGGAGCCTAGCCTGGGTCTAAAGGCTCAGTCGTGCATAATCTTTCCTTCAACATGTTTCCAGAGCCACAAGTATTCCGCGAATTAAGAACAGTCTTCGGCAATGAAGCAATTAACATAGTAAGAGCACTTTTGGTGTAGAAGGGGTACTTCCGATGAAAAACTTCTCTTTCTACACAACTGTCTACGGAGCGATATTCTTCCCAGAAGCTTCCAATACATCGATTAGGTAAAACACACGCGTGCCCAGAATACCACAAGATAAATGGGAACACAGATGCTTGGGTGTCTGATTACTGCTTCACACCTCAGGATCAGCAGATACAACACATACATTGCTGCCCTTAAGAAATCCATCGAACGATTAATGGTAGAAACCTGGCTTGAAAAGATTGAGGCCACCTTCAGAATTACCAAGCGTCAGGTTAAACAACGCAAAAGAACTAACTACGCTCAGTGAGAAACTCTGCCGATTTTTAGAAGACCTTATCATACAAAAAGGTGAATGCCAAACTTATCTAAGAGACCTCTTAACGCTGAAGAGAAACAAGTTCTTCAAAACGGGATGAACCTTAACACCAGCAGTGCCTCCTAAATTTCTGAGTTTCTGGCCGCTCTTGAAGTGACTATAACGCATAGTGATAGTAACGAAGAAGCAAAAAATACAATTTGAGAGAGAATTGCCAGCTTACTCGAAACACTAACCCTGATTCTTCTCTCCGATTCTAAGCAACCTACCCTTTGCAATTTCAAATATGAGAAAGATATTGTCATCATCCCGGCAGACAAATAAGGGAGCACAGTGGTAATGGACATAAAGGATTACCATCACGATGCAAGCTCCCCACTTAGGCACGTAGACACGTACCAATCCATTCAAACTACAACACATCCAGAAGGACAGCCTTCTAGATATTTCTTAACAGGCTCCACAGTAAGAGATGACTCACGGAAGAACAATACCAAAAGTTTGCAAGGTCCCGTAGTACCGCGTTTCTATGGACTTCAAAAAATTTTCAAAGAAGATATTCCTTTGAGACCTATCCTTTCCTTCATGAAGGCACCTACCTATGTCCTCTCCAAGTGGCTGGTGCAAGAGCTTATGCCTTTGACTCTAGCCTCTACACACAAATTAAATAACTCAGTTGCCTTCCGCTCTCACTTCATTCATGAGTTCACATAGACGCGATTCAGGACGATCTCCATCCCAACATGTTCTGAGACATGCGTGAGCGAGGCATGGCATTTCTGTTATATTTGTTTAACATTATGTGGACTGAGGGTATCCTCTTAGTCGCCTGGAGAACAGCTACCGCGCTTGTTGTTCCTAAGCTGTGAAAAGATCACTCTACGCGTTCGGTTCCTGCCCAGGTTCACGCCCGGACCTGCCACCTCTCTCAATTCCAAATTATTTTAATTGAATCCGGGGCCAAACTGTGCGGTGTCGATGTCAGCGAGAAACTTTTCCCTACACTATTTATAAGGCAGGAATTAGTTCAAGCCTTCTGGTTACCTTAAAAAGAAGATAGAACACAGCGACAGGAACCTAAATTTGCTCTCTAATCTGCCGTGACTGTACTCCTGGATCAATCACTAATTCTCCGACCGCTTCACTTTGTATTCTGTCTGCTCTGTGAGCAATCGCCATTCAATGGGGTGCTTCCCTGCACTTTACTGCAAAGAATGGATGTTACTCTGGCATTACCGGTAGATGCTTGTTGATTGTTCCAGTCTGAGCGATCTTCGCACTTGCTGCCTTTCCTGGTACCCGGAAGAGCAGTGTCAGAATTGCTTCTCCCTTTCTCATTGAATCTTTTGAGGAGAGAGCGTTCTTTTATTGTCTACAGTTTCTTGGTGTTTGTCACATTGATCGAGCGTCTGAGGAAGGCAGTTCGCCCTTCAAATCTGAAGTAAGCCCTTTTTTTCTCCTTTTTGGTGTTTGTTGTCTTCTTCAAGGTTTAGATGTTTTATTTGCTTAGATTTGTGGTAGTGTTTGTTTTTTCTTTTTGCAATTGTATTTTTTTGCTATTTTTAATATAGAGTATAAATAGGCTATATACATATCAAGAGGAGTTTTAAATTTTAGTAGTTATGCTTTCGGTAGCAGTCGCCAGATCGAAAAATATATAAAAATGTCGCCTCAAAATCAGACACTACCCTTAACTTTTCTATGAAAACTGCTTCCTACCCTTGACAGTACTTCACTTTTTGATAAATGTTCCAATCTGAGGTAGCTGTGTGCGCGCTACCTGCCTTGGTTGTGTGAAAAGAGGGTTTTTCCGCTTTGGCCTGGTATTAGTGGCTCGCTCCTGCACACCAGATTCTGTTGTAAGAGAGGATTAGGAGGAAGCTAGTTCCCTTCATAATATTTTAATATTTAAATTATTTTGTGGCTTACTTTAGTCCCTGAAGGAGGTTACCTTCCTTTGAGGCAATTGTGAGTTTATCTCGTTTGTTTTGTTGATCTATGAAATTTTGTTTGGGTTTTTATTGTTCGTTTTATATCTTTCTTCGGATTTTCTCTGTTTTTTTTCTTAAATATGATGATTATTTTGCCCTTTTTTTATGTGCCCTCGTTAACAGCCGCCAAAAAAGAAAGGTATATCTTCTATTAAAACTAGGATTTTCTCTCCTTCCTTTGCCTATTTCTAATTCCATACCTCTTTTGAAATATGTTTACATTTGTTTTCATTTTCTTAGTCTCTTACCTCATAGCTGGATTAACAAGTGCATATTAATATAATGCAATATTCGTTCATTTCGATACAATCGGAAACGAAGTGACCTGAATCAATTATTTCAGTAAGGCTCAAAATAATAGAAAGATTCGTTTCAGCTACACCCAATTTTTTTCGTGATATTCTGAGCTTCGTGAAACAAACTGTTTTGGCTAACGAGATGTAGAATAGATAAAGCCGATAATGAGCTAATGGCTGAAATACTGTATCTAAACTTTTCCTCGCGCCTTTTAAGAGGGACTTTACCATAAGTAAGAAAGTTGTGAAAGCTACCGGTATGCAAACCTATTGTTAAAAAGATTTAATGAGGATTTTTTCCTAATATCTTAAGTAAGAAGGAAACTTTTGCTATCCATTAACTAATTCATTAACTACAGGAGACGATGAGAGGTAGGTAGATGATAGGAAGATTGAAGAAACTATAGATGTATAATATAAAAATTTAAAGAGAAGTTGAAGGCACTCTTTTCTTAAATAGACATTTTGATTTGATCACACTGTTACAACAGGCAGTATTTTACAAAGTCTTACTTTATATTTATTTCTAATTAAAAAATTACTAACATTAAAGTTTATAGATTTTATGACATGTGATACTGTTCCCAACCACTGCTTGTGTCTATTTATAATTATAATATATAACTTTGAGTCTGAATTAATAGGATCATAATCATTTGTATTTGAAAAGTCACCTCTATTCATATACCTATTCCATATCCTCAAACGCATAGTTAAAAGTATTTTTAAACGCTGAAGCTGTGTTTTGATAAATATACAAGCGAATGAATATTCTACGACCATCAATCCAGACAATAGCAAACAAATAAATAGAAAAATTGAAGTCAATAACGTGAGCTGTGTATATTGATAATTATCTAAGCGAATGTACCTTCAATAGACATCCCTTCAGATAAAAGCTAACAAATAAACAGCTAAACAAAATTCTGCTGTTGTATATTTAGATTAATTGATTAAATAATAAGATGCATACCTTAGTAAAGCTATATTCACTACCACTCCAAACTATAATATATTATATAATATATTCGATGGACGGCATCTAGGAGTTACTTGGACGCCAATGTAGAGTGTAGATATGGTGTTTAGGAATTTTGTTGTGGCCTGGTCCGCTGTTATCTTCCCCAATGTTTCTTAAACTTGACACAGCGCTGTTGGGTATTCGGATAACGAGTGCTGACATTGGGCTGACTCCAATTGTGGGTAAATACTACTTTTGCCTTGGTGTAAGTGAAGTAGGCTAGGTATGAGGATCGAAAGGATTCTTCTTAGGAAAAGTACCACGGAAAGCGGATTCAAAACTCTTTATTGGGCAGATAACTCGGTAGGCTTAGGCAGAAAGTATTTGATTGAATTTGTGTTGGGTATTTGTGGCGTGCTCAGTAACATATAGGCTTATTCTGTGATTAACCTTCCTGACTACAGCACCGTCTGGCCTCTGCTGACTCGCTTGGCGCTCTTGACTTTGACTGACTGACTGAATAATAATAATAAGAAGAAGAAGAATGTTTATATCACTTCCAATTAAGGGTGCGTGGCTTCTTTTTTTCCTAATCTGGACGCGGGGTGGAGCTTATTAGGTCAAAGTGCGTTCTTTATTAAGAATGCTGGACTGAGTCAAAGGATATCTGCGTGTTCAGTGCTGACACGTGTGTATTAAGAGTGTATTTCCATCTAGCTGCCTGATCGTGGCTTTATTATACCGGCATTCATATCAAGGTTGATTCCGACGTTTAATAGGTTCACGTAAATTCTGGCTAGTTAGATCAGATCACGTCCCAAATTTGCCCAGCAGCCATTTTTATCTGTTTCCAGACCTTTCAGCTCACATCGGTTTCCTCATGTGTGTATGTTTATACGTCCGCGTAGGAACTCCAACGATTTCGCTTGCATCCTTACAATATTTCTATGCGTTTTTCTTAATACATATTAAATTGCGGTTTAATATTATTTACATTTATTTCTTTTCCCTTAAATTAATTCATTATTACAGGATTGTATATTAATTCAATGTTCGATTAATATGCCTGTTACAAGACTTTATAGGATTCACATAATGCTCACTTATTAAACCTATTCCGTCTTGCAATGCCCTTTTGTCTTATTATTTACATGAACGAAAGCTATACATTATTTTTTACAAAGACGTTATATATTATTGACACACAAAGTTATTCCTATTCATGAAGAATGCTCTACACTTTTAGATTATTTGTATGGCATAATTATTTGCGTGCCAATCACAAGGCATCACAGCATTTATATGACACTCATTTGTCAGGCTTCATTGTTGATCCTAATCCACCTTGCAATGGCCGCTGCATGTCTAGAAACAAGAAACACTTGAAATAATTTTTGCAAACTAACACAGGCAATGAAAAGATTAAAACCCATATTACAGAAAGGGGAAGAACCTGAAAATGTTACTGTTGATATTTATTAAGTTTTAAAAGTTAATTTTAAAAGGTACAATTAATTATATACTTGGATATAGAAAGATTTGAAAAAATATTGGAAACACCGGCTAATATAACTTTTTTTTCTGAACGATAGTAATCTTATATAAAATTTCAAATGATGGAAAAAACTTGTTTAATAAATTAGAGAGTATTATATATTATTTTATGCTGTAGTTCACATGCCACTATTTCTCAGAATTTAATGATACCATTTCATATTATAAAATAATTATTGGACCTTCAAAGAGGGCAGATTGCAAGAGGTCCAATGGCTGGAGCATCAGAGACAAAGTCCACTAAATATTTAATATTTCCAGAAAAACTTTGCCAAACATCATCATTATGAACCAAAGAAAAAAAAACATCAATAACAACCGTAGTATTTATTCTAAAGCGCATGATATTGAAGAATCATATGACCAAGGATTCCAAAGTGACTACCAAGTCTATGAGGTTAAATCCATAGCTCTTTTCTGCTATTATTTTTGCATTGATGATTGAAGCCATTTACTTCCAAAACCTGCCTCTTAAGTAAAGAATCATATATTGCTTTATATAAAAAAATCCGGTTACTGCGTCGTCTTTTCTCTCTTTAAAGAACATCTTACATGTTATGTTTCGGCCAGACATTTCCTCGAGAGCTTCAAAAATCCAGATATTAGGAAAGAGTTGCAATTATTGATAGAAAAATTCTTAACCTAATCATAATGAAGCGTGGTAAATTGTGCTGTATAGACCATAATAATTGGAGAGTGGAGTAATGAAAGAATGTAATATATTCAGTTGAATCTTCCTTTGCATTATTACCTATGTCTGACACCTAAAGATTATAAGCCTAACTGTCTCATTTTGAGAGTAAATAATTCAGGTGGATCAGTAATTCGATATTGGCAGAAATATCTCAGAATAAATGCCTTAGTACATTAGTAGTACTGTATATTAAGGTGAATTTAAAAGACTACCTATCTCATTTGCTGACTAGGTGCATCACATGGTAAAAACGCTCTTTTCTACAGGAAGCATTCTCTTTGAATAAGAAAATGTACCCATTCAAACGGATAAAATGGATAAAATGGTATTAAATGCACCAAAATAACGTTAAATGTTTGGAATATCTCCGGCAATTGACAAATATCAATAGTGCATTTGTTGTGACATTTGAAGAAACAAATGAGATGCCGATTTCCTCCATCGTCTCTGAAATAGCTGGATCAAATTTTACTCACGATTGGGTTAGAAATCCTCTAGATACTCTCCGTAAGCTACAAGAATCAATGGCTTTACGTGTTGAAGCTATCACCAAGGCTAAAGAAATGCAAACTCCGTAATAAGAATACAAATTAATTATTAAACTAGATTTGCATTATTTTAACCAACCTCTGTAATTCGGTTTAATGAAATCATATCTCCTCGTATGAAGCATTGACAGAAATGGATGAAATTAATTCCTGGTGAATATGTGGATTAATTATCTGACATTAGCTTTATCTGACATTTAATACAATTCGTGTTTTAGTTGAAATTAATATAAGCCACCATAAAAGTGCTATAGCATCTTATCACCCATATTTACTCATATCTACAAATACTCGGATGTATTTATCTCATTTGTCTCCTTAAGTCGTTGGATTTGCTGAGTTTTACTTGGCTCCCATTAGGTCGCGAGATAGTACAGATAAATAGTACATCTAATATTAAATGTTCCGTATGAAAATCTTTCATGAATAATTGAGGAATGGATTAGGAGTTTGCTAGCGGACATCTTGATACTTGATAACTTTCTGAGCTTACGGTCCTCTCCTTCCTTCCGTCTCCACGTGGGCCTTCCATCACTGCTGAAGTATACACTTTGGAGATTTACGCACCCAATTAGTCCCTATCACAACAAGTAGTCTACAAATCTTTTTTACTTACACAAATATCCCTCTAACTTCATCCTTTTTCCTTAAGATTCCCCTATTGAGTTTATCTTTCTAAGATGCTGAATGGAATTGGGTGAGAGGTGAACATGATTAATCACTCTGCAGCTTACATCTAGAGTATTACGTGCTCTCCTAACCCTACCGCTTGCAGTTGGATCTGCAGCTATACATACATTTTTCACACTTCTTTACTCTCTCAACTTCCGCTATTTTCTTTACATATATCTACTTACAATCATTCGGGAAAAGATTCTCTCCTTTGTTTTCGCTTCTTAGTGTTAATTAATTAGTATTATTATTCCATAATGCCTCCGTTGCTTTTCGCCATGTTTCTACTCTTCGAAACCCCTGCTCCTTCACAACAGAATGAATAAAAATACGCTAATATAATCGACTTCGATATTCGTCGCAATGATCAAAGAAAAAATGGTTTCAGTTGTAATACTTGGTGAGAAAACCGCTTCCCTTTTTCTCTAACTTGGCTTCTCAGCTGATTCGCCCTGAGCGGGAGATGGAAGTTTTGTCGCAGTTTTATTTGTTATTTCTCCCTCCAATGTCCTCTCTGTGATCCGTTAAGCGAAATGAAATGTAAATTAAGCAGCAGCCACTAGTATTTTTGTGTTCACTTATGTTTTTGCCTTTCATTTTAAATTCCTAACATTTCGAGAGTGCTACTGGTTCATAATTTTGATTTACTGTATAGCGTGAATAAGAAAACTCAGAAGCCTTATTGTAACTAACAAATTTATAATGAAACTAAGTATATAGTTAGTTTTGAGGTCACTCTAATCCGTAGAATGAAGTTTAAGTGTGTGTAGAGAAATAAGTTCATTAGTACAAGCAGCTTCGAAATGATATGGCAAATAGGGAGCAAACTATATTTTTGTGAGGATAGATCTGAAGCTTTATTGGAATAGGGTACTATTAATAAATGAATTCTAGTTGTTTCTTGTTTTTTAATGACTTCTACGATATAAATTATAGATTGTCTTTCATATTATATAAGCAAAATTCTAAAAAATCTTAAATCTCAAGTCTTAGCAATTCCACTAATAGTTTCAAAAATCCAGCTTCTTATTGGAATTACGTAGAAAGTAAAAAATCTTGCAATAACTCGATCTTATTTCATTTAATTGTTTCTTGCGAACTATAGATAAGTTGTACTCAGAAGTTATTAATATCAAAGATTATTACGGTAAATATAACTTTACTAAATTCGGTATCAAATTTATTATGTGGTACAAGGTCGAGTAATGCTTTCGTTTAACACTCCAAATTTGATTTTAAATGATGGCAGTCCTTTGACCTGCTCTGCTTTGACAATATCAGACATCAGTAACCAACCTAAAAATATGTTAGTTGACTTATTTCCTACAAATAAAAATGACGTAGAACCGTCCTTATCCTACTACTCTGAAATGGACATCTTCAGCGGCAGTTCTAACTTGGCTAGGATATATTGATATCTGTCTATTCTTGTTTCCTCCTGCCTTTAATTCAGAGGCTCGTCGTATAGAGCACCTTTCCATGATTAGGATAGGTAAAGTATTAGAGAGTATTCTAGAGAATTACTTTTAAAACTCTTAATTTTGCTATTAGAGATATTTTATATGAAAAATAATTTTAGGCCATCGTAGTAGTAAAACATTTCTGTTTAGTAGTCTAGACTTTCAATTTCTAGTTGCAGATCGGTTATCCAGCTCAAATGTTAAGTCATAATTTATATTGTAAACTAGTTTAGTATTTCAAATACTTAAATAATTTTACCGGGCGGATGCCGATCTTCCAGTTTATTTCTCTTGAGCAGCCAAGGTATTTTTCTTATCTGATCAAGATAATCGTATAAGAAATATTGAAATAAATATATTTTGCATACTTTGTCTTTCCCTCTACACTTTTGGTCTCTTCGAAGACTTTTATCACCATTTCTATTGATGTTGTTGAATTTGCCGATAAGCTCAAACTTCGGCCACATTTTCGAGATAAATGTTCATAAAAATGAGAACCAGACATAAAGGGCCATCACCCAAATTGCATTGCAAAGCAGCAGCATAAAAAAAAACAACTATAGAGCACAACCAAATTGATAGAGTAAAAAATCAAACAATTGCTCATACCTTGGAGTTAGGTTTCAAATAAAACTGCCTTTCTTAAAGAATATATGCACTCGGGTTTGTTTTGTAAGTTATAAAAAAACTGAAGGTGTAGTAACTAACCTTCTAACTAAGAACGGGAATATAAAATGCGAAAGTTTATTTAGGGAAATAACAGAAATTTCCCCCGGATACACTTTGCCTTAGAAGAATATAAGCATTATAACCTTACCCAAAACATCAGATGAAATTATTAGCAATATGTTAAAAAAAATGTTAAGGCAAAACAAGTATTGTGTATTATTTCTGATTCAAGTAGTTCAGATATATACTCCGTATTTGAGGGAACTTAGAAGCTAGTAAAAAATAGTAACTACAGAAATTAATTATTAGTTATAAGAAATCATGTAATAATAATAATCAAGAAAGAGTCCAAAATTTGCCATAAAAACAATTAATTCATATTGCTGATTTCAATTCTCCGTAACATCAAGTAAAAATTAAAATAGAGCAATTTTACGTACGTAAACTATATGGTTTTCTATGGTGTTTAAGCCTTGGTAAAATGAAAGTTACCCTTCAGGACTGACCTCTTTACTAATATATTTTCTTTGTTAACTAAGATTTTTTACTACTTTATTACAGCAAGGATTTAGTGGTCTGCTATTTTTTATATTCTCCTAAGTTTCTCATTTTGTTTTTCTTTTAGTGTTCGTACTTGTTAAGGAGAAGAATTTTCGTATTTGGAAACAAATAAAGAGAAATGATTTATAATAAAACAGATATCTATAAACATAAATAGAGAGAAATAATTGGCTTTAAGTTTAAACGCGTAAAATCGTCTTTTTAGTTTAAATAAAAAGCATGTGGGGCATCTGCCACAGAATGATGGTTAGGGAAGATATGTAAGGAAATTGCTAAGGCTTGGCAAGTGTATAATACGTATCTAATTTTCCTGCGGGAGATAGGAGCAGGAGCTCAAGCAATCTTCCAAATCTCAGCTGCAGTATGAATGCGGGTGTTACACTTGGCAGTTCATTGCAGGGTAATAATCCAACATCGTGAAAGTTGAGAACTGAAGAATAGACACACAAGAGACGGTATAAGTTTTTAGTTAATTCTAAATATGGTAAAAATTTAATTTGTTCGATTAAAAATGCCTTTGTAAGCATAAAATTACTGCGGGAGAGCACCTGACTTTCGAACTATAAATTAATACATGACTACATATAGTATAAGAAATTTAAAAAGCAATTACTACTGTAATTTGGAATGAGCTGTCAAAAAGCAGAGATTGACAAGTAATTCGAAATGGACATTTGTCCAAATTTCCCTATTATTTGCTGGCATTTTTTTTTCCTTGTTCACCGAAGACAAGAAACTACATATATATTAATTGTCAAGAATTGTGTATACCTTGAAAAACGGCAGAGATCATGTATGACTAGAACGAGTTGTTGCACGTGAATCTAGAGCTTTTATTCGTGATAGTGTATGTTGATAGAGAGCCAGCAAGGTTGTATCAGGTTAGGGCTTTTTTGCTTTAATCATAGAGTATTATCTAAAATTGAAGTTTTTCCTGGATGGTCCATCTACTTTGGTCATAGAGCAGTATCCAAAATGGAAGTTATCCCTAGAAGATCCGTCTGTAGGCATGAAAGATTTCAAATGCTGTCAAACACGAGGCTATTTGTAAGTTATGTAAGAGTTGATAGTGGGACAATTTATACCTCCCATATACACAGTTAATTGCATTGAACTAGGAATTTCAAGGAACGCAAATTATAGTAATTTTAGGGAGAGAAACGATCATCGTATACGGGTTAAAAGTCCATTTGTGGAACCAAGATATGGAAAAGAAGAAAGTTACCTTACCAAAACTGGCAGTGATTTAAGAAGATTGTAAATATTTTTTTTGGTTTAATAGTGCATTCGCAAGAATATCTGCTCCTATATACATATATATTTCAAACATTTTCACTCTCTTCAGATTAACAACTTTCTTAACAGATCTCTCATTACAAACTTTGTGTGTGTTATGTCTGTTTTTGGAATAGCGTTTCAAATTCGAGGAAAGGACTCTAAAATTCACTCACAGGAAACCTCAAAAAGTTCAGTCAGTTGTCCACTCGTTACATGTCAGATTTTAATACACATAATGTCTGTTTGTTTTTTAATTATCTGTAATTGGTTAATTGCTTTTGTGATAAAAGAGCAATAACACTTGAGTGAGATGAATCTTAAACTTCCCTTTCAAAGCATATATGCAATTTTCTAACAACATTGATCGATTTTTTTTAAATTTTAAAATCTGTAGGGGTTAAAAAATTACAAATGTGAAAGCAACAAAACGGTCACTGCGGCAAGTTACATTTGGGATCAAATATTCTTTGCATAATGAACGTAAAAACAAAAACAGAAAATATTTGGTCTTTGCCAATTCTATACAAATTGCTTTGACATCAAAACACCGGTTTTTCCTTTTGTAGTATTAAAATTGAAATAACACATTTTTACAAAACCTGAAGTGAAGATCTGTTGAATAAAACTCCTTAGTTTTTTATCCAATATTTCCAATTATTTTATATTGAAGAATAAGGCAAGCGGCAACTCTCAATGACATTTGGGTAGCTCCCATGATAATCTTGTCATTCATGGTTAAGAATAAAGGAAGATAGAAATTAGAACAAGAAAGGAATATGCACCACCATTGTTAATCTATTTACGTATGTTATTTAGAATGTAAAATGTATAATATGAATGTATGAAAATTGATCAACTTTCTCTGGGATTCGAACCAGCGCCCTCTTACTAAATAAGCGCGGGCCTGATTACTGAGTTCTAATAGGCTAAAGGAAACGCAACCTAAAATCTATTTAAAGTTCCGAGGTGAGATTTCTTTTTTTTCTCAATAGCTCCTCTCTCTCCACCGAGTAAAGGCAGTGTAAGATGTTTAGCCAGAGGTTTAGTACACTTCTTCCTGTCCACACTCGATAACATTTATTTCAATAAATTTACTGCATCACTAAGCCCTTGCAAAACCTAAAAGTTAATCAGCACCAAAGCAGTATTTGGACCAACGCTAAACGCGGGTATTACCAAGTAGCCAAACGAAAAATAGCCAGAATCTGAAGTTTGTAGTTTTACGACAAAATACATGCTAAATTAATAAATAGCCCGAGATCTTTTACATTTCTTTCAATCCTCACTTGTGTCCCATCATTTCAATGATGGAAATACTTAATAAGATTATTATGAAAAAGTCCTTTTAATAATACAATGAATTATATACTAATGTTTATCTATACTCACCACATCAATATTGAACTTCTTTTCACTATATGTTGAGTTTCTTTAATTTGTGTTCATACAAAGATTTCTGGATAATATACTTAACATTTTGATTGCTCTATTGATACATATGTGGTCTTGAATGGCAACGAAATCCTTTCAAAAGTTCTTTTATTTTAGAGAATAGATGAAAGTTGGTGATCAATTAAAACTGATGAGTAAGGTGTATTGGGTGTATTGAGGAACACAAAGTTTTCCAGCCACACTTTATATGCTCTTGCTTCAGATGGCTTTTTAATAAATAATATTACAAATACTTTTCGCAATTGATATGTAGTAATGGTTCAGTTACTGACATAAATCACAATGCCTCAAACCTTAATAATTAAGGGAATAGTTGCTGAAACCCTGATTAACTCAGGAGTAACAGACATATTTATTCATAATGGAATTTGTTAAAAATCAACCAAGATGTTAGTAATCTATCGGATGGTAATTATTCTGTCCTTAAGTGCGTGTTTTGTCTCCCTAAGCTTGTTTCCACTGTTCACAATCGATAAATCCATCGATTAATTAAAATTTTCTGGCTGACTGAGAATTTAAGGCACTGGCCATTTATTAGTACAAACTACAGATAGAATTTTTTCTTTAGAAAAAGACTTTCCATCATTTAACAGGAAAAAGTTAGTCTGGCACTGATCCTTGTAGTTTAAACTAAGGATTAATTTAGCCCACAAGTGAGATAGAGAGTGTAATTGTTTGTAGCAATCATTACTTGATTTCGAACAATATTTAATGCTCTTTCAAATTCGTGATCATTCATGAATTATTTTAACATTCTTGGTAGAATCATTTAACACTTTAATTTTCAGAGACTTCTTAGTAGTTTTTCATTAGTGTATGAAGGTTGAAGTATTTGACCCATTTCTCTTTTACTTAACCCATGCCCTCCCAGCCTCAATGCTCACAGAATGATCTTTGGCGATATACCTTTAATACATTTTCTCTTTCCCTACTGAAAGAAACCTTTTTTTTCCAACAGCTATGAACACCAGAAGGAGTGCATTACCACTCATAGCTTTGGCCAAATAATAAAGGGTGAATGTGAGATTATTAGGATCTGCTTATGGTGTGTAACATTATGCAGCGGGTTATGTTTGCTTTTAAAGCTATAAAAGTTTTGAGCATGGGAATAACTGGTCACATGATTTTATTGAAAGTTAAAATTATGGGTTATGATAAAATTAGAGAAATGTATTAGGTGAAATTGCAAATTTTTGTTGAATCATCATGAAAAAGGAGAATAGAATAAGAATATAGGACAGAAGACGATAGGTACTATTCAAATGAGGGTGGAGTAAAAGTAGTGTAGCTTTGAGAAATTGAGAGTGAGTAGCAAAATTCTTTATGTGATTGTGGTAAAACTGAAAAGAGAAAGAGGAATTATTATGAGAAGAATGAGGATATAAAACGTTTAGTTAAGGAGAGGGGTGTAGGTTGGTAAATACAAAGTTTCCTATTGCATAAAGTCAGGTTAGAATGGAGTGATAAATAAATAGAAATAGCTCAAAGGGGTAATGAATCGCCAGAGATTACTCAGATTAAGGAAACAGTAGAGAAATGTATGGAAGAAAGATAATTGAAGATCTTTAGAGGAACAGAAACTTCTTTTTTTAAAGACGTGAGAAAAGTGAGGAAACAAGGATAAAATCACGATTCTACTTGTGGTCAATAATGTGGGTATATAACATGAAGCCAATGTTGAGTAGGAGTATGATTAACTTCTACAGGGTGCAATATTTTGCTATTGAATTAATAAGTAAGCAGAACGGTTTTAATGGTGCGAGAAGTCTGAAAAGATAATAGAAACCTGGAGCTAAGATTAACAAGAAAATATCCTTTAGCTTAACATATATATTGAAGAATATAATGTTTCGAGGTATTTATAAGAGTTCGAAGTTCTCAAAAATAAAATATTTTAATTTAATGGTTAATTTATGGCAGTTGTTTCCTTATTTATTCGAGGTTATAAACAGATACTCGTATGTTTTTTTTAGATAAGTTAAATCAGTATATTTATCTATGCCTTTGAAGATTACTTTTACATCCATTTTAGTTTTTAATTTGCGTTAAGTTAGGCTTAGATGAGATTTGTGAAAGTCAATTTGGTTAAGTAAAGCTACGCAATTCTACGTGAATTCAAAAGATTCAGAAAAATAATCAGGAGCATTCCTTGAAATAAAAGGAGATGCAGTTTGCCACAAAAGCTTTCTTTCAACTCGAAAGGGCTCCGAAGACACACATCAACTAAGTGAAATGTAAGAGTATGTAGGTAAAAATAATAGTTGCTGACTGGTTCTTTTCTTATTCTAATTACTGCTGAAGTCTCTTTTCTTTTTACATCCTTCCGCACAGAATTCCTTGTTCTACTGAATCATTTACCATCATCAGCGCATAAAATTCGCATGGTGTTACTGGCTGAAATGGTAAGGTATAAGGGTATTGAAAGGGGAACAGTGCTTAAGGAGTATTAGTATACTCCGGAAATAACACTATATACATTAGTGTAAAAGGGTAATGAGTAAATTTAAACTTACTAAAGGATAGTTTTTTGAAGTGTTGTAAGCCTCGCTGACAAAGTTATAATTGAGCGTATAAGAAGAAACTAAATGGAATAATAAAACAAGAATGAGCACGGTGAATTTAGAGTGAATGATGGGTGTAAATTCTTTTTTACCTGAGAGATCTGGTTTAGCAATCAAGGAACTAGAAATGTATGATGTACGTAGGGTTCATGGCTCTGAAAAAAAACCCATAACCCTGTCAGTAATGAACGATAATCTCGCGCATAATAATGGATGATTAAGTGGAAGCGTTGCATGTTGGAAATAAAATATACCTTGCGATGTAAGTTCACCAGAGTAAATAATTTGATATACCCATGCGCGGCGGAACGCCTAAATGATTATTGATGTATAGAGTGCTGAGAGAAATGCAAGGTAGAGTGAGAAGCAGAAATGTGATAATACTGCGTTATGGTGAGTTATGGGTAGGATCTATATTTGTAGAATCTGCTAAGCTGTTATTAATCTCTGGGCTTAGGAGTAAATTGCAAATGTTGATTAAATTGAAAAATGTATGCAAAAGAGGGGGGTAGCTTATGGTAAATGCAGGAATGAGTGAGGTGAATGCGTTTGTGTTTGAAGGGTGGTAGGTGATATTAAGGGCTGTAATATACATCTTGATAAAGTACGATGTTTTAAGTATCTAAGAAGTGTAAAGATTTATATTGGTACGGATGAGAGGGATTTTGACACAAGTTTTGTATCTTAGTAAAGTTCCAAAAAAGATCCGAGTCAGAAAGCTGCATGCAAAGAAATTGGCGGAAGTGAGATTATATGGAAAGAAAAGGCAAGATCGTGAGTGATAAGAGAGCATATGGACAATTTGAGAGTATCAATAGAATAAAGAACGATTGGGTAAGAAGTATTTATGACGATAATTAGTAGAATGGATCATAACAGAATCATGAATGAAGTAAACGAGTATAAATGCTAAAGTGTGGATGGGGAATAAGTGATAGATAGCTGTATAATATGTAGGTGTGAATGGAGCACCAAATTTGCCTGAAAGAAGAAGAGGGGTATAGCTAACGATCTGTTTGAAGTACGAATGGCATGTAAAAATAATGGAAGATAATATTTCTAATTGAATATGCAGTGGTGGCATGAGAGTATTATTGGCGTTAATGTATGACGACCGCAGATAGCGAGGAAAGAGTTCTTCTCGACACTTCGAAGAAAATATCGAAAATTCAGTTATCCGAAGATTTGATTCTTTAATACAACCTTTTAGGAATTTGATTCGGAGCAAGATATAAGCCCGTTTTGATACAAAGATCTCAATTGAGAGGCGGTACATGAAATAGGAAGCGAGATGAAGTATTCACCTGAAATTCAACTACTATTGTAGCGAAACGATTTAAAGTATATTAAACTGCTACGAAGTTTGAAATTTATTATAGCACTTCCAATTGCACTTTATAGTTCTCTATCAGAGAACATTTGATCCGATATGACATAAAGTTGTGGAACGAAACAATCAACCTAATTTAATAAATGGTAAAAACTTGCTACAGACGTTTGAGATGTGAAGTTTTGCTCAAGACAACAATTGAAAATATTGATTTCCATGTATTTCATTTAAAATCTTGGGGATTTGGGGGGAACGGAAAAATGTAATTAAAATAAATGACCTTAGATTTGTAAGTTAAGTTTAAAACCCTCGTTCATATATATTTTTTGCACAAACTCGATCCCAAGAGATATACACTCTATCTCAAATCGAGCATTTAAGCTTAACTATACGTTTCGTTATCTTAATCATTTTTAAGTGTGCAGTTCTCTCTATAATTTTTTTTCTTTCAAATATCTCTCTATCCATACAATTTTTGTCCCAGAAGTAAAAATTTTTCGTTTTTGGAATAACTTCCATCGTTTCCTTAAATAAAACACAATTGCGTACTCATTTTGACATTTTTAGTTGCGTGCGACACTATATCACCCCTATGGAGGTTGGTCCGTCGGTCTCCGTTTTCCTTTTATTGATTTGGTAATTACATTGTAACTATTTAGCTGATTCTAACAAAATCTGAAACCCTTATGTTGTTTTACATTCTCTTTCGAATGATATAATTGCCAAAGTCATTCGAAGGTTGACCCGTGAATTATTTTATTTTGGTAATAACATCAGAACTATTCGGAGGATGCTAACGAAATTTTATAATCCTTATGTTGTTTTGCATTCCCATCTTGGCGCAGCCCAGATGATGGCAACTCTGGTGGTGCACATCTGCCGCCATCCACGGCTCCACCCTGACCCAGATTTGTTTCTTAATGGGGTGCGTTTGGAAGTGGTTGAATCGCACCGTTTCCTTGGTCTTATGTTTGACCGACGCCTCACCTGGATATTCTCGTCTCCGTGACGTTTAGCGCTTGGGGCGCTGATAGGGCTACTGCCTTACTTTTTTATCGATCCTTTGTTCGTTCGAAGCTCGACTACGGATGCGAGTTTTATGCATCCGTAGCCGAGCGTTTATTGCGGAAGGTCGACTCGATCCACCACACCGGCCTTCGCCTTGCGACCAGTGCCTTCCGCACTTCCCCCCTTGACAGCCTACTAGTCAATGCTGGGGAGATGCCACTCGCTCTACGCCGCGTACAGTGCATCACTCGACTGTATGCGTGAGCCCGACGCCTCCCTCAGTTGCCAACAGCTCTCACTGCATCCGCAGCTGATTTCGACGGTGCCTATACCACCGAGAGATGCCAGTCATGCCCTTTGGGTTTAGGGCCAGGAAACTCCTTTGAAAGCTGGGTATAGCTCTCGGGCCGGTGGCGCCCGTGGTTCTGCCCAGAACCCCACCGTGGAGGATACAACATTTGGCTATTTGTCGCCACGCCTCTGCTCCCAAAGCTTGTACAGCGCCGGGAGTATTGCGTTCGACCTTTTTGGAGCACACCTCGTGTCAAGCTGGAACCGTGCCAGTGTATACAAATGGCTCCAAGTCCAAAGAGAAGGTCGGCTTCCACGCCGTATTACCTTGCTTTGAAGTCAGCGGGGCTCTACTAGGCGATGCGTCTGTCTCCACAGCCGAGCTAGTGGCAATAAACCACTCGGTACGGGAGATTTCGCGACGTGCCCAGTTTGGAGACCGGATTGTAATCTATAGTGCCTCACAAAGCGCCCTGAGTGCTCTCGAAGCTTTGGAATCTCCGCATTCACTGGTTTGCGATATCCGTGACGCCACGGTTTTGGCGAGCCAAACCGATTATGATATTATCTTCTGTTGGGTTCCTGGACATGTAGGAATTGCGGAGAATGAGCGCGCCGATGAGGGCGCCAGAGAGTCCGCAAGGCCTCTGCAACCGGACCAGCGTTTTGCTCTTCCTCACACCGACTACATTGCAGGAATACAGGCAGCTCTTCGGAATGCTTGGCAAAGGAGATGGGATACGGTCGAAGGGAACTTAAAGTTGCGTAACATTGCGTCGCAACTGTTCCCATGGACCTATCCCCCAATGCCGCGACGGCTTCAGGTCGCTTTCTGTCGTTTCCGAATCGGGCACACAAATGTGACGCATCGCCATTTGATGGAGCGCTCGTCTGCGCCCTATTGTGAGGACTGCGTCGTCCCCCAGACTGTTCGACACATTCTTGTCGAATGTCCTAGTCTGGATGATCTTCTCGCACGTTACCTGTCTCGGTACTGTGATGGGAGGGGTCGCTACCGCCTGCCCCTTGTACTCGGGAAGAGTGCGTGCACATTGACCGGTGGACTTGTAGACTTTTGGGGAGAGGCCGGCCTTCTCCCTATTATTTAACCAGGTTTTTTTGTGGGTGGGTTCCCTTGGAGGTCCACGCTCCTGCACCGGGGGACCTCCCCCCGACGCAGGAGCTTGCTTACTACTCGTTTCCTTTTCCCTTTTTAATTTTTGGTGTTGTGTTTGGGTTGTTTTTTTGTTTTTTGTGTGTTATTGAATTCGATTTTAAAGTAGCCTAGTACTAGGCAAGTTTTTAATACGGCGACTAATGCCCAAGTAAGCAGTCGCCAGAAGAGCTTTTGAAAAGAAAAAATATCCCTTTGAATGATATGATTGTCAAAGTCCTCTAAAGGTTAGAGTTGGAATTATTTGGCAATAACCTCAAAACTATTTGGCCGATTTTAACGAAATTTAAGAACTTCATGCTGTTTTACATTTTCTTTCGAATGATATAATTGCTAAGGTCCTCCCAAGGTAAATCCGGGAATTATTGAAAGTTTTGAAACACGTAAGGTCATAAATCAGAATAAGTGAGAGCACGAGACTTTGGTCAGCAGACCCTTTTTCCAACGTCCTTGCGTTGATAATTGCTAGGGGAATAGTACACTGGTCTGCATTTTGGAATTTTTTAATTTTTATTTTTATTCATGGATGTGATCTTACAATTCTTTATCACGTAAGGATTTTGAATAAAATACAAATTAATGATAATAAATGTGCATTTTTAATATATTGTTACTTATTTAAAATGAATAAGTAATCCTGGAAAAGCACATTATTTTAGTTTTAAGAACATATGTATACAAAATCAACATAAAATAAATCATGGTTATCATGAAATGAATCAAAATCATCAACATCAAATTAAATGAATGTAAAAAAAACATGCTCTCATGGTTAGCCTACATACCGATTCAAAGGAAGGCGTAGCGCTGTGATTTCCGCTTTTGCTGTGCATCCGGGCCATCACTTTTTAATAACCAGCAGTAATCCGCCATCATGCTGACGTTCCATTTGCCCTGGTATCGAGTTTGCATGGTGCAAATATCCTGATGAAAATGCTCTCCTTGTTCCTCACTATAGTTCCCACAATTTGTGGGAATATAGTCAATATGTGAGTGCAAAAAGTGCATCTTCCCACTCATTCTAGGCGCAAGTTGCCCAAGAAGTTATGGACAATATGCTTGAAGGAAAACCAAGCATTCACCTTGACACCTGCTAATGCTTCCTCAAAATGCTTGTCCTTCATCAATTCCCGAAGCTGAGGGCCAACAAAGATTTCTGCCGTTAGCTAGCTTTCACTTAAACGAGGAAAGTTTGACTCTAGGTACTTAAGAGAAGCTCCATTCTTGTTCAAGGCATTCACAAAAAATTTATAAGCCCTAATTTGATGTGGAGTAGGGGTAGCAGAATTTTCTTGGGGTCAACTAGTGGCATAGCTCTCACGTTGTGATTTGCGGATAAAACGCTGGTTCTTGGTGGCCAGTCCATTTTTTCGTAGTGCTGGCTGTCAAGCAGCACTAACAAGGATACTTGGTGTATCTTCCTTGAAGACCTAGTAGGAGAGCAATAACTTTTAAATCACTACAACTGAGAAAATTGTGTTGATGGTACTTGATTGCAGCTATTAGTGTTTTCAAATTTTCGTAGGTTTCAGACATTTGGATATTATGGCCAATTGGCACAGATGCAGCTGTGTTGCCATTCTAGAGAAGAGCAGCCTTTAAACTTCTGTTAGAAGAATCAATGAAAATCCTTCATTCATCTGCTTTGTACGGCATCCCCTTGTGTTCGATAAGGCCAGAAATATTTGAACAGAAATCTAAAGAATCCTCTTTCTTAAATAACTGAATGAATTCCGCTTCACGATGACAGCACCAAACGAATGTGGTTCCAGAAGCTAGAAGCATGTGTTCCTTCAGTCTAGAGCCAAGTAACTGTGCACTTTCTTTTGGAAGGTTAAGGTCTCGCACTAGATCCTTGAGCTCAGATTGGTTAAAGAGTTTGAGATCGTCATTTGTTGGTGGTTTATAGTCTAATTCCATCTGATTAGTACCACTAGTATCGGACTCTGATGTAAGTGGCCATATCTCAGGTGGCACAGGCACATGTGTATCATCTGATTGTGAAACAGGCCTTATTGCTGAAGGAATATTTGGGTATATTATGCGATCTTTAGTCTTCTTGTTGAATCCTGCTACTTTAGTCATACAAAAGTAGCAGTGACCATGGTGATTCTTCTGCTCCCGCCATATTATTGGTACTCCAAAGGTCATATATTTAAGTTTTCCAACTGACCACATTTAGAGCTTACTGATGCAACTCTTACAAGCTTTGTGTGGGCGAAATAAGTTCTCTTGGTCTCCTAATCGGCAGCCAAAATATACAAAATAACAACGCTTCAACAAAGGAGTAATATTGCTCCGGGGATTTGAAGGGGTGTATTGCCCGCATACATAGCAAAATATGTCTGCTGAATTTATACAACCTCTAGACATACTCACAATCTAAAAATAAAGAAAAATATATTAGCAATATTACAAATATATCTATAATATATATATATATATATATATATATATATATATATATATATATATATATATATATATATATATATTATATATAATGTAAACATATATATATATATATATATATATATATATATATATATATATATATATATATATATATATATATATTATATAAATATATATATATATATATATTATAATATATATAAATATTTACTTATTCTATACAAAAAGAAAAAAGTAACGTCTCCGTATGACTCGACAACATGATGTGATAGAGATGAATAAAAAACAAAGTAAATCACCATTTTTCATATATATTTTGAAAAAGTTGTCATACAGTTAATAAAAAAATCATGCAGACCAGTGTTATTATTTTTAATTATAATCATTATTATCTCTCTTTCCTTATTCCTTTACTTTACTTATATGCTAGCCTTCTCTGTCCTTATCGCTCAAAATGGCCACTTTTTATGATACTCGGGCTAATACTGCCACCGCTTCACCCATATGAATCACTCATGTGTATGGTAAAAAGAATGGATGCATGCCTCTGTTCCTTGTTAAGGCTGTCCCACTCCTCTCTAAAAAAAAGAATGGAGCGTTCTTCTTTCTATTTTTTGGTGTTTTTGTTTTTTATTTTTTATTTGGTTTTATTGTAGGCTGGGAACTAATTTTAGCAACTTTTGCCCTTGGTAACAGTGGTCAGGTGGGCCCTATAAAGAAAAAATTCCTCCCAGAGAATCTTCTTTTCCAAATGTCTAATCACATATATGCCGGCGAAAGTAGTGCAGACAAGTTAATTAATTCCCCATCAACTTAGGGACCATAAACATTTATGACTAACATTTTACATCAACTACCCCAACCATCCACCTCATATAAATCTGTATATTTATTTCCCTACCTCTTTTTAATTCTTTATCTCTTTCCTTATTCCTCACCTCTATTTGTTTCACTCTATCATTCGTTCTTTCTTCTTTTCCATTTTCGTGTCTTTCTTTTCTTACTTAATGGCTTCAGGAATAGGTTGTTGTGTGAGCGTCTTCGATTTCCCCAACGATCAATTTCATTCTCAAAGCGATTGATCGCTTTCTCTCCCTGTAAACTTTCTCTACACTCGCTACACAACCTGCGCTCTGGGAGGGCTAACAGCCCTGAAGGGCGCATTATAAATATCTATTATTATTATTATTATTAGACATGGTCACTTTGCCATTATTGCCACTTCTATAAAAAACTTCTTGGGCACAACAAAGATTCTCTGGTTGGGTTCCGCTTAGAATCATTCCATTAAGTACCAGCTCCCTATTGGTCGGGTGTCAATTTCTTATTACGTTAAGCTGTTTCGAAACAATTTCTGAACAACAGGGGAAGGGTGAGAACCGTTTCTTGGCGAACGGGCTCAAACGAACAATGACTGTTCTACGTTGTTTTCTTCTGAACAACAAGAGGGGGTGAGAACCGTTTCTTGTCAACGGGCTCGAACAAACAATGGCTGTTCTAACGTTGTTCTCTTTCTGAACAACAAGGGGAACCCTTGTGGACGTCATGAAGGCTCAAACCTTGGCACTCAAGGGATATTGTCCTTCTTCTGGACAAGTGAGGGTGAATCTCGAGGTCGAGGTCCCTTGGCGCACAAGGTGAGAGAGGGTCATAGTGATGTTTCGCGACGAAAATCTGGATCTCCAATCTGCTCTTAGTGGTAAAGTTTCCAAATAAATAGTCACGACATTCCCTTGGCGTGGGGGACAATGGAGTGGGAGCTTCGAGGGAATGCACAGCTGAGCCTGAGAACAATCCTTATCTGCCCATAAGCCTAACTCAATCTGGCGTGATCAGCGGATGGGGCGAACGGTTTTAAATAACATGTCATAGTAGTTGAAATTAACGCGGCCTCAACGCGGTCGATCACAATGCCAAAAGAAGCCCTAACTGATTGTGAAAACATTCGGGAAGAGGTTTGCGCCAGTTCATTGATCCAAAGCCTAAACTAACATAACCATACCATAATTAATCTAACCTATACGTTTTATTCACATTACTAGACTCGAGCGCCATAACCTAACCTAAGCCTCACCTTAACCATGTTATAGCCTTAAACGCTCAATTCGCTGCCAGGGCTGTTCCAAATATGACCGGAAATTTCTATTAAAGTGGTCGATTTAAATGTCTTAACCTGGTTAAGCCAAGTGGCTTACAAGTTGTTTTGTGAAACATTTTCAACCTTACAAACCTATTGCAGAATACGCCATGGCTGCTACATTGCTTTAAATTACATGAAAATAATTATCAACTTCCTAGTCCGTCCCTGAAGAACTTTGCGCAATTCGAGTTGCGCTAAACCCTAAAGTAGTTATTTGCCTCACCTTCAGATTTTTTTTCTCAAGTGGTCTTTAAATTTGGGCATAAAAAATACGCCCAGAGAGGCAAGCTTATTAGGATAAGCGGCACAGGTCAATATGTCCTCCCGAAATTTCCGCCCCATGGCTGTTGCACACCTCGAAGAATCAACCGGATTATAGAAATGGTTGAGAAAATTCCTTATTTTTCTTCGCCATTCCACTCTTCAATTTTCTTAATAACCCTTAGTCTGAGCGTTTCTTCTTTTTTCTTGTAAAAAATATGATATTGACAATCTGGGTCTCTATATATTTAAATATATTACTTACCCTTGAATTTGATGCACCGTTTGTTTGGAATTTCAAATAAAGGAATTCTTACCCCTGATCAAAATTATGTTCGAAATATTACTTTTACATTGTAGGTATTCAGCTTCATAGCAACTAAACAGCCACATTTTAGTCTGCGGCAGATAAAGAATCCAAACTACTACGCTAAACCCAATGATTAATTACTTTTTTAGTTCAATGAAACTAGAGGAATTTAGGTGGGAAAAATTTATTGTTACCGAGCAACTACTCCATTATAATTAAGGCCTAATATCAGAGAATAAATTATGTGTCTTTGGCTTAATTGTGAGTAAAGAACTGAAATGGAGTGCTTTCTTTTTGCTGCACTGTTGTACACCGAAATCACGAATTTCTCTTATTTATTTGTTTTTTCTTGTTCTCTGTTCTCATTCCCTATTCTTCAACCTAGTCAAAATTTGCACTAGTTTATAATCGTTATTTTTTAATAATAAAATAGAGAATATTTATTTTCATAAACATGTATATCATCTACACATGACAATAAAACCTATGCCACTTTCCAGCCAAAGTAGTTTTTGAAAGATGCAAATCATACAACAGTCGTTAAAGGGAATTCCTACATACATTCAAGGATCAGGATATAAAATATGAATATAATTTGAAAATTGGCTGTTGTTTGTGAGCGATATTATTCCATTTCTAGATTAATGGGTGAGTCGGGAGAAAAAAGATGGATACTTCACCTGTTCACGGGGGAAGTTGGATTAGAAGGTAGCGTTTCCTTTGGCTATAATAGCCAAAAATTATTTTCCGATCCACATTTCACACACCTGGACTTTCGTCGACCTCTTAAATTATTTTTAGTGACTAATTTTAAAAAAATTATCTCACATGGGAATATCTATTATCTTATTTTTAATAAATATAATAAATCTTGATTATTGATTCCAACCTGACCAATAAAGACTTTGCCTTTTACCTTGTCTTTGACACCAGTACTGTATCAAGGTAGTTGACAATAAAGTTTATGGCTGCATTCTTTGGATGTAGGTGTGAAAGCGTAAAATGTAATGAAAACTAACTAGGAAATATTTTCCTTATAATCCTGTCACCTTAGGAAATATTTAAACCCCGAAGTTTTATGTTAATATTTAATTTCTCTTTTGTCAAGATCGGTGTCTTAAATTTCGAAGCAAAGGATAATTGTATGGTGACGGATATTGTATGGCCCAGCTATGCACATGTGCCACCAAATGGCATTACAGATAAATTTCACTAAAAGCTAAGAATTTAAGAAATTACTGAGATACGTCAACTTTTTGACCTTTACTCTTTTATGTCTTTATTTATCCAAATTTTGCGAAACTAAACCAGGCATGGGATTAGGTTGAATTTCAAACTCTTTACATTTGATATAGATTCATTCCTTAACCAGGAAATTTGTGGATAAACATGAATAATTAATTCTCCCATTAATGCATTACCAAAACGAATAAGAGAAATGGGAGCTATGGGTTATTTCTTTATCTTTATCTCCAATTGCTTGTCTCTGCAGAAACACCTATTCCAAAACAAATCTTTTATCAAGCATCTAAAGTCGAGGAGAAGCACGACAGTGGTAGATTTTATTGTTGTCTCTTAATAAACGCAATCATGCTTAACTTTTTTATATCAACATATAATTTGATCCAAGATTAGTGATTTATTTCAGCCTTTCTGTTATTTCTTTTAATGTTCTTAGCTGAGGATTTCTAATGCTGATTCTAATACCTTAATGCCTGATATTGTGGGCATCTTACATTGGTATGGTATACTGCCAATCGTCTTCAAACACTCACCTGTTCTCCCTATCTGTTTGCAGATTTTTATTAATTTATCCCCCCCTCCCTCTACCATTGAAACTTACCTAGCCGGCCCAAGTCTCTTCTAAGGATTTTTTTCCCACCTTTCATCAAAAAAGACCTGATCTTTCTTAGATTCATTTTCTTCGCGTCTTTAGCCTCAGTTTCTCCATTTTTTTCTTCCTTACGTCCATTATATTTATAACATGTTAATTTTGTCTGGAATAATGCCAATTGACTTCAAACACGCTCCAGTTCGCGCAGTCCTAAAGAAAACGAATATAGACTCAAAGATCCTGCAAGCAACTGCGCAACCTCTCAAATCATCCATCTTTCAAAAGTCGTTGCAATGCTGGGGTCAGCTCCCATTCTAGATCATGTGTCCTCCTCCCGACGCCCAAGAGATCTTTCAGTTTGGTTGTAATACTAAACTAACTCTTCTAACGCGTAACATTTCCTCTTTGGCGGCTTGTTGTGGATGTTCAGCTTTCATTCTTGTAATTCTGGACCTATCTGCTCCATTTCTGAAACTAGTGGCCGCCTTGTTTGTCTTTACTACATCCGTGAATTTGTTGGTGTCACTGGAACTGCTGTAAACTGGAGTTACATGTACATTTAATTTCATAGACAATCTATTCATAGTTTTAGTTATGTACGAGTACCTCATCCGGCAGAGGTGTGATTAGCTTCTTGGTCTATGTACCTCCTTTTTGATTTTTTCCTTTACCTCTCAATATTCATTTGCTTTGTCTTAGTCTTTCATTTCATTTCTTTTCTCCAGCCTTGTATTTCGATTTTGATAAGCTTACCATCTGCTTATAACATCAACACTTAATTGAGTCCGATACCTATATGAAATAACCATGACAAAACAGATACTCTTGATAGCTGTCAAGGTACGAAGGCGTGTGACCAAAAAGTCTCTAAAGGTACACACTACTGTACGCCAGGCAACCACTATCAGCGCTGCCCTCAACTTAGAGTGCGATATTATAGGTTGGCTCTTTAAAAGGGAATTCGTTTGCTTGGTACGTCTCAAGGGTTATTCGAAAGATAAACACCTCTACAAAATTAAACTTTAATACAATTAATAAGAACAAGGGAACAGATCAATATGGAAATCTAAGTAATAATCAGTACGACAAAATAATACTGTGTGAAAATGACGTATTTAGTTTCATGCTTCCACAGTAGCCATAAGAATGGATGTGTCTTAATGGTAAATATTGTTACCTCTCATAACCATGGCTCTTCTCCTGTCCCTTTTCTGATAGAGTGAAAATTGTAGGCCTCAAATGTGACAGTTAGTTGTCTCTTAAAACTCTTGTTGCCTATGTTTGTAAATCATCTCTCTGGTTCCGTCTTAATTTAGGCTGCATTCTTTCCCTTCTTAACCAAAACAGTTTTGAGAGTGCTATTCATGCCTTCGTCACTACTAGTTTTGGTTACTGTAACTCCATTGTCGCTGAATCACAGACTTCTAGTCTTCTACTTCTCTACACGTCACTTCCCCATCGAGACATAATCATCTTTAACGTTTTTCTATTTACAAATATATAAGACCTTAAATGCTGCAGCATTTAAGGTCTACCTGAACGAATTCCAGCTTTATTACCCATGGACCTCGTAATCGTCCCAGATATTTCTATATTTTTCTAGAGAATATGGAATCATTTGACAGCTACGATACGCTCTACCCATCCCCTCTTTTGGTTCCTTCAAGCGTCCTTTGAAGCACCATATCTGATCTTTAGATCTTTTACTCAATCATTAGACTGGCACTATATAAAGACCGATAGCCTTGAACAGAACCAACCATGCTAAAATCCTTAATATTATTTATTGGTTACTCATTTATCTTTCTCTAAATTAGAGAATCGCCAAATCAACGCAAAATCTGGGGTATAATGACCTAGCCAAACAGGCCAACTTCATAAAAAATTATAGCAAATGGTGAACTCCAGTCTCTTTAACTTCCATTCTTTCAACACTAATTCAACTATATGACCATTACAGAAACAAGAATATTCTTCACAGTTACCAACAGGGAAGTCATCCCAGCTTGGCTTGATGTTGAGAGTCTTTTCACTAATGTTCTAATAGAAGAAACCATCGAAATAATTCAAAAATGCGTTCCACAAATGGAACGACAAATATTCACACAGCTTTTAAGAATATGTACAAATAAGCTGCATTGCGAAATGCAGCTGGCAAACTTTACCGTCATATTGATTGTGTAGCCATGGGATCTCCATCAGGCCCTACTTTTGCAAACTTCTACATAGGAAACTTAAATGACACGCTGTTAACAAAAGAGACAAACCCACCCAAAATTTACATCAGAATTGTTGATGACATGACATATATGCTTACAACTAAGAACGAAAATCAATTACTACAAATCAGAAGAACCTTAGAATCCCATTCCGCTCTCAAATTCACATAGCAGTTGAGTGTAAACGGCCGTATTCTTTTCCATGATGTAGAAGTAAAACAGAACAGTGACGGAAAATATATCACCACCGTCTATCTAAAAGGAACATACTGTGATCGATGCCTTAACACCGAAACTGAGTGTACCGAAAAATATAAAATATTTGTAATGAGCTCATACATAAGAAGATTTCTCAAGAACTGCCAACTGGACCACACTTGACCAAGAATTTGGCGATCCAAACAGATTCTAATAAACAATGGCTACTCCAATAGAATATTTGACAACTCTTCAAAACTCAAACTTTGAGTTATGGGAGGAAAAAGAAAGAAAAGCTAATACCGCTCTACTACAAGAACTAAATGACGGATACCTACAAAACAGACGAACGAATAGTAGAAAATATCATAAAAATAACACTATCCAAGAAACAGACAAGTTATCTCTACGAATATATTATAAAACAAAAACGTGAGGAGCCTACTAATGAAGAACAACCTCAGTGTAAAAGAAACCATCTATTAGGCTACAAATTGGGTATACAAATTTGAATGCCCCCAAGAGGACTGAAAATTTTATCCAAACAACCAATATATATGTATGACCACTACTACCACCAGCCGACGCCTAACAATGCAATTGCAGGAAGGAGGGAACAAAACTCACTACAATGAACAACACAACGAAAAACTTACAAGATTTATTCTTGTTGAAAGCACTACCATCTTCAGGAAAAAAAACTGATCTTCAGCGCCTGAAGATTCTCAAGGTTCTTCTAATCGAATTGATTGGCATGAAGATGAACACAGGACCAACCAGCTCAGAGCGAGTATTGTACATTTTTTGCTATATGAAAAGTGAACTGTACTCTGACTCTGACCTATAAAAGGCATTAAAGAAGGACCCGGATAATTTAACACGGAACTAAACAGAATGCTGGAAGCCAACGGCATGGAACCCCTAAAGTTTCCTGCCAACGCCTTTCCCACATAGTTCTGTCCCTACGGAGCGTAACTCCTACTCCAACCGCCGCGTAACCTAACCAAGCTGTAGAAATAGACCCAGAGCGCAAAGAAGCTACGCTTGCGGAGAAAGATATGGATGTTGCTGGCCCCTCCACGCAGCCAACCCACCAAAAGACTTTCCCACTCACAATAAAAGAGGATAAATCTGCACTAAAAGGCGAGTCCAAACATAACTTAAAGTCCTGCCCACGCGATGCCAAGCAAATCAACCTAGTCATCGTGATGAACAAAAATATGTTCGGAACAAGAACCTTTCCTATTAAGGACATCACTAAGGTTATCCACAAAGGATACTTCAAGTGGTTCTTCGACTCCTCAATTGAGAAAGAGGAGGTTAAGACCTCCCTGCCTAAAAGACGAGTACAGCTGTACGACTCTACGCTCAAAATCTACGAGCCAAGTTTTTACAAAAAAACTCCGCTATGGCAAGCTATACAGCCCTCCAAAGTACCAGAAGTCCCTAACAAAGCCAGGCAGTAATCATGGGTGAAAAAAACAGACTAGTGATTCTTGCACACAAATTGCAATGATGAGCCAACCACAAACACCAGCTATTCGATATATATAGAGAAATTGACCCGGATCTCCTACTTCTCTTCCGAAACTGGAATAAAAGACGAAGACCACATCAAGATCTACGTTTACGATGTCATTCAAAAGAACTTGACCTGCGAATGATTTGATAGAGCGGCAATAGCGGTGCTATTACGACTTTAGTTTGTGAAGGGGAGAGAGATGGACAGGTCCTTCATACTCATCCCTCTCAAGACATACATGTGGAACATTTAAGTGGGTTCGGGGTACCAGCCTCCAAAAAGAGGATACCATCCGATCCACGATCTGTCCACCCTGTTCGGAAAGGCCCACCCCATCATCCTCGCTGGTAAACTTAATGCCAGATTAAAAATCGCTAGCTACGCTCGAGCGGACGGTCGAGGGAAGAACCTCCTCTTACTCCTGCGTAGAGGTGCAACGGACAGGATTAGGCCGGACTTCCCGACGTTTATATATCTAGGGTCAGACACCAAGCCAGGCATCATGCTTAATGACCCTAACTTCCCCCTCCATATTCATGTGCTGCCTGTTACCATTACACCAAGTGACCATATTCCTAAGGTCTTCACGGTGGCTATCGCTCCCATACCCATACTATCGCCAGCAAGGAAAAAATTTGAGGCTGCACCCTGTAAGTCTACAGGAGGTCATTCCCGGAGGTAAGTACTGAGATGGATGGTGCCACACAATAACAAATTGATGAGGAGTTGTCTATAATCTTTGATCATTTTGCCACCGCGGATAACGTAATCCCGAACACAAGGCACAAGATCCTGATCCCGACTTGCCCAATACATGAAAAAATCAATGGCGTCCGGGCGGCTGGATACGCCAGCCCAATGGACTTTGCGCTAGTCCAACAGTTCATAAAACAAGTTAACGATGCGTTGATGCATGATATCAGGAAGAAATAGGACCACATGATCCATATCCTAGACATTGAGGACAACTCCAATATAATTTGGAGTGCCATAAGCAAGTTAAGATGGCGACCAAATTCAAAGGCTGACCCCCAGCCCTCACCCTCCATTGGGCACATTAACAAGTGCGCCAGAACTCCACAAGAAAAAGCCCAACTTTTTAGGGAAGTCTGGTGCAACGTTTCCGCATATCCAAAGAAGAGGAAGAAAATTTTGATCTGAGCTTTAAGGAAATAGTTCTGGATCACATGGATAGGCACTAGAGAAGATTCATTCCGCACAGACCGGCAAACTTCAACAGGCTGTAAGAGTGCTCCCCGGAAGGCATGGCGGTCACCAAGAAGAACTAGAATCTGCAATCTCGTGCCCTAAGCAAAAGGTTCCTGGCCTAAGACTAGTAACAGCAAGGCACCTAAAAGAGCCCCCCGTGAGGACAAAAACCAGACTGCTGAATCTTTTCAGCGCAGCATTATCGGTAGTTTACTTCCTCGCCGGCTTGAGAACATCCAAAATAATCTTTATTCCAAAACAAAGGAAGCCTAAAGATCAAGTGAGTGATGAACTACAGGCCAATATCACTTCTCGAGATAAATATGAAAGTATTCGAAAATATCCTAAACAACAGGATGTCACCCATCTGTCGTCACACTCACTGCAAGACGCCAAACAATATGGCTTCTCAAAGAGAATAAGAACGGAGACTGCAATCGCTTAAACATACCAACAGGGGGGCAAGGGGGTATCCTCTGGCTGTATAGTGGATGTGGGCTGCCGGGATGTGAAAATGCCCCTCAATAATTTATAGATCGATGGACTCAAAGTTCTCGAGGCTCGGGTTACCCCCTTATTTTGGAGAAAATCTTCTCCAGTTAGGTCAGCAGCAGGAGAGCAGTAATAGCATTCGGGGACCACATCGGAACCCCATTTGACCTTTTATCCGGAGTCCGCCAAAAAGGGTGTCTGAGTTTTACTCTCATTACGATCTACAACAGGAACATTCCAAAACCTCTACACCCCCTAAACCTCAACAAACAGTACCCGGACGGCATCACCCATATTGTGACTTGGCATACCAAATCTGGAAGAGTGATGTCGAGGGTGACTGCAGCTGAGGCCCAGAAATTTTCCAGTTACGAATAGAAGTGGAAGATCCAGACGAGCCAGAACAAATTCACCGCAGTCGCGATTGGCAGATGGAAGAAGGAATCAATCGGTATGGAAAAGTCGTCAATAGACTATTGTCCTAGCGCAAATATCCCCGCTTCAGGATCTGCAAGCAAGGCATAGGAAGCCACAGCAACTCGAAGGTTCAAGTTGCGAAACTTGAACTCAGCAAACTCAACCAATTTCACAACCTTAAGATGAAAAGCAAAAATAAATTATATACCTCCCTAGTGAGAACGAAGATACTGTACCCAGCAGTCCCACTCAATACAGCTTCAAGAAGAAGCATGGTTGAAATGCAAAAGGTGCACAATCGGGCCCTACGCTTCATACTCAATGCTAAATGGGACGATTTGGTTACGTCGAGAGAGCTTCATAGTGCAACAGGGTTAGAGACAATAAATACCTTCCTCCATTCACGCAGACCCCCATATGGGAGGTCCTGAAAGCTACTCTCAACCAGGTACTGTGGGCACCTTGTTAAGGGGACATTACCGGGAGAGATATAAGACATACATTCCTCTTGCCAAAGCGGGGACAACACCGGCCATCTACAGGTCACCCTATATCCAATTCGCATTCGGACTAGAAAGTCTTTACTCTAATATCGCGAAGTGTAACACATCACAATTGGGAAACAAAATCTAACCAAATTTGCCGAATGTACCGAATTTAACTAATTTAATAATTTCTGACTCTAGATACTATATATTTGTTTTTAAACTAGTAAGAATCGTCGGGGTATGACCGGGTTTACGCTGCTATACGCACAATGGCCTACTGGCAGCCCGAAATTAAGGCTCCATCTGGGAATGGTTCTAAGAATGCTTTAAATATACAGTTGCTAGTACAAGGAATATTCGATCACGGCTACAAAAATATACTTTAGTAGAACTAAAGATTAAATATACATATAGGGCAAGTTAAATGGCAATGCAATTAAATATTAACGGTTTACTGCTAAGATGATTAACACTTTCAATTAAGTTTGAACCTAGGGATAATTAGTAAAGTGAAGATTTTACAAATATGCACGTTCTAGAGCAGAGGGGATCCCTGAGGTTCGACGTGGTAAAGGTGGGAGGAGCGTGGCGAAACAGTGGTTAAATCCCTTTTAACTTCATATGCGTCGAATATGACTAGGTAGGTATGTTCAACCTTGAACTTCTGGGCGTCTTACCCGACACCCAATCCAACTTCGGAAGGCTGAAGTGTGTAGTGGGAGGGGGGGTCTCTTATCCTTAAGAGGCAAACCGAGGGTGCTTCGGGGAAGGCTTTTATTTCGATCAATAAAGTCCGAAGATGTGGTAAGAAGGGTTGAAGCGCGCCTAACTATTCCCACGAACAACATTAATTGATGACTAGCTTTTCCTTGGCTCTTCGAAAATCACTCAATTCTTCTGTAGACGAAAATGTAGTCGATTTCCACTCGACTAACGAAGAGGTTACGCATATTGTACTGGACGGCGGCTTCAGACACAATCTGCCTGTGAATTCTGAACTGTCGAATATATAATACGAAATTATCTAGACGGGGATAGATATTTATCGCCAACAGAGTTCCTTAATTGCCTTGGGTTGCGATAAAGTTCTATAGCGCGAAGTCGCTATGCCCACCTAGTGGTCTTTTCATTGTTTCAATCTTCGCAGTATATAAATGTCTTTTCAAGAAGATATTTTTATCCCCAAGTCTGGTGCGAAAAAAAAGTGCCTCGAACTAATTTTTCATCAAGGGGGAGATGCTATAAAAATTGAATTAGTGCAACGAGATACAAAAAAAATTTGGACATGAGCTGAGTTAGCAAATAATAATAATTACTTCAGACTATACGCAGAGGTACAAAAAAAATAAAAAAAAGAAAATGAACCATTACCTAAGACACACTACAACAAAGAATAATTATACAACACTACAAACAATTGACCTATGCATATATAAAACAAATCAGTAAACATATTTACAAGGAGATATGCTAATGGTATCTTTAAGTTATGGCAATAGGGTCTTCTAGAGGATTTCTGCTTAAACTATCCGCTAAACAATTTTGAGTACCCTTGATATACACAATAGGGAATTGATATTCTATGAGCAACAAACTCCAACGCATTAGTCGTCCAATTTGACTCTTGAAATTTCGAAGGTACGAAAATGGCTTATGGTGACTCTTAATTATGAATTCGGTTCCTATAAGGTAGATTCTAAAATGTTTAATCTAACCTACTTGTAATTGACAATTAACTCCTCCCCCCCAAAAAAATTACTAAAGGTTCCAATTAATTATGCACACCAGAAGAAGAAAATAAATAACGAGGGAACATGACTTAGGACTGAGTCTTGTGGTACTTTTGCCTCTCTTTCCTCGGAGTTGTACAGCTTTTGTGACCTTGATCATCATGGTATTTGAAAGAATTGGTCTCAGTGTATCTTTTAATGGTTGCTTAGACACAGTTTCTCGAGCATTTTAATTATTTTGCAAGTTTTACTTGGGATAATTCCTCTCTGGACAATGCAATTATTCGGGCTCTTTGAGCTTCAGGAATATGTTTCTTGGGAGATATTTTAAAATAAATATCTGCCACTTATAAGTTAACAATAAGATAATCATTATAAAGATAGGAATAAACGTTAGTATCACACATTGATTGGCATAAGATTTCCCTAACCACTTATGCACAATATGCAAAGAACACATAAAAGCGGTTACAAATGTTAAAGGAGGACACATCATATATTAATTATTGCTAGAATATGCGCAAAAAATGTTTATTTGTATTATGCCAAGTATGAAAGAGTTTCAATCATATTCTTCACTCTTTCACATATATATATATATATATATATATATATATATATATATATATATATATATATATATATATATATATATATTTACAAATCAAAGGACACAATGAAACAAACATGAAAATAGACATGATAGAGATTAGCCTAATCTCCATGACAGTTTGCAAATCATGCACTTCTAATATTTCCTTCTCATCTACCCATTATCACCCCCCCTACATTTTTTTTTACACCACCTTACTGTCACACACATCAACTTTACTTTCCAAACAAGAAGATGATAAAATTTGTTTAGGATAATTATTTGAAATTCATAAAAGTGATCCGATTCATGGCTTCTTTGATAAATGACACTTCTTTCAAGACCTTCAAAGACCTTTTTCCAAATGTTCTTATATAGTGTATCAAGGTCAAAACTTTAATGTTATTTGAATTAAAAATTTAAAAGTTAAGCGACCTATGAGTATATAATTGGAGCAAGTAACTTCTTCCGCATCATCTGCTAGATGACTTCAGAATACTCGAAACATTTAGTATTAAAAGTATTGTATAAAGTTATCTTACTAACTATACTTGTTTGTACTAAAACAAAAGGAAATAGAAAGAATTTGAATTGAAAAAACGAAGGAAGCTGTTGTAGTGAATAATGAAAATTCGTTCAATGGAAGGATACGATGAAACAAATAAAAAGAGGTATGATAATTATTGATATAAAGGATGGCTAATTAAATATATAGACATGTTAAACACAGAACGACACAGAAAGAGACACAACATATCCTTAGTCAGCTCGCAGTGGCGTCCTATGTGGAGGTGGGTTAACCTAATAACCAGGCAGAGAGCATTAAATTAACATGTCATAATCCTGTTTTACACTGGTATTATCAAACCTCAACAAGCATTGCAAAACAAGGAAAATACAAAATAGGAATCGGAGATAAATTTTAAATATTCATCTCGAGGAAGGATTTCGCATCAATAAATGCCAAATCCTTCTTCAAATGAAATCCTTAAATCTCATCACTGCTACCTAAATTTACTTCTCTCGTTTCGTGACGTTTGTTGATCTTTGATGATCTTAATGTAAACTCTAATTGTTTCTTACTCCCTTTTGAATTTTAAATCGAGAGTAAATAATCTAATTATAAATCATTTTGATGTTTATTAGAGAAAGTAAATAGAGTTGAAAGAGTCTGAAAGAAAGTTTAATAACTTGAAATAGTCAATGTTAGAAAATCAGGGAAGCAAACGACAACGATCTAATAAATAGCAAATATTCATCTCTCGAAACTTATCAAAATGATGACTGACCCAGATAACTCAACAACAAGTGAGAAAAGATGGTTAATATAAACAACCTGTCTCGGAATTTCAGCAAAGTTTGATGCGTTAAAATAATAATATGTTAAATTCCGCCAGATTTAGGTTGGTAATTTTGATTTTGACTCACCTTCTCATATATTTACTAACCACAAGGTATTGGAATTGAATAGCAGAAATGTTATTTTCTTTTTTATTCCTGATAAAATTAGATGATTTCACGCCCTAAATTTACATCAATCATTTTTCCAAAATTATGGGTGAAATGACTTGAAAACTTAAAGTTGTTTTCTTCAACATAGACCTAAGTAAGCGCAGAAGAATACAAGAAAATAAAAGTCATAAAGATTTGTAGAAGATTGTGGATCATTATATTACTCTCATTGTTACCTCTGCTTTAAAAACTTACCTTCTTTTTAAATCATACATGGAAGAAGTTACATAATGTTCAAATTCCACAAAAAGAATAAACTACTAAAGAAAACAAAGAATCAGTATTCTAAAATTTAGTCAGCTTGTATGCGAAATAATATTAACTAACTTCTTTTTATTTTCTCTTGTATATGAATTTTTTGATGGTTTGGTCAGTTTGTATGGGAAATTATATTAACTAATTTATTTTTATTTTCTCTTGTATATGAATTTTTTGATGGTTTGGTCAGTTTGTATGGGAAATTATATTAACTAATTTATTTTTATTTTCTCTTGTATATGAATTTTTTCAAGGTTTAGTTTATATTTATGAGAACCAAGATTTATCGAAATTCAACGAAACAAGGTAGAGAAACAAATGAGAATAGGTTAATGACTAAGAGAAAAACAAGTTTAATGATAAAAGGGTCTAAAATAGTAAATTGATCTAATATAAATTCTTCAGGTAGAAAGACAAATAAATCAGGAAAATTAGGCAATCAAACAAAGAAATCAGGCAAATATAAGAACAAATTAGTGTCGTAGAGTGATGAATCGATAGATAAAATAAAGATTTAAAAATTTATAATTTACAGTAGTATAGTAGAAAGGCTATGAGATAAAATGCCAATTTTGTCCCTATGTTGATTGACATTGCTCACTGTCTTTCTCATTTAATATTTTTATTTTACTTAAATTTTACGGTGGGAAAATCATGTTTTTCGTTATTATTACGTTTCTTCTTTCTTTTATTTTATTATTTTATTTTTTTTTTATGGCGTTCAAGTCTTTGTTTTAGTTTAATGCTAAACTTTTTTTAAAGCTAAAGGGATGGTGAAGCTGTGATTGTTCTATTTAATCTACTTTTTTATAATCTTTCTTATAATCCAAGTTAGGAATATTCGAGGGAAAATAAGGCGAAACTCGAGAATTTTTTCTCTTTTCGAACATAACATTATACATGTTCACGTCTTTTGCTTTGGAATTGTGATAAATATGTATTCAATTTGCGCCTGTCATTTATAAGAAGCTTCAGCAGTAACATTGAAGGGAAATATAATCCTAAGGCAAAAGTGTAAATAAAGTTGGTTAGTAAATAAATTTTATTATTATTTTAATATACATATAGTGAGACAGCCAGGATATCTCTTTTCAGAAATTCAGGTCCTTAACCTAGTTATAATTTATGCGATCTAAAAAGGTTACGAGAAATATTTCTGTCAATGTTTTGATTCTATTTTAATATCTTACAGAATTACAAAATTATGTTAAAATACCACGTTAAGGGTCATGGTGCTGCCAATCAAGGGTGAGAAAGCCATATATATCCACCCAAATTCTAAGTTTATTAAATTTTAGTTACAAATATTCTCGTAAATCTTTATTTCGTAATCAATGAACACAAAATATTATATAATATAAGAAATATTTAGGTCTGACAACCATATAAAGGTTTTAACAAACTTTACAGCTGGCAAATATAGATCAAATTATTACATATCCGTTTTCAAAGTCTTAAGTTTACATACACATATTCAACTCCATTAGAGGTAAAGAAAAAACAGGCGCTTTCTGTACGGTCCCAATAGATTTTCTAATTTTATCCAACCCTTTTAAAAATTAAAAATAAGAGAAAAACTTAACATTAGACAAATTAAATAGATAATTTATCACACAAAATATTACTTTTAAAATACTACCCAAAACCACTTTCCTTTGGGAAAATAAAAAAGGAAAGTAAAAAAAACAACAAAACAGGACCAAATCAAAGGGGTAAACATTCCAAAAGAAAATAATGGTGAGAATGGTTACTACATAAAAACTATTCATACATTCATCACATTATGGTAGTGTCCCTACCTATTATGTCGTCTGATGCAACTTCCTCCCATTATTTGGCATTCTTTAAAGTTTGGCCCGAAGCTCTAGCAACTATGAATAGCCAGCTGTCTCTTTCAAACATCAATTAAGAACATTGGTATCTCTTCTTAATGGATGCAAAAGTATTTTATGGAAGTGATATTAACAACATCTTCCATTGTGTGTTCTAAACAATGCCATCCTTTTTGAAGCTTCTGTATCTTATAACGAATAAATTTCTATTGCTCCAAAATATTTTGCTGTGTAATAAAAAGCCGAATAATTGCTAATATTTGCGCTATTTAAGGTGAACTTTTTTCTATCAGCACTTTCATAATGCAATTCTCCTGCACAAAAGTGTTTTGAAATTTCTTCCTCACCAAATAATTGCTGAAGATATGAATTCAGTGTGTACCATTTACATCATTACGTACTCATGCTATACGCTTCAAAGCTTAAACCATTAACTGAATCAATTTATGGCCGCCAGAGGAACTTCAACTAAAAATGGTATAATAACCTTGGACGTATAGCAATTCATAATTTGAGGAGGTTCATCTAATAAAAAATATATTAGAACTAAACAATAATTTTATATAAATCAAAAAAGTTCTTATAAGCACTAAAAAGGTAAAATATTTTAAGCTCTTGACTTCCCTTGTATGTACAGGTAGTGAACCCAAAATTACCTAGTAAAGAAATGCTGCCCTCAGGGACGAGGGAACAGTGGTGGGCGCAGTTAATCCTCAATCCATTAAAAGATTTTTTTTTTTGCAATTATTATATTTTATGGCTTAGTCTGCTAAAAGATGTCTGTATTATTTTATAATGATAAAATAATAAACTCTGTTAACGCTTTAGTGTCAACTTCCGTTAGATTATTAACAAATTAACGATTAAGTGTGCCCACCTCAATGATGGAGCTAGTAATCTTTACAAGGCCATTAAGGTTTACCCTGCATTGGAAAAGTAACAATAGAGAACCTGACGCGATTTTTAAGAGTTGGAAAAAAGTAATCAGACTGTACCACTTTAAGAGCAATGGGTGAGAGAAACTTGGTTATGGAGCCGCCCTCCTGTGCATTTATCCACTGAATGTGATGAGCAGCATTAGATTAAACCGCGAGAATTTCCAAACTAACCTCTCTTAAAAATGGACCGTGATATAAATATTTGGCTAGCGAAAGTAAGTAGAGTTGGTTACCATCAAACGACTTCGGAAATTTCCAGTAAATGATATTTCCAAAATGCAGATTCGCTTAATTGTAGTTGAAGTGGTAAATGTAAAACGGAGGTAAATCTTGCTTGGTGAGAGTCGAGTAGGCTATAGCTACATCAAATAAGGTAATAAAAGTAGGAAAATGAGAGTGCTTTACCTTAGTTAGGCAGGGGCAATTTCTGTGTCAGTGTTTAGGATGTTGTGTCTGGTCGAAATTTGGTTAAGGTAAAATCGAATTTTGAAAGGAATAAGTCCTGTATGATAGACTATAATGAAACGTATGGTAGAGAAATTGCTAATGTAAAGCATCTCTGTAAAGGAAACTCTTCAAGTGATTATGTTAGGGTGGAAAATGCGTATCAATTAGTTCAAGTAGGAAAAATACAAGATGTAAAAGGATAAACATTGAGTAAGAGAAATCAATGGCTCGTTAGTAGAAGGGTGCAATCACTCTCTCAAATTTCCATTCATTCTTAGCTTCTACGCCTCTAATCTAATATTCACATCGACCGATTTATAACTAAACCAGACCTAATATTCACATTAACTTTGTTTTCCTTCTACCAAACTTTTCATCAATCAAATTTTCTGCAGTAACAGTTTTTCATTTAATTTTAGATTATTTTATGCACTTTGCTTCGCTACCATGGTAACTACTTACTCCCATGTCAGTAAAACCTTAACTATATTCACTCTTCATCATCTCGCACTTCATCGCTTGTATCAAAGGCAAATATCTCCTGCATCTTTATTTTGATTACCCAAAACATTTCTTCAAGATTCGTATTCTTTGTTATACATCCTTCCATCTACCGGTCTCATTTAAGATAAACAAAAGGTTTTTATGTTTGAAAAGTGCTGTGTGAGCAACTTTTATAATATTTTTTCCCTTTTGTCTTCTTGAATATCATTATGGCTTTCAGCACTCCCAACGTATATCAAATGAGCTCGTTGGTATTTTAAATTAGAAACAGTTATTTACCTTATTCTATCTATCAATTAATATTGCATTTTGGAAACTAGCATGCGCTCATCATTCAGCTTATTTGAAGAAGCTTTTCTCGCCGATAGTTCGTCTTGGATCATTTCTTTACTCTCTCTCTCTTGATTTATTAAGAGTTCTGATGTGGTGATGGAGAAAGAAATAGCCTTCTCAGCAGGAGACCTGAAACATAAAATGATTTATCGTCACGTGAAACAATCGACAAGAAAAATGACTTACGAAAAGTATTACCTCCAATCCCTTGGCAATCTCAGGTCGTTTTTTATTATGTATTTCTAATTAAAAAACCCGTAAAATAGTATTATCAGGAAATTACTTAATTTACTGTAAGATAAAAAATTAGCGATAAAAACCTCGGATATTTTAATTAGTTATTGACATTTTCTACATCTCTTTTAAATATTATTCTTCACAATTCGTTAGAGAAAAACTATAAACACTGGCAGACTTTGCTAGCTAAAAGGTATGAAATATGGATGCTAACAGAGAAGGTGATTTGACAATAATACATTAGAGAAAGCATTTATTTATTGAAAACAAAGGCTACTATGAGCTATGGATTAATCAATATCGCGATGCCCCTTCGATAACATTAATAGCAAGTAGCATTAGAAGCACACGTAAAAAGATTACTTTAAGCTGCATTAAAACTAACGTTAACCAATTCTTTACCATAATTAATCTGTAGTTACTTTCAATTTTGTATTTTAAAAAACTAACTTTAATTTGTTAACCTAAGATATTACACCGTTAAAAATAATTTTTTTAGATATCTTGTGGTCCAAAAATGGCGTCCCATAAATAGGACATTGTTAAGAAGTGTTATTAAAATTTAAAGAAGAAGGAAATATTCAGCAATTTTCAATTTGTTGTTATATTTTTTTAAGGTAAACATATGTAATATTTTCCCTACAAATTTAAAAGAAAAATTTGTTTTTTATATATTTATTCAGCATAAACAGGGGCAACATAGAAATAAAATAAAAGTTTACTTTTTTACAAAACTTTACTCCATGTTAAAATAATATACTTAAAATCTTTCCTTAAAATTATTCGTTAGTAAGAAAGTTTATAACACAATATTTAGTATGAAAGGGAAACAACAGTGATCATGGAGGGAAACATCACATGGTTTGCAAATTCTCTTTGTCTTCTTGTTACATAATGCACAACGACGCTGAGTCTGAATTGGCATCAAAAGGTAATTTCCTTTATCATATCTGATGTCTTCGGTAACTCTTCCCCACAAGCGCTTACTTCGTTGCGGACCCGAACGTTTACAGTTTGATAAAGAAGGCTTTGAAACATATGCTAAAACTATTTTTCTTCTTACGTCCAGAAGAGAAAGACTGTCATCTGGATTTGCATGGTAATAAATTCTCCGTGTGTTTACAATAGCAATGTGTAGTAGTTGTGTGAAAATAGAAAACCACCATTTTTTTCTACGGATTCTACATCGATAAAGTGATACTTGTTTATCCACCAAGTCAACCCCTCCCATTGACTTATTATATTCGGCAATAACATTTGGTATTTGCACTCGTATATCCTTTTTAGTTTCTGAGAATAACGTTCATCAGTACTGGTAGGATAAACCTCACTATAGTTGGTAGAAACTGTTACTGCAGTGTTATTGTGCCACTTGGTGACTAAAACTTCACTGCTGGAGTCAAACCTGTAATCTATGAATCATCTTTCTGTTCTTTTCGCATTTCTTTTGAGGTATAAGTGGGCATTTTTTTGTTCGATTTTCACGAATTGTTCCGGTGGCTTTGAGCCCAATATCAACTAACTTTTTTAGTATGCCAATACTAGTAAAGAAATTATCGGAAAAAAGGTCAGACTTTTCTGTCTAACTCTGAGGAATTATAAATATAAGGTTATTTATAACCCTTAAACCCAAAGGCCCATTAGTGGCTTTATTCTCCTTACCTAGATAGCGCGAAAAATTGTACAGATACCCATTAGTGTTACAAAGGCACCAAAACTTATACTGAAATTTTATCGGCTTACTTTCATGAACATATTAGCAAAATGCAAGACATAATACTTGGTCATCATTGCATCGTTGGCCAGATTAGAATGAAATACTCCAATTATCATTCAAGTGAAGAAACATATTTATTTCTGTGAATCTTTGTTTTGAAATTGCATTGTAAACGAAAGGTAAGCCTGTGTCTGGTGATTGTTCCAAATACGTATGTTGCTGAGGACGTTTATGGTAACCAACTAGTAAAATAATTCCTAAAAATATTTTGGGTTCATCAATGGTTACAAAAATGTTAAGATGATTTTTTTTGTTTTGCATATATCATAGACTGCTGAGTAATAAATCTCAATAACTCGTCAGTTAAAAAGTATTCAAAAATAGAAACAATGCTTTTTCCTTTAAGTTCATCTAAATTGTAGTAGCTACTTTCAGATGGCAATTTCATTGAGCTCTTATAACATGGATAACTCTTTTTCCATTTAGTTTTTTCAACTTTTCTACGTTTACCTAAAGAAGCTTAAGTAAATGAATGGTCCTGCAAAGGTGGCGATGAATGCTAAATCGATTAATCTAGGTTTTCGTCTCTGCTATGAACAATCAATTCAAACTTACCAGCAACGTCTTGAACAAAAGTATTGTCGTAGGGTTTACATCATTGATTGCATCATCATCAGTTACCACATCTGGCCTTGGAGGGATGATAGCAACTTCGACATCTTCCTCTAATATTTCTTGATTTTTGAAATCATTTAATTCCCTAAGAACTTCTAGGATGTTGTCAATAATTTCCGCACCATGGGTCGAAAAAAGGAGTTCTGAAAAAAAAGTAATAATATTTCTAAAAATCTTTTTAAAAGCAAACATGTGCACGCACGTACACATACACACGCATATATATATATATATATATATATATATATATATATATATATATATATATATATATATATATATATATATATATCGTTTCTCTACACTCGTTACAAAACCTGTGCTTTGGGAGGGCTAATAGCCCTGAAGGGTGCATTATGAATACCTATTATTATTATTATTATTATTATATATATATATATATATATATTTATATACCATTTAATAAATAAATATTTTCATATGTGTGTGTTTATGTGTGCGTATGTGAACATGCGCATGTATAAAAGCGTAGATGTGAGAGGTGGTACATAGTGTAAAGGCATTATGCACTTCATACTTTATTAATATAAGTGAAATTTTATTGCCAAACCTTTGGACTAAATAATGGTTCAGAAAGTCATAGATATGTATATTGAAATAAAATCAGACTGATCCTACCAACCTCCGAAAAATGGGAGGCAACATATAAAACAAAATAGTATTTACATTTTGCCTGATTTCAATAAATATATTTCTTTAGTACAATCTTTTTTGATGGGTGAACTTAATCCACCAGCACAACCTCCTTCCTCTAATGTTAGTTTCGAACTAAAGCGATACAAGCTCGAAGAGGTCATTTTTCAAGAAATCATCAAAAATTAGTGCTCCCTAGTGGCGATTGTTGTCAACGAAATTAGTAATCTAAAAGGAAATATAGACAAATGATATGGTACACAATAAAAATATTTAATTTTTATGGTATATTTTACCGTGTTTGGATAAGTATTAGATTAGCAGATCCTTCTCATACTGAGATTTACAAATGACTGCATTTTCTCGAATCCCAAGCTTTCTTTTCAACTGTCGCTTAACTTACAAATGCATGGATTATGCCACCCAAATTACGCCTCTGAGTTTAGTCGTCCAAAAAGATTTGCATGGAAATAGAGATGCAAAATGCATTAAGGCTGTCCCAACAAGATTATACTAGGCCTAATGAGTATCTTATTAACCTTTTCTAGCATATTAGCCATCGTTTTCAGAAGGAAAAGTCAAAGAAGAAGCAGTATTATTAAAAAGACGGAGTCACTTTTTTCGTACAAATTTTAGCAATGAGTGAGTTATGTATATAAATTGAAGCATGAGGTGCTGATTTTACTTTATAATGGTATGCGTCGTTTTTTTTAAAGAAAGCATTCAAATCTTGGTATATTTTAAATATTCACCTCGGTCAGGCCCTAAACATAAACTTTTCAGGTAATTTATATATATATATATATATATATATATATATATATATATATATATATATATATATATATATATATATATATATATATATATATGCAGGATAGAAAACAGTTATCAAGGATCAATTTTTGCGAAACCTTATTCAGACGAATATATTTTGATCGAAAGTATATTGGCAATTAAATGTTACTGAAAAATGTTTAGCTAAGAAGGTACAAAGATACAAATCAGAATTTAACTATTGAGCTGATACGGAAAGGAATTTTTAATAACAACGTAAATATGGCTTTGCTCATGAATTGATTGAACTTGATCGACCATCGTATGATTTGAAGTTTGAAATTTCATTCATAACAGCTCATTCAACTATGCTTTCGAGGATATAATTGGTGGAGTGGTTATCATTTTTGCCAGCATGGACTCCACTACCGGTATTTCAGTAATGTATATTCGATCACAGTCTATACATAGTATATAATACACAAACTTTTATTAATCCCTAATGGTTTGTAGACAAATTTTCCGAATGTTATGTTCGTAATGATAGGCTACATTAATGTTGTTGCCTCTAGCTAAATTTTGAATTTATTTAGTTGAAGATAAAATTATAAAGTAATATAATTGTTAAGGTTAGTATTTTAGAGTTAGAAAGATGGCCGTGAGTACAAATTGATTCTGCCTCTAAATATACTGTAGTTATCCCAACTATACGGGGTAATATAGTTCAATAAATGTCCAAGTGTTTGTCTTAATCTGACCCAGAAAAAATATTTCAAACCCGAAAAGCTCTTAGGAAAAAGGATGTTTTCCTTCTAAAAATTTAAATCGATAAACTAAAGTGTGCGTCACCCACGAAAGTTTGTAAAGAAAGATTTGTAGGAAAAGTGTGAAAATAGAGGAAGTGAAAATATGTGAAAATGTATAGCCGCATGTCATTTTAATGCCATTGGCGCGCCGGCTAGAGAAAAGGAAAGGATACTCAGGATAAGACAAGCATTTAGATTTTCGCGTCGTTTACTTTGCGTTAAACAAAAATATGCGATATTTTTTAAAATAAGTAAATTGATATTGAGAAAGGTAGCGATTTATTTTCCTCCCATATTTAACTTTCGCTTAATACTCGAGTGAATGTTGTTTAGTTGTATAAAAAACAATTAGAAAACCTCTTATCATCAATTAAACTGCAGATATCATCACCAAATCGACATCATGTTATAAGATAAGGCAAAATATAAAGAAAAGGGGTGGTTTCAAACTCTTCTATGAAAATTGTGCGGAGAATCGCGGAAGGAGGAGTATCCAACACTAAGTCATAAATTTTCTATATGAACAATTGCGAGTTTTAAACGCATTTTGTCTGCGATGCACAAATTAATCGATTTTACAATTTTGGCGAGACACATAAATCAATACTATACTAGACAACAGCGTAGGATTCTACACTGGAAATAAACAGTCTAAAACGATTACCTTCCTTGTCTTTTGAGCAATCTATAATATATAGGGTTGGCCAGAAATTCCTGACTCATTTAGGAAGCTGAAAAAAAACTTATATGGAGCAACACCAACTTTAGGTTAGGTTAGCCTTACTCATTCGGCTATATTAGATTTGGTTAGCCTTACTCATTGAGTACCTTAGGTTAGGTTAGCCTCACTCATTCGACTACCATTCTCCTTACACTGCTCTTGTTTGTTGCTCCTGCGCAAGTTATTTCTCTTTGTGAAAGCCCCAACTGACAGAAATGAGTTTAAAAGAAGGTGGAATTTCGAATTTTGATTCGCTACTGCTACAAGCAAAATCTTTCTACAAGAGTTGCTGTGAAGGAAATTTGCGACATTGAAGGAGAAGAGGCATCAGTCAGGTGAAAGTTTTGAGGTGGTACAAACGTTTCAACTACGGATATCTTACCCTTGACGTACAAATACGTTACGGCCGGCCATCAATTTTTGACACGAAAGCATTAGTGGCAACATTTAAAGTTGAACCTTATTCAAGCAGTTGTGATCTTGCGAAAGTTGTTGGAATGTCATCCCAAAAGACTGTGCTGAACCGAATGCATCAAATGGATTTTGTTCACAAGAAGCCCTGATTGGATCCACATAACTCATCGAAGAACAAGCTGCCCGTAGATTAGAGGTTTTCAGCCTAATTTTTAATAACACAATGACGATCGATTCTGGAGGCGAATTGATACATCAGATCAGAGGTCGGTGTACTTGGTTAATCACAATCGGGAGAGGAAATGGTTTCCGCAAGGTGAACAACTGGTATCTGTTCCACGACGGAATTGGTTTGACAAGGAGCTCATGATCTCTGTCTGGTGGGATTTCAAAAGTCTACTGCATTTCTAGCTTGTTCCACATAGTTTCGTCATTTACCCTAAACTGTATTGTCAGCAGCTACACCGCGTGTACGATAAACTAAAGAAGGAGTATTCTGCTTTGATCAATCGAGATCAGGCTTTGTCTCAGCAAGACAATTCGAGGCCACACACTGCCAGGTTGACTATTGAGAAGTTCAAACAGATGTAGGTTGTTGAGTTTCTTCCACATCTCCATTCAATCCCGATGCTGCTCCGAGTGACTATGGCCTATTCCGCTCAATGCCAGACTTCCTCCACGACCAGCAATTGGACACTTTTGAGGTAGTGAAGGAAGCTTGTTTACAGTTTTTTTTATTCAAACCATCTGACTGGTATCTGATACAGATTCGGACAATGGCTGATCGCTGGAAGAAGATCATAAAGAATGATGGGCTTTATTTTGAAGAATAAATTTTGGTGTTGCTCCATAAAATTTTGTTGTTTTCTTTCCACTTCCGAAGTGAGTCAGGACTTTCTGGCCAACCATATTGTATTAAAAGACTACATTAAACTGGTTACTGATATAAAATTATCTCTTGGGGGTCTTTTTAAGAAACGATTTATTTAGTTTTCTTTGCTAATGGATGTTTATTCATATTTTGTTCTTATCTCAGTAACTTAACAAGTTCATTAGTTTAGACAGAAATTGGCTCTATTTCCATAATGAATATTTTTTCATTAATCCTCTGATATTAGGTAACCAAAATATCCTTCTTTTAATGAAATATTTAATCTAAACTCAAGAGATGTAAAATTATGATATTAATTAAAGAACTAATAAATAAATAACCACTAATAAAGTTGCCATTGATAACTGCTTTTCAGTTAAGACAATGTTTGACACTGAGATTATCACTAAATTTATGTTTTGTTCGAAAAAAAGTTAGCCATAAACAAGAGCAAAATTTTTCATTTTAGATAAACTTAAATTTCGATAAATTGTTCGGTTTAAATACGGGGATGCACGGACGGACAATTAAAAAAAAATATAAATTATTTTCTTCTTGTCGTCATTTCTGGGCTGCAGTAATATGCAATCCAGTTATATTCGGCTCATTTGATGAATGTGTTTGAATTCTTTGGTCAAGGCCTTTTGGTTTAGCAACAATGAATTCTGATCGAATGAGGAAATTTTGCCCGGCCTCTTCTTGTGATAGGCATCTATAAATGATGAAAAGCTTTGGTTGAACTGAGCGCAATTGGTACGCCCCGACAATTGCTTGAAATGAGTGCCTTTAGCCACTCCAATGGGCTTTATACTGTTAAAGTTAGAACATGGATAATTCGGCACAAGTTTGGGTTTAGTGCTAGATCTCTTTCGTAATTATTCTTTGCTTTATTAACACCCCGCTTAACCAGTCTACGATAATATATATATATATATATATATATATATATATATATATATATATATATATATATATATATATATATATATATATATATATATATATATAATATCTTTATCGATTTACTTTCCTATGCCACTCAGTTTCTTTTAGACCTACAAAGAAAATATCGAAACTTTCGCTCTCCAAACGAGATATTAATTAAATACTCCTATTTGCAGTTATGCTTGACCTTACTTGGAATATAACTACCTTGTGGTATTTTGTCACCATTGGCTCAGCAACATGAACGTTACCCACTAATTTTCGTGCTTGGTATGAATTAAATCCAGTATATTATGCCACTATGTGCGTTTCTTAACCTTTTGAAAAAGAAAATTGTCATTAATATAGTTCAGCAAACTCTCTTTCTTTCATTATCCTAAGTGTTTGATATTTATTCGACGTTCGAAAATTAAAATCTCTTCGATTATCGTTGTAATATTTTAATAATAGAGAAGAAACAATAAAAGAGGCGTTTGTCAGCGCTTTCAAATTGGGCGGGCGTTCTATAAAAGTTTGCGATATTAATTTATTATTTGCCAGAAACGACCTGTGCGATCATACCTACCCACATAAAACGTTGCTCTCCAGGTCTATCATTGTTGAGTTTAATTCTCCGGCAAGAAGTATTGTGTAATCAGCCTCCCTCAGATCACTTTGCCAAGCAAGAGGCAGAGTCATGGTGCACTGGCTTACGACACTTTAGCCAAACTTTGAGCTGACTCTCCTTTACAGGTCAGCATGCTCTATTTTTATGGCCAATTTTCAAACGGAAGCCTAGAAGGACTCAGGGAGCTCGTATAGACCAAACGTGAAGATGATCATCGTGGATCGAGACCCTTCTCTCCTTTCTAACACTAGCTAGACTCCGACCACCTCCTAGCCGACCAAGTCTTTAGTAATGTCCTCTAGGGGAGTATCTTATAGGAGGATTCGAGAGATTACGGCCGCCTTTTTATTTAATACACTCTTTCTGACTGGTTTGATCAGTTCTCAATACGATCCATTTCAGTATATTAAAAATCTTCACCTTAACAATGACACAATTCTTCACTTTTCTCTTAGGCAAAAATCAAAGAACCTCCCACTTGGGCTTGCTCTTAAAGGACACCTACCCCCCTAGTGATAATGCAGAATCAGACATTTGCTGCTCGCCATCCCGAATCCAACCCTCCAAAAATGTTTCCTGCTTTACAACAAATGGCTACGCACATCCATGCTTAACTTTAACTTAGTAACTTTTTTATAACCATTTCAATAAAAATGTTCAGCCATTTTTCCTTGTGTTTCATTATTAAAGGAATAATTCCGTAACTATTGAAAAACAGTCCTTACTTTCATTTTATTCTATTCACCTGCAGATCATTTTTTGGCAAAGGAATGGCAGGAATGATGTACGTGAGTTTAGTATCTTCATAATCCCATTATATTGTATCTAATTGTATTTTTAATTAATTCCCTTCGCTGTTCCATCGTTTCATCTGTTCACTGATCTCTTACCAAAAGCCCCATTTATCTTTTAACAGGCGTAACAAGAAGTAACAAGGAAAGAAAGTACCCTAGAAGACCTTACGGTCCATTCAATGAGGGTACCTTTGGACTAGCAGTCGAGCGGGCACATCTCTGTTCAAATGCTTTGCGTCCTTTAACAGCCATTTTTCAAGACCCTGTCTAGTCTTGACTTGAACTGGTCAACAGATTCATCGTTGAAAACTTCCACTGGAAGTGCGTTTCAACTGGTCAACAGATTCACTGTTGAAAACTTCCACTGGAAGTGCGTTTCAACTACCCCAGATACTGTACGTGAAAAATTTTCCACACAATTTTAAAGCCGTGATTTCTTGTTCTGCTCTCAACAAGTGTGAAAATATCCCTGTAGTTAACATTGTCGAACCCTCGAAGTATTTTGAAAACTTCGATGAGCTTACCACGCAGTCTACGGGTTTCCAACGAGAACAGATCTAATTCCCTTAATCTATCTTCATAAATTTTATGTCTGATAAAGAGAATTAGTTTGGCTGCCCTGGCTTGCACACCTTCCAATCTCGCGATGTCCTTTCGAAATGAAGGACTCTAAAATTGTACGGTATACTCCAGGTGCAGTCGGACAAATAAGTTGTACAAACACAGTACAATCTCCTTGTTTTAATATCCAAACTGGCGCTTTATGTAGCCTAGCATCCTTTGGGCCTTTTCTCCGCCTCAATGCACTGTTTCAGAACTTGAGGTCACTAGTGATTGTGACACCCAAGTCCTTCTCAGTATCGGTGGATTCAAGAGCAGTGGGGTTTCGGTGGCCGATATGCATCACTTTGCATTTGCTCACGTTTAAAGGCAATATGGTTGGTCATTTAATAGTTTAATTTATTAAATTGAAATTTTAGTTCACATTTTATTTATTTCATCACTAAATTGTCTACGTTAAAACATCGTGGGAAAGGACAGTAGTAATTTAGCAGGCATGATAAAAATTAAGAGGTGAGATATAAATTTTAAGGACATTACAGGTCAAAATAAATCTAAAAAATTATAAGCCCAACTAAATCCACTTCCTTACACATTCTTTTTCTCTTTCATTTTCCAGGGTAGCAATTAAAGAGAACCAGAATAGAACTAATATCCTCATGATTTAAATTAGATGTATTGTATAAGAAATCATTTAGAGTGTACTGATGCAAGAAACATCTCGCAATCAAAGGACTAAAGTAGATTTAATTTGTGAGCAATAAAAATTACTACTAACTTTATAATTGTTATGTTTTACGACTTTATTGTTGGATTTCTTACGACCAGAAAGATCATATAATAATATAGAATTTCAATTTGGTATCTTTACGAGCATGATGGTAATGTGTATTAGAGGTAATTAATGATTTGAGAGAATTTAAGTGTTTTTTATGTGGTGGAACACCAGAAAAGATAACTTTTAAGAAAACAGAAGATTAGAGTCGTTAGCAAAAAGGTGAGTATTAAATGGAAATACATCCAATCAGATAAGATAAAAAGATGAGTTTTTTAAATCGAAGAAAGATTAGAGAACAAAATAAACCTCATATGCTGTAATACCTAAAAGCAAAGCCTAATTGAATCCTTTAGGGTGAAGAGATCGGTTTTTCACTTTCTTTGCAATACTTGTTAATTAGTATTTTGCTGTTGGTATATTAAGGAAGTGTCACGGGTTTTTGAGGATTCTGTGCTGGTAATTTAGATTACTAACCGAATATCTGTGGGCTTGGCATTTAACATTCTAAATAAATAATCTATCTCTCATCACTTTTTTAATTATCGGCAAAAGTGTTTCTTGGTTTCTATGTTTAATTACTTCTATATACAAAACTGCTGGTGAATAATTAGTATCTATTAGGCCAAGCACTAAAACCTAAACTCTTTGACCCCTACCTCATAATGTTTTAGTTAGGTTAGGCTTCTTGACCATGTCAAGAATTGCACCCCCCCCTCCCCTTTCACGCAAACAAAAATAAAATCCCTTATGAAGAATAGCAAGCCTTGTAGGAGTTGGGTTTCCTATTTTTGCCAGGATCTGACGTTGTAATGGAAACCTGCTTATGTATATAATAACCCCTTTGCTATTTGGTTAATTGCCTCACCCGTCGCGTTTAGTTGTTGAGGGGTTTCCAAAGCGGATGATGAAACTTGCATAAAATTTAGGATCACAATCATTAACAATCCTGTTAGCGCCAGGCCCGTGTTTTCGTGGAGGGGACGGGGGTTATTACTATATTTTGCACCTTGTTACCCAATTCCGAACATTGGACCCTGCGTGGCTAGAGGGAGAGACTCTTTTGACACTAGAATGAATTTATGCCTTAAAATTTCCGCAGCGTTTCCACAGATGGTAATGTGTTTTGTGTCGAACCAAATGGTAAAAGAGAGTGATTCCGTGATTTAATCTGTGTGTGATAACGTATTTAGATGGAACTGACTTCAATTTACCTCAAAGCAGAATTGTGGATTGTTTTTTAAGTATGTGAAAAGAATAGTGAGATAATTGTTACAATGCGAAAAATGCTTGGCATTAAGTATGCTGTGTATATTAGAAAATAGTTTACACACTTGGTAATCATGGGTTCCTTCACTCTCTCATCCCGAAGGGTCTTTAAAAAATCCTTGAATAAAAAAACGTATTTATGCATCTTTAATTGCTTGTGAACATTCTTATTTAAAATACCAGAAAGTTTGGGTTGACAACAACAAAGATATTTTGAAAATTCTTATCCAAACTCATTCCACTGTTTTTGAATGATAATGCAAGAAAGATAATTGTTTCTACTTTGTAGTTTGGTCCGAGATATATGACTACTTGCTCAATCTAAATTCAGGTCAACTTCTTCAAAGATTCAACTCTTATATTTCTCCGAACTCGTGAAAGAGGACGGAATTCAAAATCACCGAACTCTAAGCTTTCCTTATATGATCCTTATTATCTGGGCTAAATTTTTCTCAAAAGAAACTTCGTTATCCATAACCCTATATTTTAAGAACGAGATTTTTTTAAAGTGTTTGAATAAGATTTTTCTTTTAGTTCGGTTGTCACCTAAGTATATTTAATTTTTTTATCAAAGTTTTTTCTAAAAATTCCTTTATAATAAGAAGAAGAAGAACTACAGAACTACAGAATCTAGGACCAGCAAAGACCCTAAGGTCCGCTCGAGGCTAGTCCGCTACACTAAATCAAAAACAACGATAGACCCTTATCTACGAGTGTATCTCTAACATGCTATTTTTATTTTTATTTTTATTTTTTTTATTTTAATACTATCTACTGTACACACTTAGCTACATGTGTACATTATCGTGCAATTTTAACTAATCAAACTAGGGGTCGGGGGAGATAGAAAGTTTTTCTTCTCATCTTCCGCAGCCACTCGACTGGTAGTGGTGAAAAGCTAATTTAGGGATAGAGACTACTTATAGGATAGGCGGAAAAGAAATGGGACATCTAAGCTACACATGCAGGGAATTGCCGGCATCATTTTTAGTCATCATAATTTCATATCCTTAAACCTCCGCTCCAAACTCTCTCTCTGCAAGGACGTTTAAATTCACAGTGCTCAACTACGTTATATTTAAACTATTCAAATGCACGTCGAGACGATTTTTGAACATATTAACCGAAGTGCTATCTACTACGTGGGTGGGCAGCCGAGTCCAATTTTGAGTAACTTTAAATGTAAAATAGTTTTGGGCTATACTAGTGTTAAAACGCTTGTTCACTAATTTTAACCCGTGCTGACGAGTATTTTCCCTATGATCCAGTTCGAACAGATTGCGAAAGTCAACGTTTGAGAAACCCTTTAGTATTTTAAATACTTCTATTAGCTGGCCACGTAATCTTCTGCGTTCTAGCGATGGCAAATCTAAAGCCCTGAGCCTTTCCTCGTATGATCTATTCCTCAGCTCTGGAATTAATTTCGTAGCCCTTCGCTGCACTCTTTCTAATTGCGCGATATCTTTCATTAAATATGGAGCCCAAAATTGAACAGCGTATTCGAGAAGTGGCCGCACAAGGGATTTATATAAAGGTAAAATTACATCCTTAGATTTGAAGGTGAAATTACGCGCGATATAACCCAAAACGCGATTTGCTTTTTTACACGCATCCGCGCATTGCTTCGAGAATTTAAAATCGTCTGAGACTAATACTCCCAAGTCTTTTTCTAATTTAACCGCGTCGAGGACTTGGCCTTTCATGGTATATTCTACTCTTAAATTATGGCAACCCAAGTGCATTACCTTGCATTTGCTTAAATTAAATTCCATTTGCCACTTGTCCGCCCAATTGGCAATCGAGTTAAGGTCCCCCTGCAATTTATCGACATCCGATCTTACATAGGCACGATTGCCCAGCTTCGTGTCGTCCGCAAATTTCGAAATCCGACTAAGTATGCCTTTATCTAAATCGTTAATATAAATTTAAAACAATAAAGGGCCTAAAACAGAGCCCTGCGGTACCCCACTACTAACGCTGGCCCAATCTGAACATTCCCCATTTATTACCACCCGCTGCGAGCGATCTTTCAGCCAATTTCTAATCCAGTTTAAAATCTTACCAGTCACCCCAATCGCTTTAACTTCATTAATAACCTTTGGTGGGGGACGGTGTCAAACGCCTATTTAAAGTCTAAATATTGTACGTCTACAGCTTTGCTTTCATCGTACACGCAAATCATTTTGTGGAAGAATTCGAGCAAGTTAGTCAAGCACGATCTCGCACGCCTAAATCCATGTTGGGTATCGTTAATCAGCTTATTTGCCTCGAGGTGGCACACTATTCTATCTTTAATTACAGATTCTAAAAGCTTCCCAACTACCGAAGTTAGACTAATAGGCCGAAAATTCGTTGCTTCAAATCTATTCCCCTTCTTAAATATAGGTTTAACGTTTGCTCGCTTGAAATCCAACGGAACTACGCCATCTTCTAATGAGCGATTGAAAATTTCACGCAATGGCTTAACGAGTTCATTTTGAAGCTCCTTTAAATGAATTGGATATACCCCATCGGGGCCCGGAGATTTCGACTTTTTCATTAGCTTAATAAATTTAAGTATTTCCTCGTCATTTATAGTTACATCGGATATGCAATTATCAGCACTACGAATTTCCCCAATTAACGATTCCAATTCGGAAGAATCTTCCACAGTAAACACGCTCGTAAAATGCTCATTTAAAATTTTGGACATTTCTGTCGGAATTTCAGTCAAACGACCATCCTTATCTTTGATCGGCCCTATCGATCCTTTTACGGGTTTCCTATTATTTACGTACCCATAAAACCGTTTCGGTTCATTCTTCGAATCCTTTGCGAGGTTTATTTCATACTTCCTCTTCGCATCTCTGACCGCACGTTTAACTTCCCTACGAGAATCTATGTAATTTTGCCGACTTATAACTGACCCATTGTTTTTATGAATTTTAAATTTTCTATTTCGGTCCCGGATTAAGCGTAGTATTAACGGACTAAGCCACGGAGCTCTCACCGACTTCCCGCTCTTACGCACATACTTAACCAAATCAGAATTCACACGAAGCAGCGTACATCTCTCCTACCGACCTGTTCTCGAATCGTATTCCCCAGTCTATATCCTTAATCCTTTCGCGAAAAATATCGAAATCACAGCTACCAAAACGAGGGATGAGCTGCGAACTCATTCTAACTTCTACGCAGGTGTTTAGTTCGAATCTAATCGCATTATGGTCGCTGGAAGCTAAATGTTCACCCACACGTACGTTTTCTAACAATGACTCATCGGTTGCCATGATTAAATCAAGAATATTGCTATCACGAGTAGGCTCTTCCACTTTTTGTATGAGAAAATTATCCAACATAAAGTTTAATAGCCTCTCCCCCGGTTTATCAGAAGTAAGGTTGCTAAAGTTAACATTAGGTAAATTAAAAGAACTACAGAACTACAGAACTACAGAATCTAGGACCAGCAAAGACCCTAAGGTCCGCTCGAGGCTAGTCCGCTACACTACATCCGAAACTACGACACACACTTATCTACGAGTGTATCTCTAACATGCTATATATTTTTTTTTTTAAATATATAATCTACTGTACACACTTATCTACATGTGTACAATGTCATGCATATTAACTACTTCAACCTAGGCGGGGTGATAGAAAGTTTTTCTTCTCAACTTCCGCAGCCCTCGACTGCTAGTGGTGAAAATCTAGTTATAGGATAGGCGGAAAAGAAAATGGATATCTAAACTACACATGCAAGAGAAATCGCTGGCATCATTTTTAGTCATCATTTTTACTCTCGTTGTTCCTCCGCTCCAAACTCCTTTTGCAAAGACGTTATTCTTTACTGTGCTCAGACTACGTTATATTTATACTATTTAACTGCGCGTCGAGACGGTTTTTAAACATATTTACCGACCTACTATCCACTACGTGGGTGGGTAGCCTATTCCAAATTTGAGTAATTTTAAACGTAAAATAGTTTTGGGCTATACTAGTGTTAAATCGCTTGTTGACTAATTTTAATCCGTGTTGCCGAGTGTCTCCCCTATGATCCAATTCGAACAAATTCCTATAATCAACGTTTGATAATCCTTTCAATATTTTAAATACTTCTATTAGCTGGCCACGTAATCTTCTGCCTTCGAGAGATGGCAAATCTAATGCCCTGAGTCTTTCCTCATAGGGCCTGTTTCTCAGCTCGGGAATTAATTTTGTAGCCCTACGCTGCACTCTTTCTAATTGCGCGATATCTTTGTTTAAGTATGGAGCCCGAAAATGGAACCGCATATTTTAGCAGTGGACGCACAAGTGATTTATACAATGGTAAAATTATCTCTTTGGATTTGAACGTGAAATTACGCGCGATATAACCCAGCACACGATTTGCTTTTTTACATGCATCCGCGCATTGTTTCGTGACTTTGAAGTCATCCGAGACTAAAACTCCCAGGTCTTTTTCCAATTTAACTACGTCGAAGACCTGGCCTTTCATGGTAAACTCTACCCTCAAATTATGGCAACCCAAATGCATCACCTTACATTTACTTAAATTAAACTACATTTGCCACTTATCCGCCCATCTGACAATCAAGTTTAGGTCCTTTTGTAATTTTTCTACATCCGATCTTACATAGGCACGGTTGCCCAGCTTCGTGTCGTCAGCAAATTTAGAAATCGTACTAAATACGCCATTATCCAAATCGTTTATATATATTAGAAACAATAATGGGCCAAGAACTGAGCCTTGTGGCACTCCACTACTGACGTTGACCCAATCAGAACATTCACCATTTATAACTTCTCGCTGCGAACGATCCTTCAGCCAATTTCTAATCCAATTTTATATCTTCCTCTTCACACCGATTGCTTTAACTTTCATTAATAATCTCTCGTGCGGAACGGTGTCAAACGCCTTTTTAAAGTCTAGATAGATTACATCTACAGCTTTGCTTTCGTCGTAAACGCAAATCATTTTATGGAAGAATTCGAGCAAATTTGTCAAGCACGATCTCGCCCGCCTAAACCCATGTTGGGAATCTTTAATCAGATTATTTAGCTCGAGGTGGCACACTATTCTATCTCTAATTACCGATTCTAAAAGCTTTCCAACTACCGAAGTTAGACTAATAGGACGAAAATTCGTTGCTTCGTATCTATTCCCATTCTTAAATATTGGTGTAACGTTCGCACGCTTGAAGTCTACAGGGACTACGCCATCTTCTAATGAGCGATTGAAAATTGCACGCAACAGCTTCGCAAGCTCATTCTTAAGTTCCTTTAAATGAGTGGGGTAAACGCCATCGGGCCCGGGTGATTTCGACTTTTTCATCAGGTTAATATATTTAAGAATTTCCACTTCATTAACCGTTATATCGGATATGCAAATATCACTATTATCTACTTCTTCAACTAACGATCCTAATTGGGACGAATCTTTAACAGTAAAGACGCTTGTGAAATGTTCTTTTAAAATTTTAGACATTTCCGCCGGAAATTCCGTCAAACGACCATCTTTGTCTTTAATCGGCCCTATTGAACCTTTTTAAGGGTTTCCTACTGTTTACATAGCCGTAAAACCGTTTCGGTTCCTTCTTTGAATCCTTCGCCAGTTTTATTTCATATTTCCGCTTCGCATCTCTAACCGCCCGTTTAACTTCTCTTCGAGAATCTATGTAATTTTGCCGACTTATAAATGACTCATTGTTCTTATTTATTTGAAATTTTCTATTTCGGTCCTTAATTAAGCTTAATATTAGTGGGCTAACCCACGGCGCTCTCATCGACTTCCCGCTCTTACGGGAAGAAGAAGAAGAAGAAGATGAAGAAGAAGAAGAAGAAGAAGAAGAAGAAGAAGAAGAAGAAGAAGAAGAAGATGAAGATAAAGATGAAGATGAAGATGAAGATGAAGATGAAGATGAAGAAGAAGAAGATGAAGATGAAGATAAAGAAGAAGAAGAAGAAGATGAAGATGAAGATGAAGAAGAAGAAGAAAAGGGTGTTCAGGGTGTTAAAATAAAGAGTGTATAAAGGGGATTAAAAAAGGCGGTTAAGATTAGCAAATAAGGCCGTAGGCCACACCCCACAGGGGTGCCTGTGTAACCAAGCTCTTCCTGTTAAGGAAGAGAACAGCGGCTTGTAGAATTAAAATTAAGTCTGGAAAATTTAATCGTTTGAATTATTTAAAAATAAAATATCAAAAACTAGTTAATTGTACAACGCAGACTGAATTATTTCTCCATACGGGATTTCTGCCTGAATTTCCATTTGCTTGGAGATGTGATACCGATTTAGATAGAGATAAGTCCATTACCCAACTTAAGTAAGGAGGGTTTGGAAGTGTAATTTATGTGAGGAGGTCTATTATAACAAAAGAGAGATGGGTTTTTAAAAAAAATTAAGTTGTTTCAAAACAATCCATGGAGAAAGAACATAAGATATAACAAGAATAAAGCGAGAGTGAGGCATTATCTGTATATAATTTACCCGTGACTTGGCAAATTAAATAGTGATTTTGTAGTATATAATTGAACTACAAAATATAAAAAATTAGGCATTTAAGACCTTGTTATTTCTCATTACTACATTTCTCACCATCTCTATCAAAAGCTATAATGGTGGTGTTATGAATAATATACATAGATACCTGTAATAAATTAATGATTTAGGTAATTTAGTAAATGTTCATGGATCTAGATCACTACAAATTCAGTCACTTTGTAAAGAAATAACATAGATAATGAGTGGGTAAAAAGAGTATACCGTAGGTTCTTCTACAAGTATTTGTCCTGGAAGGGTGCACAAATGCGATCACTAAGGCATGGAGTGGGTTACATTTGTTTATGTTTCAAGTGTAGCAGAAGATTACCACTGAGGTTTTAAATTAAGGCCTTGTCTAACACGCATGAACACTTGAAGACCAAGCTCCGGAATCATTTGCAGCCCACCTATACAGTCTTCTTTCAATTCTTCCTTGCTATTGATAAACAAATAATTAATTCAGTGTTAAATTTATCAGATACGAATACATCTAAATGCATGAAAATTCTAAACATTTCAAACTGTATTTTTCGTTTCAGTTTTGCTCTGTGGTACAATTAGTTTCATTATAAAACTTATTCTCTATTAGAACAAACGAGGATATGTAAGAAGTATAATCTTGACTCAGATTTTATTTTCGTAGAATAAATTTCTATAAAACAAATCTGCAGTGATTTATAAAAAAGAGGCAGTTCAAACGTTGGAAGTTTGTGAATTGCTTACACATGCTAAAACATTCTTTTCACATGAAAGAAATGAGAATATTGGAGTGTGGTTAAGGGCCACTAGCCATGTGTTGTTAGGTCGAATACAATTAGTTCCAGAGACTGTCACACAAACAGATAAATAAAGATATTAATCTTCCTACAAAACTGTCATCAAGGAAGTCATCCTAAATACAAGGATGCTTTAATTATCGAAAAAAGTATTCTTTCAACACACTTCGAGGTTTAAGGTTAGTTACCAGTGGGTTTCTGCCCAATCCAAGTGGATTCTATATAGCAGCTCAGGTGAAACGAGACAAATCATCTATAAAAGGTGGAGGAGACCACTTTGTGACAAAAATTTAAAAAACGACGGGTTAAAAGATTCCTCCCCCAATATGAATTGAAGACGAATGTGTTGAGAAATAGTTAAAAGGGTCGGGAAACAGGACAACCGGAGAATGACAAAATGGCTAGAATCGAATAAAAGGTGGGCAACCGATTGGATACCACCGCAAAAACGACCGCAAGGGCTGATATGAGCATCAGCCGAAACAAGATGGCTGTGAGTTAGTCTCGTATGGCCAATGCGAACTCGGCAAAGGGCCACTTCCAACGACCGCATTCTATGACGACTCGATGGCCAAGAGCGAATAGAATTTTTAATTTTGTATAGTTTTGATGATGAACAGTCATCCCATTCATTCTGCCACAGTTAAAAAATAAATTTTCTTATTGAAGGAAAGTAGTCCCTAAAAGGCAGAGCCGAGTTCTCAGGGGACACAGAATGTGCTGAGCGGGCCAGCCGATCAGCCTTCTCGTTGCCCAAGACACCCACATGCCCAGAGACCCAGCAAAAAATAATTCTATATCGGCACGCATTTTGGATCAGCCAGTTGCAAATTTCTGTTACTAGGGGATGGGACGCATTAAAAGATCTAATTGACTGTATGACACTCTTTGAGTCGGAAAAAATGACAAAATCACTAAAAGGTAAAATTTGGATGAGTCTAAAGGCTAAAAGGATTGCTGAAAGTTCAGCATTAAAAATGGATGCTGCTGGCAACAAAGATAGAGTTAGGAATTCTCCTCCTGGGTAGATGGCTGCAGCACCCACGCCACCGTCCGAATAAGAGCCATCCGTGTATAGTGGGCAGCATTGTTTGTGTGAGATCGAATGCTCTAAGAACAGGCTCTTAATGATGTGAGGGTCCATGGAGGACTTCTCCAGGCTCCACATGTTGGTACATACTGTGGGGAGAGGAGCACGCCAACTAGGGGTCAGTAAGGATGGAAGGGTAAGGACCCTTGGAGCACCCAGGTTAGAGAGATGATCTCCTATGCGAAGGTTTAAAGGGCGGGGTAAAGATGGAAACTTATCATATGCCGCCGTTGATTCGGTAGCATACAGACATCTGTAGACCTCTGATACAGGGGCTTGCTGTACTCGGCAGAGGTATCGCATGCAGATTTGAAGTCTATGGTAGTGCAAATGGACTACCCCACTCTCGCATTAAAGGCTGTTGACAGGAGAAGTACGGAAGGCTCCACTAGAAAGGCGAACTCCGAGGTTTCGAATGGCGTTCAGCATTTTAAGGGCTGAAGGGGAAGCCAATGAGTAAATTTGACAGCTATAATCCAATTTGGATTGGACGAGGGCTGTGTATAATGTCCACAATGTTTGTCAGTCACTGCCCCACGAAGTGTGTGAGAGGACTTTCAAGATGTCTAGATTCCGCAGACAGCCCGTTCAAAGTCAGCGTAGGTGTAGTAACTAGGATAACTTTGGATTGAGAGTTACGCCAAGGAACTGAAACTCGGAGACAAACTCTATATCTTCGCCTTGTAGGGAGATAAATGGCGGAACAAGAACCTCTCTGCCTGAGTGGAAATACATTGCTTTGGTTTTGTTCGTGGAAAAGCGGAATCCCTTAAGTTGTGCTCTTTTGGAGACAGCATCGACCGCCAGTTGTAGTCGACGCACTGCTGATGGAAGGCAAGGTGAGGAAAAGTATAGTGTTAAATCATCGACAAACAGAGTTGCCGATACAGCCTCTGGGAGAGACGAAATAATATCATTGATCGCAATTATAAAACATGAACACTGCCCTGAAGAACTCCCTCCTCTTGGGGTTGCAGGTCAGAGTATGCGTCTCCAACACGTAACTTGAAGAATCGAGATGCTAAAAAACTTTGAATAAGTGACTGTAAAAGGCCTCTCATCCCCCAGACGTATACCTGCTTCAAGATGCCGTATCTCCATGTTATGTCGAAAGCTTTCTCAATATCGAAAAATATGGCCAGGACTCGGTGCTTTAATGAGAAAGCTTTCCGGACCGATCCCTTGAAACTTACTAGTAGGTCAAGGATACTATGACTTTTGCGGAAGCCACATTAAAATGGAGAGAGAATATAATTGGTTTCTAGGAACCAGTTTAGGCACTCCAATATCATTTTTTCCTGCAACTTACTCAAACAGCTGGTGAGAGCTATAGGGCGGTAGTGATTTGCATCCAACTCATCCCTGCCCAGTTTGACAAAAGAAAGAATGATCCCAATGCGCCATGATGACGGGTAAAAACCCTTCACCCATATAAAGTTGTACAAATCAAGTAAGAAGAGAGTAGAGTGTGGATGTAGGTGCAGAATCATATCGAAATGGATCTCATCAAGGCCAGGGGAAGTAGATCTGCAAAGGGACAAAGCGCTATTTAGCTCATGGATGCTGAATAGAGCGTTATACGGAAGGTTAGATTTTGTTGTGAAGTTGAGAAAATGAGATTCTTCCCTTGATTTGTATGGTAGAAAAGCCTCATCGTAACGGCTGACACTGCTGACGGCGCGGAAGTGGTCAGCAAAAGCATTGCTGACCGCCAGGCCGTCATTCTCCAAGGAACCGTCTAAGTTGAGTGTGGGAGCATGATGATTAGCATAACGGCCCCTGATCTTATTAATCCTCTTCTAGATCTTAGCATTAGGTGTCATAGAGGAAATTGATGAAACGTACCGGCACCATGACGAAGGGTCTTTTGGCGAAGCGCACGAGCTCGGTTTTGGTCGACCTTATTGCACAAAGTTGGGTTCTTTCTGAATCGGGCATGGGCTGACTTGTAATTTTTGATAGCTATTGCACACGTCGAAGTCTACCAAGGCACGGTTGAGCGGCCTGTGGCAGGTCGCCTCCATGGGATGGTCTGTGTTGTTGCATTGTAGATAGTCGATATAAAGTATTCTACTGCCGGGTCCACTCCATTGAAGGTCCCCAAGGATGCATTTGTGAAGGACGCCTGTTGAAAACCTTCCCAATCTGCATGACCTAAGTCCCACTTAAGGGACGTGGTTGTATCAGGGCTAACTTGAAGGGCCGACAAGACAATAGGGAAATGTTCACTCCCATAGAGATCGTCAAGAATTGACCATCGAAATTCCGTGAAGCAATCAGGGGACCAATTTATAGGTCAACACAGCTAAAAGAGTCCGTCTGGACATGATAAAAGGTAAAATAGCCAGTATTTAAGACACAAAGAAAGTCAGATAATAAAAGATACTCTAAAACACTGCCTTTGGCATTTCGAGTGATGTCACCCCAGTACACAACACAACCACCTTGTCGTCGGTTAGAGAGCTTGCGTGATCTGCCTGAGTTAAGCTAGCTAAGCTGGGGGACTTTTAGTCCGGTAGGCTCACCCATCCCAGTAAGGTACTGTAGTAGGATCCAGACTAATGGTTGTCAAACTTCTCTACCACTTCTTTGATGCGTCTCCTTGCATCCCCCTACCAACCTCTTCGATTCTGTTAGTACTAAGTTTCACCAACTCTCTTCAACTGTCAAAAAATCAAAACAAAAACCCAATAACAAAAAAAAACCTTTATCTCTATTTCACATAAGTTGTTTATTAATAAGGGCCTCACCAGCTCCCTTATGCCACGTGAGAAGAGAGGCTTTGGAACCTCTTTAAATAACGCCTTGGAGCACTCATAGGTTACAAGAGACTGAGATTGAAGGGATCTTAGGCGTTTGGGGTACGATTAATGGAGAAATGCTAGGTACCCCTTAGAAGCTTTCTCCCAACGTGTAATTGCCTGACCAGCTCCCTGTGACCGCTACTTGGTGAATAAAGGCTCAACTGATCTTTGGAGAGAGAGCTTTTGTGCCTTGCTGGTTGCCAGATCAGCTAAAGTTCTCGGATGAAGTCGTGGGCACTTAGCTTTACTATTTGCCTTAAGTCTGGCCATTTTTAGTTGATTAGTAGGGCTTAGTAGGAAAACAGTTACACCTCAAGCACCCCTGTCGAAAAATCAGAGAACCAGTTCACTGGGGCTCTCGTGCTGCTCAGTTGGGAGCTGCGGCACGATTGAGGACGTCCGGCCCAGGGGAGACCTTAGGGTTGGTGTGCTTGATCAAAGGGTTTCTGTTCGCCGAACGACCGAAAACCTCCTGGAAATAGGCGGATGTGATTAGTGCGAGAGAAAATCACAACCAAAAACCCCTTTTTTTAATGCGTATGGTCCGAGATTTTTGTAAGATGGCGAAGAAGAATGGTCCTCCGTTTCGAAAGCTAACCTGCAAAATATGCAAAGTCTACAGATGGAGTGAAGAGTTCGGGGGAAGGAATTGCAAGGAACTCACAGATGGCGTCAGTGTCTGTGACTTATGCGAAGAAGAATGGTCCTCCGTTTCGAAAGCTAACCTGCAAAATATGCAAAGTCTACAGATGGAGTGAAGACTTCGGGGGAAGGAATTGCAAGGAACTCACAGATGGCGTCAGTGTCTGTGACTTCTGCGAACTCGAGAAGCGCCTGGGCGAGAGCATCGCTCAACTGAGAGAGGAGAACTCCCTCCTTAAAAGGGAAGTTCAACTCTTAAAAACAGAGAGATGCAGATGCTCAGGCGAGAAGGCTCCCGATGTCCAACAGTCGATTTCTTCTGCTGAAGGGGCTTCCTCAACGAGCCAAAAAGAAGAAAAGAAAGAAGAGAAAATGGAAATAGAAGAAGAGAAAGTAGAAAGAGAAGAAGAAAAAGTAAAAGGAGGAGAAGAGAAAGTAGAAAGAGAATAAAAGAAACTGGAAACAGAAGAAGAGAAAGTAGAAGCAGAAGAAGAGAAACCGGAAACAAACGAAGAGATAACAAAGGAAGTCAAGAAGAAGAATAAGAGGAAGAATAAAAAGAAGAAGAAAAAAAATAGAGATACAAGAGGAAAACGGCAAGTCGCCTCCGAAAGGAAAGACTAAGTCGTCCGCAGACAAATGTGCAAGAGTCACCCTTATTGGTAATTCTCAAGCACGGGGTCTGAAGCCCCTGCTAGCGGCCCGCCTTCGCACAAGCGTTAAGGAGAGCTGCATCCCAGGCTGTGGGAATAAGCAGATAAGAGCTGAGGCCGAGAAGTCTCAGATTTCAGAGACTTCAGTCGTTGCCCTTATGGTAAGTGGCAACGACCTCTACCTCAGAGGAAGTAGGGTAGGCCCTACAGGTGAGATTATAAGGACATTTATTGGCGCTGTCGACGACTGTGGATTGAAAACGCGCAGACACGTCGTGGTGGGGATGCTCCCGAGGTGGAGTCCAAGCCGGACTGCCCACTTGAGGAACATGTCGCTAAACAGGTGCCTTGCAGACCTCTGTACGGCTGAGGGTGTCTTTTTTTGTGGACCCGTACGCCGTATTCTATGGTAGAAAAGACCTCTTTTAAAGGGATGGGGTGCACCTCTCCTTTAAGGGCAAGGCGTTCCTAGCCAACCTCATCCTGGATGTCGTGGAGCGCACCCAAAGGAGTGTCCGGCCCATTGGGAAGGCGGACGTACGCCAGTACGCCCGAGTCACTCCCCAAACAACCTTCTCGGAGGTTATCAAAAATGGTGCCACCGCGACAAACAAGAAGCCGGGAAACGGAAGAGTATAGGGAGTCCTACATTAGGGGACTCCCTGAAAGTTCTTCTGTTCAATGCGAGGTCAATCAGGAACAAGTTTCCTGAGCTCCGTGGCCTCGTAGCGACGGAAGAACCCGAAATGGTAGCCATAACAGAATCGTGGATAAAAACCTCAAACCGAGACTTTGAAGCTGAATCCACGGTTCCTGGCTACCAACTCTTACACAAAGATAGGCCAGACAGAGAGGGTGGCGGTGTAATGTTGTATGTCAAGGATACAATCCAATCTACGAACTCCAACGTTATATCCGACCACGAGCTCCTAGGTGTTGACGTAGAGATCGGTCCTGTCAGATACAGGACCCTGCTGCTTTACAGACCCCCTTCCCAACCCGTTGAGAAGGACAGGGAACTGTACCAGCTGCTGGGTGAGCTGGTTCAAGGCAGAGTGTGCATCATTATGGGCGATTTCAACAGACAAGTTGACTGGGAAGCAGAGCAGCCTGTGGCGAGAGCGCGCTACTCCTGGAGTTCGCCAACAACGAGTTCCTCACTCAATGGGTCAGAGAACCGACGATAGGAGACAATATCCTCGACTTGGTCTCCACCTCTGAGGATGATATCGTTAAGGATATCTCTGTTGGCGAAGAGCTCGGTGGCAGTGATCACCAGTTAGTTAGATTTAGCGTCAAGATCCCGAAGGTATGGTTTGTTGCCAGTCAATCAAAGAAACTTGACTTGAGAAGAGCAGACTTTGCAAGCCTTCTAGCTGGACTGACTGACGTGAGACTAGAAGTGTGCGATGCCGTTCAAGACTCGTGGAATAGTTTCAAAACCACATTCATCAGTCTTCAATCGCGTTTCATCCCTCTGAAATACCCCCGTCTGTCTTCTGTTCAACCTATGTGGTTTAATCGAGAAACTGGCCAACTGCTTAGTGAAAAGAGAACTATGTACCGGCAATCGAAGATCTCGGGTGACTTTGACGAATACCGGAGGCTAGCCAGGAGAGTGAAGTCCAGCATAAGGGCGGCTAAGCGGTCTGAGGAACTCCGAGTGGCGAGACTCTGTAAAGAGAATCCCAAGGAGTTCTTTGTATATGTAAACAGCCGTAAACCAATCCGTCGATTGGCCCTTTGAGGAACGAGGAGGGGACAATAAAGCATTCAGATGCAGAAAATGCTAACCTCCTCAACGACTACTTCTCTTCAGTGTTTACTGAAGAAAGTGGTCCCATCCCCCAGCCGACGGATTCCTACTCGGGGGAAAAGCTGGAGGATATGGACTTTACCGAAGTTGAAATCAAAAAGAAGATCAGTGAACTAATGACGAATAAGTCACCTGGTCCGGATGGGTTTCTACCTAAAGTGTTGAAAGAAGTGCGCGATCAAGTGTCACAACACCTGAGCGCAATCTTCAACATGTCAATCCAGACCAAATGCGTTCCTAAAGACTGGCGTGAGGCGGAGGTGACTCCAATCTTCAAGAAAGGAGATCGTAACCAACCGTCGAACTACTGACCTATCAGTCTGACTTCGATAGTCGGTAAACTCATGGAAAGCATCATGGTGGACAAAGTGCCGTCGTATTTAGAGTCAAACCTGCTACTGAGGAGTTCCCAGCACGACTTCCGAAGGCAACGGTCATGCCTGACGAAAATTGTAGAATTCTTCCACTTCTTTTTCAGTGAGCACGATCGGGACAAGGCGGTGGATGTGGTCTAACTAGACTTTCAGAAAGCCTTTGAAAAGGTACCACACTGCCGCCTTCTCCGGAAAGTGCGAGCGCTTGGCATAGACGGAAAGGTAGCCGGCTGGATCGAGAACTGGCTGAGTAGCAGACGGCAACGGGTGGTGGTGAATGGACAGTCTTCTGAGTGGGTGCCCGTTACTAGCGGGGTGCCTCAGGGTTCTGTCCTGGGACCACTACTATTTATCATCTACGTCAACGACATGGACGGTGACATGGTTGCTAAGATTTCCAAATTTGCCGACGATACCAAGCTTGGTATGAACGTTGCAAAGGATGGAAATACTGCCCGCTTGCAGGAAGATCTTGGGAAGATTGGGGAGTGGTCGGACACGTAGCAAATGCCTTTTAACGTGGGTAAATGCAAAGTGTTGCATATCGGCCACAGAAACCCCCAATCTCAGTATATCCTTAAGGGCACTGCTATTGAATCCACCGATAATGAGAAGGACTTGGGTGCAACAATCACTAGTGACCTCAAGTTCTCGAAACAGTGCATTGAGGCGAAGAAAAAGGCCCAAGGATGCTAGGCTATATTAAGCGACAGTTTGGTTATCGGAACCAGGAGATTGTACTGGGCCTGTACAACTTACTTGTCCGACCACACCTGGAGTATGCCGTACAATTTTGGAGTCCTTCGTTTCGAAAGTACATCGCGAGATTGGAACGCGTACAAGCCAGGGCAACCAAGCTGATTCCCTCTATCCGACATAAAAGTTATGAGGATAGATAAGGGAATTAGATCTGTTCTTGTTGGAAACCCGTAGACTGCGTGGTAAGCTCATCGAAGTTTTCAAAATACTTTGAGGGTTCGACAATGTTGACTACCGGGATATTTTCACACTGAGTGAGAACAGAACGCGCAATCACGGCTTCAAACTTGAACGGAAGCGTTACAACCGCAATCTGTATGGAAATTTTTTCACTTACAGTATCTGCGGTATGTGGAACGCACTTCAAGTGGAAGTTGTCAACAGTGAATCTGTTGACCAGTTCAAGTCAAGACTAGACAAGGTCTTGAAAAGTGGCAGTTTAGGGACGCAAAACAATTGATGAGCCTTGTGCCCGCTTGATTGCTAGTCCAAAGGTACCCTCTTTGAATGGACCGGAAGGTCTCCTAAGGTACCTTCTTTCCTTGTTGTTACTCCTTGTTGTATGTGTGACAGGCGTTACAATCTCCTAGTAATAGAAATAGGGAGGGGGGAAACTCGTCTATAAGTTCTAAAAGGTCGGGTCTTGACAATGATAAACATTAGCGGGTAAGTAAATAGAGCAAACGGTAAAAAGCTTAGTAAGAAAAACCCTTACGGCAACAGCTTGGAGGGTAGTATGTAGGGAGATAGGAGAAACATGGTAGGATGAAGATACCATGATTGAACCCCCCCCCCCATGAAAGGGGCTCTAGCAGGAGCAATAGAGTTGAAAGTGAGAAAGTTGGGTACGGAAGAAAGGGCCGTATACTCAGTTTATTTTCCTGAAGACAAATAACAGCGGGTTGGATAGTCGTCAAAAGAATTTTGAGTTCTTCCCACTTTGGAAGAACGCCTTGACAATTCCATTGTAAAATGGAAGATATTATGTGTGAAGATTAGATACCACTGTGGATATCTTTTTCTCTTTTGAGGCCGATATTGTATTTGAGGTTCGTTCCAAAGAGCTTTGGAGACGGAGAACAGATTTTGAGGAGCCTGCTTTTAAAGATGAGAGATCCTAGACGGAGAAGTGACTGTTTTTTTTTCGTGGGTTTGGAGAACCAACTGAGGCCCTTGATTGTGATTTTGGCTCACAACCTGGCAGAAAAGGAAGATCAAGAAGGGATTTTCGGCCGGTAGATCCGGATTCATGGGTCGAGGGTATTTTCGGTGTCTGAGGAGTTGGTCCAACCGCCGCGATTGGTGATGTTGGAGTATCAACTGCTTCCATCGGATCTTGGGTTGAAGGGTGAGCAGAACGAACAGGTGATCTGAGCGAGGTGTGTGAAGCTGTGTGTATATCTGCCATCATTTGGATCAGGATGGGTCCTAAGTCCTGTGAAGGGCGGGACGGACTTAAGGGCATAGAATGTTTAGCCATAGGAGAGGAGCCTATTGAAGATTCTTGGGGTTCGGCCGAGTCAGCCCTAGAGGCTGCCCGCTTATTGGTTGTCGATGACCCAGGTGAGGAATCCTTCCTCTTACCACTGGGCTTTGGTTCTCGGGGCCGGGTGGATGAATCTTCACTGGTCGATGTTGAGGATTCTTTCAAATATCGTCTGATGTCTTCAAGTGTCTCACCCTGAGCGTCTCTCCCAGCTAGAGCTGCTGGAGAGAGGGGGGCTACTTTGGTTATCTCGGTGTGAGAGCGATGCTTCGACTAAATATTCTGAACGTTTTCGACGCTACGAGTAGATATAGGGTGAAGTGCTTCAGGCTGGTCGGAACTCGCGCGTGATGGTCGGTTTCCTCCGGCGTCACGTAAAACGTCAGAGAAGAGCCGGCCGAGTGGCGAGGTTTGTGCTCTGGCACGCTGGTGGTCCTCTCTTATATATAGACGTAGGGAGTCGCGCAAAGCAAGCACTTTCTTTTCATATAAAAATGTAGAGCAGAGTTTTTACGCAGCACTGTGGGTACCTTCGAAGTTGGCACAGCGGGGTGTTTTGGCACGAGAACCCTTAGGAGAAGCGGAGGTCTTTGGTTTATGGCTAGCCATTGCAAAATGAAAAAAACTTCGCAGTCTCACTCGGGACTTCCCACCATGGATGCCTACAAAGGCCCAGCACTACTGCAACTATACGATCAGTTACGTCCAGTATGTCCTCTTGGAGAATGGATACGGATCCACCACACCATCTTTTGAAACCTAAGAGGCTGCCCGAGTTCTCCTACGCACGGAGAAAAGTGGCCAACGATGAGTTTCTCCTTGGGCATGCGGTAGACGAAGGCAGTGGAGATGCCCAGCCTCTTTCACCCTCATGAAAGAACAATTCGAAATCAATCCATTAAACTAGCAGAGATCGAGTATCGATAAGGACCATTAGATAGGTGAAGGAAGAGGGGGAAATAAAGGGCAGTGGAAGGGCGTAATAAAGGAAGAAAGAAAGAGGGGCATGTTAAAAGTTTTGTTGGCAGCACCATGGGTCCCCTAAGGGGTCCAAGGCTGACCCCCTCGCCAGGAAAAGGCCAAAGCCTCTCTGGGAACAACCCCTGAAGAAAAGATCCCAGAGAGGGAGGGGAAACACACTTGTATAAATCTCTTCATTTGATTGCTGAGGGACAATTTTAATTCACTTTTGTCTATCCATTTCACACTATGTTTGCCCATTAATCCGCATCTAGTTAAAAATCAAAGCCCATGAAAATGCATATATAAATGTTTTTTCCATGAAACAGAACCAAAATAAACAAGCACAAGATCAACCGAAAGACGAAGTGTCAAACTGCAAGAGTGAAAGAATAACCTTGAATTTGTTCAATGCGCTACTTTCCTTTTAAGTAATAGGAGCTTTTTACAGGTAGTTTGCTAAAGTAGATTTAATACATACACATTATGAACTCAAAAAATCTATCTTGTTAGACATTTTTTATCATCCCATTTACTTATAAATAGTTGATGCTGTTCTTATGCTAAGGATTGTATTATAATCATCATTTACACATTCCTTTAAACTTTGTAATCCCTCTATTGATTACCTGAGACTTTATAGTGGTAGATTATGATCTTATTTTGAGAAAAAAAATGTATAACTTAAAACTATGGGATTTATCTTAGTTACGAATAGAGCGAACAAATTGATGAGTACTTGAATAATAAAATTCTTCCTAGCTTGCTCAGCTGACGCCAAGAACATGGCCAACAAAAACAATGGAACAATCTTTTTTATTTCTTCTGTCTTGAAGGTAACAATGGAATTTCTGATTTGATTTGGAATAAATGAAATTTGCTCTTCGGAACAATGTTGAAAAAATGGATGAGAACCAAAAAGGTTTGATGGTTATAAAGGTTCATGGGCCTCAAACTCTGGGGCCAGTTAAGATTTCTCTTTTTTTCAATTTATTTTCAGAAAATAACAGCCAAAACAAAGGAATTAATAATGAATGAATTTAGCGGGACAATTTCAATTTTCGCGTTTCTAAAATACCCTACCTTAACGAAGTTAGGCTTAGCAAGGGGAGGTCAGGTGCTGTTTGAACAACTATACTCATTTTGGCATCTGCATGATGCGTGCTCTCCTGGCACTAATACCTTTATCTTCCTTTATCTTTACAGACTTCTCGTTAAAAAAATTGATGGAAGTGTCCTCTTTGTGTTTTCTTAAATTAAAAAGGGAAAGTCTTCTCCATGGTAAAATTATTCCTAGGATAGATAAAAATTAGGCCAGATTTATTTAGCAACTACTCCTATATTTTGAAGTAATATCTAGCGCTGATTCTTTGTTATCCTGAATATTCTCACTGAAACTTTCTTCAACGAACGAGAGTTGATCATAAAATGGTACCAAACGCAGAATACAACTGTCCATAAATGGATTTTAGGCTATTCTTGATTATTACTTTTTATTTTTCATGAAAGCTTGTTGTTTTTGATTTTGTGTAAGAAAAAACCATTGGTAACAAGATGATAAATTCCTCCTCACCCCCTCCCAATATTCTCTCTCGAAAAATTAAAAACACAATCAAAAAGAAGCTTAAATATTTCTTGAATTACATATTCAGAAAAAAATTATCTACCTATTTAAATTTAGCAGTGAAGAGATGAAGTGTGAGAATGATCAGGAAAATGATAGAAAGATCAAGCGGAAATATGAAGGATAAGTATGATAGAGTGTCATAAGATAGAACCTAAAAATAATTAATGACTATTTTAATGAAACTGAATGCATTATATATTTTCAAATATTTTTATATTTAATGGAATGGGAAGAATTACGTTCATTACAGCACAAAACTGAAGAATTAGTTTTCTATTCTGATTTTTAATGAATTCTTTTTAAGAAGAGATTAGTAGAAAAAAAATAATCTTTGGTTATATTAATTTTCCATGAATAATATATGTAAGAGCATGAAACTCAATACGCCGCTATCACACAGAATTTCTCTGGTCAAGACAGACTAGCGCAGCTGTGTGTAATTTGGGGTGCTTTATCACCGTCTTTCCCCTAGTTTGATAACGCGGTTCCGCTCCCAGGTGGCAACCGTGTCCATCTTCCCCCTCTCGGAGTAGAAAGGAATCTCTCTTATTTCCCGTTCGCCTCGTCGATGCCCCAACTTATCAAGGTTCATGTTTACTTAAGCCGTGTCCGATATACCTTGGCAATCTCGCTTAATTTCCTTCGTCTTGTCGATACCCGAAATTATCAAGGTCCATGTTTGCTTAAGCCGCGTACGATATCGCTTTGGGATGCTTTCGCGAGCGCATCTCTCTGTCGATCATGGTTGTGGCTCCTATTTAAGGGGATGTCTGCAAATCCTCAGCAGATAGAGAGAACCCGAGATTCTTGCCGTCCAGACCCTAGTGTATGTCTCCCACGAAGTGGTTCCCTTTCCCTTGTGATTCCGTCAACAGATCGTCTTCGTGTAATCCGCATTGATCAGGGGAAGATAATGTAAACCTGTTTATACCATAGAAGATTGTCCTGGGGCTCTCTCTTCTCACTACATTAGTTGAGACTTCCTGCCGTCCGCAGACGAATCTCGATTTTGTGATTACTTCTCCTTGGAGCCTAGGAGTCTCTCTAGATGCCTTCGCATCGAGACCCTATCCACAAAGACCCGACCATTGGTCTTACACATCCCCAATTCATCCTCCAAAGGTAACCAGTAGTCCTCTCCTCCTAACTCCCACTTCTTCGTTCCCAGTCCTAAGAAGAATTTTCCATTTGGTGTAACGCCGATAGGCTTACTAAATTTTTCATTCCATCCAACTTATTGGATGACTTATATATTTTAATGGACCTAGTTTCCTTAATCTTTGCCTCTCATAATATTCTTTTGTCGTAGTGATTATTATTTAGATTTCAAATTTTACTTTGTAGAGCTGTTTATCTTCCAAATAACCCTTGAAACGAACCCAACAAACGTATTCCCTTTTAAAGAGCCAACCTTATAATATCGCACTCTAAGGAGCACGTCCTTATCTTTTTTCCAATTCAATTGTACCCGAGCGCAGAGTCGATAGTGGCTGCCGGGCGTACAGTAGTATATACCTTTAGAGACTTTTTGGTCAAACGCCTCCGTCCCTCGACAATATACAAATTATGGCTCCATTTTAGGTTTGAGGAAATGGATTGCTATTGGTATTCTTATAAAAATCTCCAGAACTCCAAAATATATTCAATGGACGATTATTACATATGCAGAATAAAGTCATGATACTCTTATTCAAATGACACTGAAGTTTTTTTTAAACTGTCACATCAATATATGAAGTTGGTCTTTTAATTTTCACGATTGTAAATATAGTTTTAATTTGTATAATCTTGTTTTTTAAATTAATTGATCAATGCTTGTTCAAAATCTTATAAAAATCACATACTACAAGTGTTCTAGATCTATGAATTAAAACTCGAACAACATAAATAAATGAGACGAAACATATCTTTGAAAAATTAATAAGTTACACATAATGCAATGAAAGTAATTCAACTTATAATTTAAGTAAGATTTATAGGCGAATTTCATTTCCGTATCATAATAGAAATAAAGGAAGAAGAACCAGGAATTATAATTTAGCTCATTTTGAAAAGTTAATAGCATTAAAGGATATCTTCAGGAAAGAACATAAATAAGGAAAATAAATAGTTATTATGGCAAACATTTTATAAATGATAATAGTGCAACTTAACAAAAATAAACATTTAAGCGGAGAAAATATTAACAGTAAAGTTTATGGGAATAATTAAGAAGCCAAAATAATAAAATAGAATATATAACTGAAAGTTTTATGCAATCACGACATATATTCAATAATATAGCTAGTAAGTATATTCCTAGGTTTCTCGAAGCAATCGTTTTGAGCCTACTATATTCTTTAATAAAATGAATAAAACTAATCAAACGTTGTATTTTTGAGTATTTTTTCAGAATTTGAAGAGGAAATATATAGAGCCCAAACCTCTTTTCTTAATAAAGACAGTCAATTATGTAATGCACCCAGTAAATATTTACAATGATGCCTCTTTTACTACAGGACTTCTTCATGTCATCTTGGGATGGGGAAAAAACAAATTTGTGATGATATCTTGACTGATATTCCTCTATTTTTGTCCAATAAGTACTTGCGATTGCTCACAATTGGCTGGCTTCTTTTTAGCAACCAACAATTTGATATTCACTCACAAATTATCTATTGTGTACAAATCTGGCGATTTCTCATGACAAGATCCTAAATATTTGATGTTCTTTTGAGCCAAGTAGTTTTTTTATTGTTTTTGGTTGACACAAGGTGCGCCATCATGCTGAAAAATAGAGTTATCATTTCCAACTTGGTCACAAAATATTAGGAAAAGGTGGTGATAAGCAGGTTTTAGTACTGTTTTGAGTTCATGGAGAGTGTCCGGATGCTTCATCGTGGGCACGATACAAGAATTGTAAAACGCTTCAATTTCTCCTCCTAACGAGAGATCTTCCAAAAACTCCCAACAAGTGGAATATACCTGCCTCTAAGAATATATCTGCTCCAGTCTTCAACATGCCATTCTTTATACTTCCTAAAAAAAATTGCAGCCTATCCATAAGCTTCTTCACAGGATTTTTCGACTTGCTAACCTTTGTGAAATTCTTTGCCTCCCTATCCACGGTTATTTCTAGTGGTGATTAATCTTGGCACTGGAGGCAACACAATCCTTCAGCTGAGACCTTACCAGCAAGCGATCTTGGCGCAATGAAGCTGTTGTGCGTCCAGAAATCTTCTTCACAAGAGTAAACCAGTATTATTAAAGTAATTAATGATCATTAATATGGTGCTCCTTGATGCGATTCTCTTAGCAAATATCTTTTAGTATTTTTAATCACTTTTATGAAGAGAAACAGCGGTTGCCTGCTTTTTCTTTGAAAATAAATATTTTGGGAATTGAAAAGGATTTCAAAATTTATTTTTACTAAAAATATTGCGAAATACATTATAGTTACACCATATCATCCATTTTACCCACATTTTCATCTTTTTACTCCTTTGATCAAATCGCAAGCTCCTAGTATTATTGCTTAGTTCCTGCAGAAATAGAATCACAGCGCAATTTTGGATTCAGCGAAGGAATTTGCTGTTTTTTCTTATTTTGGAAATGCTGACTTTTTAAGAAACCTTAACTAATTTTAATATTAAAATAATTATACTTATGATGTAAATATTTATAACGAAGGAACAAATATATATATATATATATATATATATATATATATATATTGCAGAGAAATTTCTTTATATATATATATATATATATATATATATATATATATATATATATATATATGGGGCTAAGTCGGATGACTGAAGGAATGGCCCATTAGTCTCGAATCAAAATTATTAATTTTTTGTATAGTATCTCTTGCTATTTTGGTGTTGGGGTTTACTTGAAGAAAGAGCACTTTCCTCTATTAATTAATGCTCGTCTTTTCTATTCGTCTGATGCAGGGGAACGCTCCACTTTGCAGATTAAACTTTGATGCTAATGTGATTTTGGTTAAGAGCTTCTCAATGGATTATCCTGTTCATACCCCGTATGGGGCGCGGCGATTTGCCATCCTAGCCGCAGTGCTGACGGGATCCAGCGCTCCATCTGGCCCCATCTTAGCCTCTCTTTCTTCCTTCAGATAGTCTTTATTTTTTCCCTACTCCCTCACTTCCACTACAACCTCTCCCACAACTTTCTCTGGTCAGCATCGAATTTCACAGGATAAATGCTGATCCTTCTTCTCAGTCAACCGTCCTGTTTCGGGTCTGAGGGGACAGAAACAATGTTTCCTCACCCCTGAGCTCCGGTCTGGGGAGGTTGGTTTTTAGACAACCTGCTTCATCCCCACCCATAACTTCCTCACATCGCCTTTCCTTCTCACTTCACACTCTATTAATTTTTTACGCCGTGTCCAAGGTGGAGCCGCCATACTGAAGGACTGCTAGGCCAACAGGCGGGAGGGGTTGTCCTAGATGGCGGCCTCTGGCCCTGCCAGGTACTATACGCACCCCTTGCAGAGCGTGCTACTGCGAGGGGTAATGAGCTATTGTTTCCCATGGAACAAATAGGGTCACCATGCTCATGAATGAAAATATTAAAAAACCCAAATCTCTCCCCAATTCCACTTGCTCATCAACGGAGCCACCCTCGGGCAGCTCAACAGAAAATATGTAGGTCCCCCCCTGTGCTTGCGCAGGGAACCCTCCATATTTCCCTAACCGGAGAGGAGGCTTACTCCTCTCCTTCGCCTACGAGTGTAGGGGACTCCCCCTCACCGCCTTCTCTGAAGGTGCTTTCGGGCACCTCCCTTTTTACAGCGGCAGTCCCCCCTTTTTTTCCAAGGAGAATGCCAAGAAAGCCAGCAGGCATCTCATAGCCGACCGCTCCGTAGTGAAGCGGCTCGGTAGGGCAAACCCCGTTAGGGAGGAGAGGGAAGCCAGGCCCCTTCGGTCATACCAGGCCAGTCATACCCTAAGCCATTTGGATTTAGGGCTAGCAAACTATTTCAAGAACTAAGTATAGCTCTCGGGCCGGTGGTGCCCCTGGTTCTGCCCCAGGACGCCACCGTGGAGGGTACCACATTTGGCTATTTTTCGCCACGCCTCTGCTCCCAAAGCTTGTACAGCGCCATGAGTATTTCGTTCGACGTTTTTAGACCCCACTTCGTGTCACGCTGGAACCATGCCAATGTATACGTATGGCTCCAAGTTCAAAGAGACGGTAGGCTTGCACGCCGTATGCCATCTGTTTGAAGTCAGCGGGCCACGGCCAGGCGCTGCGTCTGTCTTCACGGCCGAGCTGGTGGCAATACACCACTCGGTACGGGAGATTACGTAACGTGCCCGGTTTGGAGACCGTATTGTGATCTATAGCGACTCACAAAGCGCCCTGAGTGTTCTCGGGGCATTGGAATGTCTGCATCCCCTGTTTCGCGATATCCGTGAAGCTACGGTTTTGGCGAGCCGGGCGGATGTCAAGATTATCTTCTGCTGGGTTCCTGGACATGTAGGAATTGCAGGGAATGAGCGCGCCGATGAGGGCGCCAAAGATCAGCGAGGACTCTGCAACCGGACCAGCGTTTCGCTCTTCCTCACAGCGACTACATGGCAGAAATACGGGCAGCTCCTCGGACTGCTTGGCAAAGAAGATGTGAGACGGTCGAAGGTAACTTAAAGTTTCGTGCCATTGCGCCGCGACTGTTCTATGGACCTACGCCCCAATGCCGTGACGGCTTCAGGTCGCTTTCTGTAGTCTCTGAATCGGGCACACTGGTTTGACGCATCACTATTTGATGAAGCGCTCACCAGCGCCCTATTGTGACGACTGCGTCGTCCCGCAGAACGTTCGGCACATTTTTGTCGAATGTCCCAGTCTGGGTGATCTTCGCGCACGATACCTGTCTCGGTATCGGAATAGGCGGGATCACTACCGACTGACCCTTTTAGTTGGGATGGATTCGTGCACAGCAACCTGTGGACTTTTAGACTTTTAGGAGGAGGCCGGCCTTCTTCCTATTATTTAAAATAATAATATTTCTTCAATTTGTTTGTTTTTCTATTGCTTTTTGTTTCTTTTTGTTATGCTTTTTGTTTGCATTTTTTGTTTTATGTTTTTCCTTTTTTTTCTTTTTTTTTTAAATCTGGCTTTTAATGTAGACTAGATTTAGGCTGCCTTGAGTGCGGCGACCTATGCCCTAGAAGGCAGTCGCCAGATGACATATAAAATAAAAAAAAAAAATACCTTCCTCACATCCCCTTTCCTTCTCACTTCACAATCTATTAATTTTTACGCCGTGTTCAAGATGGATCCGCCATGCTGAAGGACTGCCAGGCCACCAGGTGGGAAGGCTAGAACGAAATACCAGCACCTGGTTCTGCCAGATCCTGTACGTACCCCTTGCAGAGCGGGCTACTGCGAGGTGTGATGAGCTATTGTAAATTTAGGGTCACCATGCCCAATGATAAGAAAATTCAAAATCTTTCCTTAATTTTCATTTTTTTTTATCAATGGAGCCGCCCTCGTGCAGCTCCACAGAAAAAAATGGAGTTCCCCCTCCCCTGTGCCTGCGCAGGGGACCCTCCATATTTCTCTAAGCGGAGAGGTGGATTACTCTTCTCCTTCGCCTACGGGTATAGGGGGCTCCACCTCACCCCGTTCTCTGGTGGTGCGTTCCGGCACCTCCCTTTTTCCAAGGGCCTTCCTCCCTTTACTTTCCAAGGATACTGCCAAGAATGCCATCAGGCAGCTCATAGCCAACCGCTCCTCAGTAAAGCGGCTCTGTAGGGCAAACCCGCTTAGGGGATAGAGGAAACCCAGGCCCCTTCGGTCGCTTCCCTCAAAAGACCTGCTGGCACGAATATTAAACTTGCCATGTCTTGGGAGGGGATGGCCAACTGGAGGCCCCTCTTGAGATAGACATGGTCCTTGAGGCAACCCAGCCTCAGACGGTAGGGCCTTCCATCGGATGGAATCTTGGTTGGCGCCAAGCACCGAACCCGAATCCGCTCCTATACAAGGTCCTCCTTAAACGTCCCAGGTTTCCAAGGGAGGGATCTCCTCCAACAGGCCCTTCTCCATCTAGGAGAAGGACCTGGCTGAGGCCGGTCCATATGGCCTAGGTGTTTCTGGCGGCGGAAAGAAGAAGCAGGTTCATTCCCCGCCCTCCTCTCCTAAAAAGAAAAAAAATAAGAAAAAGACTAAGAAGACTGGGGGCTCATCTCCATCTACGGGGGCTGGGTGGACTGATAGGTCTGCTGCCAATTTGGTAAGCAACCAAGCCAAGATCGGCACAACCGGCCCTTCTTCCCTTCCTCCCCCGGGTGCGGAGCCGCTGACTATGACTAAGACCTAAAGTGCACAGGGCGGAGCCTTGATAACATCGTGGCCCCTCATTCAGAGGTTACCTGGCGTTTTCGAGCCCACTGGCTTCAAACGCTTCCTCGTTTTTCGCTCCACTGATGGCAGCATGTTGGACAAGGGCAACATGATCCATCAGAGGAGAGTATTTGCTAGTGTAATTGGTAGAGAACCGAAGGTGACCCGTTTCTCAGACGAGAGCCTTCTGGCGAATGCGGCGAATCCCACCGAGGCGGCCAAGATAAATGCTCTTCGGACACTTGATGGCAGCCCGGTGTGCGTGACGCCGCACTCTACCATGAAGTTTGTGAAAGGATTATTTTATGCAAGGCAACTCGTTGACTACTCCATATAGGGCATCACCTTAGAGCTGGCCGACCATGGTGCGGTCAAAGTCGAACGTGTGATGAGAAAACAGAGAGGGGCCTCGACACCCACCCCTACACTCTTCGTCACATTCGACTGTGACAAGCTCCCTGACTCGGTGCGTGCCGATTGGTACCGCTACCGCGTGAAGGCATTCGTGCCACTGCCGCGGCGGTGCTATTACTGTCACTGCTTCAGCCATACAAATCGTTTATGTAAACGTGCAAAGTCCAAATCGTGTGTAGGCCAAGTGAGTCCATTTCGAAGAGCCGCACCCAGCTTCTTCGAAGCAATGAGGTGCATATCTCCTTGAGATTCAACGGCACAGAAGAATAGAAATAATTGATCTAGATAGTACTTTTAATCATATGAACATTCCATTTCACCGCTTTTACTACTATATTCACCAAATTCATTTGTCTTCCCTAGATTTAGTAATAGAGGTAGAGATGAACTTGTATAAATTAGTAAAAAAACCGCAAAAATGCCAACTGAAGTGAAATACTGGACCTGAAATGTTATTTTACTTAGGTATCTATCTTACTTTCTTCTATAAATGGAATACACAGAGAATATAAATAAGAGATTTAATTTATTTACAATGTTGGAGAGGATTTCAATGGGTCTTGTGATTGTACTAGTCAACAACCTAAATGATTCCGAGAGCAGAGTAGCAATTTACAACTAATTTTGGGTCGCTGTTAATGAATATAATGGTTAAAATCGTTTGTTTGCTCTACTTTTCGAGATACACCAACGTGCACAACAGGTTCCAACAGGCTTGCGGTAGTGTGTTTCTTATCACACTCACAGTTTCACTACCTTTCATTATTGTTTCAGCAATCATAGAAGGTAGTTGTGCTGTGCAAGTTTAAATTTTTTAATGAAAGGTAGGTGATTTTCCTAGTCAAACACTTTTTAAACTTATAATAAATATTCAATAATGTGCATGTGAGACATTTTATATTAATTTTATTTCCCTACTGAATGATATAAATACTTCTGCGAAGCTTTCATGCTCTGTATTATAATGATAAATTTATAAATAATGTTTCTGTTTATCTTCTGATTGTTTGTTTTTGTTTTTTTCTGAGGCCTCATACTTGTGGGAATTAGGCCAACAACTTCTGCTACATGTGTGGTGGGGTAACTTTTGCATCACAGAAGCGCTGTATAACTGCTATGGTTAGAAAGGTATATCACCTATATATTGGATGCACGATTGGTAACAAGGATAAGAACTAGTCTCCTCACATATACTGCAACATTTGTGCTACTACAGTATATCAGGAGAAATTGGCCACCTCGTCCATTGGAACATGGGATGAAAAATGTTCAACATCCACCTCACACTAAACCGAACAAAACTTTGCTACCACCACTTTACATAAAACTGGCACTCATGAAAAACTTTGTAAAAGCTATGGACAAATTTGGTCAGGGATTTAATTATTTTACATCAAAATTCCCCTCAAAGAGTGACGCTAAGATAAAAAGAGAGTTTTTAATGGTCATCAGATTCAAGAGTTTCTTAAAGATGATGACTTTGAATCAGCCCTTCATGGGGAGGAGAAAGCTGCTTGGGAAGCATCGAAGTTAGCGGCAAAAGGATTTTTCGGAAACAGAAGGGAAAGAAACTATGAAGAAATGGTAGAAAAGCTCATCAAGGCTTACAAGAACAAGCGACGTAACATGTCACTTAAAATCTACTATTTGGGCTCACATTTACACTTTTTTATAGTCAATTGTGGGGTAGTTAGTGATGAATATGGTGAAAGGTTTCACAAAGATAATTCCACCATGGAAAAGCGGTACCAGGGTAAATGGAGCACAACAATTCTTGCAGACTATTGCTAGACATTGGCAAGCGATGATTCTTCAGCCAGCTATAAGCGTCAAGCAAAAAGGCAGGGAGTGGATATGGTTTGGAGTTTAAGACATAATGACACATACTGTACATTATAATAAATTATCAAATACTACATGCCGCGTATCTCTAAACCTATATCCCATAAGCATTTTTCAATGTGATATTTGGACTCAGTGCATGAAAATATGTAAGAATTAACTAATCTCATTTAGGAAGCACACAACTTTTCAAAAATTGTTGACCAGTGAATTATCGATTTTAAGTCTCTAACCTTCTCACGTTAGGCCAATAGGACGAAAGTCTTTGGGATCGGATTTGTACACCTTTTTAAAGATCAGCGTGATATTATCTTTCATACCTCAACTGGGACTATCGTGTCACATAGAAGAGAATTCAAGATTACGCTTAGAGTTATACCATTTCGTTTTTCAATAGCTTAAGGTGCGTTGGGTAGACACCGTGCCTTCAATCGTTACATTTTATTTGTATAGGTATTAATTTATTATTCACTTACGTGAGCGTGAGAGAGCAACCTATTTTGGTTAAAACGATTTGCTCACTTAATGGGTTTAACTCACTCATATCCTCAACAGTAGAGAAACTCACGTATCTTATAGGTGCCCTTCTTTACTCCTTATCTGTCATATAGTCTCACTGGTTGGCTTTCTACTATAACGTATGCACAAAATTTCTTTGATTCTGCTTTACATTATTGTCTATATCCCTTTCATGGTATTTTTCGCTTTTCTAATAGCTTTCTTTACCTGTTATTTATATTTATTGTAACTCGTTCCTTTTGACTCCTTAATGTTGCTTTTTTTTATTACTTAACTGTGATTTCGCTCCTGGCTGTTGACCACAGCGTTTTGCATTTATTACTTTTTTTCTTCTTACGAGTTCAACTAAATCAGAATCTGCCGTTAGCGCTAGTTGATATATCTCTGAATACATATACACTGCGTTCATATTTAAAAATGTGCTATTCCAATCGTACGTCACTATTCGATCCTGAAACGTCAAAGTTACATTTTCCGAACTACTGAACAAGTTGGTAGCTATGCCTTACGAATACGCTTGCTTTTACATTAGATTGATTTATTGTGGTTGCTATTTTTCACCGGTTACCAAACTTATACATTTTGCACTAATTTTATGTCTATGGTTAGAACTAAATCGAGGATATCATTGGCCTTCGTTAGTTCCTTAACTTTTTGAAAGAGGATTTTTTCCTAGATAAATTTATTAGTCTTTCTCTCTCCATGTCCGATGTGCTTACTATAAAGTCGACGTTTAGAAAATTCAAATCACCTCATATGATTTTGTGTTTCTTCTAATCTATCAACTTCCTATTCTGTCCACCAGTAAGGGTAGCGTTCGGTAAAGGTTTGCAATGTTAACACTAGCCTTGCCTCTCACTAATTCAACTACCAAAATTTCACTTTCCATATCTTCAGAATTTAGGTCGACCCTGGTTGAGCTGATATCTGTTCTTGTATAGATTATGAGCCCACCATCTCTTGATCGCTTCTTATCCTCATTGTAAATACTATAAAGCTCAATGTTAAATTCATCTTTAAAATTCTTTTGAGGGGTTTTATGCCATGTTTCTTTCACGAGAATAAAGTCAGAGTCTTCCGAATTGACTAAAACGCTTCGTGCATTTGTGTAAAAACAATTATATTTATCGTTTAAATTCACGCGACATTTTCTCCAAGTCCCTGAGTCTTTCTTTGATTCTAATTCGCACGCGTAGCGGCGGAAGTGGGGTTTAATATGCTTGGTTAGCCTTCCGGGCTATAAAGATCACATATAATTTTATCGAAGAGTCTTCCCAATTATGAATAACAAACTTCGGCGAAATGAATGGTATGTTTATGAAAGCGGGTTGGGTGATCTTAAAAATCGTTCAGATTCCTGCCTTTTAGGACGATGTTCTCGCCCCCGCAGCTCATCAAAAGTTACCCGAAATCCGTTTGTTATCTCGACAATCTTACATTTTGAGTCGACAAGGCAAGTTTTACTTCGAATGCCTGATTTAGTAGGAAAAAACTGGCATAATCTAACGTTATCATGTACATAAACTTCCCTATTAAAAGAAGCACCACAATTCACACAGTCAAACTTGAAGATAGGCATGGTAATTCATTAGATTTTGCGATATTACCGAGAAATTAGGAGTTTTAGCCACTTGGAAGCGGCTGATATGTCACAGATTGCAATGATATTTATCTGAATCTTGGCTTTTTCTTATCTTTTACAACAGAAGATCCTAGGGACACAACACAAACACAATGTAGATATACTCTTTCCAATTAAGGAAAACACAATTGAAAAACTCGTTCGGAGCATAGAAATGTCACGTCTTTGTAGGAGAGCGGTTGGTCAGGGAATGGAGCAGTTAAGCAGAAAAATTCCTGACATAAATAACAAAATAATCAAGCCTGAATACCTAAAAATACCACACATGAACACATGCACGTACAGACAAAGATCCGCCCCACACTATTTTGTTTGGCCAACAGAGATATGTAAATATGTTAGCTACACACAAAAGAAAAAAATTCTTTCATAATTTGATGTAAGTGGATTAGCATGCAAATTAAGTGGTCGTTCTCTAGAGAATTCAAATTCAACAAATCCAATTAAATTCATTACATACTTGTTATTTTTATTCATCTCCATTTTACACAGTCGTCGCCTTTTATTTGCTTAGTTTGGGAAAGAGAGTTGTGCAATTTATCGTACCTCGTTTAGCTCACCATGATCACCTGCTGTGATTGTTTTGGACTTCTAACCAGAATTAATCAATCGACGGTAAAAATCTTAGTGGTGGGCAACTATCTCAATTATATAATCGAAAAAATTCTCATTCATACATTTAAAAAGGTGAAATACTGCTTTATTGTTTGATTAATTTATCTTGCAAGATTATCTTTGTAAAATAATTGGATAGTCCTTCAAAATAGTATCTTTAAATTTCCGGCGTCTTGGAGTCGAGAACAGCGAATAGAGTGAGAAAGGGGCACCGAAAGTTTAAATGTATATTTATAAAGGGGTAATATTCGTGTCTGATATGTATGTAAATGTTTGAGATTCCATATGTTTTTTATTTTCCAATGAGAAAATACATTTTGACGTGGAATCCGAACCAAGGTATTTCCACCGTATGGATGAGCTCTCGGTAACATATTGGATACGGCATTGGATTTCTGAAGTCGAGGTGGAAGCTTTATTTAGGGAATGCTAATACAAAACCTCCATTTGTGTGATGACCTGGACGTCTATTAGGTGTATACGCCAATACTCCTACCAGTGGGGGTAAGTAACTCCACTCGCAATACCATGTACATAGCCAATGAGGACCCTGCTTTCATTTCCCTTTCAGCTTCAACAGCAAAACGTAGCCATTCTCTCTTTGGTTCATGAACCATAGGAGGGCACTCATTACCACATATCTCTGGTGTAGCACTGGCTTAACCTCCTTAGGGTTACAAATTGTAGCACTATTTCTGGTTTGTCTCATAAATACACAATGAGACCCGGAAACCTTATTCATAAAATTCCAGTCCCCTAGTACCTTTAAATGTCCTGTCGTGGTATAGCTCTATATACCATATATACATCTATTATATTTGATTTTAGAGTGCGCGGGTTTTTCCTTTTAATAACTTTGGGTAGGCTGAGGTCCGGTTACGAGGTCAGATCCTCGTAAGGGAGGGCTATTCCAATAGATGCTACTTTAAATCTTTGTATTGGCTGAGAGTTCCAAATCTCACTTAGTTACAGGCTGTTACACGGCTAGGATGAGCTCAAAGGTCGGACAGTAAAGGAGTCGGCAAAAATGAACTTTAATAAATATTAATAATTTAAGTTAAATGGTACAACAATAAAAAGACGTATAATAAGACAAATAGTTACAGTGGTCAACGGGCTAGTACGAAGACTAGGTATTTAAAATGCAATAAAATTGGGTAGGCTAGATAGAATTCAAATTTGAGCTTTACAAGGGTACATGGTAAGCACACAAATGATAATGGGGGCACGGTAGACGGCAGTTATAAATTTTTGAAAGCTAAAAAATGGAGGGGTTGTGAAAGACGATGGTCGTTTCCGGCGAAGTGGTGAGATAATGGTTGGGTCACTTCGACGGGGTCCAGGGTCAACTTGCTTGTAGTTGAAGTATTGTTTTGAGATGACGGGGGGGGGGAGTGAGCAGACCCTTCGAGAAGGAAGGCTGGGAATTCTTCCGGTATAAATTCCTTTAAAGAAAACGGAGGGATGAGTTTCTCCGAGACGTCAAACGGTTTGTTTGGTCGACTATGCGTAATCAAGGGGGCATTACGCTAAGATTAATCTTCACTGAAGCCTTTTAGGATAAGAATTGTTTATTGTCTGGAGATAGCGTCATTGAGCAGAGTCAGACGGGGAGAAGAGTTTTTAACTAGTTCTAGGGTGTATATTTGTTTTATCCAAGGAGGGATACTCGGTTTTATCCCACAACGTTTCCTTGCCTTCGGCGTATGACAACCCGAATCGAGGAGGAGTAAGATCGTCTGCTCTCGTGAGCTTCTCTCGCACAAACCTCTCATGATTCCTCCTTACACTAGTACATATGGACGCCTGAAGTGAGGGAGCTTACCCCATAGAAGATGGGGGGGGCTATCGCACGTTGTTTGAGTAATGGCGAACGCGGCCCGGGTGGCGTTTGTCTCAGCTGCTCCCTGCGTGGCTGGAAGAGGGAGGAGGAGGAAGTGACTTCTTCTCTTGTTTAATTACTCGGATTGATAGGGGCTACATTCCATAGCCCGCTCCTATAATTTTTCACGCTTTTGAGCTTCGAAAGTTGCTTGTAAGCTACACGAGGCCCATTCCGTGGGGGCAATGCTTAAAAGCGACGTTATTTCTCCCATCACGTGCTTGTTCCCTCAAAGTGCCTCCTAGTAATTGTCATTCTGAACTTTATGCGCATTTCATTATCCGATTGTCAGATCCTGACCACGATGGGAGGAACGAAAGTTGCTCCTTACCTACCTCTTGAGTATGGCAGCCATCCTGAAGTCAATCCACATCGGAGCTCCAACTGATAACACACCGCACCCGATGTTATTTCAATTTGGTTCAGTGGCAAGTGGTGTTTCCACTCGGCTAAGCAGGAAGGAGATTCAAAAAACATATGTTTATATGTTGTCTTTAAAGGGCCTGAGGCAAACGAGTCTCAAGAGTGCAATAAACAACAAGAACGTTCATATATTTAGGCAAAATATATACGGTACGTTTTTACAATCTAATACATTAATTCACCTATAATACATTATAAATTTATTATTGCAATAAAAGGGAAAATTTCCAAATAGCTTTCGATTAGGCCACACCAAAATGCCGAATGTACACAACTTGCAAGCGCCATTTAAGCTTTTGTTAACAAAAATAATGTAGGATTTAGGGCGAATTGTAAAATCTATACATAATTATATATTTAGGTAAAATATAATAAAATAAATTTTACCCAAGCCCATGTACAAAACTTGTCGTGAGTCATTTGACAATTCTTGATACATTAATACTGATAGTCATGCAATTGCCACTAAAATCTTCTAAAAATAAATATTAGTCACTATGTAGCCTCTAATATCGTTGTTTGAAACTCGTTCAGAACCAGCTAGTTCTTTTATTTAATACAAACTACCGTTCACTTTATCACAAAATATATGTGCAAACCACTTATGCTAAGTTACGGCCTCCTAACTCAAAACTTTGATTTTCAACATCTTTTTTTCCGTTATTTATAAAAGTTCGAGATTTGGAGTGTAAGCTTATTATACTCGGGTTCGTAATTTTTATTTAATTTTGTAATTAGACATAAAAATATTTTGTTAAGCTTTGGATAGTGAGCGTACTTTAAGACCAAACTGTGGGCGAAACCAATAGCCAAAAAGAGAAGATTTAGATACCCTTGCTGTTGAATATAATTTTTTTTTATTAAATACAAAAATGCTATGAAATTTGGTTAAAATGTAAACATTTAACTTTTCTGTGTCTCAAAACTCAGGCAAATTTCTAGCATACAATCTTTATGCCGCCAACTTACACGAAGCCAGGCGTTTAAGGGTAACTTACACTAAACAGCCAAAGAGTATTGTAGAGGGACCCTTCAAAATAGTAGTATTTTCCAACCTCCTAAGATATTACTTCATGAGAGAAAGCGAGCCGTTACTACTCCCCTCCAATTTCACCCTTTTTTCGACGTTCCGCCAGTTAACTGAGACTTTCACACCAAACCATGACGCTAGGATTGAAAGCTACCTCACCACCATCTTAATCTTTCTCCCGCTCGGGAGGTGGGAAAGGGAGATTACTCGTCTATTTGTAGGTTTACCTCGAACAAATTTATGGCTCCAGCCGCTGGTCGTCCCGTCAGACCCGCTGACCCCGGCCTCTTACACTTTCTAGCAAGGACACGCTGGTTTGTCCCAGCCGATAATGAAGGTTGAGAAGTATCCCCTCTCTCTCCCTGTTTTAAAGAAATCCGGGTATATATGCACCCTCCCAAAGATTACTCACAGATTCGGTTAGACGACGCTTCACCGAACGCAGGTTCGATTCAACGACGCTCTCTCTCGAGAAGTGTTTAGGAACGGTCGCAGGCCACGGAAGAGCTGGACACCACACTTGTATCTTCGGGTCGGGGACAAGAGTCTCTTGAGGCAACGTCAGCCTTTCTCAACCGCCTTCCGATCAAGGATTGGAGAGCCGTCTTCCGAAGTTCTTCTGGTGACCTCTTGAGGACAAGAGGCCCGATAGCTCGCTAAATCCGAGCTTGGAAAGTCATTACCCCCCCCTCCTTTGAAGTTCTGCCGGTGGCCTCTTCAGGACAAGAGGTTCGATAGCTCGCTCAATCCGAGATTGGAGAAATCACCTACGTTCTTCTGGTGACCTCTTGAGGAAAAGAGGCCCGCATCACGCTAAATTAGATTTTGGAGGAAGTAGCATCACCCTCTTCGGGTTCCCGGCTACACCCGTGAGTAACCACGGTCACAAATACCCCCTCCCCCTCAAGTTCGCCTCGCCTTACTCTCGATGTTTAAAGGAATTAAATCTCTCACTACCCTAAATCTACCATTATAACCATTTAATAACCCTGGTTGTCCAATTAGTATTCGGAACCTAATTCCGTCTTATTCATGTACCTATATATCCATATTTATTTTGTACCTTTTATTTAGTGTGTATTAAAATCTATTTTTTTGTCGTTGAGTTTGTAATATTCTTTGGTCACACAGCTGCAGCTAACTATTCAAATCGCACTCTAGAAACAATAACAATTGTTGTCTTGCTTAGCCTACCTTAGAGCCCTTGTGCGTATATTTTCGTACACTTGGCTATATATATATATATATATATATATAATTTGATGTCAAGTGTAGGGTCTTTCTAAGAATCCTCACCACCTGATTTTGAAGCACTAAGATCAATTAATAGCAGCTGCATTACCAAGAATATCTGAACACCAATATATTAGGACAGTTTTCTTAGTTCCTTAAAAAACATACTAGTTTAGCGGTAATAGCAACCACCATTCTTTGTGTCGTGAGTCAGATTCCCTCGTTAGTTGGTTATTTTTTGTGATTACGCCCGATTTTTACTAAAAAGTTTAATAATTTTTTCGGTGGGACAATTTATATTTGTTTTGGGGTAAAGCTTCAATAGCTCTGGTACCTTTTTCGTGCGCCAAGGTCGAAATTAGCATATCCAGGATGTCTTCATTCGATCGCTTTAATAAGCAAGGGCAGATCCTAGGCTTATCTTGGAAAGATTTAATCGCTTACGTCCAGGAAGAGGAACGCCGTAACGAACGTGCGGAAATAAAGAACAGAGAGAAGCAGAAGTCGAAGAAAGAAAAGCACAGAAAGAAATAAAATGGCAGGAGAAGTAGAAGACAAAGAAAGAATTAGGCAGCATGAGAGAGAGATAAGCCGTGACCAAGTTGAGATAAACTCCGTAGGATCTCTAAATGAACAGGCTCAAGTGCCCTCACAAAAACTCCCCGCATACAAGGATAGAGAAGATTTTTGCTCTTATTTAACGCACTTCGAGAAGATCTTCGAAGTCAACAATTGGCACTTAGAATCAGATGGTGTCGACAGGATACTTCCACTCCTGAACCCTCGTCTTTGGGACATATTCACGACGTAAAGTGTAACAAATTGACTGAATAATTTAGAGTGAGCAAACATTTTTAATAATTAAGGTTTATCCACACTTAATCATCAATTTACTGATGTCTATGTAAATGTATAGAAGCTTTAAGTATCTCTTAATAGATTTTAAAAGATACTTAACAGATTCGGTGAACTTTGTATCAATTTTATACTTTTACATATAGGGGCTATCGGCAAGGTAGTTATAGTCGTCCACAAATGTAGTTCCATATTGATTTAATCCGCTCATTTATTTACACCATTTCTATATTCAGTTACGCTCTCAGATTAGAGGATCGACCCTGTTGTGTTTACATCAAACATTTGCTAGGCAATCCCTTTCTCGCAATCATTCGTTCTCCTAATAAAACATAATTTGATACGACGTTAAAATATTCCAGAGGCATTGTTTCAACTTTCTTTTTGCTTCATAGACATGGAAAATATAATTGAATGATAATTGAGCTTAATTTTATCCAAATTCCATTGCCTTACAATGTTGTTTGCATGTATCTTCGCATTGTTTTGATAGTATGAAGCTCCAGATCTAACCAGATACTTTTCACTTAACTTTTGAACTTATATTTAAATTGGACTATTTATCCTACAATATTAAGAGAAGTATTCCCTAAATAGTCGACCCGGGCTTTGTAGCTTCAACCTTATCTTCCCCTTAATTCACCATATTTTTCACAGGACTCTTTCAAAATCTTTGTGCTGAAGATAACCTCACTAGTTTTCTTAACGTTTTAAATAAATTTAATTAGAAACGAAATAAAATACGAAATAACTAAGTTCTATTAACAGAGCAAATAACGGCACAAAATGACCAGCAAACCCTCCTCTTAACAAATTTTGCTTCCCTATTAAATTAAGTGAATTTTTATCAAATATTCAGTAAACAGAAATAACAATAGACATTAAACGTTCATATAAATATCGGATCAAAAGACCCAACAAGGAAAAATGAAAACAGATTCAGAGCGCTTTCTTCTTCATTTACAACGACCTCTTTAACTAATGAACAGAGAGATAAAATACAGTAAATTAAATAATAAAGAGAGCTCTCCTCTCCATACCAATAACTCTAATGTAAAAAAGGATATTGAGTTCTAGTAAAAACAGCCAGGGATCATGTTAGAATTTGGAAAGGGACCAATAGATACACATTATAAAATGTTCCTTGACATATAAAATGTGTACGCTTACTATTATAGGTTAAATAGTCTAATTTAAATATTTAGGGAGAAAGACTAAGTAAATAGCAACCAGTTAGACCTTGAGCTTTATAATTTAAAAAACCATAAAAATATTGTGGTTAACTTATCCGACAAAAAAAGGCCCAATCCTGATAATGGATCAAAGCGAATACATAAACTCTTGAGCGATGACGCACAGACGAACTATTAACCCATTGCCTATTTACATACGTATAAACATTTTAACAATGACGTTAAAATATCTTAAGGAACTATCCAGAGTAAAAACATAATTTTATACTTATAAACCACTCTTCTCAATATGTATGGTATCCCTTAGACCCACAAGGATTAACATTTCCTATGACATCTATGGTTAACTCTCTCTTCTGTAAATTAGACGAATTGCTAGACTCTTATTTATCCCCCAGTTTACGCCGTAGTTTTGGAACAAACATTAAATATTATAAATCTTTCATAACACAATTCAAATCCTCCATTGTTGAGAACAGTAACGAGGATTTTTTTTATCCCTTAATTTAAATTCGCTAAATATTACCTTAATTGCCCCTCATTGATGCCTCCATTCAATGCATTAAAGATTTCTCCTATAAAGGCAGTTATTACAAAGATATGACTTCTCCGTGGTTATCCCCTTATCCCCTGCTTTTGTTGCTGTCGCTAGGGGGGTTCATTGTTATGACTGTTACACCTATCACGTGAACGAGGAGGGCGCTATCCCGACCCCATTGGTTTAGCATACACCTAGTTGTTCACAGTTCCGGCCACAACGCCTGCAGGAGCACCTACGGGGATATATCTACCACTTTTTTCGCTTCGTCTTCCTTCATAAGTTTCTTTACAGATCTCACCTTAGTAACTTTCTGCGTAATATGGCCTCGTTGCTATTGCGATTTAAATTTTTGAGAAAGAATTTAGTTCTTTGGTACCTCTTTATGAAATAATTAGAAACGGAACTAAAGCCATATATTCGCGACATATAAGTTCAGCATTATGAGGAAGATTTACTATTACTATTACCAGACAGTGACAACTTTAATAATTTTTGAAACTAATTAAATAAGCCCCAACCTTCCATTAAATTCTTATTTAAGGATTCAATTCTCTTCAACTTACTGTTTATCGTAAAACCAATCAATCAAACGTTTATACTTTTTTACATACTCTAGCCTTCGTGATAAGAGAAAGAAAACGCTTGTCACGATCATGATTTCCCCAATTTCATGATACATCATCCAAACACATTGATAATGAAACTCAGAAGATCAAGCGCTTTTAACTTCTCTATCCACTTTTTTCACTTAATAAAGTACATTTCGGGCCAGTGGAAGTAGCCTAATTCAGGCGGTTTGCCAACACAAATATTCTGTACGCGCACAGGTAGTTCCACTAACCATAACGTCAATTGTGAAAAGGCAGAACTTATTTATAGCTCTCTTAACTGACTGTAACAAGTAACTGAGGCAGCATTAATTGATTCCATACAAAATATTATTAAACCATCGAAGACGAATTTTAGGTTCAACGAGCTATTTAATTGATAATCATCTGACCATTCCTGTTTTTAAATATTCTCTTCGTGTATTTGTATTTCTTTCTTTTTAATTTTATTGTCAAACATCCAACAAATAAAAATAAGGGCTGATTCTGAGTGATTTGGACTTCATTTACAGGGATTTGTTCAAGGAATGAACCAACAAAAAATTATAGCACCTTACTCATTAATGGAGGGGAGAAGGAGCCTTCCATACTCCCTAAACACAAAGTGAAAGGGCTAAAATGTTGTAGCTCGATGTAGGCACTAATGATTGGGTCCACTGAGAACAAACTGGGATTCATATTTAAGTTGGGGAAAGCACTAATACATTATAATCATTTTTTTATTGCTACATTTATTTAAAATTTGAGTGCATGATTAGGGTTAAACATGTGCATGCACAAGGCTGATTGCTCAATTTCAGTAAGATGCTTTGTGCTTTTTACCCGGAATTTGAAATTTGTTTGAAGTTAGTGTGGTTCAGATGCTGCTTTGGGAGCTGATAATCATTATTATTATTGGCATTGAACTATTAAATACCAACAAACTTAATTCTTAATTAACATTAATATCTCGATCAATTTGGTAAAATTCACTATAAATTTTGCAAATTGTACTCCTTCCCCTTCTTAGATATCTTAATCCACTGCACACCTCAATGTTCCAAGTACCAGGTATACTTGTACATTAGTATTCTACCTCCCACGATAATGAAAAGCTTAGTGTTTTTACTTGCATGTTTCTACGAGCCTTTAAACTAGTCTCACCTCAACACTTTGATAAAGAAAGAAGAAATTTATAACATAGGATCGTCTTTGTGTTATCCTGTATATTTTTAGACATTTGAAAAACTATAGCAAAATCGGCTTTATATAAATTCAGAAATAATAAATAGAATGTTTGAAAAATATCCCTAACAAAACTTTATGTATAATTCTTCGTTTCATCTTAAAATATATGTAATGTTTAAATATAAGTCAACTTTTCACCAAATTATTGACAAGAACTGCCCAACCCTACCAGAAAGTGTTTTCTCTATAAGATGCATATTTAAAATTATGATAAGGCACCAATTGGAATAGCGCCAAATCAAGAATTGAATCTAACAATAAAATTTACATAACATTTTTGAATGTATAATTTTTGATAGTTTTCCCAGGATCAAGATGAACCCCGCAGATTTTCATTAGAGCGCATTATCACTTCATGCACTTCAAAATTTTAAATGAATTTTCACGCTTACCTAAGGTTGTAGGAGGGGAGCACCACTTCTTAAAATTTAGGCTGCTATGTTTTGTTTCTTCAAGCCTTGAAGGATTCTTTTTACAGTCATGTTCCAAAGTTTTGAGAGTACTATATTTTTTCATATAAAAATTTATATAACTAATCGAACATTGTATTTTGTTTAATTATGTTTGTCTCATAAATTGAAGGTAAAATTAAAAATAATTGCGGGCATATTGGATATAAATCTGGGGAATTCTCAGGCCAAAGTCACAAAATTTCTATGTAATTTTCAGCCTATAATTTAGTTTGCTTTTGCATTGCGATAAGGTGCGCTATCAGGCTGAAAATGCAGTTATCATACTCAAGTTGGTCCTAAACTTTTGGAAAAAGGTGTTGATGAAGCAAGTTTTGGTACCATGGCGAGTTCAGGGCAGATGAATGATATATCTGACATTAGGGAATATGAAATAATTACATACTTTAAAAGTGACATAAGAGAGGGTTGTGTTGATGACAGTGATACTGATATTGTAGATGTCAATATTGTGGTAAGGAAAGACAAATGTAGTGCTTTGTATAATTAACCCGCCACCAGATGCAGAGGGGATGTAACGCTCTTAGGAACACTGAGAAAGAATAAATGTGGAATAACTCCAGGATTTCAAGCCCCTCGGGATCGTGAATTGTCTATAAAGTTCGGCTTCAGCAAAGAGCATGTTCCAAATGTAAATAAGGCAGCTATGTTATTGGACTCTAGACAGGATGACAACAAAATATCATATGATTTTTGAGTAAAATGTAGCAAATGGTAATGTAAATACGTTAGATCTATTAGACAAAGACTACTTATTTAAATGCATAACAAAAAGATGGCCTATGATTAATTTCTACTGAATCTTAGATATTGATGCATACAATTCTGCTGCGTATTGCAGAAAAAAGTACTAAATGTATAAAAATGATACTAAAAAGCCTCGAAACTTCATTTTAGTAAGGTTAGAACAAATTTGCAAACCGCAAATCCAAAGAGGTTTATAGTGCCACTGTGCAAGGTGGAATAGGTTTGACAATGAAGCCTCACACATGAGCATCATGTGAATCCTATGATGGCTTGTAACAGGCATGCTCACAACTATGCACATGCAAATAAGCTAAAATATTTATAGCAGTTTTCATAAATAATGATAATAACTTTTTGTGTAAATAATATGTAACATCTCTGTAAAATAATATGTATAGCTTTTGTAACAAAGGACCTATAACAATAATCGATGTAAATAATAATATTTCTTTTGCTTGTAAATACCTAAGGCAAGAAAAATGAATTCAAGACGTTCACAGTATAGCGAACCTGTGCACATGTACACACACATACACAGTAAAACGAAGTAAAGCGTTTCCCACAGTCACGCTAAAAGGTCAGTTGTTTAAACAAGCTTGGTAGCAAGTGCACAGCCGATGAAACGATTGTAGCGGAAGAGAGGCTTTGCCCAAAACAACATGATTGGGTAATGGTAGGCTACGCCTAGGGTGCGCGTCACTGTATATACCACCTTTGGTAGACCGAGAGAGACGGCCATACCGTAATTCAGTCAATCAGAGTCATGGGCACATTCGCAATTATAGTCAAGGTCACAGTCGCGGTCAGAGTCGCAGAAAGTTAAGATACCAACTTAAAACAGGGATAGAATCGCTTGAATACACAGAATGCCCGTTCCGAATTCATCTTACACCGAAGCAACCCAAATTCTAATCCCTAATAAAGAGTCCGAGGTTCTGCCGTTTGGTATTTCCTTTTCTGCGAGTAATACATATCAATCAATCCTTTTAACCAGCCTACCTAACCTGAAGCCAAGGGAGAGTATTTTCTTTCTTTGAACAATTGGATTCAGGCTCAGGTTGCCGCGTGGCCGTGTAACGAGATTGTTACTGTTAAGCAACATCGGGGTTGATTAGTACATGGATAGCTCAGCGCCAAATCATCGGAGAACCTCACAACCGCATTCCCCTTGGAGAGCAACTCTCATAACTGGCGACGTACCCATATTTAACCTACCACAGCCTAACACTAACAACCTGACCTAACTTATACAACTACTACCACCAAAGCACCTATAGTTTTCTTAGCAGAACGCGCGAAAACAACCAAGACATGTTATAGCATGTATGGAGGCATTTGAGTCTGAAAATACAGCAGGAACGTTCCATCATCAACCACAAAAAAAGGAAAAAAGACGTTGTAAAAAGGGCTAAAGAAAGATTGTTCAGAAAACAAAGAACCCATACACAACATGAAGGGAACCTATTTGCGATGCTCATCTAACATTGTAATGATTGTGTACCACGATATGATAATGTAGAAGTCAATTTTTTTTGTATTTGTACTGAGATATACTAATAATTTTATAGAGTTTTATTTGTACTAATATATATAATTAAGCTAAAAGATGTTTGTTTCAGTGAATAAAGTTGTTTTCAAATTGATTACATATCCTCTGTAAAGTTAAGCCTGGAGCGCTTATATACATCAAATTTAAACAAATCTGACTTAATCCATACTACAGTAATTCGCTTAAGAAATGCTGGGGGCATCTGAAACTCACCGGTCTTTTGTTTCATTCCACCTCTTTCCGGCCGTGGAGGGATAATTCTGATTAATTTTACCACGCAAAAGTATGCACCTACCATCCATATCTGAAAACTATGTTGTAGGCAGAGGAAAAGGTTTGGGCAGCTGCAGTCTCAATTCCCTTTTTAGACTTGACCGGGGCAAATAGTTTTGCAAAAGAAGGTCTGATTGCTTATATAGTACGTGGTTTAGAAGTATTTAGTTGCTATTTTGAAGTCTGGACTCCTCTATTTGTTAAGTAGGGTCACACCTCGATTGACATTACAAATGAAAGTGAATGAGTTAATCACTAAATGTCAACTAATTAATTTTGACAATAAAATAATGACGATCTCTTGTTCGTATGTAAATAAACAGAGATTGTTGGAGGGGGGGGGGGCTGAATATGGAAAGGATGCATAATAAACATATTTGGTTAAGGCTTTGAATTTTCCAAAGTGTGACCCAATTATGAATAGAGACAAATAACCTAAGTTTGATAATGGGTTTTACTCATCCAATAAAGCACCCCTCTGAGACCCAAAACGTAATAGGACAGTCTAATCTGAATTGGTAATTTCGATCACTTATATTTCTTAACACCTTAGAGCTGGTGAGCGATCGATGCTACTAAAACTGCACAAGCTAAAAGGTTATTAGTGCAAGAGAAATTGTATTATTTAGCCTTTGAAGTTAATATCCAGCATGCCAAGGCGAATTACAGCTCTAACAGAGAAGCTTCAAAATGGTAAATATCCCTGTAAGATATTGGCCTGGATTTGATATAACACAAGTCTTCGAGAATCAAAGTGGTTTCCTGTTTATTGCTTGAGATTTATTAATTTCCATATACTAGTTTAAATAAATTATGAAGAAATTATCGTATCATGTAAAGTTTCTTCACAAAATTTACTTTTACATTTTGGCATTTTGGCCAAATTTCTTATCAAGAAATTGATATCTCTCAGCTATTTTTGTACAGACCTGAAAGTTATTAGAAACAAGGATGGCAACCAAAGGATAATTTTGTAGCGAATTTGATATAAAGAAACAACAAAGAACATTACATACTTTCTCAAACAAGCATATTATGCCTACTTCGGAGTGAAACTTGGAGATCATAATAAGATGGGCTCTTCCTAAAGAAATTCCCAATTTGTGTCATTTTTGTACTCTAATGATTAGGAGAAAAAAAATTACAAACCACACTGATGACTGATAATTTTGCTCATATTATCTGTAAGTATATCGGACCAAGAGTAAAGAAAACATCTGCAATGTGGCCTGCTGTCCTTGGGCCAATGTACAGATCCCACTGACACCAGAAAGCCTGAATATTTTCATTTAAGTTATGGCAAAAATGTTGACGCAGACTTACATTATGGTAGTCAAAATGATGAACATCAAGAATTCAATCATGAATTGAATTATTTATTGAAGAAATTAGGCATTGCAAATAAGTCGCAGAGCTGTTAGGTTCAAGAATTAAATCCAAAAGTCTTTTAGCGCCTGGTACAACATTCTCTTTATTTATTCTTCAAAGAGAAGTCTTAAAGCAGTTCTCTTGCATAATAAAAACATACATGGTTCAAATCTTCTGGGACCATTAGAAATTAAGAAGGAGAAAGGAGGCTTAGGAGAGATTTGTCGCGACCTGATGTTAATTTGCTTCTACATACATAAAGGACAGTCAGGCTAAACAAGGTTTCCTGGTTTCCTATATGAGTGGGATAACATGGATAGCAAACTCTATCGGTCTCAAACAAAAAACAAGAAAACATAGTGTAGCCTAACTGTTGTCCAATTAGAATCAAGTTATCTTCAGGTCCTGTTAAGATTTTTGTAATTGACTCTTGAATAAAAGTAACACCAAATCCACATTCACTTTTCTAATCACTGAATGTCCAAGATGATTTTACACATATTAGTTAGCAATAAACAATGGCCTAGTACGGATACACTTATACCACAAAAAGGTTATATTTTTTGAGGAAGCTTTGTAGACCCAAACAGGTTTCTTTTGCCACACTGCATAAAAAACTTGGCCTAATGAAGCTTTTTGCGAAAGCCTTGTCACGAGATATAGAGGGTTTCAAGTATTTTGGTATATATTTTTCTACCAGTTACAAGGAAATGGGGCAAGGATGAAAACTTAAACATCTCTGTTAGTGATGCTGAAAAAGATCCATGAATTAGCATTAAAGAAATTATCTAAAATTTGGGTGTATTTAAACTATTCAAAATATAAAATTATTGTAAGCAAAATGCTAGTTTATAGGATGTAACATAAATCTTAAAGTTCTTTCATAACATGCCCATATGAATTACTTTTCACAAAATTTTAAGAGATGCGAGTGAAGAACAGGGACAAAGGTTCCATCGAGATATAAAGGAGATGGAGAGAAGATAGCCAACTATCGCTAGATGTTGTATCGAGAGCCTCGAAAAAGGGTTATTTTTAATGAAAACTTGCAGGGGGGAATTTGATTTACGAAGGAAGGGCTTTCAAGTTACCCAGCATAAATATGAAAAAATATCTATTTTATTTCTTCTGGACTTAATTTTGGCTTTAATTTTGCTAGGTAAAGTACCGGATATAGTGTTATTTTTAATTTATCCTGTCACTTGTCTATTTACATATAAATTTTCGTAAATTCCTTGGAAAAATACTATTATAGAATTTCAAATTACCCAAACATATGAAGATTACCATATTATTATTATCAAAACCATCTTTATCAAGTTCCATTTGGCAAACCTATGTAATTTTTTATGCAAAAGAAATTATTAAAATTAGGAATTTTTTTCTGTGGACATATTGGGTTGTGTCTGTATTTACTTCTTAAGAGTTAATGTCTGAGCAATTTTGCCCTCCAACTTTAATGATTGCTAACTTGAGTGGAGCTCTGGCAAGTCCAGTATAGAAGGCTTTGGCTTCCACGCCGCGTATGAACCGGATTTAATTCTAAAGAAGTAAAGTTTATATCAATCAAAGTATAATCAAATAAACTTTGTATTAATTTAAAAGGCAAAACTCAAAATTGGAGTGAGAAAAGATGCCGAAGACAGCCGAGGTATCATATGTGGATCATAAAATTACCTTCACTCTGTAGAATGAAACGAGGATAAGTTAATAAATATAAAATCAATTTATTCGATCAGAACAAATATTGATATTATTATCCAGGTACTCTTACTTGCTCTTTTGCAAGCATAAGACAAGGAAGCCGATTTGAACCTTTTGAAGAATAGCAGAGACGTTGGAGCAATTTTAAAAGTAGAATAAAGTTCCCATTTTAGGACCTTTGAAGAATAGAGCTGCGAAAGCGTTACCTGTGAAAGAAAAAGTCGAAAAGGAAAATTTAGTTACTTATGTGTTAAGTAAGGTTAGGTTTGATTTGCTTTAGTTTGAAGAATGATCGTAGTGAGCGATTCTTTACTATATCGTGCCATTGATAGTAAGATTAACCTACCCTAATGAAGAGAGATTTTAACTATCCATATTTATACACAAGTAGCCTTATCATTATTCTGTAAGAGTGGGCACGTGACACTTGGCCTGCACATTTATATTGGGTATTTTTAAACACCCATTTGAATAGTCAGGAAGCCAATTATCCCCATTTGAAAAATACTACTCCTCTGTTGAATTGAGACATTTTCAATACAAATCCCATTCTATAGCTCATGTTAAATCTCGTTAAGATAAATTGCAATATGTTAAAATCAACACAATGATTACGGATAGAAAAAGCCAAATTTGCACAGAAATGCCTGTTACTTAAAGGGTAGGGTGAGCCAAATGCCAAAGAAGAGATTTATATTGTTTTGACAATTAATTTGAACTGAATCCTGTACCTAAGTAAATGGGGAATCGATAATAACGTTTAACCAAAGGTAAAAACGAGAAGAGCCACAGCATGCTGCACACTCTGCTAAGTGGACCAATATTAGAATTCCCTTTCCTCACTAAGCAAGTCCGTTCCAACTTCGCTGAAAGGGACAAGCAGTGTTTCCATCTGGCCAGGTCCTATAACGTAGAGTAAAAGAGTATGAATTCTTTTAATGAAGAACAAGGCAAAACTTGTTTTGTGGAAGAGACTAGTGCTGGGATACAGACCCTATGATGGAAGTACAAATGACAAAAAATGAGAAACAATGATGGAGAAAGAAAGAAATTAGAAAATGGTTAAGGATGACACAGGTTTCGGTACAAAAACTCGTCAACCTCATTTACTAAAACCGATTGTAAGGATTCTAGTCCTTCATGAATGAAGCTTGTAAAACAAGAACGTTTAAACGTACGTAAAAATGAGTGTGGGGAATAAAAGAACGAAAAATCCTGGAACGGGCGAATGCAATAAGAAAACTATTAGTAGAAAAAATAAAATATTTACATTTTTTTCTAAGCAAATTTCCCCCATACTGATCGGCTATATGGAATACAAAGATCAGTGATAACACCCCTATAAAACGGCACTTTGCTTCCAAAAGACTCTTAATATAACTTTTATTTTTTCCATCAAACTCCTGATGTGCCGCATTTTAAGCAGAAATTACCGTTGAAAACTTTATCTAATTTAATTTAAAAGCTAAATTCGGTTTTCAGTTCAACCATATTATGATGACTCTTCTTGACTGAATCTTTCATTTAAGTGAGACATTCGCGAGATTTAGAATGAAGTGAAATGATTCAGTTGATCTGAATGAGAAATCTTTGGCAGATGGGATTATTAAGAGGGCGGAGTAAAATTGACTTGAATTCTATTAATCCTTCGAAATTGGGGTTAATAGAAATCCGATCCTTTAAATTAACAAATTATTATAACTCTGGAGATAAGGTAGAAATAAAAATATTTTATTGCTATAAAAGTAAAAAAACAGCAATTCTATGATAACTTTGTGCTAAAGTAATTTACCTATCCAAGATTGCATTTAAATTTTAGACTTGAAAGGTGCGGTAAGTATATAGTAGAAAATGATACCGCCAGCTTCCTATGGCCCCCTGTGGACTTTTTGACAAATATGGAAAATTATAACAGATGGTGCGGTAAGTATATAGCACAAAATGAGACAGCCCTCTTTTTATAGTCCCTTATTGAACGCCATAGTTGCTACCAGGAAAGATGAAGTTCCAGATTCCAATTCTAGAGATCACAAAAAGGTCATTTCCATATTTGTAAAAAAGTATTTAGCATAGATACCCAATAAATTATGTTTAATCTTTCATTTTCTCCAAAAAAAATTAAGAGATCTTAAGTTTAAGGTTCCTATTTCGAATAACCTTTTAGGGGTTCACCTGAAATGGCTAGCTGGAACTTGATCTTCCCTGGTGGCAACTATAGCGTTCCATAGGGGCTATAAGGAGCGGGCGCTATCATTTCTGTGCTATATCTTACCGCACCCCCTGTTATAATTTTCCATATTTTTAAAAAAGTATTTAGCATAGATACCCAAGAAATTATGTTTAATTCGCCGTTTTTTCCTCCAAAAAGCTAGGCACTTTAAAGGACCTCCTATCTTATATTCAGAAAGAAGAGAGAAATGAGAGAGAGGAAAAAGAGCATTAGAAAAAGAACAACGAGAAATGGAATAGGACAGAGCAGAGATAGAAGAAAGGAAGGTCCAAAGAGAGATAGCAGAACGAAGAGAGAAAGGAAGAATGACTCGAAATGGAAGACCGCGAGAGGATCAGACAACACGAGCTCGAACTAAGTCGAAATCGATTGGAAACAATGGAGGTTAGCTCCCAGACTGAGGTCTCCATCGATTAAGCTGTTAATCATCAAGAAAGGAGAGGACTTCGGGTGATACTTCTCTCATTTCGAAAATATCTTCGAAATAAATAATTGGGATATGGAGTCAGATGGGGTCGCCAAATTACTTCCCCTTCTTAGTAACCCGATGCGCGATATCTACATTTTGCTCCCGTCTGAAGCCACCGTGGATTATTCCATCCTCAAGTTAGAACTCCTGGCCGCCGTAAATATGGGACGGGACTTTTACCATGGTCGTTTCCGTCAAGAGAGAATCCGCCCTGGACAAACTTTCCGCCAGTTTGGGTTTATCCTTCAAAAGAACCTCCAATTTTGGCTTGAGTGATTTAAAGTCTCCCCAGAGTACGACTCAATTCTTGATTTTGTATTAAAAGACCAACTTTTAGCTTCCTTGGCCCAGGAAATACGCTCGTTTGTGAAGGACAAGCGCTGATCCCCATTCAAACAGTGCTTGGAAGAAACAGACGTCTACGCCTCTAACCATAACTTATACAGTAAGGAAAGCAAGACGCATCCCCGGTCGTCCCCCAAGTCCAAGTTCAGTAATTCCAGCCTTCCTCCACGGAATACCCCCAAATTCGTAAAGATCCCTGCCCGCTCGAAGCCCATAAATCTCCCTCCATCGAAACCCAGGGATATCAAGGCCCTGATTATGAAGCCCCGTAAGGCGCGCGGCTATTTGCGATCCTGGCCGCCGTGCTAACGGAATTCAACACCCCGTCCAACCCTAGCTTAGCCTCATGCTCTTAATTTCAAACAACCTGTATTTCTCCCTTACTTCGTCGCTTTTCATACAACCTCTCCCACAACATTCTTTGGTCGGCCTCTAATTTCACAGGGTAGATGCTGACCTTCTTCTCATCCAACCGTCCCGGATCGGGACTGAGGGGCGGGAGGACAATGTTCGCTAACCCCTGAGCTCCGGGTTGGGATGGTAGGTTTTTAAGAAACTGCATCTTCCCTACCCATACCTTCCTCACATCCCCTTTCCTTTTCATTTCACAATCTATTTGTTTTTACGCAGTGTCCAAGGTGGAGCCGCAAGCCGAGGGACTGCCAGGCCACCAGGCGGGAAGAATGGTCCTGAATGGCGGCACCTGGCTCTGCCAGGCCTGTACGCACCCCTTACAAGGCGGGCTACTGCAAGGGGTGATGAGCTATTGCCTCCCGTATAAAATACACGGTCAACATGCCCAATGAGGAACAAATAAAAAAAAACAACCCTGAACTTCCCCTGTTCCATCGACGAAGCCGCCCATGGGCAGCTCCAGAGAAAAAATAGAGGTCTACCCCTCTGTGCTTGCGCAGGGGACCCTCCAAACTTCTTTAACCGGAGAGGAGGCTTACTCCTCTCCTACGCCTTACGGGTGTAGTGGACTCCCCCTCACCCCCTTCTCTGGAGGTGCTTTCGGGCATCTCCCTGTTTCCAGCGGCAGTCCCTCCTTTTTTTCAAGAGGACTGTCAAACCAGCAGGCAGCCCATAGCTGACCCCTCCCCATTAAAGCGGCTTGGTATGGCAAAACACCTTAGGGGGGAAAGGGAACCCAGACCCCTTCGGTCGCTTTCCTCAAAAGACCTGCTGGCAAGAATATTGAACCTTGATCAGGTCAAGCCCTGTGCCTTCCCACACCTGACTAGTGACAATACTGCCAACGGGACCCGCAATGTCTTGGGGGGAGGGATGGCCAGCTGGAGGCTTCCCCTGAGATAGACATCGTCCTCGAGGCAACCCAGCCTCAGACGGTAGGGCCTTCCATGGGGGGAATCCGGGCTCGGCGCCAAACACAGAACCCGAATCTGCCCCTATGCAAGGTCCTCCTGAAACGGCTAGGGTTTCCGACGCAGAACAATAAGGGGAGGATTCTCCTTCAACCGGTTCCCCTACGACTGCCAGAACCCTCTCCATTTCGTAGAAGGACCTCGCTGAGGCCGGTCCATCTGGCCTAGGAGCTTCTGCCGGCGGAGGTAAGAAGCAGGTTCATTCCCCACCCTCCTCTCCTAAAAAGAAGTAAAAGACAAGAAAGACTAAGAAGACTCGGGGCTCTTCTCCATCCGCGGGTGTTGCGGAGACGGATGGGTTTGCTGCCACTCTAGTAAGCAACCAAGCCAAGATCGGCACATCCGGCCCCTCTGCCTTCCCGGGTGCGGAGCCCTCGACTAGGAGTAAGACGAAAAGAGCGCAGGGCGGAGCCTCGATAACATCGGGGCCGCTTATTCACAGGTTAGCTGGCGTTTTCGAACCCGCTGGCTTCAAATGCTTCCTCGTTATTCGCACCACTGTTGGTAGCATTTTGACCAAGGGCAACATAATCCATCAGAGGAGAGCATTAGCTAGTGTAATTGGTATAGAGCCGAAGGTGACTCGTTTCTCGGACGGGAGCCATCTGGCGAATGCGGCGGATCGCACCGAGGCGGCTAAGATAAGTGTGCTTCGGTCACTTGATGGCACCCCGTGAAAGGAGTAGTTTATGCGATGGAACTTGTGGGCCAGTCCATAGATGACATCACCTTAGAGCTGGCCGACCATGGGGTGGTCAACGTCGAACGTGTGATGAGAAAACAGGGAGGGGCCTCGAGACCCACCCCTACAGTCTTCTTCACGTTTGACTGTGACAAGCTCTCTGAGTCGGCGCATGCCGGTTGGTACCGCTACCGCGTGAAGGCATTCGTGCCACTGCTGCGGCGGTGCTATTACTGTCACCACTTTGGCCATACGAATCGTTCTTGTAGACGTGCAAAGTTAGGGTCACCCGAAGTCTGTGTAAATTTCTCCAAGGCCGCACACGATAAGTCTCAATCGGGTGTGGCCAAGTGTGTCAATTGCGGAGAGCCGAACCCCGCTTATTTAAAGCAATGTGGTGCATATCTCCTTGGGAAAGAAATCCTGTACGTTCAGGCCCAGGATCGACTCTGATTCCGCGAGGGTAAGGACTTGGTCTTGGCAGGGCCGGCTCTGCCCGGGACATCTTATGCCTCAATGGTTAGAAAGGAACCCTCTGCTCCTGGCCTATCCAGGCCAACGAGCACAGTTGTTTTCGGCGACCATTCGGAGCCCTTCTCCGGATTCTACTCAACCCAGGCGCTCCCCTGGTAAAGCTGGCAGAAAAAAGGGTTAACATCTAGCCCCGGCTAAAACCAGGGTTACCACCCCTTTCCCAAGCGTGACCATATCCCGTAAGGCAAAACGGCCACGCGCATCCACCGAGTCGTTAGACTCATAGGAGGCAACATCCCTAAAGTTGGTCGCAAGGCCATCTTCCGGGGTTCCTGAAGCCTTCCCCCAAAGAAGGACAGCAACAAAGGAGCATCGGCTCAATCGTGCACGCCTAGTGGTGGGCTGAGTGGCTTGAAGACGGTGGTTCCTCGAAAAGAGGGCTCCCCGCCTCCGAAACCGCAACACTCGCCTAAGGTTTCTAGGTGGAGGGAAAAAAGACTCGCTTGGCGAGCCCAAACGCCCCCAATAACGCGTCGAAGGGGACTGCGCCTTTCGCGCTTTGTTCAGACAACAGCGCCTTCCGCGCTTTGTCCGGCCAACAGCGCTCGATGTTCTGCCTCCGGGAAGCGTACGGCCATTCCCGTGAGGGTCTTCTTTTGGAAGAGGGCCCACGCGTCTCCTCCGAGCTAGGACTGGAGGGCATATTCCTTCAATGAAATTGCGGTGGACTCTGGGCCAACTGGGAGGACCTGCGTAGGCTCGTCTCGTCCCGTTCCCATTAGCTATTTTTCTGCAGGAGACCATGCTAGGCGCGTGCCCCCTGCGTAGCTTACCGGGGCTAAGGGTCTTGCGACCCTACCACCACGAGATGGCCAGGCTGGGGGATGCGCGGTTTACACCCCGGATGATGTCTTCGTTCTTCCTGTCACTTTAAATACCTTCTTTCAGGCAGTGTCTGTGCAGCTTCACCTGGATAGGAGGTATTTTATCATTTCTGCGTACATTCCACCGTCAGCTGACTTCGACGCGGGGGACTTCCGCCGCGTCGTGGCACGGTTACCGAGGCCCTTTCTCTTGCTTGGATATTTGAACGGCAGGCTTCCTCTCTGGGGAGATTACGCAATAAATCCCAGGGCACAAGTCCTTGCCGATATGATCGAAGAGCTTGAGATAGGTGTCCTAAATATGGATGAGTTTACGCATCACTGCCCGAGAACAGCTTCATCTTCTTGCCTTGATCTATCTTTGTGCTTTTCGGATGTAGTCTCATTTTGATTGGAGGGTGGTCGATGACCTCCATGTTAGTGATCAATTTCCCATTCAAATATAATTTTCAGGGCAACTGCCGCCTGAGAGCCCACCTCGGTGGTGCTTGGCACGGGCGCGGTGGCCTGCATTTCAGGAAATGACTAAATTCTCTACCTCAGTCGAGGAGTTTAGGTCGGTAGATGAGGCCATTCAGTTCTTCTCCGGCAAGCTCATCGCCGTGTACCTGGCAACTGTTCCCAGGACGTCTGGCCGTTTTGCACTCCAACCACTTCCATGGTGGTCAGCCGAGTGTGAGACGGCCCTCAAACAGAAGTGTTATGCCTACATGCACTATACATCGCCGCCTGTACGATTTCACTGTCGGGGAATTTAGTCGGGCTAGGGCTAGGTTACGGTATATTTCGAAGCACGCCTACCGCTCTTCTTGGCGGGATACGTGTCTTCACTTGACTGGAATACCCCTCTAGCAGAAGTGTGGAAGCTAGTTAAAAGTATTCGGGGCAAGTTCTCGCAGGACCCCCCTCCTGTTCTCCAGCAGAATAAAACCGCAATCTCGGATCCTGCGTGTGTGGCGAATCCTTCGCGACCGTTTTATCCGCCTTTTCTAGCCACGATGATGCTCCGCCAGCATTCACTGCATGTCGTGATGTCGCGAAAGGCCGCCGGCTGGAATTAACCTCAAGAGGCGGAGACCTTTTCAACGACAGGTTTACTGTAAATGAGTTGCGTTCCGCTCTTGCTTCGTGCTCGGTCACCGCTCATGGTGCGGACGATGTCCCGTACGCCATGCTGCGACACCTGGGTAAGCGAGGCATGGTCTTTCTGTTAGATTTGTTTAACAGGATTTGTGTGGAGGGTCTCCTCTCAGATTCCTGGCGAAGCGCTACTGTGCTGGCCTTTCGCAAACAAAGGAGGGATCACTCTACTCGAGGCGCTTTTCGCCCAATCTCTCTAACCTCTTGCGTGTGCAAGTTAATGGAGAAATTGATAAAAGTTAGATTAGCCTTTTTCCTGGACAGCGGAGGCCATCTGTCTTCTGCACAGTGCGGCTTCCGCAAGTTCCACTCCATGTCAGATGCTCTGCTCCGACTTTAAAATGCCGTCTGCGAGGCCTTCCTTCGTAGACAGCAATACGCCACGGTGTTTTTCGATCTGGAGAAGGCCTATGATCCTGCATGGCGATACGGTATCATGAAGACTCCACAGTGTATACAGATGGCTCCAAGTCAGAAGAGGGGGTAGGCTTCCACGCCATATGCCATCTGTTTAAAGTCAGCGGGCCTCTGCCAGGCGCTGCGTCTGTCTTTTTGGACGAGCTGGTGGTAATATACCATTAGGTACGGGATATTATGCAACGTGCCCGGTTCGGAGACCGGATTGTGATTTATAGTGTCTCAAAAAGCGCCCTGAGTGCTCTCGGGGTATTGGAATATCCGCATCCCTTGGTTCGCGATATCCGTGACGCCACAGTTTTTAACAAGCCGGGTGGATGTCGAGATTATTTTCTGCTGGGTTCCTGGACATGTAGAAATTGCGGTGAATGAGCGCGCCGATGAGAGCCCCAAAGAGTCCGTGACGACTCTGCGACGGGACCACACTGACTACATGGCAAAAATACGGGCAGCTCTTTGGACTGCTTGGCAAAGAAGATGGGAGAAGGTTGAAGGGAACTTAATGTTGCGTGCCATTGCGCTGCGACTGTTCCCATAGACCTATCCCCCAATTCCGCGACGGCTTCGGGTCGCTTTGTGTTGTTTTCGAATCGGACAGAATCGTGTGACGCATCGCTATTTGATGGAGCGCTCGCCTGCGCCTTATTGTGACGACTGCGTCGTCCCCCAGACTGTTCGGCACATTCTTGTCAAATGTCCCAGTCTGGGCGATCTTCGCGCACTTTACCTGTCCCGGTATCGGGATAGGCGGTGTCTCTACCGCCTGTCCCTTGTCCTCGGGACGAGTGCGTGGACCATGACTGGTGGACTGCTAGACTTTTATGGGAAGGCCGGCCTTCTCCCTTTTATTTAACTATGTTTTGTTGTTTTTTGTTATTGTTGTTTTATTTGTAGGTCGCATGCTCCTGCGCCATGGTGAGTGGGACCTCTCCCCAACGAGTGAGCTTGCTTCCTAATTGTTATTTTCCCTTTTTATCGTTGTTTTGTTTTATTTTTTTATTTTAAAGTAGCCTAGAACTAGGCTGTTTGTTTGCGGCGACTTATGCCCAAGTGGGCAGTCGCCAGATAGCTCCTTAAAAAAATCTCATTATGAAGCTCCCTTCGTCATCGTACCCCCGAAGGCCAATGATTTGTTTCTTCTGTGGAATTGAAGGGCATGTGCGTACGAACTGCCCCCTTTCACCAGGTGCACCAAATTAGTGCTTCTCCTGGAAACCTCCGCTCCTCTCTCCTTCACTAGCAAATCCGGTCACGACGTTATTTTTTTTTCAATAAGAGCTTCCCCGGAGGTTTAAAGTTTGAGAATACAACTGTCAATGTAGGACGCGTGTCCACCCTTGTTCGGGACACCGGCTACACCTGCATTGTCGATTTGAGGATTTACTCTCTCTGTTGATTTTGATCACCAAAACTTCTCAGTGGTGCAAGATTATCTGGGCAGAGCAAATCGCTTCCCCATTGTTAAATTCCACATCGAGTGTGCAGATATGAGTAGTTGGGCTGATGTAGTAGCGGCCCCAATCAAGTTCTGCTCGATTCACATTGATCAGAGCCGCCAGGTCATCCGAGATCCCGTGACACAGCCCGTTCTTACGCGGGCTCAGACCGAAAAAGTATCCAAACCTCGATCCAGACTTTGACGTTCTCGGGAGCGAAGAATTTGCACGCGCCCAAAAGGGGTGCGCAACTCTCCTACCTCTTTGGGAGGAAGCACGGAATCAGGCACAAGATTCCACCCGCGGAGATAAGAAGGTATCCTACGTCATAAGGGATCATCTTCTGTACCGCTCCGCTTATGAAGGAACTGCCCCCCTATCCCAGTCCTTATGTGTCTCCCGTTCATACGTCCCCGAAGTTCTTAGGCTCGCGCACGATAGCCCCTTCTCTGACACTTCAGTCATAACAAAACCTCCTAGAGGATTTTTAAGTATTCTTTTGGCCAGGTGCGGCGAACGATATAACAGATTACTGCTAATCGTGCGATGTCTGTCAAAAGACATCTGCCAAATGGCGCGTCAAGCCAGCCCCCATCCAGAAAAGCCGCATTATAACAGATCCTTTTTACCGAGTAGCCATCGACATCATTGGCCCGATTTACCCCTGTCATTTGAAGGCAACATATACTGCCTTACCCTCGTAGATTTTGCCACCCGTTTCCCAGAAGCAGCCCCACTTAAGAGGATTGATAGTGTCACCTGTGCTGAGGCCCTAATATCCATTTTTTTCTTGAGTAGGCATCCCCAAGGAGTTGTTCCCCGACAGAGGCAGACAGTTTACCTCCGAGCTTATGGAATATGTCGAATGATAATGATAAAGCTCGTGTTTACCAATCCTTCCCACCCAGCTGCAAATAGTATTTGCGAAAAATTGAATTCCAACCTAAGGACCATTCTGAAGAAGCTTTGTCTCGAACAGCCCCGAGAATGGCACCGTTACTTGCCTGTAGGTCCTTTTGCATACAGAGAGATCCACCACAGGAGCCTCGGTTTCGCCCCCTTTGAATTATTGTATGAGCTAATGTGCGAGGCCCCTCTACATCTTTAAAAACCTCTTTGCTAACGCCCAACTGGATAGCGAAATTCAGTCCTCTTACTTCTACATCCTAAACCTTAGGAAAGGCCTGGAAACCTGCTCTGACCTCGCTTAAAAGAATACAGATGTGACCCTGGAGAAATATAGGACCTATTTCGACTTAAAATCAAAGGAAAGAATATTTAAGCCTGGCGAGGGGGTGCTGTTGCTACTTCTCACGGATAACAACAAGATACTTAGTCAGTGGAAGGGTCCATTCCCCGTCCTCGAGGCCAAAGGTCCCGTGGATTACCTTATTCCTACCCCTTCTGAAGATAAGGTATTCCACGTAAACATGTTGAAGAAATACCAACGCCGCGCGAATCGTAATAATTTTGTGGCTCTTGACGAATAGTCCCCCCTGAAAACATCGTAACCCTCTGACCCCCTCAACGTTGTCTAGGTGGTTTTCATCGAAAAGATAGCAACTAGCCTATCCCATCTCTACCTGAGGCCCCAGAATCATCAACCCTGGCGCTAGAACTCTACTAGGGGTTAGTCTCTCACCAGAATAGTCAGCTGCAGCAGCTGCTGAGCGACTTCGCTAACGTCCTTTCTGAGACAGTGCCGTGCAAAACACCTAGAACATTACATCATTCTTACTACGCAAGAACTATCCGTTCGAAGCCGTATTCTCTTCTAATCTATCTGAGGCAGGCCTTTAATGCTGAGGTAGATAACTTGTTCAAACTCGATATCATCGAGCTCTCCAAATCAGGTTTCTGTTCCCCTATCTTCATGGTTCGAAAACCTTACCAGGCTCCCCGAATGTGCGTAGACTTAAGAAAGTTAAACTCTGTGACGGTTTTCAACAAAGAACTAATTCCCCTGATCGACGAGAACTTTTATCTATTTGAGGAAGCAGAGTATATCTGAAAATTAGATCTCTGCAAGGCCTATTACCTAAGTCCCCTCCGTGAAAGCGCATGAAAATACACGGCGTTCCCCACCTACAAAGGACTCATTCAGTTCCAACGCCTTCCCTTCGGGCTTGTTACTGCTAGCAATTACAACCTGCTCATGTGTCATTTTACTTTGACAATCTATACGTCGCTACCACTACATGGGACCAGCAATTGATCGCCCTTGGAGTCCTTTTGACCCGGCTTTGTTAGCATGGACTCACCCTTGGCCCCAGTAAGTGCCACTTCGCTTACGATACCATCAAGTACCTAGGCTTCCCTATTGGGAAGAACTGAAGGGGCACCCAGGAAGAAAAGGTTCAGGCCATAGTAGAAATGCCCTTCCCCCGCAGTAAGAATCAGCTCCGGTCATTTGTAGAATCTGACTCTTTCTACCGGAGGTCCATCACTAATTTTTCATTCATTTCTTTCCCCCTGTGTCCAATGTTTCAGAAAAGGTCCCCGGATCTCCTTGTATGAAACTCCAAAGCCACTTCCAGCTTCCAACAACTGAAGGACAAACTGGCGTCCGCCCGCATCTTGAGGCTCCCAAACCCCACTAAGCCCTCGGCATCCAGAGGGATACCAGCGAAGAAGGCATGGGATGAGTACTCCTTCAGTACGCTGTTAGCGGAGAAAGCCACCCTGTAAAATATGCGAGTCGAAAGGTAATACCGCGTGATAAAATCTCCCCGGTAATAGAACGAGAGACTTTAACGATTATATGGGTAATTTCAAAATTCAAAATGTATTTAATTGCTAAAGAATTCGTCATAGAGCCAGACCACCGCACATTGTCATACCTAAAAAATATTAAGTCAAAACGGAGAATAATGCGGTGGATTTTAATTTTTCAACAGTTTCAATTTAAAATTTTGTATATTCGCGGCTCAGAAAACTGCGTGGCCGATAACCTTAGCCGCAACCCCTTAGCAGACAATGCCACCTAAACCAAATGCGCTAGAGTAGGATGCTTATAGTAATTTTAAATAGTTTGTATTATCCGCCTAACTCAGATTGGTCCCTTAGATGTTTACCCCTGTCGATACAAGTCAGGTTTCCCTTCAATCTTTTTATAATCCCCGTCAAATTTGGGATGTCCCATTTCTTTCCCTTCGCTCGGAAAAGGAGGAGATGTAGAAGGATAACCATTTTTTCTCTTCTTTGAATGATTAGCACGTTACTGGAAGCCACGTGGTTAGCCAGACTCCACGTGGCCGAGATTCACATGGCGAAGCAAGCCCAGATGCCACCCCCATCGTACGATCTAAGTAGAGTGTGGAGAACATCCCCTACGCGGTGGTAGAGTCAAGCAGTTTCCCCCACGGAGATAGAGAGAGAGGGTAAAAGAACTGTTTATCGCTAACAGTTTGGCGCCTTAGCTGCCTCATGGAACTTCCCCAAAGGGGGGGTTATGCCCAATCTACCACATGAGGAGATTCTCTATATCTAAACCCCTTAGCCACCTTGGAATAGTAGTAAATAACAAGGCTCCCTCGCAAGAAGACATCCCTCGTCCCAAGTCGGCGTTTTTGTGTGTATCCAACCGAAGGCAGGACACTCTCTCACCAGTAAGGCATCCACCTTCAAACTGAAGCCTCTGCCTTCGCCGTCTTCTGTAGCAGCTGCGCCGGGTTACTCCTTCGAGTCCTCGAAGCACCCAGCCCCGTCGAAGTTACCCTGAGGTAGCCATACCTCTCCCGATAATCACGAAGGATCCCAGCTCCCCCCCCTTAAAAGCCCAGCTAAAGTTAAAACTTACGCCTTCACAGCCCCGGAAGTAAGGTACTGACCATACCCTTCTTTCCCACTCTTCTCCTGACGAAGTTCCCTCTTTTGAAGACACCTACAAGGTCGTCTCGCCGAGCCCCTACTTTCCCTTAAGCCTCTTTGAAGTCGCTGTCCCCCTCCGATCCGTAAGCCCCCCTTTTCCCCCTTTAATCTTGTGGGACCATTTGGATCTGAGCAGGTAGCTCGAAACTTAGGTTGGATAAATCATTATCTAACCTTTAACTTTCCTCTATATCATTTTGGTTATTTATAATTTGTAAATAAAATTTATATGTTCTTATGTTTATCTTTAATTAACCTGAACGTCACTCTTGGCCTCGTTATTCAAATCTCGCCAACCTCGGACTCGACCTGATTAGTTAAGCTCATGCTTTAATAGCATGAGCTCTCCCCTTCCACACTAATTATATATAGTATATTATATAGTCGGTTATACCACGACACAAACTAATTAATGCGCACAGTGGATATTGAAAATCATGTTCCTTGTTCTTTAGCACTGCTTCAATTTGTTTAGGCATGCAAGAGATCAAATGTATGATGATATCTTGATTGATATTGCTCCATTTTTGTTCATTAAACACTTGCAACTGCTTACTTTTTCTTTGTAAAAATGTGCGCCGTCAACGAAAAAATGCCGTTATGTGAAAAGGTGCTGACGAAGCACTTTTTGATAGCATTTTGAGTTAATGGCAGAGTTCTTGGGTAAAGTCGTTACTGCTTCAGTTCCCTTAGATGAGAAGCAGCCACAGGCATGAACATTTCCCGGATACTTTAGGTCGGCATAAGATAGGACTTTTGGAAGCACTCTACTTTTCTCCTCTAAACGAAGAATCTTCCAGCGCTTCCAAACAAGCAGAATGTAACTTCATCAGATAATATCACTTTGCTTGTCTTCAAGAGCCCATTCTTTAAATTATATAGTTTTTTCACTAGAGAAAAAATTTTCTTTGATTTTGGGGGGAATGTTACTGAACCACATATGTCGCAGAATTTATCTGAGCTATTTGTACACTGTCCTCTTGGCATTTTAATTAAAATTGTTGTTTTTATTTAAAAATTTATTTAGTTAAATTACCTAAAAATAAGAAATTAATGAAGAGAATTCGTTAAAATCTTCAAAATTTGACAAAAAAATAGTAATTGGCAACTTATAAAAACTGAAGTCATTTCGCTAAAAATGACTTTCATTTTTAAATCTATACATAAAACTAAATTAAAAGTGTTATTCTAATCTTTGTAGTCGACAAAAAAGTTGAATTTTGTTAGACAGTGTTATTAATATAATGTAAATTTTAGAAAGAAATGAAAAAATATATTTTACTCTCAAAACATTTGGTCATCACTGTAGTGTTGCCAACTGGATCAATTCATAGTTCATTGCCACGCATTTTCTTTCTACATGATTCCGCAAACTTGTTTTACATGGCAAATATGATGTAATGGATAACCTTTATTCAGAGTTACTTCGGTGCTGGAATGATGTGCGGTCTGCCGTTCTTTTTAACTGACAAATGTGCTCTCTATCAGCGTTCTAACAGTCTAAGTTGCCTAATCAATCATATCATAATAACATTTGTTTATTCATTAGATATTTAGTGATAGTTAAACATCAAAATGAAAAAATAGCATGAGGAAATAATATATGCCTGACAATATGAAAATCTTATTAAATTATTTAAACAGGCTATGAACTGAGTATGGTTTCTTCCGTAAAATTCGCATAACAGATGGCCCAAAGAGATTCGAACGTAGTGCAGCCAACTCCTCTCATCATCAACGTTCGGTACCTTGAACATTTGATCCTGAATCGGAATAGACAAGTATGCTGATGACTTGCCGTCGCGAGCTTAAAGCCAAATGCAGTCAAATTTCCGTAAGCTAGCAATTCGATTAAATATAGCTTACCTATTTGTGCATTCTAGTACAATATGTTATTATTGTTTGCATTTCTGACCTCTCCACATAAACCTAGCGACCTTCCTTCTCTTAACCTAGCCCCAAACCCATGCTTCATCTATTTGGTTTCCATGATTCGTATTGTTGTCTACCCTCATGTCGATATCTTAACTTAGGAGTGCATAATGTCCAGTGACTAATCTGTAACCATTATTCTTCCAACAGGCTAGAAATGTAGCTTCATCTCTTTGGATTGAATTATTTTCAGGCCCAGTCAGTTGACATCTAAAAAATTGAAGAGAAACGAATACATCACACATTTGAATTCTCAGATGTGACTGTATGGAACTTTTTGCCTCCAGCTATTTTAATTTTCTCTTTTTTCTGGCTTTTTGGTTTGGTTTATCTGATGAGGATGGCACAAAAAATAGAGGTGTATCCAATTTTCTAAGTAGAACGAACATTGCACCATCACCGTAAGTAAGCTTGTAATCGAGTGGATAGATGAGCTATTGAAAGCTCGACCAAGGGTGTGCAAATGAAGTAGAAACCTATAATAAACTTTTATTCAAAGGACAGACAAACATGTCAATTTTTCTAGAAGGATCCTAATTACTATTTTCAAACATGTGTTGTCGAAATGAGCAGATGCATTATTTAACTTGTGCAAATGTAATTTTTACGTTTCTCAGACTGCAGCTATGAAAAGGAATGAAACAGCCTCTTTAAATAACTAAAATATTCATTAGCAAAATCCTTGGGGAAAAATGTTTCCCTGGAACTTTATTATCAAAAACCTCCGGATGTATGAATTTCCTCAAAAGCAGAGGAAAGTTGGACAACTTCCAAAATAAGAGAATCCTAAAATAATAAAGATTTTTACTGCGTGTATATCAAAACTCACCGTCTTGAAAGATCGAGACAATCGTTTTGTTACGAATTATTTGCATATTATCTTCGATCAGGGTTCTAATTACAGCCATTTGAGTTTTTGTATGCTTTGTGCATCAAGGAGTAAGAACGTCTTGAAATTGAGATCTTTTGCTTTCAATACAAAGGGATGGGAAGGGTTTATGCTAATCTTCACCATATTGGAGCCAATTTTGAGTTTGCATCGGCGTTATCCATCATGTTTCTTCGACCATCGATTCTCTCATTTCTTAAATTATCTTAAGAACTTGATATTCATATATTTTGTATATATCTTTGCGCATCCGAATTTTGATATTTTTTTAGAAAATTTTTGACGACCATGAAGGAGAATTACAATATAACTTCAGAAGCTCCTATTTGTTTCTTTTGAAATTTTGGTCATGCGCTTTCCAAAATGAAACTTATTTATTTACTAGTGCAATCCTTTTGTCCAAACTGGTTGCAAAGCAATGGAAAGCAAATTTATGGCAATATAGATGCATAGATATAGAATACTATAATCCCAACGTATTTAAGAGAATAGATTAAAGTTATGTGGAGAGATCAGAAAAAAATACAAAGGCAAGAAGCGAAAGAATGAGGTCTATATTTAGAATAATAATCGATTGAGCTCGCAAGTTTCGTTCAAATAAATCTTCGAAAAGTATAATATATGAGAGATCAGTTGTTTTTACCTTAGTTTATCTGTCATATATATATATATATATATATATATATATATATATATATATGAATGCAATATCCCGCAGGAAAAATAAAAGGTGTTTCCAAGTAATTTCGAACTTTATTCAGTTCATTCTCAAGGATAACTACAAGGGAAAATAATATAATAAGGCTTTATATAAGCTATTAAAAGATAAAGGCCGCCTCTAAGAAAAGAAATCACCAATGAGGAAGTAGGAGAAGGATGTGTAAATTTACATTAAGATTTAGCTATAACAAGTAGCAAGGTCAAACTGAGAGGCAAGAAAGAGTCAAGAACAGAGCCAAAAGGGTTAAAACGATTAACGGATAAAGCCATAGTCTAAAGAGGAAGATTAGAAGAGATACGAAAAGAAGATGGTAAATAACCCACATTTTGAGGAATTACCATGTGGGAACTGAGGCGCCAAACTGTTGGCCATAAAAAGTTCTTTTACTCGCTCTCTCTCTCTCTCTCTCTCTCTCTCTCTCGGTAGAGAGGGAAGCTAGAGCGAGAGGGAGAGGTGGCGCCCCCTTGTCACGAGAAGAGAGCTTGTGTGTACCTTTGGCTTTGCGATCTATGTCAGCGAAAGTACCTCTCTTCACGGTACCCCTGGTAGTGCTTCCCGTGTCGATTTGGTCGGAAACAAGGTTCCAGACTAAGCGCGTCCTTCCTTCCTTTTTTCTATTCTATCCTCCTTTTTTACTTTTATCCTATCTATTCCATTTATTATACAACCCCCCCCCTCAAAAAAAAATAAAACGTACCTCTATCATGTCACTCTTACCCTTTTTTCCCTTTATCTACATATAAGGACCTGGCAGCTACCTCATGCGTTAGAATAGAAGCTTTGGAACATCTATAAACAACGACCAACCACGCTCACTGGTTGCGAGAGACTAGGACTAGAGGTGTCCTAGGCGTTGTGGCACGATGAATGGGATGAGGTTAATGCCCCATTAACCCCTTCATTGGCGCGTAATTATTGACGATTGATAGTAACCCCGGACAGATGCCTCTGGTAGCATGGGTCCGAGGTCACGGCCCTTTGTTCCCAGGTTGGTTCCCAGGCCAATAAAAAGCCTTGGGTTGAGTCTCTTTGCGTGGCGGGATATTCATTGAACGCTGCTCCGAGATCTTGGCCGTCGTGAAGGGAACTTGTAGGAGTTTAGTACGGGGCGTGCTCCGTTAGTCACCTGGTGAGAAATTAATAGCCCCTTCGGGGACCATCATTGCTGCTTGGTTGGGAGCCACGGCACACCGAGGTTTGACGACTCGGTTGGACGAACAGCAGCAGATGGAGCGTGCCTTCTGAAAGATCCGAAACGTCTCCGATTGATAGGCGGGAGCAACTCACGCGGGGCGAACTCACCAACCCCGTATTTACTATTGATTGGTCGCAAAGTTTTGAAAGAGAGAAAGTGTTCAAAAGTACAGTGAAAAAAGGTCCAGCTGTACTCAAATTTACATGTGTGATATGTCAGAAGGACAAGTGGCACGTGGGCTTCTCAGAGGGATGTTTTGTTGAAATTCCACCCATGAATTATATGCAACGACTGTATCCTTAAAGGAGAGGTCCGAGAGGCAGTGGCATACTGCATTGAACTCAAAGATCTCTTCATAACCTCTAAGGAAAAATCTAGGGTACTGGAAAGTAAACTAGAGACCCTAGAAACGGAGCACGCGCTTCAGATTCGGCGTGTCGAGGAGAGAATCATAAATATAGCCTCTAAACTAGAGGCCCAGTCAGCTCAAGCTTAAGACGAAACTCCCACTGACTTGGATGGTTCCGCCGATGCAACTCCAACTCAAGGAGCTTAAACTGCATTTGCAGTGCCACTTCAGCCATGCGGAGAAACTAATAAGAGAAATAAAAGAAAAAAAGAAGAAAAACAATGACCTTAATGCATCTCACCCCAGTGTAGAGTATTCGAGCATTACTGGTGCGCAAGGGAAAGTGGAAAGAGAAGAAGAGAAAAAAGAAAAAAAAGAAAAGACAAATTAAGATTGAATAAAAGGGAAGAAGAAGAAAAAGAAAAAAACAAGGGAAATACGGAGACGAAAGAGAAAAGAGAATAGTCTCTGGCTAAAGAAAAGACTGCAGACAAATTAGCGAGGGTCAACCTTATTGGGGACTCTCAAACACGGGCCCTGCAACCCCTGCTAGCAGCACGCCTTCGCACGAGTGTGAAGGTAAGTTGCGTACCAGGAAGGGGAAACCAGCAGATCAGGGTAGAGGCAAAGAAATCTCAGATTTCTGAGAACTCAGTCGTTACCGTAATGGTAAGTGGCCTCGACCTCTACCTCAGAGGAGAAAGGATAGGTCAGACAGAAAAGATTCTCAACATAGTCATGGGTGGTGTGGACGACTGTGGGCTAAAAACATGCAGACGTGTAGTGGTCGGAATGCTCCCGAGAGAAGGTCCAACCCAGACCGCATACTCGAGGAACGTCTCCCTTAATGGACGCCTCGGTAATTTGTGTACGGCGGAGGGGATCTTTTTTGTGGACGCTTACCGCACCTTCTATGATAGAAACAATCTCTACCAAAGGGATGGAGTACATCTTTCCTTTAAAGGAAAGGTTGTACTCTGCAACATGATACAATATATCGTGGAACGGAGCCTAAAGAGTCTCAGGCCCAGAGTGAAGGCGGACGTACGTCAGTACGCCCGTGTCACTCGTGGAACGACCTTCTCAGAGGTCGCAAAAGAGGAGAGCCACCAAACAAATAAATAAGCTGGGAAACGGAAGAGCGTAGGGAGTCCTACACTCGGGGACTCCCTGAAAGTTCTTCTGTTCAAGGCGAAGTATATCAGGAATAGGTTTCTTGAGCTCCATGGCTTCGTAGCAACAGAAGAACCTGAGATGGTGTACCAGCTCTTCCTGAAAGATAGGCCAAACAGAGAAGGTGGCGGTGTGATGTTGTATGTCAAGGGCACTCTCAACTCGACGGATTGCAACATCGTATCCGACCATGAACTACTAGGTGTTAACCTAGAGATAGGTCTGCCAGAAACAGGACCTTGGTGGTTTAAAGACCCCCTTGCCTAACTTTTAGAACAAGACCGGAGTCTGTACCCGCTGTTGGGCGAACTTGTCAAAGACCGAGTGTGCATCACCATGGGTGACTTCAATACCCATGTTGACTGGGAAACCAGAGAACCCTGTAGCGAGACCGCACAACGAGTTCGCGAACAACGAATATCTGACTCAATGGGTGAAAGAGCCAACGAGAGGAGACAATATCCTCGACTTGGTTTTCACCTCTGAGGATGACATCGTTGAGTCCCGAAGGCAGGGCCTGAAACTAGTAAATCAAGGAAACTTGATTTGAGAAGAGCAGACTTTGCAGGTCTTCGTGCTGGACTGACTGACGCGAGGCTAGAAGTGTGCGAGGCTGTTGAAGACTCGTGCAACAGTTTCAAAACCACATTCATGAGTCTTCAATCGCGTTTGATCCCTCTGAAATGCCCCCGTCGATCTTCTGTTCAACCGGAGTGGTTTAATCGAAAAATCAGCCAACTGCAGAGAGAGAAGAGATATGTGTACCGGCATCGAAGATCTTGGGTGACTTTGACAAACACCGGAGGCTAGCCAGGAGAGTGAAGTCCAGCATAAGGGCGGCTAAGCAGTCTGAGGAACTCCGAGTAAAAAGACTTTGTAAAGAGAATCCCAAGGAATTCTTTGGATATGTAAACAACCAATCCGTCGAACGATTGGCCCTTTGAGGAATGAGGAAGGGACATTAAAGCCCTCAGATGCAGAAAATGCTAACCTCCTCAACGACTACTTCTCTTCAGTATTTACTGAAGAGTGTTGTCACATCCCCAAACCAACGGATTCCTACTCGGGGGAAAAGCTGGAGGATATGGACTTTACCGACGGAGCGCAATCTTCAACATGTCAATCCGGACCGAATGCATTCCTAGAGACAAGCGTGAAGCGGAGGTGACTCCTATCTTCAAGAAAGAAGACCCTATCTAACCGTCGAACTACCGACCTATCAGTCTGATTTCGATAGTCTGTAAACTCATGAAATCATCATGTAGGACAAAATGACGTTGCATTTAGAGTCAAACCTGCTACTGAGGAGTTCCTAGCACGGCTTCCGAAGGCAACGGTCATGCCTGACGAACCTTGTGGAGTTCTTCCACTTCGTCTTCAGTGAGCACGAGACAAGGCGGTGGATGTGGTCTACTTAGACTTTCAGAAAGCCTTTGATAAGGTACCACACCACCGCCTTCTCCGCAAAGTGCGAGAGCTGGGCATAGATGGAAAAGTAGCCAGCTGGATAGAGAACTGGCTAAATGACTGACGGGAACGGGTGGTGGTGAATGGACAGGCTTCTAAGTGTGTGCCCGTTACTAGCGGGGTGCCTCATGGTTATTTCCTGGAACCACTACTATTCATCTTGTACGTCAATGACATGGACGGTTACATGGTTGCAAAGATTTCTAAATTTGCCGACGATGCCAAACTTGGTATGAACGTTGCAAAGGATGGAAATACTGCCGCCTTCAAGATGATCTTCGGAAGATTGGGAAGTGTTCTGATACGTGGCAAATGCATTTTAACGTGAACAAATGCAAAGTGATGTATATTAGCCACCGAAATCCCCAATCTCATTATATCCTTAAGGGCACTGCTCTTGAATCGAGTGACACTGAGAAGGACTTGGGTGTAACTATTACCAGTGACATCAATTTCTCGAAACAGTGTATTAAGGTGGAGAGAAAGCCCGAAAGATGTTAAGGTATATAAAACGACAGTTTGGATATCGGAACAAGGAGATAGTACTGTGTCTGTACAACTCCCTCGTCCGACCGCACCTGGAGTATGCAATACAATTTTGGTGTCCTTCATTTAGAAAGGACATCGCAAGATTGGAACGCGTCCAAGCCAGGGTAACCAAACTTATTTCCTCTATCAGACATAAAAGTTAGGAAGATAGATTAAGGCACCTAAATCTGTTCTCGTTGGAAACTCGTAGACTGCGTGGTCAGCTCATCAAAGTTTTCAAAATACTTCGAGGGTTCGACAATGTTGACTACAGCGATATTTTCAGCCTTTATGAGAGTAAAACAAGAAATCACGGCTTCAAACTTGAGCTGAAGCGTTACAACCGCAATCTGTGTGGGAAATTTTTCATGTACAGTATCTGCGGTAGCTGGAACGCACTTCCTATGAAGGTTGTCAACAGCAATTCTGTTGACCAGTTCAAGACAAGACTAGACAAAGTCTTGAAAAGTGGCCGTTTAGGGCGGACGTAAGGCAATTGAGCGGGGATGCGCTCAGAGATAACCAAACTTACATAAAATGTTTTCATCAAGCCTCACCTGTTTTGGATGCTTTAACAAATGATTTGAAAGTTATATGCTTTGAAAAACCATGAATTCCAAATTATATATCTGTTACCCAAGATAATATTTTCTCAAGGCAAAATAAATTTAAGACTGTAGCATTCAATGTCCTATCTTATAAAAACAGTTTTTCCAGATCATTGGATATGTTCAGATTTTATCCCTTTTACAAAAACTACCTAATAAATATTATAACTTCGTTTAATATATTGAAATAACATTTTAACTTAGCAGTCATTCTTCTTTCAACATTTTCGTATTAATAATTTGCTAACTTATCTTAATTCTATTTTATTTCTTTAAATGGATTATCTTATAGAGATATAAATGTTTGTAACATTTAATGTTCACTCATTAATGCTTTGTTGAATAAGATTAATGTTTTTGGAGCAACCTCTCAAAAGTATAGAAATTGGTGAGTGCCTGATATGAAGCTTTCGTAAGGTATCTTTGCATGTGGGTTGAAAAATGCACTTACCTTCTTGTGCAGGAAACCTAAGCCTAAATAATGGTCGCTGGGAGTGTCTTAAAAAGGAATTCAGACACGGCAGGGGACTATTCATTTCTATACCGCTGTGCTGCTAAATATACTATAGTTTTCTTTAACAGGATATGCGAGATGCATTCTGAGGTACCGTTTATCTCTTCCTTGTTAGCAAGGAACTCTCCCCTTCACCCTCATTTACTTCCCTTACCCCTTTCATCACCTAATTTATTTTTCGTACCTCTATCTCCTGATGACTTACCTTTCCCCTTTCTCCATCCAAAAAAGCCCATTTAACTTCTCAAATTTTTCTCTCCAAGCGTCTATTGCGTGTTCTAATTTGTTCTCCTCCATTTCCTTACTGATCCTTTTAAAAACTAGCTCTCGTGTGAAATAGTATCATCTGATTTCTAACATGTTACTGCTCGCCCTATTCTTATAAATCCTACCTAATCCAAAACAATCCATGCAAACTAGCACCTAACTTTCAACCCCTGGTCATCTAAAAGTCATGGAAATGCTGATGCCAGGCTGGATTCTAGATCACTTGACAATATTTAATGCTGATGATATTTCACAGGCTGGTTTCAAGCACCCCCGCATAGAACTGACAGAATTCTTCGAGGGGCCGAAGCTGGCCAGCCTTGCATTCTTGTAATTCTCAAGCACTCAACAGTATTTGAGTTTTTCTTCACTGCCTTCCTTAATTCAAAGTTATCTCTGCCTTTTATTGGTTCAAAGCGTATCTTTCCTCAATTACTTGATCTATATATATTGAAAATGATATATCTCGGTCAGCGAAGTTAATTTTGTTGTTTACGTTTGTTTTTGGTCTGGTTCCGTTTGTTAACTTTTAACGTTGCTATTTGTCGTGGTATGCCCAGATGTACGCTATTATACGCACACTGGACTACTGGCAGACCAAAATTAAGGTTCGACCTGGAGATAGCTCTAAGAGTGATTCAAATACACAGTTGCTAGGCTAAGGAATATTCAAACATTTGAGGCAGGGTGATAGGGGGTTAAGAAAAGGGGTTTGACTAGCAGGAGCTTTCATACATACTCCATCAATTCTGAAGTGGATTGACGGCATCTGTCCGATAGGATCTCCATTGGCATTCATATCGTCAAAAAATAGAAATCAACGCCTCTGCACACGAAATATTATCAATGTTCCTCAAGAGGACCGCATCCGGGAAACGAGTGGGACAATCTACGAGGTTCAAAATATAGAAATGCCCCCTCACTAGATGGGGGACGGAGAGGGCCTACTAAATCGATTGTGACCCTGAAGAAGGGTTCAGACACGATTGGGTCTTCTGAAGGAGAGCGGGGGCAAGACGACTTTTGGCGGTGACATTTTGACAGATGTCACAGGACTTGCAAAAGTGGGATATTTCTTCGGCAGCGCCCGGCCAAAAGAAATATTTGAAGATGCGCGGTGCCTTCTTATTATGGCTTAAATGCCCAGCCAATTAGCCGTCGTGAACTATCTGCAAAACCTGACGTACATAAATCCTTGGTACACACAGGGTAGTAACCGGAGAGTTATCTGTGCTATAAAAGATCAATGCAGCAACGAATCTTTTTCTATCTAGTCAATTCTTCTGTTACCTCGAACGGTTTCCGGCTCCTTTTTTTGGCCTTTTCCCACAAGGGTTACAAAGAAGGGCAATTCTTTTGATCTTCAGCAAAGTGATCATTGCTGGATAACTCGACGTTCGGAGTTTTCGAGGACGTTAAAGGAACCGGGGTAACGGTATATTTTGCTGCTTGAGTCATGTTGATCACTGTTTGCGCGATGGGTTTTGGGCAGAGCTGCGCACTCTGTCTGATAAGAACAGAGCAAAACTTTATCGGGTCGGTGACTACATCGGCCCATTCTGTGAAATACTGACACTGTATGTTGCACTTAACCACGGGTAACTTAGTAACGCGACCTAAATCGTCGTGAATGATCGCAAATCTCTAATGCTGGGGACTTACTTGGGGCAACAGCTTCTCTAAGACTATTATGCATGTGCAACTCGTGTCTCTCACAAGGGTTGACACTGGGCACCCATTTATCGTGCTTTTCACAAGCTTGAGCTCACCGTGTGAGCTCTTATTGAAAAAGAAATTTACCTGTTGTTCCGAGTGAGAGGGAGCAGGTGGCGACTGCGATGACGAGACAGAAGAGTTATGGAGAAAAAAAGCGGTTACCTGGTGTACCTGTTGATTATGGGTGGTCCTTTTCTGCGAGTTCTGGGCGCAGTTATAACTAAGGTGACCAGGAGTGCCACACGTAAAGCGGGTTTACGCGGGTAGTGAGACAGGGCAGAAGGGAATGTTGGAGGCTTTACGTCTTTTTGTTCATCCTAAGGATGAGGCTTGGGTTTATGGGGCGCTTGAATCTTCACGAAGCTACCATAATTCTTAGGATGGAACTTATTAGGCCCAACCTTATGTTTGGAATACGGGAGGTGACTCTTCTTGATATCCTTTGGATACAGCCTGTGGGTGGAAGCGTGAATGTCGGCTTCCTCTACGCTCTCTTTATCCGAAGAAGCTCTTTTATCAGATAAGAAGGCCTTTAATTCTCGGGCAAGGGTAGCTCTGACTTAATGCCTTAAAATAAAGTCGACTAATGACTCATAGTCGTTAGTCACTTGTGAGGATTCCAGCCAAAACTGTAATTGAGGCAAAGAGTGAACCCAAATTGCTTAAACGTTTGTCCCGGCTGTATCCTAGCCGAGCGGAATCTAACCTGATAGAAATCTGGATTCATATTTATAGCAGAGAGAAGCTCTGCTTTTAGGGTTGAATAATCCAGGGTTGCTTTCGAGGAAAGAGAAATGAATATTTCACGCAGACGAGTGTTTAAGAGGGGAAGTAGACCGGCAACTCCATCTGATTCTAAATCCCAAATATTGACTTCGAAATTTTTTTTAAAATGGGTCAAATAAGAATGAAGGTCTTCCCCGTCTTTATACGCGGGGAGTTTTAACGAGGGGGCTTGTGACTGATGGTTACGTGATCCGGCAGAAGTCAATTCTACATGATCACGGCCTAATTCGCTCTCGTACTGTCGTATTTGTTCTCTCTTTTCTGCTTCTCTGTCTTTCTTCTGCTTCCCTCTGTGCTTGTTCTTTCCTTTCTTCTGCTTCTCTCTGCTTGTTCTTTCCTTTCTTCTGTTTCTCTCTGTCATTCTTCTGCTTCTCTCTGTGCTTGTTCTTTCATTTCTGCCCACTCGTTTCGTTCTTCCTCTTGAATGTAAGCGATTAAATCCTTTCTTGATACTCCTAGGATCTGTCCCTGTTTATGAAAACGATCGAGCAAAGACATCCTGAATATGCTGCATTCATCTTTTGGTACACGAGAAAGCTTACCAGAACAAGTGAGACTTTTTCTAATAAATCTAACCTACTTGTAATTAATAATTAACCTAAAAAAGAATTAATTAAGGTACCGATTAATTATGCATACCAGAAAAAAAATAACTAACGAGTGAACCTGTCTCAGGACTAAGTATTTTGTTAATTTTACCACCGAAAAAACATATTTGGCGGCTATTCTTGCCGTTTAATTAGTGGTATTTTAACCCACGTAAATACGCTCGACAAAAAAAATATAATTACCTATTAAAAAAAATTGTCCTATTATTTTTGCTTGAATATTCTTGACCCTTGCAACAGTATAGGGGGGATCTAATGATCTTTAAGAAAATAGCAAAAGATCAGGCAGGGGGGAATTTTTAACAAATGCAAGGACCTGAAGCCAGTTATATATATATATATATATATATATATATATATATATATATATATATATATATATATATATATATATATATATATATATATATATATATATATATATATATATATATATATATATATATATATATATGTCCTGGTATGGCCAGGTGTGTGCTGTTATACGCACACTGGCCTACTGGCCGACCAAAATTAAGGTTCCACCTGGAGATGGATGACTCTAAGAGTGCTTTAAATACATAGTTCTAGGCCAAAGAATATTCAAACACGGCTACAAAAATATACTTTAACAGGACTAAAGATTAAATACACATATAGGGCAAGTTAAATGGCAATGCAATTAAATATTGACGGTTTACGGCTAAGATGATTGACACTATTTATTAAGTTTGATCCGAGGGATAATTAATTAGCAAATGATCTTCAAATTATGCAAGTTCAAAAGCAAAGAGGACCCTTGAGGTTCGACGCGGTAAAGGTGCGAGGAGCGTGTCTAAGCGGGGGTTAAATCCATTTTACCTTTGATGTGCGGCGAGTAGGACCAGGGAAGTAAGATCGACCTTGAACTTGTGGGCTTCTCACAAAACGCTCATTCCAACTACTGGAAAATGAAGAAGGGTTGAAGCGTGCCTAAAACTATTTCCAAGAACCACACTTAGTGACGACTAGCTCTTACTTGGCTCTTCGAAAATCACTCAATTCTTCTCTGGACGAGAATGTAATCGATTCCCTCTCGCCTAACGAAGACGTTCACGGCTAAATTACTAGACGGCTAAAGTACTAGTACTCCGAAGTTATCTAGACGGGGAGAGAGATTCATCGCCAACAGACTTCCTTAATTTCCTTGGGTCGTGATAAGGGTCCATAGCGTGAAGTCGCGATGCCCCCTTAATGGTCTTTCCATTGTTCTATTTTTCTCAGTATATAGGGCAGACGAATTTAGAGCGGTCAACGGTGAACTAGGGAAGTCAGGAGTGTGTGTAGGGGAAGGAATTCCTTTTCTCTCTCCTTATTCTTTCACACTATTGTTTTTTTATCCTGAGCATCCTTTGTCGTGACTCTTATAAATCTACAACCCGCTTATACTATTCTCTCCGATTGGCTCTTGAACAACTTTATAAACTCACACAGGGATAACAAAAGTATAATGATGGGTAGTCTCGGGGTTATGACTTGCTGAAAAATTATTGCTTCTTTATTCAATCAACCGACTCTCAATTCTTTTTCTTTAAATATGTAAAATATTTCATGTTGCTGACATTTTCAAATACCCTCTATCCATTCTTTATAACCTTGACTATTACCGTTTAGAGATTGTCAGTCAAGTTTTAGCGGCCTCCTGCCTTAATTACTGTTACTCTCTTCTTGCTAAATCACAAGCTTTCACTGTTCGCCCGTGTTTCGGGTCATGTGGTTAAAAGGCTCGCATTATGCAGTGTGAAAATAAAAAAAAACATGCTCTTTGTTTCGTGCTTAAGAATATTTATAAAAAGCTTTAATCACTACTTTTCCAAAATAACTAGTTATTTTTAACGGGTTTGCGGAGGAATCAAATCTTATAATGCTTTCTAAAAAATTATACTTTTCTATGATTCTATCTGGTAGAATTGACATTTTATCTTCTATATCATTCATTGGGAATAATTAATTGGAGCGTAAAGGCCTAGATTTGAGTGTACCATCGGCATACCAGAGTTTGCTTTTCTTACCCATTTAAGAAAAATACCAGATTGTCAAAAATTACCTTATGTGAAATGTTCAGAATTTGTTTCATTTAAAAAAATAAGAAAATAGCCGTACATGTAAAAAAACGGAAAAGAACATGTGGCGATTAATCAAAAAGTTCACTTGATTGAGCAAAACCAATCTGATTTTAAGATTCAGCACATCAAAATGTCCCAGATCAGCTAAAAAGACTTAGACAATATGGTTGGTGCTGGCCATTGTTATTAATTTCAGAAAAAAATGAGAATATATAAAAGGTCGTGGGCTTTTATATAATAATACTCGTATTTATTTTAAGGAAACCTCCCAAAATATTTTAGATTTAATGAGAAGTTTATAGAATTTAATAGAATTTGATTAAATTTTAAGAATATTACAGAACTTGCCAGATTCCAAACCCGAAAACTTCTAGAACATTCTGGAAAATCCTGGACTATTAGTTAAGAATTATTTATAAGGGATTCACAGATCTTCTATCATTTCACCTCTAGCTATGATAGTGAGCAAATAAGAAAAAAAATGACGTCAAAAGAATGCAATTATTCTCCAGACGCATTCTGTTATATCCGCGGACAGTTCATCAAATCAAGAGTAAAACAAGTTTAGTGTGACACCATCTATAACAATGTGTGAAGCTTACAAGTCATACTATGGCATGCCACTTGGTAACCAAGATAAACCTATTTTACTTGAAAACACTGCAATAAAACTTTGGAAGGTAAGAGAATTATTTATTAAATGTTACAACTATTTCAGCTATTATGTTTATTTGTAAGCCAGAAAAGTGATAATGTATATATTTTTACTTTTACAGGATGGTAAAACTAACTAAGCTAACAACTGCTACTTGTGCATGTTGGAACCTTCCAAATGTTAAATTGGCAATCTGCTAATTCCTATCCCGATCTTCCATCTTCTAATGCACCAGTATCACACAGTTTTGATCTTCCTATGTCTAGCCTTCCAGAAAGGAATAAGCGAGTCTCAGAATAAAACAACATATTAAAAGTTGCAAAGTTCAGTGAAGATACTAACTAAGATGTCAGATATATAGCTGTTGATATGAATACATAATATTCTAGCCAAAGAGACCTCAATAACCTTGCAAAAAATTTTGGTCTGTCAAATTCAAATGCTGATCTTCACATTTTCAGGCTCAGAGAGTGGGATTTGATGGATGAAAATGTGCAAGTGACGAGTCCAAAGAAACGTCATTGTTACTGCAATGAAGTATTTGGTCTGTTTGGTGCAAATGGTAGTGCAGACAATCCAGATGAGTGGAGGCTCCTAGTTGACAGCTTCTCAAGAAGCATTAAATCTGTACTTATCCATAAGGAGGACTACAATGTGTCAAGCTTTTGAATTATAAGCAATATTGCTGGCAAGTAATTGGAGACTTCAAAATGGTAGTGTTTTTGTTAGGCCTCCAGGGAGGTTTTACCATTTTCCATGTCATCTGTCTTTGGTAGGTTAAGGATATCACAGTACATTATTAAAACAAGCACTGGCCGGAAAACTACTGAGTTCTCTGTTGGATGGCATAATTTCAAGTATGACCAATAGATACACTGTCAAAAGGTGTTGTTGCCTCTTTGCAGTTAAAACAAAGTCTGCAGCCTTCAAATAACTTGAATCTTCTATCCCAAACTATCTTAGGGAAAAATAAAATCTCGTGTCTTTGTTGAACCATAAATCATGAAAATCATAGTGTTTAGAATTTCCTGAAAAGCATAGTAAAAAGGAACTAGGTCAGCATAACTAAGTCGCTTGCTCTCATTTTTCTAACTTATGATCTTATGAGCTTCAAAACTTTCAATAATTCATCGAGTTACCTTGGGAGGACCTTGTCAATTATATCATTCGAATGTAAAACAAAATAGGGGTTTCAATTTTCGTTAGAATCTTCATAATAATTACGATGTTGTCGCCAAAAAACTTCTTGAAAAAAAAATGGTTACCATTGCAAGGTTGACAATTCTGTAGAACTGGTTGAGAAATTAGTAAAAATCTATGACTAAATGGACTGCGGGATGTCCCTGAAGGCGCACATCCTTGATGTCCATCAAGAAAAGTTCAAGGAGAATATGGTAGAATAGTCAGAAGCGCAAGGGGAGTGTTTTCATCAAGATACATATATAGAAGTTTGAACATAGATATCAAGGAGTTTACCATGTAAAATGATGGAGACTACATTTAGAGGTTTGTGCGGGAATGTGATTTACATTGCGAACGGAAATCGCGGATAACTGTTCATTTCTATTTTCTTTAGTTGTTTTATATATTTTTTGTGGAAGTTTCTGGCATCGATTTGATCAAATTTTGGTACATTTCTAGTGATATCTCAGTACACCAGACCTTTTTGATGATTTCTGTGAGGTTGGGGATCGAGGCAGTATTGTCACATTCGACCTGATTTTTTATAATAAGCCATAAATTGTCGATCAAATTGAGGTCTGGACTATTACCAGGCCTCTAAAAATACAATTTCATTATCATTGAGCCATTTACGAGGGGCGGTCAATAAGTTTTGCGAATCGGTAGGGAAAAACAGAGGAAGAGGGATGGCTGTTTGTGGGGGTGTTAGGACAAGTTATGACAAGTCAAAACCTGCAGCCGCACGCTCCTGCCGCATCTATTTAAGAAGCAGTAGCTGATCGCAGATCGTCAGTCACAAATTTATTAACAATGGAGAAGGTTGAGCACCGCGCAGTGATAAAATTTCGACCAAGAAAGGCATGAATGCAAAAGATATCCATGAACGCATGGTTGCAGTGTACACCGACATCGCCCCTTCCTATGCAACAATTGCTCGCTGGAATAGGGATTTCCGCCATGGTCGTGAGTCCCTTGAAGATAACCCTCGCCTAGGACGCCCGTCAGACGTGACCAACGAAGACAATTGGTCCAGGTGGAGAGAATAATCCTCTAAAATCGATGGGTGAAGGTCGAAGAAATCGGGCAAGAACTTGGAATATCACATGGAAGTGTTATCAACATCATCCACGACAATTTGGCCATGATCAAGGCCTCTGCCCGTTGAGTCCCTAGAAACCTCACGAAATCTCACGCCCCATGATCGACTTCAACGCCGTCAAAGTTCGAAGGAGCTGCTGCTCCTGTACAATCAAGACTCGGCGGGATTCGAGTCACGCATAGTGACAGGTGATGAAACATGGGTCCATCACTGGGATCCCGAGAACAAGCTTGAAAGCATGGCCTGGAAGCACGGGCTCTCTGACATCCATCAAGTTCCGGACCCAACCCTTAGCCAGGAAGATCATGGCCACCATCTTCTGGGATTCTGATGGAGTGTTGATGGTGGACTATGCGCCTCGTGGAAGGACCATCACAGGCCAATATTACGCCGAGTAGCTGGCTGGGTTTAAGAAGTGCATCCATCAGAAGCGGCGCGGCTGGTTGATACGCGGTGTCCTGCTCCTCCACGACAATGTCCCTGTCCACAAGGCTAGAGTTGCACAAGCTGTCTTGCGCGAGTGCGGATTTGAGGAGCTCAACCATTTCCCCTACAGTCTAGATCTAGCCCCTAGCGACTACATTTTATTCTGCCAGCTCAAGGCTGCACTGCGTGGAAGCCGGTTTCGGGATGATGAAGATGTCCAGCTCGCCGTCCAGGAGTGGATTGAACCGCAGTCGGGAGATTTCTGATTTTCGTGAATTCAAAGTCTCGGGGACAAGTGGCGCAAGTGTATTGAAGACGAGGGTAGTTATATTGAAAAATAATAAAACACTTTTCCTCATATCTCGTTTCCCTATATCCAAATTGCAAACTTATTTACCGCCCCTCGTACTACCGATTTTTTTCTTGTGACAAGGTACCCCAACATAAATAAAGCTTTTTTTCTCATGCAATGCCAGTGTCGGTAGAAGTTTTTCCTTTAGCAGGGCTAAATATCGTTTACCATTCATTGTTGTGTTCTTATGAAGAAAATATAAAGTCCCCATATCAAATCGGCTAAAGCGACCACGAACCATCGCACTTGGAGAGTGTTTCGTTGCCTTGATAGTGTATTTAAGATCCATCCTGAATGGTAAAAAAAGGATTCATCACTAAACAACGGTTTTTCAATCACCAAAAGTCTAATTGGTGTGCTTTTTACAAAACTCACCTAGTTTCTTGCGCTTTTCAGCATTCAAGAAATGTTGCTTGGCAGCATGCCGAGCTGGCAACCCTAGCTCATTTTGTAGCTGATGTCGAATTGTACGCTGAGAGACATCTTTAAGCAAATTATGATGCTCACACTTAATTTTTATAGCTGTTATTGCTGGTTTCCTTAGCACAGTACGTTTTATTAATTCATCAGTACGTAAATTCGTTTTTCTAGGTCTCCCAGAAACATCATCACTTATATGGTGGGAATCCTATAAATTCACAATCGATTTACATATCTGTAAATGTTTTGCAATTTGTTTTTGTGACTGCCCAGCCTTATGTAATGCAACAATAGCACCTATTTTGTAACTTGATACTTGTTTCTTTGCAACCATTAGAGGCTATCTTAAGATACAGCACTTTTAGTAGAAAGAGTTGTTAATTTTGTGAACACACAGTATACGCTGGAACTTGACGACAAATCCATATACAACTGCTGCTAGCAGCCAATTGACGCAACTCATGGAAGCAAGCCGCATGAGTGCTCTACAAAAGGCAGTTTACCTCAAGTCTATATCTACATTAGAACACACTTTATAGCTTCCTAAATTATGTAAAAAAATACATGTTATAGATGGTGATCGGATATTTTTTGCCGGAACTCTCTCTCTCTGCCTGCCTTTTTTCTGGTATTTCGCAGGTAAGGCTGTTGATGAAAATTAGAGACTTTGGATTAAAGGGAAAAATACTCAAATGGATATAAATGGAGCGTGGTTAAAATGGCCTCCCGTCACCAGCGTCGTGCCTCACTATTATTCATTGTATACATTAATGATATGAATAAAGGAGTGATTAATTAGTAAGATCTCAAAGATTGCTGATGACAGGAAGCTATGAAGCATATCCGTTTCTGAGAACTTGATAAAATTGTCGAGGCTCCAATAATTGGCATATGAGCTTTAACATACCTAAATTCAGGGTCATACACTTAGCATCTCATCAATAAAATTAGAATATCTTATGAATGGCCATACTTAGAAAAGGACCTTGACATTTTAATCTCAGAGGCACTTAGAGCATCAAAGCAATGTGCAGATCCTTTGTAAAAAAGCAGATCGAATTCAAGCATGTATTGCCCTGAATTTCAATTTCCAATTGAAGGATATAAGTCTACCCCTATACAGAGTGCTCGTGGGCCCACACATTGAATATGCAGTACAATTCTGGTCTCTAAACCTTACCAAAGATATAGCGCAATTAGTAAGAGTGCAACATAGGGCTACAAAATATTTCCTGGAATTCAAAATAACCGTACGAAGAGGGACAACGCTCTTTGAACCTATTATCACTTACAAGTACACCATTACGTGCCGAGTTGTTCGAAGAATTCAAAATCTTAAAAGTATTTAAAAAAATATTAATAACAGAATACTGTTTGAGTTAGACGAAAGGGACAACACACGCCAAAAATCAAATTAGTAAATAAGGGTTTCAACTCTACTATAGCCCAAAATTACTTCCCTTTCAAAATCACGTAAACGTGATATATATATATATATATATATATATATATATATATATATATATATATATATATATATATATATATATATATATATATATATATATATATATATATATATATATATATATATATATATATATATATATATATATATATATATATATATTAGGTAAGAGGCCATGTTGGAGGCAAATACTGTTGAAGTTTACATCAATGGCAGCGTTATTAACCTTAACTTGTATTTTTTTTATTCTTCCAACAAATTATTTGACTCATTCTGTGAAGCGAGAAAGAACACACAAAAGACATATTTAATTCCTAAACGTCTTTCAACCGTGGCAGGTCATCTTGCTAGCATTCCGCGGAAGGAAAGTTTGATACTTTGAGAATATTTATATTAATAAAAGATTTTCACACCAAAATTTGCATAGTTTTCTCAAGACAGAGAAATACTTAGAAAATAAGGTAGTAGACGATTACTTCACGATCCATGCAGAACCAAAGTCACAACCGGGATTATATTTAGTCACTAATATTAAGCACGTGAGCTAACGCTTAAGCACATTCCTATAGAAAAGTCTGTTTGAAGCGATGCAGTTGATTACAATACAATTACGCTCATTTGTCTATTTTCCTCTCTTGGGGTTTCCTATTTGTTGGCTACATTGCAATGAATCTAACTTTTTAAAGAGCTTGAGTTTACTTTATCTAATTAATTCAAACGATCATCATTTATATAAGGCTATATGGCAAAAGTGGCTGATTGAAATGTAATTTAAATAGATTGTGAACTTCATAGAATAATAAATAACAAATTAACAAGGAAGATAGAGTTAATGTAAATCTTGATTATATATATTTGGCATTGATATTTTCATACTTCATAAAGCCTAGCACATCAGCACCACTTATTTTTCAAGAAGGAATTAGAAATGGTTTAAGGGAACCAACGTTGACCTGTTTGTACTCTTTAAATAGTTTATGATGCAAGATTAGAAGGTGTAGACTCTTTTCAATTCCAGGATGCGATTTTGAATGATTTATTATTATTTTTGTAGGAATTGGGTTAATTCAAAATTTGATTGCAAAGGAAAAAAGATTTCCATCTTCCACTTTTACATACTATGCCTTAATTATGCTTACATCGGCGACTTTCAGAAACACAGAGTGAACATTAGTTGTTATAATGTGCTGCAATGACTAATGCAAATGATCTAATGAAGGTAGATTTTCATTTAACATATACACAGTCATTCACGACCCCAGAAATGTCTCTAGTGGCACTGCTATAGAACAAATAATGAGACACAAGTTTCCACTTTTACTCAGCTATGAAAATCAGAGCTTTTCTGTAAGTTTGTATTTTCGTTCCAAAGTTTCCTGTGACCTGCTCTTTTCCTGCGGCGTTTAGGAATCCTACGTTGACTGAAATTTGATTTTCAACGGTATCATTTTTTTTCATTTTACCATTAATTTACTTTTGTTTGTGTTTTTTATGATTTATAATGACTGCCTCTCTAAGGTCTTTCACATTTGTAGAAAAATTATGATGTATAATATTGTATCTTATGTTAATTTAACTATTTTCATTCAATTATTTTATCTATTTCTATTCCTTTTTTCTGCCACACTCTGCTTCCCCTTTTATCCTTGGGACATTGTATATAATGATTGGTAATGTTGAGTGCCAATTTACATTACTATTTTTAAATATAGAAAAAATTGACAAAAGGAAACGAACAAAATATTCCCAATAAAATCCAATTCTGAAAAAATATAAAAACCTTTCTTATTTGACTCTAGCGAATATATTTTTTTCATACTGCCGAACCAATTTTTTTCATTCATATATATATATATATATATATATATATATATATATATATATATATATATATATATATATATATATATATATATATATATATATATATATATATATATGTATATATATATATATGCATATATATATATATATATATATATATATATATATATATATATATATATATATATATATATATATATATAGATTAATTGCAATTGATATTCAATAGGTTTGCTTTAAAGGGGGTTCATTGGAACGATAGAATATTTATTGAAGAAAAATGCTGTTAGTTACAGAGACAAGTAATAAGTAAAATGAAATTTACATGTTTGCCGTAAAAAAATTGAAAATGCAAGATTTCTATAGATAAGATGGGTCGCATTTCGATGTATATGGGTATTCATGTGTGCGTAAATGTGCGAACAATCGTTTTTAGATTTCCTAAGAACATTCAGGCGTCTGGCTACAGTTGCTTGATTGATTGAGTACCGAGTGGTAATTTAACAACGCTAAATGAATTAAACTTAATGCAAGCATGGAGGTGCATGAGTGTTTGAGATACTTGCTTGAGTGAGGGAAATCAAGGGATACAGTTCTTTATGCTTGTCTGATTAGGGCAGGTGCGTGCAGTATTAAAATTTAGTTGTAATCTAGATGAAAATCATATGGCTATATGAGAATGGTATCGTCTCTTCAATGAAGTGGTTGTATAAATGGTTGAAACCTGCTTTTTTATATCATAACCTATTAGTTTTTACATCATAACCAATTAGTAGCCTCGCTATTTCTGAGAGGATGAATATCTAGAAGTTTTCTTTTTTCAACTTCGGTGTAGATTTACTTGCAAAATAATCAGGTTGACACGATTCATTTTCCCTTTTCAAAGACGATTGATTTTGCAGGTGGATTCCCTTTACCTCCACACCTATCTCTTTCCCTCAGAATCTTCCACGTCTTACCAAGGTGCCACATCATATGTAAGCTTCAAATCTGCAGAACGATTGGAACAGAGTAGACTAACATTTTTTTGATATCGTAAACTATTAATTTCTGATTCATTATGCTGCAAATGAAAATAAATAAACTGTGAATGATTTTAAGCTTCAGCTTTATTGTCAGTACATCGATTATGTTGAAAGAAGAATATTCTTATTTTTCAAATTACTCCATTTTTCCTACACTTATACGTGTGCTGTGTGACAAAGTTGCTGTTATAGAGTCTCGGTGTTCTAAATATCATGAGGATTCCTCCTACTATGCATGTGGCTATTTCTTCTCAAAAGTGTTTAAAAACACTGACAGAGAATGTTTCACCCATGCAAAGTAAGTGTATCATGCGTCCTTTGGAATGCCAATTGGCGGCCAAGAGAAAAACTCAGTACCACATATCATCTGTGACTACTGCTACCGTACTCTTGAAGAATGGTATAACAGAGAGAATAGAGCAATGCGTTTAGCTTTTCACCGTGTTTATTGTGAGCCCTCAGACAATCAGACGGATTGTTATTATTATATCGCAGATCTAGCAAAAGCGAGGAAGTTGTAGAATGTTCCCCCCTTCGAGGAACTTGACGTTTCGTCAACTATTCTGCTTGTTTCTCTATGATGTGACGGATCTACCTGTGCTTCAGTCTCGCTTGAGAGATCAATCTTGACCAGGAGAAAAAGCAAGCTATGATGATTCCGAGCAGAGGCAAGGTGCGTCATCTGCTCCGCGCATTTGACCTCGCTGCTGGTAAAACGTATCCCTACTACGTCAACCATGTGGACATCAACAACTTCATAAGCGAAATTACCTTGAAATATTCCAACGCAGACCTCTTCATTTATAGACTGATACAGTGTGATATCTTAACTACAACGTTCGAAGTACTTTATAGAGGAAGCGGCATCGCTGTTTTTAAGTGTTCTTCATATGTAAAGATGGGTTGTTGTACTGCCATGACTCCAGAAGACGCATCTAAGCTGTGAAGATTCCCTGCATCACCCCAGACAAGTAGTTCTTTATCGACAGTTCATCAACCCCTCAAGGTTATTTTACTTCATAACACAAATCAGTGGCCCTTGATTCATCTGGCTGATTCAGTTGACATAAAAAAGGAGTAACAAAACGTCAAAATCTCACTGAGTGCACTGATTTACAAAAGAAATAAGCGGTGAGGAAATTGACGATTTCAAGATGGTAGCCTTCCTCATGAGACTTTAGAGAATCTTCACTAATTTCCAATTATCTGGGCCTCTGAGATATCCTTTTATTGAGCCCTTCACTACAAGACGAGAAAAAAGCCCCTCAGTATTGACTATAAGTTTGTCGCTCGTAACGTGAAGCAGGATCCGCCATTGGAGCCAACAAGAGTGATGAATCCACACCAGCACCGCAATTTGGGCACCGTTAACCAGATTGTTAAACAATTGTATACATATATAGCGAGCCCTTGAAGCGCATCTATGAACTGTTCCCGAAGTTGTCGGAGGCGATGATCAGATCAGGAGTATTTACTAGTCTTCAGGTGAAACGATTTATTGACTCCGACAGCTTTCCTGAGAATCTCTCTAACGTTATGCGACCAGCTTGGACAAATTTTGTTTATCTTTCATTGGTCACCGAACTTTTGTTACAGAGGGCTGGATAACTGAATGAATGATCGAAAAAAAACGGAAATAAGAATAATCTTTTCTAGGGGCATTTGTTTCGTAAATCCCGAATATAACATCCACCTCGTTCTGCGACCCTACAGTTTCTCGTAAATTACCATCTTACTAACGTTAAATACACTGCTGGTTCCGTCAGGATTGAATGCAAACAGGATTGGTCCGAAACTGACAACTCTACAATTATATGAAATTTATGAAGGTATACTCAATATTTCTTTAGTTATATGGGTCCAAATACTTGGTATCTCTTACGTAACGCTTGAAGATTTTGTAACCTACTATCAATGCTTACTATTTTTACATTTTTATTTAATATTTGTTGTTGTTACTACTTATATTATTTTTCACATACTAGTGTTTCTTCTTTACAGGAGATATAGCTAAAATGCTTAGAGAATGCAAAAATTCCCCATACAGTTTCTGTTATATATGTTTATTAGTTACATAACGACAATACAAGAGACAGTTGAATAAACATGCCAAGAAACATTATTAGTTGTACTTTGCAGGTAAAGTGGGTGAAACGAACAAACGCTGGGCACCTCACGTATGTTAAGTCAGGTGTACAAGTTCCCTTTTTGCCTGGACAAAAGGCAAAGGGCCTGGTCTCATGTTTGGCGTAAAAATGGTCTGGAGGGAGCCAAAGGACCATTAAACAGATTAAACAGATTACTACATCTGCTTAACAGATATTTAAGGTAAGTTTTTTCTATGTTTTCTTTCCTAGTCTTTAATATATTTTCAAGAGCTGTATCATGTAAAACGATCAAAATACATACTATGTTGTAATTCACTATTTCTGCAAGTGATCGCAGCCAGTAATATCAATTATAGTCTGATTTTATTTTATTTCACTACATATCAGAAAAGCAAAGGCAAGAAATCTATCATGTATCCAGATATTAAGTCTGCTATTCGCCTAGTTCGACAGTCAAGTACTATTCCTGTACCACAGCCAGCTTCTGACCTACCAAGCGATGACATGAGCAATTCAGACGATTCAGAATCTCAAGATACACCATATGTGGCAAAGATTGAATCTGAAAAGAAACCACACCTCAGCCCCTAACCGGAACTCGATGATCTAGTTCGCGATTTAAGACTTACTCAGCAGCAGAGTGAACTCCTGGCCTCACGTTTTTAACAATGGAATCTGTTAGATGAACATCCTCTAATTACAGTATTTTTGGAAGCGTTCTACAGATCTAAAGCAATTCTTCACTTTTGAAAACAATTTGACTTATTGTAATGATATCAGAGGCCTATCCACTGCCCTTGAGCTGACCTATGAACCCAATTAGATGAGGTTATTCATATATGCATTCCGTTACAGCATAAAAGCTGTTCTGTTGCACATTGGGAACACCATTCCTTCAGTTTCAGTTGCTCACCTTGTCATTTTAAAAGACATATGAGAACCTTGCTTTTATTCTAGACTGCATACGTTACAAAGATCATGAGTGGCTAATTTGTGCGGACTTAAAAGCAGTAGCCCTACTTAATGTGCTACAAACTAAATACTTCAAGTTTATGTGCTTCCTTTGCAAGTGGGAAATTAGCGCCAGATCAAAATATTATGTATGAGCAGAATGGTCACCTCGGGAAACTATGACGCCTGGATGCCATAATATTCCGTTATTAGATTCGTATTTCTATCTTTTTTATGAACCTTCGATAAGCCCAGCCAAGTAGAACAACACTGTATGATCATTCATCATTTGCGTCAGATAAATAATACGCCGTAACGCCATCCTTCACCTATAAACTGGAAAAATTCGCTCCCTCATAAGGTGGTAGTTTACGGAAACATCTTTCATTTACATACCATTGATTAACCGTCGTCAGGACCTATATATCTGGTAGCCTTGTCGTCTACTATACCATTTACCCAACACTCCTTAACTGGTGACAACCCCTATAATTGGTGACCAGTTGTTCGACCGACAGAGAAGGCATAAAATAAAGAATGGACTCGTCAAGCAATCGATAGGCAGGAAAAAGTGAAGGGAATTTCGTGAACGCCGTCAGCGTCAAGCCGCCCATCTTAAATGAAGCAGCAGTTTTAGGTTGTTCCAAATTGTGTAGGCTCAATTTTATGAGGAAAAGTGTTTTATTATTTTTCAATATAACTACCCTCGACTTCAATGCACTTACGCTACTTGTCCCTGAGGCTTCGAATTTCCGACAACCAGAAATCTCCTGACTGCTGTTTAATCCACTCCTGGACGGCGAGCTGGACATCTTCATCGTCCTCAAACTTGCGTCCACGCAATGCAGTCTTGAGCTGGCAGAATAAAAAGTATTCGCTAGGGGCCAGATCTGGAAGGTAGGTGGGAGAGATGGTTGGGCTCATCGAATCCTCACTAGCGCAGGGCAGCTTGTGCTACTCTAGACTTGTTGACAGGAGCATTGTCGTGGAGGAGCAGGACACTGCGTGTCAACTTGCCGCGCTGCTTCTGATGGATGCACTTCTTCAACCCAGCCAGTTTCTTAGCGTCCACGCAATGCAGCCTTGAGCTGGCAGAATAAAAAGTATTCGCTAGGGGCCAGATCTGGAAGGTAGGTGGGAGAGATGGTTGGGCTCCTCGAATCCTCACTAGCGCAGGGTAGCTTGTGCTACTCTAGACTTGTTGACAGGAGCATTGTCGTGGAGGAGCAGGACACTGCGTGTCAACTTGCCGCGCTGCTTCTGATGGATGCACTTCTTCAACCCAACCAGTTTCTTAGCGTAATATTGGCCTGTGATGTTCATTACACGAGGCGAATAGTCCACCATCAACACTCCCTCTGAATCGTAAAAGATGGTGGCCATGATCTTCCTAGCTGAGGGTTGGGTCCAGAACGTGATGGGCGTCGGAGAGCCCCTTTTCTTCCGGGCCATGCTTCCGAGCTTGGTCTCGGGATCCCAGTGATGGACACACGTTTCATTACCTGTCACTATGTCACTATGCGTGACTCTAATCCTGCCGGGTCTTGGTTGTACAGGAGCAGCAGCTCCTCCTAACTTTGACGACGTTGAATTTGATCATCGGGCGTGAGGTTTCTAGGGACCCAACCTTGGTCATGGTCAAATTGTCGTGAATGATGTTGATAACACTTCCATGTGATATTCCAAGTTCTCGCTCGATTTCTTCGACCTTCACCCGTCAATTTACGAGGATCATCCTCTCCACACGGGCCACATTGTCCTCATTGGGCACGTCTGACGGGCGTTCTGGACGGGGGTCATCTTCAAGGGACTCACGACCATGGCGAAACAACTCCCTATTCCAGCGAGCAATGGTTACATAGGCAGGGGTGGTGTTGGTGTACATTGCAACCATGCGTTCATGGATCTCTTGCATTCTTGCCTTCCTTGGTCAAAGATTTTATCACTGCGCGGTGCTCAAACTTCACCATTGTTGAAATATTTGTGAATGACGATCTGCGATCAGCTACTGCTTCTTAAATAGACGAGGCAGGAGCGTGCGGCTGCAGGTCCTGACTTGTCATAACTTGTCTTAACACCCCCACAAACAATCATCTCCCTTGCTGCTCTGCTGGTATGTTATAGCAACTTCAGCATAGTTGTCGGGTGAGACCACCAATCTCTGTAATCATTTAATCTTTCTTTCAATCATGTCTGTGATAGCATCCATCCCTTTGTGTGTGTATTATTTATTTCCTACTTAGTTGTGTATCTATTTCTTATGTATATGAAAGTTTCCTAAGCCTTCCCCTTGAGCACTTTTTTGTTTCAGTTTCCCTTTAGTTGAGCCCTTTTTGTTACACTTCACTATAGGTACAAGGCTTGTGTTGCACCAAATTTTTCTTTTTATCACTATAGTAAACTTATTTCACTATCAAGTTAATTACACTTCGTATATGTTCGCGTTGGGTCACCTTAGTTGTCAAATTCGGTTAGGCATTTTGGGGCAAATTTCTCGTGGGTCATATTAGGTGATTTTTGTCAATATTGGTTAAGAAACGTCACGTACGATAGAGCTCCTGAGGAGCTGGTTACTTTTATTGAATGGTTTTTGATATTATATATGTATACAACATTGTTTTCACCTTTCCATATTGAATTTTTCACTATGAAATTCGGAGTGAAAGGAGTGTTAACTCTGGTGATGGTGTTTTCTGCAACTGGCGGGAGGGTGTCGTTTTTCCTCCAGATTTTTTCCACTCTATGAAATATATGGTCTTCTCTTTATCTTGATTTCGTTACGTCGTTTATAGGGATGGGAGAGTAGATGAGCGTCTCCCATTGTAGGAATAGATATAGTAATCTCTTGTTTTCGGTGTTTAAGCCTAGTATTGAAAATAGGAGGCTTAGAAGATTGGTTGTTCTTATTATTACTACGGCTCTCTGTCTTATGTAGCCTCTCAAGGTTATCATTAGCCCGACTATTTTGTCTTCCAGATGATATCAGTAGAGCTGTCCTTTTACTTTGACTCTTACGTACGCTCTTCTATCTGTCAGACAGTCTTAGAGAATTCTCTCCAGATTATTATTCATCTTTAGGTTCAAGATCTAGTAATGCATCTCTCTGACCCAGGCTTTGTAAAATGCTTTTTCTACATCTCTTAGCACCAAATCAAGGTATTTTTGTCTTCTTTGGCCTTGGCCTTTTTTCTTATAATGGCAAGTTACATTTTGCTGTCTGACTTTACGAAATCTAACCTGGTATTCATTGTCGAGAATATTTTCTACGACCTATTCTATGTCACCTGTTGAAGATTTTCTGGAAGATTTTTCAGATGAAATTCGAATTAATATAGGTCTGTAACTAGAGGTTTGCCTTGTTTTGTAATAACGATAATTTTAGCTAGGTGGAAGATGCCTGAGAAGTATCCGGGCTAAAGGCATGCATTGAATATGCGCTTACATCGATACAATGATGTTGCCAGCTGCCTTGGTATGTATGAATCTGGTAATTCCTGGAGGGCCTGGCGCAATCTATTGAAATGAGTGAAGGAAGCTTTTTATTTTTTCGATAGTTGATGTGGATCCTGGTTTCTGTTTCTCTTCCCTTTGTTGCTCTAGTTAACGCACTGAAATGATTTTTTAAGCTGTTGCGCATGTTTTCGTGAACCGTCTCTTCTATTGCTAGATTAAACTCTGCATTTTCAACTCGTATTATTAAAAACACGGACTTCTAGTGACGTTTAAACATTTGTTTGATAGTTCTGTGTTCTCTTAATTTTCTTTTTGATCTTTTTGTATGTATATTTTTCTACTCGAGTTCTTTCTTTGATTCTGCTGGCAAGCTGCCTAGTTTCCTTTGGTGACTTTTCTACGCCAATCACTTTGATGAGGCTATCGCATATGTTTCCTTGTTTTTTTCTATGAGATGCCTCCTTTCTTTCCTCCTTCTTATGGCCATTTGTTTTTCTCTAGTTGGTCCGAGAATAACTTATATGGTAGGCAATTCTTAGTTGATTGTTTTTCTGACTCATCTTTTCTGTAAAACTTTGATGCTGAAATATTTGGACTTGTTCTTGGTATACTTTGTCTTCTGCTTTAATGCCAGCTGATTTAATATGGTTAAGTCTCTAGCTCTTTCTTCAAGGTTTGCTTCATTAAAACAGTTGGGATGAAACTTGTAAGATATTCCTTCTATTCCTTCCAGTATCCGTACTTGTATCAGGTTCTGATTGAATTCCAGTATTGTTAACACAGAATCACGACATGCAATATTGATGTTGTATGTGACTTACTGGTAACATAATTTGATTATTATTCTGGTAGCTATGAATATTAGCTCTACACCAGTTAATTGTGCATTGGAATAAGTTTTGTCTTGGTATATGATAATGGCTAAATTGGCTCCATCTACGCCATCAATTTCTTTTTTTCGAATTGCTCGGGACGCGCCGTCGAAAGCTTCACTTATTGGATTGGTGGTTATACGGGTATAATTAAAGATTTTCATCGCTATTCTTTATTCTGATATTAGGATAATTTCTGGATCGATTTCCCTGAAGGGTTTGACTATGAAGGATGTTTTGTCGATTCATCCACCTGAATTAATTTTCAGAATTTTGAGTTTTCTTTTCCTTTCGTTTTCCATTTTTCACTTGGAGTTTATTTCAGGCGTCTTTTTTTGTCTGATGTGCGTTACCTTTGGAAGTGTCTCTCTCACTCCTAAGTTTGCCACTTCGGAGATAGATAAACTTGTTATGTTGAGCGTCAGGTCATAATCTGATGTTATCCTGAAGAAGCATCTTCTCGATTTCATGTTTGTCTTCATCGTCAATCTTTCTCAACAGCATTCATTTAAATTTCTTTATTCCAGTGTTTTTGTTATGTCAGCTTGTTTCTTCCATCTAGGTAAGGGAAAGTCTTTGCTGATATATGCTTTGAAGTTGAGCTCAGCTGCCTTAATTCTCTAGTTGGTATTTTCAGTAGTGTTTGTTTTGTTAATTTGTATTTTCCTCTGTTGAGTTGTTGCTTACTTTTTCTGCAATTTAGTGCTTCTGGTGTCGGAGTCTTCTGAATGTTCTGCCCCAGAGTATTTCCCCACTCAAGTTCAGTATTTCTGAGGATGGATGCCTCTAAAGGAACCGCATCTACTTTTACCGTTCTTCTCTAGCATGTCATTTAGCGTCGTTTTGAAGTTTCTGGCTTTTTCGATGTTCAGGACGTAAGCGTAGAGGATACACATCACTCTCTCCAATTTATGCGCCATTGGGCACTGTTATATGGTTCTTTGCCTCCCTCATCTCGCTGACAATGGCTTTCGCAAATCCAGCGTATCTGCTGTTTGGCTTCATTACTCGGGATTCTTTTTCTCTTTACCTTTTATTTCAATAATTTATACCAGCAGTTGAAATATTTATTCACTCTTTCCAATATTGTGCAATTTTCCCACATTTGAAGCACATTTGTTCTATCTTTTAACATTGCTTTGATGTGTGATATTCCACTTGGTAACACTTGAAGCATATCTGAATATTGATATGCTTCTGACGTTCAATGATTTATCCTGAAATTCTCATATTAAAAACTAAAAGTGTATTTTGCAATATTTTGTTTGTCATTTCAGTCGTCGCACACATTATTTTGAAGCCGTGTGTGGCTTCCGAATTAAATCACTCCCTCTATTCATATTCTTGAAAGATTGCTCTCGATTTCCACTCTGATTTCATCTTTAATGTAAGAGCCTACCCATAGGTTCATTTACCAGCATAATATCTTTCTATTAACTGTTATCTGAGGTGAGATTCTTGGAGCAATTCCAATCTTTTGTAGTGTTTCTACACATTTGATTGAGACTAGCTTTTCCACGTCGGCCTCTATGTTGCATATCACGACTTATCAGTTTGCAACGTCTGCAATACTTATCAAAGCAAATTTCACTCGTCTGTATATTGCTTAGCGTAATTTTTCCTTGTCTCTTTTCATGATCATTGATTGATGTTTCTTTGTAGTCATTGCCCCAGGCATTAATTTGTCGAAAGTCCAGAGTGCTCTTTTCTTTTCGTGTAGTCTCTCTTGATTATTTCTGAACGACTCTCTTATCAGCTGTAGCTGGAAAAGAAGACACATAGAAAGGACATTTTTTTACGGCCTACTTCGCCTTGTTTAAATTCATATTATTGTATGACACCTCGACCACAATACCTAATTAGTATTATTACTATAAGGTGCGTCAACCTAATTTCAAGCTCGTGGTCCTAAAGACCTCTCCTATTCGCCAACAATAATTGGACTTCCTTGAGGGATTCACTACAACTTACTATGAAGTAGTTCTGGAAGCAGCAGTGATCTAGTTATCTTGCATTTTTACTGTGATGCAAGTATGTAATATTGTAGGAAGTAGGCATAAAACTATTGATAGTTATCTCTTCAGAATGGATACCCCCTCAACTTAAAACAGGAGTAATCTCAAATAGAACCTCTCTCTCTCTCTCTCTCTATCTCTCTCTCTCTCTCTCTCTCTCTCTCTCTCTCTCTCTCTCTCTCTCTCTCTCTCTCTCTCTCTCTCTCTCTCTTATATATTGGGTGGAGGAATAAGTTCTTGTGGTTTTATCAAATTTATTCATTACCATTAACAATTTTAGAAAAACTTCATTTTTAATTGATAGCAATATGCAATTTAATCAATAATGTATTTTTCGTTGTTATTTACGACTTCTTCCCAACGTTCAACTAGTTTTTCGATGCCTCTGGAATAAAAATCTCTGGATTCTGACTCGAAAAATTCGTCTAATCAAGTTCTTAATTCCACATCAGTATTAAACGAAACGCCGTGCAAATTGTTGGAGGGCGATCAGAACAGATGGATTTCCTATGGAGCCAAGTCTGGTGAATATAGAGGATGCGGCAGGATTTCCCAATTAAGCGTTTGGATGGCGTCTTTTGTCATATTGGCAATTTGAGGACGAGCATTGTCATGTTGCAGAAGAACTCCATAACGTCGATGAGGTCGCTTTTCACGAATAGCTTCGGCAAGTCGATACATTTGTTGAACGTAGAGTTGTGCATTGATAATCTCGTTGTTCGCAAGGAGCTCATTAAAATGATGCCTTCACAATCCCACCACATACACAACATCGTCTTTCGTGGAAGAAGTTCTTGATTTAATCGCGGAAGTGTTTTTTTATTGGGGCTAAGCCATTGTTTTCGATGGTTCATGTTGACATAAACACACCACTTTTCGTCGCCAGTGATGATGCGGTGAAGAAATATGTCCTTATATCCACAAGTAGCCTTATGACGAGCAAGCAAACATGCGGCAATGGTGTAGCGTTGAAGTTTGTTGCTTTCGCTCAAAGCGTGTGGAACCCATGCACCGAGTTTTTTAACGTTCCCCATCGAAAGAAGGTGATTAACTACAGTTTTCTGATTACTCGGCAATTGTACAGCCAATTTTCGATTCGATTGACGAGGATTTTCATGAAGAAGGTCTTTCAATCGATCTTCATCCAACTTAATGGGGCGACTAGAACGTTCTTCGTCATTAAGATTGAAATGACCGTTTTTGAAACGTGAAAATCACCATTGAGCTGTCCTTTGTGATGAAGCATTTTATCCGTACACAGCACAAATATCGCGACAAGCTTTGCTGCGTTTGCATTGTTCCCGTCTCGATTGAAAATGAATAACAACAAGTGACGAAAATGCGCCTTTCTTTCAACTTGACATTCCATTTTAAGGGTACAGAACAAAAATTTAATTAAGACAACTTTTAAATAAACCGCAATGACTTATTACTCAACTTCAAGACGTAGCCTAAGCAAAAGCCTAATAGTCTACGCTGTTAAGAGACGTAGCCTAACCTTTGCAAATTTTGCTCTCATTAATAATTATTGTTTCTTAATATGTGCACAAATCACGTCAACAAAACTTAAATCAACACAACATTAAAAAAATAACAAGAATTTATTCTTCAACCTAATATATATATATATATATATATATATATATATATATATATATATATATATATATATATAATATTATATAATAGCATATAATCGCATAATAATAAGGAAATATTAACAAAATTATAATAAATAATACTAAAAATTAATATTAAAATTATAATATCAATAGTAATTTTTTTTTTAAATAATATAAAAATCGCTACAAATTATTAATTACGGCGTGAATGCCAAGATTCTTGAAAATATTGTACTCGGCTTTATTGGTACATTAAAAAATTCTACCTGAGTACTTTCTAAGGTAAGAAAGTTCTAAGATTTTACTCCGCTGTGCTACATCATCTCCATATACTTTTGCCCAAAATGGTCATCCCATATTTTAATAAATATTTCGGACAAATGTAATTAACTATGATATAATTATTTATATTTTCTATAAACCTCTAATAATATTAGTTGACTGCCGTTAGGCTATATTGTGCTGTGTTGGCAAATAATATTATTTTTAATAGAACGTTAAATACGAGAAATAATTATAGAGATAAGAGAGAGAAATTAATATGGAACTCAAAGGACAAAGGAGAGTAGAGGTAAACACGCGGCGAATATACAATGTATAAACTTTTTATGAACGCGAAAGAATGATGAAATAAATCCAGCAAACCGCAAGAAACAGAAAAACAAGATAATTTTACTTCGGAAATATCATTTCCTAATTCGCAAAAATTCCATCGCGAATATGAAAGAGATACCTTGCGAAGCGTACCTTAAAAGCTTGTTTATTTGGAAGAGTTTTTGTCTTCCGCGTCGCCTAGTGGTCTAAGGGACGGTGCAATTGAGATCTAAGCGGTTGCTCGCTGCCTCAGTGGGCACAGTTAAAATCCGACCTCTGTGCGGAATTTCTGCGAATTAGGAAATAACATTTCCGAAGAAAAATTATCTTGTTTTTCTGTTTGTTGCGGTTTGCTGGATTCATTTCATCATTATTTGGCGTTCATGAAAGATTTATACATTGTATATTCGAGCGTGTTTACCTTTACTCACCTTTGTTTTTTGAATTCCCTAATAATATTAATCTCGTTCATAGTCCCGATCGACCTTGCGAAGCGTACCTTAAAAGCTGGTTTATTCGGAAGATACTTTGTCTTACGCGTAACTGAGTGATCTGAGGGACGGTTAAATTGATATCAAAGTGTTTGCTCACTGCCTCAGTGTGCATGGTTCGAATCCCACCCATGTACAGAATTTTTGCGAATTAGGAAATAACATTTCTGAAGAAAAATTATACTGTTTTTCTGTTTCTTGCGGTTTGCTGGATTCATTTCATCATTCTTTCGCGTTCATGAAGGATATATATATATATATATATATATATATATATATATATATATATATATATATATATATATATATATATATATATATATATATATATGAAATAAATATGCAAGAAAACTACTATTATTGGAACATAAAGTTTATTATTATTATTATTAAAACGGTTATTAAAACGGGAACAGTTTTAATAACCGTTTTAATAATAATAATAAACTTTATGTTCCAATAATAGTGGTTTTCTTGCATATTTATTTCATATATATATATATATATATATATATATATATATATTTTGTCGAGGGACGAAGATGTGTGACCCAAAAGTCTCATAAAGGTACAGACGTCTGTAAGCCAGGCCGCCACTGTCGGCGCTGGGTTCGGATACAATTGAATTGGGGGATGGTAAATACCTTCAAACTATACTGCAATATTAGTAAGGTTGGCTATTCGAATGGGAATACGTTTGCCAGGTTCGTTCGTGTCAAGCGTTATTCGAAAGCTAAACAGCTCTACAAAAATAAACTTTAAACAAATAATAATAACCACAAGGGCACAGATAAATATGGAAATCTAAATAATAATTAGTACGAACAAAGAATATTATGACGAGCAAAAATTAAGGAAACTAGGTCCGGGAAAAATATATAAGTGATCCAATAAGCTGGATTAAAGGAAAGATTTAGCAATTATATTGGCGTTACACAAAATGGGAGAATTCGACTTTGGAGTGGCAATGGAGAGGTTGGACTTACGAGGAAAGAACTCCTGGTTACCTCTGTTGAATGGAATGCGAAAGTGGATGACCAATGGCCACGTGTTCGTCGATGGGGTCCTGATGCGAAGGCGTCCAGAGAGATTCCGAATGAGGTTGAGATTACCTCAGCTCCAGGGAGAAGTAATCACAAATCAAGATTTGTCTGCACGACAGCATGGCGAGAGAAACCCAGGATAATCTTTTGAGGCGTAAACAGGGCTTCGGTAATCTTCCTCTTATCAGGGCACATTACGCAAAGTCAATTTGCTGAAGAGATCACAAGGGCGAGGGGACCACTTCACTGAGAACAGATACTCGCATATAGGCGGCAAGAAGCTCGGGCTCTCTCTATCTGCTGAGGGTTTGCAACCATCACCTTAAATAGGATCCACAGCCATGGTCGTTAGAAGGCTGTAGGCAGCAAGGCGTCCTAAGGAATATCGGACCGGCTTAAGCAAACATAATCCTTGATAATTTCGGAGCATCGACGAGGTTAAAGGGAAATAAGCGAGATTTCCTTCTACCGCAAAAAGGGGGAAGATGAACACGGCTGCTGAGCTTTAGAGCGGGAAGACGGTAATAAAGCACCCCAAATTAAATAGAGCTGCGCTGATCTGTCTTGACCATAATCTCCGACACACACACACACACACACACACATATATATATATATATATATATATATATATATATATATATATATATATATATATATGCGTTATTAAATTCAACCAGCTGCTGCAGCGTTTTTGATTATGACTTGCAATTTTTTGATTTGCCTTACAAGTCTCTTAACAGGATCTTCGAGGAGACAGAAAATAGCCACAAAGGACATATTTTATTCCTAGACGTCTTTCGACCGCAGTGAGTTATCTTCAGGAAAATATGGTAGTTTTTCCTATAATTCGATGGTATATTTGAGAGAAAAAAATACATATACAAATTAGCGTTACAAAAAAATAGTTAATAGTGGGGAAAAAAGTTAAGCGGAGAAGAGAAAGTTACACAAGTACTAGTAAGAAAAGAAATGGGTTCTCCAGGTACTACCGGAGGGCATATTTTTTGTATATTTACTCAGTTATTTTAATCTTTTATATTAAATGAGTTTAGTTCTCCAGGAAATACTGGAGGACAAATATTTAACATTTTAAAATTAGGAAATTTTTTCATGACAGAGAATTATATCTCAGAAATTAGATTTAATTTTAATATATTGTTATCTTTAGTACAAATTTCACGAAGACCTTGTTCTTACTACTAAAAATATGTTCACTTTTATCACGGTTTATTAATGTTTTTATTATTAATATTTTAAATCAATAAAATTTTTATTAGCCACTAAATATTGTGTTCATTATTAAACACTAAACTATTATTCTTAATTGTTAATTATGGAATATTGATAACTGTTTATTTATTGCTTTTATTATTTCACGAATTCCCTATGCTTATTACTAAGTATTCATTATTATTCACTGTTTATTTTTAGTTAATAAGTATTAAATTCATTACTAACCACTGAATTATTAACTGCTAAATACTGAGTATTTAGCACTGTTTATTTAATGAGATTATTATTAATTTGCTTAATCGCTCAACCTTGTTATTCTTACTAGCCATTAAATATGCGCCACTGTTTTTATTTACGTAACTACTAACTATTGATTGTTTTTATCATTAATCGCTTTAACGTATGAATTTTAGTATTATTATACACTTTTTCCCTTTTTCTTTTTAACCACTGTTTATTAAATTAATTCACTTAATCTATGGATTTACTACTAATGACACTAAATATTATATTCATTTTTAATCACTGCTTAATATTTTTAATTGATTATTATGCACTGTTTATTAAATGTTTTTATTTTTCATTCGTTTAATCACTGAATTTTATAATTGTTAACTTTCACTTTCACTAGTCGATATTTTTAACTAACATTCACTTTTACATATTTTTCACTAAATGATATCGGACGTTTTTTGACCACTTTTGATTTTTTTTATAGGTTGACATGTTCACGGTGTGTACACACGAGTCTGGGATGTAGATGGTTCTTTCTTCCAAGAGTCCTCCTATTTCTTTCGCCGACCATGGTCCTTCCAAGGTCCATTTGTAGTCCCCGCGAATAATTCCATCGATCAGGGCCTCCAGGTTACCTTTCGGGGGCTTGCACACTACAGTTGAATACCATGAGTCCCACGTCAGTCGCGTTAAAGAAGAATCCGCGTAATAAGATGTTTCTTTCTTCCGTGGGGGGTACTCCGGCATAGTCCAGAGTGTCATCGTCCTCACCTTCTTCCCCTTGAAGTGTATATTCTTGTTGTTCTGTCTCTTCTTCCTGTCGGAGTTTTGTCTTCTTCTTTTTCTTTTGTTGTTTCTTTTTTGGGCTTTCTTGAGGGCTTTTGCCTCTTGTTTCTTCTCCTTCTGTAGTTATTTCTTCTTATGTGGTTTTCAGTTATTGTTGAATGTCGGCAGGTTCTTTTACTTTTTCTTGGGTTGTTTCGTTTTGCTGTGGGTCGTCCACGAATTGTATTTTTAGCACTTCTTGTGAAGGGAGATTGAGAGGAAACCAAAGTTTTTCCATGATACCGTTCTTCTGTAATAGCTGGCTCGATTCTTCGGAAAAAGGGCCGGGGTTGGCTAGGTTTGCTAAGTGTGCGTAGATGACCATGGTCATTATTTCTTTGTATTCACTTGGCATCACCAGCTTTGGTGCCATTATTTCTGTAGCTGTTGTTTTTGTCGCCGCTGCTGCATCTGCAAAGTTCATTGGTTTTGCCTCCTTTTTCTTTTTAGACTTTTCACGTTTGGCTCTGATTGCCTCTTTGCGGACGGGACACCTCATGGCCAAGGCCCTGTGGTCCACTCCGCAGTTTGTACAGCATGATTTTTCAGATGTACACTCCTTCCATCCGTTTCCTTGTTTAAAACAGATGAAGCATGTGACCTCGATAGTTCGACACTCACTTGTGGGGTGTTTTTCTACTGCCATGCATTTGAAGTAGGTTTCCTGTTGGACGAATTCCTCTGCTTCTATTTGTTCAGGGGCAACGCGGAGGTAGAACCCCAGGAGTCCCTCCTTCATGGCCCTTTCTGCCATTTCCGTTGTTGAGAAAATAGCTTTGACAATATTTTTGCCAAACTTATCCACCTTCGCAATTCTTGCCCATTTTTGGTTCTTAGAAAGCTCCTCCTTGAATTCTTCACAGCTGTTGTCCAATCTTCCGAAGGGGCTCTTTAGCTTCGTCGACAAGATTTTTTCGACGTCCTCGAGAGTCCAGCATAATGCTGCCCATCCGTTGGGCATCTCAATTAGTCTTAGAAGGGCTACTTTAAGGGTGCCAAAGATAGTCTCCACGACCGTTATAGTAACTCTTATAATTTGATGGTATATTCACTCTTTGGAAATATTTGGATAGTGGAAGAAAATAGATGGTGAAATAGGGAGTAGGGTTGCCCTTGTTTGAGGGGCATCGCAGGCGTTTTTATTTCTTGCAATTATACATTATTCCTTTTTATTTTGTTGTTGTTGTTGTTTGTTGTTTGTCTTTGTATTCGTTTTTCTTTAGTCTTCTTCTCTGTGTTTGTCTTTTTGTCTTAAACTCTAGTGTTGGCGCGATTTTGAGCATTCGAGCCTTAATTAGTGCTCAATGATAGTTTAATACATCGCGTTTTTGTTCTATTATGTTTGCATTTCTTATATGCTTGTAGGTTTGGTGTCTGTCTCTTAGTTGTATGTTTTGTTGTTTTTGTGTTCATGTGTATAAGTGCGCTATGTTCTCCTCGAAGCAGTGCTTCGTATTTTTATAATTTTATGATTAGGATTAAGTTAAAGTGGGTGCATGTAGGGGAGGACAATAGGGTGTGTGGGTAGACAGAGAAAATAGACAAGCGGAGAAGAGAGAAAGAAGTGTGGTTTGTACAAAAAGATGCTAGAGCCTGGTGATCAGACCTATCACTTTTATTATTTTTTTGTAGCGTGTACTCTATGTTGTTTCTGTTGATTATAATAATTATTTATGGCGTTCAAGCCATTTGTCTTAATATCTTTAATTTAGTTTGGCTGTAGAGGGAATTTTCTTCCAGGTGATACATCAGTCTCCCGTTGAGGATCTTCTAAAAGAGTTTCCCGCCAAATTCCAGGAGTGAAATTGGGCGGTAGCTTTCTCTAAATGTTGGGTCCTTTCCATGCTTTGGCAAGAAGATCATCTTTGCCGTCTTATAAGCATCTGGAAAGTACCCTGTATTCAGACATGCGTTAAAAATACGTCTCATTCCTTCGATGGTGTTAGCTGGTGCCTTTTCGAAGTTTACCTTACTAAGCCCCGATTGGCCTGGGGCTTTTTGTCTGAATAAGCAGAATGCACCAAGGATCTCTTCTTCGGTGATCTCGGCATCTCCTTCACGCAGTCTGTCCACCTGGTGATGAGGATGCGTTCCGTGTATTTCCATGGTAAGCTCGTCTACGATGTTGTTTTCGAACTCTATATCAAAATCTTCGTTCTCTTCTTCTGGTATGCTGAAGATTCTTTCCCAATAACTCCGGAGTATTACTTCGATGTACCTTTCTTCTGTCTCAATGGATCCATCTTCTTTTTGGATTTCCATTTTCTTCTTTTACCCAGATGATCCTCTGAGACTTTTGACTTTCTTTCAAAAGTCTTTGGGAGATGTATCTTGATCAACGCTCTCGATCGCATCGTCCCATTGTCTCGTTGTTGTTCGAGGATCAACTGGTTGAGCTCTTCCTTGATCTCTCTACTTCGTTGTAGCGAGTCAACTGATGCATTTCTGATATTTAACTCGTACATGACTCTCAATTCTCTGTAGAGTTCTTTCATGTACCCAGTCCACCTGTATGAGGAGATGGTTTTATACTGGGTTTTGGGGATGCAAGCCCTATCTGCATTCATAAGATGTTCCTTGAGGTCGTCGAGTGCCTCGTCTATCTCCTCGAGAATTGCCTTGTCCAGATTTGTAGGGCGATAGGCCTCGAAAAGACCCACGTACTGTGCCCAGTTTGCTCTCCTGTATTCTTTTCTGACTGAAGCTGGGACTTGTATAGGGTTTCTGTTGATGGTAGATAGGATCCCTTTATGATCACTACATGGTACCTGGACTGGTTCCATGTAGTAATTGAACGGCAGCTGACGATTAGCCAGACAAATGTCTGGTTTTGTGGCACTTCTTCCACGAGTATGAGTTGGAAAGCCCGGGCCTATTCTATGAACCATATTTCGGTCCATCATAGTGTCCAGGCACCTTCCATTTCCATTGAAGGTCCTGTACCCTAGATTCCCGACATCTGGCATTAAGATCCCTCAATAATATGGTGGAGGTCCTTTTGCCAAATAGGCCAGAGAGAGAATGGATTGGCAAATATTCTCGTCTCGGCGGCTGGTGCCCGGTGGCAGTGACCATCTTACCTATATCGAGTTCGACCTCTATTGCAAGATAGGATTCTTCCAGGTTTCTTATTGGCTTGTACTTGATCCCTTTTGTGATGGCGATGGCGGCACCGTCGTGCCGTACTTCGAGAGTAATTCGTGATTAACACGTCGTAGTTCCAGATCTTTATTTCGGAGCTACGAGTGTAAATCCCATGTTCAGAAATCAAGATAACATCTGCATCAATCTCCCTGAACAAATTTCCATAGAGAGTTCTTTTCGCTGTCCAGCCGTTGGTATTAATTTCCATGATTCTTAGTGAGTTTCGTTACATTGTGAGATATATTTACCTGTGTTTCTTCTTGTTCTTTTTGTTTTTCTTGGCCTGTGGGGTGGGTCTGGAGTGCCCAGGCTTTTCGTTCTTCGGGGGAGGACTAGGAGTCTTTGACCGACTCTTCGTCGCTCTTGTGCGAGTGCATGGGCCCTCGTCACTATCCGTAGATTTTTCTTCTTCTTCTTTGTCATTAGTCTCGTCTTCTTCTTCGGAATCCTCTGATGAGGGAGATTCTATGACTTCTTTTAATCCAGTGGCTTTCTCTTTATTGTTCCCAATAACGCTATCCTTGAATGCCCTAGAACATTCGGGGTCATCAGGCACGATGATGGATGGCAAGTTATTGGCGTTTAGAAGCGCGTTTAAAACCTGGCTGTAGCATCCAGGTTTTATCGCATTTGCCACGTTTTCATGAGTAATGCAGATTAGGATTTTTGCACTTAGATCGTTGGTGAAGATCATCGGTGAGGGAGTTGAGGCCATCCCTTCACTTTTCTTCACAGTGCTCGCGTATGTGTTTTTTTCCTCTTCTATTCTTCTTCTTCCATTTTTTTATTATTTCTTTCCTGTTGGGGCAGTTAAGGGCCATCGTTCCATGGAGTCCCTTGCAGTTCATGCACTTCTTTTCTGTGCTTTTTCAGGAGTCATATCTATGACCCTGTGTGGCGCATTCGCTGCACCAGATCGTTCCTTTTGGGGGGCAGTTGACGGTAGTATGTTGTTCTAGAGCATAACAGACGAAGCACATCTGGATACTATGGTACTTCCCATGCTTGATATTGCAGCCTGGGATCCTCATGTTAAAAATGAGGAGTCCCTCCGTTGCCGCCTTGTGGGCCATTTCGGTGGCCTAAAAACATTTAAGGACATGGGTGTGGTCACGGAATTTGATCACTTCCCTTATCTCTGCCCATGTGTGATTTTTTTCGATTTCACTTTTTATCTCCGCAGAAGAGTTCTCACCCACCCAACTCTCCACCTTTCGGCAGATTTTGCTGCTGTTTGCAGAGATTGCTGGTGGGGTTTTGGCTTCTAAGTCCATCTCCTTTAGCACCTCGGCCTCTTCATCGGATAGAAGCCGGTCTATGTCCTTGGTCTCACCGCATATAGCGATGAATCCATTTGGGATGTCTATTAACTTTAGCTATGGTCCGTAGGAGGACCCTCTTAGGGAGGGCATCCATCGTCGTGGGCGTCTTCTTTCTTCTTTCTTCTTTCTTGATGTTTTTTTTCTTCCTTTGCAAAATATGTGTAATTAATATGTTATGTGTCAGAAAAAGTGATGTCAGAAGTGGTAAAGGAGGTAGAGTCAAGGGTTAGTTTGGACTTTGATGTGAGAAAAACGCTCCCATCCAGTTTCCTGTTGTTTCCCCGCTCGGATGGTGCCGGGGTGATGGGTGATGATGGATGGGGGGTATGTCTCGAGTGGGGACCTCAGATGGTTGAGCTCGGTGGACTTAATGCATAGCGGCCGAATCAACGACCTTTAAGTTTTCGCCACCCCCTCACGGGTACGTACGCCAAAACTGCATCCAACAACATAGAGACGGGAGTATTTCCCTCTATGATTCGGGCTGGGTCCCCCGGGCGATCAGGATTTCTCCTCCGTCCGGGACTCGCAGTTTTGCCCCAGATTCGAGAAAATTTCTGACTTGTGCTTCTGCTGTGTGATAGGCCTCAAACCAGTTTCCACGCAAGCCCTTAATTATGTCAGTCCAAGCGGCCGACATAGTTAAGACGAAGTTAATGAAGGGCAGTCATCCGAGCAGGTTCCCACGCAGGGCGGTGGGCGGGAGCAATGAGGTGTTTAGGCCGTCGCGTTCTTAGGTGGCGAGGCTCAAAAGTCCATGATTAGTAAGCACGCGTGAAATAACAAAGCTCTTTAGAAGGTAGTAAGGCAATGCTACGCAGTCGAATATTCGCCCAGCTTATAATTTTATGATTATGATTATCATTCAATCAAAGTGGGTGCATGTAAGGGAGGACGATAGGGTGTGTGGATAGATAGAGAAAATAGACAAGTGGAGAAAAGAGAAAGAAATGTAGTAGGGTGCAAAGAGATGCCTAGAGTCTGGTGATCAGACCTATCACTTTTATTGTTTTATTGGTTGCGTGTATTCTTTGTTGTTACTGTAGATTTGAAATAATTATAAATAATTATTATTTATGGCGTTCAAGTCATTTGTCTCAATAATTTTTAGTTTATTTGGTGTATGTTATGCATTGCTTACTTTATATGTGTTTTTTAATACGTTTAAGTGCGTATTTAATATATTGGTATTTTTTGTGTGCGTGTGTTTTTTAGTTTGTTTTTTTTGTTGGTGATTTTTTGTTGAAATCGGGGTTTTTTCGTAGTCTTGGTTTAAAGGTGTCTTCATCGGTGGGTTGTTGTCGTAATTTGAGTTTCTTGTCTTGTTCGGTTTGTTTCTTTTCTTTACAGGTTTTTACATCACTTTATGAATAGAACGGTACTTTGTCTCCGCCAGCCACTCGTTTAGCGGAGCTGGGAAATCTGGGGCGACAGTCAGCTCTTCTGTTCTGGTTAATCATCTGGGTGATTTCATCACTCAGTTCCCGATTAACCAGATCCTGCATTTTCCGGGTCCGTACTTCTATGACTTTGTTAATGGGAATTATCCCCGCCTCTCTGTGCAGATCTTCTTGCCGTCTTCTTTCTTGCCTGCGTGTACCCGCGATAAGGTACATACATTTATTTTGCACTTCTTGAAGTCGCCTCTTTTGTGTTTTTGAGACACATGAGAGGGTGGAGGCGGGGTAAAGCAACGTAAATCTTACAAGGGCATTGTAGATCTTCTTCTTGTTGCTTTCACGTAGATTTCTAAATGTGTATAGAGTGCTTTTTGTACCCGGTAGAGGTGATTTTCATACCGAGTACATTGCATTCGTTGGTGTAGGGGTATCGCGTATCCCCCACACGCACGTCTGCCCTGAAGGTGCGTCCGATGGTGACCACCTTGTATTTCTCTTGGTTTGTTCTTATCTCCCACTGAGCCTCGTAATTGTTCAGATTCGCGATTTCCATCGCTGTCATGCGAGCTTGCCACGGGGCATTCCTCCATGGAGATACGATTATCTGGCTGAAATCATCGGCGTACTGAATATTGAGGGAAGAGGGGTACACAGGGGCTGGGACGTCCTTGGTGTATATCAAGTAAAGGGTGGGGGACAGATACCCCCCCTGCGGGAGGCCCGCAGTGAGCGGAAACTTTGGTCCGTCCGTGCACCCTAGACTGACATACGCCGCTCTCTCCATGACATAGTCACAGAGAGTTCTTTCTAAGTTTTCACTTAGACCCAGCCGTAAGATCTTATGCTGCATGCCCCGCTGCCACACCTTATCAAACGCTTTTGATACATCCCGACAAATGATATCCACATAACTCCTGTCCCGTTTGGCTTGGGAAAGTTTTTCCGTTATGACATTGATTGACAATATGGTACAGTATATATTCATATTCTCTCTATCGATAAGCCAAATCTCGAACGCAGAGTTCAGGAAAAAGAAGAATGGGAGGAAAAAGAACGTCACCCAGAAACACTCAGTGACACAAGATGGAGAGAGTAAGCAACAGAATGAGGATTCTGACACTCAACGAGAATGGATGGGAGGAGAAGGCCAAGGCATATGGTAACATATTCTGAGTGCTTGACCCCGACATCATTCTCATTAAAGCACGGTGTCGACACTACAGCTGGTCGTATTAAAATACCCTGCTACAGAGTAGTCATGAAGAACCATTCCCAGGAAAGGTTCGATGGTTCTGCAATAGCTGCCAAGAGGAACATCTCCTTTAAACAATTACCAGAACTCGATGAGTTCTTTGTGGCAATTGAGGTTCACACCCTGGTAGGAGACCTCGTGATAGCTGCAGCATATCAACCCCCTCGACGAGCATATCTCCCGTTAAGCAACTTATTCACACTGTTCGGGCACCGCAGAATGGCATTCTTAGGAGGAGACCTCAATGCCAGATGCCGTGTGGCAGGCTAGGGTAGCACCAACGACAGAGGCCGAAACTTGGAACTGATTATGGGAAGAAAAAACATCCAAAGGATAGGACCGGATTTTCCGACCTATATCACTTCCAGATCAGCAACCAAGCCTGACATAATCTTAACAAGTGAAGGCTTCCCATTCAACTACCATAGTGAGCCAGGCCCAACAGTCCCTAGTGATCACATAGCGATTCTCACCACAGTATCTCTCGCACCAATTCAGCTCCCAGCCCCTCTCCGGAAAAACTACGCCCTGGCCAACTGGGATCGTTACAAGCAATGACTCAGTGAATATGCGCCAGCTGACCTCAGCACGGCGTCGTTAGAGGAGATAAAAAGGGAGCTGGAAAGGATTACAACGTCCATACTAAATGCGGACCACGAGAGCATGCCAATAACAGAGTATAAATCACCTCCTCAGCCCAGATGGACGGAGGAGATAAGAGATATCGCTCGCGTTCACAGGGAAGTGTACGAAGAAGTAAGACGGGAGGGTCCCAACCGGGAAAGGAGCTCGCTGCTTTGACGCCTAAGCTCAAAGCTTAGAGAGGCCATCAACCTCCAATAGGAGGAAATTTGGAACAACTTGATAGCCAAAGTCGGATAAAGGAGAACTAAATCTACATAGTGAACCCGTGGTTTTCAAGGACATGTTCAGGAACTTCTGGAAAAACGTTTTCAGGATTACCCCTGAGGAAAACGACGAGTTTGACCAGGAATTCGAAGGCCAACTGATTGAAGAACTAAATCAGGAAATGCATCGCACGCACCCACTACATCATTCAACGAAGGCAGGGAGATGGTGGGCCACGGACGTCCCATAACATCAGAGGATGTCATGGCCACTGTAAAAGCCTTTCGACAAAAGGCACCAGGCTGGACGGGTATCCCCAGAAATAACTTGGTTAACGCCCCACAGCAGATCATTCAGGGAATCGTTAACATCTACAACGCTTCCCTGAACACGGGCTACTTCTTGGAAGGTTTGGAGTTTGCTAAGGTGATCTTTATACCCAAGGGAGGTAAACCCCCTGATCAACTGGTAAATTACAGGCCAATCGCCCTGCTGGAGTTCGTTGCGAAAGTCTACGAGAGACTCCTAGCTGACAGGCTTCAAGAACAACTAGCCGAGCTGGAAGCCCATAAACCTCAGCAGCACGGGTTCCGCAATGGACGAGGAACGGAAACAGCCCTTGCCCTCCTTGCGGAGAAACTCGCTTGCAGTAATGCTGAGAGGAGGTACGTAGACGTGGTGCTGCGAGATGTAAAGAAGGCCTTCGATAAGGTTTGGCTGAGAGGATTACAGTTCAAGATCCTCAACCTCCAGCTTAACCCACTCCTGGAAAGGGTCCTTTGCAACTATGTCTCCGATAGGAGAGCCTGAATTGCAATCGAGGGCTGCAAAGGACCCGAATTCGAACTCGAGGCGGGAGTTCCACAAGGCAGCTGTCTCACCCCTCTGCTGTACCTTGTGTACACGATCGACCTGCCTGCTCCAGGTGAGGTACGATTAGATGTATCTGCAATACGCAGATGACATCACCCAAATCGTCTTGAGTCGATTCAGGAACTCTAGAATTCAGGCGAGGGCGACAGCTGTCGAAAAAGAAAATATCAATAGATATGAGAAGAAGTGGAAAATTAAAACCAACCGCCAGAAATTCACTATAATTCCAATGAACCGCCGGAAAGTAGACGAAGTCATCGTCAATAACGAGATCTATTCGTACTCCAACGAGGGTAAAGTCCTAGGCTTACAACCCTTTAAAACGGGATACAAGACGCACATCAAAACCAGAGTCTCCCTAGCCAAAAGAGAGCTGAGGAAGCTCTACCGTTTTCGAGGCCTCAGCGTGCCAAACATCAAAAAGCTGTATATGGCCTTGGTACGCTCAGTCCTGGTGTACCCGGCCGTGATCACGCAGATGGTGAGCTGTACCTCTCTCAGAATGATGCAGAGGGTACAGAATAAAGCCACTCTGCTGATTACTGGCACGCAAAGGATCGACCGTATTCGGCAATCGATTCTACACCAAAGAATCGGTCTAAATCCGATCAATACGGAGATCCAAAGGCTAGGGAGAAAGACTTGGGGCGAGATTGACCGATTAATGCTCCCGAACATGAACCTTAATATAAACATACGTGCAAACCGTAGACGCGTTATAGGTAGAACTGCTCTGTTCCCTAGTAGTAGAGCCTGCGCGAGAAAAGTGGTACACCTATGTTTACGTAGTAATAGTCCACTACTCCGATGCACTAAGACTTCTATAATCCAACAATTAATTCAACTAATCCAACAAGTTCAACTATTATAAACAACGAATGAAAAAGTGGCGAATTGCCCACACTAAAGATCCCCCCCTCCCATTTAACATAGTATAAAGTAAAAAAAAAAAAAACAACTTTAATTATAAAAGAGGCGAAGTGCCCAAACCAAATAATCATAAAATAATTAACAATTCAGAATAAAAAGAGGCTAAGGTGCCCAATTCTCAATTTCAGCTAGAAAGTATAATCATATAAATTATAAATAAACAATATAGGATAAATAAATAATAATAAATAAACGATAAAAAGAGGCGAAGTGCCCAAAGAAAATAGATTAACTAAGACTCAAAACTTGAGATTCAGCATGAGAGTAACCTTTGAAAGGCTTGAATGCTTCGATGGTAAAACAAATAAACAAATACATATGTAAATATATTATAACGAAGGAAACTAGGTGTCAAAGACAGCAAGCTACTTTATTGACGGGGGAATTTTAATATTAGAAATACATATAAGAAGAATGCTAGTGATGCCCTAACACCAGGACAAACTAGAAAACATATTCACACCTTTATATACCTACCACACAATTTCATCACTTAACCTAAATTGTAAATTGTATGACTTGGAAGAAAACTTGGATTTATTCACGCTCAGCAAGAAGTCACAGCCAGCAAAAGCGGTAAAGTCGAGGGAAAGAAACCAAGAAAACGTCAACGATCTTTGCCTTTTTCCCACGGGGAATATAGGAACTTCTTTATTCGGAGCCACGTATAGCCGACTCATTTCTGGCTAAGCCCTATCACAGTCTTCTCACTCCCCCCCTCCCCCCCGGGGGGGCATGGGGGCTGAAGTAAACTGAACTGCCATTCATCACTCTCGCCCCAACTATGTCGGTCCACTTTGATAAACATAATTAGAGACGTAGAAGAAAGCAGATTTGAGGATTAGCCCACTGTGGAACTCTGCGGAAGAGAACGCCTGGTTACGAGGTAATGCTGAAAGCTTTGAAAAAGAGTACGCTCTAATCTATAAGGGTGGTTTCCTGCCAAGACCACAGGGGAACATATAACCGTCCCTGTGTAAGTTGGAAGCAGCATCGATAACCAAACCCCAGACGCGGCGGCACCCCCGGGTGGTGGTAGTTGATTCAATCACCACCCATCATTAAGTCCGCCACATATCATCCGTCTGAGGGGCCTCCCCGGGTCCACCCACCATTCATCCTCCCCATCCCGCAGTTCATGTTCACTGAAACCCTCTTGCAAAGGGGAGGGGGGGTTGCCCTCCATAAAGAACTCCATATTTGTGATCATAATTTTTACCAAGAAGGAAGGATCACCGTTACAAGTACTAGGAAGAAAAGAGGAAATTCAACGCAAGGGGGCTTCCCCTGAGCGAGAAATAAAGCCCAATGGAACCACCATCAGTGGAAGCGTCAGGCCCAGCCATGAGAAGGTGTTCGAAGTGGTCTTCGGGAAACTGAAGATCGCTATGCTCCGTCTGCTCGAGGTCCCCACAGGATATGTGGCCGTCTGCGAGAACGAAAAAGCTGTAGAGGAAATAACGAAGGAGGAGGCAGTAGAGACACTGCGCGAGATAGGTCTTCAACTTGCAATCCCGCCGCAAATATGTACAGACACACATGAGCGTAGTATGCAGGAAACTAGATCTTTGGATTGGGCAGCATTCCAAGGAATGCTGCTATTTAACGCAAAAATCAGCGGAGAGCAGATAGAAAGAGAAGAATTTACTCCTATTTAGTTTTGCTTCCGCTGTTACAAAATGAAGAGCCATGCGACTAAAGACTGCCCCGAACAACAGAAGATCTGCTTAAGGTGCAGTGAGGTGGGGGCACCACTGGAAAAAAAATGCAGCAGTCCGAGGAAAAAGTGCGCTAACTGCGGTCAAGGACATCGCTCCATGGCAATGGCCTGCCCTCTCAAAAAGGAACTAATTAAGAAAAAAGTTCAACAGAAGAAAGAAAAGCACACCAGGAAACAGAATACAACATACGCTCAGGCAGCGAAGGCAGTCCTCGCGGAAACGGAGGCTAAGAAAACGTACCTAAGACTGGAAAATAAAAACTCTACCAAAATTCTGACATGCATCTTATACGCGTATGTCAGAAACCTAACAAACCCAGAAACGTTTGCAAAGGAGTTAACTAGATGCTTGCGAAAAACGGGATGAGTGAGATGTGGTTCCCTGATAATCCACCATCGGGAGACGGACTCCAGTTACAAATGATCCCCAAAGAAATAGGAAGTTGAAATCAGGAGACAGAGAAGAAAAACGGTAAAGAAGTTAAACGGCCAGATCCAAGGATCAAGGCCAAAAAAGAGAGAGAGAGGCGACCGCTAAGGCAGCCCAACCAAAAACACAGTGTGTGGAAAGGGAAACAGAGTCATCTAACACCACGAATACCTCGGAAAAAGAAAAACAATAAGAAAATCGACGCCAATAGAGTAAATCTCAATATCTATGCCACGGAAGAGTTTTCCTTCTCGAAGGACTGGTACACAAACAAAATATGTGTGGGGATAAAAAAGAAGTTCTACAAGTGTGACTTCGACGATCAATGCGACGAGGAAACGATTTAGGAGGCTTTGTTAAACCAAAATATCGCCTTCCACCGAGAAACATTTGTAGAACTGTCCCTAGCAGAATACAAGAAGAAGAGAAACGGGAAACGAAATCAACAACCCGTAAACATTAGGACATCCACGTAAGCCAGAACAGGGAATGGAAAACCAAAACAACAGGTCAAAGGTCTTAACACTCAACGTGAATGGATGGGAGAAGAAAGCCACGGCATACGGTGACATATTCCGTGTGCTTGATCCCAACATCATATTAATCACGGAGCATGGTATCAATACGACCAACAAGCAATTGAAGATAACAGGCTACAGAGAGATCTCGAAAAAACATTCTCAGGAGAGGTACGACAGTGCTGCCGTTGCCGTAAGAAGGAATCTCTCGTTCAAACGCCTTCCAGATATGGACGAGTCCTTCGTGGTGGTAGAGCTGCGCACTTCAGTTGGCAAGCTCATAATAGCGGCAGCATACCAACCATCTCGACGAAAGTACCTTTCTCTCACAAACTTCTACACCTTGTATAGCGACGGCAGAATGGTATTCCTTGGGGGCGACCTCAATGCCAGATGCCAAACAGCTAGCTATGATAACACGAACAAAAGAGGCCGTAACTTGGAAATTAATATGAGAAGGAAAAACATCCAGCGTATAGGGCCGGATTTTCCGACCTATTTCACCATAACGTCTGCAACAAAGCCCGTCATAATCATGACAAGCGAGGGCTTCCCTTTCAATTACCGTAGTGAGCCAGGCCTGATAGCCCCCAGCGACCACATAGCGATCTTGACGACCATTTCTCTCGCGCCAATACAGCTCCCAATCCCTCTTCGTAAAAGCTACGCTTCGGCCAACTGGGAACGCTACAAGGAAATTTTTGCTAGATACGAACGAGCGGACCTAAACGGACCAAGGCTAGAGATGATCGATGAGGAGCTGGAGACGATAATTGCCCGCATCATCGAAGCAGATCGTGAGAGTGTACCGATGAAAAGGTGCAAAACTCTCCCACAACCCCGATGGATCGAAGAAATGAGAGAGATCGCTAGAGTGCACAGGGAAGTGTACGAGGAAACCACGAGAGAAGGTGCAAATCGGGAAAGAACAACGCTGCTAAGGCGCTTGAGTGAAGAACTTAAGCAGGCTATCAACCAGAGACAGGCTGAAATCTGGGACAGCCTGATTGAAAAGGTTGACCGCGAGGTGCGAACCGATGTGTTCTGGAGACTTGTGAGCAAGTTGAAAGATCTTACAAGTAGAGAAAATACCCGCATTAAGGAGGGTGATGACTACTTGGAAGACCCGGTGGTATTGGAAGAAAGATTCCGCATATTCTGGAAAAATTTCTTCAAGATAACACCAGAAGAAAATGCGGAATTCGACCAGGAAATCGAGGGCCAACTGATTGAAGATCTAAATCAGATTGTGCATCGCACGATACCAAATGCCTATGTCGACGAAGGGAGGGTTTTGGCAGACCATAGCCGACCAACTACACCTGAAGTGGTCATGGCAGTCATAAAATCCTTCAAACAGAAGGCACCAGGCTAGACGGGTATCACCAGAAATAACTTGGTACATGCCCCCCGGCAGATCGTTCAGATAATCACAAACATCTACAATGCTTCCCTGAATACGGGCTACTTCCCAGACAGTTTAAAGATAGTTAGAATCATCTTTATACCTAAAGGGAGGAAGCCTGATCAACTGGTGGACTACAGGCCAAAATCCCTCCTAGAAATTATAGGCAAAGTCTACGAGAAGCTTCTGGCCAACAGGTTATAAGACCAACTGACCGAGCTAGAAACCCACAGCCCTCAGCAACACAGGTTCCGCAAGAGAAGGGGGAGTTTCACAGCCCTTGCTCTTCTCACCGAAAAGCTCATCCCCTGTGAAGCTGAGAGGAAATACGTTGACGTGGTGATGCGAGATGTACAAAAGGCCTTCGATAAAGGGAGGAAAAATAAAAACCCAAACAAGAAAAACCTGAGATAAGCCCTCTACACCAAGGCAACACTCAAATTCTTTTCATCTTTATATACCTACCACACATTTTTCTACTTATTACATCAATTTCAATTTATTTATTTTTTTATTTATAGATTTTAGGTAAAGGAGGCAATGGCAAAAGAAGTCAGGGAACGGTCATGATTGGCCAATTTCTTTATGCTTATCGATAGAGAGAAAATTCGTCTCTTAAAATTTTCCTGTGCAATGATTGGCCAATTTTTGTAAGCCTATCGATAGAGAGAAAATGAATATAGACTGTACCATATTGTCAAAATTATAAGAGTTACTACCATATTTCCCGGAGGATGACCCACTGCGGTCAAAAGACGTCTAGGAATAAAATATGTCCTTTGTGGCTATTTTCTGTCTCCTCAAAGATCCTGTTAAGAGACTTGTAAGGCAAATCAAGAAATTGCAAGTCAAAATCAATAACGCTGCCGCAGCTGTGGACTTTAATAACGCATATATATATATATATATATATATATATATATATATATATATATATATATATATATATATATATATATATATGATAGATACACCGAAAAATATTTTCTAGTGGAATTCGCAAAACAATAATATAAATCCTTACAATAAATATCCCAGACATAATTTTAATAATTCTTAATACCACTAAGAAAATTATATTAATATTTAATACAAGTTAAATTTAGTATCCTTATGGTCATCAACGTGCACACCTTTAAACAGTGCCGCTCAATGTCACACTCATGGAACGTAATCAAGCCTTTTAATTTGTGCAATACATATTATTCAAGAGTAGATAGTAGCGACAATCGTACAACCAAAGCCTTTCTTTCCTGTACTTTTATCGTGATTTTGGTGTTGATAGGGGAAGTATAGGGATCTAAGGCCAAGAAAAAAGTTATATTTTGGTGCTCTCCTTTATCGGATAAAATGGGGGGTGTTTTCACATCCAAGGTACTGCAATCATATTTCTCATTCTGGAAAAATTAGCCAAGAATCGATAGTCCATAAAATCTTGGTCATCTCGGATTAGGTTCAACTTTTAGTAATTTGCTCCATTACCTTTTATTTTAGTGAATAATCTGGGACAAATCTATCTGCTAATAAATAAGACATCTTGTATAATTAAATATCAATTGAGTCAATGATCCATTCATGCTTTAGGCATTCCTACACAAGAAAGAATAACAAATAAATAATAAAATTTTTAGTCTGGATTACTATTTACAATAACAAATAAGTTTTTTATACCACTTATTAATTCATTTCACTTATAAGGCCAAAGAAAGAAACAATAAGTAAAGCAGGTCCATAAAAATAAAATTTTGATCAAACCAATGTAAATAAAAATGAGGAAGAATGACTCTCACATCCAATTCACTCACTCTTTCCTTTGTACAATTCGATAAAATAGGAAATAGATGTTTGAGAAATTTGTAGGCAGATTTCTGAGACTTAAGTTTATAAGCTTTTTGACAAACAAAACCAAATCTCGTTAATATTCTCTTAGCTCGCTAGTTTCTTTAGAGCAAAGCAAAGATCAGTCTCTCTCCAATTCTTTTTCCATGAATATAAATGGATTCCACAGATGACATATCAAATGAATCAAACCATCGTTCTCTTTCGTTTACAAACGGTATTGTATTTATATTTTCACGAAAATAGCAAATTTAACCAATAAATTTGAAGATTCCAAAAAATTATTACTGTTGGGTAATTGAAAATGCACGCAAGTTACATATCTTGTAGAGTACATGCACCGCTAGATGCTGAGAGGTCTTGCACCTCTACTAAACCTCGCTTATTTTTATTATTATTTTGTTGAAACGTTTCATCATACAATTTTCAAATCTTGTGAGCAAACTGATTGCATAATTTTCACCTCATAAGTACGTATAGTTAGAGGAGCAGGGAGATAAAAACACTAAAATTGTATGCGACAGTTAGTTTGAGTATTTGTAGAATAGTAACTTAGAATTTTTATGAAAATTGTAGGTCATAAACATGCTGGGAAATTTATAGTTCGAGGGCTTCTAGAATAAAAAGTATATAATATAAGAAAGAGTTTTATCGCGAGATTAAACACAATCCCCTAAGCTCCATGGCAATTAGTCCTTGGCTAATTCATCTCTTATCACCAGCAAAATTAGTACAGTCATTTGAAATTACAAATTTATTATAACTAAAAGTAATATATTTATCACTGCTAATATATTTTTATATATATATATATTAATGTTTAAAATGTAAGATTAGAGGCAATTACTTTCAAAAAGGGATGTTATTTTGTTTTATGATGTGAAAGAAAAACCTCTGAGCCCCACACACCCCCAATTTAAAGGAAACCACGTGCTATGGTTTCACGCCATGGACGGCGGCATTTCCTCTTCGAACATTCTCGAATTTTCAACTCCTGAGCACGTTGGGAAAGTATTCTCCAAGCCTCTCCCGTCCCCCCTCGGTGACGAGGTGTAAAAGAGCCGCTCTGTCTCGCCCCTAACTGCTAAACGATGAATCAACTCCGCCTCCGGATTAAGATGTCTGGAGCTTGTGACTCCTTTCTTAAAACTTCGCCTTTCGCTTCAGAATCGGACATACAAATACTCGGATTATTCTGTAGTTCGACGAGTCCAGCCCGCACCACAAGGCCTTCTTATCTTCTCGTCCAGTGAGCGTTCATCAAGTTAATTAGTATCTTCTGTAAACGGCAAGCCTTGGAAATTTGCCCAACAGTCTCCCTTCGTTTAATCGAACCGTAGAAAATTTCCATCGAATACCTTTGAGGAAAAGAAGATTCCTCTTTCAGTTGGAATTACGAGAATTGCCACATTCCCCGTCGAACGTCATCTTTGAAGTTTGGTTATCTTCATTGGAAGGTTGGTTAGAATCGTGCCCCACCTGCCACATTCGGATCGTGCGCCACTTGCCTCATCGGATCGCTCCCCACTCGCCTCATCGCAAGAAGGACTTTCCTCGAAGTCATCGCCCCGTAAGACTGAAACCCCCTCCATTATTAGTATTGTCATGTTTCCCCTTTTGATCTGAGCCTAGTTACATTAATCAATTAATTGCATTTGAGAATCCCTCCTCATAATAATTATCAAGAGACTTTTCCAATTTAAATAATTCCCCTTCGCCAATTATTATTCTTATTTTGATCTGTGTAAATAAAATTATCTTTTTGTTGTTTCATCTTTAACTAACCTTGAAGGATAATCTCGGCCTATTCAAGTAAATCTCGCCGATTTGATTTGAAACCGAACACCTCAAGTGAGGCCTCCTAATCGGTCGTTAATACCTGCGAACAGTTCTTCAACGGTTCGCTTTGCAGTAGGTGATTGAGTTACCCCCAGCCCACATAATATAGGAGTAGTGTATGGTATAAAGTGGTTGTACCACGACATATCATATTTTGTGCTACAAGATCCAAGTCTGTATTTTTCCATTTTATTAGCCTCTTTTTCTTCTTTAACCTTTTGCACTTTTGTGGTTGCTAGACATTCTTCTTCTTCATCATTTCTATTAGGGTTTAGATATCCGGATGCCTCTCACCCCCTCATCACGACAGGAAAGCTTGAATTGGTAAGTACTAGTTAGTTAGTGGATCAAGATACCATCCCTATCGAAACGCTGAATAATTACAAGGAATATCACAGTATCTACAAACCCGGAAGACAAAACTCCATAGTTTTAGGTTTGAGGCCATGAATATATTGATCAGATTTACAAAAAAAATATTAGGAATGGGCAACAGTGAATAGAGAGCAGCTAATTTCCACCAATTTAAAGAGAATTCTGATTTGTCGATTAAAATCCAAATTTAAAGTTGAAAAATAAAACAGAAAGTCTATATTAAACACTTTGAATCTTTCGGCGAAAATATGCGAAAACTTATCTTTTTTCTTAGTTAATTATGAATTTTATAAGGCAAAGCCCGAAAGGGAAATTCATTTGATGGGGAGCTTTAGTATGGTTGTTCTTTACTTTCTGTAAATTCCAATATTGAAAATTTGTTTCGTAAAGAATTATAATGGACCTCCTCTTCCTAAACGGGAGGAATTCAATGGTTTAATAAATATAAATAAACAAGCCTCCTTTACTTTGATTCCACATTAAACTTTAATTCAAACTATCAATTTATTTAAGCGTTTCGATAAACATTACATTACTCCACGTATGCAGTAATTAAGGGAAGCCGAAAGCCATAGAGGAGGGAATATGAAAGGAGCGAATGTTGGTTAGAATAATTAGGAATTCATTGCAGTCAGCAATAAGTAACCTTCTTAACACCTTAACAACTCATCTCAGCAAATGCTTCCTATCAAAAACAAATCAACTGTGGGTGAATAAAAACCTTCGTTTAAGTACGTTCGTTACTGAGTAAAGGTCTTAATTCTTCCTTCTCTCTATCTTCTATTTAACTTTCAGTTTAAGTGCAAAATAAAATCAATTACTAGATCTACACTTTATGACAAAGGTATAGATAATCACAGATAGAGATTTAGATCAAAATCAAGGATAATGAGAAGAAAACAATACACATAAATAGATATTTATCGTGACCATCAATATAATCGGAGTTGAATAAATCCGAAGAAATAAACACTGACTAAATAAAAATTAGAAATTCATTTGATGCCAACGAATTTTGAATGTGGCGTTCAGTGAAACCCATGAAAAGAGCACTACTTGTCGCTCTAATCATTGACAAACATCGACTCGATCTTCTCATAGACACTTTTAAATGAAATTTTGTCCGATAATTATGAATGGCTCAACAACTGATTTAGGTTGGATGTTCGCGCAATAATCATCCGGAGAGTGTCATCTGGAGGTTGTGTGTCCTTCCGGCCCTAACACCGTAGTTTGCCCTCCCGACCCCAATGCTTGCGGATGATCTTCGACTAGTATTAAGATTCTTTTCAAATTTTATATTATTTTCTATTGTAAGATTATCATAAGTACATTGCATATACTATAAAACAAGAATATATTTTTATATTGAGATTTTTTTCTTAATAAAAAATATAGTAAAAACAGCAAAAGGGTTATAGAAGAAAGGTTTCATTGAAAGTGGTGAAGTTAGAAAGACAAAACTGTTGAATTTACAAGAGGAAAAATGGAGAAGCAAGAAGGGGAAGGAAGACCATTTCCCTTTATAATAAAGGACTAGTCCCCTTTTGGAAAAGCAAGCGTGAAAAGGTTTAAATCTTTGATATTTTTTCGAACGCAGCGCATAAAATATGGAACAGGTACTAATTTTCAACAAATTACTCAATATTTTGAAAACGATGCCTATCATTTTGATTCAAAAGCGGCATTATTAAGCTTCGCCTGCTTCAATAACCTCATAAAAAGGGTACTTGGCCTTAAAAAGATACTATTGAAAACGCTTTAAACAATGGAAAATTAATCCTTTATTAAAAGATTAATTTATTACGACAAAAGTCTTTGAATTCATGATAAAGGGCTAATCGAAGTTATCTTTTAGATTCTCTCATCTCATACGAGAACCTTTAATAAGCAATGAATATTTTCGTGTTTTAGATGATGACATACACCAACATGTACACAGCCAACGGACAATCATGGAAAAGGTCCTTAAAACGTGAGCCTGTCACCCTCCTAATGGCTATAGGCACCGACCTGCCCGGGGGATGCCTATGACCAATGACCACTTATTCGCGTGAGGACCTCGGCCAAACAACAGCCCAATGCGGGCCGCTCTCATCAGAGCCGCCACCATCAGATGGAGCTTAGTCCATATAGGTTATCTTTGCTTATTTTCGCAAGCGAAATATTTATTGGCCACAGAAGAATCATACATGGTTGGTGAAGCGTAAAGTGAAAGTGAACACCTAGCAACTATCATAAATGACACGCCTGAAAGTGTGATTCTGTACAATTAATACATAATAAATATCATAATTTTTAACCTCTGAGTTTATGTTGTAGTGATTAATTGTAGGGATTTAAACCGAGCACTCTTCTACTCTCTGTTCTCTAATCATAGCCTATCTGATAAAGCACACATGCACACGCACACACACTAGCTATCTATCTATCTATCTCTCTCTCTCTCTCTATATATATATATATATATATATATATATATATATATATGCATCTTAGAGCTGCTTTCAATTTCATGTTACTATGAAAGAGCTCTTTGTCAGAGCACTCCGTTCACAAGCTTTCCTGCCTCGTGATCTGACTTCGCAACACTATGCCTTGTCTTGCTTATTCGCATTTCTAAAGCTGTCAAAATCTCTCAATGCGATTGCTTCGAACGGATCCAGCCAATTGTTACTTTAAAAAAAAGCAAAAGGAATTGACAAGCAAATAGGAGAGCGAGTAGCGGCATATATATGCTTATCTAAGAAACCATCTAAAAGAGTTGACCTCAGGGTAGAACCGGAAAACGTGTCTAAGGTTCCAATGTAAGTTCTAGAGGTCCAGGAACCACGATTCGTTTGTATCTTCATTCAACCTTTAAAGTCATAACCCAATTTTCATCTATTCATGCATCTTTCTTTAAATTAAAATTTCTTTGTGTCCTTATTTAAACGTTCAAATATTAAACTATAAACTAACGGTCATTTGAGCGATCGTGTATAATTTTTTTAGGTTATACACAAATGGTCGTTTGTTACTTCTTTCTCTCGCTTACCTCCACACTTCGCCTTGAATGAAACTCCCTCTTCTACATATTCCTGATCCCAAACAAATGGCATTCAGTCAAAGAGGCCAAGTACTTCCTATTGACTGACTCTATTTCGTTTACACTTAAACGATATTTTCACAAAAATCATTGTTTTGATCAGCTCATCTTTTCCAACCCTTCCGCTATACTGTCTACATTCCATGTATAATGTGTGCATTTTCTCAATGCTCACGAGAGCAATATCAATTAAAGATAAATCCTTTAATCACAACTAATCAAACAAACTTCATCGATTGTTGTCATTAACCTCTGGAATATACAGAAGAATGTCTCCAACCACCATTAACGACTACTCTATTTTGCGAGTTTCCCTCGGTAATCTCATTTAACATCACTCTTTCTGCCTATAAGCCAAATTTTACTTTGCTTTTCTGCGATTTGATTTTTAAACAATATTTAGTTGGGTTTTTTTTATTGTTTATCCACTGCAATTCTTGCATACTATTACCGAATCTCACGTTAGATTTTAAATAGACAAATCCACTCACGTAGTTACTTATGGAAGTGGGTGTTATGATGCTTACGTGCTAACTAACATATGTACTTATCAAACGTACAAAGAAAAAACAGAGCGCTAAAACCATGAACTACAAACCCTCCATTCATACGGAAAGAAAGAGAAATCGGGGTATAGACAAACAGCCATCATACTAAGATGATGCCCATGGCCAATCACTTAGTGAAGAGCTTGGTGGAACAAGAGCCGAACCACAACGGCTCCTAAGAGCGGTGCTAATGGAATGGAGCTCATTCAACACGGTTCTCCCATTTAATATTACATATTTTCTTTGATCAGTAATCCGTTTTGAAACCGTAAGATGCTTGCACACATTAGTCCGTCTTAAATAGCGCCTATTTTTTTAATACTAGATAATTGAGAAATTTTGAGGTCTCCTTAAGTCTGATCGGATTTCACGTCTGACTGCTGTTATCAGCTGTAAGTTTCCGATGAAATAAGCCTATTCCTAGAAGAAATTGAAAGAAAAGCCATTATTCAAGAAAAATGTTCTTTTGTCTAGGATTTCATTAAACTTTTAATTAAAATAATTCGAGAAATTATACGAACAACTTTGGCTCGATTGCCCCTGTCTCCAATCACTTTCTTAAAAATATTGCATATAATACCATGAATTTGATGTGAGAAAAAATGCATCTTTTTATAAGGAATCAACTAAACTACTAGTAGAAATCTCTCCAAATTAACCTGCAATATAAAAGGTGAATCTGGAATACAAATGTTTAGCTTTACACTCAAATTAGTCCAAATGTAATTTAACTTTCTACCATTGCAGGGTAAACGTTTCCTGTCAATGATGTTCAGGATTCTGCATCGACGTACTGATGAAATTGTCCAATGATTTGGGTTTGTCTTACGACTTAACTCGCTTTGAAAATGGCTTTTAAAGGGCTATTATAATAAGGAACTCCACTTGTAATACTTCACTGGCAATTCAAATCTGTTTTTGAGACCTTACCTTTTGTAAAGATTTATTACTAGAGGTTCGTAATACTCTTCTGCATTGAGATTTAAGGTTCGGTAGGTTTTTATTTACATTTATAGAGATTCTCATTATAACTAAACTTAATGCTGCTGTCTTTTCACTGTGTTGATGAGGGAGAAACTAAAATTGTGGGGGGCAATAACTCGGGTTGCAGGACTCTAATTACTTTACAGTTGCTGAATTTCTCTACTTTCTGGAAAGGGGGGAATAACTGAACTGGCTACTCCTTGCTTCCTCTTTGTGAACATGTTGTTAACCGTTAAAAATCGTCAGTACGATCAAAATATTCTGGAAAAAAGCTTAAGATAGACCATAGCGACCTGTGGATAGGACACCAATAGTTTTTAAGCCAAGACAATGTGTCATTCATTAAGGAATTCCTTGGCTCGTTTTAGTGGGCTTAAGCGTGTCATTTTGACTTAAACTGAGATACGAGTATACGCATATATAAGTTGAGATTCAACAATCCCACCTGCACAGAAAGCATGGGTACATGATGAACACGGACGGTTGTTCCAATAAAAAGTTCAACAACTTCAGGCAACACAAATAACCTACTTATAATCATCTTAACGAAATTTCGTCAGCACTTACTTCACCGCTTCATATTTCTCATTCAGCTTAGTCGTATGAAAGAGGGGTACAGAGGCTAACTGTTTGCTCTTGTTCAGCAGAACATACTTAAGCGATCGCTTGCTGCTGTCAGTACACAGTCTCCAATTTTCGGGTTGGCACATTTTGTCTCCAAGTTTGTGCAAAAGCTTGGAAATATTAGTATAATACACCAAGTCCTTCTCTTCAGAGAAAAGATGGAGGTACTCTTGAGTATATGTTGGAGTAGAAGGTACTACGAGCACTGTCAAAGATGAAGTTTTCCTTAAATCAGGATGCCAACAGTTCGGCAGAAGATTTTGACAAGTTGCGAACGTGAACTAGATCACTTAGCTATTTGAGGAGAAACGGTTGTGGAGCATCATCGTCAAAAACACTTCTTTTTTTTACATTTTCTTCGAAACTGGAGCAATCTTCGTCACTAATGTCAGGAAGTTCTTTGTCGTAAAATTGCTCACAGTTTGGTCCAATAATTATTCTAGTCCTTGATCTGGACAGACCGCATTTGTTTAAGTCAATCTACGATCATATATATATATATATATATATATATATATATATATATATATATATATATATATATATATATATATATATATATATATAGGCTTTAATTCCTACTGAACGTGCGAAAGCTGGTTAGAGGCGAGTTGTGCCGTAGCCAGGATTCTCACTATAAAAGTCCCACTTGTTACTGGGGGGGGGGGGTTTGTGTTTGTTAAATTCTAAGAGTGCATAATACAGGTTGAATAAATTAGCCGATGTGATTCTTAATTAAAGTCTTGCCAAGGGTAAGTCAAAAAGGATGAGCCAAAAATAAACACATGAACAAAAATAAACTTTACTTTACACAAAAATAATAAGTAGTAGCAATAGTTAAACGGGCATTTAGGTAAATAAGGATTAAATATTAAACACTGACGTTAAGCGTCTAGATTTATAATGACTTAATGGGAGTATCAATCATTGTTAATTAATTAGGTAATTTTCGAATAGAGGGACCCTGGATTACAGATTACCATTGATTGTGATGGATTAAGGAGACGACTACTCAGGTCGTCTCCTTAACACGAGTTCTCGGGGAGAGGGGGGGATAAGACGACGGGTTTGGGGTTGCTGACTGCAGTTCCGGTTAGTTCACTCCTAACTGGATGTGACACTAACAAATAGTAACTTCCAGTAACTATTTGGATGTTCCTTTTTCTTTCTCAAGTTACGTTGAGGTACAGAGCGTATTCTTCTAGTCACCGACTCTGCGGGGCGTGATTTGCCTCAAGAACACTTTAAGACAGCGACCAAGTTAACTCGGCGGCGCGTTGGCAGTCGATACGTTAAGGCAACGACTCTCGTTCAACGTGAGGGTTACGTGGGTAGGTTTAGGACACTGCTCTAAAGGGATGAACGGCGTTTTCATTTATATCGCGGACTGTGTGAAATCGAAAGAGAGATTCCATTCACGACAATTCGCTTATCGCAGCGCCTTCTGGACAATCTCCATGGTATCATAAATAAGGCAAATAGAACTTAGGCTTCTCTGTGAGATAGGCCTTCTTTCGTCAGACTTCCTGTCGCCTGCTGGGCAAGGCTGGGGAGGGAGAAAGAGGAGACGAAGGTCAACTCAAACGACAAATTTCTTTCGTTCCCACGATTGTCTGGCGGCATGCGAGTATGTACGTTCCATACCCTCACATTCTCCAAATACAGGTACTGGAATTTCATCACATTGAGCTACAGAATGACCTGCTGATTGAAGATCAAATTACTTTAGGCTGCTCTGGTTCTTTCTGTTAATTCAAGTCAAACCAATATCACAGAAGTATCGGTCAGTGCTATTGTTTGGTGGCTCTAAACAAACCATGCGAACTCCCAACTTCAGACAACTCTTCTTGCCCTTTGTCAAACGACGCAGATAGTCGCTCCATGTCTTGCATACTATGTGTGGCGCCCAAACTTTATCCTGCTCACCAACTTTAATTACAAAATAAGCATGATAAGAACGCTCTATGAAACTTGTGACTGGATTATTGTTAGGAACAATAATGTATTGGCAGCAGATGTTGCAGAATACATCGGGCTAATTTTTGCCATCTTCTGGCAGAATCCATTTCATTCACATGCAAATAAAAATTCGTTAGTTAAAAATGACACACATTTATTCTTTAGAATTCTTTTTTTAAAAAAAACAGGCCATGGTTTCGCCACTCTCCCCTACGGGGGAAACTTGCACTTCGCTGCACTCGTTAAAAGCCCTTCAGTTTATTGGCCTCCGGCCTATTTGGCCTTTGAAACCGCTTTTTTAGGCGCATTTTGTTACTCTTTGTTTGAACATCAATTAAATTCCTTTTAAATTAAAAGGAAAAAATAAATAAATATAATATAAACTTTATTTGTTACTTATTAATCCACACCCTACACAAATTAATTCATTCTGAATTTTTCTTCTTCAAATCGCTTCTTTCTTTTAACCCCCGGGAATTCTTCAATTTTTCTTCTTCTTCTCTTCTTATTTTTATTTTCATTATCATTATTATTCTTCTCTTCTCTATATTCATCTCTTCCCCTTTTCGATCTCTTTTTCTCTTCTCTCTCTTTCATCCTCTTATCGTCCTACACCAATTCATTCTATTACGTCTCTTCTATTTTGTCTCCCTCGTCATTTTATTCTATTCCTTCTAGCTTATTCTTTTCTTTTCTTCTCTTTCTTATCCATCATTTATTCCTTTCCTTCTCAAAACCTGCTCTTTCTTATTTCCATCCTTCTTATTTATTTTCTTCACTTGCTCTTCAATCTTTTGTTCTCTTTTTCTATCAATTCCTCCTTCTCCCCTCTAGTTCTCTTCCTCCTGTTCCTCCTTTACTTCTTCTCTTCTTCTTTTTTTCCGTCTCTTATTCTTCTCTTACTCTTCCTATTCTTCTTCTTCTTCTTATCCTCATTTTTTAAATTTCTCCTTCTACTCCTCCTCTTCTTCTTTTTTCAATTCTTTCTTCTCTTCTATCTCTTCTTTCCTCATTTATTTTCGTCTCCTCATCCTCACCTTTCTTCTCTTCTTATTCTCATACTCTTATTCTTTATCTTCTGCTCATCCACTTCCTTATATTAAACCCATCCCAAAATTCTCTTTCCTTTCGCTCTATTCGTTTTTAGGGTCAATTATTTATTTCCTCCTGATAAAGATTAAAATTTATTTTAGAAATAACTTCGATAATAACCAAAAATAAATAAAAGAGCTGCTATGGCTAAATTTTTTATAAATTTTCTGAACTTTGACAATTATAATAATAATAATTTCTTAAATTTAGAGAACTGTAAAAACATACGCGGCTTCCTCACTCCTCATTTTGCTCTACTCGTTTTAAGGTGCCAGTAGATATTTTCTAGTGATAAAGATTAAAATTAAAAAGTTATTTTAGCAATAATTCGGATAAAATTTCGAATATATCAAAAATTAAAATAAACAGCAGCCATGGTCAAATTTTATAAACTTTCTGAACTTCACCACTTATAATAATGATAATAGCTTGATTTTAGAGCTGTGCTAAAACATAGGAAGATAATTCATTATCTAAGTAAAAAAAAAATTAAAGATATTTTCATTTTCCCAAAAATTCGGTTCTAAAAATTTAGAGTTATTGATAAAAATATTTTGGCATAATCTAAATAGAAAATACCATTACATGTAAAAAAAAAAGTTTATGTTGCGATTACTCAATACGTTTAGCTAATTGAGCAAAATCAATGTGATTTTTGGATTAAGCCCATCAAATTAGCTAAAATCACCTAAATCAGCTAAAAAAACTTGGTGTTGATCAGTGAAAATATTTCAGTCATAAATCAGCAATTGTTAAAACCTAATTCATACGTCCGCTGAATTATTTTAGTTGTTTCGGCTGCACCAATGAATTTTCCACAGCCGTATCAAAAGCTACAACAACCTAAAGACCAGCTGAGTGTCTTATATGTAAAGAAAAAATAAAAAGTTTAGGTAGCGATAAATCAATACGTTAACCTAATTAAGCAAAACCAATGTAATCTTTGGATTAAGCCCATCAAATTATATTTTCAAGTGAAAACTGTAGGATGAGACAATTCGTAATTAAAAACGACTCTTAATTTCTTGTTTAGATAAAATAGATGTTAAGAGGGTAAAGGGCTCAGAAGAGATTCATTTGCATTATATAGGGTCTTTCAACAGGGACGCTCGAGCTTTGTCAGGCAATAGTGGCAATGTTTTTAACCCGATATCTAGCAACCTCACTGTGAACTGCTCATTAGTACTTGGCAAGTGACGCTTAAAGGTTATAACGTTGAACAGCGTGTAAAAGTCATTAAATGTTATTATCAAAACGCGTGCTCCGTTCGACAAACGTTCGTCGCATTACGTGATTTCTATCCTCGCCACAGCGACGAGGCCCATTTTTGGATGAATGGATTTGTAAACAAGCAAAATTATCTGATTTTGGACGAAAACAATCCACATGAGATATACCAGCACAAATTGCATCCTAACAAAGTCACTGTTTGGTGCGGATTTTCGTCTAACGGAATCATCGGTCCGTATTTTTTTGAGAACGAAGATGGGATTTCCATAACCGTCAACGGTGAGACCTACAGATCGATGATAAGCAACTTCTTGTGGCCTCAACTGAATTATATGCCTGATATGGATACTGAAGACATGTGGTTCCAACAGGACGGTGCTACGTGTCACACTGCGCACGCCACGATAGACATTTTGCACCAGCCATTTCAGGGCAGGGTCATCTCGCGCAGCGGCGACGTCAACTGGCCACCGAGATCATGTGATTTAACGCCATTAGACTACTTTATTTGGGGCTAACTTAAATCGCAGGTCTATGAAAATAATCCGCAAACAGTTGATGTCCTCAAAGTCAACATACCCTACACCATCCAGCAAATTAAGCCAGATTTATGCGACAAAGTCATAAAAAATTGTGCCTCTCGAATACGTTCCACCAAGCGAAACCGTGGCGGACATTTGAACGACGTCATATTTTACACTTAATGCCATAAAATGTACTTTCAAATTCAAAATAAATTAAGTGCATATTTTACACACAACTTGTTTTATTTTTATTTAAATATCAAGCGACTTTATTGAAAGAGCCTATATTTACATTAAATCTACAAAACTAATTGAATTTAGCTTAGCAAAAGAATTATTTCTAGCGCTTTATTTGCATGATACACTAAAGAACAATGTATGTGATACAACCTAGTAGTTTAAAATAATACTTTTATGAAGCAAATAAACTAATGTATATAAGCTTGACGAATGGAATTTAAATAAGGATACAAAATTTTAAAAATAGCTATGAACCAAGAGGAAATTTACAATCCTTACCTAATAACATCTCGTAATTGGCTGGTAAATGTAAAATTGGCCATTATGAGGTTACAAAATAAAGTTTCTCATGGCAAATATATAAAGTAAATACCAATGGAGAACCGGATCAAACTTTCCATAGAGTTTGAGATTTGCTCTAACAAACACTCCGGTTGGTTTAGCAAGGCCATAATAACTGGTTTACATGCTTATACGGGACCTAAGGGATTTGGGCGTCTCTTTGATTCACGAAAGCATACATACTCGTAATTAGGAATCGCTTAAGGGATGAAAGGAGTAAGTTAACGGTTCTTATGGAGACAATAGTTGAAATAATTTCGTTCAAAGTGCGAGTAGGGTTTGCATCATTATGAGAATAAATTTTTGTTACAATATATAGCTCTGCTGCAAAGATGAGAGCACGTCTTGTGCTGTGTATGAAGATACTTATACTGCCATATTAACAAGAATCTTAGCTTGTGTTATGTTAGGTAAGGTTAGGTATCTCTTTTTCGCTTTCTTTGAGTCATTCGAGCAAAATTAGGAGGAAGAAGTTTCGAACACCCTTCTTCAGGAGCGAGCTTGGAAGTAGATAATCTTCAGGAAATTTACAATCGTAACCTAATAACAAATCGTAATTGGCTGATAAATTAAAAATTGACCAATTTCGGCATTACAAAATAAAATTCCTCAATGTGAATATATAAAGTGAATACCAATGTCTTCAAGATTATAAGTACCTTAATGAGTTTAGAGATCGAAAGTATTCCAAGGTACATCACTAAAAGTAGTTTTTTAGAAAAAAATATCAATATTGATAGCGATAATTTTTATTTTAATGGAGCAAATATTATTCATTTTCAAGTGGAGAAAGAAACTCCTCCTCAAAAGTATATACATTTAAGCCTAGCACAAATAAACGAAGTAAAATATTTGCCCTTAACTTCATGATCAGCACATTCTAAAATAAGTGGAGGTCCACACGTGTCAAATAGCCAATACCACCCAGCATATGCCTTCAACCCTCTCTAAATAAATGTGCTCAACTTGACTGAAATTTGGAGTTAATGCATTGGGTTGATCGGGTGAATCTGTCAAAGCTCATCGAACTTTTCATCTCAAACGGTGGAAATAAAATGAAGATGTTATCATCATCAACTTCATCATCATTATCATCACTAACTCTATAGTTTAAGAGGGGATTTTTTTGAGTATTTGAAGAATAATTTCATCTTAGTTTAGTTATGTCTTATGTTTTTTTATCAAAGTTATTTCTAATAATTTTTTATAATATCAAAAAAAAATGGTGGAGTTCAGAGATAAATATAAGTATTGAAATTTTGTGAATTTTTTAAAACCCAAAGAATTACAAATGGTAAAGTTCAGAAAATTTAGTTTAGAGTTTCTTTTTAAAATAATTATAATTGGCGAAGTTCAGAAAATTTATAAACATTTAACCATGGCTGTTTTTTTTAGATTTTAAATTTTAATCTTAGTAGCGAAGCGCAAGCTCCCCCCGTAGGCGGTAGTGGCAAAGCCATTGCCTGGTAATTCAATTAAATTAAATGCAGTTCAATTTTTTTTTTAATATATGCATTCTGCCTGTATCCAGACTTTAGGAACACACTATATATTCCTCTTATTCTCCTGTCAGTTGTCTTGGAGGTACAAATTTTTTCTCATTATCAAATATAAATTTTATGAAGTTAATCATTCCTTTACATACTGTTGTGCTATTTTTGTTGTTGGTTTAGAGCGCCAGTGTGATCCTATTAACTATGAAAGACAACAATACTTCAATATTGGCTGAGTGGACTTATAAAATACCTTATTGTTGAGACAGTGTCACAGCGTTTAAGCCGTTTAAAAGAGAGAGCCCGTTAAACACGTAAAGGATTCATTGAAACACCAGAATTATCCAAAAATAAATATATATTTTAAATTTAGAAATTAACTACAAAAAACAGTAAAATATTTATAATCACCTAATAAGTTTAACGAGGATAACCATACTTGAAACCGGGCCTATTACAGAATCTATTCATGTCCAAAGCTAAATAGGTTCCTAGTAAACAAACTAATTGCCGATTAGTTATTTTATAGTGACCCTTTTAGATTGGCATTAAACTCCAATTTAAGCTTCACTCGTCTAACGGTAAAGATGACGGGGTTCACTAACAATTTTCTCTACTTCATTTAATTTGAGTACCGTAATAAACTCATACTAAAGTAATAAAAATATAAATGGTCTTTATGACTTACATGAAAGAAAGGATCAGGGGTTGCCGGAAGTCATTAGAAGGCTTTTTCCCTCGCTTCTTTTTCTACGGTGAGCGGCTGGAGTTTTTTTTCTTTCACGAGATAAGGTGGAGAGAGGGGAAGGATGTCAACTTTGTACTGCAACTTTGCCTCCTGTTACGTTTAAAAGACGGAGAGAGGTGTTGTGCTCTCTAGCTCAAGGAATGCTCTTCTAGATGCTCTTGAAGCCTATTTGTATCCTAATCTTTAACGCCGGGTGCCCAACTGGTTTTGGGGCATCCGAGGTGATTTCTACCGTACTTAACAAATGGAACCTCGTTGGGATTATTTCTTCTCTTCTCACTCTTACGGAGCCTACGCTGTGAGAGTCATTCGAGGGTGAGCGGGTTTTCTTTTCTCCAGTGAGACTTCCTCTAAATTTGTAAAGGATTTTACGGTATGGCACCGTTACAAAACGTGACGTTTATAAGTTAGTTCGAAATTGTGCGAAGGACCGATCTTCTCGAACTGGTTCTCTATCGTCTCTCCCTGAATAATCACTTCTCTTTCCTTATTGGGCTTATTTATAGACTGGTGACCGTCCCATCTAAGGGAGAAGGGGCGAGGCTGCAGAGGGGAGAGCGAGGGGTGTACCTTTTGACTGACACCGCTTTTTGTGGCGATTTAACTACGGGCCTCCGGATCTCGTAGGTAATTGAATCCTTTGAGCACTGCGTAATGGCCTTTGGTGGTCACCTTGGCACAGTGGCTCGCTCCCGACTACCTATGCGGCGGGAAGATCAAAAAGGGTAGGCCGTTTGACTGTTATTCCGCTGGCTAACGTTCCCACGACTCTCCTCATGTGGCTCGATTTAAAGTAAATAATGATCACCTCATCTCATCCCCCCACACACACACCATCACCACCAATATTTTTATAATTTCACCTTGCTCATTCTCATTCATTTCCCTGATGCTAATATTATAACTTCCGAGCATTTTACCATACACTTTGCCAATAACCCTAAACAGATTTATTTCACTGTAATGATGACATTTAACATTTCCCCCTTGACTCTCATATAACGGTACTATCACAGCCATTTTCCAGTGCGTAGGCTTTGTTCCATTTTAAAAAGACTAAAGTAAATTGCCTTTTCAAGTATATATACCATAGCTTCATTCGGACTTTTTGCATCATTTGCAACGCTACTGACCTACCGCTCACTTGGTATTCTCATACACTGATACAGCACCAGGTTTGCCTCCTGAAAAAACAGGTTTACTCTCCCTCTAAAATTAACAACTAAATTAGACACAAATACATACATACTCTCATATTCTTATTCGCATTATCCTCATAGATGTTCTACTCTAGGCTCCTTGCATTTTTCGCCTCCCTGCAAACCAATTCATTTTTCTTAGCTCGATCCTTATTCATCTTTCCAAGGATCCTTTCACTGCTCACCTCCTCTGATTAGTCTCTCACTTTATTGTTCGTTTCGCTTCTGTGTAATCATTTACGCGTATTTTCTCCCATTATTTATTTCCCTTATGAATTTTGTTGATGGTTCTGTCCCACTACTCTTTACTCAAGGCCATTTAACCACACAACATTTCCGTGTTTACCAGCACTATCTCTCTCGCTATTCTTGCAATTTTTCTAACTTTCTCTCCTCATTGATCCCAAAAGTTTTTCACCCTGATAGCTCTCTTAATGCGTCGTTAACAAAATCTTTTCCTCGACACACAATTCAATTCAACCTTATGAAAGCGTGTTCTTTATAACCAGGAGCACAACATTTATAATATTCTTACATGGATCCTCTCTTTCTTACTCAATCTACATGACTTTATGCAAATCCTGCCTCTGTAAAAACAATCTTTAATAGGTTTTTCTTGATCAATAGCCCAAATTTAAATTTGTCAAACGAACAAATTTAATTAGTTAGAAATTTAAGTGAACTAAATTTCCAACTAAATCTATAAAATAAAATTACAAAAATCTATATTTTCTTGAAAATACTCGACTAATTTTCATGAAAATGGCACAAAATATTTTTGGAAGAAAGGTTAGGTCCAAAACTAGAGAACGATTACTTACAACTTTCAGCTTACTTTCATACTCGTAAAGTATCCATGTCAACAGTGCCACACGTGTATATTGTATCTGATAGTAACACACATTTACGGTCGAGAGATCCTTCAGAATGTAAATTACCCAGTGAAGGAGTGAAGCAAACAGTTTATATTAGGTATAATAAAGTTCCACTATGAAATTGTGTCATGAAAGACGAAGAAGAAAAAAATGGTCAATCTGGAAACAATGACTCAAAGGTAACAGCGTACGATAAAACGGATTATGATGAAGAACCTCTTTGAAACAACAGCCATAGTTCACGTGAAGTTTCCAAGAACCTGAACCTAAATGAGTAGTGCCAGAATTCTCATGTCGCTTGAGAGAAGTAGGACTCATAACAGGATCATAAAACCCAAATTTTTAACTTAATTTTTTTGTGTGTTAGGAATTTTGAAAAATGTGAAGGAACTTTAGAGCCAGCCTCTATCAAAAGCAAATTTCAAAGAAAATTCTAGGCAATTTTAATGGAAATTAAAAGAATATTTTCTGGAATATGTAGATTTTACTATTTCGTTCTCTAATTTATGTCTTTACCTTATATGGATCAAATTTTAGGGGTAAATTAATATATTTACAACCAGGCAATGGCTTTTCCACTCCTTCCTACGGGGAGAGCTTGCGCTTCGCTACTAAGATTGAAATTTAAACTAAATTTCTCCCCTTTCAAAATATCACGTTGCTAAAATATAGTTATAGAAGAAGAAGATATATAAAAATATATTTTAGGCACTTCACCATTTGTAATTCTTTGGATTTTAAAAAAATTCAAAAAGTTTCGATACTTACGGCCGTATGCTAAGAGAAATGTGAAATGAACTTGCACTTTTATCAAATTTAGTGTAGCTTCACAATTATTTATAAATTTATTATATGCAAAAGGCTAAAATGTAAAATACATAAAAAAATAGGTTTTTTGCTTAAATGTGCATTTCACATTGGTTTTTACATACCGCCGTTATATTTATTTCTGAACTTCAGCTTTTAGTTTTTTGATATTATAAAAGAAATATTAGAAATAACTTTGATAAAAAACATAAGTCATAACCAAACTAAGATGAAATTATTAATCAAATAGTTTTAAAAATCCCCTTCTTAAATTATAGAGTTAGTGATGATTTTTTTTCTTGACTTTGGGCTTAGCAACTAAACATCCATTTCAAAAAATATACACCATTAGTAATTTATTAGGCAATATGTACTGCAAACGTTATAAAATATCTTTTAGAGCAGAAGCCCGTTGTCAGTGACATAGACTAGCTCATGCGAAGCCGCTCGTTGTATATATATACATATATATAAAGAATTATATTATATATAGGTAAATGCAGTAAAGAAGCCACACTAATTTCGACCGATTTATTGCGAAACCAGGTATCGACGGAGATATCCGTCAGCTTAATCGGTGTCAACCTATTAAATACAGGAAGATCCTTAAACAAAAGACACAAATTGTGAGTTGTATATATGCCCATTAACCGATAGAAAATAAGGAAATATGACATACAATCCTTTATAAGATTAGGATTGCAGAAAAAGAGAAATATCAAAGGGAAGAAAATATGTTTCTGTTAAAGAAAGTGAAATAATAGGTGCAGTTCGAACCCATTAAGCACTTATCGCTCCATCGGCCACCACACTAACCATGATGAAGACGAAAGCGTGGTTTTATTAAAGAGAGACACACGGGATTCGTAAATCGGAGGTAAATCATAATAACACGTGACACAGTTTTGGCTCATTAGCCCATAGGAAATAAGAAAAGATGGTACACAAGGGAAATCTCCGTTATAAGACCAATCAAGGAACATACTTAGATTAAGAAAGCAGAAAGAGAGCGAGGGAATTGTCAAACGGATTTAGCCGTTAAAGAAAGAGCTGGAAATCAAAACTATCTCATTCAGTGCTTATTGCTTTTCCGCTTGTCCGCCAGCCACATCCCGCAAAAAGAATGCTTCACGTGAAACTATAGCCCCTACCTGTGCTATCAGTCCAAGATTGCATCCATATTTGGTGGTTCCACTCTTAAAATAAATTTTTCTATTGCCCAACAAGGGGGCTTGAGTTAAAAAAAAACATAGCCTCGCTTACTAGAAAAATCTCATATGCGTTAATGGTACTCATAAGGTTTCTTACTTATTGTTTCCTTAATGTTTCTCAAACGTTGAAATAACATGTCTCGTTAGGTAAAAATGGCATGACATTTTTTTGAAAAGATCAGGAATAAATATTTCATTACTCTGATATCAAGATGCCAGAGGAAGAAATGATCTCCTTAGCTAAGAATCCATTGAGATATACGCCCCTTTTTAATACCAGTATTGGTGGCAGTCGTATCGAACCAAATGGCATCTAAAATATTTGTTGAATTCCAACCTTTCAAACATTCAACTACAATCGTTGCAATATCAACGCATTTATACCTTTTGTTTGAGTTGCAGAATTCTTGTCATTTGTACTTGTAACGTAACTTCTTTTATAAGTACCGATTCAATTAAGAGTTAATGTATATAATTGTGAGAATTATAAACTATTTTAGCATTATCAATATCAATTTGATGATTTTCACTGGACATATGTAGAAATAAACTCGAGGAGAGGGCACCATTTCGCCTATCACATTTATGTTCATTCATTCTCTTGGAACATCTGCTGCTTTCACCGATATATACTTCATTACATGATTTTCAGGGAATAAAAGAAACTCTGCTACATTCCCGCAGCATCTAGCTTAGCGCCACTGCTTTGTGTGTTTGTACGTTAAGCAACTTCTGTATTGCACTTGTCCACCAGCGACTGACGATCACTGATGTTTCCGTCGAAACCTGGTTTTGCATATAAAAGTATTCCTATTACTGTGATTTTATCCATATATATATATATATATATATATATATAAATATATATATATATATATATATATATAAGCACCTGGAACATTTAATTATATACATAAAGAACACTACAGAATAAATCCGTAGGAATTAGATTTTTGGTTGAAAACATGCTGCCTTCACTTATTAATCAAATTTACACGACTTTTTAGTAACTAGCTGGATTTTAAACAACAGAATCTTTGCTGAATACCAATCTTCTGGTAAAATAAGCAAGCGTAATAGTTTTGGTACGATAAATCAGAAAGTTTAGGGATGTAGAGTGTCTAAAAAGATTTTAATTACTTTGTCGAAGTAAAAGGATATAAAATAATTATTACGAAAGTAGGATTTGATGAATTAAAATTCAGAGAACTTGAGAAAAAGGTAGAAAAGAGATGGTATCCTTCATATAAAATTCCTAATAGAAGAAAATTTTAAATTTATATCTGTACCGCTGAAAATGTTTAAACCACGGCCGGAAAAGTAGGTTTTCAATGCACAGAAGTAATTATGACAATATTTTATTTGGAAATTACCAAGTCTCCATCGTATAAATTATATTTGGATGTAAAGATTCCAAAAACGTAACAAAATTTAATGATAGAATCATCAACGCTATAGAAGATAGTTCGACAGTCGGGTAGAGATTAATTGGTTTAGCGCAGTAATTTTTATGTATATTAAGGCACGAGGTGTTTCTTTCACCAAAACATGGGTAACACAGAACCAACCCTTAAGACTAGGGTTTGCTCCGACATGACATTCTATCATTAGAGCACACTCTCATTGGAAGAATTTAAAATATTATATACTGATAAATGTCCAGGTATGGTTCGTTTATCCGAATCCCTTCATATATAATCCGTAAATTCTTGGTTTGATTTGAAATTCTTCCTGTTCCTTCGAGGGATTTAGCTTCCCAAAGAAGAGCTGCTTAATCTTACCTCTTTCTTTATTTAATTTATGAAAACCTACAACCTCTTTTAACCGTGAACTATATAAATTGGTCATTGGCAAAGTCTGAGCTACAGTTGGTAATAAGGAATAGTGAATCATTGCAAAAGACCCTATTAGGGTCAGAAAATGGATGCCCGTTATCATCGACGAGCCCGAACGCAGTTGTTACTACTGATTGGGCAGGTCTAACTAGTTATGTCTAGCAAGGAGATTGCAGACCCCATAAAGAGCAGGCTAATCTTTTCCCTTTCAGACTTCACCAACTAGAAGCCCGCAGGAATTGGGACACATTAGAACATTGGAAAAGGAAACATGAATCCCGAAAGAACTGTGAGACTCAACCTCCAGTTAATACTAATTAGAAATAAAGGACCACACAGCAAGTGGAACAGACTATCTACCCCGACTTTGAAATACCCATAATTAAGTGCATCAAAACTACAGATAGATTCACGGTCATCCTCGCCCAAATAAAGGAAGTGGAACAGCTACTATCTACGGTCGGCAGCATAACACTGAGAAAATTGGACCTAAGGGCGAAGACACCACCGCATATCACATCTAACAGTAGCTCTATCTACTGACAAGTGGAAGCATGATTAGGAGTTGCTCACTCATGCGAAAAGATCAGACAAGAATTAATGAAACGATAAAGATGGCCTAAATAATGGGAGGTGATCAAATTAAGAGATCACACTCATGTATTCAAAGTCGTATTTGAGAACGGAGAAATGCCATCGAACGCAAAATAAAAAGGAGTATTCGAATTCAGCATGCTGATGCCCTTGTGAACATACAGAGAGCTATATTTGTCAACATACAGATGTGCTTCATTTGCTACGCAATTGAAGACCCCACCACATTGAACGGCCCCAATAAAGGATTAAAAATTTGTTCTAAAGTTGCCACCGAAGGGCACACTTTTCGAAATTAAACAAGTAGAGTCAAGAAGTGTATTAACTGTGAGGAAAACCAACGGACAATGGGCATTCTCTGCTCAAAAAAGAAAGAATTATTTAAAATGAAAGTAAAAGAACAAAAGAGAAAGATGATTAGATCAAACACCTTGTACGCAGAGCAGCCAGGAGAGAAATTCTAGGAAAGGCAATGACCACCAAACACAAACGGAGAGATATATCCCAAAATATATGCAGGTGTAATAATTGCACTTATCATTACTAGGATAAGCGATTACCAAAACAGCATGCAGCAAGCACGTAACGGAACAATTCATCAGTGGAAAAGGAGGATTGAGAGTAATCTAGAGGCACAGATAACTCAACCTGAAAACAAAGAGAAGATATACCAAGATATTATTACACCATCTTAATATCTAGCATTAGAAAACTGCAAATAATTCATAAAAAGGCAACATTATTTATCATAAACACAGGAAGAGAAATGAGTAAAAAAAAATAATCTTTCGGTATACGACTTATTTCTAATCGAGGGAATCAGTTAGGTGCGCGTCATTAAATTCTTTCCGTTTTATTGATGTTTACATGTATATAAGGTGACCACAATTTTATTGCGTATTCCAGATGTTTCCTTATTAAAGTTTATATAGAGGTATGCCTATATCTTATGTTTATAATTAAAATTTCTCGCAATAAATCCAAGAATTTGGTTGGCCATCTTACATGCTTCGTCACACTGTTTGTTAAACTTAAAATCGTTTGAATCCTGCACCTCTAAATCTTTTTCTTCCTCCACGGAGATAAGATTTTCATCCCCCATTTCATAGTTAAAACTTCGGTTATTTCGACCTACGTGAAAATCTCTACACATGTCTAAATTGAATTTCATAGTCTATTTATTAGACCATTCGAAGATTTTTTCTAGATCCCGCTGAATTAATTCGCTATCGTTCACGTTTATAATTTTACCCAGAATTTTTGTAATGTTCGCAAATTCGGAAAATTGACCAAGTAGGACGTTTTCCATATTATTTACATAAATAAGGAACAACAATGGACCCAACATAGATCCCTAGGGCACGCCACTAGTTACATTTTTCAACTCCAGAAATTTACCGTTTAAAACTACCTGCTGCTTTCGACTACTTAGCCACGAATCTGTGCATTGTAGGAGGTTTCCTGTAATTAAATGAGCAAAAGGTTTAGTTAGTACTCGGCTATAAGGAACGGTGTCTAATGCCTTAGCGAAGTGCAAGTAAACTATGTTTAACGATCTACTTTCTTCATAGCTTTTAATCATGCTGTCATAAAACTCTAAAAGATTAATTAAACATTAAAGTTTCTGTCTATAGCCGTGTTGACTATCATTTAGGAGATTATGCGCTTCCAAATGATCGATTACCGAATCACGAATGACGGATTCCATTAATTTACCTACGATGGGTGTTAAACTTATGGGTCAATAATTGGGCGGAAGTTCTCTTTTTCCCTTTGTAAAAATAGGAGTTATATTCCCTAGCTTAAAATATAATGGCAAGACACCTAAACATTTGTTAAAAATTTCGATAGCGGTTCCCCTAACAAGGCTCAAATTATTTTACATGAGCAGGATAGATTAAATCAGGACCCGGAGATTTACGGGAATTTAACTGACTGATATAAAAATCTATTTCTGCTTCGAAGAATTTGATATCGATTAAAAGGTTATGCTCGTTAAAGTTTATCGCGTCGTTCGTTCGTGGCATATTATGTTTGTCTTCGTTTATAAATACCGATGCAAAAACTTTATTTAATATTTTGGCCACTTTTCTTATATCCGAAACTAACTTGTTATTGTCATTTTTGATAGATCCTATTGTTTTCTTTATCTGGTTTCTATTGGTTACATAATCGAAACTACTTAGGGTTAGGTTTTCTTTCTTTGGCAAGTTGAATTTCATATTTTTTTCAGCACTTAGTATTTTCTTTTGACATTCCCTTGGTCAGGCTACGTAAATTTTATTATTTTCTTCGGGTGGGTTACGCTTGTGACGCTTGAATGCACAGCTCCTATCCTTCAATTTGACTTCGATATCCTGATTCCACCATTTTGGTTTACTTCAGGCATTTCGTTTGTTTTTTCGCGGAATAAATTGCTTATCTAATTCTCTAAAATGTTAGGTAAAAAAGGACCATCACTGATTACCATTTCCTAACGTTGGATCCTACATTATGTCTCTAAACTTGCCGTTTAAGTCATTAAAGTCCGCACGTTAAAAATATGGCACTTTTATATCATTATTTTCCTTGTTACGATTTATAGTAATATCGAACCCTATTGATTTGTGATCACTGGAACCTATTCCTTCCCCAATACTAAACCCGAGATGAGATTAACACTGTTCCTTAGAATTACATCTAGAATATTTTCCCCCCGGGTTGGTTCATTGACTAGATGTTTTAAGTAGTTTTATTCCAGAAACTCCAATAGCCTCTGCCCCTCCCTGTCTGCAGTTGACGTTTCATAGTTAATATTTCTACAATTTAAATCCTCAATTAATAAAGTGCAATTAATTATAATATTATATAATTCCGAGTTAATCTTACTCTGTTGGGGTGAAGGTCTACACCACAAAGATTTTTATTGGGAAACCATTCGATTATATTTCACTGCATATTACCAAAACTTCTTTGGGAGAGTCACTTTTAATTTCGGTTAAACTTATATGATTTTTGTTGTACAATAGTACTCCTTCAGCCTGTTTATACGTACGGTCTTTATTGATTAATTTATACCCTTGTAGTTTCATTTCGCCCATATAGTCTCTTCTAGATTTCTCCTCTCATGCTTCTGTTATTGCTAAAATATTGAAGCTACGTAAGTCTACTAAACGTTTAAGTTGTCGAGCTTATTTTAAATACTAGGCGTGTTACAGACCTAGACATGTAAATTTGTTTTTCGAAAGGGTTTATTACTATTACGGCGTGGTGGGCCACTCTCCTGCCTGTGCTCTCTACTCTCCGATGCTGTTCCGTCTGAAAGTTTACCAGAGAATTATTAATAATTATAATTATCTCCAGTCTCTCCGCTCCCACCCCGTTTAGATGATGTCCGCCTAGCCAGAATAGCTCCATTTTTTACCAAAAATCATCCCACAAATCAATAAAGTGCAGTCCCTCTTCCTGGTAAACAACTTAGAGAGAGTTGTTAATATAGGATGCTCTTCCATAGAAAATATTTGCTGCATCTATTCTCGGAAGAATACCTGTAAACACTACCTTCCCAATCCTTTCTTTCATCTTCTTCATCAGTTAGCGGAACCTTGCTAGAAGTTTCTCGGAACTTGTAGATAAAACATTATTAGTACCGATATGTATTATTAGATGACTCTTGGGGCGCGGTCAAAGGTCGTCGTTCATTTCGTTGTGCACCTTCCGTTACTTGAGTATCGGAAGCAACCAAGGATGAGGGTAGCTGGTTATCCGCCTGGACCTCTCTAGACGGAGCCTCCCCTAACTGAGTGTTGAGCTGCCTCCTCAAAGACTACACATCAAATGGCAACACCTTCATTTCTGGTTCGAGAGAAAATTTTGACTTCCAAATCCTTTCGCATTTCGCAGCCTCTGCAGCATCCACTCGCTCCAACGAAGCGTGCAACCAAGAAAATGCCATTACCTCTGAACATATTTGCTTTTAGGTGGCATTCCTGCAGAGAATTACACCTAAGAGATTGCGAGACAAGCGAAGGGAAAGATCTGTTAATTCACGCAGCGGAAACTGAATTAATTAAGTGACTATTTCTGAAAAATTTGGAGAGCGGATTTAAGCTAGTAAGATAGGAAAAGAAGCTAAAGGCTTTCTCGGTTTATCAAGAGGAGTGACGGAATGAGGAGGAATGAGATGAAAATGTCAAGCTTAAAGGTTGAATAAACAGGAAAAAGATTGAAAAACTGTATAAAATTAAAGAACTAGCTCAGAGATAAATCCACGCATATATAACGGATCAGTCAATGATGAAACAATGGGAGCAAACTCAATTCAATTAAATATGGAACGAGGTAAAAGAAAAAATAAGAAAAAAAGAGCAGAGACACTTAGCTTTGCAAATAAACTCAACTATGGTCGACACTGTATGGCAATGTACCTAACCACTTTAAAATCACAGCCGTGTTAAGTGCTGTATGACTGAGAATCTAACTACTTTAAAGGATAACCCTTTAAAAAATACTCAGGCTTGTTCAGCACTATATGACGATGTAACTAACCACTTTAAAAACACTTCGCGGGTTAGTAGAAACTAATATTATATATATATATATATATATATATATATATATATATTTATATATATATATATATATATATATATATATATATATATAATATATATATATATATATATATATATATATATATATATATATATATATATATATATTTATATAAATATATAAACAAACGAGGCAGATAAAATTATGCAGGCAGTCACTATCCGAAATGTAAAACAGGGTACGGGCGCAATGAGCTGCTGAATATATTTAAGAGCGGGATGGCACCGAGGTGTGAATGTTTGGTATGTCCTGGCGACAGAGGAAACGTCTTTTCGCGCGACGATAAGAATTTTATGAGAATCCGGTGCTCTTTCTCGATTTTAGATCTTGACGGAAATAAAAGAGGAAATTCTCCCTGGAGTCAGGCAAAAGATGACTGCTTTGTCTGCTTTATCAATTTGACTCCCGCTTTGACAGCAATCTTCAAAAATTTAATAAAGTGAATTTTTAGCGAGATAGTGAATAGAGTGATTAAATTGTTGATAGTAGAGCGAACGTTTGTTCATCGATTGATTCATAAGTGGACCACTGGCTTTCGTTGTTCTACGACAGTGCGGGGACGGATCTTCGCTCCTACGTGGATTATTGTATTGAGGTAAAGTGATAATTTTATTTTGGACATTGGCCCTTTGATCTCCCCCACCTCTTTCTCCTTCACCACTTTCCTATACAAGTGTCTTTTCATATATTTTTCCCCATGTGTAAACACCCAGAGAGAGTTGGGATGAATAAAAAATGAGAGAAACCCTTCGAATAACTCTTCGGGTCCTCTCGGAGGGCCCGAAGCCGGATAGAGGTACGGTATTTGAAAAAATATACACGAATATCAAAATTGCACTGGTTCGACTCATAGACATCCCGAATGGTTACTCTGCCATTTGTGCGAGGGAGGCTGATTGCGAGGCCCTGACCTCAAGCAAGGCAGTTGAATGCCTAAAAACGATACACCTGATACCACACACACCACCCCAAATAAAGACACACCGTAGTGTCATCTGCAGGTGCCTCGACTCTTGGGTTGGGAGCCACTCAGCAGAAGACATTAAAAACGAACTGGAAAGGAACCACCCTTGGGCAAAAGTTGCTGAGGTTTTAAAATTTAAAACGTACACGCACGTCTTCAAGGTTGTATTCGAAGATACGGTTATGGCGCAAAAAGCAAAAGAACTAGGCTTACTGTTGTTCAGTGTTAGAGTCTGCTCGGATCAAATTGAGAGGGAAGAATTTGTCGATTTACAAATGTACTTCAGCTGCTATCAATACGGCAAGCATTCCACCTCAAGCTGTCCTGAGAAAAAAGACCTAACCCTTTGTTCCATATGTGCAGGTCGCAACCATTTTTGGTGCGACTGCAAGAGCACATCACCAAAATGCTTAAACTGCGAAGGCCCCCACCGGACTATGTCCATGGCATGCCCGATCAGGAAATCGGAAATCCTCAAGGAAACAAAGTTACGACGTGAAACAGAGGAGAAAAAGGTGAATTCAACATACGCCAAAGTCGCAAAAGCCGCTATTGCCGAAACGAATAACCAAAGAACCTATCTGCATATCGAAAACGAGCACTCCACAAAAATTTTGTGCTGCATTTACTATGCACACATAGCAAACATAACACGCCCAGGAACATTCGCAACCGAGGTCAACCGTATGCTTGTAAAGAACGGCTTACAGGAGATGTGGTTCCCCGACAACCCGCCGTCAGAGGAGGTTATGCGCATAAGTGTAGCCCCTTAGTGCCCAGAACCGTGCCAGAAGGTACCCACCCCACAGAACACAGCCATCACACGCGACCCACGACTCAACAAAAACAAACATACTCCACAGACAGAGAAACAAGCGCCACTTACACCCAAAAAGACGGACACAACTACACCCAAAACACACGAAAAATCACCAACAAAGGAAGCAGTGCGACCGAAAGAGACCAGGTCTCCGAGGTCGAGAAAAATCTCAAAATCGCGTGGCCCCAGGTCAACCTCCTCATCTCGAGGCAGAGAGACCCAGTTGAAATACCACTCAAGAGGTTTCAATTTGAAACTATATGCCCCCAAATCGGCCCCTTTTCCCTCCGAAATCGAGTCTCACGAAGTGTCTGAAGGTCTTAAAACCGGAAGATACAAGTGGGAATGCTCGGATTCGGTACCGGAACGGCAAGTTGAGGAGGCTCTCTCGAGGAACATGGTAAAACTGACCACCGACTGCTTTCATACAATTACAGATACAGAATTTAGAAAAAAACGAAACGGCAGGGAGCTCACCCGCCCAGTACACCACATGGGGCTAAAGTGGACCGCGAATAAGCGCCCACTTTAATCCCATACATATAAAAAACCACACGCTACACAAAATGACTGACAGACTAACAATAATACAGATGAATGTCGATGGGTGGGACGGAAAAGGTTCCATCTACGGCAACATCTTGCGACAAAATGACCCTGACATAATACTCATTAATGAACACGGAATGACCTCTCAAAAAGAGATAAAAATTTTTCAATACGACGTCATCAGCAAAAATCACAGCCAGGAACGGTATGACGGCTGCGCAATAGCCGTCAAAAAAGGTTTAAAATACAAAAGACTACCCGACTTAGATGAATCTTACCTTGCCATTGAGGTAGGCACTACCCTGGAGGGTCTAGTCGTGGCCACGGGGTACCAACCCCTAAGACGCAGCTATGTACCCTTGCACAACCTTCTACAGGTCCTCAGCCATAAGAGAAACGTAATCTTTGCTGGAGATCTGAATGCAAGATGTGCAGCATCAGGGTATACCTCCTGCAACAATGCGGGTAGAAACATCGAGGTAATACTAGACAGACGCTATGCGACAAGAATAGGACCCGAATTCCCAACATTTATTACAGGTAATGCAGCAACGAAGCCTGATATTGTTTTAACCAGTATCAGGTTTCCATACAACTATTACATTGAACCAGGTCCTATTATTCCAAGCGATCACCAGGCAGTTAAAATCACAATTGGTGTAAACCCCATTCAACTAGAAATCCCAGAACGCAAAAGCTATAAGCAGGCGGACTGGGAAAGATATAGAAAGTACCTTCTAAATTATATCCCAGACCCTTTAATTGACGCAAATTTAGAAGAAATAGACGAAGAGCTGGATAAAATCACTGACCTCCTTATAAAAGCAGATAAAATTAGCATTCCCCGCATTAAGTATAAAATCCTTCCAGCTCCTATTTGGACCCCTCCTATGAAAGCCCTGGCCCAAGAGAATAAAGACCTGTCCAATGTAATAGCGCTGATAGGCCCCAACCAAAATGCCCACAGACGAATGAGACAGATAAAAGACGAACTCCAGACACTCATTACAGACCAACAAATACAGGTATGGGACAGACTAATTGAGGGACTTGACATAGAGAGAGACTCACGGACTTTTTGGCAGACGTACAGACGTTTAAAAGGACAACCCCCTCAGAAGAAAATTGTACTCAAGCATGCCAAAAAAGAAATTGACGAGACTATAGAGATTGAGGAAATTTTTAGGATTTTCTGGTCCTCAATCTTTAAAATTACCCCCAAAGAAAATGACAATTATGACATCGAATTCGAAAATCACATCATCCAACAGTTAAACACACAAATACATAAAACCTCCCCTCATCATTGTGTGTCGCAGGAAAGAGCGATGGAGGGCTATGGGAGTAAAATGACTGCCCAAGAGCTCTCCATCGCACTAAAATCCTTTCGTCAAAGAGCACCGGGTACCACGGGGCTGACCAGGGAGAATTTCATTAAGGCCCCGCCTAATGTTCTGAGTGGGCTTCTTAACATCATGAATGCCGCTCTGAACACAGGCTATTTTCCCGACCAGTGGAAAGTGGCCAAAATGATCTTCCTTCCCAAATCGGGAAAGCCCCCGGACTGCCCTGCAAACTTTCGACCGATATCTCTCTTAGAATTTGCTGGCAAAGTCTTCGAGAAGATATTGACAAATAAGGTTAACTCTTTTCTCGACGAAGCCAACCTGCATAACGAGCAGCAGCACGGCTTCAGAAAGAAAAGAGGGACTGACATGGCACTAGCCGTTATTACGGAAAAACTTGCGAACATCAAGGCAAGTAAAAGGCATGCCGACCTGGTGCTCCGCGACGTTAAAAAAGCATTTGACAAAGTTTGGAAGAGAGGCTTGCAATTTAAGATCCTGCAAATAGGCCTCGACCCCATCCTTGAAAGGATTCTATGCGATTATATAATGGAGAGGAGAGCGTATATACAGATCAAAGAACACAAAGGCCCCGAGTTCGAGCTCGAATCTGGGGTCCCACAAGGGGGGTGTCTCAGTCCCCTGTTATACAACATATATACACGTGACCTACCACAACCTCTTTCCGAAGGTACGATATACGTTCAGTTCGCTGACGATATATCGCAAATTTGTACAGCCGCCTACGTTCACAGTGAATTTATGGCGATAAATACGGCTAGGGAGATTTCCAACATCAACTCTTTCGAGAGGAAATGGAAGATTTCGACCAATGCCTAAAAATTCAAAATAATTCCCATGTTTCACAAGACCTTCAATGATATACGGGTAGAGGGGGAGAGAATCCCCTACTGCTCGGAAGGGATGGTCCTGGGGCTCAAAATCACCCCAGGGGGATACAAGTGTCATATCGGGCGGACAGTCGCGAATAGCAAGAGAGATTTGAGGGAGTTTTATAGGTTCATTGACCTAACTCGCTCAAATAAACTCAAGATATTCAATGCGTGCATTCGCTCGAGACTCTTGTACCCCCCGATGCCGTTGAATGCGTGCGCCTGGACCCACATTGCGAAACTGCAAACCATCCAGAACAAGCCGGTTTTACTCATTACAAATACCCGAAGAAGAGAACACAAAAAACAGAGGGAGCTCCACGCCTCGGTTGGATTATCTCCGATCAACGTGGCGCTCCACGAGAGAGCTAAGAGGATATGGCAAGCCATTGGTGCACGCTTGACCCCTGAGTTCTCTCGTACACACCTAGATATCGAGGCCGACAGACAGATAAGACCATTTAAAAGCAGTAAATTACAGTCTGACAGTGACGTGACTCCCCAATATACACTACGTGTTCGACAATAGACGAGACTCAACCAACCAGTGTAATGTGAAAGTTTTTTATTAAAATTCAAATCACTAAAATTAAATACACTTAATTATTAATAACTAAAGCTAAAAATTATCAAAATGAACCTAAAAATTTTTAGGAAAATAAATTTTTTTTTTCCAAAACCCAAAGCGGGATGTAAAAAACCCCATCTCTAATAAAGGCTTGAATGCCCAAAAATAAATAATCATCATCAAGATGAAAACCCATAATCAAATTAGCAATGCTGATTTGATTAAATGAACTATAAATCCTATAGTTTATAACTAAAAGATATATCCAAAATAAAACAAACAGAGCTACCCTTTCACCAGGGATCTTTTTATTCTGTCTTCCACACATCATCTATTCTTTAAACTCACTTCTTAACCACTTTACTCTCTTACTATTTTCTCTCTAATTCTATCTAATTTCATCTCTTATTATGTCCAATGTCCAGTCAGGCAAAAGATCTTGGACCTACGTTGTGTGTGGAGCTAGTCCCACAAAAAAAAACGGTTCGCCCGTTGAAGGAAAAAACTTCGGGGAATTTGTTGTTGCAGTCACGGTACTTGTAGGTGCCAAACTTTTTGCAGACCCTCCCTCCACCCCTTCACAGTAAGAGGTTACCTCTGCAGATTACATTAGACGCAGTTAGGTAATCATTTTGGCTACCCACTCCAGGTGCCAATAATTGCAACGGACACTTCGAGGAGAAGAATTCTGATTTGAGTCACAGTTTGACTTACCTTTGCGATCCGGCCTAGGATCATTATATCAGGATACCAGGCTAGGATTACCCCCCACATTTGGTAACCTCGGATGACCGGGCTAAGTGCGAACATCGTTAGAAGAAGAAAACATTCACCTTCATTCTCCAAATACTCACGAACTCAAAGGTATAGTTAAAGTGAATTATCCCCTCCCCTAACTTCACCAATTTAATCTTTAACTAGAATTTTCATCCCGAGCTTATAACCACAAGTATTACAAGTGATTAATTCAGTGCTTATTTCCGTGATATTATTCAATTCATTCTGTCGGGTGCAATTAAGACGCAAGCATCCTAGTAAGTAGACTTCAAGTGTAATCTCCATGACATTATCTAGACTTACCAATTCAGTGCGAATATTAATCCTATTTGTACATATATATGCTATTTCATATTTACAATTTATGTATATTATAGTTTATTTTTACATCTGTGTGTTTTAACTATTTTGGACGATCCATTGGCAATTGTTAAGCAATCCACTCGGCTCAATTCTCAATATTACATAAGTCCACCCATGACGCTTTTTACTGAGTGAAAACATATTCAGGGAATCATTATCTTAAGTTTGATGAAAAGGGAAGCACCGGTGTTATTCTTCTTCACCAGAAGTGGCTACGGTAGGTGTATTCGCTACACTTCATCCCCACTTTACCTTGGTGCGGAATTAAAATAGATGCCAAGCAAGTGGAACTGGGACTACCCACTCACTAACCCTCGACAATTTCCATTTGATATTTTTCACCGACAATTTAGCAGAGAAAACTTTACAATTTACCCGATGTTGCAAAAAGTTAATTAAATAGTAATCAGATGGTGCAAAGCCCTTTTTGCTAATGGAGAATGAATTCATATGGCACGTAAACACCATTTTTCTAGATTAAAAGAGCTCTAGGCTTTACACATTTCAAACGGCCTATGCGTTAATAGATTAAAAGACATCGATATTACTTTTGCCTATCCCTTAAGTCATAACCTTTTATAAATAGACAACACTCATAACATTATATTAATACAAAAAAATAAATCCTCTTTGGCTTACTTAGTTAACAATGCGTTTAAACCTCAATCTAGCCATATGGGCATTGCAAGCTTGGGTACAGAGTTCAGAGCAAAGCTGTAATTTAGGGATGTGCAGAGGTCACACATTTTAGTTTTTGCAAATTTCCCTTTTTACTCGTTAACTAATGTAGATTAATTTTGATAGATTCAAAATATGCATTGAATGTTTTGTTTTTTTAAATTTTATAAAGCAAGAATTTTCTATCATTTATTGACCTAATCAGTTACAAGTTCATTTTATAGATGTTAGAAATTTTCATATCAATTACTCTAGTTAGGTTCTTTACCATCTTCTTGTTTTCTAGATATATAATAATCAATACTGGTGAAACAAACAGAGGAACTTTATTATTCAATCACTTAAAATAACTAACGCGAATATGTATTACCCACAACTTTCAAGCTCTAATCAAGACCTGGGTGAGATATTCCTTGATATTTAAATAATTAAATCATTCGGACAAAACCAATCCACTCTCAATATGAACTCGTGTTAGACCGATCATAACTAGAAGACTAGCCTGCAACTTTGGTCAGTAGAAAAGCGGCAATAAAAAAATGAATTGGGGCGGAGAAATCGCAACCAGGTCAGTACACAAACAATACTCACATCATAAGATTGACTATATGGATATAACGCTAATTATATGGAAAGTCGTATTACTCAGTTGATTCTCTTTGGTTTAATTAATAATTATTTTTTTAAAGGAGAACAATAACTTACAAAATATATATCGATAAATGTTGCTTCTTTAAATCATAATTGCAGAGATAAGTAAAATGGTTACTTGACCTCAGTCCCCCGTTTATAACATTCAGCATGCTCTAATTTAGGACAACTTCAAGTAAAAAAATTTCATGCTTTTCAATTTTTTGTTTCATATTCATCTATTTCATATCTATTCCATGTATCCATGTGTGTTGTCTTTTGCGCGTCGTATGCACTTTTAATTGATATTTAGTAATTCTAATTCAATTAATCTGATTAAAAAAGTGGGATTTTACTTTAAATATATATATTTACAGTCATGGCCTAAGGTTTTGAACTAAATTATATATATTTTGTTTTTATTTTTTTTTAAATTTACGTGATAATACTATTAGAAAAATATTTAAGTTATTGTAGTTATATTAAAAAGACAGCATTTCACAAATAATAAGAAAAAAATGGATTCTAGGAACATTACTGTCGAAAAATATGAAGCTTTACGAGCCATACATGCTAATTAATATATGTGAAAAAACTTTGATGGTAAATCGGGTTCTAAGAAGCCATAAGCTGCTCGAAGAATATGGTTCCGATCGGAAAAGAAGGGCTTTAGATAGACAGCTTTTATTGGAGATGGAGATGCTAGCGCCCATAAAGCAGTTTGCGAAATAAACAATGGAAAGTCACTATCCGACTCAGCAACAGACACCGACTCCTGATCTATAAATTAAATAACTTCTAGAGTTGGTAGGTACAAAAATAAATGCTTATAATGCAATACGTACTATACAGATGTGGCAATATAAATGTGAAAAAATATAATAGTCATGCAAAAAATAGAAAACGACCAGTCCTGACGCATCATTCTCGAAAATTTCGCTACATTTTATGTTTTGAATTATTTTTTAAGTAATTTTGTTCACAAAAATAAGATAAAAATTATTGCATACGCAAGCTAAATACTTATATTTTTAATTAATGGCAAAAACTGAAAATAAAAATTCCCCGAAGATTTTCGGCCCCTTAAATGACAGTAAATAAATATAATGTTAAACAAAGACTATGTAACGGGCAATGATTTTAGCAAAATGAAAATAAGAGGTAAATGGGTAGAAAATGACACTAGTGATAAAAAGATCAAGCATGATTAAGACCGTTAGGGAATTCTCTTAAACACAAATTGCTCTTAACAGAAAGGGAAATTTAAATAACATTTGTTAAAGTTTGTTCAAAAAGACAAGTCATGCAAACGAACTTAGCGCATTTATGAACATAAGAAGAACTAAGAAATTATGCCGGAAATTAGAAGTAAATTAAACAATGAAAACAGGAAACACCATTTTGAGGAAAGATTTATTAAAGAATCCAAAGTTAAATGTGGAATCAAAGTCATCTAACTAAATATTAGCGAGAATTAATATGGAATAGTAGTCATTATATAAAATTATCCATCGTGGGAGTTTATGGGAGATGATAATTTGAAGATTTATATCCACAAACTAATCAAATTTAGATTCAGGAGGAGCGGAGTAGGAAAAAATGCAATTCTTCATTGCCGCAAGATGGCATTAATCTTTTGTTTAGAAGCATGAGGTTATATAACAAGATACACTCATAGACACTTAATTTCACATTCTCTATGAATTCTTCTTCAAATACATTCTATCTATAAAGTTTCGTTAAGTCACTTGCAAGTCCAGGTAACCCCAGAAGGTTGCACGTTTAAAAAAGCAAAACAAAAGAGGAACTAGAATTTCACGAACTTTTTCAGTTACCTGAGACAAGATATTTTGGATCAATTTCAGAGATCTTTGTCCAACAAAATCATAGTCTATAAATGCATCTCAAATCAAATTTTTAGGCTGTGAAGCAGAAAACTTTGACCTCTCTCTTTTGTCACATCTATATTAAAGAATCTTACATTTTCACTCTTATTGTGGGAACACAAATAATGGGAATTATACGCCGCACAAGAGCGAAGCATTTAAGGTTTAAGGTGAATTTATCCCAAAGTATCCACCACTCGTCAGCCATTTATAATTTGAGGGGGGGGGGGCAGACAATGCACAACCACACATTGCACGCGTAGTACGAGATACACTGAATAACTAGATTTATAGCAATTATCTCATACTTCATACCCCCTCACATTTCTCTTTTGGATTACAACTCTCTTTTGTATAAAATCAGATGGATTTTGTAAAGATTAGGCATCCCAAGATTTTTTTACCCTAATATAACCTAATCTAAATTAAACCTGTCTATTCTATATTATGTCGGTTATGTTAGGTTAATTTAAGTTAGGTTAGATTATATTAGGGTTGTCCAAACCTCGAGATGCCTCATCTTTACAAGATCGAATCAGTTTGACAATGTAAGATTCTTAAATAAGGCCGCCCTCGAACAAATGCTTTAACAATATTTTGCTTCAAACCCTAAGGAGTTTCATTTAGCCGCATAGATAGACTTTTATTATGAGGTTAAAAATCTGTGAAACTAATAAAAACTATTTTTAGATCAGGTAACAAAAAATTCCGATTCTGTTTGCATTTCTTTTTTCTTGGTTTAAATACCGCACGATCATTTTTTAGTTATCAGGTATTAATATATATATATATATATATATATATATATATATATATATATATATATATATATATATATATATATATATATATATTTATAGTGGGTGCAATAAATATCGATAAATAGTCAAAAGTTTACCTACCATAGTTACACAACAGCAAAGTAATCGAAAATTGAACATCTTATGTATTTTGTACGTTGAATACAAATTCGGCATTAGAATACACAAATAGTAAAGCATTGATATTATATTGACAATCGTGTTAGATTATCGCCTCAAAAAATATCCAACACACCCACAAAATTAGTATTAAAGCGATAATAAATAGTTCTCGAACATTCTAGATTGGTTTACGTGACAGGAATGCTGTAGAACCTTCTAGAAAAATAATATACTTCGTCCACGTGAAAACAGCTGATCTCAGTCAGTGTATGAGAGCTGTATGAGAAGGAGGTCATTGTTCAACACTCTAATTCTAATATGGCAAAGACTAAGGAATTGTCAAAAAGGAGCAGAGAACTAATTGTTCATTTACATAAAATCTCAACCATTGGTGACTCGATTCGCCGGTTTACGTCATATTAGTCCACTGCGAGTCTAGCAAGTTCAGGGCGTCCATATACGAGTAGTCTGTAAAGTAAAGAAGAATCCTCGAGTGACTCGATCTGAACTTAAGAAAGATTTGGAAGCAGCTGGGACAAATTTATGCAAAAATACAATTAGAGCAGTTCTTAGGAAAGAGGAATTCCGTTCTTGCACACCAAGAAATACACCTTTGTTGAAACCAATTCATGTCAGAAATGGTCTGAATTTTGCCAAGGAACATTTAGAGAAGCCTGCAAGTTTTGGGGACACTGTACTATGGTCTGACGAGACGGAGATTGAGTTATTTGGGCGGAATAGTGTTACACACGTTTGGAGGCAGGAAAACTCAGCGCATGATCTTAAAAATACAATCCCAACAGTAAAGTTTGGAGGAGGCAGCTAAATGGTATGGGGCTGCTTTTCCTCTGCAGATCCTGGAAGACTTCATATTATTGAAGGGAAAATGAATGCTTAGATGTATCGCAGGATTCTGGATGATAATCTCTTACAGTCTACAGACGACTTGAAGTTGCCAAGATGATTGACATTCCAGCAGGACAACGATCCAAAACATACAGCCAAGGGCACTACAGCGTGGTTTCAGCAGAAGAAAATAAAGGTAATGGGATGGCCAAGTCAGTCGCCAGACCTAAATCCTATCGAGAACCTGTGGCGAGAATTAAAACTGCAGATTCAGAAAAGGGACCCAAGAAATCTAACAGATTTAAAAAGAATAGGCCAAGAAGAATGGGCCAAGATACCTACAAATATTTGTAAGAACCTTATAAGTAAATATCCCAAACGGTTGGAAGCTGTACTAGCGATGAAAGGTCATATCACCAAATAATAACTGGTTTTCATAGATGTATCGGATACTTTTTGAAACGTTCGTTTGATATTTTTGCCGTAATCATAGTAATATTTTACTATTTGTGTATTCTAATACCGAATTTGTATTCAACTTACAAAATACATAAGATGTTCAATTTTCGATTACTTTGTTGTTGTGTAACTATGGTAAATAAACTTTTGACCATGTATCAGATATTTATTGCACCCACTGTCTATATATATATAAACGGGAAAGTACAAATAATACTTGACACAGTATATAATTAATAACCTAGAGTAAATAAGGAAATATGTTTCACAAGCGATATCGTCTGTCCATAAAACCAAACAATGATCAAACATAGACCGAGAAATAAGGAAGATAAGAAATACGCAAATGATAAAGATTGAAAGAATATGAGAAAGGAAGGAACGCGCTGAAAATGAACCGCATTGTCGTTCCATTAATCTTTTCATTCTCCTAAATACTCCCTGTTTATCCTTCTTTTATTAATCCTCATTTCTTAATATCCATTGTTTGGTAAGACTGTTTCGAGTTCGAAGCCCCCTCCCCCTTCAATTCACACTATCATCCACATGAGTTTTGAGTGAGCAAATGAGATAGTAAGGAAAATCTGCACTGTTTGCAGTGATGATATGCGGTTAGTATAGTAATGAATACCCACCTTCACACTCATATATCCAATTGATAAAGTTCTTTATTAGGGCTGTTAGATCGGTCAATTGGATAGCATCACTTGCTTGGCGTGAATGAAGTGCCTTCCCCAGGTGTGGTAGATGCGGTGTGAAGGTGGTTACTAATCGCTATCCTAAAACCGAACAAATGAGGTGTATAAAGGGAGTAGGAATATCTTATCCTCACCGAATTGCTGTAAAGTAAAAAGCAAGGAGTCTCAGATGTAGAAGAAACGATATAACTGCCAATTTTGTGTATCAAATGTGTGGTGTGAGTGTAATACAAAACGCAAGAATCGGTGCAAGTTCACCACGTCAAGGGAAACCAAATTCATTTTGGAAACAAACTTTGGTGCTTTACAACGAGACCTAAGTATATTTTAGTGCGACTTAAAACTTATCAATGCACAATCTCCGAAGTCAAACAGGGAACATCTCGTTATATAATTTTGGCTGAAACTCTTGTGAAACCCAAACAACTTTCATGTGTGCATTTATAATGTCTCTATGAGTATAAAAGAGATGAAAGCTTTGAAGGAAAGGGCATAAAATCAATTTAATACAGTAAATGGGGTTATCACAAAACGGAAAAATTATGTAATTATTCTAGAACTAATGCAATAAAAGAAGAATTCACCTAGATAAAATAATGACAACTTTGTAAGAATTAGTTTAAATGCAATCAGCCCTGAACCCATCGATCAGGCTGCTCGCTATTCTTTAAAAAGTGAGAGCCGTGTGCTTATTCACCTTGAGGCAGCCTGTGAAAGATTTTACTGAAAAAAGGGGAAAGTAGGGATGAAGGGATAAAGTATCTCAAATACTGATTTCTAATTGAGGTAAGAAATACTGGATGATTCAGAAAATTGAGACCCCAAAGAAATCCCCATAATTCTTAAAGTTACAGTCCTTTTATAAAACCATATTCATTTTTCAAAAGAGGAAAGTTACACGTTTGTTTAATTTTTTTTAAATGGCACCTTACAAATGTGCAACATTAGTTGCAAAGCATTACAGTGTTCTCGTTTGTAAGTTCTGGATCACGTTTGCAAGGGTGAATTGTGCTATGTTCTGTATCTCATTGGAGCTCGCTGTGCTCAATTCTTGCAGGGTCGTTGGCTATTTCTGTAGAGTCTACTCTTTAAATAATACCGGACATAATTATCCAACGGGGAACGATATAAATACCTTCTGGACCATTCAACGTCTGCGTAACTTAAGATTAACTTGCCTGGAAACATTTGAATTATAATTGCCATGAATTTCCTTGTGGTATGGCAGGTATTTCCATCTTGTAGGAACCAGTGATTTTCTAGACGAAGAACTCTTAATTTATGGGTAACGAATTCGTTCAACGATTTTTAAAAGCGATCACCATTTACAGTCACAGTGTTTCCTGAGGAATCTTCGAAAAATTACTGCCCTATGATCTGAGATACAGTAAGACCACACCAAACTGTTATGCGCTGACTATGCATTGGGAGTTGGGTAATATTCAATGCATTTTCTTTTGCTCATTCATGATAATTTTGCTTGTTTTCACATGCATTCAAGTGTAAATGGTCTTTGTCTGACATAATCAACGTTGCTAGAAAATCGCTGGTGCCTTTTACCTTCGGTTGGATCCATTTACAGAATTGAAGTCTTCATGCAAAATCTGAATCGCTTAGTTGTTGTAGGGTTTGAATTTTATATGGAAATATAATTAAATTCTGCTTGAGTATACGTCCCATTTTTCTAATCACCTTGTATTATTCAAGTGGTGCGATTCGATAGGTATTTATTGACTTTGCAACGTTATCTCCTTGTCTTTCACTATTTATTTTGTTAGTTTGGCTTTCAGTTTATCTCGTTCTGTTGTTCTTTTATGCTTTTATGCATGGGATTCAACTAAAATATTCAAAAGATGTATTGTATGTTTGGCATGCATACGCACTGGGCTATTCTTGAGGACAAAACAAACGCGATCTTCTCATTGTTGTATGAAAACAAGAGGATGTTTAAATGTGACAGTTCTAAAGGTAAATTGCTTTATGTTTTATCACATAAAATAAATATGTAAATTAACTTTCGTTACGCATTATACATGTATTAAACAATGCAAATTTTCATAAAATTATTCTTTTGTCGATAAAGTTGCCTTATAAAGTTAATATATTTTAATTAACCTAATATTTTTAATTCTAGCAAAGTTGGTTGATGATTTTCACTTGAGGCATACATGGCTAATTAAAGCCTTTTATATAAATTTAGTAAGATTGAAAGATCGTAAATTTTACACTATCTTAAAAATCAATCGCGGAATTTAATTCTAGAAATCTTTCAGAAGAGGACTTCATTCGGTGGGTGTGGAGAAAATGGTATGTATAGTCTCAATATTTAATTCCACCTGCACCAATCATTAACCCCTCCAACTTGTATATGCTTTTGTAAATTTCTCCAAAACTTCATTACTACTTCAATGAGTAGTGAAATAAACCACTTCCTTGCTTCCTATGGGTAGATATATAAAACACTGCAATTATTTATTAAATTGTCTTTTGAGGATAAATTTGAATTTTATATCTTAATTAATTTAAGAATCGCAGAATTAAAAAATTGATGCTATTTATTTGACTTGATTTAACATAAAAATTCTAATTAGGAATTATGATGTATCATAAAAAATGTGATTTAGCTCCGAATTTAAAAGACTATATGGTCCTAAAGTAGTGTAGTTCATGCTACCCTTATTGCGTTCTAATTGAGCTCTATAAAGACGGGCAGTTTAAATACCTTTTGCGTGAGTAGCGAAGGCAGAATATGAAGAATTAATGGGGCACTGCATTATGCTTTCTCAAGGTTGGTTATTCATTAATATCAATTAAACGATCAGCTATGTCAAAATATTAGTTAAAATCACATATTTGGGAGATTATTACACGAAAGAAAATGTTATAAAAGAAAAATTGCACAAATCAAGACCGCAAACAACAAATAAGAGCAAATCTCCAGAGAAGAGAAGTTTTGAACTGTCCCCCTGGCTTTGTTCTTCCCAAGGGATACCTGATGACAATAGCGTTAAAATTGCCTTTTGGTTCAAGCGAGGTAAAGGTGTAATTTGGAACGGAAGAAAAGGTGAAAGGCTTGTGAGTCTCGAAGAAAGTAATAAACCTACATTGTCTTACGAACATTTATGGTCACACTTGGGCACAAGAGTGAGGGTGCACAAATGTTCATTAAAAAGTGAATTAACAGCCAAAATTCAGGAAGAGTGGCAGAATATTGAATCATTCACCTGTGCCAACTTAGTCTCAAGTATGCAAAAACGTATAAAAGCGGCTATAAAAGCAAAATGAGGACACATCGAATAATAATTATTGATAGAATATAGGCAAAAATGTTTATTTGTATTATGTCAAGTATGAAATAAATGAGTTTCAATTCTATTCTTCACTTTTTCATACCTCCCCATAATTTTGGCTAAGGCTGTAGATTGAGCAGCTGTAACCTTTACTCACTTTCACAGCCATGAAGTTTAAAGCAAATTCATCTGCCTAAAACAAGTAAGTAATAGTACTACAAGGCAGAGTGAACTTTAAACTCTTATCTGTAAATCTTAGCTAACCAAGCGCATCCCATTGTGCAAACACTCTTTCACACTTGTGGCACCAGTTTTCAGGAAATTATTGTGCAAACTTAGCCTTTTATAGTCGTTAAATTTCGTTTTAAATACTAGAATATGAAGTTTTATACTTAGATTGTCCCCTACAATCGCCAAATCTCAATATAAATGCGTATTTCTGGTGTTTATTGCATATGTAACTAAGGAATCGATTTTCTTGACCAACGTCGATGAAAGACCCAGAGTAGGTTTTGTACGAGGAATGGGTTAAAATACCCTTTATTGAGTGTCTGAAAGTTGTCTTAATCGATCCTTTTACGTATTAAAGCTGTTATTAATGCTAGGAGATTGCCAATTCCTTAAAAAAATGAAAATTAGTAAGTGGAAATGTTTCCATTACTATGCTAACCCTTTTTAGAAACGGAAGGATTTTCAAATATTTTTTAATATTTTAATCAAAAGGTTCCATAATTGAAATATTGTCGTAATGGGCATCAACTGTAACAACGAAGGATTTACCATAATTCTTTGATTTTTATAACACTGAAGCAGCCTAATGATCACACACACATATATGTATATATATATATAATAAGAAACTTAAAATATAAACAAAAGGTATGCTATCATCGCAATGCTAGGTTGTAGCATTCATCTTTTAGGCTAATTATCTCAACGATAATTCATGGAGATATTACGAAGAGACAAAATCAATATATTGGTTGGCAGAATCAAACCAAATGGTAGATGAGAAAACAAATTGACATCCCTTAAATATAACTCTATAACTTTCAGCATATTTACATTTCTCAAAAATTTAGAACATTTTATTTTAATTATGAAAGAACAAATGTTTACTACAATAAAGATGAGATATTTACATATTATTAAAAGAACAAAATATAGTTGTTTTATGAATTTTCTTTCTTCTATCCTTCATTTTCTATGAAAATTTATTCAATTGGCTGAGAATTTAAAAAACATTTTCTATAAAAATGAAATAAACGGTGGTACTGGTACATTCTAAAGTTCATTACTGTTTTCAATATTCTTTCCCTAGTGATTGAGTCCTGTTACAATAAATGTGAGTCTAAATATATATTATGTAACAGTTTTCCATTTAGCAAAGAGCATTTCCCCCATTATCAAGGTTAAGAATATAGAAATTTCTTGATAGTTTTTTCGTCCTTAGTCCTTGTTTTCTATTTAAGGCTCGTGTCTTATGATACATTGAGTTGTCTCTTACCTTGAGTATTTACTCACTCTTTTAAAAAGACAGTGTAATATTACGATCGCTCTCCCTCCCTCCCCTCGGAAATAACATATCTTCCGTTTTAAATTATCTTCAATGATAAAAAATCATACCTCAAAAACATTTAGGACTAAAATATGCAAAAATGGCAAATGTTTTACCAAATGAGCTTAACTTTTATTGAGCTTAACTTATACTTCTCTTCAAAAGCCCTGTAATCCTATTGAAAATAGGGATGATATTTTACTGTTTATTCAGATCACGTTGAAATTTTATTACCAATTAAAACTACGGAACGACCGAAACCCGCTCTTTCACAAACACCTTTCTTGCACAATGCACATCTATCATCCACTATTTCGTCGGTCAGCACCTCTCTGCCCAACTAAAAATCCTTTACAAACTGTCCTTTTTACAGGCTTTACCCTCAATCAGTCGTTTTAAATCTCATAAATTCACGCTCAGATAAAATTTAGGAACCAGTATATTCTTGTGTAACTTTCTTTACAATACACAATAAAAATCGATGACACTTCGATTGCCTTTGTGATTTTTTACCATTTAAAACCTTGATGATGCATCCTACCTCTTTGATAAATAACAGTGACGATTTATACTAGGGGTTAATACACTGGACTTTATTCAGACTAAAAATTACACTTTATTCTGTTACCCTCCCGGAACCTTACATCAAACACGATCATTTTACTTTCTTCTGGATTACGTTCTTTAATCCTCCAACCTATATTTCCAAATCTGTATTAATTTCAGGTTATAACACCATATAGTAGTTTGGCTGGTTCTTTTCCTAATAGATCCAAATACAAAGTATCCATCCCTGTCTAGTCTCTACCACTCTTACAACACAGTTCCTCACACCAACTCGTACTTCTCTCGTCCTAAAATCCATGAAGATATTAAATAGACATGGTGTTATCACATCCCCTCAATGAATAAAACTGCTCAGTTCGGAATTTATTTAGCTCTAATGAAGATCTCAGGTTGAGGATAGTCAATCTCGCTTATCTCTCTAATTCTCGCAAGAAAGAATTAGAAATTAGTGGTAACTGCCTATATTAGGACAAGGGCATAACAAAAATGGCCCACTCAATTTTGATCTTATTTGCACTATTTTACTATGCCCAACTGTTATTACTTCAATCCTGATAGAGGATTCTTATATTAATTTAACACAGAAATTGCAACAGACCAGAATTAATTGGTCTTGGGGGTCGAGGTACGATTAAAAGGATAATGAGTTAACTTACCCCCTGTTGGCTCAATGTTCTGCCACTTTTTATGAATTTTGTCTGTTAATTCACTTTTTGAGAAACATTTGTACACCCTCACTCTTGTGCCCAAGTGTGACTACAAATGTTCAATTAGGTGTAGATCTGGAGATTAAAGGGGGCCATTCCATCAACGTCACCTCTTTCTTTTCAAACCAACCCTTTGAGTCTCTAGATGTGTGGCATTGAGCATTTTCTTTTTGGAAGATTAAACAATTTGGTATGTCATCCTTGAAAATTTTACATAAGAAAGGTTGATAACACTGGTGTAACATACTGGTGTAAGTGTTGGAATTCATTCTGCCCTCAAAAGTGAGCAACAATCCTGGATCTGAAGAAAACATGCAGCTCCAAACCATTATACTGCCACCTCCAAATTTCACTGTTGGGACAACACATCTCGGATCATAAGCTTCCCCAACTCTTCCACGAAAATAACAGCTCCAGCTTATCCAAAGTTCTGAAGATAAATAAACATTTTACTGATTATTTGGTAAATCCAATTAAAATATGTACAAGCGTAATAAATTTGTGAAAACTAATGTGTAGAACGTACCTCAAAGTTGTTTTCATCCGACTAAACAACTTCAGCCCAATATCATCAGTACAATCTTCATGCTCTTTTGCCAAAGACAATGGCTTCTTCTTGTTAACCTGAGAAAGACACGGTTTCTTTCTAGCCCTGCTTCCTTTGAACCCAGCTTCTAATAACCTTTTTCTCACTCTGCGTATTAATATCTCTTTGTTGTTGCTGCGCGAAACTCAGCAGCTACATCAGAAGAAGTTTATTTCCTATCGGCCAGATATGTTTTTTTCAGCAAACACTCTTTCTTCGCAGTTATTCACATTTTAGCGACCTTAATCATAACGGTTTTTGAAAGAATCAGTCTCAATGTACCTTTTAATGGTTGTTTGGACACCGTTTCTCGAGCATTTCAATTTTCTTGCAATGCAGTCTTGGGATAATCACCCTCAGGACAATGCAATGAATCTGTTTCTTCGGGAACATTTTTAACAAAATATTACCACTTATAAGTTAGCAATAAGTTAATCACTGTAAAGCTAGGAATAAATGTCAGTATAGCACATTAAATGGCAGAAGGTTGCCCCAAACACTTACGTACAATATGCAAAAACTCATTAAAGCGGTTATAAAAGCAAAAGGAGGACACATCAAATATGAAATTATTTCTAGAATATACCCAAAAATGTTTATTTGTATTATGTCAAGTATGAAATAAATGAGTTTCTATTATACTCTTCACTTTTTCACACCTGCGCATAACCTTGTCCTAAATCACCCGTACCTCGGCTTTTTATAAATGATTTTAGCACAGCTATATATATTTTTTATTCCTAGCATCCTTTATAGTCGATGTCCACAATACGAACGTCTTAGAATAAAAATAAACATTTTTCAAATATATTTTTCAAAAATAACATACTTCTCTTAAGCTTTTTTTATAATCTGTTTTAGGAGCAAGTCAGTCATGTTCGTATCTACACTTTTTCATCTTTGCCACCCCTATAAATACTCAGGAATATTTTCTAGTGAAATCTGTTTTGTACAACAAAGTTCTATTAACATAGACATTTAATAATCTTCATTTTCACTCCCATTTTGTGTACTAAACGCAGCACTCCTTTGAGTATAAGCTTATAACGCATTTATATGTCCAAAATCAATCAATAGACAAAAGATGCCAAAATATAGCCCTCAAATTTAAATATACAGGTTGTGTTGTTAATATTATTAACCTCATACACATAATGCGTATTTATGCAACAAAATGTTTAACATTTGTAATGTATTTTATGAGATTAACAATTCTATAACACTAACTCAGATGCGAGTATCGTTTTACCATACTCTGATGCTATTGGTCGCTATTCGGCGATCTTGCAGCTTTGCTTATCACCTTTCTAGCCATAATATGAATGAAGAGTAATTTTTGAATACCTTACTTAAATATCTGATACAATTCATATTGTTACTTTTACATAATGACACTATGCACAAACTATGCCTCGCCATCTTTTGCACATAGAATCTTAGCTGTTTGTAGAATTTTACACTCAGTGAACCACTATGCACACAGCGATCAATGTTAAACTTAATGAAACAACGAAAATAACCTGGGATCTACCTATTATACCGTCAATCATAAATTAATATTGAATGATTAATTTAAATAAAATAAATCAATTAAAGAATAATATTAAATAATTTCCAGTTTGTTATGATTAGATCCAGGTGAGATTTTCTGGGGGGGTTTTACGTTAAAATACTCAAAATGGCGTCTAGCCTTATTACCGTTGTTTACGAGACAGCGTGGATTATTTTGAAAAGAAAAGTAGTGTCCATCGAGTTAGATTGTCAACTAACTAAAGAATTAATCGTTAACTAACCAAACATAAAAAAAATAACCAAATCTAGGTTGAATGATTATTTTAGGTTGGATTCGTAAATTATAATTAAGCCCGTAGTTAGTCATGGACACAACAACTTTATATGGTTCAAAAAGGAGGCGAACTGATTTGGAAACAACGATAATGAGGACAAATGCCTGGAAAATATTGAATAAGATGGGCGCACTCGTTTCAGATTACTAAAATCTGTAATACTTCTTCATATCGTTGTAATACTATCCTAAGAGTAATATTTCAATGGCGGAAAGGGTCTTTCACACGTTATAAAGACATAAAAATATAATATTTTAAAGCGATTCTGCAACGCCGTTTTTTCATTTGAAATAACTTAGAGAATCTTATCAGGGGTTGATTTTAACAATTAATATAATTTATTTACAAAATAATAAAATACCTATTATTTTTATCCTTATGTCAGACACTTAATTTTTGGGAAGGATTATATGTACTTGATCTGGTAAGACATTTAAGAATGACAAAATAAATGGGATGAAAATTAAAGAAAGAAGAGAAATAAAAGCATAAAAAAGAAGTGCAAGGCAGAGGAAATTTATTACTAAGGGCGGCACTAGTCCAAACCAATACAGGTTAGAGGAAAATGAATACTTCTCGTGGTAAGAGGCTTAACTTCGTGAGGAAAAGCTGAGCAAAGTGTGCAAGTAAACTAACGCAACGACAACTCTCGTAAGGAGTCGTGACGATTCTCTGAGCAAAGATCGATATAAGGAAAGGAGAAAAAAGTCATATACACTTTATTCACTAATCTTAGCTTAAGATCTGCTCTGTACCGACCCTGCGATATTTCAGATAAAAGCACACATACAATACAGACTCGCGGCCATTTGAATACGCTCTCAACTCCTTATCTTTACTATTTACATAAACACCAGGCAAAGAGATGTCAAACAAAGAGGCAGACAACCATATAAATAGGAAATTTAATTATAATTAATGTTAATATATTAATTTACATTATACATAAGGATTAATATTTTTATTTACTTTCAAGATCTTCAAAATTCAATGTTATTCAAAAATAAGCAAGTCCTATGCTCAAATAAGTCATTCAAGCCTAGTAAATTCACAGAAAATTTATTTGTTGTTCCAGTTGTTATCCATTAACAAGCAAATATATAATAGCTTGTTAATTTTGTAAAATTTTATATTGCATACCAAAATTAATTTTAATGGTTTAAAGAGAATTAATTTGACCAGAAGGTGATAAGGATTCAACTCATTTGGTAGTAAATTTGAAATTAGAATGTCAAAGAAAAGCATAATGGTTGCACTTTAAGAGGAAAAGATTGGTTGGTTTGCTCCTTAAGATCAAAATGACGATAATTTGGGCAACAATGATTTAAATATATCCTCACACTACCTCTATTAGAGATACACGTCCTTCATCAATACTACCGAGTTCCCTCAACCACCAGAACGGATGTCGTGAGGTTAAAAACACATCATTACATAAAAAAACACTGGAGTGAATATACAATCTTGTTGGCCTTTTCAAGGAAAGGTACTAACCAGACCATCCTGCCTAGTACTATATTCTGCACACACGACTTCATCTTTTCTCGGTGGAGGCCACACAAAGGTTGTAACATGGTTGGATTCTTGCAAAGGAAGTGGAAAATTTAGTCTTCACATGCAGTTTATGTCGCATATCTTCTGAAATGCCATTTTTTAATTAATTAAACTGCCTTAAGGCAAAGCCATTTAAGATAAGCAAACTTTTATTCATGTGGTATCAATTGAATCATCATTTAAGCTTTGAATACGATATTAATAAAAATGAGTGAATGTACTTTTCCTAAATATGAAAAGTGGAAATATATGAAAGCGCTATGTCACAGATCGACACCGAAGGTGGGCAGTATTTAAATGTATTTAAAATTGTATTTTTAAATACATTGAAATCATGTATTTAAAAAACAGTATTTAAATACAATGTATTTAAATACATTTTCCAAATATTTTACTGATAATAGGCTTATATAGGTATTAAGAACGTGTAATGCATGTTTTAGCTTGTTGCAACTTGTATAACACAAACGGTTGACTGATTGATCCGGTGAGGGAAAATTGCTTGCATCAGTTCAAATTCAGTTAACAGACGGTCACAGTTGTGTTCGGTTGTATAGTGAGAGCGCTCAGCATTATTTTTACTGCTCCATGGCAACTTCAGCTTATTCTAAAGAGTGTTAAATGGAGAGATTTGACAATAAAAATACGAGGAAGACAAAGAATCATCTAATTATAGTCATCCTTTATAGATGGTTCATTTTTTAGAGTAAAATCTTCCGACACTAAAAAAGTGAAGTGTTTATGTGCATCATGCAATGGCGAAATCTCTGCGGCGAGCAATGCTACTTCCAATCTACGCATTCATTTGAAGTTAAGAATATATTAAAGCTAATTATATGATACTTAATTGAATTGACAAGTTTCACTATTTCTTATTTTTAAAAAAATGGCAAAATTGATAGTATCTAACGATAATGTTAAGTCTTCACGAACCTCCCTGCTTCTTTTTGCAACACCTTTATTTATAGTATATGTTGATTGAAATTAACGTGTATTGTGTCAACATGAAACAAATGTCTTTCAATTATCTGATCATTCACATTTATCAACAGAGAAAGCATCCTACTTTGGTGAGAGGTCAAAGAAAAGATTAAAAAAGAAAATGTTCAGTATTAGACTATTCTCTTTCATGCAGCGGTGTTAAAGTAAAAACATTACCGGAGTGTTTTGCAGTGCATACTAAGAAGGCCAAACAATTTGTTGTTGATAAGCTGATTGCAGATTTTATTATACAAGGTGTGCATCCCCTATCAACCATGAAGCAACCAGCTTTTGTGAGATTAATCAAGGGTTAGTTCTGAGTTACAAATGTTGTTTACAATTATAGTATTAGAAGTACAGATTAAGCTCTTATAACAACCGAATACTAAAGCGTTCGGAACATTCGTCACTACGTAAGCTATATAACGAACTTAAATATAGGAAGACATACAAACAACAGAGAATAATATATTGCAATAATTTTATGAGAATCGAGATACATATATTCTTAAAGCGCGCTATCATTTACTTGAAGATATTATTGATTAAAGATTTTTCCGGAAAAATTAGTACAATTATTGATCAATTATATGTAGTTATTAGATGAATTCATATAACGATGTATTTGTTATAGTATGAATACCTGTATATCATTATGTCAAAACTAGCATGCCCGCCCGTCAAAAATGTATGAAATAAAGCTTGATAACGTACATATATATTCCTAACAATACTGAAAGTCAATACTTTACTATGTGATTCTGAATATAAAGGACTAAAAATATATTTCTGAATTAATGTACCAGTCCTATATAGCTATAGGATATTCATATATCTACATTTTATATATAAAATTTTATATGCGTACCATATATTCTCATTTCACTGTGGAAATCAATTTCACTCAGAATAATCGCACATTCCACTACCACAGGTAGTGGAATATCACCCTGCAGAAAATCACGAGCACCGTCACTGATAATGGCTCTAATTTTGTTAGAGCGTTTAATGAATTTGCAGTCACTGCTGCAAATGTGTCCAAAGATTCAGAAGATGGAATCCAGTTAGGTGAAGAAGATCAGGGTGAGCACGAGCTGGATGATAGTTTCTTAATGAGAGGTGTCTTAGATCAGGAAGAAGACCTTTCATCTGACCCATGCAGCTTCAGCCTACCTAAGCAAAAGAGGCACTGAAAATATCTTCCTTTGCAAATATCAATCATTTTTCGATGGGGAATAGCTCAACATTATGGAACAAAATCGTCGTCCAAAATCAGCAGAGATTATAAAAACTGTTATCAACTTCTCATTAAAAGTGCCTTGCATTACAAAGTGGAACTCTCTGGTTGATGCATTGTCATTAATTTTAAAACACAACGAAAATTACATCAACTCATGACGTCCCTTGAACTTCCAGTGTTCAGAAGTCACGAAATTGAATTTCTTGGAGGTGGCAATTTATCGCCTACAGGGAGGAGAAAACTGTTTTTATGGAGAATTGCTCCCTAACTGGCTCACTGTGGAGAAAAAGCTGAAGAGCTCTCAGTCACGTTCTCTAAAATTTGCCAACCTCTTCTAAGTACAGTCACTAAGGGCTTTGGAAAGCGCTACTAATCTTATTTGACCTTGGAAAATGAAGCCAGCGTTACCGATGCCATTATTCCATCAATATGCCATCCATTCTTCAAACTCCGGTGGTTAGATATTAGTATTTCATGGGATAGTTCAAGCCACAAATACTGTTAAAAATTTTATGAATTCAAGTGATTGAGAATTTAGCAGAGGGACCCACTCAAACACGATCAACCGCAGATTTAGAATTATTCAGTTACCTTCAGGATTCAAATAACACTTCAAAATTTAGATAGATATCCAAACATAAAAAAGTTATTTATTAAATACACCACCCTTCCATCTTCAGTTCCTGTGGAACGGCTCTTTTCTTTAGGAGGATTGAACTTAACTCCAAAACGGAGTTCTTTATCTGATTAAAGATTTCAGCAACTGATTTTACCTAAATGTAATGCTGATATAAATAGCTAACTAAAATTTCATTCTATGGAGATTTCTATTTTTTTGTAGTACCTAAGTCCAATTATCATCAAATCCTACCTTAGTAATTATAATATAAAATTTCATTTTAATGGATAATTTTTTGTTGTGATACCAATAGCCCTTATCGATTGTCATTATATATCATGTATGTGAAATGTATTTAAAAATGTATCTAAATACATTTTCAAAATGGATTTAGTATGTAGTATCTAAATACATTTTTCTCATGTATTTAATATTTAGGATTTAAATAATTTAAATGTATTTAAAGGAGAAAGGTCGTGATAATTTGCGGGATACACCAAATGTAGGTTCTGGAATTACTAGGAATGGACTGTCGCGGAAATAAAAATTCTGAAGGGGGGGGGATCATAGTAATTTGTTCTCATTGGATGGAGAGGCACTTGGTAGTAATAAAGATATGCCTATACATATAGAAACAGGAGAACTTCTACCTATTTTTAAGAATCGATACACGATACCTCTTGCCATAGAAAATGATGTGAAGGGTAATAGGCCTTCGAAACGCCTTGGTCTATTCCTTCCTTTTGTGTTAAGAAGAAATACGAGTCAATAAGTCTGTGTAAATTATCGGCCTTGAATGAAATAATTACACAAACAAGTTTTCCCTGTGAGATTCAGGGTAAACATCGATTACAAAAGAATGGCCATGAGGCACGATATTGGCTGCTCGCATTACATCCAGGAGGCGAAGAGAAGACATCCTTTAGTAACACACATAGTCATGGCATTTCCAGTTTACGCTGGTTCCATTTGGATTGAATAGTTCCTCCCATGTATTAAAATGGTTTATGAATATTCTCTTTAAAAAACAGTTGAGAAAGGACGTATTCGTATACGGAGATTATATAATAGTGTTCAGAAAAAGTTTGGAGGTTCACAATCAACGAATGAAGAAGACTCATAAGTCTTAAGGGAAGCAAACTTGAAGGTATATACCCATAAGTATAATTTGCGTAAAAAGAGTGTCGAGTCTTTGGGTCATGTTTTATATCAAACATATATTATGCCGCAGCAAGAAAAATCCAAGCTATACAACATGCAGAACGACGTCATGATAAGAACGAATTGGAAGGATTCTTGGGTCAAGCTTTCTATTAGAGGAAGTTCATACCTGGGTTTTCCAAGATCGCTGAACCCTTGAAACCTGTATCAAAGGAGGAAAGCTGGAAATGTGAAGACGAACAACGAGACTTCTAGGAGGAATTAGAGAAGGCATTAACAATGGATGTGCTACTGGCGTTACAAGACTCAACTGTTCGATTATTGGATCAAGTGGAATATGTGGGAGAACAGACGATGACTTAAATCACTCGAATACCGTCAACGCCTAGAAGGAGTTATTCTGTGCACGAGCCGGAATTATTAGCTGTCATCTTCTTTCTAAGAAAACTTTGACCGATTATCTATGTACAGCGGAACGTAGTTAGGAGAGACCATAAACTTCTAACATGTTTATTTAAAAAAGATTAAAGAGAGCCAAGCGGAAGCTTGACTCGAGGGATTTTACTTACCGATATTCTGGTGAAATACCTCGAAGGTAAACTAAATATAGTTGCAGATTTCTTATCTAGGACAAAGGAGATGAACAAACAAAAGATAAGCGTTATATAAGAAAAGTGTGAATTGAAGCAGAAAGGATTTGTAAAGCATCAGAAAGAAGATACCAAAATTAGTGAAATAGGACACCATACTAAAGAAAGAAGAAATATGATGGCCAGAGTTGGAGACAATTGATACTAGCTGATTGAAAATCGAGAAAATTCTGCCGGTTTTAACTAAAGCAGAGAGAAAAGGTTAGTATTAGTCCCGAATACACTTCAAAAAAGATATTTGTAAAATGTTCATTTGGCAGTGAATAGGATTTATCTTGCACTAACTGAAGTGTCTGGCAAGTTAGAAATTACTACTTTGGGATAGGAATTACCAGTCAGGTGAAAAGAATAAATAATATTTGCGATATGTGCTCTTGGAATTAGCCAGTTAGAGAAAGAAAAAGTGAATCATCTTCCATGTAAAGAGGGACCACTTCTCTGGGAATTAGTGAACCTATATTTACTAGGACCCATCAAAAAAGATTTTGAGAGAATTATTATATTTTGGGTGAAATAGACAGCTTCTCACAATACGTGACTAATCCCACTAGCCGATTAATCACCGAGAGAAGTAGCATAAAAGATACACAAGGAATATTTTGTGTTTTTGAAGCCTCCAGGACCGTTTATTTCAGATCAAGGCCAGAATTGTATAACAAAGTAATGGCGGAGTCAACGAAAATTTGCGGAGTGATCCAAATTCACACTGGTCAATAGCATCCCAGAATCAACGGAATAATAGAAAGAATTAGCGAGAAGGTCGAAATAAAGATAAAAGTTATGTGCGAAGAACCATGAGAAACTTGGAATAATTTTGTACGATACATGGAATTTTTTCTAAACGTGAGGCTGCAAAATGCTACTGGAAACATCACTTTCATGTTGATATTTCGATGGACTCTAAACGTTTAGTATAGTATAACCATGAAGAGAAATAATGAGTTCTACCGAAAGGATTACGCAGAAGATGATCGTTGTAAGATGGTTGAAATGTATCAAGGTTGGAAGAATTCATGAAAGATTATGACAAAAAATACAGGTGGAGAGACAAAAATGATCCTACCGGGTATATAAATTTAAACTACCAAGACAGGACTGAACAAACTTAAACTAAAGCATGAGAGTGCATGCTTTGTAATCAAGTAGAAAACGCCGAACACATTGCGACAGCAAGTGACGATCAGCAAGGGGTAAAAGGGCGATTGCTAGGGAGGCATAAGGTTTTGAGTATAATTGGCTCCAAACACTTCTCACCACCTCTAGGGCACATATGAAGATGGCCTCATCTTTTATGAGTTAAGGCACTGTAACGATGTCACTTGGTATGGTACGAGGGGCGGTCAATAAGTTTCGCGAATCGGTAGGGCAAAACAGAGGAAGAGGGATGGCTGTTTGTGGGGGTGTTAGGATAAGTTATGACAAGTCAGGACCTGCAGCCGCACACTCATTCCTCGTCGATTTAAGAAGCAGTAGCTTATCACAGATCGTCAGTCACAAATTTTTCAACAATGGAGAAGGTTGAGCACCGCGCAGTGATTAAATTTTTGACCAAGGAAGGCAAAAATGCAAAAGAGATCCATGAACACATGGTTGCAGTGTACACCGACACCGCCCCTTCCTATGCAACCATTGCTCACTGGAATAGGGAGTTCCGCCATGGTCATGAGTCCCTTGAAGATGACCCCCGTCCAGGACGCTCATCAGACGTGCCTAACGAGGACAATGTGACCCGTGTGGAGAGGATGATCCTCGAAAATCGACGGGTGAAGGTCGACTAAATCGAACGAGAACTTGGAATATCACATGGAAGTGTTATCAACATCATCCACGACAATTTGGCCATGACTAAGGTCTCTGCCCTTTGGGTCCCTAGAGACCTCACGCCCCATGATCGACTTCAACGTCGTCAAAGTCCACAAGGCCAGAGTTGCACAAGCTGCCCCCTGCGCGAGTGCGGGTTCGAGGAACTCACCCCCCCCCCTTCCCTCTACACTCCAGATCTGGCCCCTAGCGACTACTTTTTATTCCGCCAGCTCAAGGCTGCACTGCGTGGACGCTGGTTTTGGGACGATGAAGATGTCTAGCTCACCGTCCAGGAGTGGATTGAACAGCAGTCGGGAGATTTCTGGTTGTTGGGAATTTGAAGCTTCAGGGACAAGTGGCGCAAGTGCATTGAAGTCGAGGGTAGTTATATTGAAAAATAATAAAACACTTTTCCTCATATCTCGTTTACTTATATCCGAATTGCAAAACTTTTTGACCACCCCTCGTATGATAGGATGTCCATGCCCAATCTAACTTACAATCGAGGATGATTATTAGTAAAAGCCAATATTTTAGATGCTTATAATCGTATGAGGACTTTCACTATGTCTTGGGACAGTGTGAGTGAAATCTTAGTATCTTCCTTGAATGGGGTATTTTCTTTTATATTTTTAAATCCATACTATGGCTGTAACAAACGTAGATCAAGCCGGCTACGAGAAAGCCATTCCAAGCACTGTGTCGTCCCCTGTTGGAGACGAGAAGAATAAATTTTTAAAATAGAGACGATAAGGAGCTATCTTCCTCCAACTTTCTAATGGTAAAAGGGTTTTCCCTCGCCATCTTCTGGATCACTTTTAGACAGCTCTACCAAGAAAACTGCCTGTCCCCTTGGGGCTACATTTCTCATGGATTCCCCATCTTAGGAGATCGTTAAAACTTCTAACGGAGAGAAAGATGCCCCTTTCCTATAGCTACGGGTAACAGAAGCTTTCCATCTGCCTTGTCCATCAATTCACCGATGGCCGAGTTTCCTGTTGTACCAGTGGCGGCTTCTTTCACTGAAAGCGCTAAAGAAATAAAGGTTATCCCGGGCAATAGCGTCGCAGGATTGTCCGCACCCGATGGAATCTCGTGAATAAAGTGAATTTTCCTCAACCCAAGCATTGTGACCTTCCTGATAACCGGCGTTTCGGCTCTCTGAATTTTCTTTTTGGAGGATGGCGTACTGTTCCTCAGATGTGTGAACCAATGTGATGCAACGGGCATGCAGAGCTTCTGGTTTGGATTCTCGACAACTCGAGTGATGATAACCAAATAGGTCCCCTTCCCAAGTATGTATCTTTGGTAAATAGCACTCTGAAATGGGGCCCAGAGTGCCTACAAGGCCTGGATACCCGTCTAAATATTTACTCTTCTCCAATATAAAGAAATGGCAGGAATCAAGATCGACTTTCGGGCTGAATTTGAGAGAAGGCCAAACAGAATTAAAAGTTGAGTAGCATTGTGCCACGAGTACTTCAATGAGCCTACGAAAAAAAAGCCTCTGCATTTTCAAGTCATTGTCACTCATTCCGAATTAAACAAAATCGGAGGACGAAAAAACATTCGATGGAGCGCTAAGCTGAAACTTATTCAGAGGATTCTTGCTCCTTGGGCTCTTCGGCACATTCTATTTTAATGTTCTAGTCTGTGAGATCTTTGCAAGTGCTATCTTCTCCTGTTCTTGAAAAGCAGGGTAGCTCTTAATTCTTCCTTGTACTTGGAACGGGTTCAAGTATAGCCAACTGTGGAGTGATTAAATGTCTTGATGATGCGGATCTCCTTCGTGGAATTTACTTTGGTTGCTGGTTGTATGATCAAGTCCCTGGAGGAGTGGGCATCCTTGACGACTTGAGCGTGCTATTTTCTTCCTTAGTCTTTGATATGTTTTATTTTGTTTTAAGAATTTAGGTTTGTAGCAGTTTTTTAAGTGCTCTTGGCGATTATGCCCTTGGTTGCAGTCAACATAGGAGATCTTAAAATAAAATTAAGAATAAAAATTATAAAGGTTAAATTAAACCCCCGTCTTGAACCCGAAGACTAGTCTGCGGATCTATAAACTTTGGCAGTCATACCTCCCCCCAAATATCCCGCGCTGGCCGAGTCTCACCCGACCCTAAATGAGCAGATGTCCAGCCTCTTCCATTGTTAATTTACGCAGAGTAGCATCATGCGTACTATCGGATATTCTTCCAAACGGATTACTGTCATGCAAACCACTACGTATTCACCCAGATTCACTACTCTCACGTTACCATTCGTGCCATATCTCCATCAGGCACTTATGCCTTCTAGGTGGGCAAGCTAAATGAAGACTTGTTTTGTTAACATTTACTGATTCAATCCGATTAATTCGCTAATTCTGCTTTTAAATTAAGGGAGCAAAAATGTTAATCTGTTAATCCTCTGGTTACTAAAATTATAACTTGGGTAATCAATAATTTGATAATCCTATTTTTATGGTCCTGCGGATCACTAGACACTTGAGTAGCAACGACTACCCTATCAATATGGTAGCCTTTACCCAAGTAATACCCAACACAGCCTGGAATACTGATTGCCAGTCCGAACTTGACCAACTTTGAACTCTTTGGTAACTGGTTGCTAGCATACATAATAATATAAAAATAATTTGCTTTAGTACAAACTGTCTAATAAATGTTTAAAAATCATACCTCAATCTAGTAAAAAATATTTAAATATTTTCGATAATTGATATTGGAATTGACCACACATACATATAAACCAAATTCGGTTGGATTAGGGCGATCGCTGTAATTTTTATTATTCATTTCAGTGAACTAAAATCAGTTAGGGTCCACATGGGTCCGTCTTTTCCATCAGAGACGGACCTAACTCTCTCCTATTTTTAGTCTCCTTGTTTGCTTCTCAATTGTTTTGGAAAATAATTTTCCCTTCTTGCCTATACCGCAGATGGATTTGAAGCTATACATCATCAACATATTTTCAGGTCCCTAACTTCCCCACTTTCTTTACAGATCCATCTTTATAATTTTGGGCGGAGATGCCTTTGTTGGTTTCCCTTTAATATTTATGTTAGTAGTATTAATTTAATAAACGCTTCAAGGTGGCAATAACCGTCCAATTCATGAAATATGACTCCCAAGGGAACTATAAATCCTATTATTATCTTCGCATTGCTAGACTCTACGCTTCGAAGAGTTTGCATCGAATGTTGGGCAACAAATCTTACTCTCAGCCTCAGGAGAATTAGTATGTATAATAACACTAAGTTTAAACACTTTAACTTGTTACTTCGCAGTTTTTTGTCAAATAAAGATGTTAACGAGTCTCTCTAGAAATGAGTTAATTCCAGAATCTCATATTCCGTAGTTCACCTTGCACGCGTTGAAAATACTTTTACTTCCATAAGATACTACACCTCGATATAAGCAGCATTCTAGCATATATACGTATACCCTTCCCGCTACCCTGCCGTAAGTCGCAAGGTTCTATTATTCTATCTACCTCCCATACTTCCAAACCCACAAACAAACCGATACTCATTTGAGTATTGCCACCGATATAGGAACGTATCTTTGATTCCTTTTGAATTGAGATAACCCAGAGGACAACGCAACCAACCACGTTATCGGCAAGCATCGCCATTAGCCTTTACATAAATTGCTATGCTAAACTCGCTTTCTAAAAATAAATCCTTTTTTGTTATAGTTTCATAAATTATATTTCACAAATAGAATTTGTCAATACAGCCTCCATCAACTCTGAACCGTCCTTGAAACAAAGAAAAACTGCAGAAATTTTCAGTGGTGTCTATGGACACACACATACAAAAGAATAACTATAGAAATAAAATTATGGTGCAAACATCACATCTTTAATATAGAAAATAATTAGAATGTCGAATACGAGGAGCGGTCAATAAGTTTTGCGAATCAGTGGGGCAAAACAGAGGAAGGAGGATGGCTGTTTATAGGGGTGTTAGGACAAGTTATGACAAGTCAGGACCTGCAGCCGCACGCTCCCGCCTCGTCTATTTAAGAAGCAGTAGCTGATCGCAGATCGTCTGTCACAATTTTTTCAACAATGGAGAAGGTTGAGCACTGCGCATGATTAAATTTTTGACCAAGGAAGGCAAGAAAGCAAAAGAGATCCATAAACGCATGGTTGTAGTGTATATCGACACCACGCCTTTCTATGCAACCATTGCTCGCTAGAATAGGCAGTTCCACCATGGTCGTGAGTCCCTTGAAGATGACCCCCGTCCAGTAGCCCGTCAGATGTGACCAACGAGGATAATGTTGTCCGTGTTGAGAAGATGATCCTCGAAAATTGACGGGTGAAGGTCGAGGAAATCGAGCGAGAACATGGAATATCACTGAAAGTGTTATCAACATCATCCACGACAATTTGGCCATAACCAAGGTCTCTGCATGTTGGGTCCCTAGAAACCTCACGCCCCATGATCGACTTCAACGTCGTCAAAGTCCACAAGGCGAGAGTTGCACAAGCTGCCCCCTGCGCGAGTGCGGGTTCGAGGAACTCACCCCCCCCCCCTTCCCTCTACACTCCAGATCTGGCCCCTAGCGACTACTTTTTATTCCGCCAGCTCAAGGCTGCACTGCGTGGACGCTGGTTTTGGGACGATGAAGATGTCTAGCTCACCGTACAGGAGTGGATTGAACAGCAGTCGGGAGATTTCTGGTTGTTGGGAATTTGAAGCTTCAGGGACAAGTGGCGCAAGTGCATTGAAGTCGAGGGTAGTTATATTGAAAAATAATAAAACACTTTTCCTCATATCTCGTTTCTTTATATGCGAATTGCAAAACTTATTAACTGCCACTCGTATTCGTCGTGAATTTAGTTAAAGTAGGCAATAGGTAATGGAGAATGGTTCAATGAATATTTTAAGCTATTTCTAATTATTTTGAAGACAAAAGGAGATATCTAATTAATTGATATCTGTTGATACAAGAAAAAATACCATAATTAGACAAGGGTTCAAGAACCGAAATATAATATCGTTGAACGAAAGGAAAGAGGCATAATAATTGAAGCAGTGTACCCGCTCCTCTTATCCTAATAAATTATTTTTCTTACTCATTTGCTTCTAAAATTATTTCACTTATTTAACTTAATTGCTCCATTTACTAGCTACCTTAAATGAGAATGAAAAATTTCACAAAGCATTATTGAGTCAATTGGATGCGAGGAAGAAATGAAAATTTTTAAAACGAATTATGGATCAATAAATTGGGTGAGAAATGAAATATTATGATGCAGGTCAAAATTCATAAGCCACACCTGGAATAGAACCCGGGACCTCTTTCAAAATAAGCACAAGCGTTACCGTGGAGCCACGATGGAAATAAGGAAATACAACCTAAAATCTTTAAAGAGTAAGGAACAAAAGGAATTTTAATCCATCGCATCCTAGATTTTTTATGCATTCATCTCCTCAGAATTCTCAAATATTTCCGACGCTTAGTCCGTATGTGTATGCATAAAACCTTCAAAGTATGACTCCAATTAATTCAAAAGTTTTTATATACAGCATGTTACCATGTAGTCACATAACGAGGATATAGCTACATCAATGAGAAGTATTATGTACTGAAAAAGGAATGAATATTCCTCCAAGTTTTTGTCACATGTCACCAAATAAGTTAATTAATGATAAAATGTATTTATCTCACTAAATATTTTTTCAAATATAAATGCTTCACATCATCTCATTATCATTTGTTATGTCCAACTAGGTCATGAAAGGCATTTGCATTTATGATATTTTGTTCTTCTCCAACACAAGAAAATATAATGCATTTTGTAACTAAACCGATTATGTAAAAAAGTAAACATATTACTAGATAATATTGTGTTTGATATGAAATGGTATCAAGCATGGTACGCACATTCCAACATCACATTTTGTACACTATGTGTACATCCTTTTGGCAGGATGATAAATCATATCGTCCTCCCTTTTGACCTTACGATCCTAACCAAATTCCCTCTGGAGTTAAAATTGTGCTAAACTCTCTTGATATGCTTGAAAAGTGATCAAATGTCCCGATGTAAATTTTTATAAAATATTTTATATCCAAAGGTGGACTGTTTTGTTACAAATTGACTGTTTACAACTATGTTTCATCAGGAGAGATACTTTTAAACGTTATGGAATTTTTCATGAACCAACATTGCATCAATATAATTAGTGGTGGAATCTTTAAAAAATATTTTGCTAATCAAACATCAAATTAGCTTGAAGATGTGACACTCAATTCATATGATCAAATCTTTTACGATGTATGGCGTTATAAATCGCAAAATTCATCAAGTATATTATCCGTGATTAAAATATACAGTTTTTGATGAAATACTATTATACCCAGATACTATCAGAATACGCTAAATCATCTTTAGTAATAGGTAAATTAGGCAAATTCATTGCATAAGCAGAACATTTGTTTGAGTAGCAATGAGTTGGAATAATTTCTTGTTAAAGAATAGCTAAAATATTTATGTAGGCGTAAATTCCTTATATGTATTTTGTCATATTTAGCCTTGGGAATATTGAAGAGAATAATTCTTGTTTTGTGAATAAACTACAATGAAAAGTAAAAGTTACCTATGATAGGAAAACAGGTATATCATCTCTATCGCATATATCATTATAGCCAGTCACAATTTGGTTAGTAATGGTTACATATTTTTCGACGAAGTTTTGCTAGCGCACGTACCCTAGTACTACTTAGAGTCGAAAGATATATTGCAAATTTTGTCTTCACTATCGGGTGTATTTTCTGTCAGTAGATGAGTACATTTCTTAATATTCAATAAAAACATTCGCTGGTGGAGCTAAAACATCCAACATTTCATCAATGTAAAGTTTGGCTGAAGAGAATAAAATGTTTCCATGTATTAATAACGTAATCATATGATGACAGGTAAAAAAAGTGATGTACACGCAAAATTGTGTACTTTTGTATACTAATCTTAAATAAATATTTCAAACGAAATGTTTTCTATATTAAAAAAAATTGTGGCCAGAGTTATTCTCAACGTCTCTTCGTAACGCAGAGATGGTGGATAATAGTTAATACTAAAGTGTAAGTTCTACAAGGTACAAAGGCGTGCAATTGAAAGATTCGATCTCAGGTGATTGAGGTTAGAAAGGAAAAACTTTCTAAATTCACCACTGGTTGTTTCATATTTAATTTAATCTTTCTGTGGCTTTAGTATTAAGCTTCATTTCTCTTTAATTATAAAGGAGAGATGGAGAAATAACGGTCATTTTTCTTTTTAATCTTTACTATATTTTCAATGTATCTGGACATACAATTTATTAAAATTTATATTTAATTTTCGGATATCGGACACTTCATTTGTCTAATCAACATTCAATTTATTTGTCATGATTGTGCTTGACCGCAATAATTTACCTGGATTCATTCAAAAAGAATAATCTTATATAATGTTATTTCCTACAGTTCCATCCTATGTTTGGGCAACGTTTCTCGCTCTTTCGAACAGTGTGGCTGGTGTGGGCGATACTGTTTCAAACTGCAGTCAACAATGATGTTCCAAGAAGCGTTACTACCAGGTCAGTTAGATTTCACTAGTAGTTGGGAGAAATGTTGCAAACAACTCTACAGTTGTGGGTTGCCCTGATCTTATACCTAAATGCGCTCTTTAGTGTAGAATTGCTTAAAATGATAGTGTTAGAAAAATATTTTCGAACAATGGTTTTTCTCTTACCGGTCTCGCCGGGCTACTACTATTTGTCTGTCTAGTTTCCAAATAGCTGAGTCGAGCTTTCTGTGTAAGGACATTCAGGGAATTTTGGGGAATTCTGTTGTTGTAAATTAAGACGACTTGTCAGTGGAGAGCGGTCAACTCCCAGGCGTTTACTCGTTTTTTTCTAGAGACTTAATACGGTTGACTCTGGCTTTCTACATGAGATTGGGGTGGAGTGGAAGCACATTGTTCTTTCTACCGCCAACTCTGGTAGAGTTTGATTAGGTACTCCTAATATGTTACAAATTTCGAAGAAAGAATTCAGGAGTGTTTATAACAGGCATTTTATTTCACCCAGAAGAAATAAACCGGGGCTGGCCCTGGCGTCAGGTCTACTCCAAAGAAGAGTAATATCGACCTTTATTACAAGGCCAATATACACACCGGCTACCGTGAAGACGAAAAGGCTCTTAAAGCCATTCTCTATCGTGACGTGACCGCAACCAACCCTAATACGGATACTAATCTAATTATATACTACAAGACCAAGGAAACAAGTAGTTGCATCATAAAAAACACCTGTCTTCCTCCAGGAGACTAACGTTGTGTACGAATATTCGTGCAAAGTCGGTGACTGCGAATACCGCAATTCAAAGTACGTCGGCGTGACTTCCACAACCGTGTCAAGGCGACTGACAGCTCACCTTCAAGATGGCGCGATTAAAAAACACGCCCAATCTCATAGCACTACTATAACCCGTAAAAAGCTGAATGAGGACACCTCCATCATCCTGAGACCTCAAAATCGCAGAAGATTGCGGATGGCCGAAGCTGTCATCATTCAAATGAAGAAACCGGCAATTAACGTTCAACTACAGCCGGAAATCATACTTCCGACATCTCAGCGTCCTTGAGTTGACCGCTGTTAAAAGAAGCACGTTTGAAAGCTTGATTTCCCTTTTCCTCCTTTGCCAAAGAACTAGATCGGAGCAACAAACAGTCAGACCAATTCCAATTAAGCTAAAGTGTGGGTGCGTGTAGGGAAGGAAGTACTATAGGGTGTGTGGATAAATAGAGAAAATAGACAAACGGTTAAAAGAGAAAGAAGCGTGGTAGGGTGCAAAGAGATGCTAGAGCCTGGTGATTAAGCCTATCACTTTCATTATTTCTATGTTGTTTTCGTTGATTTTTTATTTTATGGCGCTCAAGCCATTTGTCTTGCTAACTTTAGTTTAGCTTTGTTGTGTGATATACATTGCTTGTTTGTTTATGTTTTTTTTCAAATTTTTAAGTGCGTGCTTAATGTTTTGGATTTTTTGTATGTGTGTGTGTTTTATTTTGGGTTTTTTTTTCATAGTCGGTTGAGTTCTCGTCGTATTCGGTAGTTTTCTTCTTTCTTGGTTTTACATTGGTCTACTTTGCTGAGTTTTAGTCATAATTGTGATTTTTATACTTGATTCGGTTGTTTCCTTAGATTAGATTATACATCTCATCATGCGTAGAACGGCACTTCATCCCCGTCAGCCACTTGGTTAGCGGAGCTTGGAAAACTGGCGCAACATTCTGCTCTTCTGTTCTGGTTAATCATCTCAGTAATTACTTCGCTCAGTTCTCGATTAACCAGATCCTGCATCTTCGATGACTTTGTTAATGGGAATTAACTTCTTGGCGTCTTCTTTCTCCCCTGCGTGTACCTGTGATTAGGTACATGCATTTATTTTGCACTACTTGAAGTTGCCTCCTTTGTGTTTTCGAGAGAGAAGAGAGGGTGGAGGCGGGGTAAAGCAACGTAGATCTAACAAGAGCATTATAGATCTTCTTCTTGTTGCTTTCATGTAGATTTTTGAACGTATATAGAGTTCTGACAGTGCCCTAGCTCGAGAAATTCTTTCTTCGACGTGCTTCTTGTACCCGGTAGGGGCGATTTTCATACTAAGTACATTGCATTCGTTGGTGTAGAGATAACGAGTATCCCCTACTCTCACGTCTGCTCTTCGGGTGCGTCCAATGGGGACCACCTTGAATTTTTCTTGGTTAGTTCTAATTTTCCATTGAGCTTTGGAGGTGTTTAGATTTTCAATTTCTATCGCGGTCATGCGAGCTTGCCACGGTGCATTCCTCTATGGAGATATGATTATCTGGCTGAAATCAACGGCGTATTGAATATTGAGAGAAGAGGGATACACAGGGGCTGGGACATCCGCGGTGTATATCGAGTAAAGGGTGGTGGATAGACACTCCCCCTGCGGAAGGCCCGCAGTGAGCGGAAACTTTGGTCCGTCCGTGCACCCTAGACTGACATACGCCGCTCTCTCCATGACGTAGTCACAGAGAGTTCTTTCGAAGTTTTCACTTAGAGTCAGCCGTAAGATCTTATACTGCATACCCTGCTGCCACACCTTATCAAACGCTTTTGATACATCCGGACAAACAATATCCACATAACTGCTGTCCCGTTTGGCTTGGCCAAGCTTTTCCGTAATGAAATTGATTGCCATTTCCGTACTTCGCTCCTTTCTAAACCCGTATTGGCAAGGGTTGTAGAGGGAGTTTTCTTCCTGGTGAGACACCAGTCTCTCGTTTAGGATCTTCTCAAAGAGTTTCCCGCCAAATTCCAAAAGGGAAATTTGGCAGTAGCTCTCTCTCAACGTTGGGTCCTTTCCATGCTTGGGCAAAAAGATCATCTTTGCCGTCTTGTAAGCTTCTGGAAAGTACCCCGTATTCAGACATGCGTTGAATATTCGTGTCATTCCTTCGATGACATTTGCTGGCGCCTTTTCGAAGTTTAACTTCGTAAGCCCCGATTGGCCTGGGGCTTTCTGGTAGAATGAGCGGAGTGCGCCAAGAATCTCTTCTTCGGTGATCTCGGCGTCTGCGTCACGCAGTCTATCCACCTGGTGATTAGGATGCGTTCTGTGTATTTCCGTGTTAAGCTTGTCTACGATGTTATTTTCAAACTCTATATCAAAATCTTCGTTCTCTTCTTTGAGTATATTGAAGATTTTTTCTCAATAACGCCGGAATATTACTTCTATGTTTCTGTGTTTTGTTTCTTTTAGGATTTCCATTTTCTTCTTTTTCGAGATGATCCTCTGAGACTTCTGACTTTGCTTCAAAATTCTTTGGGGGATGTATCTCGATCGTGGCGCTCGATTGCATCGTCCCATCGTCTCTGTTGTTGATCGAAGATCAAATGGTTGAGCTCTTCTTTGATCTGTTTACTTCGTTTTAATAAGTCAACTGATGCATTTCTAATATTTATTTCGTAAATTACACTCAATTCTCTATATAGTTCTTTCATATACCCAGTCCATCTGTATGTTGAGATGGTTTTATACTGGGTTTTGGAGATGCAAGCCCTATCTGCGTTTATAAGGTAGTCCTTAAGGTCGTCGAGTGCCTCATTATCTCCTCGAGAATTGCCTCGTCCAGATTTGGTGGGCGATAGGCCTCGAAAAAACCCGCGTACCGTGCCCAGTCTTCTCTTCTGTAGTCTTTTCTGACTGGTGCTGGGACTTGTATAGGGTTCCTGTTGATGGTAAGTAGGATCCCTATATGATAACTACATGGTACCAGGACTGTTTCCATGTAGTAATTGAATGGTAGCCGACGATTAGCCAGACAAATGTCTGGTTTTGTGGCACTTCCTCCTCGTATATAGCTAGGTAAGTCCGGGCCTATCCTCTGGAGCATATTTCGGTTCAGCATAGTTTCCAGGCACCTACCATTTCCATTGAAGGACCTTTACCCTGATTCCCGACATCTTACATTAAGATTCCCCATTTATATGGTGGGGGCTCTTCTGTCAAATAGGTCGGAGAGAGAATGAATTGGTAAATATCCTCGTCTCGGTGGCTGGTACACGGTGGCGATGACCAGCTTACCTATATCGAGTTCGACTTCTATTGCAAGATAGGATTTTTCGAGGTTTCTTAATGGTTTGTACTTGAGCCCTCTTTTGATGGCGATGGCGGCACCGTTGTACAGCTTTTGAGAGTAATTTGTAATTAACACGTCGTAGTTCCAGATCTTCATTTCGGAGCTACGAGTGTCAATTCCATGCTCAGAAATCAGGATGACATCTGCATCAATTTCTCTAAACCAATTTCCGTAAAGAGTTCGTTTCGCTGTCCAGCCGTTGGTGTTGACATACAGAATTTTTAGTGCGTTCCGTTCCATTGTGAGATGTATTTATCTGTGTTTCTTCTTGCTCTTCTTTTTCTGTTTGGCCTGTGGGGCAGGTTTAGTATGCCCAGGCTTTTCACTCTTTGGGAGGAATAAGAGTTTTTGACTTGCTCTTCGTCGCTCTAGTGCGAGTGCATAGGCCCTCGTCACTATCTGAAGATGTGTTTTTTTGTTCTTCCTGTTCGTTATCCTCGTCTTCTTCATCGTCTTCCTCTTGGGACTGCTCAGATAAGGAAGATTCAATTACTTACTTTATTCCGGTGGCTTTCGCTTGGTTGGTGTTGTTTTTTATAACGCTATCCTTGAATGCCTTGAGGCATTCGGGGTTAGCGGGCACGGCAGTAGACGTTAGGTTGTTCGCATTTAGAAGTGCGTTTAGAACCTGGTTGTAGCATCTAGGTTTTACCGCATTTGCTACGTTTGCATGTGTAATGCAAATTATTATCTTGGCGCTTAGGTCATTTGTGAAGACCATCTGTCAAGGGGTTGTCATTGCTGAGGCCATCCCTTTACTTCGCTTCACTCTGCTCGCGTAGGTGTTCGATTTCTTCTTTCTCTCCTCTTCTTCCATTTTCTTAATGATTTCCTATCTTTAGGGGCAGTTAAGGGCCATCGTTCGATGCGGTCCCTTGCAATTTAAGCACTTTTTTCTGTGCTCTTACACGAGTCATATCTATGACCCTCAGTGGCGCATTCACTGCACCATGTCTGTCCTTTTTGCGGGCAGTTAGCGGTGGTGTGTGCTTCAAGCTTATAGCATACAAAGCAAATGTAGATGCTATGATACTTTTCGTGTTCAATATTGCATCCTAGAATCCTCATGTTAAAAATGAGGAGTCTCTCCGTTGCCGCCTTGTGGGCCATTTCGCTGATTTGAAACGTCACCTTAAAGACATGAGTATGGTCGCGGAATTTATCACATCCCTGACCTTAGCCCATGTTGATTAGTCTCGAGTTTGGTCTTGATCTCGGCGGGGGAGTTTTTCCCTACCCAGCTTTCTATCTTTCGGCAGATGATGCTGCGGTTGGTCGAGATTGCTGCTGGAGTTTTAGCTTCCATGTTGAGTGTCTGTAGGACATCGGCTCCTTCTTTGGATAGGTGTCAGTCTACATCCTTATTTTCCCCGCATATCGCGATAAATCCATTTGGGATCTTAATCAGCTTTATAGGCGCGATCCTCAGGTTTGCGAATAGGGATTGGCACACCGTCTTCTTCTCCGGTGCCTTTTTTCCTGGTATGGTCATTTTGGAGACCCTCTTAGGGAGGGCCTCCATCGTCGCGGGCGTCGTTTCTCTTCTTTCTTTTAGTTTTGTTCCTCTCTGTAAGAAATGTGTAATTATTATGTTTTGGGTGAGAAAAGTGATGTCAGAAAAGGTAAGGGAGGCAAAGCCGAGAGTGTGATTGTAGCGTCAAATGAGAAAAAACGCTCCCGTCCAATTTTCTGTTTGTCCCCCGCTCGGATGGTGCCGGGATGATGGGTGATGATGGATGAAGGTGAGTCTCGAGTGGGCGAGTGGGGACCTCAGAGGGTTGAGCTTGGTGGACTTGATGCATAGTGGCCGAATGAACTACCTTTAAGTTTTTGTCACCCCCTCACGGGTACAGATGCCAAAACTGCATCCAACGACATAGAGACGGGTGTACTTCCCTCTATCGGGTGTACTTTCCTTATCGCCCGGGTACCCCGGGCGATAAGGATCTTTCCTCCGCCCGGGACTCGCAGTTTTGCCCCAGATTCGAGAAAATTTCTTACTTGTGCTTCGGCTGTGGGCTAGTCCTCAAACCAGTTTCCACGCAAGCCCTTAATTATGCCAGTCCAAGTGGCCGACATAGTTATGACGAAGTAAATGAAGGGCAGTCATCCGAGCAGGTTCCCACGCAGGGCGGTGGACGGGTCAATGAGGTGCTTAAGCCCCCATTTTATTTCGTCACTCGCAGCGAAAAGATATCTTAAATCTTTGCAGATCAACTAGAATCCTGATGACTCCCAGGACAGTCGCGTTCTTAGTTGGCGAGGCTCAAAAGTCCGTAAATTAAGCACGAGTATTTAAAATCGCTCTTCAGAAGGTAGTAAGGCAATGCTACGTAGTCGAATATTCGCCCATCAATAGTCCGCCTCAGGTATGTAAGAGTATGCAGGTGAGGGAATAGAAAGGGTGTGTGGATAGACAGCGGAAAGTATACCAGTGGTGAAAAGAGAAAGAAGTGTGGTAGGGTGCAAAGTGATACTAGAGCCTGGTTATCAGGCCTATCTCTTTAATTTTTTTGTTTTGTAGTTCCGTTGTTGTTTATCATTTTGTTTATACATATATATATATATATATATATATATATATATATATATATATATATATATATATATATATATATACATATATATAATATATATAATTTGGCGTTTAAACCATTTGTCTTCAAATTAGCTAATGTATTTGGTTATGCAGTGCGCGTTTGCTGTTGTTTTGGTAGTTCATTAATTATAACTTGCTATGTTTGTTTAGTGTCTTTGTTTTTTCGTAAATTTGTAATGTGTGTAGTTTGTGTATTTTATTTCTTCTTGAAGTCTTCAATGGTGTGTTTCATCTTCTTGGGTAGTTTTTCCTTCTTCGGTAGTTTTTTCTCAATCGGGGTATTTAGTTAATATCGGGGAATTTTTGTCAAAATCGGTTTGGTTTTTCAGTTTGGTTAATTCGTCTTGTTTAGGTTTTTCGGAGCAAAAACACCTCATCTTGCGTAGAACGGCACTTCTGCTCCGCCAGCTAAAATCCCAGCGGAGCTTGGAAATCTGGCGCAACTTACAGCTCTTCTATTCTGGTCAATCATTTGTACGATTTACTCGTCCAATTCTCGATTGACCTTTTCCAGCATATTCCTTGTGCGTTCTTCAATGACAACGTTAATGGGAGTCAACTCCGCCTCGGGCAGCTTTTCCTGCGTTCTTCTTTCCATTCTGCGTGAACCTGTAATTAGGTACGCGCATTTGTTCTGCACCACTTTTAGTCTCCTCTTCTGTGTCTTTGAGACACACGAGAGGGCGGAAGCGGGGTATAGCAACGTCGATCTTACTAGTGCAGTATAGATCTTCTTTGTGTTGCTTTGACGAAGATTTCTGAACCTATATAGAGTCTTGACTGCAGCAGTGGCGTTGGTGATTCGTTCTTGGACGTGCTTTGTGTACCCGGTTGAGGTAATCTTCATGCCGAGTACACTGCATTTATTGGTGTAGGGATATCGTCTATCCCCCACCCTGACGTCATCAAGTAGTCTCCTGCCTATAGGGACAACTTTGAACTTTTCCTGGTTGGTACGGATTTTCCATCGGGCCTCGTTGGTGTTAAGGTTTTTAATTTCTGCTCATGTCATTCGAGCTTGCAAAGACGCATTCCTTCATCTGGGTGAAATCATCGGCAAATTGTATGTTGAGGCAAGTGGGGCTTACAGTGGCTAAGACATCCACGGTATGAATCAAGAAGAGAGTGGGAGACAGGCCCCCTACCTGCGGGAGGCCCGCATTGAGCAGAAACTTTGGCCCGTCCGTGCACCCTAAACTGATGTACGCCGCTCTCTCCATGACTTAGTCACAGAGAGTTCTTTCTAAGTTTTCACTTAGTCCCAGTCGTAAGATCTTGTACTGCATTCCCCGTTGCCACACCTTATCGAACGCCTTTGATACATACCGAAAACAATGTCCACGTAACTCTTTTCCCCTTTTGCATGGGCTAGCTTTTCCGTGATGAAGTTAATCGCCATCTCCGTACTTCGCTTACTCCTAAACCCGAATTGGTGTGGGTTATAGAGCCAGTTTTCCACCAGGTGAGACACCAGTCTTTTGTTGAGGATCTTCTTGAAGAGCTATCCGCCAAATTCCAGAATTGAAATTGGCCGGTAGCTCTCCTTCAACTTTGGGTTCTTTCCGTGCTTAGGCAATAAAATCATCTTGGCCGTTTTATAAGCTTCTGGAAAGTATCCCGTATTGAGACAGTCGTTAAATATTCTTCTCATTCCTTCGATGACACAAGCTGGCACCTTTTTAAAGTTAGGCTTTGTAAGCCCCGATTGTCCAGCCTTTTCCTCTTCTTCGTCTTCCTCGGTTTCTTCCGATGAGGGAGCTTCAATCATCTCCTCCAAACCGGAATTGACGTTGCTGTTCTTTATAACATAGTCCTTGAAAGCCTTGGAGCATTCACGGTCTTCAGGCATGACTACTGACGGGAGGTTGTTCGCCTTCAGGAGCGCGTCGAGTACTTGGTTATAACAACGAGGTTCACTGCATTTGCCACATTTGCATGGGTTATTCAGATCAAGATCTTCGCACTTAGATCGCCGGTGAAGTTAATTTGTGCGGGTGCCGATGCAAACTTCACCTCTGCATTCTTCCTAGCGGCGTTTGCGTAAGTCATTTCTTTTGCCTTCCTTTCCTCTTCTTCCTTTCTCCTAATTATCTCGCGGCGTTGGGGCAGTTAAGGGCCATGGTCCGAAGCTCCCCTTTACAATTTATGCATTTCTTCGTGGAGCTTTCGCACTTGTCGAATCTATGTCCTTATGTGGCGCATTCACTGCACCACAGCTTGTTCTTATCCGGGCACGTCGTTGAGGTATGATCTTCTAGCTTGTAGCATACAAAGCACACTTGTAGGCTTTTGAATTTTTCTTGCTGTATATTTTCACCTGGTATTCTCATATTAAATACGAGAGTACCGTTTTGGGTAGCCTTCCTTGCCATGTCCGTGGTTGAGAACGTCATCTTAAGCACATGGGTATGTTCGCGGAATTTAATAATTTCACGAACTTGTGCCCACGGGTTGCTTCTCGTAATCTCCTCTTTTAATTCTTCAACTTTATGTTCTCCCACCCAGCTCTCCAATTTGCGGCAGATTACACTCATGTTCGCTGCTACTTGTGTGTGTGGGGGGGGGGGTTGCTTCCAGTCCGGTGGTTTGTAGGACTCTCGCTCCCTTTTCCGATAGGAGCTGGTCCACATCCTTCGTCTCGGCATACATTGCGATAAATCCCGATGAAACTTCGATGAGTTTCACCAGTGCCCCCTTGATCTCGATATGTAGGATTTCGCATAGGTTCTTCTCGATTGGGGTCTCTCTTCCGGCGATGGTCCTTAAGGGGACCCTCTCAGTCGGGGCCTCCATTGGGGGGCCTCATCGATATACTCCATCTACAAGACAGGCAGGATTAATATCATTCCTTGACGTGGAAAGCCTGTTTACGAACGTGCCTATCGCTCAGGCCATCGACATCATTATAAAAAATGTCTACCGCCATCCTACAATGCCTCCTCCAAATCTTGACCAAACTATCTCAAGGAGCATGTTACGTTCATGCCCATCAGAGGCTCCGTTCAGGACACCACGCGCTAATCTATACACGCAAGTGGATGGAGTGGCTATGGGGTCACCCTTAGGGCCGACGTTCGGCAACTATTATATGGTTCAACTTGAGGAGAGATTATTGGACATCGTGGCAAATAAGCCACACACATATTGCCAAAGCGTAGACGGCATCTACATCAACGTCCAAAACTAAAAACATCTGATAAACATCAAGCAGCAATTTGAGGAGAACGTGTTAAAATTCACTTATGAATTGAGCACGGGCAATAAACTCCCTTTTTGGACGTTAAGATTCAAAACATCAATGGTAGCTATATCACTAAAGTAGATAGAAAAGGTACGGACATGGGGAGATGCCTCAATGCGGAGAGTGAATGCCCTGAAAGTTATAAGATAAACGTAATCGGCTCATACATCCGCCGAACACATAAATGCTGTTCTACGTGGTAACTTTTTCACCAAGAGATATAACGAGTAAAAAAAACATCCGTGAACAAAGGTTTCTCAAACACATGATTGACAAACAACTCCAATTATTTTAAAATAACCATTGCAAAGATACAGATAAAACTGAAAGTAATCATGGAGAAGTCAATAACATCAAAGTGTACTACGGAAATCAGATGTTCATTGCCTATAAAATAGATGAAAAAATCATCAAGGAGATACATTAACCGTAACATCAAAGTTAAAAATCAAATGGATAAAATTTAACTCATCATATATTATAAAACAACAAAAGCCAGCAATCTCCTGATGAAAAACAACAGCTGCTTAAACTCATCGAATCTCAAGCCAACCAGCATAGTTTACGAGTTCTTCTGCCCCGATAAAGACTGTAAGCTTTATAACAACGCCAAATACCTGGTGTCCCCCCCAAAAGTTAACCGTAATTTGAATTAGTATAACTCAAAGACTATGGAGATTTTTGTGTTCTACAAAACGTGTTTTATTTAGCAACTATTTATCTATCGATTCTGAACAATTCATTAAATTCCCTTTTATGATATTGATACACTAATGGGTTTAGTGGAGGCTATCAAAAATATGTTTGCGCAAGGAAGTAAAATAATGAAACGAAGCCTAGGAAGGCTAGGCCACCGTGCACTTTCAAGAGAAGCGTAGGGAGCTTAGGTAGCCTTGGTCACTGTGCAATTCTTCAATCAAAGCCTAGGCCATTTTACAGTGGTTTTTTACCACGCTGTGGTATAGTTTCGTCATTATTGCTTATTAAGCAAATCAAAGCGTGTCTCTGTAAAAGTTTGCTTGCATAGTTAACAAAAGATCAACGTGTTTTTGTAGTCACAAACTTTATTAAGACTGGAAGTATTAAACAAGTACAAGATTTATTTTAACAACGTTTTCCAAGTAGGCACTCACCAAGCAAGCCCACATTTTGGATAAATTTTCGCAAATAACAACATGAAGGAACATGCTTAAATCTAAATAAAGGTCGTTCGGGTTGTATGAGAACCATAAGAACAACAGAAAATATGAAAATGTTTATATGACACTTCTTCAAAATCCACATGTATCAGTCAGAAAGAATGGGTTACAATTGTCAAAGTCATAATTTAACCGCATTATTAAACATGACTTAAAATGGCATCCCCATAAGATGCATTCAAGACACCAGCTTCTTGAAACTGATTTTTCTCGTCGTAGACAATTTGTCAAATGGCTTCTCCATAAACCTACTCGTTTCTTGGAAAACATTGTGATTGGTGACGACGCAGCCTTTTTAATGAATGGAAAGCTAAATATTCGGCAATATGCGCCGCTGCCTTCCCCCTTCCCCCCCAGCATCCAACTTTGACACACGTATTTGTCAGCAGAAAGTGTCTCTGTGGATCGGAATATGCGGGAATGGCAATCTAATCAGACCATTGTTTTACGAGAATAACTTGAATGGTGCTGTCTACCTGAGCATGATCAACGAAAGGATCTTCCCGGAACTCCACCAGATTTACGGCAATCAATTCAATAGACTTTGGTAGATTCAGAACGGCGCATCAGTTCATAGAGAGCTCGTTGTAAAAACAAAACTAAGAGAAACGTTTGACAACCGCATTGTTACGCTAAATCATTCAATTGAATGACCCCCCAAGATCCCCTGACTTAACACCGTGCGATTATTTCTTATGGGGATATCTAAAGAATAAAATGTATTCTACTCTACCACAAAGTATCGACCAGTTAAGAGATAGTATCACACGTAAAGTCAATAAACTTAAGGAAAATCACAAGTTAATCAAAGAGGTTGTTCAATCAATGCGATTAAAGGCGCAACTGTGCTTGGAAAGAAATGGAGGACATGTGGAAGGAGACGGTACTTAGAAAATTAAAAAATGAATTTGTAATACACATATGAAGAGGTGTTTTTGTTAAAAATGGATTTAAATATATTTGTTGATTTTAAACTTCGAAGTTTCATTATTTTACTTCCTTGCGCAAACATAATTTTGATAGCCTCCCCTAAACCCATTAGTGTATTAATATCGTAAAAAGGAATTTAATGAAATTTTCAGAATCGACAGATAAATAGTTGATAAATTAGATTCGTTTTGCAAAACTCAAAAATCTCTAATAAGTTTTGAGTTACACTAATTCAAAGCACGGATAACTTTTTCCTGGGACACCTTGTATATTGGCATGACAACTACTACACTTTCGAGACGTTTAATCATGCATCTGCAAATCGAAGGGCCTAAAAATCATATGGAGAGTGCATATAACATTAACCTAACGAGAGATATGCTAGTTAACAACACCGTTATTAAAAGAAAAGAGGTTAATAAAGATAAGCTGGCCATCAACATTCAAGTGACAAGCTGGAATCGAACATTAAAATTATTTTAAATTTCCACTCACTGGACTGGGCCGTTTCCTCTAACATTACGCTCAAGCTAAGAGGAATAAATACCCCCTTAAAAATCGTTTTCTTTCATTGACGGCCGACGATTCGACTACTATGCTCTGCTACAACCTTCGGATAAAGCATTTGTTACTTGCTTATTAACGGACCCTGAGCATCGCCTACATAGAAGAGCGCCTATTCTGGAAGTCTTTTGGCGAATTACGCTTCACCCTTGAAAAATAGATAATAATTTTTTCATTAACGATTCATAACTCAATGAGGGCTTAAACACCTCACTGCTCTCGTACATCGCCCTACGTGGAAACCTGCTCGGATATCTCTCATTCATTGATTTCGTCTTAACTATACCGGCCACTTGGACCGACATAATTAAGGGCTTATTGGAAAACTGGTTTGAGGACTAGCCCACAGCAGAAGCATAAGTAAGAAATTATCTCGAAACTGGGGCATAACTGCAAGCCCTGGACGGAGGAGAGATCCTTATCGCCCGGGGGGCCCAGCCAGAATCATAGAGGGAAGTACACCCGTCTCTATGGCTTAAGTACTCGAGAGGGGGTGACAAAACTTTAGCGGCCGTTGATTCGGCCGCTACTGCATCAAGTACATCATAATTCACCCTTCTTGAGATACCCACTCGAGATTCATCCCATCCATTCATCTATCACCCATCATGCTGGTAGCAAAGGAGTGGGGGACCAACAGGAAAATTGACGGGGGAGTTTTTTCCCCATTTTTTTTAACTCGTACCCCAACATACATGCACTACTCACTACCTCCTTTACCACTTCATAACTTCCTTTTTCACTTCAAACACCATAATTACACTTTGGTTTCAAAAAAGAAGACATCACAAGAGGACTTAGTAAGGACGTGGAAGACTATGAAGCCCTTCACTAAGAGGGTCTCCCTAAGGACCATCCCTGGAAAGAAGAACCCTGAAAAAAGGCACCTCTGGGAAACCATCTACCTCGAATTAAAGGTAGCACTGGTGAAACTTACTGAAGCTTCATCTGGGTTCATCGCCTTATGTGCCGAGACTAAGGACCTGGACCAGCTCCTATCGGAGCTCAAAGAGGAGATTACCAACAGCAATCCCTGGGCCCAAGTTTGTGGAATAAGAAAATTTCGCGAACACACCCACGTGTTTAAGATAACTTTCGCTACCACTGAAATGGCCAAGAAATCGACGAAGAAGGGAATACTGGTATTTAACATAAGAATACCAGGCGATAACATTCAACAAGAGAAATTTAATAGCATACAAATGTGCTTTGTATGCTATAAAATTGAGGACCATATTATGACGACATGCCCGAACAAAATCAAACTGTGGTGCAGTGAATGCGCCATGCGGAAACCACATCTACCTCTGAACTCAAGAAGGTTTTCGTCAATTATGATGTTTGTGCCGGGTACATAACCCGACTTGTCCCTGAAAGCGGCCATCTTGTCAGTCTTCTGCCTCTCTGCCCCGGTACTGGTGTCATCAAAGCGAAGGCAACGCAGTAGGAATCAAAATCGACGCACCGACATTGCTGCCCGATACAGCGCAGGGCCATAACTTTGACTGAAAATGCTTTTCGTGGCCACATTGTTGTCTCCCTTGACGCCTGAATAGGCATATGAAATCAGTATCCATAAAATAGTCAAAATAGTTAATTGGTGTTGGCTAAAATGTGTGACGCCTGGGGCATGCTATCAGCATAGATGTGAGAAGATTACGAGCTGGTGTTCTGACAGACGGTCTGCTGACCGGGTCTGTGAGCCGCACATGTCCATTTTGGCCATTAATGGTTCGTGCCCCCAGTTTCATATGCGAGTTATCTGTGGACCTTCCAGTAGCAGAAGTAGAGGATGAAGCTGATGTCCGTGTGGTTGATCAGTTGGTGTGGGACGAGTGACACGTCTGCGTTGTCTTAGAGGCTGACTTGCAGGGTCATCTTCTGAGGTTATGTGTCACTTTCACTTTCATCAGTCCCATGAAAATGTTCTTCAACATCACCAATCTCACCTTCATCACCAGATTCACTCATTACCACATCATCACTTGTATCTTCCATTTTCGTACGTCTCTGAATACAGTTTTTTATCTAATTTATTATGAAAATTATGGACTCTGAAAATAAAAATAACAAAATATTTAACATATTTACCAAAAAGGAAACATCATCTCTGTACACACTACAAATATCATTTGTCTTTTTCTTTAGTAAGTTATTGTTATTAGTCATTATTGTCATTTTCCCGTTTCATTTGCAAATCAATTTTTATTTCACTATTAGTAGCTAGAATACTTTTATTTCTTTTGTCTAATCTGTCACCTATTCATTTTTCTGCAAATAAAGAGGAAAAGTATTAATTGCACATGATTATAAAGTCTGAAACATATATATGACAAAGATATTCATACCATGAAAGCTGTTACACCTCTGGTAACGTAAGGTCTGTCAGACCCTGTGCAACTCACACCCCAGGTAAGGTGGAGTTTGACAGGCCCAAATTCTCTATAACGCCGATATAGAGCCAGATCCAGGAATGACCCCCCTCCTCACACACACACCACCACACACACACAGTACCTAAACTAGTCAGGAAGGTATATGGGAGAAGAGATCTCTAGGGTTTATATTAATATAAGAAAAAAATAAAAAAAGTGCGGGGTCTGTCAGACCCCAGGTTACCTGAGGAGGGTTAAAGCAGATGAAATTGCTTTAATCTAAATGGCTTTGAAAGCAGAAGAAAATAAGAATTTTACAGCGGATCAATCTATTCGATTCGGCTTTGTTCTTTTAGGATTACTTTTTTATCTGCAAATGAACCCGTGCTTCTTATAACACAACAAAAAAGAATGTTAAACAGAAATAAGCACACATACGTTATGGTTATGTAGGCAAGCATAACTCAAGCCCGTATACCGAATGAAGACCATTTTCCTTGATCTGCGAGAAATAGTCACGAGGACGACTAATGGACCAATAATATTAGTGCCACAATCATTATTTTTCTCCCCTTTTGCTTTCTTGTTGGAATGAGAAATTCAGGATGATAAGATTCTTCATGCGGTGCCCCAAATTATACTCGGCTCATCATATGAATAATGAAAAGGATGATCCTTTCGTATATATTACATTCTTCCATTAGACCAGTCTCAATTTCTTATTGAATATACATTAGTTTTAAAACGCTCTATGCTGATTTAAGTCAGAAATTGTAGTTATTTCGAGCTCTCTACTAATACCAAGCTTGATTAAACTCTTGAAAAACAATCTTTGTAAATATATAACATTTTGTACTCTGATTAAGACCTGCAGTCACCTTTATAGCTGTATTTCAATAATTTTCGATTATTTGCTATTTAGAATTCAACGGCATCTTTCACTTAGCATTTTATTTATTGCGCTATTAATTTTTTGAGACCTTGTCTCTCTCTAATTCTCATAAGTAGTCTTGATATGGTTCTTGAAACAAACATTTGAATAGTTTCGTTACTGATACACAAGCCATTCGAGCTCTTACAATCTGCCCCCTTTGAAAGTCTGAAAGTTTTTTCCTATTATTATTATTATGTACCATTATATTATGAGAAAAAACGACATGAGGTTTACAGGCTTAATTAAAATATAATAATCTCTCACCTATTTTGAAAGATTTTACGGTAATTGGAAATGTTATGTAATATTAGTGTTCAAAACAGCAAATGGAATTAGCAGGTTGTTTTCATTATTTTCTCCAACCCGTGTATATATAATGTCACACGGAATGTGAACCGAATCCTTTAAGATTATAAATAAAAAATATCGTGACATTTTCATCTTGTAAATGCCATTTTGTTCGTTGAAAACATTTATAATTATGATTGACAACAATAGTAGGGGTGGAGAGAAAATTGAAGCTGTGGGAAAAGGCACTGGAAGAGAGAAGGAAATTAGTTGGATGAAAACTAATAATCATAATCTTCAAATCGAACGAGAAATACGAGGGGCGTGCAATAAGTTTTGCAATGAGGAAAAGTGTTTTATTATTTTTCAATATAACTACCCTCGACTTTAATGCACTTACGCTACTTGTCCCTGAGGCTTCGAATTCCCGACAACCAGAAATCTCCCGACTGCTGTTCTATCCACTCCTGGACGGCGAGCTGGACATCTTCATCGTCCACAAACCAGCGTCCACGCAGTGCAACCTTGAGCTGGCGGAATAAAAAAGTAGTCGCTGAGGGCCAGATCTGGACTGTAGGGGCGATGGTTGAGCTCCTCGAATCAGCACTCAGGCAGGGCAGCTTGTGCAACTCTGGCCTTGTGGACTTTGACGACGTTGAATTCGATTATGGGGCGTGAGGTTTCTAGGGACCCAACGGGCAGAAACCTTGGTCATGGCCAAATTGTCGTGGATGATGTTGATAACACTTCCATGTGATATTCCAAGTTCTCGCTCGATTTCTTCGACCTTCACCCGTCAATTTTTGAGGATTGTCCTCTCCACACGGGCCACATTGTCCTCGTTGGTCACGTTTGGTGGGCGTCTTGGACGGAGGTCATCTTCAAATGATTCACGACGATGGGGAAACTCCCTATTCTAGCGAGCGATGGTTGCATAGGAAGGGGCAGTGTCGGTGTACACTACAACCATGCGTTCATGGATCTCTTTTGCATTCTTGACTTCCTTGGTCAAAAATTGGATCACTGTACGGTGCTCAACCTTCTCCATTGTTGAAAAATTTGTGACTGACAATCTGCGATCAGCTACTGCTTCTTAAATAGACGAGGCAGGAGCGTGCGGCTGGAGGTCTTGACTTGTCATAACTTATCCTAACGCCCCCACAAACAGCCATCCCCCTTCCTCTGTTTTGCCCTACCGATTCGCAAAACCTATTGCCCGTCCTTGTATGTTAAAATCCAATAATAATTAATTTTTTTGCATATAACGATAAAAACCTCTTCCTAAAGACCAACTCCTTCCGTATGCCCTGTGTTTCTCTCCAAGCAGTGAAGAATTTTGGATATCACTGCTCGAACAATTAAGTTTTTGGAGTAGTTATGGATTTTTTTTTAAAGATGAATTCATGTATATTTTCTTGCAATTCATTTACGTTTTAAGATATGATGGAGTACACCTTATTCTTTAATCTGCTCACAAGAATAAAATGCAAGATGTTAAATCGAGTGCTCTTGGGTCCACTCAACTAAATGATTCAGCGCAAAGATTGTTACAAATCTCTCTCAAACTTTCTCTAATCGCCCTCTGACTATCGCCTCGAGCAACATTCTGAAGTGTAATCAAGATATTAAGATGTATTGCCTTTCTGTTTGTTTGACATTCTCAGTTATTCCTTAATATTTTTGAGTGTTGTTTCTTAGGGGTTGTGGCTAATGTATTTTCTGTTGTTTTTTTCTTTATTCTCTAATGGTTATGTGGGTCTAAGAAGAGGGACGCCTTTTTAGATCAATTTTTCGTTGCTAAAAATTCTGTATTTTCATTTTTTAAGTCTTCTGTGGCTATTCTAGGTTTAATTTTATTTTTTCATGTCTGCTGAGAGAAAATATTAAAAGCCATAATTTCTTGGTCATGCCGTTCTTTGACAGTAAGGTCTTCAGTTCATTTGCGAAACTCCCAGGTTTAGTGATCATTAGCCTATGGGCGTATATGATGTTCGCTTAAGCTTGCTTTAATGTCCCATTTGCTATTTCGCCATATAGCTTGTTTTCCTTTTTCCCTCCATCATGCAGTTGATTTTTTTATTTTATTATTTTCGTTCGTGTTGGACACTTCATTGCAATGCTCTGATGATCCTAGACACAATCAATGACCTTTTTTTGGTCTACCTTTGCAGTTTCTAAATGTATGTTATGTTTAGGAACAATCTGAGCAGATGGTTTGCAATGCTATACATTCCTTCATTGTGTGTCGAGTTCATGGCATGTGTAGCAGGACTGTACGGAAATTCATTCATCTTGTTTCATTTGTTCCTGCATAATTCTAAATTAGAAACCTCATAGTAATTGACTTATGCCTTTGCGAGAGATTTCCCTGTCCCTACATATTACTTTTAGAATGTTACCGTTTTCCCTAATTTCTCTTTCCATCTCATCAAGCATATTTTCGTCGGTGTTTTATGTGAAAGATCGATTGAAGTCTTTTCAGATAATAGCTCTTTGAGACATTATCCTTGGTGTGAAATGAATATCAAGATCGATTTTTAGGAATTTAATTTATGCCTCTTACGATGCTAACCTCGGTACAGTCTCTTTGTGAGGGCTGAGTAGCCACGTAACTGTTTCGTGTTCCAATTATTTGGATCAATGCTTCGCCTAAATTCTTATTTAACGTACCCTCATTCTAATCGTTTTCCGTGCCCATGTAACAAGTAAAAGGATTTTCTTCGTTTCGTGGCATATGATGCCTTCCTTTTCTGAAAGGGATTACCTATATATATATATATATATATATATATATATATATATATATATATATATATATATATATATTTATTTCTTCGTCTTTTTTCATTCTTTATCGATATGAGGAGAAAAGCACAGTCCGCGGCCGACTGATGGATTTCAGTGGAAGGCCACTGGTAAGTGAAGATACTATCGGTTTGTTAGCAGGGATTAGAAACTAAAGAATTAACGTTTCTTTCTCTTGGAGAAATTAAATTTAATTATTTAACAGACTTTTCTAAGTGGAAGAAGTTGATATCAAGGTTAAATAGTAAAGTAAAATCTAATCTTTAAAGATCTTTAAAGATCGTTTACACAAACTGGCCAATAACACTTATGCTAAACTATCCACAGATCATTTCCTTTTTTCAAAAAATCAGACTTAAAAATTTTAAAAAAAGCTGTTTAAAACTACAATCTTATCGTAATTAGACCGGATAGAAAAAAAGGATGATCCTCATAAACCACTCTGACTATGTTTCCAAAATGGAAACAATTATTTTTGATATATCAAAATTGCAACTCGTTAATACTCCAACGTTAAAACTAATCATTAGCATAGAAGATCAAATAAATAGAACTCTTAGGTTGCTTAAAAGCCAGAAGTTGATTTCAGAAGTGACCTACCAGTTACCTTTGACTTCTGGTTTTTCTTGTGCTCCTTATATGGTTTTCCAAATAATCATAAAGCTGGTGTTTCTTTAAGACTCATTCTGGCCGCCTACATTTCACCTAATTACGACCTAGCTAAATTTTAACTCCCCCTTCTTTCTGATTTAACAGGAAATGATTATACTGTGGATAATTCTCAAAAATTTGTAAATGTACAAAATTATTCAATAGCTATGTGTCGAAGGTCAGATTAGATTTCCTGACCACCCCTTGCTTCCTTTTATGAGACGGGAACGTAGCAAGCCCGCAGGATACTCTACGATAAGGCCTTGCCCTAAATGATGCAATTTAAACGTAGGTTGCACTGAATCCAGTAAAAGTGACTATTTTCCTTGGCCGAATTAAATCAACTAACTAGGAGGTCCTGGATATCAAACTGAATGAAACAAAATAATCTTTACTACTGTACGAACAAAAATCAAATGATGGATACAATATAGAAATACAAAAGAACTAAATAGGCAAAAGGTTTACACTCGTCAGCTCAGGTACACACAGACTTATGCGACCGACAAAAGGAAAACTACCATTCTGGGATTTGTTTACCCAAGAGAAAGGCTTGACGGGTGGGGTGAGGGGTATGAGCGTCGAGCTCGATTGCTTTTCAATCGCACGGTTTGGTTTGCACTTGGTCGATTAGTATCAGCCAGCTTAAAGTTATGAAGAAAAATACAACCTGTCTTCTAACAACCACTGCTAGCCTCAAAAGGAGGGATCGAGGGAGTATTTCGCCGCGGAGAACTGAGCCGAATACAGCAGTATGGGGGTCTCCTCGTTCCTAGTTCTTATTTCTTCTTATTTATTTTTTTGTCTTCGGGCTCTTGGGGTAATGGAGGCCAAGAGATCAAATTCTTCTGCGTCGCGTCCTCTTTGGAAAAATAATAATCTTACCCAGGCCAACGCTTAACTATTTATACGGGCCCGCTGGAAGTGAATTTTACCGAGGCGCCGGAAGTGGATTTTACTTTATCTATACAGAGACGCCGGAAGTGAATTTAGACTTTCACGCTATCTCGCAGAACCTCTCGTTGTTACAATTAGGCTCGCTATAGGGCGTCTTATGAAACGGAAGTTACCTCAAAAAATAGTCGATAGCGGGTAAGGAAAGGAAGATCTTTAATTTATTAATGGTTTGTAAGTGAGGCAGAGATGAGTATTTTTTATTGAGAAACAAACTAATTTGTTTCTGAAATAGTGATTTGGGGTTGCCATTGGAGGCAAAGAATTTTGTTAAGAATTCGAATTCCAAATGTAGGGATGAAAAAGTTGAACACAATCACTTTACGTCAAATAATTACTGAAAACCCACTTTTTTAAACCTTGGTTCTAGTTCTTTTAGCTTCTGTGATTTTAATTTCAAAATTAATGGCATTCATACTTTCCTCCATAGGGCATATATCTTGTGTTTAACTTTTTAATCCGTATATTTAGAATTCGAAATCTTAACAAAATTCTTTGCCTCCAATGGCTACCCCAAATCGCTATTTCCGAAACAAATTAATCTGTTTCTCAATAATAAAACACTCGACTCTGTCTCCCCTATAAACTGGTAATAAATTAAAGATATTCCTTTCCTTACCATACTTTGGTTACCAATCCGAAAATCTTAAAAAAGAGTTGTTAAAACTGTTGAATTCAGCCTATCCTCAATTATTATCATATATTGTTCTCATTAATGACTTAAGACTTGGATTATTATTTAAGTTCATATATCAACTACCCACCAGTATGCAATCTAGAATTATATATATATATATATATATATATATATATATATATATATATATATATATATATATATATATATATATAAAGAGAGAGATAGAGGGAGAGAGAGAGAAAGAGAGAGATAAATAAATGGATTACAACGCTAAAACTATATCTTTGCTTTTTATATCGGCTAATTTCTTATTTAAACAGTGGTTGTCTCTCAGCAGTTCCTGAAGGTATAAACGATTGCATTTGTATGAAATTTTTGAATAATATAAATGTCTTTTGTATAAATGTTAATAGGGAAGACTACAACATTCTCTTTCATATGGTATAACTAAAATCTCTATCAAATTATTCGTGTGGGTCGAATATGAGAGCAGAATGAACTTTACCATCAAAATCCAAAATAAAGATTTTATAAAACAATAATAAAAATATTTTGTCCCTTATAATTTATTCATTTTAACTGAAACTTTAATTTTTGTGCAGTTACTAATGTCTTCACACTATCCAAGAAGATTTGTATTCTTTTGAGGAGATGTTTCAAAATCATATTTCTTTTTCCATTGAAATCAAAATATAAGAAGATGTTTTGCTTACACATGACACCATTAAATACAAGCGTGGAAAGAAATCAACAGAGATACACACCAGGGTGTTGGAGGCGTTTGGATAATACGTATAATGCTAGTGTTAGGATTGCATCTTTACATATAATCATATTCAACTGTACTATATTATAATAATAATAATCACAATTATAATAGTAATGATAATAATAATGGTAATGTAGTAATGGTAATAATAATAAATGATGATGGTAGTAATAATAATGATAATAATAATGGTAATAATATTAATAATATTAATTATAATGATGATAATAATAATAATTATAATAATAATAACGATAATAATAATAATGGTAATAATAATAATAATGTATATAATAATAATTAAAAGTTTATCAGATTAGCAGGAAATAAGAACTCAGAATTTCACGTAAACGTACATCATCTTCCGAAGCTAAAAGTGCAGAGGATGACGCAGACATCCTCTACCTTGAAGTTGTCTCATTACGTCCTTCTGTCCCGAGTAATTCGACATAAACGATTAATATCTTCAAGCCACAGGTCCTCTCCTCCTCCGTCGGGCATCGTGCCTTCTCCAGTCGTAACAGATGAGGTTACCAGCCATCAACTGGCGTAATCCCTCTCACCTGTCATATCAGACGATGTTTCGAGCCATAAACTGGCGTATCCTTCCATACCAGTCGTAACACTGGCGACCTTTCGTTCACGACATCTTCTGTGAACCTCTCTTCATTTTTTTTGTGGGGGGAGGGGGGGGCGTGGTGGTTTTGCTTACAGCTACTTTCGACATAAGAGAAGAATATTCTTTCGGACAAGGACGAGACAAATCATTCTCCTCAGGGCCCTAAGCAGAGGCTGCGTCATTTTTTTAAGCACCTGATGCAATTTCCTTCAGCGGAAAGCACCTTCTTTTTAACAGTGATCATCTATAACTACACTACTGCCAAATCATTTTACATGTCTGATATCACCAGAAACGTCTCCAACATTTCCAAGAACTACACGGCTGTTAAGCCACTCTACATGTGTGCCGTCTTGAGAACCTTCCAGTTCTTCATAAAAATTTATGTTAAGAATTAATTTTTATTATTATTATTATTTTTAGTCAAAACTAAATAAACTTTTCCTTAAAATTAAAATTATAGTAATAAAATCCACTTCTCAAAGCAAAGCAGCAGCAATATATTAAATATAAATTATATAAAGTAAATACAAGTGAAATTTTAAATTAAAAAAAATCAATTCAAATCAACTTTCAATCGAAAAAGTCAAGAGTGAAACAAAATACACTTTAAATATAAAAGTGAAAATTTTAATGAAATAATATATTTTATTTTTATCAAAACTTTTAAATTTTGTGCTTTATCATATTTCATCGTATTTTTAATTTAATATTTAGTTAGGAAGTGATCCTCCCAGTTTGATTAATTACCAACCTATAAATGAATGTAATGATTTCTTAAGTTTTCTATTACCTCCCACTCCAACACGACCCATATTCTCCCACAGTCATGTAGACCATAATGACAAAAAAATCTCCCTATTAGACCAAAAAGAGAGAGATTTAGTTAGATGTTGTAACTTTCAGTCTTTAAAGGTCTAGGTCAGACATGTTCTTGGTCTGCCTTCTCATAACCCTTTACAAGCAAGCTCGCTTAATTTTAACTCCAATCACAGTACTGTGAAGCCCATTAATCCTAATAATTTTGAACAAGACAGAATGATGTGCAGCCGTTCAAAAGGGTGGAATGCAAAGCATAGGAAAAGAGTCTACCCTCACTGCCTTAACCAATGTAGTTTTAGCTGAATCGCAGTTACCTTTCTTATGTATCCTAAAAAAATGTACCTTAGGTCCCATGAAAAATTTTGTTTTCCCGTTAAAATTGCTAATTCCGATAATCAACCTTTGGTAAACTTTCATACTATCATCACTGATAAGAGTAGCATAACTAGTAATATTCTTATAAACTAATTTATTGCTGAATCTAATGAATCTATGATTCCTACCGTCTGTACAAATAAAGGCTATAAGCCTGTAACCCTTACCAAAATACAAGCAATTCCCCATGCCTTTGCTGTAGATTTAGAAGGCAACCCTAGCCGTAAGATTAATCGTATTACCGATTCTACCAACTTAAGCCTTTTAGCGCCATGAGCTCCAGCACCCTCATGTTTTGGAAGCAATCCTTGATCTTTTAAATAAAAACAAGGATGTGAGTGCTCTTTCTGGAGACCCATTAGGACGCACTAATCGAACCTGGTACAAAGCCTATTTACATACCTCCCTATCGCACTCTCCATTTTCAATTAAAAAGTGTAGAAGGACATGTTAAAGAGATGTTTGAACGGGAAGAGCTTCAACCCTCGATCAGCCACTGGTCAGCTCTTATGGTTTTAGTATCAAAGACAAATGGAGACAGACGCCATTGCATAGACTCCCGACGTTTAAATCAAATTACTGTCCCTCATTATTTCCCCCCAAATCATGTGGGATTTTCTCCTTTCGTTCATTTTTCATTAATAACTTGGTAAAGAAGTTTTATCCACCCGTCATTCCTATACAAACGGGAACTGTACAACCATACAAAATAAATTGTTTTCAGGATAATGTAGACGTTTGTGACTGTATACTTTTCTATTTGTTCCTCTTACTCATAGTTTTGGCTAGGCTAAGTAATCTTTCTCATGCCACATATTTATCCTTCATTTTCTTTATTGCTTCTAATTCAATTATATTCACTTACTTCGAGGAATATTCTCCATGTATCCGTTTTCTACATTCTTAAGTTTTTATTAGCGTATGCCTTTTTACTTTGCTTTATCCCTTGCCTGACTGTCTGATGACTTTGAATGATATATATTCATCCAATTGCTTATTCTTTTTAACAGCTGAGTCATTTTCTATGTTAAAGGAGTCTTCACGTGATTACTGACTCATTCATTCGTCTCCATCCGTCTGCTCTTCTTCGCTATAATCGCAATTTACGTCTTTCTACCTGAGTTAATTCCCCTCCCTGTTTTCTTTCATTGCAATTAACTGCGATTATATGTGGTTCAAAATTATCTTAGTTTTGTTTCTTCCATTCACTTCTGTTTCGTTTGTTGTTTTTGCTAGTCCATTCGTTCCTTATTATTTACCTTTTATTTATTTATTTAAAAATATTCTTCTATTCTAGTTATATGACGCACTTTTATACGTATGATTCATTTTTCCCCAATCTCTTCCACCCGTTCTCTATACACCAATTCGTTTATTCCTCTATCTATTGCATCACCAGTTAGTTGCCTGACTACAATGTCACAAATTTCATACTTATTTCTCAATTTCCCTCTTGCATGCCTTTCTTATGTTCATTCTATGTGCCCATTATACCCAGCTTGCGCCATTCAGGTTTTCCAAGTACACTAAGCAACGCATTTTTATTTTTTGCAATTCTCTTGTGCCATCTGCTTCACCCTACCTCGCCTCTCAATATTTCTACATTACAAACTATTATGCACTCAAACACATTCTAGCCATCTTATTCTGTCTTTTTTCTAATTCTTATGTATTCCGGCTTTGCTCACTCTGTGTACCTTATATACATATATAAATGCGTGTAACTCTCCACCGGTACATGGTTCACTTACAATTAATTTGCCTGTTTTGTGATAACCCACCTTAACATTCTAATTCTTCTTTGCCCCTCTAACTTCCTTCTTTTATGCTTGCTAAGCACATTTAATACATATGTTGCGAATGATGATGCCTCATTTCCTAAGACCCATCCATCATTCATACCTTCACCAAAGATCATTCCTTTCACCTCCTCGGAATAAATTTGATCTCCGATTCCTTTCCATAATCTGCCGTGACATTAAGCTATTCTTGCAGATCTTTTATTTTCGTTCATTATCATCCCATTATCTGCAAATCCTAGACAGCTGATATTTATATCAATTATCCCCATTCCTCCTCTGATACGCTTCCATATTTTTAATAGTTCATCAATGAATAGATTAAAAAGTTGTTGAGACATGGTACATACCTGCCTCACTCCCATATCATTTAGCATTCATTCATTTTCCACCCGTTAAAAAGAATAATCTTTACCTTATTGCTTAGATAAATCTCTTGATCACATTCGAAATATTTTTATTCTTGCCGTTTCCGTTCGTCTGTCTTATCCACTCCAAAAGTGAAAATTTGGTGTTAACCTCGAATCCATCTTTTTTCTCTACTCAGTTGCATTATCATCACAACTGGGTACCAACCCCCTATCAGGGGCGTTTTGCCCATCCATAATTTCCTGGAAGTGTTCAGTAAAAAAGAGCAGCCAATCTTCATGGGAGATTTAAACAAAGTACAGCCTCGAGATACATTAGATACTATAACAATACGGGAAAAAATCTCGATACTATGCTAGAAAGAAGAATAATAGAACGCTTAGGACTAGACTTCCGAACCTACTTTGGGCCTAACAGTGCCGCAAAGCCTGACATAGTACTGGGAGCACCAAACCTCCAATTTAATTATCTAATCGAAAGAGGTTTTCCTTCAACAAGTGATTACGAGATTATAGCTGTGACGCTATCACTAGACCCCATCCAAATTAGAAGCCCCCCCAGAAAACTGCACCGGTTAGCCAACTGGATAGGCTACTCAGATGACTTAGCTAGACATCAAACAGAATAATTTATCCGAAGCGACCTTGAAAGAGATGACCTAGAGCTTGAGAACCTGACGGAGGCGCTAGTCGAAGCTGATAAGAAGCATGTCCCCATCACAGAATATAAAACCCTGCCACAACCACTAAGGACTGCACAAATTGAGAACATAGAGCAACATACATAGCCCTGAGGGAAGCCATAGAGTATAATGGTCCCCAAAATGGGGATAGGGCTCGATTACCTTAGGTAAAGGAAGAACTGATAAATGCACCCCAGAGGAAATCAGTGCAATATTAGATAGATTTGTATAGTCTATAGATCAATATAGCCCAAAATCGAAATTATTCAAGATTGAGGAGAAGCCAAAGAGCCCCATGAAGTTGAAGCCGCCTTCCTTAGACCTTTGAGAAGTGTTTTCCAAGAAGAAAACGAAGCCTTCGATAGAGAACATGTATGAAGGGGGGGCAATTATTATAACTTTATTTATTTATCAATATTATTCTTTATCTTGATTTTCTCTTTATTGAATCTATTTACTTATTTCTTGATTAAGTTGGCCCTTCGAACATTGTCTTCCATTTATCTTGACTTAATATTCTTGTTGGCTGGGTTAGTTCTTGATCTTCGTATCCTTCCTTTCTTGATGTATCTTCATTATTCTTCTATTTATTTGAAGTTGATGATTCCTTCTTGATTCTTGATGAGTTAGTCCTTGAAGTTGTTTTTCTTTCTTTTTTCTTTCTTGAGGCGATCCATTTATTTTGAGCCTTCTTGAGTTGTACTTAGCGCGTTTTCCTTGATTTCCGTTTTCTTCGTAAAAGGTTTTGGACTATTGAGTTTCGAACTCGGTACCGATAGATTTAAACGCCCGTCACTCTAACCATTACGCCACAGCTTAGTCCGTCCTGAGTTGGTAATTTAATGGGTTATTTATATTATCGATTTGGAAGGAATTTTTCTCTAATACATCTTCGCACCCCTACACAGGTCCCTTTTAGAACGCGGATCAAATTTGAGGATTGGGGTGAGACTAGTCTTGGATTTCTTAATCGAGGAGTAATAGCTCTCCCTCCTCGGCCTCCGAGTCTGCGGGATGAGTGGAGTTAATTCAATGGGATTGAGGAGAGCGAACGAACGAAGTCTTGTCTCTTAATCAATGAGTAATAGCATCTCCTTCCCCTAAAGGGGAAGCTTAAGTCTAACATTCTACAGTATATTCACCATGGACTTACCTAATCCAATCAACGAACCTACTAAATATATATAATTTGTAGATGATATAAAGATAATAGCAAATAGCCCATACAGACATGCCCAAACATGGCGAGGATCACGGCTGCTGAGATCGATAATATAAATGAATATGACCGTAAGGGGAAAATTAAGACAAATCCGGAAAAGTTCACCATCATTCCAATAGGAAGACAAAAAACTTTCCTAATACAAGTAGATGACAATAGGTATCACTACCCGGACGAGGGAAAAATGCTCGGTCTCAAAATCTCTCGGTTCGGATACGGGAAACACGTAAAAAAGAGTCGGATTAGCGAAGGCGAGCTTAACCAAATTATACCAACTCAAAGGCCTAAAGAGAGAAAACAAGAACAAATATATACAACGGAATCTGCAGGACCACAGTTCTCTAACCCAGCTCTTCTAATGAATAAACTTCACAGAACAAATACAATACAACCCCAAAGGGTCCAAAATTCGGCAGTATATAGCATTTCCGATACTAGAAGAATAGAACATAAATTCTAAGCGCCTTGCACCACGAAATCGAACTTCCGACCATAAATGTGTCCATGCCTAAAAGAGCTTGTAAGATTTGAGACAAGTTAAACGATTTACTTAGTGACGAAGAAAAAAGAGCCATGGATATCCCGCAATATTACAGGGTAAACCAAACTCGAGAGAGAATCTGCCCCCAATATACACGAGTAGGTGAGATTGCTAAGCAATTGCACAAACTCAAACAAAATCTGTAGTAGACAACAAAAAAGGAAACCTAAAACAACGAAGAAATTAGAATCGTCAGAACCTCTAACTAAAGAAAATAAAAGTGTGAAGAACAAGAATTAGTAATAAGAAATAAGGAGATGGTTGGTCACCAGCAACTATCACTAACTATTAACTTATTCCCACTGTCCACTCTACTCTTACTATATACTTTATTTTCTACCTTTTTCAAGACGCTAAACGACGTTCTTTTCATTCCTTTGATTCTGATTCCACCATACTTCATCAGTAAAGGAGGAAAAGAATACCTAAAGACACTCTGAAGCTGATCGCATAGATCGAAAGCTCAGTTATTAAAGTTTGGTTTTAACCAAGCGCAGTTACTTAAATAAGAGAGATGAGAGTATTATAAGTTATCTACCATCTAAAAAAGGACAAAAGAAAACAATAGGAAAAACAAGGCAATAGCTTCGCCACTCCCCCTTAAGGGGGAAGCTTGCGCTTCGCTACTAAGATTAAAATACAAAATCTAAAAAAAGCAACCATGGTTCAATTTTTATAAATTTTCTGAACTTCGCCAATTATAATAATTTTAAAAAGGAACTCTAAACTAAATTTCACCCCTTACAAAATTTCACGTTGCTAAATAATAGTTATAGAAGAATATATATAAACATAAATTTTCTGAACTTCACCATTTGTAATTCTTTAGGTTTTAAATATTTCACAAAATTTATATACTTATATTTATTTCTGCACTTCGCCATTTTCTTTTTTGATATTATAAAATAATTATTAGAAATAACTTTGATAAAAACATAAGTAATAACCACACTAAGATGAAATTATTATTCAAATACTCAAAAAATCCCCTTCTTAAATTATAGAGTTAGTGATGATGATGATGATGATGATGATGATAGAAAGTTCCCAAAGAAAATAAATCAAGGCAAAATATACAATGGTTTTTAATCTAATCTGCATTCAAGAAAGACTGCTACCCATTTTCGCACATATATATATATATATATATATATATATATATATATATATATATATATATATATATATATATATATATATATATATATATATATATATATATATAAGTATATATGTGTGTGTGTTTTGGTGAAGAAAATTGTATTTTGACTTTACCCATTTTATTTTGGAGTTTTTGTTACCTAGCTGGAGATTCAAAATTCAACTGAGGGAGATCCATTTTATTCTGTTATTTACAAACTAATTCGGATTTTGGCTGTGAAACTTCGCCTTTCTACAGACATCTTCAAAAGGAATTATTCGTTCTTTTTGAGGCAGCTTTAATGTAGAGTTTTCCATTGGTGTTGCCTCTTTTCGCGGCAAGGTAATTGGTTTGTGGTCGTAACTAGCGAAGACGTCCTTAAGGTTGTTATATTGTCAGTTCCTACTCCATTCCGACTATGCTCTTCTAGTCTATGTCTAAACACTCGATGTTATACTTTTGTTAACTCTTTTATTTAGCTTTCACTTGGTGCGTCTGCAGTCTTTCTCTCCCCTTACTATTTGCAGGATTACACAAACAGTGAGACTTTATCATTTTTATCCTACTTCTACTAATGGGAAATAGAAAGTTCGCTACAAATCCCTCTCTTAGTCTCAGTCTGTCCTCCCAAACATTTCTCAGTTCTTCTTCGTTCCTTCTACAAACCTTCTCTGCTTTCTTATGTAACACTCTATTGACTGTTTTCATTCTTACTTCCCCATGTAATTCTTCTTGCTTTCTCATGTCCATCCCCCTAGTGCTTGTAATCCATCGAATATCCTGATTTTTACGCGCTGGAGTTTGCTCATGGCACTCTTCGAAGTACTATGCAGTGGAACCTTCGAGTACAACATGGTGGTTTTGACTATTGCGAAGTAAAGTTTCCTCTTGTATCTGAGTGACAGTCTTGAAAACCTCCCTATTTGAGCCAACTTCATCTCAGCTATTCTATTCTTATCCTTTTCGTTACATGTGTTCTATAACAGGTGTTACTTATTTTCAGACCCAATATCTTAACTTTGTTCTCATACTCGTATATCTTGCCCTCAACCCTTATGCTCTCAAACTTTTTCTTGTTATTCGTCTTGATCTTTCATTTCTTCTCGTGTCTATTCAAGTTCAGGATCTCTTTATTCGTATTATTGGCAGCCTTCATTACTGTTCTTGTTGAGGTTGAAATAATCTTGATTACGTAGTCCGCGAACTGTACATAGGGTGTTTCGCGGCTAAGGGGGAACGGTAAATCATTGGTTTAAATGGTGTAGAGGACTGGATAGAAGCATCTCTTCTGAGGGAGCACCTCCTTTGTCTTGAACTGGGGACCTTCAAAGCAATTGAACATAATATATAGACCTTCCTGTCTCTTATGAAACTGCAAATCAGTCTAGTCATTTTCCCCACAAGCTCCTCCTTACCAACTTATACTTAATGCCATCCCTCTACACCTCATCAAACGCCTGCTGTACGTCAAGCGCCACGAAGTCAAACATCTTATGTACGTTTACTCTTCGTTTTGCCCAGCTTCTTTTTTATCAACGCTAGGGTCATCTCTTTTCCTTTCTTTCTCCTTGACCCATATCTTAGGGTTTTCTTGCGGTTCGTGCCTAGGTTAACCATCAACTTCCTGCACGCATTTTTTTTCCATAACCATTTAGGTGTTTGTCCCGGAGATAAAAAAACTTAATGTGTTGAAAGTTGTTAGCACGAGTGTCCCCTTGTTTCTTATGACCCATAAATACTTTATACAAAAACTTGGTTTGATTAGTCAATATTTATTGGTCGCACAGATTGACAAGATTCCACATTTCAAGTACTTCGAAAAAATGAATTGGAGGAGAATACAAAAAATTGCACGAACGGTATTCAACTGAAACTTACCAAACAAAGTTGTGAAAAATTCCAAGGGGGCACCGAAATGCAGAACAATTCTGTAAGTAGAGCAGGGCAATCAAGTTGTTGGTGGATGGGGCTCAAGGAGCAGGAGAGAACTTAGCAACCACTCCAGGTTTTGTTCTCTTGACGGTCTTGCGGTCATGATGAACAACTTTGAGGTAAAACTGCTTCTATTGCTCGTCTTTGGTTCGGGATTGGAGTCTTTGGATCAGTGCTACTGTTCTCTCTGATGCATCATTGGCGACATGCAGGCTCGGACGTTGGCTCGAGTTCGTGAATCTTGCAGAACATATTCCACGTTTTGGGTAGTGACCATCCTCCCAGCGAAGACCTCAATGGCCTCTAAAGTTCGCCGTGTCACCAATTTCGGGAAGATCTTCAGGGAGAATAAAGTTCTTCTTTTCAAGTTTCTTGAGTGCTTTCAAGGTTTCTGGACGGCTTAGGTTCTTGACCATGGTCACCGGGTCATCAGAAGACACTGGATCGTCGAAGAACGCTAGGGCCGCTCCTTGCTCCGAGAGGTACTAGAGGTGCCTTTGGAGGGCCTTCTCTGCCGTTGACTCGAGTTTTCTATCTACAAAGACCTAGAGAGTCGCCAGGAACTTGACGTCATTCTTCGGTGCACAGTTGGGACGAATGCCTCATGCCAGAATCTGACGTAAAAGAGACTGGCGAAAGGGGTACGTCGTCGAGCTCCTCGTTTTTCCGCCCTAGTCAGATTCAATTGTTGCGAAAACAGGGCAATCTTAAGGATGTAAATAGTCTTTGTCATCCATCTTGCCTAATGCTAGGCTCCCTGGAGCCTGAATCGAGGCAGATTCCCGCTCCATCCTTCTAGGTTGACAAGAGAAAGCTAAAGGAGTTCAAGATAGTTCTCCCTCGGGTAGGCTCTGTAACGGAAGACTCCCTTGAGTAAGTCTATCATATTCAACCTCTGTGATTCTTCCGACTCATCCAGGGGTTCTTTGTCGTTGAGGGTACCAACGCATTTCTTGTCCAAGAAGTCCCATATTACTCAGAATCGTGTGAACAAGGACAAACTCGGGACCTGCTGGAGGGCCGAAGAGGAGTTCGTATGTGACCTTCAGTACCACCTCGTGAATGTGATGCCGGCATGCCAGCCAAAGAAGAGGTTTTCCAATGGAATGTTCAATTATGGTGCAGGCTCCCTTAATCATACCACTGTTGGACGCATCGTATCAAAGGAGAGAGCCGAGATGTGACAGCACTTTGAATCAGTTTGCCATCCTAGTAGGGAACAAGAGGAGGCGGATAACGGAAGGCTTCTTCTTCAATGCGCTTTGCTTCAGTTCCTCGGTTCCTTTTCCTCATCTGATGCACCGTGGAGTCAGTGGAGGAGATCTCCAAGACATCATGCCCCAAGCTCGAGGCTGCAGCAACAAAGGACGCAGCAGCTTGACGACATGAAAGGTTTACCCGGTCCCAAGTCATGGTTAGGGCTGTGGTCATTAGTTTCTTGGACGGCCTCCTCCTCCGTGGGCCTTTTGCGGCAGAAGGGCAGCCTTGTAAGTTCTCATTCGACACAGATGATCCAGAAGAAACAGGGGATAAATCGGAAGTGTCTTCCAGGTCAACCTTCTTCAGCAACTTCTCCACTACAGTCTCTTGCTTCCTCTTCTTAATCAGCCCCTTCTTCATTTCTTCAGCCTTCTTGGCGACAATGGACGCTGGGAGTTTATCGACACTCCCCATTGAACAGCACTGTCTGTCCTCCCTCTGCAGTTCTAGAAAGGCCAAATCTTTTTCTAGGACGTTGGTCTCCGCTATCTAACCTCTCGGAATATCGAAGACATCCTGTACATAAGTCGCCGTTCCAAACATCCATCTTTGTAAAGGTGGCAAGTGTATCTCGCTTGGCTTCCTTTTTGAGGCTCATGTACTCGTTTTGTAGGTTCCTGATGTTACAACGGATCACGTGCTCAGCCTTGACAATGAGGTTCTCTTTTCCTCACACTTTGTGAAGCTTGAGAGAGGTGCTCTTGGCCGCCTCTGGGAGGGTCTGCCTCTGCACCTGATGGTTGTGGACAAAGACCAGGAGGACATCTTCTCCATGAGCCACAGAAGGTTCTTGTTTCGTGTGGAAGACATAATCAGAAAAAGACAACATGTCATTCAGAAGGGAAAGTTAATACCCTCACCACGAAACTCCCCTCGATCCCACCGGACACCACAGAAAAGACAAAAGTGTGCGACCTGTTAACATGGTTTGATTTCGCTCAGATTTTGCACGAAGCGCTTTTTATAGGAAATGTCGAAAGGAAAACCCGTGCTGATAAAATTATTGCACTTCACAAAATATGAAACACCTTAATAACCATAGCTAAAAAATCGAGCAGCAAGATGTGTCTGTACCCGCTGACAGCCGTAGTTGACTTGCCCAGTTTCGGCACAAATACCACTTTAGCCACTTTGGTTATGTGAGAGAAGTAGCAGATGTCCCAGCATACATTGAAAATTTCCAACATCATCCCCTCAAGTACGTTGTCTGGGAGCTGGCTTATGCTCGCTCTCGTCAGTTCTGATGGCGCTGAGGCTTCCGTTTGAAGGCTTGGACTACCGTTCTTAATTCTACCATATTTATCTTACCATTATCTCCGTTGTCTTTTCCATCCGCATAATAACGAGGGAGCATGTCAAGCGGGTAGGTCTCTCCCAAATGGAGCTTCAGTTACTCTATAATCCTGGTTTGATGGTTCGCGCAAAGTTCGCATTATTCTCTCCCGTGATATTAAATACCTTGCTCCAATGTTCCATGAATAGCTCTTGTATTTCCTCTAAGTTCATAATATAATCATTGCCTCTCTTAATTATTAATTCCTTTAGTGGTGGAGTACCTTGTAATTTTATATTGGATAGCCACAATAGTCTCGGGTTTCCGTTCGCTATCTAGCCTATCATTCAATACATGCCACAGTCACTTCTTCTCAACCCTCATCAATTTGCTTATTTCTCTTTGGGGCTCATTTTTTCTCCGGTACATCTCGGCAGTTGGGCCCATGTCTTGCGTCAGATGATTAATGGCTTCCAATTCCCGCATAGCCAACCTTATTTCAGGTGACCAACTCTGAGCCGGGAATGTTCTCGGCGCCACCTTTGGTAAGCGTAATTTCTCTGCTGCTTTAATCGTTGTCTCTATCCTTTCTATTTCCCAGTCAATATCTTCAACTCCTTTACCTTCCATCACTTGCGGCTGGTAATCACCCAACTCATCCCGAAACCTGCCCCAATTAGCCATCGCATATTGTTTCCTGACCAGGCATGGCACTTGGATTGGACTAAGTGCCAGTAATACCGTAATGAAGTTGTGATCCGAAGGTATCACAAGACCCGGTCTGACATACAAGTTGCGAGGATAATTCCTACAAGTTCTTCTTTGTTCTAGCTTTGTTGCTGCTCTTTCATTCACAAAGATTGGAAACTCCGGCCCAGCTCGTAGCACTATACCCCCATGAACCAATATCTACAGGTTTTTCCCCATCCTATTCTCTGCGCGCTCCTGAGTGCATGGAGTGCGCACACAGGGCACCAAGGTAAATTGCCGATGTCCTTCTGAATACCCTAAAGAAGTTATGGAGGGGCAAATAATTTCTTCTTTTGAATTGGTACCCCACTATTACTACCGGCTCTATTCTCATATAAGTTTCGTCTAACTTTTCTAAATCTTTATGTTCAAAACCTTTCTCAACAGCTATTATTTTACCGCCGTACCTCTTATTAGAGTGGCTTTTCGTGAAGGCATAATAATTCTGCAGCTTCAGTTTATATTCCCCTATACTCAACCCGTGTTCGCAAATCACTAGTACTTCAGGGTCCTCCCTGACTAACACGTTCCAAAAATAATTTTTGTTCTCTTTCAGTCCATTAAAGTTTACGTCAATTATTTTCAGTTTATTAACTGTTGTACCTATCATGATTTACTCATTTACACTTTCTTGAGACACGCTAGTCATCTTCACATGGGAATGTCGTAGAGTGAAAGTGTGCTGCCCGGTCTCCTTTATTAATCTTTGTTTCATCAAAAAACAGTGATATTGCTTATTTATCGAATAAAAGTGAATACTAGTGATTTTAACTGCATCGAATACTAAAAATTATAAATCTACCTATATAAGTTAATTTATTTTGACATATAAAGTGATATTACCGCAATACGTCAAAAATTCCCATGCTCCCACTGAGTCTGTTTTGAAAGCCATTAAGCCTAAATTCAACTGAGTGATTAGAAGTGCAGCGCTGCCCCATCCATCTTGTTTAACTAATCTCTTCACTCTTTGAATTAATAAATTAAAATAATCACTCATAAATCAAAACCTAACAACCTTCAAAGTAATAATTTTAACAATTAGACATTACTGTTCTTCCCAGTAACTAAACAAATTCCCATAGTACATAAGCAGTGTTGTCACATTTCTCTATTCATCCTTAGAAAGAAAGCCTCCTCCTACTCTCAGAAAGGCAGACAAAGAAAAAAATACTCCAATTACAAAAGGAAAAACCGAATTAAACGAACCAGTTAATTTTAATGAAGTGCAGACCCATATTTCTTCATCTACGCTATTAGGTGATGCCAAAGACATTATGAACGTTCTTTTTAAGTTGTTTGAATCATCTTTTGCCAAACAAGAACAAAAACTCATCTCTCTCGAAAAGTCCAGCGAAGAAATGAGATAAAAAATCGAAAGATTCGAAGAAATGGTTGATTCTTCCGACGCTTATGAAAGACGAGATACGATTATATTCTCCGGCAATATACGAGTACCTGAAGCCACCCATAATGAAAACTGCAGCAATATCATCCGCAAACATATTAAAGATAACTATCACATGCAAATGTAAAAATCCGACATCTCTGTTGCTCATCGTCTAGGTCTAAGCCTAAAGTACAAGGTCCCGACAAAAGAAACATAATTGTGAAGTTGCGCAGAAGTGATCTGAAGCGTGACATCTTCTTAGCATGCAAAGAATTCAAACCTTCATTCTATGTAAACGAACAACTGACTCCAAATCACAACAAAATCTTTTTTGTCCTCCGCCAAGCTAAAAAGAAATTATCCACAAAGATCTCCGGCTGCACTACCAGAGATGGCTCCATCAACATTTTCCTGCCATCACCCTCCGGTCGCCGTGACCTACGTATAGTCGTCAATACCCGAGCTGCCCTCCAAAAATTTCTGTCGGAACACCTCAATTCGACGCTAGAAGACTTTAATGGTGAAAATCTCTGGAACCATCAGTAATAATACCATAGGCGATATTACTGCTTTAGATGAGAAAAAACAAACAAACCATGTTTGGACCTAGCATTCACTTACTTTTATTTCAATTGTATTACATACTTTATTCCTTTTTCTCTTATTAAAGTTATCATAAAAATAGAATTTTAACTGTTTATAGATATATTTATACGTAATTGCAATTTGTAACCTTTAATTTTTAAATTCCAATAGAACTACCTTTATGTTTGAACAACTCGATGACTTCAATAATATCGATCCAGACATAAACCATTTTGATGAATTATATTTAAATTTTAAAGAAAATAACGTAAGAAACCAATACTATGATTGTGATAAATTTAACACTACATTTTCATTTGAAAAAACAGACCTGTCCATTTTAAATCTTAATATTCGATCATTGCACGCAAACATTGATGAATTTTCACTATTTTTGTCAACACTTAATTACAAATTTTCTGTTTTGGCATTCACCGAGAGCTGGCTAACAAATAATAATAAGAACCTTATCATTTTCCCAAACTATACCTCTTTTCATTCACTACGCGACGTAAACAAGATAGGGGGAGGTATAAGCGTGTATATATCTGACAGACTCAATACTAAAAAAGTTAATGAAATTAATATTTCCTATATCTATATTGAAACTTTATTTATGGAAGGAAAATCAAATGGTTTAAACAATAATCATTGGAACCGTATATATACCTCCTTCTGGTGACCCTGAGATGTTTATAGATAAGATTGCTGAATTAATCAATTACTTCAATGTTACAAACTATGACGACATAATAATTACAGGAGATTTTAATTTCGACCTATTAAACTATCAAAACCAGGTATCAACTCAGTCCTTCCTCAATACTTTTTATTCTCATTCCTTACTTCCAATTATAACAAAACCGACAAGAATAACCCAAAACTCAGCAATACTAATTGACAATATTTTCAGTGTTCACCCCGAAAATTACTCTTCCGGTATTCTCCTTTGTGACATATCGGACCATCTTCCTATATTCATGATCCAAAAGTCTTTTTTTAATTCGAATAATATTCATCAAAACCGTACAATAACCGACCGCATAATTAACGAAAATACTTTAACAAACTTCTATAACTATGTTCTAAATCAGAATCTATATGAAATTTACTATATAAATGACATCGATTCTGCTACCGAAGAGTTAATTTCACAGCTAGACGATGCTTTTAAACTTAATTCTCCTTTAAAATCTGAAACCATATCATATAAACACAAAACAAAACTTTGGATAACAAACGCAATTATAAATAACATCAAAAAACGTCAAAAATACCTTTCTCTTTATAAGCTTAGTCAAATTCCAGAACACACATATAAAAATTTTCGGAATCAAGTTACTAAACAAATTAAAATAGCTAAGAAAAATTATTACCATGAACGATTTAATCAAAAGAAAAACAATATAGAACAAACTTGAAAATTAATCAATTGTGTGGTAAAACCTGAAAATACTAAAGGAACAAACCAAATTAAACAAATTATCATTGACGGCAAACCAGTTGATTACAATAAGGAAAAAGCAAATGAATTTAATAAATTTTTTGTCAACGTAGGTAAAAATTCTCAGACTCCTGCAAAATAGTCGATAACTCTTTTCTTTAGTATTTTAATGAGATTAATGTATCAAATTCCTTGTTCTTTCCTCCTGTAAGCGTAGTCGATATAAAAAAATCATTAGTTCACTAAAAAATAAAAAATCAGGTATTAATTCATTCTACACTAAAATTTTAAAATACATCTCTGATATAATTGATCCAATTTTAACATCAATAATTAATAAATCATTTACGCAAGGTATATTCCCAAGTGTATTAAAAGTTGCTCGGGTAGCACCGTTACTAAAGGCCGGAGACCTCACAAACTTCATGTCTTTCAATGTTCAGTAAAATATTTGAAAAAATAGCATTCAATAAACTTTATAAATTTCTGGAATCTAATTCACTGTTGTATAAACACCGATATAGTTTTATACGTCAGAAATCAACGATTCACGCGATAATTAACCACCTTCAATATATATATGATAACATTGAAAAAGCCAACATTGTATTCTCAATTTTTCTTGATTTTAAAAAAGCTTTCGATTGTGTCAACCATAATATTCTACTGTCAAACTTAGCTATGTACGGAATTAGAGGCAACTGTCAAAATTGGTTGAAATCATATTTAACTGAAAGAAAGCAATTTGTCTCCGTCAATGGTCAAGACTCATCCCACCTTAATATTACAACTGGGATCCCACAAGGCTCCGTGCTAGGGCCACTGTTATTTTTAATCTATATTAATGATATTGTTAAATCCTCTTCTCTGTTTAAATTTATATTATTCGCGGATGATAGTACATTATCAACTTCCTAGCCATATGACAAACCGAGCAATATTGCATCTACAATAAATAAAGAACTCGAAAATGTTTTCATTTGGCTTAATGTTAATAAACTATCAATAAATGTAGATAAAACCAAATATATTCTTTTTTCTTACAAAAAATCTATTGAATTGCCCCATATTAAAATGGGCGACGGAATAATTTATGAAACTACTCATATCAAATTCCTAGGCATCTTTATTGACAAAAATCTGAGTTTTAAACAACATATTACGCATATCTCAACAAAACTATCAAAATCGATTGTAATATTACATAAATTAAATAAGTTTCTTCCTAAATCTATTCTCCACTCTTTATATATGACAATGGTGCAACCTTACTTGACATATGGCATAGAGAGTTGGTATGAAAAATATCAAAATTATCTCAATAAATTTGTCATATTACAGAAAAAAGCAATTCGAGCCATCCATCAACTCGACTACAAAGAGCACACTAATCGATATTTTAAAGAATCCAGAATTCTAAAATTAAATGATCTCTTCGTTTTTCAAACATCCTTATTCCTTTACAAAACAATAAATTGTTCCTATAATAACTATATATTTAATATGTTACAAACAGCTGATAATACCCGTATAATCCCCAAACCCGCAATAGAACAAAATTTATTTCACCTTTGTATTCAAAATCAAAATCACTATGTAGCCTTCTGTACAAATCTATCAAAATATGGAATGGCTTGGACGACAATATCAAATTCCAAACCAATTTAGCTCAGTTCAAAAAAGCTCCTAAAAACAATATAATTTCGGCTTACTAAATTTCTATTCAGTTTTTGTTATTCTGAATTTATTTGTTACCGTACACTATTATACAGTATACTATTACTCTGATTTATAGATTATAAATATGTTATGATTTATATACGACTGTTGACTATGTTAACTACAGATCTTTTGAAATAATCACTAAAAATAAATAGTTTTTTAATTTATCTCTAAATTTAAATAATATAATTATTCGTTATTTGCAATCTCTACAGTAGTTAGGTTCTCAAATGTATACTAAGTTGTTTATATTTTATAACGAAGGCGTTCTCTGTTCGTAAACATAAAGGGATTTTATTCTTGATAATGTTATGCTTAGTCTTAAGTCTTAAGTTTCTGCCCTAAAAGTCACTGACTTATTTTGGGCCCATAACTAATCTTTGTATGTATATACATATGTACGAGTATTATAAAGTACTTATTGTAACTTGTCATTAAGATATAATATGTAATATATTTATACTGTACATTGGATCAATATGGAATAAATTAAAAAAAACCTAATCCCTTGGCCGTTCCTTAATTTCCTGAAGTTCTCCGTTCTTAGAAAATGGCATCCATCTACTGTTACCTGTAGGCTTCCGAGCAATAGAGTTATTTGAACTACATCCAACGAGTATTCAGATTAGTGAGACCACTAGAACTTCCAATCTACTCTGCCGTCTATAATATACACAATGTTCAGTTCTTTGGGAAACTCATTTCCAAGAGTGGTGTAGAAGTGTAATTCTTCCTCCCCACACGATGGCAATTCCATGCTCAGCTTCTCGCTCTCGATTCACTTTTTCCCTGCTGTAAACGCCTTTCTTTACTTCCCTTATATCCCTCTCTTTAATATTGTTTGCTTCCCTCGGGTATGCTTCCTCTATACAATTTTCACTCTCTGATTCCGAAGTGGAGGGCTGTGATTTTGAGTTTTCCTCCTATTATACTTCTTCATCTTGTACTTTTTCTTTCTCTGTTTCTTATTAGCTCAGAAACTGGACTTTCCACTAGTTTTGGCCTCCTCTCCGACCTTTTACTGCTTGACCCTTTTAATTTTGAGAATGTTTATTGATGGGGAGTTTTCCGGGAACCACAACGTCCTCTTCATTCCGTTCCCCTCCAGTAAAGTGTTGAGTTCCTTTAAAAAGAACCCCAGGTTAGCAATATTTACCATATGGTCACACGTTATCATAGTCATGATCATCATGCTCTGATTTACTATCATGAGATATGGCACGCGACTCTCCACCGGAATTGGTAAAATTAGGAGCTTAAACTACTTGAGGGCCCGTTTTCACTACACTTACGTAAGTCAGGTTCTCTTTCCTCTTTAACTATGTTCTTGCTTTTTCTTTCTTTTTTATTATAAGTTTACTCTTAGCTGGGCAACTCACAGTCATTGCCCAGGTGGTCTTTGGCGGTTCAAGCATTTCTTAACCTCACTTGTGCGCTCTCTATACACATGACCCAATTGATTGAACTCTGAGCACCAAATTTCCCACTTACAATCTCTAGTGTTGTGATCCTCGATTGCCAAGAAATTTAAACATATTTGCATGTGTACATACTCATATGCGTCAATCGGTGAGGGCGTGATTCTTATATTGAATGCTAGGAGGCCTTTTTATTTGGCATTCCTAGCAGTCTCGATATCCTTGAATCTAATCTTGACAGATCATTAAATCTGACTAGCTTAACTCCTTCCATCACTTTTGCCCAAGATTGCTTTGCCTCCACTTCGTACTCGTATTTACTTGCCTCAGCTGTGTTATCTGCTAATCTATTTTTCTGCATATTACCGCGCTATGAACCATAATGTCAAGTGAGATCACAGGATCCAGGCAGATCTCACTCAACAATCACATCGCATCCTCTCAAGTTAACTTATCCCTCTCATCATCCTGGTGGCACATTACCACATACAATTTCCAGATTGCGAGTTTAATCTCACGCTTTTCTATCTGTAAGGGTAGCCTCTTTCACCTCTCTCTATCCATCCTTTACACACTAATTGAACATGTTTAGAGTGTGCAGGGTGTAGTACATAGACGAAAAGTTCGGACCTTCACACTACCTTATTTTTGTACTTTCACTGTATCCTGCTGTTATTTGGCCCTTAATTTGGACATTTTGAATTCAGTGCTATACTTCTAGCTTGAGTGTACTATCAAACTTCTCCAACCAATTATCTTAAACCTTTCAACGATATGACAAAAATATCTTTACGTTTATCGAAATATTTTGACTTGTCCTAACCTTGTTTACTCAATTTTGACTACACGCACGATACGATGAGCGAAGAGGAATTATGAATTATTGTAAGTGCAGGTGGATGTGTGAAGAGGGAGAAATCATGTGTGTTATAGATAGAACGAAATAGAAGGGGTAGTAAAGAAAAGGTAGTGTAAGAGACTGTAGAGGAATTGCAACATAAAGCCTTCCGGAGGGCCAGGCGGAGAAGCGAGCTCCATGAGGAGACTCATGGGAACGGTAGCCGGCAAATAACAGTAACTGACTACCCTGTTTGATCTCCCCTCCGCATAGGTAGTTACAGCGACCATCTGTGTTAAGGAAAACACCAAAGGCCCCTAAACGACGCTCAAAAGATCCAATTACCTACGAGGTCCTTAGGCCCGCGGTTATATCACCAAAAAGCGATGCCAAGCAAAAGACACGCCAATGAAGGTGGTGGTTAGGGGGCTCTCTATTTAACAAGCCGACTTGGGCACCTCAGTGCCATCCTCTTCACTCCTTGCTCTCCCAGATGCGACATCATCACTCGCGCTCCTTTCTGCAGCCTTGCCCCTACCCCCTTAGATGGGGCGGTGGTCCGCCTATAAATAAGCACCTGAAGAAAAGAGAAAAGATTATTATTCGGTGAGAACGACATAGGATCAGTTCGAGAAGATCGATCCTTCAGCCAGTCAAGATTATTCGAGGAGAGACGATAAAAGATCAGATTTAAAAGATGGATTCCCCCCCGTCGCATCAGTGTCGAATTAACATAAATCGTCATGTTTTGTATCGGTGCCAAAACGAAGAATCTTTTACAGACTTAAAAGAATTCTGACTGGAGAAAAGAAAACCTCGCTCACAGTCGAGTGACTCTCACAGCTCAAGCTCCGTAAGAGTGAGAGGAGAATAACCAAGCCCCAACCACGTTTAATTTGTTAATTACTGAAGAAATCTCATCGTATACTCCAAAACTAGTTCGGCATCCAGCGTTAAAGAATAAGAGACAAAGAGGCTTCAAGATTATCCAGAAGAGGACTCTTTGAGCGAGGAGCACCGTAACTCTCTCCGTCTTCTTAACGTAACCAGAGGCAAAGTTGCAATAAGAAGTTGACATCGCCCACCCTCTCTTCCTCTATCCCATATTGACAGAATTCTAACATCGGCCACTCCAAATCTCCGAAGCGCGAGAAAAGCCCTCCAGCGATATCCGGCAACCCCTGATCCCTTCTGTCATGTAAGTTAGAAAGAACATTTATATTCATAATGCGATAGTATGAGTTTATTACATTTCACGAGTTAACAGAAATAGAAACATTTGTGCGTGAACCCCTTTCATATTTACTAGGAGAAGAGAGTAATTTAATTTAATTGTTTAACGCTAATCTAAAATATATACTAATCGGCAATTGGTGTGTTTACGTGTAGCCCATTTGTTTATTTTTGTCTTCAAGAGATATTGTAATAGGCCCAAGTGGCAACTGGCTTAGCCTCGGTTAGCTTAGTAGGAGGATATAAATATGTTTACTGTTTGTTTGTCATAGTTAATTGTTAAATTTAAAATATATGTTTATTTTGGGATCATTCCTGTGCGTTTCTCAATATCCTTACGTGATGAAGCGGCTTTTCCTTAAAAACAACAAAATTAGCACTCTTCGACAAAAGTATAATCCATAAAAGAAGTATATCACTACAAAAGATATACGGCGACAGAGACTTACAAAGAGATGCAAGGCGCCTGGTGACTAATTTTATTGCTTTCATCGTTTCGTTGTGTTGTGTATCTTTGTTTGTTGTTCTTATTCTATTTATACTACGTTCAAGCCTTTTGTCTTAAAAAAAAATTAGGGGGAATATGCAATGAACATTTGCTTTGGTCTTATGATATAATTACTTGAGCACTATTTTAATACTTATTATTTTTGGATTTAATGTATTCTGTGGTGTATGTTGTGTTTTTCGTCATTTTCTTTCATCTCTCTTCTTTGGTCAAAATCTGTGTTTTTGAGTCGTGTTTGGTAGTTTTTTGTCATTGGGTAATTATTCCAGTTTGTTGATGGTTTCATTAGTCGGTAATAGTTTATTTAGTATTTCTAACCAGTGTTTTTTTACACATTTCATCATGCATAGTACAGCAATTCGTCTCCGTTAGCCAAAAGGTTAACGGAACTTGGAAATCGTGAATGGCTTCTAGCTCTTCTGTTCTCGCTAATCCTTTTGATAAATTCTTCCTCCTTTTCTTGATTAACCATATCATGCATATTTTTTGTCCGTTCCTCAATAAATATGTTGATGAGACTTACTCATGCCTCCATGTGCAGCTCTTCTTGCTGTCTCCTTTCTCGCCTGCGTATGAGTATAACCGTAATAGGGTACACGCATTTGTTCTGCACGACCTATAGTCTACTCTTTTTTTTGTCCTTGGGACATAATAGAAATCGGAAGCGGTGTAGAGTAGTGGATATCTTACAAGTACATTGTAGATCTTGGCCTTGTTGCTCTCTCGGAGGTTTCTGAGAATGTATAGAGTTCTGACTGCGGCCAAGGCTTTCGAAATTTTATGAGAGCTGCTTTTTTACCCGGATTAAGTAATCTTCATTCCAAATACATTACACTCCATGGTGTAGGGATAGCTCCTATCCCCCACCCTGACATCTGATAGCAGTCTCCTTCCAATAGGCATCACCTTGAATTTCTCTTCTTTGTTTTTATTTTCCATTTGGCATTTAGTGGAAGTTTAATCTTTCGATTTCTGCCGCCGTCATACGATCTTTCATATGCGCGTTACGCCAAAGTGATTAGATTATCTAGCCTCTGGCAAGTTGTCTTGCCAGGGGCTGGAACATCTGCGGTGTATATTGAGTGAAGAGTGGGCAACATACACCGAGTATTATGGGAGGCCTGCATTAAATATGAACTTTGTTCGTCTATGCTCTCCAATATGATATACGCCACTCTCACCATACCATAACATAGTCTAATAGAGTTCTTTCTAAGGTGCAGAATATCGTATTGCATTCTCCTTTACCACACCTTACTAAATGCTCTTGATACATCCTGCCATAAAATGCCCACGAAACTCCCCTCCCTCTTGGTTTTGGCATGCTTTTCCGAGATGACTTTTATCGTCATCTCCGTACTTCGCCTTTTCCGAAAATCAAATTGGTACGGATTATAACCGGATTTTTCCTCCAGCCGACACACCAGTCTTCTTTTAACCATCTTCTCAAAGAGCTTCCTACCACATTCCAAGAGAAAAATTGGCCGCTAGCTCTCCTTTCTAGTTGGATCCTTCCTGTGCTCAGCTAGGAATATAATTTCAGTCTTCTTAAAAGCATTACGAAAGTATCTTGTATTTAGACAGACGTTAAAAATTCTTATCATTCCTTCAATGATATTTGCTGGTGCCTTTTCGAAGTTTGACTTTGTTAGCCCCGATTGTTCTGGGAGTTTCTGTCGGAATGAGTGGAACACACCGAGTAGTTCCTCCTTGGTTATGTCGGTGCCTGCATGGCGCTTCTATCCACATGATGGCGCGGGTGCTTCCTATGAATTTTTGTGTTCAGCTCGTCTAGGATTTTGTTTTTAAACTCTAAATAATAATCTTTTTTCCAATATTTTCGAAATATCGCTTCTATATTTACTTCTTTTGTTTTGATGTTTTCGTCTGCGTTTTGTACTTCCAAATTTTCTTCGATCATTTGAGACCCCAGAATTTTGGCCAAAAATCTTAGGGATATGCATCATTGATTGAGGCTTTCGATTACATTGTCCCAACGTCTCCACTAATGTCTGAAGATCAAATGGCTATGGTATTCTTTGATCTCTTTACTTCTTTGTACTATGTCGATTGATGCGTTTCTGATGTTTACAGTATAAATCCTTCATGTATTCGGTCCATCTATATTTTGAGATGGACCTATACGCGGATTTTGGGATACAAGCTCTATCTGCATCAATTTCCTCGAGAATTGCTTCATCCAAATGGGAGGATGATAGTTCTCGAGGAGTTGTGGTATCGTGCCCAGCCTACGTTTTTGTATTCTTTTCTAACCATGGCTAGGACTTACATTAGGTTCCTTTTAATGGTGAGGAAGATACCCATAAGATCACTACATGGTACTTGGACTGGTTCCATGAAGTAGCTGAATGGCAGGTGACGATTAGCCAAACATATGTCTAGTTTTGTGCCCCCCCGTTCCCTGCCTCTAATATAGGTAGGAAGTTTGGGGCCAATTCGCTGGAGGATGTTTCTGTCTCCCAAGTATGGAGGCTCCTTGAGATCCCAGTGAAAGTTCTTACGCCAGACTGCTGACCCCTGGCATTCAGGCCCCGATTATGTTTGTTGGGTTCCTTCTGTCGAATAGGCCAGGAGGATAGCAGTTAATCGGTGGCTATAACTCTCTTTCCTATGTCGAGCTTGACCTTAATCGCGAGATAGAATTCTTCAAGATGTCTGATTTGCTTGTATTTTATTCATTTTTAATTAGCGGCAGCGTCGTATCGCACCTGAAAGTAATTCGTGGTCAGCACGTCATAATTCCTATTTTTTTTTGTTTACTACGTGTGTAGAAACAGTGTTTTAAAACCAAGATGACATCTGAGTCAATTTCTCTGAATATCTTTCCGTAAAGAGCCCTTTTCGTCGTCCAGCCATTTTTGTTTATTTCCAAAATCCTCAGTGAGCTTCTTTGAATGATGTTGTGTTATCTAATGCTGTTTCGTTTTGTTTTTCTTCTTCTATTTCACCTCGTGGAACTCTCTTGAGTCTCCTGGCATTTCACTCTTTAGGGAGGGGGGAATAGAAGTATTATATTTGCTACTATTTGTACTTGTACGAGTGTATAGGCCCTTGTAACTCTACAAAGAGGTAATGTATTCCTATTTTTCCTTTTATTAATCTTCCTCCTCGGATTCTTCCGAACAGGGGTTCTCCACAGTCGCTTCGATGCCAGCTTTTCCAATTGGGTTATTCTGTATCACTAAATCCTTGAATGCTTTGGAGTAACAATGAAAAGGGCGCCACTCATGCCCCATAAAGGAAGGACCAGTTCCAGGTCAGGGATGTGTGGATACAAATACACTTTTGGCAGAAACCGAAAAGTAAGAGAGAGTGGCTATGTTGTGTCGCGAAGAGTAGAACGAAAGACAGCGACACTGTGATTGGCTACGTGCGTGATTATATGTGCAAAGGGGCAGCTAATCCCTCGAGGATAGACCGCCACTTATGCCAACAAGTGGCCAGGTGCCTTCTGCATGCTGAAGTTTTGTATCCACTCAAACTGGGATTAAATCATGAACCTAGGTGCTAGAATTCCGGTAACTTATTCACTAAGCTAACAAGAGTTCTGCAACTACCGTTAATTTTATCATAATTAAGATTGTAGAAGTGTCTAAAGGGGAAGAATGATGGCCAAACAGATCTGTCGACGGGTGATGACAGTATACAGCCAACGGGTAAAATTCAATTGGCAAAGAAAGGCCTTTGTGGTTTTCCTTGCCAAATGGCTTCAATGAAAGAATGAACAAAATAGGTTCACCTTTCATATCGACCATGCATACAAGATCATTTATTTTACGTGTGAACTCCCTATTTAACATCATTTACTCAATAAACATTACAAATGACTATCACAAATGCTTGCTAACGATTATTATTCTAGCGATGGGAAGCACCGCGCTGTTTCAGTCCTCCGAAATATTGATATAAATGTAGTCATATCTTTAATAAAAGCCATTATTACGTAAAAAATCTTGCAAATAATTATTATCTAGTGTATTCACAATTTTTCTTAAGCCTTATACTACTATTTTAAAGAGCGTCATCAAGAGCTTATGGAAGTTTATTTCATTATAGATTAATTTTATTTATACAAAAGCTTTCACCTCTTGTCTACTCGCAAGGGGTACCATGTGTAATCTGCCATACCTTGTATCTGAAGGAACAGCACGTCCTCTCGAGCCAAGTGCTCGCAAGCATGTAGGCCTTGATCGTTAAGATAACTTCAACTCTTTGGCCAGGTATGGGGAAGCTGGTGCGTTCCCGCGGTCTCTATGCACGCTCTTTTCTATGATTATCCCCTCATTTTCCCTTCCTTATCTCTTCCCTCTATATTTCAAAAGACATGATCTGCCACATCATACGGTGTCAGAAGAGTGGATTTTGAACCCGTATAAGCAAAACCCTTTAAGGGAAAAGGATGCATGAAATCACGTTTGCGGAGTGCAGTCTGTGGAGCATGGGCGAATATTGATAGGCGAGTTTAACGCTCCAATAACTCTTTCCCTGCGTGCACTCTGCCTATCATCTCCCTGAAACCGTTCTCGAGCGCATAAGCCTGTAATACTTATGGGGTTGAGTTTACTGCCTTTTGGACTGCCATGCGAACTAATAATCGGGGGTTCGATCTCTGGGTCTGCCATATGGCAAATCTTCAGATCTCGTGGGTATCGTGATATCTAGTAAGACCCAATGAGTGATCCAGTTTGCCTCCCAGCCTAACTATCTGTTTATTAAGAGCTGAGGCCCATGAAGAGTGGTAGTTCATTGGTAGACTTCTGGTCAATGTGGGGTTCGATCAGACACAAAACGACAATTAACACTTTAAGATTTGGAGCCTCTGATAGGTTGGAAAATTTGAGACGGGATAGACAGGAACGACTTAACCTGAGAAATAAGCCCACCACATCCTTATATGATTTTATAGTCACAGACTTCATATATTTCGCGTGCTTTTGAAAAGAGTAATATTCGGAAAATTAAAATGATCATAGAAACCCAATCCTATCATGGTGGTGGGGTAGGGAATGACTCTGACAACACAACTCTGATTGGTAGATGGGCATCCCTCACGCCCCTTTCAACTGGAGAAATGGTTTCCCCTTTACTCCTCCTGATGCACCTTATAGTAGGTCAACCTTTAACTTCGCCTAGAGAGATGGAGCTTATGCTTTTCCAAATGAATATGGGTAAAGGAGTTTCTCCCTTACTCACTTCTCAGAGTTGTCCCAGGATGTATCCCTAAGTAGACCAGCGGGAACTATTTTTCTTTTAGGCAGGAAACGGACACTACAAAGAGGAGCACGCGCATGGATAAGGTGAAAAACCTTGGAAGCACAAGACGTTGTGAAGTCTAATAGGATATGCCTTGACCCTAGACACACGGATTGAAGCTTTTACCGTGATTCAGTATATCTGTTCCCCTATTTTTATCGATGGAGTTCAGTGAGCCAGCCTCCAAGAGCTGTTGTAGACTTGGCATACCCTACGGACTTTTTGAGTCCCCTGTCCTTATTCCCCGCAAGCAGGAGGTAGGGCGAAATGGCTTGATGTAGGCCCCTCTGAAAGTGAGTGTGTGCCTCAAGGTGCTGCCTCTACAGGGGCAAGGGTGCCCACTGGTGAGAAAAATGACTCGGTAAGAAAATACCTTCTCCCGAACCGAAACCTCCTTAAGGGACATGGGACTCCCAAGAATTCAATGAGAATGGGGGCTCCCCCCCCCCCTGCCGGTAAGCTATGGAGATCGCTCGTTTCGGTACCATTTCAACGAGTGACCTGTCCGATTCTGGCCCGTCTTGACTCGGGGCCCTCTTGGGTAGAAGAGAGAAGAGGGCACACATCCATCTCTACTTCCAAAAGAGGAAAAATATAAATAAGATGCAGACTAAAGCTCTTCAACCTCCAGGGTTTCTCGGTGTTTTTGAGCTCGCAATATTTAAACGATTCTTATTCTTTCGTTCTACCGATGTTTGCATGTTATACATTGAACACAGATTACATCAGCGTCAGAAATTAATTACGGTCCTCGCTAGAGAACAGAAGGCTCCTATTTTATCGGAGAAGAACCTTCTGGTGAATATAGTTGAACCTGCCCAGTCGACCATTGTGACCACTCTTTGGAACGTTCGTGGTCCTCCTATAGAAAGGAAAGCGCATTCTACCATGAACTTCATGAAAGGAGTATTATATGCGATCGAACAGGAAGACTACTCCCAAGAATACATCACAAAATAACTGGGCGACAATTCAGCGTTCAAGCTTGAGCGTGTGGTGACGAAACAGAGAAGTGTCTCGAGACTCACACCAAAACTGTTCGCCACGCTTAACTACACAGCCTCGTTAAGTCGGTGCAAGCTTCTTGCTATCATTAACGTTTATGAAATTCGTGCAATTACCGCGGTAGTACGACAGCCATCACTTTGCTTACACTAGCAGATCTCATAAGCGTGCCATTTCGAGTCATTTCCAAAGCTTTGCTACTAAAATCCTTCAAGTCCTTACACGAGAAATTTATATCATGTAAGCCCAAGTATGTGATATGTGGCGATCATCAGCCTTCTTTCCCCACCCAATGTTACTAGTGTTTGCTCTAGAAAGAGGTCCAGACCAAGGAATTAGTCTGTCATAGTTAGAGCAGCTAGGCACCTCTTCCGCTGAAAGCAAAATCCATAAAGGTGATAGTAAGGCCACGATTGAATCTTCGGACAGAAGACTTTGGAGCTTTGGGCCTCATCCTGTGAATGAGGCCCGCTTGACCTCAAAGCGGCCCCATGCCAAAGTTTTCGGGAAAGTAATAGGCAAAGGCTCATTCATCTAGCCAACCCTCCTCCAATAAGTCGTTGATGGCAGCAGTGTCTTCTTTGCTTTCCAGACCAGCAGATCTCAAGTTCTATCTTGAGAAGGGCTAGTGATATTCCGGTAGCTCTCGTACTATAGATCCGTAAGGCTATTTCACTTAAAGGAATTACCGTGGTGGACTCCGTGTTAACTTGGGGGTACTTTGGAGGCTTGTCTCTTTCCTTTTCCCTTTAGATATCTGACTTAAACAGATGATGTTGGGCAAGTCCTCCCTGCTCACCCGACCGGCATATTAAGATTTGTTGCGAAATCGTTGATTCATCTTAAGGGTAGGTAAACTATCTTTGGTCCACCATGAAATGAAAAAGCCGTTGAAAAAGGATGTGTTCTCTGTCTCTGTATATATATATCTGCCGTGAGATTAACGGCTTCACATCTTTCTTGCCTAAAGATCTACCTCTAAGCTCTGCGTTGACGAAGCTTCGTTCTCTATTGCTACGGCCCAGATGACTATTTTAGAGCATTGACTTGAAAAGGCCATGAACCGCATCTATCGTTATGTCCAAACTCACAGCGTTTGTTTTTTATGGCCAAGAATGAAGCAGTGAAATTCTGTCGCTATCTGTTCTTCCTGACTGTTTTTGAATTGGGACTCGCCTGAATGTAGATTCATACCATTCACTTTGTATTTTTTTTTACCAACGCATCACCTGGATGGCGGACATACGCAGCCTTAGGGGCTTTTTTTGCCCACGCCATGGACATTCTTTCCTTTCTTTGTTCGTTCTAAGCTAGACTACGGGGTTGAATTCTACGCATCCTCAACCAAGCATGAATTGCGTGCCACTGCCCGGCAACTTTTTAATGGACCTACCCTCTAATGCCCCAACGGCTTCAGGTCGTTTTCTGTCGACTCGAAATCGGGCACACTTGGGATATGCAGCGCAATTTGATGAAATGCTCCATTAAACCTTAGTTCGACGAATGCTTAGTAACCCAGAATTTTCGTCCAATTCTCCTTGAATATCCCAGTCTGGTGAAACTAAGCGCAGGCTATCTGTGTCGGTACCGAAACAAGCAGGGCTGCTTTTAGTGTTGTTGCTTACATACTCAAGCCTTTGATAGCATCCCTCCTACATATGAATGTCATTTGGGGGTTAATGATTTTTTTGCGGAGGAGGGGAAGTATCTTTCTCTTATCCAATCTTTCTAAATTGATTTTTCGGCGACTATACACATGCTGTTGGGCGGTAGAGTATACCGCTACTAGATTTTGAAAAAATAACCTCTCGCGTTCATATTATTCCGTTGTAATTTATGGCTCACTGCGATCATTAGAACAAATTAATTAGGAAGTTTCGCTCTAATGAGAATTCCGATGGAAAGTCGGATGATTTTTGTCGTTAATTAGGACGTTTCTCTCACATCTTCCTCATTATTACACATCATTTTATACGAAAATAGACCAAACAAATAGAGAGAGTTTGATTCGTTAGAATTTTGGCGACAGAAATGAAACTTATATTATATAGGTCAGATATAAAATGAATAGTAATATTAAGTTAAATAGTCATACAAACGAAGGAAATTTTTAAAAATTGATCATTGTCTCGACACAAATGACGAAGAAATCTACCACTGTAATAAAAATCTTCGACATATTATACTTTGCCAATACGGAATAAGCGAAAGAGTTTGAAAACAAGTTCCATATGTACCCTCCTTTCAAATTGTCTCAATACCTATCATTCTCAAAGAGTGTGACTCTTGATGTAGGTTGAGCAAAAATGCAGCGTAGCAATTTTATTGGGGTTATTCTAAAAGAAAATTTTATAAGAGCGAATTTTTATTGTTCCTATTTTATTCTTTGATTTTTCCTTTCTCCTTTCCCCCATTCCTACCATTCGTTATTCTCACTGATCTCAACACAGTGTTTATTCGACATTATCAACTACCTTTGTTTCGTCGTACCTTAACCTACTTATTAGGCCTTACATATATTAAACTATTCTTAATTACAATTTTTTGTGGCTGTCGGAGTGAAGGTGACAAATCGGCATCGTAAATAAACATACATATATATATTAGGGTGGGTGAAAAAAATATAAGTTTGAAATCCCTTATGGCACCCAGGAATTATTATGAGGACTAACAAGGAAAAAAGCACAAAAAGTTTCATGTGAATCTTTTAAGATTTAGGGGTCGCACAGGGTAGTTGACTTTTTGAGACCATACAAGTATTCATTTCTCAAGCTTATTTATTCACATCAACTATAAATGCCACAGAAACGAAACTATTTGCTCTGAAGTGAGGTAAATAACTATTCTAGGAACATTTCACGATATAGCAGTGTATATGGGAGGAATATTATTCTGATACTATACAAGGAGCACTTAGGAACAGTGATAGTTAGGGTTCAGATTCAGCCGCCGGTTTTCTCGACAGCTTGCAGGAGAGCTTTTCGATTGCTCTCGTCCTTGGTGAGGATCTGGGAATAATCAGTGATCAGTTTGATTGCCCGTTCCGCTGCATCATTGGTCACTGCCAGATGGTGGACGGTCGCCTTCCCAAGGTTGTACGCCTCGTTTTCCTTCCAACTGAGCACGAGAGATTGGAGAAACGAGGCATCCAACTTAAGTTCCGTGAAGAAGAAATGTGAGCGCTTGGTGACAAGGTCACTCAAAGTCACGAAAGAAGGATCTTATGGTGCTGTCGTCCATCACTTCTTGTCGAGGTTCTTGTCAATGGCCAGCTTCTCCACCATCTTGGTCTTCTCCTCGATCGTGACTTTGTCGCTAAACAAGGCAAGGCCGACGAGGTCCGTTCCCAATTACCAAAAGTGCCGCTTGAAGGTATTCACCGTGGCCTCCGAGATCTTTGAGTTGAGGTTTCTGTAGTGGTGGAGATCCTGGAAGAGAGTAAGATCATTAAAGTGAGCGTCTGCGGCTAAGGTAGCCTCGAACCAGTCACGCGCGTAGATTATGATGATGGACACACTCATCTCCTGGAGTATACGCAGGTCCCTCGGTGTTGGTTTGAACTCGTCCTTGAACATCGTGATCTTCAGCGTGTAGATCCCTTTCGCCATCCATCTCGCGTGGTGGTGAGCTCCTGGTTTCGGAAGGTGGTGGAAACCTGCCCCTTAATGGCCTTTGCCGTTAGTTTCGCGAACTCTTTATAATCGTCTCTTGTCGTTTCGGCCACCTTGGCAAAAGCCTTAAGGGTCGTCCTCTTCTATTCGTCATGGTGGGCCAACCGAGGGTCGTTGATGATCGTAGAATTGGCATGTACGAGAGTGTGCCACTTCTTGTGGAACCATTTGAATAGTTGAACGTCTGGGCCGGACGTAGCGTCGCTGAAGTTGCCCTCAAAGGCTGAGGCAAAGATGAGCTCCATAAGGTGGTGGCGGCACGCCAAGTTCAACAACGGGCGACCCAACTTCTGTTCAAGGAGTGAGCAACAGCCAGCATGGACGCATGTGTTTGAAGCAGTGTTATCGAAGCAGAGACCTCAACTCTGTTTTCAAACGTCCAGTGTCTCATGGTCTCCTTAACTTTGCTAGCCATTGCTTCTCCAGTACCGAATGGCAAGGAAGGGATAGCAAGGAGCTTGTCTCCTTCGAGCGACGGACTGGTGACAACACTGGCCAAGCGATCGACATAACCTTGACTTTCTGATCCGGGCAAGAGTCTCCCGTCCCAATGAAGGATGAGAACCGCGTCGTGCTCCTGTACTTCGTTTTTATAATCCTTTACGGCCGCTTCTGCGGTCTCCTTCCGCAACACTTTCTGGTTTCGACAAATGGACGAAGTGGACGGACTTAACGTTCCCTTGTCTGCAGCGATGGCAGAGAAGACGTGGGGGGCTTGGCGAGGGGTCAGCTTGAACCTATCAACCGCTGCTGCAAGCTCTTTCGTTATCTTAAGCCTTTTCGGAGGAGAAGCAGAATCAGCGGCGCTTTTCCGAGCAGAAGAGTTCGTGGCGGACGAAGAAGTTGATGAAGGAGCGGTGGTGGAACTCCCGCTCACCAACTCAACCGTTTCTTTCCTTTCCGAAATCTCCACCAACTCCTTCTCCTCCCTTCTTCTTTCAGTAGCCAACTTCTAATGTTTCTTAGACTCTTTTGCCACGCACTTCTTGTCAAGAGTACGCATGACCATTTTCCTTTGGCCCCTTTGGTCGTCGAGGAAGTTCTTGTTCTCCTGGCTGAGGTGGACCATAGATTAAGAAGTGGCAGGGGCTGCGATGTCAAACAGTGACGAAAAGTGTCCCTGGAGGAGGGCGTTGGAGACTTTGTCCCCCTCGGATTGACGTTTTTTCGCCTTCTTACGGACTTCGTACTTCCCGACGGGGGTTTCCAGTTTTTTTATGATTGATCGCAGCGGGAGAACAAGAATTTGGGCACGTTCCCAAACTTTGACGACTTTGTCGATGGCAGCTTTTCGATTGTCCTTGCTGTTCGATCCATGACAGAAGATTTTCCGCAGAACATCTTCCCCTGTTGGAAGGAAAATCTGGCTGAGTGCTTAAAGGAAGGGCCCAACAAAAACAGTTCAGTCTGTTTCCGAGTTGAACTCGCCATTTAGACCTGAGGAGAAAACGAGGATGGTTTTAGCTTAGTTCTGGGTCTGACAGTATAAAGACAGAGCTATATAACAGCAAAAACTACGTCGGAGTATGCACAAAAGAGTTGACATCACCAAGAAGTATATCTAAAGGCATAGTGCCCACAACACACTGTATGGTAGGTACGCTATGCTAAGGGAAAGCAGAGCAAACTTTCGATCACCAGGTGCGACCCCTTAACATGATTTGGTTTGGACGAAACTCCGGATTTGGGAGTTTCTCATGAAGCCTCACAATAATTCACGAGTGCAGAAACAAAAAGTTCCCCTTGAAATTTTTACTATATATCCGTGACCCACCCTGATATATCTATATATATATATATATATATATATATATATATATATATATATATATATATATATATATATATTCTGTCTATATAATGGCACAATTTAATTCTTTTTTTCATGTGATGTCGCTATTTATCCGATTTTTATAGTTGCCGTAATAATCAACAACAAATAACCTAACCAGATTGGCACATGCATCTCTGTGGGTATATGTGGATACACGACCACAAGTATGAGTATTTGTTTGAAGCTTCGAATGCAGCTTTGTACAATCCAAAAGGGTTAAGGTGAGGTTTTGTTCGCATTACAATATATATTGTCAAGAGATAAAAATTTCCTTATGTACCTGATTACAATCCTTTATGTACCTTGGTAAAATGTTTATTCTCTTATATTACTAAAAAAATTAAAGAAACTCACAAAAAATAACAACCTAAACATAATTTAAGAAAACTAAAAAAAACTTACCAACCCTATCATTATTTTTCCGGTTCAAAACAAACTTTCAATGACAAGATGGCAGCCAAGTTCCAGTCTTAATTTATGAAATTGATATGTTTTTCATTTTGGATTTTGTTTCAAAAGCGAAAAATTTATAACAAAGCGTCTTCATTTTTTTTTAATATGGGTGGAGGGTACATATGGAACTCATTCCCGAGTTTGGCCGCATTTATAAGAAATGTTAATACTCTATCACCCAACGTTAAATATTTATGTGAGAAATCGTGTTAAAAAATATAACAATAATCTTCATAGATGAAGAAATCGTTGTCTATTCACACATTATTAACTAGTTGAATACACTTGAAATTATAGAAAACTAAACATCTCTTTGAACATTAGAATATTTTCTCTCTGCCATATGCCACTTCCCTAGCATAAAAGACGTAATAGATTTTAGTGATGAAAAGTAATAGAAAATGAAATTAGATTTAAATTGGATAAACCAAATCCAAATCGCCGGACCCTTATAAAATCTATACAATCCTCATTAAAAAACTAGGAAGTAAATTGTTAAAATCCCCATTTAACAATTTCCCCAAACTTTATTAGCGAGGATCCTAAGGAGATTAAAGAAGCAAATGTAACGGCAATTTTAAAAAATGGCATAAAGACTGATCCTGGAAACTTTCACATCTTTTCCTTAACTTCGATTTTTGATTGACGTTTGGATTTCATTATTTGAGATTGAATCGAAGAGCATCTGTACTTACCAGAATAAATGCCTCACTTTGCGGCCTTCGACGCGCATGCACATGCTTAATTATTTTATCCGATTTTTTAATGATATTATCAAAATATTTGACCAAGATAAAAGTGTAGACCTATTTTAATTAGTCTTGAAAATGTTTGGGATACCGTTTGACATTAAATAGTCGACAAAGCTAAAAGAACACACGGAATAGGGAGAAGAGTAATAAAATGGATTGAAAAGCAACTGAAAAACCGTAGGCAGAATCTTTGTCAATGAAAACAAGTAATCATGGACGTCGTTTTCCGCATGGCTCTGTTCTAGGAACTTTGTTCCTGTTAATTAGTATAAACGATCATGATAGGAATCTATTATTTAAAATTTCAAAATATGCTGACTATACGAAACTAAGTACTGAGGTAAAATATCATAGCAAGTGTAAAAAATTGACAAATAAATAAGATTATAGTAGTCAAATGATTAGAAAGATGTCAGATGAAATTCGACGCATACAAGTGTAAGATAAGTAGCATTGTGCTATGCAAGTCATGTTAAGATAAAAAAAATATGACCTAATATTTTTTAAAGAATTTCTTATCTAGCTGCATAAAAGACAAATAAGGTCCTAGAATACATACTTAGACCTTTTTCCTTTCAATCGAAAATTATTCTTCTTCTTTTATATAAAGCGCCTTTTTAGACCTCATTTGGAGATTGAAGTGGAATTCTGTTCTCCAATATATGCGAAAGGATATTGCATTATTGGGATGCGTCCAAATTCGAGCAACGGAAATAATTCCTAGACTTAGAAATAAATCCTACTAAAACAGATTGAGAGAACCCATTAAAATTTTATTGGAAGATCCGCATATCTGGGCCCAAATTCTTGAAGTCTCTAAAATATTAAATGGGTTCACTAATGTAAATTTATCTCAATATTTGAGCCAGATAGCCGAGTGGCAACTAGAAAAAACGGTTTTAAGCTGGTAAATCAAAGATTTACAATGCGATGGCTCCCCCAAATGAATCATAAAATAATACAAACTTGCAATAACTATTAATTTAATAGCTATAAACGTTAAACTAATTATCCACCCATATTCTTTCTATCTTTTTAGCTGTCCTTCACATTTGACTACAACCCATTCCCTTCCTCTTTTAGCGCCAATTTTTGTTTTCCCCATCTATGCCCCTCTGTGTTTGAACATTCGCTCGATCCTCTCCGCCAGAGACAATCTTCCATTAAACTGTTTTTTAAACAAACCACAGATGACCATAGTTCTCAACTCCTTTCCATTCCTGTAAAAACTGGCCTTATAGCATTAAATATGTATAGCTGGTTGTGACACTATTTTAATTCTAAATGCACTCATTTCATTGTTGAAAATGGAAGTAGCTGATAACAGCAAAGGAAAGACAAGACATGGCTATCAGCGCATCATTAATTGATTAGCCAAAGCTTGTCCGTTTTCTTTGACGTGAAGGCGGACTTTTATACTACTTGTTATCCACCTTTGATTATTTAGACAAACAACATTTTTATGATGTCTTAACTTCCTCGTAGTCAAGTATCACGTGATCTACGATTAATAGAGTTCAAAATATGATATATCAGAGGAACGATAAGTGTAGTGGGTCAGAGGCTCCAGTTTCTTCTGCGCCAGTCTAATCACGTATACAAGGAATGTGAATTGTTTTACTAAATTATGTTGACCTAGTAATGAGAATTGCCGGAGTCTGTTTTAATATTTCCTTACTTAAATATTAAAACAAAGATTTGTGTGATTTCCATCATATTTAGAAGTGTAGTATACACATTATCGAAACCTTAAATAAAATATTTGGAGAGGCAAAAGGTTTTTTTTAATAGGAAGAGCCTCAAAGCTTCTTACCTCATAGTTTGACTTCATGAAGAACCAAAAACTAAACGCAAAAAGTACTTGAATAGAGATCCAAACCTTTCTATATCCAATTTCGTATCTGAATGTTGGCAATATTTGCAATATATATAACCTTATAGATGATAGCAATTTGAGTAGAAAAAACAAACTTTTTTATATTATTAAACTTATAATTAAATATTTACCAGCATTTTTTAGTTAATCATGAGCTCTTGATGGATATTGCATTATTGAGACGCGTCCAACTTCGAGCAACGGAAATAATTCCTAGACTTAGAAATATATCCTACTAAAACATATTTTTGAGATGGCCTTTGAAATCTTTCAATTATTGGTTATACGGCAGGGCGATGTACCTAAAGATGCATGTTCTATCAACAATGCCCGCTTTAAAGCAAGGCAAATTTATTTCTGTTTCAAAAAAAATCTAAAATTCTGATAATATTAACACGTTTGTACATCTTTCGGCAAGAAAAGCATTGTAACAGATAATAATCATAAAATACTATTTAGATTTCCAGATACAATAAAGAATAGTTAAAACAAATCTTAGCCTTTGCATCGAATATTTGTAAGCGTGTACGATATGATCGGCAAACATTGTAGCCAATCACATACTGAGCAAACTGGCATACGTTTGTGCGAACGAATTAACAATTATAGTTAGCTCCTATGAGTTACCTGGCAGTAGAAAATGTATCTATTATTTATATATCAAAACTTCAATCATTAAAATGTACGAATATATCTTAATCGTCTTCTCTCACAGTAATTATTGACAAGTATCCATCCGATCCTACTCTATACTCTGGACTTACCCACAGTACAACAACCCGTAAATTCCCGTTCGTCCTTTACCTACTATCTACAAGCTAAGAACTTACATGCTACCCACCCTACATATACCCTATGGTAACCAACCGCTAGTTACTGACTAACGGCGTGGGATTTATTTGGTACTCATTATAGTACCGACCGACCTGGTTATCTTTAGTAAAGTGATTAGAACCAAGTCTTTTGATCCTAAATGGATATAAGATAAAATTAAAATTTTATCGCCATTAAAAGCGATATTTATAGGAAAATAAAAAAATTGTGATGATCAATTAAGACAGATATACAATAAACAAACTCGGACATTTAAAAGTTAATTATTGTAGCAAAGAGAAATTATGAAGGCAAAGTGGCAATAAGTCAAAGAAAGATCCCAAAGGTTTCGTTTGATTATACAGAACTAAGACTAGAGGTTAAAGTGGCCCACTTAAAGCCACAGACTATAAGCTCTCACTCTAATGCTGAGGGATTACAAGAAGAATTGAGTAAAATTTTCCAATGGGCAGAGAAATGGCAATTAGAATTTAGCATAAGCAAGTGTATTATACTTAGTATAGTTAGGTGTAATCAAGTGAATAATTATAAATGAATGGGAGAGTTTTAGGAAGGTCAGAATGCGTGTCCTGGTAAGTTTAAAAGAACAAACAAAGTTAAAAGAACACAAGGAATATGAAGTAGAGAACTAAAATGGATTGAAGAGCAGCTGAAAGCCGTAGGCAGTCTTTGTCAATGAAAACAAGTAATCATGGACGTTGGTTTTCCGCATGGCTCTGTTTTAGGAACTTTGTTCCTGTTAATAAGTATAAACGATCTTGATATGAATCTATTATTTAAAATTTCAAAATTTGCTGACTATACGAAACTAAGTACTGGGGTAAAATACCATAGCAAGTGTGAAAACTTTACAAATAAATTAGATTAAAGTAGTCAAATGATCAGAAAGATGTCAGATGCAATTCAACGCATACAAGTGTAAGATAATGAGTATATGTATATAAATGCTCGGATTATAGCTCTAATAGGGGATTGGGGTTGATGGGAGAAGTGTAATCAATAGGAATGCGGATGTCATTCTAAAACTCTACCTTGCATTAGTTAGGCCACATCTTGACTATGCGGTGCAATTTTAGTCACCGTATTATAGGATGGATATTATTTTGCTTGAGTCTGTGCAAAAAAGGATGCCTAATTTGATTCATAGGTTGTGGACCTTAACTTATGGTGAAAGTCTTAGTAGACTAAATCTAAACACTGTGGCCATGCTATTAGGTTAAAGTCGTTGCTAATGACTAAAGATTAATTATGAGTAGAACTGAACTTATACTTCTATGATATCTTTAAGTTAATGAGGGCGACCGTGTCCTACATTTTCAGCACATTTTGTAATGTAAATTTCATTTCAGCAATGTTTAAAGATTTTAACCACTTTTCATGCGTGCTGCGGTATTAGCTTATTATAGAAAAACAGCATGCCTACTAAATTTAGCATTGTGAGAGGTTTATAATAATAAAATCTGATTATGCAATGTTTATTCATGCAAAAAAAGTCATATCACAAAATCAAAACCTTAATTAAATACAGGGTGCGGCAGAACCAATTGAGCAGTTTTGAGGAGTCAATGCTCGGGGGGAGGAGGGGGGGATGGAGGTGCGCGTGGTTTCGCTCTGCTTCGTAGACATCCTCATTTCAGTAGCCAACATGGTGTGGATTGGAGTACATCACGGCTTTGCCGTGCGCTCGTATTTTGAGAACAATCAATTTATGATTGCGATGCAAAGAGCTTTTCGGCGACGGTTCAATATTCTACTGTTCCTCAGGCAGAACACAATTCGTTCTTGGGTTATGCCGTTGGAGGCAACTGGTAGCACACTAAGAAGAGATACACATTGTCGATGCAGATCCATCATGACACCAGAAAATGTGGAGATGGTGAGAGCAGCAATCGTGCAGTCGCTGAGACGTTCTGCTCGAAGGCATGCTGTTGTTTTGGAAATTTCCGACCGCAGTTTGAGGAGAATTCTGCATATGGATTTGAACTTCCATCCCTACAAAATAATGATGGCTCAATAATTGAACCAAGCAGACTTTACCAACCGCCAAATTTCTGTGTGAAAACATGCTTGCACAGATCTCTCCCGAGGCAGCTTTCTTCAGTAGCGACGAGGCACATATTTACCTCTGTGGGGCTTTGAATAAACAAAACTTCCGTTACTGGGCTGAAAATAACCCCGGAATTATCTAAAAAATACCGCTCTATTCCCCTAAACTAACGGTGTGGTGTGCCATATCACAATTTAGCGTGATAGGCCTGTACTTCTTTGAGGAGGAAGGAATGACCGTGACCGTGAATTCCGAACGTTATGTCTCAATGTTGCACAATTTTCTGCAGTTCAGAATGGAGGGGATTGTTGAAGATGAGGGATTAGGGGACGTGTGGTTCCAGCAGGATGGGGCTACAGCTCACACAGCCCAAAATTCACTCAATGTTTTGAGACGAATGTTTCCCTGACGTCTGGTGTCTCTGAGGAGTGATTTAGGGGTGGCTTGCGTGGTCACCTGATTTGAGCATTTGTAACTTCTTTCTTTGAGGATATCTGAGAAAAAGGTGTTTAAACGTCGCCCTCACACCTTACCACAGCTAAGGGAGCAGATTATTGAAGAAGTTAACGCCCTACCCCGCGAACGTCCTGTACGAAACTTCAGAGATCGACTCCAACAGCCACCATCTTCATAATAATATTTTCAGACCCTAGGGATTACAAATGGTATGTACTGCTAACCTCAAGTATAATAACATTTCTTCTCTATATACCCCCCTTACTTTTTTATAACTCCTTAAAACTGCTCAATCGGTTCTGCCGCACCCTGTACTTAATACTTTATATAAGATCTTTTCTTCTGTAAAACACTTACAATTCTCTTGTTAACAGATTCGGTCATTTTTTTTTATTTGGGAGCGAGGAATTGTGCGTGCAGATGTCTCAATTGGTTTCCACAAATCTTCTTTCGAAGTGTACAGCTTCCCATCCTTGCAAATAGCCTGCTTCAAAATCGTCCAAAAGTTTTCAATAGGGCTCAAATCGAGAGAACAAGGCTTGCCATACCACAAAACGGTTACCTTTTAGTCCAATCGATGAGAAGCATGCTTGTGTTGCCTTTGCAGAGTGAGACTGGGCATTATCGTGCTGAAATATCAATTTTCGACGCCTCTCAGTGGTACGTCTTGCAGCCATGGAAGCAAAGCTGACTCAAGAAGGTGGCAATAGGACGCATAAGTTATTTTTACACCAACAGCCACTCGCAGAGGACCAATAAGTTTATTTACAACTATTCATCCCCATATCATTACAGCTTCTCTACCCTGTGGGCGACAAATCGGAAGTGACGCTCTTGGCTTTTTCAAACCCAACCATTTCCCCATCCGTCAAGCCCATCCAGAGTTGCTCTGCTCTCATCAGTGAATATTACTGTCGTAGAATGACCCTTGGTTTTGATCCCTCTACTCTTTGACACCCTTTTAGTAGCGGTATGCTTTAAGGGGCGTGAGTTACTTCTATGATTAAGTAGGCTTTGTTCTAAGAGTGCTATTTTTGTGGTTTAGTTCTTAAGGAAGAGCTATTTTTAAACACATAAGGATAAGAGGAAACACCAGAATCTACCAAAATAAACATGTATTTTAAATTAAATATTACAAACCAACAGTAAACACATTTCTATCTTTGGCCTCAAAGATCTTTCAATGACAAAACATAAACAAGTAGGCTTCCAGTAAACATACCAATTGCCAATTAGTATTTTTATCACGACCCTATTTGATTAGCATAAAACATTAAATTAACGTACTCTCGACTACAAACACATATGACCTAGGTTCAAGAATAATGGTTTCTACTCTCCTTTAAAACGTGGGACGTACTAAGCTTCTACTATCGCAATAGAGATATAAATGTTATTGTTAACTTACAGGTAGATATTAGGGATTGCCGGATGTCGCTGGAGGACTTATCTCTCACTTTGAAGTGTGGTGGTCGCTAGTGGAATTTTCGTCGCCTGTGAAAGGGGCTGATTCTTCAACGTAATTAAAGAACGGGAGCTCGTTGGGGCAGGGTTCTTCTCCTCTCACTCTTACGGTGCTTGAGATGTGAGAGTCGCTTGAGAGTGAGTGGCTTTGCTTTTCTTCAGTCGGACTTCTTTGTAGACTGAAAAGGCTTCTTCGGTATGGCACCGATATAAACTTGACTATTTAGGTTAATACGGCCCTGAAAGGGGGTATCGATTTTCTCAATCTGATCCTATCGTTTCTCACGGAAATAGTCTTGTATGGCTGAAGGATCGATCTTCACGATCTAACCCTTCTTCAGGCGTATCGACTTTTAATCTTCTTGTCTGGCTGAAAGATCGATCTTTACGAACTAATCTTTCTTCTGGCGAATCGACTTCTAATAATCTTCTTGTCTAGCCGATGGATCGATCTTCACGAACTAATCCACCTCTGGCGTATCGACTTCTGATAATCTTCTTCTCTTTCTTTGCGGGGCTTATTTATAGGCGGATTGCCGCCCCATCTAAAGGGGGAAAGGGACCAGACCACAGAGGCAAAAGGGGGGGGGCGAATGGTGAGTTAGCATCTGGGGAGAGCGAGAATTCCTGAGGTGGCACTGGGGTGCCCAAGTCAGCTCGCAAATTATAGGCTCACAACCGCACCGCTACTTGGCGTGCCTTCTGACTCGCACCGCTTTTTTTTCCATAACCACGGGTTTATGGGTCTCGTATGTAATTCGATCGTTAGAGCGTCGTTTAAGGACCTTAGGTGGTCGCCTTCAAACAGATGTTAGCTCCAACTGCCCACAGTGGCGGGGAGATCACACATGGTAAGCATTTTCGCCGGCTACCTTTCCCACGCTTCTCCTCATGAGGGATGGGGGGGCTTGAATTTACCTATACTCCTCCAGGATGCTTAATGTAGCCATTTCTCCACATTTACCTTCATCCTTAAGAAAATAACGGGAGGGGGGGGGGGTCCAATCCGACGCTTACAATAATATACATGGGTAACTTACGGAACATTATATTATACAATAAATTCTAGTTCACTCGGGAATGCCTCGATAACATTTCACCTGACCTTACATTAATTCCTATATTACTGTGCCAACTTAGGATTTTCTTACCTACCACTAGGGGGTTACTCGCCCCTACTTACTTACAATTCTACTGATTTACACTTAACTTTGCTATAATACAATAGTTGGGCTGCTCCTTAATCGTCGACAGGGTTCCGACTTAACGAGTCGGCCATACAATTATTGGACCCTTTTATATAGTGAATGGAGTACTGGTACTCCATTAAGAGTAAACTCCATCTCAGGAGTCTTCCATTCTTACACTTATTTTTACCTAAGTATGACAACGGTTTATGGTCGCATTCCAACTTAAACTCGCGCCCTATTAGATAATATTTGAATTTACCTATGGACCATATTATGGCCAAAGCTTCGATTTCGATAGTAGCGTAGGCTTTTTCTCTACTCAACAGTTTCCTACTGACATAAGCTATGGGATAGGCTGTTTCGTAATCTTCGTATTGAAGCAATACTCTGCCTAACCCGTCCCGACTAGCGTCCGTGCGAAGGCCGAAGATCTTGTTGGGATTTGGTAAGCGAAGAATGGGCGCAGTTACGAGTTTTCCTTTTAGAACCTCCAACTGAGTTATTGCATGGGGGTTCCACGTGACAGGGTCTGACGCTCTCTTTTTTAACAAATCATTAAGTGGGGCCGCAATGGAAGCGAAGTGTGGTACAAAACGCCTATAGAACGAGGCCGCTCCCATAAACGATCGGAGTTGTTTCTTTGTTTTCGGCCGGGGAATCTTGACTATGGCGTCCACTTTTTCTTGCTGGGTAGTCAAGTGTTTTTGTCCTATTTTGAATCCCAGGTAGTCAATGGATTCGTAGGCAAAATAACACTTGGTCGGCCCGGCGGTTAGACCTTGCTCCTTCAATTTCTCCAGCAATGAGCGTAAGGCGTGTAAGTGTGACTCCCATGTACGGGTAGCTACGTACACGTTGTTGAAGTAAAACGACACGTCACTTAGTCCAGCGATAATTTGCCTCATCATCCTATTATAATTGCTACCGGCTGTAAGTAGTCCGAAGGGTAGCCTGGTAAACTGTAACAGACCTCTCTCGTTCGCAAACGCCGTCAGTTTTGGGGACTCCTTAGCGAGAGGTATTTGATAGTACGCTTTACACAAATCCAATTCGGTGATGAATTTAGCGTCTTCAAATAAATGGAGATTTTGATCTATTAGTGGTCACTGAATTCAATTTTCAGAAGTCCACGCACATCCGAAATGATTGATCCGGTTTCTTAACCATTACTATGGGGGAGCAATAATCGGACTCCGATGGCTCTAAAATTCCCAATTTTAGTAAATTCCGGACTTCCTTATTGGAGGCTTCTCTTGGGTGGATCGGTAAAGGATATGGTTTGCTCCGAACCACTGAATTAGTTTTTAGTTTTCTTTCATGGATAAAATCCTTGGCACATGGGGTTTTCAGAAATGACTTCTGGGAATTCCATGAGCAAGTTCACCATTTCCGCTTTTTGTTGAATTTCTAAGTGGGGATTTATCTTTAAATCCACCCGAGGGTCTTCCGGGGTAGATGAGAGCGAGGGAAGTTCGTATTCCTCGTCTTGTTCCACACACACGGTGTGTATGACTTGCAGGGGCGTACCCGGGTAAACGGCATCCATCGGTTCTTCTTCGTCTAGAAGGGTAATATTCTTTATGCACGCGCGGCGGTGATATTTTTTTAGCATGTTTATGTGATAGGTTCTTCGCCCTGTTGGGGTATCTATCAAGTAATCGACTAGACCCCGTGCCTCGATTACTTCAAACGGTCCCTTCCACTGGGCCCATAACTTATTATTTTCGGTCGGGAGTAATAATAAGACTTCATCTCCTGCCTTTAATTTTCGAGCCTTTGCTTTCATATCGAAGTAGTCCCGATATTTGGCTAAATTTTTCTCGGCGTTCTTTCGAGCTAAGCCAGAGCAGTATTCTAGGCGCTCGCGCATATCCATCACGTAGGCGTAAGACGATTTGATTTCTTGCTCGAGCTTCGCGTTGGAAAATAATTCCTTAAGAATACTCATAGGACCTCGCACATTTCTCCCGTATAATAGCTCAAAGGGCGAGAATCCCAACTTCCGATGAAGTATTTCTCGGCAGGCGAAAAGGGCTGCAGGCAGGTATCTGTGCCACTGTGTAGGGTTGTTTTGACACAACTTCTTCAATATATTTTTGAGAGTCCCGTTTAATTTCTCGCAGATTCCGTTAGCGGAGGGATGAAATGGACTCGTAAAAATTGGCTTGACTAACAGTAGTTTGTTAAAATACTCCATCAATTCTGAGGTGAATTGGCGCCCTCTATTAGATAGAATTTCTTTAGGCAGGCCTACTCGTGCAAAAATTGAAATTAATGCTTCCGCGCAGGAAATAGTGTCAATCTTCCGTAGGGCCACGGCATCTGGGAACCGGGTGGCACAATCCACTAGGGTGAGGATGTAGGAGTGTCCTCCACTTGAAGGGGGGTGAATTGGTCCCACCGAATCAATTGCCACTCGAAAGAATGGTTTGGTTATAACGGGCACCTTTTGTAAGGGAGCGGGAGGTACCCGTCACCTGGAGGGATCCTTCTGACACACGTCGCATGATCAGCAATAGGCCACAATTTCCCTGGCGGCCTGGGGCCAATAAAAGTGTCGGAATATCTGCTGCGCCGTTTTGTTGTGCCCAAAGTGTCCGGCTAATATTCCATCATGCGCGGTATTCAAAATTCTTTGCGTGTATTCTTGAGGTACACACAGTGCTTTCTTGTTCTCCTTATTCTCGTCGCTGATAGTACGGTAGAGAAGTGAGTCTTCTACGATATACTGGATAGGCTTCTTTCCTTTCACTTGGAGAATTTCACCTTTAATAGCTTTCTCCAATAGAGGTTAAAGAGTGGGGCATTCCTTCTGAGCACTGGCGAAGAAGGTCAATTTGAACTCATTGTCTTCGAGGGTAATCCTCGGGGTCAACTTAGCAGGTTGCTCTTTCCTCTGGGCTTCTTGTGCCCGGGTGACTACTTGTTGAGCAACTTCTTGCTGGGGAATTAGGGAGTTTTGTCCGATTAGTACTGCGCAGAACTTAATCGGGGCTACTACCACGTGCGTCCAACCGGTGAAATATCTGCATTGTATATGACATCTTACGACGGGGAATCGATTGTCGTGTCCTAAAAAGTCGTGGACGATTGCGAATTTCTTATGGTTAGGGTTTACTGGGGGCAGAAACTTGTCGGATACCACTATGCACGTACATCCGGTGTCTCTGACTAAAGTGAATACTCGGCACCCATTAACAGTGCCCTCTTCAAATTGTAGGCCGCCTGGCGAACTTTTGTTGAATAGAAAGTTTACCTGTTGCTGGGGCCCTTCGGATGTTGGCGCGGGGACGTAGGACGAATCAGCTTGTCCTGCTGGGATCGCGGCAGTCAGGTTTCGCACCTGTTGTCTCGATGTCTCCCTCAGTCGGGAGTTCTGTGGGCACTGGAAACTCAGGTGACCTATTATCCCGCAGGTATAACAAGTGACGGGCTTCCTGGGATACGTGCCGGTATTAGGGTATGATCCTTGTGGAATCCTACCTTCTTTTTGATTTTTTTCTCCTCCAAAATTTGGTTTATAAGTTCCTTTTGCTGCTGAGAACTTGAAGGGCTTCTTCTGTAAATGCCTGGGTGGTGGCCCATTTTTCTTTGGGGAGGGAGCCTTCTCTTTCTTGTACTTCCTAGGATATAACCGATGATTTACTGCGTGGAGGTCAGCCTCGTCCAGACGCTCGTTGAAGGTAGAAGCTTTTCGGTCCTTAACGAATGCACGGATTTCCTGGGGTAGTGTACTTAGTAACTGATCTCTAAGCATGAAGTCGACGACCGCAGCGACTTCGTTCTCTACCCCTTCTGACTCCATCCAAAACTGTAGGCTTCGACGAAGCTCAAAGCCAAAATGTTTGTATGTTTGTCCAGGTCTTATACGAGACTGCCTGAACTTCATCCTATATTCTTCCGGGTTAAGGTTTGTTGCTGAGAGAAGTTCGGCTTTGAGAGTGGAATAGTCCACAGTCGCTTCTGAGAGTAAAGATACGAATATCTCTCTCATTCTACGGTTGAGTAGCGGTAACAGTCTGGCGACCCCATGTTCTTCTAGGTCCCAATTATTGACTTTAAATATTTTCTCAAAATAAGAGAGATATGAGCATAAATCTTCATCTTCCCTTCCCCCGGGAGTTTCATGCTGGCCGCTGGTGACACTCCTGTTTCGATGACACTGACTGCACCTCTAACTCGTCTTTGCTAAGAGCTCTTTCGTGGGCCCTTATCTTCTCTCTTTCCTCAGCTTCCATTTTCGTCTTTTCTCTTCTTTCATCAGCTTCCATTTTCGCCTTTTCTCTTTTTTCATCAGCTTCCATTTTCGCCTTTTCTCTTCTTTCATCAGCTTCCATTTTCATTTTACGTTCCTCTCTTCTTTCTTCTCTTTCATTTCTCTCTTTCTCCTGAATAAACGAGTTCAGCTCGGTTGCTTCCAGTCCGAGGCTTTGACCTTGCTTCCGATAAAGGTCAAACAATGCCATCGCGCTTATGTCAGTCATCTACCTTGTTTTTAATCAAGCCTGACCTACTCCACCACCGAAACTTACCACTTGGCCTAACAATTACCTTTAGATGGTATCCACCTCTAACTTTACCAATTTTCCACTCGTCAAATATTCTATTATTCCTGGTGTTCCTTTTATGTGTTAGCTCTTCCTTAAATAGACACTGCTGGGTTCTTTCTAATATAAAACCTCTAGACCTGACACCACTTTTATTATATGTCGTAGAATGACCCTTGGTTTTTATCCCTCTACTCTTTGACACCCTTTTAGTAGCGGTATGCTTTAAGGGGCTTGAGTTACTTCTATGATTAAGTAGGCTCTGTTCTAAGAGTGCTATTTTTGTGGTTTAGTTCTTAAGGAAGATCTATTTTTAAACACATAAGGATAAGAGGAAACACCAGAATCTACCAAAATAAACATGTATTTTAAATTAAATATTACAAACCAACAGTAAACACATTTCTATCTTTGGCCTCAAAGACCTTTCAATGACAAAACATAAACAAATAGGCTTCCAGTAAACATACCAATTGCCAATTAGTATTTTTATCACGACCCTATTTGATTAGCATAAAACATTAAATTAACGTACTCTCATCTACAAACACATATGGCCTAGGTTCAAGAATAATGGTTTCTACTCTCCTTTAAAACGTAGAACGTACTAAGCTTCTACTATCGCAATAGAGATATAAATGTTATTGTTAACTTACAGGTAGGTATTAGGGATTGCCGGATGTCGCTGGAGGACTTATCTCTCGCTTTGAAGTGTGGTGGTCGCTAGTGGAATTTTCGTCGCCTGTGACGGGGGCTGATTCTTCAACGTAATTAAAGAACGGGAGCTCGTTGGGGCAGGGTTCTTCTCCTCTCACTCTTACGGTGCTTGAGATGTGAGAGTCGCTCGAGAGTGAGTGGCTTTGCTTTTCTTCAGTCGGACTTCTTTGCAGACTGAAAAGGCTTCTTCGGTATGGCACCGATATAAACTTGACTATTTAGGTTAATACGACCCTGAAAGGGGGGATCGATTTTCTCAATCTGATCCTATCGTTTCTCACGGAAATAGTCTTGTATGGCTGAAGGATCGATCTTCACGATCTAACCCTTCTTCAGGCGTATCGACTTTTAATCTTCTTGTCCGGCTGAAAGATCGATCTTTACGAACTAATCTTTCTTCTGGCGAATCGACTTCTAATAATCTTCTTGTCTAGCCGATGGATCGATCTTCACGAACTAATCCACCTCTGGTGTATCGACTTCTGATAATCTTCTTCTCTTTCTTTGCGGGGCTTATTTATAGGCGGATTACCGCCCCATCTAAAGGGAAAAGGGACCAGGCTACAGAGGCAAAAGGGTGGAGGAGCGAATGGTGAGTTAGCATCTGGGGAGAGCGAGAATTCCTGAGGTGGCACTGGGGTGCCCAAGTCAGCTCGCAAATTATAGGCTTGCAACCGCACCGCTACTTGGCGTGCCTTCTGACTCGCACCGCTTTTTTTTCCATAACCACGGGTTTATGGGTCTCGTATGTAATTCGATCGTTAGAGCGTCGTTTAAGGACCTTAGGTGGTCGCCTTCAAACAGATGTTAGCTCCAACTGCCCACAGCGGCGGGGAGATCACACATGGTAAGCATTTTCGCCGGCTACCTTTCCCACGCTTCTCCTCATGAGGGGGGGGGGCTTGAATGTACCTATACTCCTCCAGGATGCTTAATGTAGCCATTTCTTCACAATTACCATCTTCATGTAAGTCTTCATGAGCTTTTGCGCCCATTCCATCCGCAATTCCTTGTGTTTGAGCGTCAGAGGAGGTCCTTTTTCAGGAATAATTCTTGTCCTTATGTCTCTCACCAACCGCAATCTAGTTGATTTTGACACTTCTGGCAGATTTGCTTCAGCAAAAATTACTTTCGATGTCTGTCCTGGCTTCTTCAACCTCTGCCTCTTTAAATTACGAAGTTCCCGGATAGATACGGTCTTCAGGTCACCAGAGTCTTACCGCGTCTTCCTTGGCGATGGGTCACCTAAAAAACGCTTCATCGTGTCAACATGGCGGCCGATGGAGTTGGCTATAACTTTAGAAGGAGTTCCTTTGCCATTTCCTTCACTATCGTGGATTTTCAGTGTCAGTGAGACCCTTACCCCTTCCTATTCCCAAAAAATCGTTCAGCAGCTAATAACGTGGCTCACTTGAAGTTCACGTTGTGGGGGAGCGGTGTGTGTGTGTGTGTCTGTAGGGCCATTCTCCCACCCCCCTTTACATATATCTTTCCCTACCCCTGTGTGAGTGTGTGGGTAGACAATTTTGTTATTTGCTTTCCGAAATTTCATATTATTAATAAAAATAATGTTAACCGATTGTGTTCCATTTTCAGTATATAAATATTTATAGAATTTTGTAAAAGTTAGGGAAGAGTTTCCTAAAATTTTTCCAGCGCATTTGGATATTACACTTAGGTAAGATTGGTTCTTAGCTAAAATTATTTTAAAAAACAGGCCGAAGAATGAGGTAATGCTAATAGACTCAACATTAATTTTAACAACGAGAGGTATCAAAGTTCATCACCAGGTTTTTCTTTGGAAACGCTATACCAAAATTTCTCTGGCTCTTTCCAGTATTACATCCTGTGTATTGTAAGAGTGAAGCTTTTACAGACTGCGAGAGGAGTTCTCAAGGCGAATGCTCTACCCAGCCCAGCCCTGAAACGGAAGGCGTTTCCTACCTCGCTTGCCACATGCACTTCCCATCTCCATTGTCTGACGAGCATATCCCCCTTTTTTGCCTACTACCACCCCCCACAACGGACGAGTGATAACCCCGTACCTTCTTTTTTGTTCAGTCTTCCTTGTCATTTTGATTGTTGTGTGGAAATCGTTGTATAAATTTGTTTTTCTCTTCACCCGTCATAGTTTTTTTGGTATTTTGTTTGGATTGGGGAATTTTAGCCTCATTTTGTAGTGTGCACACTTTTCTTTTGTAATTGAATTCAGAAGAGGTTAATTATTTGGGTGCGCACCTGTGTTATTTTCTTGTAAATTTAAAGTGTAATTATATTTGTAATTTTCTTGTAAAGTAAAGGACTGTATATCAAATCGTATCAATTCTTCCTCGGAGTTCTCAAGGTTCATAAATTCTAGGATAAGGTTGGAACGCGGGGTTAGTGTTGCCTTCGGCCGGCTACAACGTTACGTGCTATAACTCATCAAGGAGGCCAGGGACTCAAATGAAGTTAGGACGGAAGAGTTGCCATATGAAGAGTATAAACACGAAAAGAGTATAAACTTCGCAAAGTATAAACACCTAAAACATTAAATAAATGAGTAAAGCTAATAGCGTGGCACGGGGTGTACATACTTTAGAAGAAAAAAACGTTCAAAAGAACTTGAATGAGGTCTTTAAAAGGATTTTATGTTCTTATAATTGCGTCGGCTGATTATGAATTAGCTGTGAAGCAGAGGTTAAGTTGGTCCCCCTTTTCCTGAGGAGAATGTTATACACCACGGCGAAGCTTTCTGGTACTGTGACGTTGGCGACGTGAGTGTATGTACATAAGCATCGCCATCACCTTCAGGCTCTGGCTGGTGTTCAGCCTTTCCTGAGGTCCCACGATATTGTGTCTATCTTGGGCTATCTCCGAGAAGCTTGAGATGAATGCATTCATCTTCCTCTTATCAGATTTTCTTTCTTTTTTCGAATTAATGAGCTTGTTTTTCTACACATCTTACAGCTAGTGCGGAATGGGAGCAAAGGAGGTGCAGTATTTCTTCTGCTCCTTGGGGCGGGCGATCCCGAGGTGTTCGATTCCCTGCATTCGGAGCAGTTTTTGTCCCTTAGGGCATTCCCGAGTGTCGTGGTGTTTCAGTTTAAAGCACTTCATGCATGTTATAATATGCACGGTTTTCCTTTTTCATCATTCATGAGGCCCCTCTCAGATTGAAGCCAAGAAAGTCAGACTCCAGGGCTTTCTCATCCATGGTAGAGTCTGTCAATAGAATTTCAATGATCCGTGCATGTTGTCCGAACTTGGCAACGAAGTGAACCATGGCCCATTCTTTTCCGTATTCTATTTCTTCTCAGATAACCTCGATGATCTGTATCCGATCATGGGATCCAGTTGTCTGCAGGCAACGGCTCTCTGGGCGATGATCTCCGTGGGCACAATATGGTCGAGATAGAGTTTTCTGACTTGGTCGGTAGCCATTTCTGTGAGCAATTACTCCAAGCCTTGAGTTGAATAGTGCATTGCTATGATTCCCTTGGATGAATCAAAGAGTTTAACAAGGGCTACGTTTAGTTTCGAAAAGATTTATTTCGTAGTATTTTCCCTTTGGGGTATGGCGCAACATTGCAGTACCCTTATAGGAAGCCGCATTCCATATCCATATTTACAATCAAATATTATATTTTGCCTCCCCCTCTATTGGGGGGTATATGGAGTTTTAGGCCGGCTAAAAATTATATCTGACATAATAATAAGATAATTTCTCTTTTCCCTCTTTTGGATTAAAATATGGAGAAACGATGATTTAATTAGGGAGCTCAAAAATATGAGTCTGTTTTCATTGAAGTTCCGGGAATCAATTGCGGGCGATCCTTTTTTTCTCTTATTAAAAGGATTTATATCAGGTTAGAAAGTAATGTCTGATTTTACAGTCTATATTGAAAAGATTTAAATTATGACTATGGAAATAATTTATCATAAAAATAACCAATATTGCTTTTTTGAACCTCATTCCATCTTTCAACAAGCTTATAAATGTAACGCTCGTAAAATTCCTTAGGTTTTGATACAAATTATGAATCCAACTTCCTTTCAACCTCTCCTCCTAATATCAACCTAAAACTATCTATATAGTAGTTTAGTATCTTAAACAAGTGATAATAAGAAGCAGCAATTTCGGGAGAATACGGGGGATGACGCAATATTTTCCAACAAGCTCCTCCAAGAGATCTTTGTTCATTTGAGCTGTGTGAGAACGGGTTTTATCGTGATGGAGGATGACAAGGCTTCTGTTGACTAAGAAGCGTCGCCTTTGACCCAAAGCTGCTTTTAAACGACAAAGTTTAATGCAGTAGATATTATTATTTATTGTTGATTGTTCTATAACAGTTCGTAATGGACAATTCTTTAAATATCCAACCATACACTCAACATGAGCTATTTGGGATTAAGTTTTCCTCTTGGTTGTTGAGAAATTCCGTTTCCTCTCTACTGATTCACGAACGGTGGTATTTGAAGTTGTCGCAAAAGCAACGACTCCCTGTAAGCAACACGCTGTTGTAGATTCGCCGTCAACAGTTAGTGCAAGATTCAATTTCCAATCCATTGAACTTTCCAATCCATTTTCAGTTAACGTAGGAGAGTAGTATGAGCTAAGTTAAATTGTTCAGCGAGTTCCAAAGAAGAGTTGCTTTGATAACAGCTTTCAACCTTTCGTAATAAAGTCTTTTTAGACAACATTCTTTTATGCCGTCTTTTAGACTGAAATCCCCAATTTGGAAGCGGGAAAACCACCTCCTGCATCTTTTTTCCTTTGTTGCATCATCCCCTTAAAAGATGCTGCTGTACTTTTATTGACACCTTTATGAAACTCATATAGTAAAATATGTCTAATGTTATCGTTAGATGGGAGGACATAGGAAGAAGATTCTGAACAATATTTTTAGAATCTGAAAATAAAATGTATACATTACTCAGTGTACTATTCCTAAACGATAACAAGTTGCACTATTTAATAAATAAATAAATACTATCTAAAACATTATTCTAGAAAATCAAACATTACTTTCGTTCTAATCTGATAATAGAACCCCCCTTCCCTTTATCAAAACAAACTTTTGAGATGGTTTCTCAACTCTATCTTGAGCATATCTCGCCCACCTCTCTTACCTTCAGGGATGGAACCGTTCTTGAATTATTGGCCATGTGCTAAATATTAAGAGGAGACTCATATTAACTTAGTCTCTTAGGGTAAGGAGCCGAGCCAGCACATTTAGACTGATTAATTCTTTTCCAGCCAAACATCAGCACTATATAGGATTACAGGAGCAGCGTGTAGATTTTCTGCTTCTTTTCGATTTGTACCGATGAGCGCTGTAAATTGGACGAAAGTTTTTGAATGCATTATTTTTTTTTATCTTCTGTCGATGCTCCTACCTAATTTTGGGCGCTCGAATTCAGTAAGCTGATCTTTCCGATTTTCTCTTCTCTAATTGATTTCAATATTTAAGTTTGCCTTTCCTATTCCATGTACTTATTGGCCATTCTGGGAACTGCATTCACATTTGAAAAACATTTTGATATTTTATCATAATCTTTATTGTTTTATTTCCTATTATCTTTAATTTTTTAATGTTTTTTTCTTATGATATGGAGACCTCAGTGACGGCTTCAGCAATTCTTTGAATAAGACCATCATTGGATCAATTAAAATATCGTTGACATGAATATTCGAATCACTCTTTTTTTTGTCGGCACGTTTCTGACGGTTTAGTCCTTAAGAGAAAACAAATAGATTGGAAATAAATTTTCATTTACCAGAAACCAAAATGATTGGCGAAGGAGCCTGATGAAGTTTTCACAAAATCCTGAAGAGTTTCGATAACATAAAAAAGGCAAATTTATATGTTAGACTGTCATTAAGACCAAAGGGAAATATTTTAAAAGTTAAAATTTTACTATTTAGGCTTAATCTTCATTGAACCTGCTATTCCTTGATATTATATGTTCGAATATTTTCTGTATGCGGTACAGACGTTATCCAAGATCTATGACAAAAAAAACACATTCTTTTGATATTTGCACTTCATGAATTACACTGAGAAAACAAATTTCAACTTTTTGTTTATTAACTTAGATTTGAGTTAATTATACGTAATTTGGGTGCGCTGAGTACAAATCCTTACTTGGTTTTGCTCTATCAGGTCCTGATTTTGTTCAACACACTTTCTATTTTATCATATCCATAAAAAGGATATTTCCTCAATACTTGCTGTCTTTTTGCAGTTGCACATTATAATTATTTATTAGTAGCTATTTAAACTAATGTTTGTTTTTATATTTCAGATTTTTAAAATAAGGAATTGAAATAACTTTACAAATTGACCAAACAATCAAATAATATGTCCTCAAGCACTAGAAAGTTCATATGCAAAAACTAATTCATTTTGCTACATATGTGGAAATTTTACACTTTCACATCAACGAGGAAATATAACAGACTTCGTGAAAAGACATACTTAGCTTATTTCGGCATAAAACTGGAGGATCAAGATAAATCATGGGTTCAACATAAGGCATGGACTGTATGCATTGAAAAACTGCGACACTGGACGAAGGGTTCGGAGTCAAACATACCTTTTGGAGTTCATAAAACTACGTAACTTAGTCATATTTCACAAAGATCGCTTGTAATTCCGAGCCCCACTTCGCTCTCACTCCTCGAAGACAGTCCTTCCCCCTCGTTAAGGACAACCCCCCGAAGAACCATTCTGCTGGAAATTGCCAGTTGGACCGAAGATTCCTTCGCATCGTTTTCCTCTGCACAACAACTTTGTAATTACGTAAGCTGAGCATTAACTTTAATCATTTAACCTTTTTTCAACGCAACCCTGTGCTTTAAATGGTTTAGCAAACCATTTCCTCCTTTTTTTGTTTGTTTACCGTTTTATCTCTCCAAATCTTAATCCTCAGATTAGTCAGATATTCCCACGACCCTTTTCATTCCCCGTTTATGTAAACATTTATTTTGTGTGTTGTTGATAGTTTAATTAATAAAACTCTATTTTATTAATGGTAGCCATATTATTTATCCTTGTGCACCGTTCCACTTCTTAAGCATATTGAAGATAAATAAGCGTTCTCTAGCCCCCCCCCCCCTTTTTTGAACTAAACTCGTTCAATCAGATTACCACGCACTCGAAATATAGAAAATTCCCTTAACCAGTAGTTATATATGGTATATCGTCGGGAGCCTATTCTACGACACAGAGCATAGTTTAATATATAGCTGCGAAATACCAGGTTTGTTAAAGGAGATGGGTGGTTCATTTTTACAATGCAAGTGATTGGCGTTTGTTTTTAGACAGTTCCAAAAGAAGTCTTAAGTGTGTGTTTCTTTTAATGGCATTCTATACAGCTCGATACCAATTGTGACACAACAACATTTAAAGAAACGTATGAGCATATAGAAACTTTGAAACTTATCAAATATTGGAAAAACGAGTGGATCATATGTGTCGACTTAAAAATTATACTAGTGTAACAAGCAGAGGATACTAAATATCCCTGCTTCCTTTGTTTTATGGGACAACAGTGTTAAGGAAGAACATTATCCAAACAAATCTGGCCAGCACGGACATTACATACTGTTGGAGTAAAAAATGTAACTAATCCACCTTTAGTGAGCAAAGAGAAAATCATATTTCCTCCTCTGCATATCGAACTAGATCTCATGAAACAATATGTAAAAAATTTAGATACAAAGGGCTAGTGTTTACCACACATAATTTCAAAATTCCCAAGTTTAAGTAATGAAAATATCAAAGCTGCAATTTTTGACGGTCCACAAATAAGAACATTAATTAATGACAGCAGTTTTCTTAATGTGATGAATGAACGCGAAAGAAATGCCTGGTTCTGATTCGTGGACTTGATATAAAGCCTTTTAGCAAATTATCTGGCAGATAACTACGAAGAAGGCGTAAGAAAAGTGCTAAGGGACTACAAAGAGCTAGGTTGCAATATGAGCATAAAAATGCATCTTTTGAATAGTCATCCTGACCAATTTCCAAGTAATTTAGGTGCTGTAAGTGCCGAACAAGGGAAGTGATTCCAGCAAGATATTAAAATTATGGAGAAACGTTAGCAAGGACGCTGGGATTAACACATGATGGCTGATTATTTCTGGTGCTTGAAAGGAGACCTGCCGTCAACTAGTACTCGTAAGTCCTATAAAAGAAAGTTTTACCAGAATGAAAGCTTCATATCTCTGTTTTGTTTTGTTTTAAGTCAATTATATCGTTATAATGTAATTTTACAATAATTTGAACTGCATGTATTCATGAAAATTGGAAATAAATGTTAGCGCACGATTCCATTTTTAGTCCTAATTCTGAAAAAAAAGACGCAAAAATAGCGCAAGGGCTGTTTACAAGAATCAGGTGCTGATAGAGCCAACTCGAGGTGATATTCGTTTTTAGCGCACAAAAATACTTACAATCAAGTGTCAGATATCATTCGATAAAATGCGTGTTCCCCAGAGTGTTATTATTGGTCACAGTGCAAATTTGACAGGGACGTAGCCAAGGTTCCCATAAAGTCTTCGGGATGCCAGGCAAAGATGCTTTCGCAATTCTTTTGTATTTTCAGTTAAACTAATCGAAATTGTAACCACGAGTGAAAAATTACCGGAAAGTTAACAAACAGCTTCCAGACCATTTTGATTTTATAACTCTTTTAACCTCAAACATTTCTACGAATTTCTTATCGAATTCTGATCCAGGAAACTTCGGTAATTTTCACTTGTTTTATTTTAACTCTGTCTTTACGAATCTTAAGAAGTTTTGGACAGCTTTGCCACAAGGAGGCTCAAACTTATTTACCTTAATATTTGTGTTCGTGGCACGAAGTATTCCTGGCGGCTTATAAGAAGCCCTTTAACCCAACTCTGTCATTTAGGTTGATATTATTTGACGTTGTAGTCTATATCATTCTTGGTCAGACTCAGAAAAGTCACACGTCCTTCAGGTCCTTGGAACTCAAAAAGTTTTTTCGTTTTTCTTATTTTCCGATAATACAAACAGCACATTTCTATACTTGCTTTGTGAATATTGTTCTGATAAAATATTAAGAGTGACAAGAACATCTTTTGTTACCTTCAATTATTAATTCTCCTTGTCCTTTATTTAACTTTAAAGACGTCCCTCTTGAGTTCGTTCACGTTGCTTTTTTCAATAAAACTAGAAAAAATCGAGCAGGGATTTTAATCACACTATTCCATTGATAGAAATTCGTTTCTTCGTTCATTTGATAACAAACTGATGTATGATTCCATTAGAATATTAAAAATTACTATTCACTTAGAAAGTTTTTAAACCAAAAGATATTTATTACCTATACCTAGCATTAATTTGTACCAAGAGGAGGATGAAGAGAAAATATCCCCTCTGGACATTTGCGTTCTCCCAGGTTAACAAGGTCCCCTGAGAAAAGTCGCGTGCTCTCACTTATTCTGATTTATGACATTACGACCTTCAAAACTTTCAATAATTCCAAGAATAACCTAAGGAGAACCTTGGCAATTATATCATTCAAAATAGAATGTAAAACAAAATAATATATTCAAATCTCGATGGAATCGACTGAATAGTTACAATGTTATTAGCAAAAGAACAAAAAAGTAAAACGGGGACCGACGAAAGGACGGACCGACTGATCGACATAGTGAGATATAGAGTCGCACGCGACTAAATAATTAGCAGTCTCAAAGGCTTCGCTCGTAAGGTGACCCTCCCAAAAGGGGCCTGCATGCACTTTAGTGATATATCCTTCATTCATTCACTAATCACCCTTACTTTGCAGGACATGACAGAAGCAACGCCTGTGAACACAAATAGATCTCAATAGGAGGTCCATCAAAGAATATACTGCGTCAAACATTATTACAAGAGAGGCTCGTTGAAGAAAGTGCAGGACACATTCGTGCACCAATTAGAATGTGAAAAAGCCATTCCAAGAGCAAAATTAAGGACTAAGTGGACCACTTCGAGAACTAAGGGACAGTGGAGAACCTCAATGCAACCAGTGACAACCCTCCAAGCCATTCAGGACGCCCCAAGAAGCGTAGAGCTGAGCTGGTCGAGAGCTTAAGAGAGTCAGTTCAGCAGAGTCCAAAATGCTCTGTGCGCAAGCGAAGTCGGTCCCTCGGTATAACCCGTGAGACTTGAAGGAGGGTGCTAGTAATAGATGTAGAGGCCTACCCATACAGAATACAGACGAAGCAGACCCGCACAGCCTAAGACAAGGAGCAGAGAAAGTCTATGACAGTTAAGATACTCGAGAAAATTCAGGAGACCCCAACTTTCCTTAACCCCCTTTGAAACTCAGATGAATCTTACTTTCATCTTGAAGGAAAGGTAGACTCGAAGACAATTGTCTTCTGGGGTACCTCCAGGCCAAATGAGGTAGCCACCAAGCCACTACACTCCCCTAAGTGCACGGTATGGACCTCAATCTCAGCCAGAGGCATCATTGGACCATTGTTCTTGGAGGAATCTTGCACGATAGTGACAGTCACCAAGGGGCGGTATGTTGAGGTCCTCAAAACCTTCAAGAGGAAGCTGCAGACCCATCGCCATTGGAAAGTTTTGGTTCCAGCAAGATGGAGCAAGCTCTGACACCTCAAACCATTCCTAGAGATTGGTTGAAAGAGAACTTTGGTGGCCGTGTGATCAGTCTGAAGACTGATTTTGAGTGAGCACCTCACAGCCCAGACCTTAGAACCCCCAGATTTCTTTCTTTCTCATTATTTTAAAAGGACAGAATGTACGCAGAGAGACCCACGGCCATCAGGGAACTCAAGGAAGCCACCAGGGATTTGATCAGAGCCATTAGTCGGTCGGTTTGTAAGGACATCGTGGATAACTTTGTGCTTCTCCTCAAACAGAGCTAAATTGAGGTCATCTCGAACAGGTGTTCTAGAATAAAGAAGAAAGGTCCAAAGACTAATGTTTTGATATGATGTTTTTAAACACAATAAACTAGTTATCACCAAAGTTTCATTTAATCCTTGCAGAAAATCAAGAAATGATGCCTATCAAAAGCTGGGGCCCGTTTTGGGGGGTCACCCTGTACAAACGTTTAGATAATATTTATCATCATCATTAGTCCTAAGTGCCCAAAGATAATGCATTTGTATGCATTTCTGAGGCAAAATTATGAAACACCGCTTAGTTTTCCACACACGTCTGCTACCGACTCGGCCTCGGTCATCAAAATCAGCTTCAATAGCTTCCTCAGACTTCCACGTCTTGTCCGTCCTGTCATAGGTGCCAAGTCCAAGACAGAGGCATCCTTGACTTAACTTCACTGACTTAAGAGCGTAGGTCATAACGCCCCCTTGCTTTGCGTCCGCCTACTGTCTCTCCCCCACACCACCAGTCCATTCTGTCCCGAGACATCTGTTTACACTCATGTAAAGGCAGCCCAATATCCACAGGAATCTGGTCCTCCCATCTCTTGGGTGGTCTCCTACGTTGAAACCTGCCTGTATAGGCTTGTCGTAAATAGCTTTTTGGTGGTCTTCGCATAACATATCTAAACCAATTGATTCTCTTCCTTCTGATTACATCCGTAATGGTCTCCTTCATATTTCTCTATTCTCTTATACTAATATTTGCCCTTCTATGTCTCCTGTGGAGCCGATAATACTCCTGAGGCAGCTCATTTCAAAGGCATTCAGTATCCTCTCATCTTCAGCGAGCAGAGTCCAAGTTTCCGAAGCATAGATAACAATGGGAACTATTAAACATTTATATAATCTTTCTTTAACTTCTGTGGTATATCTCTACTGTACGACACAGTGTTTTTCAGCTTAAAAAAAACACAGCAGCCATGGCTATTCTCCTTCTTGCATCGTCTAAAGATCACGGGATAAAACTTACTAGAAAAACAAATTAATCTACCTTCTCCAGCACATTACCGTCTAACCGGATATTTCCATCAGCTGGAGACAATACATTACACTTTTTTCTGTTGATCTTGAGCCCTCACTTCTTGCATACCATTTCTATTTGTTCCATGACGTTTAATTTGTCAAATGTGGTTGCCAACAAAGTGGTATAATCAACATACCACACATCTAGGGTCATTTTTCCTCAAAATTCACATTGTGATCACGGATATTATGTTCGTTAAATACAAACTCAACAAAGATGTTGAACAGGGCAGGTGAGAGGATACACCCCTGCCTCACCTCAACTTCGACGCAGAACCACTTTGATAGTGAGCCGCCCACCATCAGTGCACTCTCTGTATTGTCATATAAACTTTTAATTATCTGCACTATCTTCCTGCTCACACCCACAGCATCCAGGAATTCCAAAGAACCTCTCTACAACCTAAATCAAATGCTGCTATAAAATCTATGAAATTAAAATGCATTTGAACCTAATGTTCTCTGGCTTTTTGCCAAACCTGTCTGGCAATGGATATTACATCGATGGCACCTCTTGTGGACCGGATACCATATTGACTTTCTCCTAGGGATTCTTCTATCTGGTCATTTATCTTCTATAGAATGATTTCGCAGAGAACTTTTCACGGGAGAGAATTCAATGAAATGGCTCTCTGTATTTCTTGGGGCTTAACCTACGAGTATCTCCTTTTTTGAATACAGGATTGATAAGCAGCCTTGACCAATTCTTAGAAGTACTCTTCTCCTCACATATCTTATGAGAGATATGGTAAACCGTCTCCACCATCCTCGCTCCATCCGTCTACATAACTTCTGCAGTTATTTGGTCAAACCCTGGATTTTTCTTGTTTTTCATATCTTTAATGGGCTCTTGTAGTTCTTCCACACTCGGTGGACCAACCTCAACTTCCGCTTCCTGTGCTACTTCATCTAAAGCGTTCTCTTCATATGTGAATTTAGTATTTAGGTGCTGTGAGAAATGATGTTTCCAACATCTCAAAACATTCTTCTTGTTGCATAGTACCTTTCCATTTACATCTTTGTGGCTTACCAGTGGTCGGTCTGGTTTCTCCTTCAGCTCCCTTACAGCTTTGAACAGGTTATGGCTGTTATTTTCTTTGAATGGCCTCTCCAACTGTTCAATCTCAATTTCACACCATGCTTTACTTTTCTATTAGGCCTTCTATATTTTTCTCTTGCTTCCTCATTTTCCCGTCTCACTAGAGGTTTCAGTCTTGCAGCTCTTCTCTCTGCAAATTTTGCTTTCAGTTCTTTTGAGAGACCTTCAACCTCATTTCTCCTTTGAAAGCCAACCACCCCTTCTCTTACCTTGCTTGTCGCCTCCACAAATCGATGATAGATGCTTTCCACACTGACATCTGCATCTACCTCCTAGATCAGGTGTTCAAATGCTCCGCTAATTCTGTGTTCAAATATAGTTGCTATCTCTCTAACCTGCAGCCTCTTCACATTATATCGTCTAGGTGCTTTACCAGTTTTCCCTTGCTTTCTCAGACGAACATTAACATCAGCCATCAATAGTGAATGGTCCGATCCAACGTTTGTCAAGTTGTAGACTCTACTATTATTAATATTTTTAATGAAATCCTTTATGACAATTATCTAGCCTATCTGGTTTCTTATTTTGCATCAGGCGACAACCATGTTACCCCCTTACCAGGTTTATGCTTAAAGAGGGTATTAGTAAGGACTAAACCATTTATGGCCAAAACTGCTGCAGCATAACTCTTCGTTAATTTCTTTGTCCGAGGCCATACTTTCCCACTATTTTTGGCCAGTTGACATGTTCTCGCTCTTCAATCTTTGCACTGAAGTTCCTAGAATCATAATTTGAGTTTGCGGGGGTATTTGGATGCCGGGGTATTTGGATCACATACCCTTGTGTTCCATCTAAAAAGGCTTAATATTCATCATCCTGATGACTTGTGTCTTGTCCATATAATTGTATCACCGACAATGGTCCCATCTACAGCTAGAATGTAGCTGCCACTAACCTCTCTGATATTTGCTCTTATCCGGTCATCACTTCTGCCATCCAAGCATCTCCCTAAAATAAATTTTACTAATATTTGATTAATTTTGCTTTTACTTTGATATACCCATCCTAAAACATGGCCTAATGCAGTTTCCGAAAAAGACTTAATTTCTAAAGGGAACGATGATAAAAGCATAACAGGAATAACAAGAAACGACCGATTCAGTAAAGCATGGAATTCCGTTTCGTTCGGTTTCGATAAAGGAAAGTAAAATAATTTTTAATATACAAACATGACATTTACTCAGCAAAGTAATTTCCATTATAATTGGCGATGATCTATCATCGTTAAACTAAGCCGTGGACACCTTATTTGAAGAACTCATTCGGTTTTGGTGAAATATATAACCAGAAATCCTTTTCATCCTTCTCGTGATCAGAAATTAACTTTGTCACTTATTTGATGCTGTAATAACTTAAATAAATTGTAATTTGATGGTTCAAAGTCCGGTAAATATGCTGGATGAGGAATTACTTCCTAACACAATATTTTTTATCAACTAAAACTTACCAATTGTGGCTGTTCGTTCTCATGAAGGAGGAAGAAACCCCTGTGGTTTACCAAAGAAAAACGTTTTTGTTCAAGATCTTAATTCAAACATTGCAACTTTTGAATTTCAAGTCTACAGTAATTCTCTGCTTATTATTAAGGAGTTCATAAAGAACAGCTCGTGGGAGACCGAGTCTAGTAGTTGGAAAGTGTCTTTGTTTACGATGAAGCTATTGTTTTTTGCGTTTAAGATTTCATTGAAGAATCCACTTTTTATCTCATGATAAAAACTGCCCAAAAATGGTCCACGGCCATTTCGAGCCGATATTGATGAAGTAGTAGTATTCATACGTTGCAAACGTTGTCTTTCAGACACTTTATGTGCCACCCAAGCAACATTTGTCTATCTTAAAAAGGCCTATACATTACCAGTTTAAAATTTAACTAGGTATTGCTAGTTTAAAAAGGCCTGAACAATACTATTGTTTCAAAAGGTCCAAGCATTAGATCTGCTCAAAAAAGCCTAGGTATGACTGACTTTAAAAAGGCCAAAGCATTGCAAGCTTAAAAAAGACCTAGGTTAATATGTCAGTTGTAGCATGGCTGAAGCTCTAATATTGAAAATTACATGCCTTTCCGGCCTCAACGCTTACAGTTTTGTGCCAACCCGACTCTAATATCCACAAGAGGAAATGGAGCAACATAATTGCCACACATTTTTACTTCCTCTATCTTTATAACTTTCGTTACGAATGCTTCCATACCAAATTATGCGAGAGATGCCTGATTGGTTTACGACTCCATTTTTTAATCCATCAGCTCTTTTGGCCAATTATTTATTTCTTTCGTTAGATTAATCCTTTGTTTTAGCCCTCAGACAAAGAGTCTCAAAATTAAAACAGAAAAAAATTATCCTATCTTTATGTTACTATTAACTTGCTGATTAGAAGAGTGTAATATGCTCACAAGAAATTCCGGAACTTGCCCTATTCCTAACCAATTGGTCTTATTAAAGCAACTAAATGTAATTTAAGTATCTTATCAACCACTAATTAAAAATTTATAGTGGCCTTGTAAACATTTCCTGTATACACAAAAGCGCCAGAGATAAAAATCTCGTTAACGTTTTAATAATAACCATCCGTAATAATCAATAATCAGGCGATTCACCGTTGTCAAATACATAGAGAAGCTCTTTTTTTCCCATGCAAGAATTGACATAAAAATTATAACATAACCAAGATAAGGGTTGCATGTTTCTTATAGACAGGATATAGTTTTGGTATTTGTTTCATTCTAACTCAACTTTTCTAGTGAATTTAGCTTAGGATATTTTATCTTCATCGGTAATTTCCAAATGTTCAAATTGACATTTCATAATTGCCTTTCGAAGTTGGGTTTGGCGTCGGTGAACTCGGCTGCCTGGACGGGTTAGCCTAGAAATCCAGCTCTCCGTGACCCTTTAGGTTTTGTCTCAGTTGTGCTTGTGTCTGTAATGTTGCGAATATCTGTTGAACTGTGTTTTGTCCCTGGTTGCAAATGGAGCAGATTTCTCTATCGCCTATGCCAAGATGATATTGTTATCTTTTTTCTTTGAAGCGTGGCAATCCCAGAGCCTGTATTATGAAGGAAATATTTTTGATAGTAGAGGCATAGCATGGTCACATGGATTTCCCTTTAACCCCTCTCCATCCCATCCGGACTTGGAGAGGTAGTAAGGCAATCCCAAGCAGACCTATCTGCAAATTCTTCTTCACCCTCTCATTGGATCTATTTTGAGCTATAGTCAGCAGAGCCTAGGCGATTGACGGGAGAAGTTAAGACGACGGGAGGCAAAGAAGAACGAAATGTGCAAAAATTGAAAAGAGTTGGAGTTTCATAGTGGGTTGGAGAGTACAAGTCATTTATTGGGTTCATTAGGTGCATCCTGTGGCGAGGCAGAGTGCTTAATTTTGTGTTTATTGTAGTATAAAGAGATGAGTGGATGCGAGTTGGGTGCTCAGACTGTAGGCAAATGTGAGACACGGAGGCACTGCTCTTATTCGTGGGCGATGGAGTCCTTAGTTGCAGGAATGTGGTTCCCGTGTGTGCTCTTAGCGTGTTCGTTTTAGTGTAGTTGTTTCCTCTCTATTGAACCTCTGATAAATTCAGTTGTCAACTCTCTCCATACCTGCGATGAAATACAATTAGTTCTTTAGCGTTTTATAACCTTTATAGTAAATTTTATCAGATAAAAGCTAGACTAAGAGGGACATTTAGCAGTTTCTTAGAAAGTAAAATTATTTTAAAATAGCCCTGGTTCGTATATAGGTGGCAATCTTTATGTAGTATAAATAAATAATAGCATATAACAATTATAATATAAGAATATTTTAAGGAGAAAAATATATTAAGTGAAGTACAAGATAGATTGGGCAATAGCTTTCACCCTTTTTCTATATGTTCAAATAAAGCAGCATGTGTCATTTCTGTGCAAACAGTCTGTCTTGTAATAGTTGTTGCAAGACAGACATAACTCGATGGCTAACAAATTACGCCAAAATCGGTACAACGAAAGTTTCAAATCATTTACTTTTATTTTGTTGTTTAGCATTGCCCTAAAGCGTTCAAACATTAGGAGCGACATTTGCACAATTATGTACGCGAACTTTCCATTTCAGAATAAAATATGGATTTTTTCCATCCATTTATACTGAATAAAATCTCCTACAGATTTAACTTAGTCACCCCTTTAAAAACTTATACGGGAAAGAAATTACTTCCTCGTATACACACTATAGTTTTTCACTCCTTTTACCCCCGTAAGGGGCGCGGTGATTTGCGAACCTGGCCGCCGTGCTGACGGGACCCAGCGCTTCGTCCGGCCCCAGCTTAGCCTCTTTTCTTTCCTTCAGATAGCCTGTATTTCTCCCCTACCTCGTCGCTTTTCATACAACCTCTCCCACAACTTTCTCTAGTCTGCCTCTAATTTCACAGGGTAGATGCTGACCTTCTTCTCAAGCCAACCGTCCTGGATCGGGGCTGAGGGGGAAGGGGACAACGTTCCCTAACCCCTGAGCTATGGGTCGGGATGGGGGTTTTTAACAACCTGCTTCATCCCCACCCATACCTTCATGACATCCCTTTTTCCTCTCCTCTTCACAATCTATCTTTTTACGCCGTGTTCAAGGTGGAGCCACCATGCCGATGGACTGCCAGGCCACCAGGCGGGAGGGGTGGTCCCAAATGGCGGCGCCTGGCACTGCAAGGCCTGTAAGCACCTCTTGCAGTGCGGACAACTGTGAGAAGTGATGAGCTATTGCGTCCCGCAGAAAATTTAGGGTCAACATGCCCAATGATGCACAACCCTCCCCCCTAAAAAAACAACCCTCAACTTCCCCTGTATTATCAACGGAGCCGCCCTCGGGCAGCTCCACCGAAAATGGAGGTCTCCCCCCCCCCCTGTGCTTGCCCAGGGGACCCTACATATTTCTCTAACCGAAGAGGAGGCTTACTCCTCTCCTTCGCCTACGGGTGCAGGGGACTCCCCCTCACCCCCTTCTCTGGAGGTGCTTTCGGGCACCTCCCTATTTCCTGCGGCAGGCCCTCCTTTTCTTTCTAAGGGGACTGCTAAGAAAGCCATCAGGCAGCCCATTGCCGACCGCCCCTCGTGTAAGCGGCTTGGTAGGGCAAACCCTCTTAGGGGGGAGAGGAAAGCCAGGCCCCTTCGGTTGCTCTCCTCAAAATAGCAGCTGGCAAGAATTTTAAACCTTGCCGGGGTCAAGGCCTGTGCCTCCCCACACAAGACTGGCGACAACTGCCAAGGGGACCTGCGATGTCCTGGAAGGGGGTGGCCAACTGAAGGCCCCTCCTGTGATAGACATGGTCCTTGAGGAAACCCAGCCTCAGACGGTAGGGCCTTCGATGGGGGGAATCCAGGCTCGGCACCAAACACCAAACCCGAATCCGTTCCTATGCAAGGTCCTCCTCAAACGGCACCATCCTCCGGATTGTGCCCCTGCGACCACCAGGACCTTTTCCATTTCGGAGAAGGACCTGGCTGAGGCCGGTCCATCTTGGCTAGGGGCTTCTGCAGGCGGAGGTGAGAATCGGGTTCATTCCCCGCGTTCCTATCCAAAAAAGAAAAAGACTAAGACCAAACAGACTAAGAAGACTCGGGGCTCCTCTCCATCCGCGGGGGCTGTGGGGACGGATGGGTCTGCGGCCACTTTGGCAAGCGACCAAGCCAAGATCGGCACATCCGGCCCCTCTGACCTCCCCCCCCCCTCTTGGTTGCGGAGCCCCTGACTAAGACCAAAAATGCACACGGCGGAGCCTCGATGACATCTGGGCCCCTGATTCAGAGGTTACCTGGCGTTTTCGAGCCCGCTGGCCTCAAACGCTTCCTTGTTATTCGATCCACTGATGGCGCTATGTTGGCCAAGGGCAACATGATCCATCAGAGGAGAGGATTAGCTAGTACAATTGGTAAAGAGCCGAAGGTGACCTGTTTCTCGGACGGGAGCCTTCTGGCGAATGCGGGGAATCACACTGAGGCGGCCAAGATAAGTGCTCTCGGGACACTTAATTGCACCCCGGTGAGTGTGACGCTGCACTTACCATGATCTTTTTGAAAGGAGTAGTTTATGCGAGGAAACTCATAGACTACTCCATTGAGGACATCACCTTAGAGCTGGCCGACCATGGGGCGGTCAAGGTCGATGAGAAAACAGAGAGGCGCCTCGAGAACGACCCCTACACTCTTCGTCACCTTCGACTGTGACAAGCTCCCTGAGTCGGTGCGTGCTAGACGGTACCGCTACCGCGTGAAGGCATTCATGCCACTGCCACGGCGGTGCTATTACTGTCACCGCTTTGGCCATACGAATTGATCTTGTAGACGTGCAAATTCGGGGTCACCCGAAGTCTGTGTAAATTGCTCCAAGGCCGCACACGATAAATCTAAATCATGTGTGGCCAAGTGTGTCAATTGCCGAGAGCCGCACCCCTCTTCTTCGAAGCAATGTGGTGCATATCTCCTCGAAAAAGAAATCCTGGCCGTTCAGGCCCAGGATCGAATCTCATTCCGCGAGGCTAAGGACTTGGTCCTGGCGCGCCCTGCTCTGCCTGGGACGTCATATGCCTCAATAGTTAGAAAGGCACCCTCTGCTCCTTGCCCATCCAGGCTAATGAGCACGGTTGTTTCTGCGCCCATTCGGAGCCCTTCTGTGGGCTCTACTCAACCCGGGTGCTCCTCTGGTAAAGCTGGCAGGAAAAAGGGTTCATACCCAGCCCCGGCTAAAACCAGGGCTCCCCCCTCGTCCCCCAGCGTAACCGTTTCCCGTAAGGCGAAACGGCCACGTGCCTCCACCGAGTCGTTAGACTCACAGGGGGCAACACCGCGGAAGTTGGTCGCCAGACTATCTTCTGGGGTTCCTAAAGTTGCCCTCCGAAAGGGGGACAGCAACAAAGGAGCTTCGGCTCCTTCGCCCATGCCTAGAGGTGGAGCGAGTGGCTCGGAGACGGTGGTTCCTCGAAAAGAGGTCCCCCCGCCTCCGAATCCGCAACGCCCGCCTAAGGTTTCGAGGCGGAGGGAGAAAAAGACTCGCATGGCGAGCCCAACCTCTCCCATTACTTCCTCGAAGGTGACAGCGCCTTCAGCGCTTTGTCTGGCTAACAGCGCCCGGGGTTCTGCCTCCGTGAAGCGTACGGCCATTCCAGTGAGGGTCTCCTGTTCGAGGAGGGCCCCCGCGTCTCCTCTGAGCTAGGCCTGGAGGGCATTTTCCTTCAATGGAATTGCCGTGGACTGCGGGCCAACTTGGAGGAGCTGCGGAGGCTCACCTCGTCCCGTTTCCCGTTAGCTTTTTTTCCAGGAGAGCATGCTATGCGCGTGCCCCCTGCCCTTCCTCCCGGGGTATAAGGGTCTTGCGACTTCACCACCACGGGATGGCCGGATTAAGGGATGTGCGGTTTACACCCGGCGTGATGTCTCTGTTCTTCCTTTCTCTTTATATACCTCCTTTCAGGCAGTGGCTGTGCAGCTGAACCTGGATAGAAGGTATACTATTATTTCTGCGTACATTCCACCGTCAGCTGACTTCAACGTGGGGGACTTCTGCCGCGTCGTGGCAAGGTTGCTGAGGCCCTTTCTATGGCTTGGAGATCTGAACGGCAGTCATCCTCTCTGGTGAGATTACTCAATAAATCCAAGGGGACAAGTCCTTGCCGATCTGATTGAAGAGCTTGAGATAGGTGTCCTAAACGTGAATGAGTTTAAGCATCACTGTCCGAGAACCGCTTCATTTACTTGCCTTGATCTATCTTTGCGCTCTTCGGATGCACAGCCTGATTTTGATTGGGGGGTGGTCGATGACCTCCATGGTAGTGATCACTTTTCCATTCAAATATCATTTTCAGGGCAACTGCCGCCTGAGAGCCCACCTCGGTGGTGCTTGGCGCGGGCGCGGTGGCATTTCAGGAAATGACTGAATTCTCTATCTCAGTCTTGGAGTTTAGGTCTCTAGATGAGGTCGTTGAGTTCTTCTCAGGCAACCTCATCGCCGTGGGCCTGACTACTATTTCTAGGACGTCTGGTCGTTTTGCACGCCAACCACTTCCATAGTGGTCAGCCGAGTGTGAGGCGGCCCTCAAACAGAAGCGTTATGCCTACATGCGCTATAAGCGCCACCCAAACGATTTCACTGTCACTGAATTTCGTCGGGCTAGGGCTAGGTTCCGGTATATTTCGAAGCACGCCCGCCTCTCTTCTTGGCAGGCATACGTGTCTTTACTTAACGGGAAGACCCCTTTAGCAGAGGTGTGGAAGTGAGTCAAAAGAATTCGGGGAAAGTTCTCGCAGGACCCCCCCCCCCCGTTTTCCTAGAGAATGGGACCGCAATCTCGGACCCCGCGTCCGTGGAGGAATCCTTAGCGACCGCTTTTTTCCGCATTCTCTAGCCGGGATGCTGCTCCGCCAGCATTCAATAAACGTCGTGATGTCGCGGAAGTCCGCCGGCTGGACTTTACCTCCAGAGGCGGAGAACCCTTCAACGACAAGTTTACTGTGAGTGAGTTGAGTTCCGCTCTCGCTTCGTGCGCGGACACCGCCCATGGTCCGGACGATTTCCCGTACGCCATGCTTCGACACCTGGGTGAGCAAGGCATGGCCTTTCTGTTTAATTTGTTTAACAGGATCTGGGTGGAGGTTCTTCTCCCAGAAGGCGGAGGCCATCCGTCTTCTGCACAGTGTGGCTTCCGTAAGTTCCACTCCAAGTCGGATGCTCTGATCCGATTAAAAAATGCCGTCTGCGAGGCTTTCCTTCGTGGACAGCACTACGCCACGGTGCTTTTCGATCTAGAGAAGGACTATAATACCGCATGGCGATACAATATCATGGAGATTCTCCACACGATGGGGGCAAGGAGACGCCTCCCAATCTTTATATCTGAATTTTTGCGCGATCGTCGATTCCGCGTACGGTTGGGGGGAGCCCTCTCCGGCCCAAAGGAGCAGGAAGAGGGTGTCCCGCAGGGAAGTATCCTCAGTTTCACACTCTTTGCCCTGAGCATCAATGGTATCACCTTGGTGCTGCCGTAAGATGTTCTCACTACGCTCTACGTGGACGACCTTTCGATCTCTTTTGGCGCGGCCCAGATGCCAACAGGCCTTGAACCGCGTCTCTCGCTATGCCGAAGCGCACAGGTTTCCGTTTTCTTTAGGCCAAGACTAAGGTGAGGCACTTCTGCCGCCATTCACGGCTTCACCCCGACACAGATTTGGTTCTTAATGGGGTGCGCTTGGATGTGGTTGAATCTTACCGTTTCCTTGGTCTTGTATTCGACCGACGCCTCACCTGGGAGGCTCATATTCGCAGCCTTAGGGTCTCTTGTACCCACGCCATGGGCATTCTCTGTTCCTTGACGTTCAGCGCTTGGTGCGCTGATAGGGCTACTGCCCTACTTTTTTATCGATCCTTTGTTCGTTCGAAGTACGGATGCGAGTTTTATGCATCCGCAGCCGAGCGTTTATTGCGGAAGGTGGATTCGATCCCCTACACCGGCCTTCGCCTTGTGACCGGTGCCTTCCGCACTTCCTCCATTGAGAGCCTGTTTGTCGATGCTGGGGAGATTCCACTCGCTCTGCGCCGCGTGCAGTGCATCACTCGCCTGTACGCGCGAGCCCATAGCCTCTCTCAGTCGCCAACAGCTCTCACTGCATCCGCAGCTGATCTCGATGGTGCCTATGCCGCCGAGAGACGCCAGTCATACCCTAAGCCCTTTGGGTTTAGGGCCAGGAAACTCCTTCAAAAGCGAGATATAGCTCTCGGGCCGGTGGCTCTCCTGGTTCTACCCAGAACGCCACCCTGAAGGGTACCACATTTGGCTATTTGTCGCCACGCCTCTGCTCCCAAAGCTTGTACGGCGCCAGGAGTATTGCGTTCGACCTTTTTGGAGCACACCTCGTGTCACGCTGGAACCGTGCCAGTGTATACGGATGGCTTCAAGTCCCAAGAGGGGGTCGGCTTCCACGCCGTATCCCCTCTGTTTGAAGTCAGCGGGGCTCTACCAGGCGCTGCGTCTGTCTTCACGGCCGAGCTGGTGGCAATACACCACTTGGTACGGGAGATTACGTGACGTGCGTGGTTTGGAGACCGGATTGTGATCTATATCGACTCACAAAGTGCCCTGAGTGCTCTCGGGACATTGGAATCTCCACATCCCCTAGTTCGCGATATCCGTGACGCCACGGTTTTGGCGAGCCGGGAGAGATGTAGAGATTATCTTCTGCTGGGTTCCTGGACATGTAGGAATTGCGGGGAATGAGCGAGCCGATGAGGGCGCCAAAGAGTCTGCGCGGACTCTGCGACCTGACCAGTGTTTCGCTCTTCCTCACAACACCGACTACATGGCAGGAATACGGGCAGCTGTTCGGACTGCTTGGCAAAGAAGATGGGAGACGGTCGAAGGGAACTTAAAGTTGCGTGCCATTGCGCCACGACTGTTCCCATGGACCTATCCCCCAATGCCGTGACGGCTTTAGGTCGCTTTCTGTTGTCTCCGAATCGGGCACACTCGTGTGATGCATCGCTATCTGATGGAGCGCTCACCAGCGCCCTATTGCAACGACTGTGTCGTCCCCCAATCTGGATGATCTTCGCGCATGATACCTGTCCCGATACCGGGATGGGCGGGGTCGCTACCGCCTTTCCCTTTTACCCAGGACGAGTTCGTGCACATTGACTTGTGGACTTGTTGACTTTTGGGGGGAGGCCGGGATTCTTTCCTTTATTTAAGAAGATTCTATTTTTTTTTTTGCTTATGCCCAAGTGGGCAGTGGCCAGATGGGCTCTATATAAAAAAATAATCACTCCTTTTACGAAATTCCAAAATTTTGCTTTTTCCCTTCTATTTATCCGCCTTTCGTGAAAAGGCAATTTGCATAATTCTATTTATCATTAAGTTTCAATAAATCAAGTTAGACCACCGACTCTTTATATATAAAACTAAAAGCGTTCTTGTATTTTTTTATTTTCTCTGGTTTATGAGTAGGGCATTTTCAAAACGACTGCTACGTATCTTTATTTTCGGCCTCTTGACTTGTTCTATTTTATTTTTAAAAAATGTTCTACTACCTTCTAAATACAGTTAAGCGACCAGGAAAACCAAAAATATCACTTATCTTCAAGGATTTCACCCTTTTCAGTGTGTGTGAACATTCAATTAATTCTTGCCTTCCTTCTAGTTTCTTCCTTTTCAGTTAACGTAATGGTTCTTTGTTTGCATAATCTCTGCTACAGGGAAGAAGAATCTTCAGTACTCCTACTTTTCCTCTCTCTTCTCTTCTCTAATCTTCTCTAATTTACTCATCTCTGTTTCACCAAGCCCTTATGAGTAGGTTTACTACGGTCGTTCATATATTTGTATGGATATATATGTATAATAAATAAAAATATAAGCTGGATCATGTGTATACATTTTCTTGCTATTATTGTTTAGCTGCTATGCCTCTCCAACGTTGTTTACCTTACTCACACCTTCAGTTAGTCCTTTAATACCACCAACATCAGTTTTATTTGGGTCTGGCTACATAAGAAGTTACCCGGGAATTTAGATATATATAAGACCGGGTCCATTTTAATGAGGCTCCAAGCAAAGGAGTGTCTAAGTGGATGTGAGGCCATTGAGAAACGTCTCTTGAATCACAGGTTTCTTTCTGAACACACAACCTGTCGCATTATTGAGCTTTATCGTAAAGGACATAGTTTAGAAGTGGAGTGACTACAAACTCTTCTCATCTCACACACATACTACTCGAATGGGATGTTAGGAATAGTACGGGCAAAGGGTAAAAACTGCTGCTGACACCTGTTGTTCCGGCTTCAACGGCCATAGGTGATTCTGCGGTTCTTTATCTTCCACACTTGTTCACTTCCTCTAACTTCACCGATTTCTTTACGGAACTTCCCTTTAAAGATTCGAGGAGAGATGCCTTTGTTTGTTTTTTTATTTTTAGTTTTAAGTCAGCAACAACAAACACGCATACGGATTAGCTAATAGAAGGAAGAGATAAGGAGGCCAACAGAATAGAGTATGATGATATGGCATTTTATTAACTGTCTAAATGTCCAACAAAAGATTTAAGTCATATAATCTCTTCAAGATAAGAGATGATTACACTGACCTTTATCTGCCCAACACTTCAATCGCGTCTTGTCTTTAATCGATCATATTCTTATCACTTTTAGAAGAAAGAAACAAACGGATAAATACCACTTCACCATATGTAGCAAGTATCTCATCATTTTAACTAGATTAGTTATTAAATTTTAAACTTACTAATCCTTGAAAAAGCAGTGAAGGAACCTGTTCCAATAAATTCTAATCATCTCAAATTAGATTTTATCTGATTTCAGAAATCGATGGTTGCATGATATTAAAGAATTGCCGCAACTGCCAAAGTATTGCTCATAAGTATACATTTGCTAAAATATAATGGCCTACTTTTTATTCACATCCAGCCATGTCTTAAGAAATAGTTGCTTTTAGAAATGCCTGACAAAAATTTCGATTAGTAAACTCCAGGTTTGCGAAGTTTATTTAATCTTCTATGGGCTATTTATGTTTTGATGCTCTGATACGTGATCTTTTACCTTCACTAAATACCTTTGGACTACACGATCATTCATTAATTATTACTGTGTCCCTAAAACAAGTTGATCATCGTTTAGATTTATTAAGAAACTGTAACGAATTTTAATTTTTTGAGATATTCTTTATTTCATTTTACTGTTTTAGATTTTTTTAGGAATCTTTCATTATTTCACACTAAAACGGAATTTCTTTTTCAGTCTATAAAAATAGATGCTAAAATAGAATGGATAAAACTCGTGTAATGAGGTATAGGTCTTACATATGTTGTAATGTTGTCTTTCACATACTTTGTGTTCCGTGAATCTCAAGATAGTGTTTTATGGGAGCAACATTTTTGATAAGGAAAGCATAGGACGGCCTCATAGGTTTCCTCTTACTCCCTCTCCAACTCATCCTGGCATGGAGAATTAGGAATGACTCAATATAAGTTTCATTCATTTACCTGAATATAAAAAAAGGTTTATAAAGAAATTTGAGTTAATAAATGATACTAAAATATGTGTGAAATATATCACTAGTGGTGACAAAAAAGGAGACTACTAGGGCTCACCACTTTAGAGCAACTTCATCCGTTCCGCAAGGAAGTTAGGTCCATTTGGGATCCTTTACTTGAGCTCATCCAGATTTAGAGGGCTTTTGACAAGAGCTGAAAAGGCGAATAAGTTAGAACAAGTAAGATATTTCAGTCTAGATCTAACAGAAGATGGATGGGGGGGGGGGGAAAAGTTGAGTCTGAAAAATGCTGCACATAAATATCAAAATAGAGAGGTAAAAAATCTGCCTCTTTTATTTCAGGGTTTGAAAGTTCTCGGTGAAATTCTGATAGAAAATTATCTTAATGGTTATTAAAAGTGTGCTGATCTTTTTATGTATGAATATTTTTTACTAAACTTCCCTTAATCACTTACGCTTTCAATATAAAAGTATAGCAAAAATTCTACGTGGAGTTTAAATAATATATAACTTTATTTTTTTAAAAAGCTCGAGGAAATTTTCTTACAAATTTTCTTACAAAGAAAATGAACCATGATTACTTTTAGCAAGACCTTTTAATTTATACGAAATGGGGATAAATTCCATACTAAAAAAGCGTTTATAAATTTTATATTGCATAAATTTGTATACACACCTCCGTAACGCAAAAGGTATGACAAATTTAATATCTCATGGCTCGGCCAAAGTGGCATAAAAATGGATGAATCGAGAACAAACTTATTCCTTCAAAGTAAAACTTCCTCGATGCAATGTTATATTTAGAGAATTAATGTCACGGGGAACATTGACGTTTTTTCGCTGTCAGTGATTATTTTCGAATAAATAGGATAAAATAAAGTGATGTTTGAAAAGGACTTACTCAAACAAATAGATTAGAATTAGAGATAAAGTATGCCCCACTCTGCTTATCTGAATTACAGAAACCTAAGCTGGTCACGTAGACAGCTTAAGCGGGGTGACATAATTAGTGGAGAGCAGAAGAAAATATCAAATAAAAAAAATTGGCAATAAGATATTAACTAACGGAATAAATTTCTACATAGCAATGAAGTCAATAAACGCCTTTTACTTTACGTTAGCTGGACATTCGAAAGCTCATTCATGGTTTTCTCTTCCGAGAGAGAAGCGTTGTGTGAAATTCTCTGGAGAAAACAGCCCGTTCCAATAACAAATTATAAATCTAGTGGGTCATAAGAGTAAAATGAACTATATGAAAGAATATTCCATGGTGATTGAATATTACTTAATCCTAATGTTACGAATGAAGACAAAAATCACAAAATGGAGATTGATGGAAGACAAAAGACGTGTCAAATGAAAGCTACACGATTATGGAGGACTACAGTGACGAATGGTGAAATTGTGATTTATCTTTGTATTTTTGAGGGAACATAAAGCAAAATGATTTTAAGGTTTAGAGAAGACACAATCTTTAGAAAATTTTAACATGAAAGGATAGAAAGAGAGCAGAAATATAAAGGATTGGCTAGAAAGGAAAAGGAAACATCAACAACAAAATAGATTGTAACTTCTTTACTACATGGTGCGGTATGTGTTTTGTTAGCATTGGCAACTCTAAATCCCGCTCATGCATTTTCTCTGGTGTCGGTTCTCTCTTAGCCCTATCATAGTAGACTCAGTTGCGAATCGCCTGTGAAGGAAGCAATACCACTGCTAATTCAATCCTCCTAAAATTTGTAAAAGGCTTGAGGTTCTGCTTTATATTCACGCTGGAAGCTCAAATTTGAAGAAGTTCGAGTGCTTGGGTGTCAATGTGAGGACAATGCAGAGGATCAGGGAAGAATTTCATGAGTCAGGCTGTGATTAAAACGGTACGGCGGCTTGAAAGCGTCAGTCTAAGCGAAGATCTAGGCCATCATTAACAACGATCCCAACAAGTCAATCATGTTCAAAGCGAGTGACAAGTGAGTGTCTGAAAATCTCATCAGGAAGTTAGTGCATGAGGACATCCGCTACTACTCATAAAAAAATGGCTAGCTTCTGTTTCAGAAGATGAAGGACAAGCAGAAGGTACGCGATGCGAATCAGACAACAAACTGGCGCACACCCCCTACTAAACCTGGCATGCTTTGGTTCTTCTTAGGTGAGAATAATGTTTGTCAGGACCAGGTGGTGAACTCGTACAACCATACGCTGGTTTGCTGTGTCCCCAAATATATACCAAGAGTAGTGAAGTCCAAGTTCCCCGTCTAAATCATGGTGTTTAGGGTTGTCAGTCGCGAGCTCCAAGTTATTCCCCTGTCTATTTTCCCAGAGGGCTACATCATTTGCCTGGATGAGATAGTCTTGCCATGGATCCTTGAGATGGGGGCTGGAGGACCGTACGTGCGACATCAGGACTCTGCACCATGCCACACCAGCAGGAGTACCCAGAGTTGGCTGTGAGATAATTTCTTTACTACATCACTCCGAACATCTGGTCCTCCCAACTCCACCAACTCAAGCCCCATGGACTATTAAATAAGATGCATGGTTAAGAGAGACAAAAATGACCCCCTGCATAACCAAGGTGGAGCTTAGATACAGGATCAACCACAATATTCAACCGGATATTTAGGAAGACAATAGAAAAGATCTGCAGCAAGTCCTGACGCCGCCTGGTAGCAGTGTTGAAGCCAACATGAATTTCATCGAATAAAATGAAAGTACAATACTTCAAGTCTTTATCATGTAACTTTAAAAAATAAATCCTATAAATTTACTATCTGTTTTATTTAATTTTATATTAAAGCTAGGCGTCAAATTATCCTCTGCACCCTGTGTATTTCCATGGTTTAGTCGGCAATCATCAACGCCACAAAAAAGAGCGGGTAATTCTCACCCATTTTTGCTGTATCTTCGAAGAAAAGGTTGCTCTGGCGCTTTGAGAAAATAGACAAGTGGAGAAGAGAGAAAGAAGTGTGGTAGAGGTGCAAAGAGATGCCTAGGGTCTGGTGATCAGACTTTTATTTATTTTCTTGGATGCGTGAATTCATTGTTGTTGTATTCGATTTTTGTAATAATTATAAAATTATAATTATTATGGCGTTCAAGCCCTTTGTCTTAGCAACTTTAGTTTTTTATGGTTTATGTTGTGCATTGCTTACTTTGTATATGTTTTAAATATATTTAAGTGTGTGCTTATTGTTTTGTTTTATTGTGTGTGTGTTTTAATAGTATTATTGTTTTTTCTTTCTTCTTTGGATGTCTTTTTCTATTGAAGTTCTCGTCGTAATCGGGGGGGGGGGGGGTTCTTCTTGATAGGGTAGTCTATTTCGGTAATTTTGTCGTAGTAATTTTTCGAGTTTATTCATTTTGCTTAATTTTGATCTTATATTCACAGGTTTTCTTCATCTCATTTTACGCATAGAACGGCACTTCGTCTCCGCCAGCCACTCGGTTGGCGGAGCTGGGGAATCTGGGGCGACAATCAGCTCTTCTGTTCTGGTTAATCATCTGGGTGATTTCATCACTCAGTTCACGATTAACCAGATCCTGCATTTTCCGGGTCCGTTCTTCAATGACTTTGTTAATGGGAATTATCCCCGCCTCTCTGTGCAGGTCTTCTTGCCGTTTTCTTTCATGCCTGCGTGTACCCGTTATTAGGTACATGCATTTATTTTGCACTACTTGAAGACGCCTCTTTTGTGTTTTTGAGACACATGAGAGGGTGGAGGCGGGGTAAAGCAACGTAGATCTTACAAGGGCATTGTAGATCTTCTTCTTGTTGCTTTCACGTAGATTTCTGAAACTATATAGAGTTCTGACAGCGGACGAGGCTCGAGAAATTCTTTCTTCGACGTGCTTTTTGTACCCAGTAGAGGTGATTTTCATACCGAGTACATTGCATTCGTTGGTGTAGGGGTATCGCGTATCCCCCACACGCACGTCTGCCCTTAAGGTGCGTCCGATGGGGACCACCTTGAATTTCTCTTGGTTTGTTCTTATCTTTCACTGAGCCTCGTAGTTGTTAAGGTTCGCGATTTCCATCGCTGTAATGCGAGCTTGCCACGGCGCATTCCTCCATGGAGATACGATTATCTGGCTGAAATCATCGGCGTATTGAATATTGAGGGAATTGGGGTACACAGGGTCTGGGACGTCCGCGGTGTATATCGAGTAAAGGGTGGGGGACAGACACCCCCTCTGCAGGAGGCCCGCAGTGAGCGGAAACTTTGGTCCGTCCGGGCACCCTAGACTGACATACGCCGCTCTCTCCATGACATAGTCACAGAGAGTTCTTTCTAAGTTTTCACTTAGACCCAGCCGTAAGATCTTATACTGTATGCCCCGCTGCCACACCTTATCAAACGCCTTTGACATATCCCGACAAACGATATCCACATAACTCCTGTCCCGTTTGGCTTGGGAAAGCTTTTCCGTTATGACATTAATTGCCATTTCCGTACTTCGCTTCTTTCTAAACCCAAATTGGCATGGGTTGTAGAGGGAGTTTTCTTCCAGATGAGACACCAGTCTTCCGTTGAGGATCTTCTCAAAGAGTTTCTCGCCAAATTCCAGGAGTAAAATTGGGCGGTAGCTCTCTCTCAACGTAGGGTCCTTTCCGTGCTTGGGCAAGAAGATCATTTTTGCCGTCTTGTAAGCATCTGGAAAGTACCCTGTATTCAGACATGCGTTGAAAATTCGTCTCATTCCTTCGATGACGTTGGCTGGTGCCTTTTCGAAGTTAAGCTTCGTAAGCCCCGATTGGTCTGGGGCTTTCTGTCGGAATGAGCGCTACTTTTTCATCAATATGAGTTGGCATGTGTTGTAGCATAATCCCCTGTAAATATCCCCTCTCCATGGGAAGAAGATCCCAAAACATGCATCCTCGACACGGCGATCGACTAAATTAATAGAGAATAACCAGCTTTGCTGTCAGAGGTCATGTTTGATTAATTTGAGGATTTTTTTCACGAATTGGTCACAACATTCGATTTTTAAAAAGCGCTTGATAGTACAGGGTGACCCCCCCAAATATGGGCGCCAAATTTCGATATGCCTCATTTCTTAATTTTCTGCAAGGATTGAATGAAACTGTGGTGGTAACTAGTTTATTGTGTTTAAAATCATTATATCAAAACATGAGATTGTTTGGACTTTTCTTCTTTATTCTAAAGCACGTGATCAAGATGACCTCCATTTAACTCCGTGCATTTCTTGAGGCGCAACACAAAGTTATGCATGACGTCATTACAAACCGACCGACTAATGGCTCTGATCTTCTCTTTGATGGCTTTCTTGAGTTTCGTGATGGTCCTGGGTCTTTCTGCGTACACTCTGTCTGTAAGGTAGCCATAGAGAAAGAAATCTGGGGGGTTAAGGTCTGATCTGTGAGGTGCCCATTCAAAATCAGTCTTGAGACTGATCACACGGCCACCAAAGTTCTCTTTCAGCCGAACTCGGAACAGGTTTGAAGTGTGAGAGCTTGCTCCATCTTGCTGTAACCAGAAGTTCCTCATAAGCAACGGGAATAGGGTCTGCAGCTCTTTCTGGAAAGTTTTGAGGACCTCAACATACTGCTTCTTCGTGACTTTCGCTGTTGCGCTATATTCCCCGAAGATGAATGGTCCGATGATACCTCTGGCTGAGATTGCATCCCATGCCGTTCACTTAGGAGAGTGTAGGGGCTTGGTGGCTACCTCATTTGGCCTGGAGGCCCTCCAGAAGATATTTATCTTCGAGTTTACCTTTCCATCAAGATGAAAGTGAGCTCAGAAGAATGTACAAAGGAGGTTGAGGAAAGTTGGGGTCTCCTTAATCTTCTCTAGTATCTTGACTGCCATAGCTTTTCTCTGCTCCTTGCCTGAGGCTGTAAGGGTCTGCTTCGTCTTTTTTCTGTATGGGTAGGCCTTTACATCCATTACTAGCACTCTCCTGCAACTTTAAGGGGATATACTAAGGGACTGACTTCGCTTGCGCACAGAGAGTTTGGGACTCTGCTAAACTGACTCTCTCACGCTCTCGACCAGCTCAGCTTTACGCTTCCTGGGGCGTTCTGAATGGTTTGGACTGTTGTCACTGGCTGCATTGAGGTTCGCCACTGTCCAATAGTTCTCGAAGTGGTCCACCCAGTCCTAAATTTTGTTCTTGGAGGGGGCTTTTCACATTCGAAATGATGCACGAAATTGTCCTACACTTTCTTGAACGATCCTGTTTTGTAGTAATGTTTGACGCAGTATATTCTTTGATGGAGCTCCTATTGAGATCAAGTTGTGTTCACAGGCGTTGCTTCTGTCATCTCCTGCAAAGTAATGGTGATTAGTGAATAAATTAAGGATATATCAAAAAAAGTGTGGGCAGTCCCGTTTTTTGCTGGTCACCCTGTATATAGCAGAAAAGGCATAAAAGGATTTAGGGAAATATACTTAAATGGCTTAAAAACTGGTTAGCCGACCAAAGACAAAGAGTGGTGATTAATTAATGGGATTAACTCGGGCTGTGTATCTGTCACTAGGACCTCCACTTAAGTGTCCACTCTTAGAACTTTTTGGTTTATAATGAATGTTAATTACTTGACAATACTTTATCGTCCTAAATTTTAAAGTTTACGGCCGATACAAAATTCGGAAAAAGCAAAATATTGATTCGTCTTAAAACTTTCAAGGCTATTCAGATATTATTCTTCTTTTCGGTTATCCCCTACCCGGGGTCCCGTTCTTGATGAATTTTTTTGGAAGATTTCTGCTTAGTGCACTCGGTAAAACTCACCTATTAACGTTTTGGCAGAGATTTTACGGACGGATGCGCTTCATGAGTCCAACACTCCCTACCTATTTACCCGGGCTTGGGACCTGTACAGATTTGGGCTGACTCCCCTTCCCCCAGTGGCTAGATAGCGAGGCCTGGGTGATGGTCCTACAATTTCATGGTGAGAATCTCTTTCTACAATTACTTCTTCAAAAAATCGAGTCGAATTCGCAGCCTGAGATTTTCAGTGAGGATACTTTTCGCAAGAAGTCAAAGTCAAAACTCCTTGGATATGTATAAGAGAATGAAATAAAAAGTGGCTACTGATGATATAGGTTGTATCGACATGTGTCAGTCAAATAAATATATTTTGTGAAGCGTCTCAGTTTTATGATTCCTCTCTTAAGATTTAACTATTAGTTTACGATTAACTTTGGTCAGTTTAATTATGGTCTTAATCAAGAGGAAAAGAGCGAATATAAGAAACTTCTAAATACAAAATTAGCCCTCGCTTTCAACATAACTTGCCATGACGAATATTTAATACCAAATTTACATGCACATATATACATAAATACATATATATATATATATATATATATATATATATATATATATATATATATATATATATATATATATATATATATATATATATATATATAAATAAATAAATATATATATTAATAAATATATATATATATATATATATATATATATATATATATATATATACATATATATACATATATATATATATACATATATATATATATATATATATATATATATATATATATATATATATATATATATATATATATATATATATATATATATATATATATACTGGATGCGAGCGGTTGTCGTTCCAAAATTTTTAACTGCCAATTTTAGGCAGATTTTTTTTACCGTCGTTGTCGGTCTTTTTAGTAGCGGGTGACTCTAAATCTCACTATTTGAGTAGGTTGGTCCCCATTTTGCTTTTTTCGCTTTGGTAATAACATTGTAACTCTTATGCTGATTCTAACGAAATTTTAAACTCTTATGTTGTTTTACATTCTCTTTTGAAAGATATAATTATCAATGTCCTCTCAAGGTTAGCCGCGGAATTATTTGGCAATACCATCATAACTATTTGGCCGATTCTAACGAAATTTGAAACCCTTATGTTAATTTACATTTTCTTTGGATTGTTTCAATTGCCAAAGTCTTCCTAAAGTTAGACGGGTAATTATCTGGCAATAAATTTATAACTATTCGGCCGATTCTAATTAAATTTGAAACTGTTTTGTTGATTTTCATTATCTTTTCAATGATATGAGGGCAATAATTCCGTCCTGGAATTATGAAATTTCTAAAGATGGTAAGGTCATGAATCAGAATAAGTGATAGCACGCGACTTTTAGTCAACAGACCTTGTTCTTCTTAAAAACACTAACCATGAATAAGACATGGATTCCTTTCTCTTTGGAATCCTGGCAGGAAGGACCAACAGGGAGATTTCAAACTTCCTCACCCTTAGCAGTTGTATGGTAGAAAAGGTCAGAAATGAGCTAGAAGATTCAGAATTCACCTACGAGGCGACAGCAGAGAGCAAAACTGATGATCGACTATCTAGCGCCATTAAACGCTGGAATTTGTCACTGAAATCCAGGAGATCATAAACAAAGATCCCTGAAAATCGATGCATGTCATTGCACAGAATAAAAGTGTGTATCAAAAGCTCATCAGGCTGGTGGTGCATAAGGACTCGCTTCTTTTCAAACGATTGAGGAAGTAACAATTTCTGTCCAAGGCGATGCAGGAAAAGTGATTTAACCACACCAAGAAGCCACAAATGTTGTGGTTCTTTTCCGACGAGAAGAATTTATGCCAAGACCAAAAGATTAACTCGCAGAACAATATGTGGTTCACTCTAGCCCAAAAAGATGCGGTCAGTGAATGTGATGTTAGGCAACCCACTTCTTTCCTATGGGCCCAGGCTGAACACCGACGTCCACATCTGTGTTCTGGGTAAGGTGATGAAACCCTGGATCGACCAGGTAGCTGCGGACGGGCCTTACGTTTATCAGAAAGACTACGCCCTGCCACACCAGCCGGAAAACCTAGGCCTGAGTGTGGAAGAATTTCTTCAATCACACATCACCTGCCATTTAACCTCTCAACTCGTTTAATTGCAATTCACTCGACTTCTTTTGTATGATGTGCGGTAGAACAAGAGACCAATAAATCAAGCTACAAAGTGAATGACGAGCCTAGTGTTAAGAACGTCTGCACATACTCGCCGGCCGCACGGCTATGAAGTTACGCCACGCCACGCCATAAACAAATAAATAGCATACAATTGCGCGCCATTATTACTCCGCCAGATATTAACACAACTCGTATTCTCTTTTTTTCACTGCCTGATCTTGTTCACGGTGAAAGCGGCTTGATGAAAAACCATTAGTTTCTACTGATAGCGGCCTGTCTGCTAATTGTTGTGACCTCTCAACCCGAGTCACCGATGTTATATCCTTTCTAGCAAGCAAATCACGTAGAACAGCCACATCAATTTTTAATCTTCAATCATTAACATTTTTAGAAGAGTACAAAGTATCAACCAAACTCTTTTTGTCCACAGAACAATGAATATTACCATCGCACTCAAGAAGAGCCAGGGTCTCAACAGACAATTTGGACTAAACAACACGCCGGATTTTCCTACTCTACCAGTAGATTGGACAACGAGTACCACCATGATCCTCCAGGAATACAATAAACGCTCCTTGAAAACCACCATCATCCAAATTAGCAAAGGCTGCATCCGAATAACAATTAATAGAACTGGCTTCGAAAGGCTCCAGCTTAGGAAAGTCTAATCTCATGCTGTTTCTCATTACCATCAGCTTGCTGATGCATTTCAGCAGCCTCATCACTACTGTCGCCGTCGCTGTCATGGCTGTGATCATCCTCATCATCCACAGGAGGATGGTATTCCTCTTCGCCAGAAGGCTGTTGCTCTACACCATCCGGTGTAATGACAATGGACATGGTCTTGCTACCTGGAGCATGGGTTAAGCGACAGGCATGAACTCTGACATAAACGCCACTATGCCGAACCAACACCTGCTTTTCCTCGCTTCCAATCACAACACCAAGACATTGCCAAGCGTTATTCTCATTACGCTTATAGTAAACTTCATCACCATTACTTAGATTTTCCACATCAATAGTACGCACATTGCTTCTTAATGCTATCTATATTCAGTGGCTCGTTTGAACCACTGTATATAGTATATGATCTGGCAGAGTGCACAGCATTCAAATTATTTCTTACAATAGTGGAAGCCGTCACCGATTCACACGCAGGAAGTTTATTCCAAAACATATTAGGCATAACAGGGTTAAAACCAAATATTAGTTGGTTAAATGCAAATCCTAAATTATTCAACATAGCATTACGTGCAGAAATTGCCCAGGCAAGCGCAGTCTCCAGCTCACAACTATAATCAGCCATAATTCTATTTACTAGATTCCTAATGACTGCATTGAGCCGTTCACAAATTCCGTTACTCCATGGGCTTTCTGATACTATAGTCATCACCTTTATATTGTATCTTCACCAAGGGCTTTCATCTCATCATTATTAAACTCCCCCAGTTATCAGTGAGGATCTTCGGAATAGAACCAAATAGACTTATTCAACACATTAACAAACCTTTACTTCTGCTGTACTAAATCTCGTAGCCATGTTGACTATCACAAGGAAGTAATATTGACCCCACACTTTCAAATCAATTGTAATACTTTCGTTAAAACTTGTCGCCATTGGTAAACATACAACTAGTCTAAGAACAGGTATTTAGATTTAACACATATTTCACAAACGCTTGATAAATCATTAATTTTCCGTTCAAGATCAGTATTGTTGCTACCCGTATTTTTTAGAGGTTTTAGCAATTTTTCAGCTTTGGGATTTCCAATTGTTTGTGTAGCTTCAAGTCAACTTTCTAGCCTGGTCTAGTCAACCACACAACGGTAGTACATAGTGTCCAGATGGGGGAGAACCTACCTTGTACCATTTCTTCGTAATCTTCAAGGTGTCATTAACAAAAGCCAAAACCATGCTCGCAATTTTAATAGACTTCTTTCTCAGTAGCAACGGAATATTAGCCTCGACAAAATCGGTAGTAATTTCCACACGCGTGTTAATAATCCAACAAGGAATTGTTAATTTCTTTAATGAAGGTACAGAGGCGCCATCACCAAACGTAAATGTTTAAACAGATAGCTGCTGTCTAATCAATGACTGCTCATATTGAGATAGCGAATTTAGGCATCACTGCACCCACAAACTACCACACACTGAGGAAGAACAACCGGGGTCTAGTATAGCGCAGCCTTCTGACTCTTCAAGCAATGAAAGCAGCTTAGTTTCCCTTGTTTCGTTGTGTACCTCACCTATACACATTGATAATTGCACACTTTCACTCTGATCATCTTTTTTAGTGGCCGTATTATTATTGTTCTCATACGCGTGTGAAAACTGACGTGCCCAATGATACTTTGAATCACAAACTACACATCGAGACACTTGATCATCACGTCCTATAAGATTAAGCTTACGAGCTCGTGACCGCGATTATTTTCCAGGTACCGCACGGTCCACACTACTTCCACTCATAGTACCCTGACCCTTCGATGCACGACCATTAGGGTAAAAACCTCGACCACGCCATCCACACGAGTAAACAATGCCTCACCACTAGTGAGCTTGTCAGCACTAAACACTGGCTCACTCTTGATACTAACAACGGGCATCAAGTCGTTATGCTCAAAGCACCGATCTCATGACCTAAAACATGTTTTAGAGTAGATTTCATATTAGCATAGGAAACCTCACTGATAGCTGACATGATTAACTGCACTTCATTTTCAGGAAGTTTACAAGACGCTAACAACATAAATGTCATCACAGGATCAGGAAGATTCATATCTTCCTGCGAAATTTGAAATGGATATGCTTAAAATCCCTCGCAAACTTATTAATGTTTACACTTTCCAACTACGACAATTGTACAAATTACAAAAGCTGTAAATTGTTGACGACCTTTTTCGGGTAAGAACAGTCCATCTAGTTTCGCCCACAAGATTTCGACACCGTCATCCTGTTTTAAATCATCAACACTAATTCCTGAAGAAGCTACCCTAGCGCTTCCAGTCAAGAAAAGATGAATCGTTAACGCACGTTTAGTTTTCGGCAATTCAGTAAGTCACACCAAATACCAATATTTGGGGGGATCAAGTAAAGATAGTCCCTCCATTTAACCAAGTAAAGATCATCCTTCAACTAGTTACACTAGTAAGGCTAATCCCTCTCAAGGCTAAAATAAACAAAATAACTTTATTTTATTTTAGTTTATTGAAAACAATTAAAAATTGTAAACTTTGTAGAACTCTAGAAATTAAATTTTAATAACTTAATTAAAACGGTATTGACTGTCAATCGTGTCGCAAAAATCATTGAAAACATTGTATTTATATCTTTCAAGCCACATAAATTCCTGTAGAGAAGCGTTGAGCATTTCTCTCTTGCACCCTAGCATGCATTTGATTCTTAGTTTATGCCTCAAAATGACGATTTCAGAACCTCGTATACCCTCCATGTTACCAAGTAAAGTTAATCCCTTCTTTTTGTCTTAGGAGGGACTATCTTTACTTGATCCCCTTTTTTCACTTGTCATAGAAACCATCGTTGTCAAGTTTAAGCGGCCATTTCGATGAACAGGCACCAATATTAACGCTTTCCATAACAGAGGCCATGAGGTCAGAGCTCTGCTACCACTGTTAAAAATGTCTACACAACATTACTTCTGAACAACGACTGCAGAGAAGGCGGAGCAACCACCTCTTCACGATTACACCACCGGCTATGAGGTCAAACTCGCCGGCCGCACGGTTTTTACGTCACGCACGTCATAAACAAATGAACAGCACGCATCGTACAATTGCATGCCATTATTACTCCGCCAGATATTAACACCGAAAATATCATGAAGATAAACTGCCCCAAATTATATATATATATATATATATATATATATATATATATATATATATATATATATATATATATATATATATATAAAGGGTATTTCAATAAGGTCGCTCAATTTTTAAATGTAAATAAAACAAGTTGGGTGTGATATATGCCCTCAATTTATTTTAAATTTGAAAGTACATTTTATGGCATTAAGTGTGGAATATGACTTCGTTCAAATGTCCGCCGCGGCTTCGCTTGATGGAAGTATGCTGGAGGCTCAATTTTCGATGACTTTGTCACATAAATCTGGCTGAATTTGCTGGATGGTGTTCGCTATGTTGGCTTTGAGGACATCAACTGTTTGCGGATTATTCGCATAGCCCTGCGATTTAAGGTAGCCCTAAAGAAAGTAATTTAATGGCGTTAAATCGCTGGTACAAAATGTCTATCGTGGCATGCGCAGTGTGGCACGTAGCGCCGTCCTGTTGGAGCCACATGCCGTCAGTATCCATATCAAGCATATAATCCAGTTGATGCCACAAGAAGTTGCTTATCATCGATCTGTAGGTCTCGCCGTTGGCGGTTATGGCAATCCCATCTCCATTCTCAAAAAATACAGATCGATGATTTCGTTAGACGAAAATTCGCACCAAACAGTGACTTTGTTGGGATGAAATTGGTGCTGGTGTATCTCATGTGGATTGTGTTCGTCCCAAATTCAACAATTTTGCTTGTTCACAAATCCATTCATCCCAAAATGGGCCTCGTCGCTGAAGATGATTTTTATCGAGAAATTTGGGGCAACTTTTAACTGCTCTAGAGTCCAATCAGCGAACACACGACGTTGTCTATGGTCGTTTACCTAAATTCGCCAAACTGATGTCGCAGAAAGGCCAAGTTCTTGTGAACGACGAGAAATTGACTGCCTTGGATTTTCCCTTACACTCGCATTTACGGCGCGTTGTTTTCAGCAGATCTTGCGTTTCGGCGACGTACGGGTGTTGGCTGATTGTTGATCGACAGTTTTGCCTCGAATTTGGCCACCAAGCGTCGAATAGTGGAATCGGCAGGACCATTGCGGCGAGGATAGAAATGACGTAATGCGCGGAACGTTTGTCGAAAGGAACACTGATTTTGATAATAACATTTGATGACTTACACACGCTGTTCAACGCTATAACCTTCCATCGTGACTTGCCAAGTACTACTGAACAGTTCACAGTGAAGTTGCGAGATGTCGCTTTCACAACATGACCACTATCGCCTGATAAAGCGTGAGTGTCCTTGTTGAAAGACCCTATATATATATATATATATATATATATATATATATATATATATATATATATATATATATATATATATATATATATATATATATATATATATATATATATATATATTATATATATATATATATATATATATATATATATATATATATATATATATATATATTTGTATATATATATATATATATATATATATATATATATATATATATATATATATATACAAATAAATCATCTACAGGATCTGCGGGTGATTATACAACCACCACAGGGCTATGCCATTTATATTTTCTGTCTTTCAAATAAAATTTAAAGACAGAAAGAAAGATGCAGAAACCTGGTGTAGCTGACTATAAATACATATAATACAAGAGGAATAAGAATTGGACGCGAATGAGCAAATGAGACAAGAAACCGGAGTTTTTTAAAGGCAAGAGAGAGGGACATTAGAAGAATCCAGAATCAAAGGGAGCAGAGTGCCGTACAGTGAAGGCGATCCTTTAGCGAGATGACAGAAATAACGCCAGGGAAAAAAAGTTTTGAATTCCTGGCCGGGAATCGAACCCGGGTCTGTCTCATTTGCTCATTCGCGTCCAATTCTTATTCCTCTTGTACACTCTCTCTCTCTCTCTCTCTCTCTCTCTCTCTATATATATATATATATATATATATATATATATATATATATATATATATATATATGTGTGTGTATATATATATATATATATATATATATATATATATATGGATAAAACCACAGTAATAGGACTAATTTTATATGTGAAACCAGTGCTGAATTTCTTTTTACCCTTATCATTGTTTATTTTCATTCCATTTCTGCTCGTACCTCTATACCAATCATTTATAAGTTCCTACAGATGTAATAAATTAAGCCTTTCCGAAGGTTATCATCATCATCATCATCATCACGAACTCTATAATTTAAGAAGGGGATTTTTTGGAGTATTTGAATAATAATTTCATCTTAGTTTGGTTATGACTTATGTTTTTTATCAAAGTTATTTCTAATAATTCTTTAATAATATCAAAAAACAAAATGGTGAAGTTTTAAAAAAAAAATATAAGTATCAAAATTTTGTGATTTTTTTTAAAACCCAAAGAATTATAAATGGAGAAGTTCATAAAATTCATTTTTATAAATCTTCTTCTATAACTATATTTTTGCAACGTAATATTTTGAAAGTTGGGAAATTTATTTTAAAGTTCCTTTTTAAAATTATTATAATTGGTGAAGTTCAGGAAATTTTAAAAAAATTAACCATGGGTGCTTTTTTTTAGAAGCGCAAGCTCCTCCCGTAGGGGAAAGTTGCGAAGCCATTGCCTGGTATTCCCATAATAACGAAACATAAATTTCTGTTTTTCTGTGTATATGTATAGAATCAAAATGATGTTATAATCTTTTAAAAAGATAGACAAACTTGTAAATCTTTTCTCACAATTATAATGTTTCATTGTTATTATTTAGATGCATAAAATCTGTATTCTGGACCACGGAAAATATAAGTTTTAGGATAATATTTTGCTTCATGGATTTAAATGCCAACTTAAGCGTAGTCAGGCTTAGAGCATTGTGTGTTCTACTAATCCTTATTGGATTGCTTTGTATTTTCTAATCTATACATTTTAGGTTGGAGTGATTGTACTATGCTTTCTTTAAATGCAAATATTTCTTCACGCAATGTTGCTTTATTCAGGTATATACTTCCATCCAATTTTGGGGCGACCAATAATTAAAGTGAAGTAAGATATAGAAGTGAAAAATTCTGGTATATGCAACCCAACTGCGGTGTTTCTGAAGCCCTCAGAATAGATAAGGATGATCGAGAATAATTGGGATCAAAGTCAAACAAGCTTACAAAATCGCAATAAATTCCCAAGGCGTATCTAAAAGAGCCCCTGAGATTAGCTTGGTTACCTACTTCATGAGATTATTCGTAAATATAAAGATGAATAAGTATTAAAGGGTTACTTGGTAAAAAATAATATAGAGAGGTTAAATTTTAAAGATTGGTTAATGAATATACAAGATTGTTTTCTGACGTTTTCTTAGATTCATTAATTTTTTATATTCTATCCATAATTTAGAGATAAATTCGTTCATTGTATTGATTATCTTTGGGTTTTTTAGTTACGAACAGTTATTAATAATTACTGGTCAACAAACTTTTGGCTGACTTATGATTTGTGGTTGTTTTAACCACTTTTGACGTGCTTATTTCAAATGCGTATCCCTATTTTTGCAACACGTCAGGTTTTCATTCTAAACCATATTCCTATTTTACGACGTACTGCATGTATTTACTCGGTAAGGATAGTTTCCTGTGTTATAGCTTCAAACCATAACTTAAAATGTCAACAGAATTTGAAAGGATAAATGAATTGTAAGATAACATCACCTATTACTAAATACATACAGGTTATTTTTCTAATATAAGGGAGAAAACACAAGCAATTGTACACAGACCTATACATTCATGGAAGAAATTTTTGCTTGCGAGAGTGTATAATGTCTACACAGTGTCGTTGCATACTACAACAGTAGTCTGCCATCATGTTTGTGTTCCATCGGCCTTGATATCTCACTTCCATAATCTTGATATCTTGATGAAAACGCTCTCCGTGTTCTTCACTCACGTTGCCAATATTAGCAATAAATTCCTCAAGATTCTCTTGAGGAAATGAACCTTATGCTCATTTGCAGCCTAAAATATGAAAGCTATCAAGTAATGTCTCTACCAAATCCTTGTAATTAGCAGCCTTTTTGTTTCTACGAAATCTTTTCACGACAGCCACAAATGAATCCCATGCTCCTTTTTCTATGTCTGTCATCGAACTCGAGAAGTTTGGGTTTTCCATTAACTTTCTGATTTGTGGCCCATAAAAAACTCTAGACCTTATTTTATCATGAATTAAGCCAGGAATTATTGCTCATATGAATTTGAAACAATCACCCTCCACATTAAGAGCTTTCACAAATTGTTTCATCAGCCCTAGTTTAATATGAAGGGGTGGGAAAATGATTTTCTCTAGCTCAACAGTCAAACTTTCTCTAACTAGCCAGAGTTTCTGTTTCCGATGTTTGCCCTTGGATAGGCTGTCTCAGAAAAACAGAAAACACGGATATTTTGTATAGCCTCCTTGTTGGCCAAGTAAAAAATTTACCATTTTTAGATCCTCACATATGATCGATCTGTGTTCATCAAATTTGAGTAAATTTAATACAGATCTTATGTGTTAATGCTTATCGTTTAAATGCACAGAGTGACCAATATAAATCGCACCGAACAAGTTTCGATTATGGTGTAACACACATTTTAGACTCTTCTTTGAACTATATAAAAAGTCTCCATTCACTTGGATCATACTCTGAAGCACTCATCGCATTTAAAAGTCCTGCCACGTCACAACAGTAAACAAAATCTTCTTCGGTTTTAAAGAATGCCAAGAGATCTCTTTCCCTGTTCCGATAAAAAGTTACATTTGGTTTTCCTGCAACAAATTCTTCTCTTTAAGTCTAGAAGCAAACACTTCTGCTAACTCTTTTGACAGGCCTAGGCCTCTAACTAAATCATTCAGTTCTAATTGGCTGAAGTTTTCACGTTCTTGGGTCGATGTACGAGTATGTACAAAGTATGGATCACTGTCAAGTTCATTGCTTACATCAGATTCACGTATATCACTTACATCGTCCAGTAAAGGAATTTCCTTGAATACAGGTACTGGAATTTTATCTGAAGGAAGCACTGGACGCATTGCTGAATCAAGCTTTAGGTAACTTATTTTATGTCCTGTTTTCTTGTTATAACAAGAAGTCTTAGTGAGACAAAAGTAGCAATCGTTTACTTGTTTTTTTGTCTCCCGCCACAACATAGGAATGTCAAATCCTAGTTGTTTCCTTGTGCCGCTTGTCCATTGGCGTAGATTTTCGACACAAGGTTTACAAACACTTTTCAGGGCCCACAGTTTATCTGATCACCTAATTTAATCTTAAAGTAAGCCAAGTATGCTCTTGATACAAAGATACTAATGTTCATTCTTTGAGTTAGTGCAGTAAAACAACCACATATATAGCAAAACGAGTCAGGGGAATTCAGGCATTTCCTTCGTAATGAGGCCATACTACTGAATGTTATTTCATAAAACAAATCTGAAAAAAACGCAAAATTATATTATACACAATTGCTTTATATATCTAGATGTGCATAAAGAGAAGCCTAAATACATAGATAAAATAAAAGAAGAAGAATGCCAAACGCCTCCACTTCCGTTAAGAAAGCCTGCTACTATGAGTGGGACCAAATTATTGCCATTTTGAAACTTAGTGACCCCCAATATCCCAAGAACGGGTCTCAAACTTAAGTCAGCAGAAAAGAAGTTAAAATTTGTTGACCAGTGAGCTCATTATTTAGATGGGTTTGAAGGAAAAAGCAAAAAAAATAAAGGAAATTGTTTAGGCCGTTGATTTTTTTTTTTTATAGAGCCCTTCTTGCAACTGCCCACTTGGGCATAAGTCACCGCAAACATGGTTAGGCCGTTGAAGAGACAGATAAGGAGACAGTCGGAAAGGTAAACTAGCCTATCACTTTGTAAACAGGAATAAACAAATATATATATATATATATATATATATATATATATATATATATATATATATATATATATATATGTGTGTGTGTGTGTGTGTGTGTTGTCTTTAGTTGTCAATTAATTATACAACTTATTATTTTTCGCATATCCAAAATAATAAAAAACAGAAAGCTTCATTATGCTATGATGCATTTAAATATCTGCAGCCATTAAAAAAAAATTGGAAGATGATTTAGAGTTATACATTTTCACACCGGTTTTTATTTTACTGAGAAATTTCCGCTTATGGTAATGCGACGGAACTCCTGTCAAATTTTCATAAATACTCATAGTCAAATCCCGCAAAACTAAGCATAAAACTTCTCTTGGTGGTTATTCAAGTGATTTGGGAAATTTATATTCATTCTAAAATAGATTTTTAAGCTCATTTTTTTTATATGGGACAGAATAATTCATATAATAAATTATTTTATCTGCCAAAATATTCCTTCAAACAGTTCTATAGTATAGTTCACAGTTGGAAAACAAAATCAAAGATCTAATTTCCATGAAATTTGTTTTTAAACAGTTTACTTTGCATCTGAATGTCAAAGTTTTATTACATAAAACAGGGGCTAAACAAAGTTATAAAGAAAGTATTGTGTATTTGAAGAAAAGATGCGTCCAAAACTATTGAACGATATTATAAATATAGCCATAACTAGAAAATAACTTTATTATCTCATAGAATTTACCAAAATTCTTATAAGAAGAATGCCGCCCCTTGTTCTGAATAACTCGGTTTGTCGGTTTCCAAGCAATAAACTTATCAACGAGTATCTTTCATAGGTTTTCTATCTGGTTCAAATCAGTGGTCTGCGCTGGGAAATTCATCACGTCAATATTGTTTGCTTCCAAGTACGGCGCCCGGAAGAATTGTCCTACATGAAAACAAACTCACGTACTCCTGATGTTTGGATAGAAGGGATTACATGTTCCTTAAGCAGTCATATATACCGCATCATTAATTTTCTGCGTAAAATGAGGAGCAGGACAGATTACAACTTTTGAAATCATGCTCCACACCATAATGCTGATACTACCAAATTTAACCCTTTTCTTCGCGAATGCGGGGTTTAATCTTTCACCTCTACGGCGTCTTCCATGCTGTTTCACATCCGATCTAAACAAACTAAATTTAATGTCGATGCAGAAAAACACCCTTACTTACTTGTCACTCTTCCATAGGACCTGTTTAGTTGTGAAATGAGTCCATAAGACCTGTTTAGTGCTATGAGTCCAACATTTCTCAATTGACGTGAGACAGACAATCTGAAGAGAGATTCAAGTTCTTGAAAAATTGAGGTGAAATACCTACCACTGTCTCAAATTGTTGTATTGTGCAATCTTCCTTGGGAGTGTTTTTTTACGACGGCTACCCGTTCTTTCGTTCAGAAACGGTTTTATCCATATTTTTGAAGATTTTACTTATAAACTGAGAGTTATACTTTATCTTTCACTAGTTTATGGCTCATTTTTTTTCAAACAAATATTAATTTCTTAATAACTTTTTGAATCCGTTGTTCTATGAAATGAAACTTGGTCACTATCAAAAAAATGACTTCAAAGAATTTCTTTGACAATTTTCATGGAAATTAAATAGGTACCTTCAAAACAATGTGTATTGTGGTATTTTGTTTTCTAGTCAGTAGCTTTCTTGTTATTATGGTTGTCCGTCGAGTTTTGTCTAAAACAATTTGCCCAAAATACAATTTGTCTAAAGAATTGTCGAAAATAGTTTGTCCCAAATCATTTTATGTGATGAAAGTTTGTGTAAAATTAATGTTTGATAAAAAAATTTCTGATAACATTTTCGGTGCTACTTCGGTATGCGATCTCAGTGTTGATGTGATCTCAATAGGTTATATTCTACTTTGTTATGCGATCTCAACATTTGTTTAAATTTGATTTGCATATTTAAGCTAAATTAAATATCACAAAAAATTAAATTATTTATTTATCGATTGATGGAATAAATATCAGATAAAAAAGCAAGAGAAAGATAATTTGGCCAATTTACTCATTAGTCGCCAACAAAAATAATTCAGATATGATTTGAAGGTCTTTGCATTGACTCCTCTCATTTTTTTTAGTATTCGAATTTTGGAATCCAACCCTGTTTTTTTTTTTATCCTGAGTATGAGCTCCAGTAGCTGGGTCCACATAATTCTATTCGTGATTAATGTTTGGTGAGTGTAATTCAAACGATTTAAGTCTGAGTACGCGCGCATTCATCCGAGTGAATGATTGAATTTTACTCAACTTTTCTCTGAATTATGGGTATTAGAGTTGCTTTATTTCTCTTCTCTACATAAAAATATCTGTATTAATCCCCTTTATTCAGTCCGAACACCCATGGAGCGTCAATGCGTATTCCATGGTTTCAGTTCTTTTGAACTTTAGCCTCACTGTCAATTGCATCTAGGGCCTGATCTTCCTGCAGCATCCGTCCACGATTATATTTCCGACGTTCAGCAAATCTAGCTAAATCCTTAACTAACTAACTTCCTGAAGGGGTATGTTTCTCACAAAAGGTAGTGACTTTAAATACGTTGCACATCTATTCCCAAAGTGTCCAGGAAAGCGATTTATTTACATGCAAAAAATGTCTGGTCCAAATACATGTTTTGGATAACAAATGGTATAAATTGTACATACATATATACTATACAAGGTAATAAAAAGAATTAGAACGCCGTGGTAATTGAGATAAGGGTGTTATAAATTTGCAATTAGGCGAGATCACAGTTATCATGTGAGATCGCATACCAAAGTACAGGGACTTTTTTTTTACATGTCCTACATTTGAAGTTTAATAAAATCAAGAATAATTCTGTGATCATAATGAAACTTTCAGAAGTTGTTGTTAATTATTGTAAAGTTCTGGTCTCTTATATCTTTGTAGAATTTATGCCAGTTTTAGTGAAGCAATGATTTTTAAAAAGATTTCGCTGAATTTTCAGATATTTATCGACTATTAAAACCAATTTTATTTTAAGTTATTTCATTTGCTTAAAATTAACAAAAAACTAAGACTAATAATCAGTTTTCATAATTAACATAATAACTTAATTTATTTGAAGATTCTTCTTTTCAAATGCTGATCATTCTCCTCATAATCTTAATGTACATTAATGAATATAGTAATATGTCAAAATGATACCCGATTAATGCACCATTCTTTGGTTTTAAATTTAACCTCTCTATACATTATACAACTTTCATTTTCAATATATACATGAATCGATGGTAGGAAATCATTATTCCATTACCTCACTCAATCAGATCAAATGGAAGCAACTAATGTAATAAACCTCAGAGTTGGAAACATTTTCATCAATTTCAGGGAATAAGAGCAAGATTACTAAACCAATATAATTTAATGCTTTAAATTATTTCAGACTCATTTTTGTATACATCTAAAAAGCTCTCCTAAAATAGCCTAAATTAAGCGTATTGACATAATTTCATTGAGGTTCTTCTGGAAAATTTGCTTCATTGTCATCATTGCAGCCAATTCTTCTTTTCTTATAAACAATTTGTAAAATGAAATGTAGGTGAGGCAGACATGGTATCTCGTGCTCACAGTAAACATATCTTAGACTACTTGATTCGACTTTTCAACTTTTTATTGGCCTTTATATCGCAGTAGATTAAAAAAGGTTGGCCAGAAAGTTTTGACTCACTTACGAGTAGTAAGCGAAAAGAAAACACAATATCTTGTTCCAGCGATCAGCTAACATCCAAATCTGTTCCGGATGTCAGTCAGCTGTCTTTGAATAAAAAAAACGTAGACAAGTTTGCTTCTCTCCATCATCGGTGTTGAATTTCTTCTTGCAGAGGAAGTGTGCCATTTATCGGTATAGGCCATAATCACTCTGGGCAGTATCATGACTGAAAGGTGTATGTGGAAGAATCTCAACACCGTAAATCTGTTTGAACTTCTTCATAGTCAACCTGGCAGTGTGTGGCCTCGCGTTGACTTGCTTAAACAAAGGATACTCCTTCTTTAGCTTTTCTTACACGCGCTCTAGCTGCTGGCAATACAGTTTAGCGTTTATGGCCCAACAATGTGGAACAAGCTTGAAATGCATTACTCCTTTGCAATTGCACCATACAAAAATCATGATCATATTGTCAAACCGATTCCATTGTGGAACGGATGCCGGTTGTTCACCTCGCGGAACCCATTTTCTCTTTCGATCGTGATTAACCAATTACACCCACTTCTTCTCCGATGTGACAATTGGCTTCTAGAATCAGTCGTCCATTGAGTTATTGAGAAGTTGGTTGTAAATCTCTACTCTACGGGCAGTTTGTGCTTCTATGAGGTCATATGGATTAAATCGAGGCTTTTTGTGAACAAAATCCATTTGATGCAATACGTTCTGCACAGTTTCATGGCATGACTCTCCAACAAATTTTGCAAGATCACGGCTGCTTGCAGAAAGTTCAATTTTCAATGGTGCCACTGAAGCCTCGCTGTCAAAGGTTTGGCTGGAACGTGGTTGATCGTCAAGGGTAAAAGCCAAGAGTTGAAACATCTGTACCACCTCGAGACCTTCGCCTGACTGACTGTGCCTTGCCCTTCAGTATCGTAAGTATTTTTTAAAGCACCTCGTGTAGAAAGTTTTTGTTTGGAACAGGGGCGAATCAAAATTCTAATTCCACTTTCTTCCAAACTCATTTCTGTCATTTGGGGTTTACACGAAGAGAAATAAACTGCGCAGAGGCACCAGAAAAGCAGGGTATGGAGGCTGGTATTAGAATGAGTAAGGCTAACCTAAACTAATGGTACTGTGGCTCCATAAAATTTTGTTGCTTTCTTTCCACTTCCTAACTGAGTCAGAACTTTCTGGCCAACCATATATTTTTATTTGATGCTTATTAATCTTCGGGAAATCTTTTCCTTGTTGATTTCAGGATATTGGATTCTTTCTCTAATTGTTCTATCATATCACCTACTGGTTGAAAGTTTTCAGCAGTCTCAACTATCCTTTTACATTACATAATCTCGCTCGATGTTGTTAATTGAAATTGTAAAAACAATTTCTGCCATATTCTTGTTGCGGTTTTCTAAAGATGATTCTCTTATTTGCTCCAGAATATCAATAAGATATTTATTGGAAAAAATACCGTTATTTTATTTTTCCTGCAAACTTTCTTTGTATTTTTGTTCTTATGTTTTTCGCCTCTTGTTTTAAGTCTAACTTAATTAGCTTTTGATTACTCTGTGATCGAATCTCAGTTAAAACTAAAAAGTGGTATGTTACTATTAAAAGTTCCCAGTTTCAGAGTAACTACACTTGCTCCAGAAAGTATCCCTACTGATAAATTTATAATAGTTTGATAAACAAATAAATGAATAATAACATTTTTACCATAATTTTCAATCAAAAAGTATACTTACCCCATGCAATTTGGTAACTAAATTATAAATTATTATACTTTTTGACTGAGTTCTCACACTAATCTCTGCAAAACTTCATTCAATTCATCAGTTTTGGATGTGTCTTGCAAGGATGCGGACCTTTCCTTAAGTTGATGCTGAATTTCTATCGGGCCTAAGTTTGGTAGGGGTAGTTCCTTCAAAATCGCTTAATTTAGCTTCCTCGAACCAGAAAGAAACAAATTTTGATGTATATTTGGGGATGTGGTATGTTGAAAGACCCATATCTCCTTCTTAAGCTAAGCTTGTGAGCATGACTCTCCAGATAATCGTCATGAATCTTTCTTTAGTATTCTTTATATAGCGTTCTGTTGATTCGGTGAAGTTCACCAACGCTTGTTGCAAAGGATCTGCCCCATAACCTTATAATCGATCGACTTCCATGTTTTATTTTATAAAATAGTGTTTTTTAGAACACGAACCTCACCACTTTCACGCCAAACATTCCTGAGATCATTTATTGTAAAACAAGACTATCTACTTTGCAATGTCGAAAAAATGGTGGGTAGAATGCTTTAGACTTATCCTGGCTATTCCAAATTATAAATAAGTCATAGAAACTACTCTTGTAACTTCGAAACTATAACATTATCAGCACTAAAAGATAACATCACACAACAAATTGAAACCATAAAAGGGAATAACTCTTAGCTTAGAAATGTGCAAAGTTCATATGGGTTAAAATGATATTTTATGAATACTTTTTATTGCATTTGGAGGGGAAAAGAGTGTATTACTCCTTTATATGAGTATCATCAAGCTTGTTGAAATTTTGTGGCTCTGTCTATTAATAAATTTCTCTCAAAGACCCACATAATGTTTGGCATCCAATAAAGGGTTCATGAACTATTACGATAAGTTTTTGCAGAGAGTAAAATTTATCTTATTTTTATTTGTACACACACACATATATATATATATATATATATATATATATATATATATATATATATATATATATATATATATATATATATATATATATACAGGATGGTGCAAAGTTCTGACTCATATGCAATTTATTATAGAATTTAATTTTTTTAACATAATTTTGATCATTTAAGTATCATTTATAATTTTATTTATTATCTTTCAGATTGATACCCATGGCAGAAAAGCTAACAATTCCAGAAAGAGTAGAACTTGTGCTTTTGTATGCGAAGGACGGCGCCAGCTCGCGTTCAGTCACAAATATATTTAATGCTAAGTACCTGAATAGGCACCAATTACACAAAGAAGTGTCAGCAAAGCTTACACTTCTTTTAAAGAAACATAAGTGTCAACAACCGACCCCGTAAGTCATCAAAAAGGTTTCACAGAAAACGGGCGTATCGAGACGTTCTATTGTTCGTATTTTGTCTCGCAATACTTTTCATCCATATAAAGTGCATTTAGTATAAGAGCTGCATGGGGATGATTTTGATCGTCGTATGGAGTACTGTCAGGGGTTTGTAGAACAAAGACAGATGGAAAAGCATATCCTATTCAGTGACGAAGCGATATTTCACTTAAACGATTCGGTTAACAGACATAATTCACGGTATTAGTTGAAAGAAAATTCTTAATGGATTGAGGATGTGCACGTCGAATACTTCGCAAGGATTATGGTGTGTGTGGATATGTGAAATTACGACAATTTTTCCTTTTTTGTTTCCGAACACGGTAACGGGTGAATCATACTTTAATTGATTACAAACCTTCCTTATGCGTCGCCTAGATGACGTAGCATTAGCGATTCAGAGAGATATGTGGTTTCAACAGGATGGGGCTCCACCACATTTTGCGAAGGATGTACTCAGATATTTGGACAACACCTTTCCAGGGAAATGGATTGGACGTCAAGGGCTGGTTGAATGGCTACCAAGATCTCCAGCTTTGAATCCTTTGAATTTTTTCTTATTGGGTCATCTTAAATTAGTGGTTTATGCTAGCGAACCAATGTGCAAAGTTCATGTTGCTCCCGAGTAAGAAAGTGTTTTGGAATAAAGTGTATTTCAGTTTGACCACTTATTGTAAACTTTAAATTGTTATATCCAAAAGGGTACAGTAGCTTATCTGTAACTATAAAGATAAAACCACAGTAATAGGACTAGTTTTATATGCGAAACCAGGTTTCAACGGAAACATCCGTCATCGCTAGTGGAAAAGTGAGATACAGAAATTGCTTAACGTATGAACACACAAATCAGTGGGGCTAAGGTAAATGATGCGGGAATGTAGCGGCACTTTTGGGAAGCGGAACTATGAAGTTCTTGCTTATTAAGGTATTAGTATTAAATTGGCCGTCGGAAGTATTAAATTTGGGAATTTCTTTTATAAGTGCCGGTTCAATTAAGCGGCGATGTATATAACTGTCAGACATATAAACTATTTTAGCATTAGCAATATTAATTTGATGATTTTCATTAGACATATGTAGAAATAAACTCAAGGGGAGGACACCACGTCGCATATTGCATTTATGTTCATTCATTCTCTTGGAAAATCTGATGCTTCACCGATATATACTTTATACATGATTTGCAGGGAACAAAAAAAACTTCCTGTTCTTTATCGATCGATATATTTTTGGATAAGCTATTTCTGTTCGTATTCTCGTAATGAAGGCAACATTGATGTTGTTGGTCCGAGCCAACTTTTTGAAATTGATTAACGAGGGGGAGTATGGGAAGGTAACATAATATTTGTCACATATGTTTTCCTTATAATTAGCTGGGGAGTAATAGATGGTTCTGGCTTTATAGTGACACTTTTCTATAAACCAAAGGAGATATTGCAGCTCAATGAATGTTTGGAAGATTGTATTAATTTCGTCTTGCAAGAAACAAGGATCACAAATGCGATATGCTCTCAGGAACATGGAAGAAACTACAAACCTTTTAGCAGATACATCGTGACACGAGAAATAATGAATATAGGCATTAAAATTAGTTGGTTTCCGGTAGACGGAACAATATGCTTTGTCGTTTTTTCAAGATAATTTAACTTCCAGAAACGGCAATGAGTTGTTCAGTTCTTATTCAATTTTTCAAAGTGAGAATCAAATCTTTTATCATTGATAGGCCATGTTGCATATATATCGTCTACATATCGGAACTATGTTATGGGATTGGGTAAAATAGGAGAAGGAGGTGCTTTTCAAAATCCTCCATAAACAGATTGCATAATATTGGGGAGAGGGGATTATCCATACCCATGCCCTTTTTCTGCCTGTATAAACAATCTTCAACTCTAAACACATTGTCAGTCACACACAAACGAACTAACTTTACAATTTATTACACGGTAGGGGTAATGTTAGGTTAGACCAGGGGTCGCCAAACATTTTTCACAGTGAGCCAGATAACTGAGAGAATGACGAGCGCGGGCCGCATAACCATTTTGTTCGATACAATATAGTGAAAACACAAAAAATAAAGTCAACCAACATATTCATCTACCAATTCACAAAATACACAAAAAATATAGACAACAAACATATTTATTTACTAAAAAGTTATCAAAGAATGTGTGGTTAGCAATAAGATAGTATTATCACTGCCAGTGCGCACATATCCGAGTCTCACAAAGTAAGCAGCAAAAAAGGTTAGTGAGCTTTGTGAAACTGACGTTTAGCTTATTAGATATCATCAATATTTGCTTTGTATTGCTGCATTCAATCAAGAGAATTGCTTTGAAATATCATCAGTCAGCCAGGTTCTATGTGCTGACTTTTTATACTTCATTTTTGAAAAAGGTTTGCTCACAGACATAAGTTGTTTCAAATATTGATGCCATATTAGAGGCAAATTTCTTCAACTTTGAAAACTCATCATTAGGAAAGCAGCGATAAAATTCAATAAGTTTTTCTTCCCTGTGTTCCTCTTTCAACAAGTCATTTGCTTGCAAATAGATGAGCTCCAACTGTATTTCGACTGGCACCTCATCAAGTTTGCAATCAAACGGATTCTGGAAAAGAAGAATGTCACTCAATTCTGTCGAGATCTGAAAATCTCTCCAAAAAATGCCTATTTAAATCATGAATAATCTTCTTCGGAAACTTAAGGTTGACATCTTCTGCTATTTTAGCGCGACACTCTTTGAAACACTGAAAATGAGAAAAGTTTCCTCCTTACAGTTATGCTTCAAACAATAAAAGCTTTCTACGAAATCCTTTGATGATTCTGTAGTGATCACAGATAAGGTTATCCTTTCCTGGAGTTTCAAGTTCGATTCATTCATGTGTGATGTGATATCAACCAATAATGACAACTTTGACAGCTAGCTAGGATCTGACAGAAGTTGATAGGCTCATCCTTTTAGGTGAAAAAAATATCTATTTCCCTTCGGAGCTTATAAAAAATGAAACAAAACTTTACCGCAGCTCAGCCACCTCACTGGTGTGTGATAAGACAAGTCCCAGAATTCAGGATTAGTTACTTGAAGAAAAGCTTTTAACTGCCGGTGATGAAGTGCATGACCCCAAATGAAATTCACTGCAAAAACGATTGGTTTGAGTACGCAAGAAATATCTGTCTTTCACGCAGAACGTTTGCTTATGTATAAACAGAGCAGTGTATAAACAGAGCACCCGGGAGATGTAAATCTTCCAACTTAGTGTTAATCTGCCATACCAGACACTTCCTCACACCAGCCATGTTTTTTCCTCCATCAACTGTAACACATCGAAACTGATTCCAATGAAGATTACAGTCTTGCAAAGTTTTCTCCACTTCCATGAAAATGTCTTCTCTAGTTGTTGTTCCGTGCATGCTACAAACCGATGCCAAATCTTCAGTGTTGTGAAAGTACAAATTAACACCACGAATGAACACGAGAAGTTGTAACGTACTTGAGAGATCACTAGACTCTTTCAGCGCCAGAGAATACCACAAGAAGTTCCTAGCTTTCTCGCGTATCTGTCGCATTATGTTCTCTCCAAGTTATTCTGTTCTCCGCATAACAGAATTTGCTGATAGGCTGATACTTGCAAACATATTGGCTTTATCACGACACATGTCTTTTGCTGCCTCCATCATACACTCTTTGATGACGTAGGCCTCAGTGAAAGGCTTTCCTCCCTCTGCCATCTTATGCACTATTTTACAAGTTGCAATGCAGAAGTTATATGCACATAATTATATTTTAGCTCATTTGTAGCACAGGGCAGCGGCAGGCCGGATTAACTGACCTCGCGGGCCGTAGTTTAGAGACCCCTGGGTTAGACAAAGACAAGTTCTTTTCATAGAAAAGTATCACTATAAAGCCAGAACCATCTATTACTCTGCAGCTAATTATAAGGAAAACAGATGTGACAAATATTATGTTACCTTTCCATACTCCCCCTCGTTAATCAATTTCAAAACGTTGGCTTGGACCAACAACATCAATGTTGCCTTTCAGTACAAGAATACGATCAGAAATAGCTTATCCAAAAATATATCGATCGATAAAGAACAGGAAGGTTTTTTTGTTCCCTGCAAATCATGTAATAAAGTATATATCGGCGAAGCATCAGATTTTCCAAGAGAATGAATGAAGATATATGCGATATGCGACGTAATGCCCTCTGCTCGAGTTTATTTCTACATATGTCCAATGAAAATTATCAAATTAATATTGCTAATGTTAAAATCGTATATAAGTCTCACAATTATATACATCGACGCTTAATTGAACAGGCACTTATAAAAGAAATTCCCAACTTTAATACTTCCGACGGCCAATTTAATACTAATACCTTAATAAGCAAGAAATTCATAGCTCCGCTTCTCAAAAATGCCGCTAAATTCTAGCATCATTTACCTTAGCCCCACTGATTTGTGTGTTTGTACGTTAAGTAAATTCTGTAATTCACTTGTCCACCAGCGATGAGGAATGTTTGCATTGAAACCTGGTTTCGCATATAATATTAGTGATATTATTGAGGTTTTGCGAATCGGTAGGGCAAAACAGAGGAAGGGGGATGGCTGTTTGTGGGTGTGTTAGGACAAGTTATGACAAGTCAGGACCTGCAGCTACACGCTCCTGCTTCGTTTATTTCAAGAAGCAGTAGCTCATCAAAGATCGTCAGTCACAATGTTTTCAACAATGGAGAAGGTTGAGCACTGCGCAGTGATCAAATTTTTGACCAAGGAAGGCAAGAATGCAAAAGAGGTCCATGAACGCATGGTTGCAGTATACACTGACACCGCTCCTTCCTATGCAACTATTGCTCGCTGGAATAGGGAGTTCCGCCATGGTTGTGAGTCCCTTGAAGATGACTCCCGTCCAGGATGCCCGTCAGACGTAACCAACGAGGACAATGTGGCTCGTGCGGAGAGGATGATCCTTGAAAATCGACGGGTGAAGGTCGAAGAAATCGAGTGAGAACTTGGAATATCACATGGAAGTGTTATTAACATCATCCAAGACAATTTGGCCATAACCAAGGTCTCTGCCCGTTGGGTTCCTAGAAACCTCACGCCTCATGATTGACTTTAACGTCGTCAAAGTTCGGAGGAGCTGCTGCTCCTGTACAACCAAGCCCCGGCGGGATTCGAGTCACGCATAATGACATGTGATGAAACGTGGGTACATCACTGGGATCCCGAGACCAAGCTCGGATGCATGGCCTGGAAGCACAGGGGCTATCCGACCCCCATCAAGTTCCGGACCCAACCCTCAGCCGGGAAGATCATGGCTACCATCTTCTGGGATTCTGAGGAAGTGTTTATGGTAGATATGCACCTCGTGGAACAGCCATCACAGGCCAATATTACGCCGAGGAACTACCTGGGTTGAAAAAGTGCATCCGTCAGAAGTGGCGTGGCAAGTTGACACGCGGTGTCCTACTCCTCTATAACAATGCCCCTGTCTGCAAGGACAGAGTTGCACAAGCTGCCCTGCACGAGTGCGGATTCGAGGAGCTCAACCATCCCCCCTACAGTCCAGATCTGGCCCCTAGCGACTACTTTTTATTCCGCCAGCTCAAGGTTGCACTGCGAGATCGCCGGTTTGGGCACGATAAAGATGTCCAGCTTGCCGTTCAGGAGTATATTAAACAGCAGTCGGGAGATTTCTGGTTGTCGGGAATTCGAAGCCTCGGGGACAAGTGGCGCAAGTGTATTGAAGTCAAGGGTAGTTATATTGAAAAATAATAAAATACTTTTCCTCATATTTCGTTTCCTTATATCCGAATTGCAAAACTTATTGGCCGCCTCTTGTATATATATATATAAATATATATATATATATATATATATATATATATAGAGAGAGAGAGAGAGAGAGAGAGAGAAATTAATTTCCTTCCTACGTAAGAAGAATTTAAATGCAAAATATATATATATATATATATATATATATATATATATATATATATATCTGCTTCTACGTATATTTTCTTCATTTTCAGCGAATTTTTATCCAAATCTTTCCCGCCCAGGATATTTCCATTTTTCTCCAAGCGTTATTCCTGTCTCCTCAGTAAAGATTGCCCCAAAGGAACTAACCTTTGCTCACCTTGAGCTTAGTGTCTTACATATACGTTTATTTTGCTTCGAAAAAAATCCACTTAGCGCTCATTCACATCCAATGGCTCTCTCCCTCTCTCTTTCCCCCCCACCTCTCTTCCTCTCTCTCTGCCTTGTAATATATGAATATATGTATATAGTCTGTAACTTTACGTTTTATGCATCTTTCTTTTTACTTTCAAATGGCTTTTGAAAGTCAGAAATAAAATATGTTGGAAGCCCGGTTGTAGTTGATTACTACTCACCGTCCTGTGGTTACTCTTTCTTATATGTGATATGAATAGAGAACCTAAAAATTGTGACCTGGTTAGAGATTTAGTGCAAAAATACCTAAGAGTTTCCTTCTAGCCTGGTGATATAGGGAGGGGGGGGGGTTATAGGAAGATGCTTATGGTAAGGTTGAAATGCTGCGTCTCGTAGTTGAGTGGTTAGAGCACCCGACTGACAATTAGTAAACCCCGCTTCAACCCTCGGCCAGGATATTCCATTTTTTCCAGAGCATTATTCCTTTCTTCTCAGTGTGGAATACTTTAATTGAACTTTTCTTTGCTTTCCTTGATTTTGGTGTCTTCCAGTGTCCATTTCACTCGCCTTTAAAAAACTCCGATTTCTAGTCTCTCCCGCGTGCCCGCGCGCAGCACTACACACAACTGATATGTGGCACCACTATATCCTTACATAATTGCATGTTAAATTTTACCCTTGTCAGTGCCACACCTATATACATATAGAGCTCGTTCACTACAATTAGCGGCCGCAGATTTTCCAAGAGCAGCATCAAAATAGATCTAAATTAAAGCGAGTCAAATTTTTGGAAAAGAGAACAAACCCTATTAAACTTGTCACTCAAATAAAATTAATCTACCTCCTAAATTACACTAACAAGCAAGTTTAATGAAGTAAGTGATCAAGTGATGCGATCCTAATCAGATAACTGCAACTAAAATATAACACGGTTTAGAATACGCTATAAAATACGGAAAAAGAGAACAGATAATCCAAAACTAGTTGAAAATCTAATGAAAACAAAGAACACTAAAACAGATGGAAAAGCTAGCAATTGGCAGACAAAAGGACCAGGCTAAAGGATAAACAGGTAAGAGAAATTAAAAATAGAAAACGATTATTGAAAGATTTGAAGAATTCTTTTAGAAACTGCGATAGGAATACAGATCCTACACAAAATGATAACTTTTCTATAAATGAGGAAGAAATCCCGTCAATAAAGGGAGGAAAAATGCTAAATCGCCGCATGAGTTACAATTGAAATGATAAAATCTGAGATGGTGAAGGTTTTTCTGGCCCACCACCCAATTTGTATACAGAATTTTTAAGGGGAGCTAAAAGTCCAGTGGCCTGGTCTAATGCTTCTCTTGTACTTCTTCTTTTATTAAAGCAACAGAGAAGAATTAAAGAAGTGCAGGGTAATCGGCATCTTATTGCAACATTTAAATTACTTAAATAAGTCATAAACCAACAGCATAACAAAAACATAGACAATCAAGCAGTAGATCAAGCTGGTTCGGAAGTAATGATAGTTAGTTAGTTAGTCAGCGTCAATCCTTCCATGATACTAGGAGAATCCCAGACTGGATAATGAAATTTATATAAGGGTCAGTATGACAATCGCTGGTCGGACCGAGGGCCCCAAGAGTCGGTGCTCTTTGGGGGAGAGGTGACAGGAAGTATATTATGTTTTTGACACTAACCAGCGTTCAGGTGGAGCCTTTGTCGCCCCAGGGCAGAGGGGCGTGTTCCGCGTTAGAGGTATGTGGATATAGGTACCCATCGCCAGGATTCCTTGGAACAGAGAGTGTTGTAATTGGCTATGTGTGTGTTGAGAAGTGTAAGATCTACCCACTCGAAAACGGGGGGAGCACAGCGCGTCCACCAGTCGGTAGCGAGATCTCTCCGTGCGCTGACGTTGGTGTCAGCTCATGCTGGGATTCGGGATCGAACCAGGTACCGCAACTTTGGGAGGCCAATGCCGTATCCACTCGGTTAGCATCTGCAGACTGTAGATCAATTATTGCAGAGGACAAATGATATGAAATATCTCTGTACAGTGCATTAGTAGACTATCAAAAAGGTTTTAAATCCTTACAGACGGATTTATTTCTAAAAATGAAACAGAAACAAAAAAATTAAAAACTACATTGACATCTTTTCTTATATTCATAAAGATTTATGCGACATCGTTATTTAGGCTGCACTAGGACTGTAGTAATAAATAAAAAAAATTAGACCAGGGGATCTTATCTCCCTAAACTGCCTTCAATAGTGTTTGAGGAAATTCTTATGACTTTGATTGGAAATAAAGGAGATTTAAGTCACTTTTACTTGCCCATGATAGAGTATTATGTAAGAATACATCAAATCCAGAGGAACTACAGTTGAATTAAAAATAGGCATTTCAAATACGAAAATAATTTTCCCATTGTTTTACATATGATAGAGCAATTAATACTGACGTTTAAGAATACGTATACTTAGCATAGTTTGCGACACCTGATGGGAACATGGTAAAAGAACTTTATAGACGAGACAAAATTTGACAGGAGAAGGTGAGAAAGCTGAGATACATCTTCAAAAGTGACAGTAGAGCTGTAGGAAAACTAAGCTACATCCTCAGAAGCGACTGAAGAGAATGAGCAAACCTTAGCTACATCTTTAGAAGCGACAGAATAGCGAGAGGAAAACCAAGCTACGTCTTCAGAAGTGAAAGAAGAGCGGTAGGAAAGCTAAGCTACATCTAGAAAAGTGACACTCCTCTATACTTAAAACGCAAGTATTTTATCAATGCATCATACCATTCTTAACTTATTGAAGTGGAACTTAGACTATGAATACTTTGAATATTAAAAGCACACCTAAACTTGTAATATCTCAAAGATACTCGTACATGAAACTATATATGAAAGGAATAACCTACAGGGACTATAAAAATAATACATGGATAATAACACAAACAAGAGTCAGAGAAATATTAAAAATAATAAAATTTGTAAATGTAGAAATAGGCTAACAAGAAACTAACAAGATCTGCAAATGGAATGATAAAATTGGGGACTTTTATACATAAAAAACAGAAGATGCAATCCTGAATATCGGAGGCTGAAATTCTCTCAATACGTATATAATAAGTACGTGACAAAATCCTGCCCTGGAACTTCAGCTGTGGAAGTTGCTTGGCGAGTCCTATACCCACTAGTATGGTGAAATGCCATAAAATCTGTGTCGATCGTTTTGAGAAGCAATATATTATAAGATGCATAATTTTTAAACTCTTACCAAATTTTCAGGAGACAGGGATCAGCAGTAAACGTTCACTACTTTAAGAAATATAAGCTAATTAGAGGAGTTACGAGAATTACTGTAAATAAATAAATCACGTAATCAACATTCATTATATGGTAGTATGACTAATTATAAAATAAATTTGGCATTTTTATATCTGGTTAACATAGAATTAGTGAAATATCCTTTTTATGAAACTTGACTCTTATGGTTAATTGACAACATGAAGTTGGAAATATTATCATTGTGTTAATTTTTAAATTTTAATGTGTATTTCTGAGTCGTAACAAAGCAACAAAACCATCAATCAATCAGATCTGTTCTCATCTTGGCTCAAATACTCCTCAGTAATATTCGATAAAATAGTGAAGTGGGAGCTTCAAGTGGACTTGAAGGAGGGTGCGATAAGGCCTGCAGCGAGTTATAAAAGCAGAGGACAGAGAGAACTCAGTGTGTTTTCACCAACAACGACTTCACAACATGAGGGCTGTTGCTTTTCTTTGTCTCCTGGCAGTTGCCGCTGCATCGTCCCTAGCAGGCTACCAGAATGACTTACCCGGAGGTAAGCATAAAGTACCTTTTATTATTATTTTTTTTAATGCATTCATCTGGCCATTACTAGCAAGGGCATAAGTCACCTAATCCAGTATCTATATTAAAATCCAAATTACGGGGATAATTTATTAATATTTTCACTTCATCTTTTAGTATCTACTATACGATAACTCGCTCTGATAGTGAAAAAATATCCGACTAGTATATTAAACTGCTTAGTTTTTAATCTTTTGATGTTAGTTAAATAAGAAAGGGAAAGGCTCATTCTGTAGAATTTAGAAGGGTAAGTTTTTCAACAAAATTAGAGGGGGAGGTGAAATCGAATTGACCAATTAAATGCACTAATTTCCCCATCACCTCGGCAATCGAGAGCGTAATTAGAATTTCGAAATTTAAACCAGTTAAATTAGCATGAAACCTAATTTAAAAAGCATTTGTTAAAAAAATAACAATAGGGATAATTTACTTATATGGCATATAGTCTTATAAATATATCACCAATAAACAAGGAATAAAGAGATATAAGTAACAAATGGTGATGGAAATCTTAAATTTTCGTAAATTTTTTATTTATAAAAGGAAAATCGTTGTTAGCTTCACTCGGCTTTTTAGGAAAATTGGTCATTAGAGTAAGTAAAAGTTTGTGAAAGATTTATAGCCTAGGCAGACTCTTTAGAGGGCGGGGGGCTGGATTGATAGAGGGTGTAACTCCCTTGAGCCAGCAAAGTCTTCTTCAGTGAGAGTAGGTGCCGTTGCGGAGAACTGCATAAGAATGTCGATTGCTTTAGTCCTTCGAACCAACACAATGGTAGCTGGAAAATAATCAAACTAAGCGAGGATTTGCGAATGAGTTGATTATTGGTAATTAAGTACATTAAAAAGTGTTGTTAAAGGAAGATATTGAGTGAGTGGAGGACGAGTTACGTCGTTACTTAAAACTAACTAGGAAGAAAATAACCAAAAATGGATATCTACCAGAAAAATGGCATAGCGAATGGGAAAGCAGCTTAAGTAGTCTATGGTGCCTGTCCATTGCCTAGTATGTTGGTTCACCCTCGCTAACGCTTTTTAATTTTAGTCAATAATAGGTACAAAAACGATTTTTGTTTAAGATACCTTAGTGGATTTAACCTATGCATTTTCCTCTAGCGTAGCAAATTGTATAAATTTCATCTCAATAGACCCAAAAATAAAAACGACCGAAAAATTCAATATTTTTAACTAATTTCTATAATTTTAATTTTCGTTAGCTATAGGTTTGAAAGTATTGTTGCTAAAGGATATATAGATGCACTTATCTTATACATCTTATGTAAGAAAACCAACTCGCCTAAACAACCAAACTCAGGAAACATCAAATTTCATCAGAACCCCTTTGAGTACCAATCTATAATCGAGTAACCTGACACCTATTTTTGTCGCAAAATATCAAACTTTGGCGGAAGATGAGGTCATTTTTCTTATTTTGACTGATGCAGCCGCCTTCATAATGTGTAGCTGGGGACAACTTATCTCTCATTGTATTGTTTCTACTTCCAAAATAACCTCTAATGCAGGCAACAAAACAGTTATTCTTAGTTATAAAAGTTTTGCTCTTTAATATTTACCTGTAACAGTAAAAAGCTTATAAATTACAGTCAATTTAAGGCCATTATAAGGAGCGAAATTTTTGCAGGACATTCTGAACAATTGCGCGTCCGTCTGATGCCCAGCATCCATGATAATCTCGTATTTATAATACTTCCTTTTTATTTAACTTCTTTCTTTTCAAATATATACTCGCAATTTCCTGAAGATGGGTTTCGCTTTATTGGTTCTAACTAGTTATAAATATAATTGAAAAATTGGTTTTAAAAGTTTTGCTCTTTAATATTTACCTGTAACAGTAAAAAGCTTATAAAATTACAGTCAATTTAAGGCCATTATAAGGAGCAAAATTTTTGCAGGACATTCTGAACAATTGCGCGTCCGTCTGATGCCCAGCATCCATGATAATCTCGTATTTATAATACTTCCTTTTTACTTAACTTCTTTCTTTTCAAATATATACTCGCAATTTTCTAAAGATGGGTTTCGCTTCTTGGTTCTAACTAGTTATAAATATAATTGAAAAATTAATGAGGTAGAGCAAGTTTCAGTATTTTCACCAAGTTTGCACAAAAATTAGCATAACTAAAAAATCCTAGGAAACATTATACAAAATATTAACTAAACTACAAATTTTTCAATTGCCTTTCAAGCACTTTTCTAAAATTTATATCTATGTAGCCATATTTGGATAAAACTATATACATACATATTAGAGAACCGAACGATATGAACATAAGGCTAATTGCAGTGTTTGTATTAAAGATCCTTCATCTTCTCGGAACATATCAATTCTGAGATTTTCAAGACTTTAATATCAAAAAATATTTCCTCGAACCTTCGGAAATAAACGCCATCATCATCATTTTGTATATAATTTTAAAAATACACAGAAAAGTAGAATTTCATTGCAAAATAAGTATGTGTATAATTTTTTTTCTTCTTCAGATTCAGTAGCTCATCGCCAGCAAGACATTTTGCGCCTCCTCTTCAAAGTAACGGAACCCATTCGTTCAAGATTTAAACACCTACATGATGCTGGCAGCAATTATGCACCAAAAGATCATCTGGGCGACTTTAAAGATAACGGAGAAACTGTCAAATTACTCATGCAAGAAATTGATGACCACCGAGTTCTTGAAAAACACCATTGGTTTTCTCTTTTTAACAACCACCACCGACATGACGCACTCATGTTTTTCGAGGTGCTCATGAACGCTAAAGACTGGAAAACCTTCATTTTCAGCGCCTCTTACTTCCGAGAGAAATTAAACGAGGGGGTTTTTGTCTATGCTATCTACACAGCCACCATCCATCACAAACTTGGAAATGATCTTGTTCTTCCCCCACTTTATGAAATCACACCTCATCTCTTTACCAACTCCGAAGTCATCAACCAAGCTTATTCTGCAAAGATGACACAGAAACCAGGAAAGTTCCACATGACCTTTACTGGCTCCAAGAAAAATCCCGAACAAAGAGTTGCCTATTTCGGTGAAGATATCGGTCTAAACGTTCACCACGTTACCTGGCATATGGACTTTCCGTTCTGGTGGAAAGATTCTTATGGCTACCACCTTGACCGAAAGGGAGAACTATTCTTCTGGGTTCATCACCAGCTTACCGTCCGCTTTGATGCTGAAAGACTTTCCAACCACTTGGGAATGGTAGATGAACTATATTGGGATAAACCAATCCATGAAGGTTTTGCCCCTCACACCACCTACAAATTTGGAGGAGAATTCCCTGCTCGTCCCGATGAGGTTCGCTTCGAAGATGTTGACGGTGTTGCTCGCATCCGTGACATGATAATTTACGAAACCAGAATCCGCGATGCCATTGCCCATGGATACGTTACGGGTAAAGAAGGAGAGCATATTAACATCAGAAACGAGCATGGAATAGATGTTCTTGGTGATGTCATTGAATCTTCTACATACAGCCCCAACGCTGGCTACTACGGTGCTCTCCACAATTTAGCTCACATCATTTTGGGCCGACAAGGAGATCCCCATGGAAAATTTAACATGCCTCCCGGTGTGATGGAACATTTCGAAACCGCTACCAGAGATCCTTCTTTCTTCCGCCTCCATAAGTATATGGACCACATCTTCAAGGAACACAAGGACTCTCTTCCTCCATACACCAAGGAAGACATTGAATTCTCAGATATAGCAATTGGTTCAGTAAATATCGAGGGAGAGCTCGAGACCTTCTTTGAAGAATTTGAGTTTGATTTGCAGATGGCGGTCGACGATACACCAGAAGTCGAAGATGTTCCAATTACTGCCGTCGTCTCGCGTTTGAACCACAAAGACTTCTCTCTCTCAGCTGATATCACCAATAATCATGGATCGGATGTATTTTCTACCATTCGTATATTCCTTTGCCCCAGGCGTGACTCAAATGGCATCGTTTTCTCTTTGGATGAAGGGCGTTGGCACTGCATTGAGATTGACAAATTCTGGCGCACCCGTAAGTTTACTTCTTCCTTTCTTTATATTTTTAAGTTCTGAAAATTTAAGTTTTACCTAACATTTTATATTTTTCAAATATTTTTTTCACTTGAGACCTATCATACAAATGACTTTTTAAATCCTTATATTTTACAGTGAAACCTGGAGACAACCACGTGACAAGAAAATCTGATGATGTCTCCACAACCGTTCCTGATATCCCTAGCTTCCACACTCTGATAGAGAAGGCCGATGCTGCCGTTGCCTCTGGGGCGGAACTTCACCTTGAACGATTCGTAAGGAGCTGCGGTATTCCAAATCGTATGCTTCTTCCCAAGGGTAACGAAGAAGGAATGGAATTCCAACTTTTCGTTGCTGTGACCGATGGTAGCAAGGACGCTGCTATCGAAGGTCTCGAGAAGGAAGAACATGGTGGGAGCCACGCTCAATGCGGAATTCATGGAGAAAAGTTCCCCGACAAACGACCTCTTGGTTTCCCTCTCGATCGTCACATCCCCGACGAGCGCGTTATTAACCAATACCCCAACTTGTTCATGAAGACTGTTATAATCCATCATCATCATAATGAGCACCACTAAAACTGTAAATTTTATCCTCCCTTATAGGTAATATTATAATTTGGACTAGTAATTTTTTTAAACTTATTTCAATTGTTGAACAAATATTAATTCTAGAATTCTAATTTAAATGGAACAATAAATAAATTGCTATTTCATGGATAAATATTTCCTCTATTGTTTTTATCAACCCTGTTTTACCTTTAGTAATAAATATCTATCTCATCAATAAATGAAAAAAATATTTGGTAGATAAGCAAAACAGTCGAATGGTATATTCTTCTGCAGTTGAAGTACTTATTGACGAAACAATTAGAAAGGGATCATTAAAAGAGTAATGTGGTTTATGAACTATAATACGAAGAGTAAAAGAACTACATTAATATCTACATAATAAGAGAATAACTCTATGAATTACTTGCATGTTTTGAAAATGGAATTAGCGATAAATTTAGTATGAAAATCGATCATACTCTACGAGATATTTCAGAAGAATTTGTGGATTAAATATAGTAAATTTTATAAAGGCACTAATCATCTATAGGACAAATTAAATTGATTTTAACTGCTATATTAACAATTATATTTCTCTGAGGATCTATTTTTTCTGTAAAGATGATTAATCACACTAAGATCATATCTAGGAGAATTAAAGTTGAAATTTCAAGATTTGTGTAAGATAACAAAGATACAAATATATAACCTGGGCATTTTCAGTAAACAGTCTCAAATTAATTAAATAAAGCTTCCTTCGCTAAAGATATAAATATATAAAACAGCCACTTTTCATTACCATTAGTTAGTAGGAAATTTATGTATATAAACACATATACAGTAATGAAATGCAGTTTACAATATGTTCACAAAACAAATTTTCTCCCCGAAGTTTAAGGTTCAACATCTTTTCAAAAATAGTGTAAGGAAAATCTTACACGAATGCATCCCCATTGATCTCATAGAAGCAACATAAAAACATACCTGTCATAATTAACAGATTCAAGATTATTTACAGCTGTTACCTCCAAAATAGGCAATCACCTGGAGCTTATTCAACATTTATTCAGGGAACAAATGAAAAAACATTGCTTTCATTCGAAACTAATCAATTGTAAGAGCATTACAGAAGTGTTTGTCTTCTATAATAAGAAATATTAGGACATTTTCTTACCAAATATATATATATATATATATATATATATATATATATATATATATATATATAACACGTCGCCCAGCAAGGACTCGAACGTCAAACCTCTGATTATCTAGTTCAGTGCTTTACCGACTGATCTAAGGAAACCAATGTGCAAGGCAACACATTTTTCCAATTTAACTTCTTCGTTCGCACCTCCAAAGACCGCACAAATGAAACTGTGCCTGTAGAATGGAGAGAATGAAAATGGAAATGCTGGGATGCGTGTGGGCCTGATATTATATATGTATATATATATATATATATATATATATATATATATATATATATGAAAAAGCTCACAAAGTGCACGTAAGTCAAAGTTATGCAGATACAGCCACAAAAGAAAAGTGAAAAACGATTCCGAGCGTTTTCGTCTTTATTCTTAAAGACCTTTCCTTGAAAAGGTCTTTAAGAATACAGATGAAAGCGCTCGGAATCGTTTTTCACTTTTCCTTTGTGGCTGTGTTTGTATATATATATATAATCAGGCCCACACAACACAACTCAATAACTTGCTTGTTCCTTCACATTTTTTCCAATTTCAAGAACCTACAATCAGCAACACAACTAGCTATCGGACGATGGTAGAATGATTGGTGCCATCATAGAGCCCAAAAGATCATGCAATACGTAGAGCAACTTGATCATCTAAGTTTAAAAGATGCTCATTTAAAGCAATTATTGTACATGCCTAACCTTGATTTAATCATTGAAATTAGTTAATGGTGAAACCATTAAAGAATAAATTATAAATTTGTGGGTAGAGCACTTTTCTAAGTTCGATAACCATGTGGATTCTATTGCCCCTGACTTACCTAAGCGCCTTCCAATCCTGCCACCACTTCGATGCTACTTCCTATTTTTCTGTAGTTAACACTGACTTTTATGCTTAAAACATAAAATAGTAAACAATGATTTTATCCGTTCAATTATATGATAGTTTAACTTGAACACTGTGCCTAAAATCTCCAGAATGGTCCATAAATTAATACATACCGGGTAATACAAAAGTCCTGTTGCACTCGTTACCACGCTCTCAACAAAGGGAAAAATGATAGTTTTGACTCAGTTCGACACATTTTTATTGTTTTAACATATAAATGTGTTTAAATTTTAATATTAACCTCTTTGGCCGTCATTGGTGACGAGCACGTGGTCCAAGCGAGATCTAAAGGCTGCACATAGGTTGCGGATGAAGTCCTTCCACAGGCTGGCGCTGACGTGGTTGACGACGTTCATCTCGTCGACGTTGCATTGGCAGAGCTTGCAGATCTTGCCCTCGACATGCGCCCACACGATGTAGTTCAGGGGACTGAATTCGAGCGACTAAGGCGGCCAAAAGTCCTACAATTAGAAGTTCATGCTCAACCCCAACCACTCTTGCACGCTCTTGGTCATTTAGGCCAGTGCACCTTTCCCCTGAAAGACATACTCCGCCTTCTTCGTGATCTTGCTTACTCAGAGCAGGATTCGCGAGGCCAAGATGTCCCTGTAATCAGCCATGTTGAGCGTGTAAGGCACCGCGAACCGCCTCGACGGCATATTCACTCTATTCGAAGCCACGACGCCGAGCATTATCAAGGAGGCTGCGTACTTGGTCATTGACATGTAAAGGATCACGGAGACATCCCGAACAAAGCTTATCACGCACTCGTCTACTTGTTGATGATTGGATCGACTGTGAACGTTTTTTCATCATAAAGAAATGTGAATTCAATTCCCTTGACTCTTCAAATGTTTGAAAAGTTGACGACAACGCTCTTGACGTTGTTCTCGCATAGGCTCGGTGAGCAGGTGCCTTTTCACGTATCTCAAGTTCTTTCCGTCCTCCTCCTTGACTGCCCTAGAGACAGATGCCACCGAGGTGTTCTTCTTTGCGAGCGCTTTCATTTTGAACTTCTGAGCACTTTCGAAGGCCTTTCTTCACCCAAACCGTTGAGAACTTGAGGTCTGCTTGATGGGGTTCGATCTTTAAGGTCTTCCCCGTTCTTAAGCTTCTCCGCGACTGTGTGGACGGTCATCCGACTAGCGTTGAACTGCTTGGCAGTGTCGAGCTTGTTGTAGCCCCCATGCAGGAGACCAGAGATTTCGATTCTTTTTACTACCATCTCGACGGACATGCACTAAAGGAAAAAGATGTATTGAACATACGTGCTGGAAAAGTATAACTTTATCTTCCTTTGACAGGAAGCTTTTCTATGACAGCCGTAAAGCTCTCGAAAGATAAAAAATACAGAGTATAATAGTACTTTTGCAAAGCCCAGTATGTTGTAATGAGTGGCTTGGGTTTCACATACTATATGTTCCGCGGAGACCGAGATAGTTTTTCATGGACGCAACTTTTTTGATAGAGGAAGGCATGACACGGCCTCCTATACCCGGTGTCCAAAATTCAGTGCGCATTTTGATGAAATTGAAAACTTTTATGAAAATCTTTTGTTGAATTATCTTCATCATGTTCGAAATTGTTCTCTGCACAAAATTATAGTGTTCCATGTACAGGGTGTTCCCAAATTATAATTTGTTTTCCGATCATTTTTATAATCCCTTTTTAATGGATATTAAAAAGAAAAATAAATGATGTTTATTTGTCCGGCTCAATTATTATCACAAAACAGGCTTTTTCATATGCGTTGAACGCCAGACTCTCTACACTGTCGTCATGGGATTATCTAGTCTCTGATTGGCCTTTCTGACCGAAGTTCTTGGTTCATTTTAAAACAATTGTCGAATTTGTTCATTTATTGTAGTCAATCCTTTTTCTGTCCTCTTCCTTTCTCATCAAGGACGGATCCAGTTCTTTTAAATTTGTTCACAATAGAACGGATCGTACTTCATTAAATTGCGCTCCTCTGATACGAGCTATCACAAAATAAAATCCGCTCCTTTGTGTGCATTATTAAAGGGTTCTGAAAAGGATTGAAAAACATTAAAATTTGGGAACACCCTGTACACGGAACACTACAGGTTTGTGCAGAGCACAATTTAAACATGATGAACATAATTCAACAAGAATTTTTCCTAAAAGTTTTCACTTTTATCAAAATACGCACTCAATTTTGGGACACCCGGTACATATATACTATAATAATGTATATATAGATATATTCATCATCCTTAATCTCAAAGATGATGGTCTAAAAAACATACTATTAATAATAAATAGTTACAAGCGTAAATAGAATGCAGCTCTTAGGGATTATGTCAGGAAGTTTGAACGGTTGCAATACAAGAATTTTAAAATCTTCACCCATTTCAATAATGAAAGTTTCCTGAGTATTTTGGAATCCATATACAGGGTGCGCCACAAAAAAATTAAAAGGAGTTTGAATTAGTATTACTCATACACTATTGGACATCTTCTGGTCCAGTAAAATTTGTTTGTGAAATTTTCATTTAATTTCCTTTACGATATTCATACACAAGTGGTTTTGGTGGAGAAGAAAAAGTGTTTCCTTAAGGAAGTAAAATAATGAAAATTCAAAGTTGAAAATTAACAAATTTCTCTGAAAAATATAATTTTACATGTAGCACCGCCTAGCTCTCTTTTATTTTTCTAAGTAGCTTTGATACAAATAAAATGCATATAAGATAATGTTCTTTTTATTGGTGCATCAAATCGTTTCTACGCATCACAGAAAAGACTATTTCATAAGACACCTATTATCTTGCAGTTAATAAAAAATTCAACGAGTATTTGTTATCTCAAATTTTATAAGGACTGGGAGTATAAAACAAGTACAAGATTTATTTATTTATTTGAGCAACGTTTTCCTGATAGGCTTCCACCAAGTAGGTCCGCTATTTGGAAAAAAATGTCCGGAAGTACCAAGAATAAGGAACATGCTCCACTCAAAACAAAGGCCGTTTAGATCGTGAGAAAATCATAAGAACAACAGAAAATATTAAAAATGTTCGGATAGAACTTCAAAAAAATGCAAACGTATCAATCAGTAAGAATGGCTTGCAATTGGCAAAGTTAACATTTAAGTGCATTGTTAAACTGATTTTCCTAGTTATAGACAATTTGTAAAATGGCTTCTCCACAACCCTATTGGTTTCTTTGACAAGATTGTGATTGGTGACGAGGTAGCTTTTAATATAAATATAAAGGCAAATTGCCAATATATTTGACACTCTGCGACGTTGAAAATTCCCCCTGAATCAACTTTAACAGCCGTAATTGTCGAAAGAAAGTGTTTTTGTGGATCGTCATATGAAGGAATGACCATCTCGTCAGCCCATTGTTTTTCGACAATAATTTTCCCCGAGATGCCTATCTGAACATGATCAACCAATGAATCATCCATTTACTCATCCGTATTTACGACAATCAATTCAATAGACTTAGGTGGATTCAGAATAGAGCCACATATCATAGACTGCTTGCTGTAGACGAAGAATGAGAGACTTTTTTAGCAATCTCATTGTCGCGCTAAACCATGCAAATGAATAGCTACCAAGATCTCCGGATTTGAAACCGTGTGATTTCTTCTTATGAGGAGGTCTAAATCTTAAAGATAGTATCACACGCGAAGTAAATCAGCAGTTGGTGAAATGAGTTGTGCAATCAATGCGATCAAATGCCAAATTGTGCTTGGAAAGAAATGAAGAACATGCAGGAGGAAACTGTGTCTAGAAAATTTCAAAAAATACATTTGTATTACCCATACGTAGAGACGTTTCGTAATTAATAAACAGATAAATTTTTTACTTTTTAATATCAAATTTTCTCTATACATAGAGGTATTTTGTTTTATTTAATTTTTATTTTAATTCCTTAAAGAAAAGGGCTGGAAAGGAAGATAAATGATCATTGAGAGTTAGGAGGAAATCTTATAGTGAAAAGATACTTCGATGAAACTACAGCCGGGTTGTCATCCGAATATATAGAGGAAGTAAACAAATTCATCTAATTGACTTGAGGAGTATCAATCAAAATTACCTCTTTAAGGTGCTCTAAAGCTTATAGTATTTTCATCAAATCGTGACGATTTAAATTATGTTTAACATCTTCCATCCTCTAGATTTTTCTATAAATTGCAAAGAATGTTACTATATCTTCAACTCATACCGCGTTTTATGTGAGTAAGTTGACCGCTATCAGTTGGCTCTCGGAGAAATACATAATCACAAGCTGAATATATTCAGAGTAAGTAATGAGTTAAACCTTACGACTAGAAAAGGTGAGTTTTAATTTTCCACTGATCTCCCTTCCCAAGATTTAACAAGCTTTTTGGGCTTGAATTTGCTCTAGCTGTATACATACAATTTCGGTATATTCTCTCGTTCGACAAATTGTCCATTAAAAAATCTTCCTCATATATATATATATATATATATATATATATATATATATATATATATATATATATATATATATTAGGAATATGAAGACCCAGGTGATTACACTAATCATTTATTGGCCGGACGTTTCAGACTTTCACTAGGACCATCTTCAGCAACTGTGTCGACTAATGAGAAGGGGAAAGAATATTAACGATAATAGTTAAAAGAATGCATTAAATAATAGCTAAAAAAGCGGAAGAAGACAAGTAAAAATAATAAAATTGACAATTATTAAAATTCAAGTAAAAACACTTATAACAATATATAGAATTAATTAATACTACCCAGTGTGATTTTAAAAAATAATAGAAAGAAGTGAAGTTATAACATAAACTGACTTGAATATCAGATATTGAAAGTAACTGGAGTAAACAATAAAATAACCTATTATATTAAATTATAAAAAAAACTTTAAAAAAAAACGAAAACAAATTAGAATGAATTAAACAAAGTGACTAACCTTTATCGTGGGAGTTAACAAATCAACTAACTAAAGATATAAAACTACTAACGAGATTTGTTCGGTTGGTTGGTTGGCTAGTTAATCTATTGAAGTGTTGGTTGATTACATATTAAATAGTTTAATTGAGAAGAATTCATTATTTAGGTTTGGATTTATTTCATTGATATACAGTGACTCTAAGATTTTCAAATCGAGAGAAGTCAAGGCTGAAGATAATATGGTAAAGAAATCAGAATTCAGAGGATGATGGTGATACTCAGAGTGTTGCCTGATGGAAGAGGCTTCAGGTTTATCATATTACCTTCAGCCTTATGAAATTCCAACCTGCTTCTTCTTTTAGAAGCTTTTCCAACCCCTCCCACATTTACATGGTTTCTCTACTCCCCCTAATCTCTTAAGACAGACACTCTTCCCATTCCACCTAAACACCCACTCCGCTCTCGAATTACAACGCAAGATAGTGCCCAGAGCCCACCTTCCCTATTCCAAAATTTCAGTGGCACCCTATCCTTGACATCGTGTCTAGGCGTTACATGTTAAACTTCAATTCTCCTACTTTCCTGTTCGTATTTGCTACAGTGGTTATTGGAATTGCCGTGGTTTAGTGGATACCTTGGATAATATCATATTCCTTGTAACTTCCTATCAACCTTCTTGCCTCTGTCTCCATGAATAAATCCTGGGTGACCATCACATCCCAAGTAACTTTGTTATTTCCTTCCTTTGCTCTACGCATCTTAAGCCAATTCTGCTCTCGGTGGAGCAGCCATTTTAGTTTATGCCTCAGTCGCATGTAACCTTTTTCATCTCAACAGTGATCTGCATGCAGTAACTATCCTCTATTCCCTAGGATGATAGGACAATATATGATCGATCTACATTTCTGTTCACTACCGTCATTTTTCTAGCTTTATCTGTACCTTTAACCTCCAGCTCCCAGGCTCTTTTTTCTTTTATATTTTAACAGCAGAGACCCAGCCGCTCTTCTATCCATTATGAAAAAGCTGGTTTTCTCATGAAAGAACGATCGCTTGTCCATCTATCGAGAGCCTTCCACCGAAATTCTTTCCTATCGTGCCCTTTCCAACGCTTCTAATGAAATTAATATCCAGTTTCTCCCTCCTGAATCTACCATAACCCAGCTGTCGCGAGACAAAGATGATACTTCCGCAGATAGGATTGGTCGATAGAGCGTGCTCCAAAGAGGAGGGGGGGATTTCACTACTCTAGCATTCCTAAGTTGGCAAATTCTCAAATATGCACCTTCTTTTCTCCCATAATCTTCTGGCACATTACAACCTCAGGATGTCTCTCAGTGGAGTCTTCATTGCATTAAGGCAGTTTGCGATAACAAGCGTGCAACTCATCAATATACCACAACCCTTTACACCAACATATGTCCCAGATGAACCAGGGAATAGCAAATCTAGATTACCTTTTGAGTGATTTCGAAAAGCCGACTCTCTACTTCGCTTAAATTGAAAAACCCTCATAAGAAAAATACTGCTGAAAACCAAAATTCTAACCCTTTTCCTTCTGCTAGTGATGATGAGTATAACCGGTGGTTTGTTGTAGAAGAGCTGTGCCTTCCTCTTTCATTCTGCCGGCCGACTGATCATGGCCATGAAAGAACTCCTACCTCACCCAACACCTACAAGTATCTGCACTTCACTTCCTCCTGGATCTGTACAACCGGATCTAAATCGAGGTTCGTCTACCCTCGATTTGTTGTATGCTATTATTATTGCCTGTGCTCAATCCGGGCTTAGGCTCCTTTGAACGTTTCATCTTATGGTCACATATTCAAGACTTTCTGCTTATGCAAACTCATGGAGAGGATAGTGTCTTTCACAACGGCTTCTGCAAATAAAAGAGTTTTCTGTATTCTCGTCTTCGATTTAGCCAGGATGGTCATGAAACGTTCTCGTGCAATAATAACACGTCGGCTAGGTATCTTCTCTGACATACGCAAAGCTTACGACACTAATCGATTCAATACCCATAGTTTAGGTTTCTTTGGCCTTCATGGTTTACGAAAAACCTTCATTTCCTAGTTTTTGCGCGACCCTTGTTTCATTTCCTAGTCAGCTCCTCTTTCTCCAGCTTCATATCAAAGCAAGATGACGTTCCCCAGATTAGGTCCTATGCCTCTTCCTCAGCTCCTTTATGATGAACACGGTCACTTCAACTTTTACTCGTCCTATTAACAGTGCAACCTACGCTTAAACGTAGAAATCTACTGCAATAGTAGGCCAATTCCAGAGTCGTCGTCAAACAGGTTCTAATAGCTATCAGAGAGTCCGTCGATTAGCCTAACAAGTCTTCCTGTGTCCTCTTTCACCCAAGCCAAAGCCGAGATGCCGAGAATTTCGACCTTATTAATCTCTGGTATCCTGAAGTAATACATAAGGGTTTCTAGTCATCATCATTTATGAGAAACTCTGAGGGTAACCCCCTGCCACACACACCTATTGCCTCCACCCGATTCGCTCTTAATCTTCTAACTTATTTGACCTTAATTACATGTAGTGCTGAATGTCTCAAGTTACTTCGAGTCTGTAGTACATTGGTCCAGTCCAAACTTGACTTTGGCTCTGCTATGTATATCTCCCCTTCACCTTCGCCCCTCTCCCACATTGATACTATTGTAAATCGAGATAGCTAGTACCTCGCCTCTTCACAGAATGCAATGTCATTTCCATATCTGACAGGAAACCCTTCCTCTCGGCATTTTTTTCATTCGCTTCCATCGCTGTAGTCGCGTCACTAAAATTCATAATTGCTTCCATTGGATGCCCATATCACCGGTTTTGTCATTGGTGCCCACTTCTCTCTCTCCTGAAGACCATTACGACGTCCCAAGGACAATGTCTACACTCTTCTCTGGTTCTCTGGCATTCCATTCTGTGAGCCTTCAATCTATTAGATTTTATTTACGGGTGAGCCTTTCTGGATGATGTCCTTCGCAAGAATCTGCAGGCGTCACTTGCAAGGAGGTGAATCCAGGAAGGCGGATAGGGTTATCCTATCAGGGGTCCTCAGTCATACCTCGACCCACTCTCAGGGCATAGTTATCTTCAATGATGTCTAGATCCTTTTCACAATATATGTAGCTAGTCTGCTGCCGTTTTAGTGGAGAGCTGTACGCCGTCAGGGCGGCCCTCTGTACTATATCTCTCTCTACTCCCTTTTACCTAATTTGTGCTACTCACTGATTATCAAAGCGCAATTTCTGCCTTGCTCCACTACTTCCATTCCAATGGTATGATCCGTAAGATGCGATTGATTTTACTTGATGTTCGCCCTCGTATTATTGTTGGATTAACATTCTAAAGCTCCTGTCTTTTGTAGGGCGCGCCTTCATTTTAGCAATGTGGTCCATTTTATATGTTATACTGTGTTATAAGTGATTTTTTGGCCTCTAAAAATAAAAATTTGTCCAATAATTCAGCAGTCGTTAAAGTATTCATCAAATCGGGTTTTTTAAAATAATTAACCGTAGTCGCTTTAAAATCATAAACAAGAAGAGCATCCATACATACGTATCTTGCCCTATTTTTTACCACCAATACGTGGGATCACTTCCATTTAAATTGAAATCGATTGTCCTTCGTTTTGTCTCCCTTATCTACGTTAAAAGACAAATTTAAATCTATATTAAGGAATCCATTTCAAACTTGTTTCTGGTATCCTAAACTAGCTTTATTAATTCAATCGTTTATCAATTGAGGTTTAAATATAAAGAATGAATTGAAACAACGAGCAAGAGCGGAATTAAAAGAGAGCAAGTTTGCTTCAGACGATTGTTATCGGTGTTTGCCTCAGACGACTGTAATCGGTGTTTGCCTCAGACGACTGTAATCGGTGTTTGCCTCAGACGACTGTAATCGGTGTTTGCCTCAGACGACTGTAATCGGTGTTTGCCTCAGACGACTGTAATCGGTGTTTGCCTCAGACGACTGTAATCGGTGTTTGCCTCAGACGACTGTAATCGGAAGCAGCGTTTCCCCTCGAGAAAACCTTAGCCTTCTAATTCTTGTATCGCAATGATCATCGACGTTTGAATTTCTTCACTCTTAACATCCAAATCAAGATGTCAAGTTTTCAAGATATTAATGATTTTTTTTTAAATGGAATTAAAAATTTTTTTAATATAAACAAAAACGCATTTGTTTTGCAAAGATGTTTCAAGTTGATTTTGATGATATAAAGAATTAGATATACTTTGTCCCCCGCCCCCTCCTTCATATGAGAGTAAACTGGAATTTCGGTGATGATGATTATAATGACTTAAATAAATGATAATCAGAGGAGGGAGGGGGGGGGGGGGCAAGATCCAGTGAATATAGAAGATGTGGAAGATTTTCCCATAATAAGGCATTATTTTTTCCTGTGTCAAACGTGCCACGTGTAGGTGTGCATTATCATGAAGGAAGACACCCAGTTTGCTGACCACTTAATGAACTTGATTTGAACGTGGCAATTTATCAAAAAGTCTGAAGTACTCTTAGCTTATTATTCATCTCCCGTAACAATTTCCTCTATTAATATCTCACGAGTATTTCGAGTGAAAAGAGGAAGATGAAGCAATATTCACACGTCTTAAATGTTTTCCTTCAGATAATTATAATTCATGCAACACCGAAACAGCTTTTTTGTTCCATTCTACAGCCTAAACAGATTGCAGCAAAATAGAACAATTTAAACACTTCTAACAGGCATTTATTTGTTTTAAAAACATTTTCTTTAAAACATAATACATCATCATACCACCACCATTCCGATCCGAGAGTTACTTTTTAGTGTAAAATGTAAAATATATTATCACATTGCATCTTTACTTAGTCATTATTTTAAAAAAGAAGTAAAAGTGTGAGAAATTCAGTAAAAAGTTCTCGTCATTTATAAATGCTATAGCCGAGAGTTGATGCCTGTGAGAGATAATGTCTGTACATAATATATACCCCAACTCCGTACCTCAGATTTCGAAAAATTATATGTGTAACAAAAGCTAGCTTGTTGTTTGCTTTAGAAACTTCGGTTCATTTGATTAATTTTCTTTGTTTTGATTAGTCACATGACCTGAAAATCATTTTTATCTGACTCGAGACTATTTTACAGTATTAAACTTTTGGGAGGGCTCAGATAAATGAATATATATATGGCTTTTATCCGCCGACAATTGGTTGAGTAACTAAAAAACCCTGGCGTTCCTCAGGCCTCGGTTCTTGGTCAGCTCGTCTTAGCCGCAATGGCTCCCCTTTTGACTTCAATTGTTTAGATATTGCACCTTATGCTTTCGTTACATCCCGCCTTAATTTCTGTAACTCACTTCTTTTTAAATTACGTTACCACAATGAGAACCCATCAACTTGCTCAAAACTTTCAGCCCCTGTTTCTTTCATACAAAACCCCTGCTCCGTGAAACGTACTGACTGCCCGTTTGATCAGGAATTGCTTTTAAATTCCACTTTCTTACATACGAGGGGCGGTCAATAAGTTTTGCTAATCGGTAGGGCAAAACAGAGGAAGGGGGATGGCTGTTTGTGGAGGGGTTAGGACAAGTTATGACAAGTCAGGAACTGCAGCCGCAGACTCCTGCCTCCTCTATTTAAGAAGCAGTAGCTGATTGCAGATCGTCAGTCACAAATTTTTCAACAATGGAGAAGGTTGAGCACCGCGCAGTGATCATATATTTGACCAAGGAAGTCAAGAATGCAAAAGAGATCCATGAACGCATGGTTGCAGTGTATACCGACACCGCCCCTTCCTATGCAACCATTGCTCGCTGGAATAGGGAGTTCCGCCATGGTCGTGAGTCCCTTGAAGATGACCCCGTCCAGAACGCACGTCAGACGTAACCAACGAGGACAATGTGGCTCGTGTGAAGAGGATGATCCTCGAAAATCGACGGGTGAAGGTCGAAGAAATCGAGCGAGAACTTGGAATATCACATGGAAGTGTTCACAACATCATCCACGACAATTTGGTCATGACCAAGGTCTCTACCCATTGGGTCCTTAAAAACTTCACGCCCCATGACCATCTTGAACGTCGTCAAAGTTTACAAATCCAGAGTTGCACAAGCTGCCCTGCGCCAGTGCGGATTCGAGGAGCTCAACCATCCCCCCTACAGTCTAGATCAGGCCCCTAGTGACTACTTTTTTCTGCCAGCTCAAGGATGCAATGCGTGGACGCCTGTTTTGGGGCGATGAAGATGTCTAGCTCGCCGTCTAGGAGTTAAATGAACAGCAGTCGGGAGATTTCTGCTTGTCGGGAATTCGAAGCCTCTGGGACAAGTGGCGCAATTGCATTGAAGTCGAGGGTAGTTATATTGTAAAATAATAAAACACTTTTCCTCATATCTCGTTTCCTTATATCCGAATTGCAAAACTTATTGACCACCCCCCGTACATTTAAGAGCTTAAGGGGATGCCATATATTTTCATTAGTCACTTTTCAAATTCTTTCTTTCAAAATTCGCATTTTTTTTTTTTGGGGGGGGGGGTCTTGTATATCCTTTTATTGCCGATTTTATACACTTTTTAATGGTATAATTATTTTTTAAGCAACATGCCTAGAACATATTCAAAATTAAGATAATGCAAAATTGTAAACATTCGTGGAAAATTTTTCTTCGATATTTAAATTTAATTTGTGAAAAAACAAACAAAACTACACTATTGATTTTAAATATCATTTTATTTGAAGTTTTAGGCACTTTTTTATAATATATATTTTGTCCTAACAACATTACTAGAAAATAGTAAAAATTATGATAATGCAAAATTCTATACATTCGAGGAAATTCTCCGTAGATTTTTAAAGTTGATTTGTGAACAAAACACAAAACTATACCATTCGATTTTAAATATTTGCTTAAATAAAACGGCGCCTAAGAACTGGTTTATATTTTTAGCATCATTCGAATATAGATTGACCTAAATTCCAGGGCATTCAGAAAATCCAAACTATTCACCTAACACCCCTCCATCCAACTGAAAACAAAGCCTATAGTTGACCATGTATGAAAAATATATGTTTCAGTCCGCCATTAAAACTGATTTCAAATCATAACAAAATCATATTTGAATCTTTTGGTCGTGAATTGAGTTCGAATGCTTAATTTTTAATAATTCTATTATGATATCAAGTTTCAATGGGAGGGGGTTCTGAAAGAATACCCTCTATCTCAAAAACGGCGCCGTAGGTTATTAGGATTTTGGCAGGAATAAAAGGGCTTTTAATGAGTTTAATTACTAAGGTACTAAAAAGCTGAGAAAATGAATGTGGTATCCCCTTAAACATCGCAACACCCTTCTATCTCTCTTCCGCATTGAACCTATCCTGATCCCTAAAAACACTACATCCTGGACTTGCCCCTAAGAACAATACATTCTTGATCTGATTCTGAGAATACAACAGTCTGGATCTACTCCTTTACTTTTTCTTCCTCAAAATTGTTCCTATTGTATTGGTGAGGTGATCGTGCTTTCTGTATATGTGTTCTTAGAATGTGGCATAAACTACTTCTTGTTATATACTGCTTTTCCTCCTTGGTGCCTTAAAGAGTCGAATGAAGACGCTGTTCTTCTCTTTCAAGCCTTTCATTAGTGGGTGGACGCATGTTCATTGAAGTACCATAGCCTTGCTGAGGGTCATACAGATACCCTATTGTTACTATTTAGTATTATTATGCCACTTGATTTCTTCTAAACTCTTCTTGATTTGTTCGAAGCTGGAAAACCATTTGCCTTCGTGCCAAAGCATTAGCAGGTGGTAGGTTCATGAACAATTTTTAACTCCACTAAATTTCTTACTAAACTTTTTTTCAAAAAATTTTTTGTAAGGTTTAATGGGAAGAGAGAAAATAGAAAAATCAATCATATCAGGTGGGAAATGGGGGAGAGTTTGTTTGAAATTTGACCACTTTCAAACCTTTTTGATATCCACAGAAAAATAAATAGATAAATTCATAATCTGTGTAGAGAAATGGCTACATTAAGCATCCTGGAGGAGTATAGGCACATTCAAGCCCCCCCCCTTATGAGGAGAAGCGTGGGAAAGGTAGCCGGCGAAAATGCTTACCATGTGTGATCTCCCCGCCGCTGTGGGCAGTTGGAGCTATCATCTGTTTGAAGGAGACCACCTAAGGTCCTTAAACGACGCTCTAACGATCGAATTACCTACGAGACCCATAAACCCGTGGTTATGGAAAAAAAAGTGGTGCGAGTCAGAAGGCACGCCAAGTAGCGGTGCGGTTGCGAGCCTATAATTTGCGAGCTGACTTGGGCACCCCCAGTGCCACCTCAGGAATTCTCGCTCTCCCCAGATGCTAACTCACCATTCGCTCCCCCCCCCCTTTTGCCTCTGTGGCCTGGTCACTTCCCCCTTTAGATGGGGCGGCAATCCGCCTATAAATAAGCCCCGCAAAGAAAGAGAAGAGGATTATCAGAAGTCGATACGCCAGAGGTGGATTAGTTCGTGAAGATCGATCCGTCGGCCAGACAAGAAGATTATTAGTAGTCGATTCGCCAGAAGAAAGATTAGTTCGTAAAGATCGATCTTTCAGCCAGACAAGAAGATTAGAAGTCGATACGCCAGAAGAAGGGTAGTTCGTGAAGATCGATCCTTCAGCCATACAAGACTATTTCAGTGAGAAACGAGAGGATCAGATTGAGAAAATCGATCTCCCCTTTCAGGGCCATATTAACCTAAATAGTCAAGTTTTATATCGGTGCTATACCGAAGAAGCCTTTTCAGTCTGCAAAGAAGTCCGACTGAAGAAAAGCAAAGCCGCTCACACTCGAGTGATTCTCACATCTCAAGCACCGTAAGAGTGAGAGGAGAAGAACCCTGCCCCAACGAGCTCCCGTTCTTTAATTACGTTGAAGAATCAGCCCCCGTCACAGGCGACGAAAATTCCACTAGCGACCACCACACTTCCAAGCGAAAGATAAGTCCTCCAGCGACATCCGGCAATCCCTAATACCTACCTGTAAGTTAACAATAACATTTATATCTCTATTGCGATAGTAGAAGTTTAGTACGTCCCACGTTTTAAAGGAGAGTAGAAACCATTATTCTTGAACCTAGGTCATATGTGTTTGTAGATGAGAGTACGTTAATTTAATGTTTTATGCTAATCAAATAGGGTCGTGATAAAAATACTAATTGGCAATTGGTATGTTTACTGGAAGCCTACTTGTTTATGTTTTGTCATTGAAAGATCTTTGAGGCCAAAGATAGAAATGTGTTTACTGTTGGTTTGTAATATTTAATTTAAAATACATGTATATTTTGGTAGATTCTAGTGTTTCCTCTTATCCTTATGTGTTTAAAAATAGCTCTTCCTTAAGAACTAAACCACTAAAATAGCACTCTTAGAACAAAGCCTACTTCATCATAGAAGTAACTCACGCCCCTTAAAGCATACCGCTACTAAAAGGGTGTCAAAGAGTAGAGGGATCAAAACCAAGGGTTATTCTACGACAATCTGAATGAACTAAATGCCTATGTTTTCACATGTAAAGATTCTCTCTCTCTCTCTCTCTCTCTCTCTCTCTCTCTCTCTCTCTCTCTCTCTCTCTCTCTCTCTCTCTCTCTCTCTCTCTCTCTCTCTCTCTCTCTCTCTCTCTCTCTCTCTCTCTCTCTCTCTCTCTCTATCTCTCTCTCTCTCTCTCTCTCTCTCTCTCTATATATATATATATATATATATATATATATATATATATATATATATATCGCTTATTCTCTCTCTGATTTTCTCTCTCCCTTCTATATCTTTGTTCTTTGGTGTACGTGCTTAAGCCTTTATCGGTGTCTTGAATCAATTTGGGTTCGCACCAAAACAGGGAAATGGTATACCAAATTTCCCGCTTTTAATATCATATATTAAATGATTTTAATTGTAGAAGATAATGAGTATGGATCGATGATATTTAGAGTCTAGGGGCCCATCAAACGGGGTTTTTTTTTCTCCAAGGTTTCCGTTAGGATGAAGAATAATGTTTTGATTTGCCTTCTAAGAATGAGGATTGGACTGGGAATGAGAATCGGAATTTGAACTGGAATTATAAAGGAAATGAGCGTAGGAATGAGAAGTATTGGAACGAGAATGTTAATGAGATTGTAAATGAGAATGAGTGTGAGAGTGAGAAGATAAAGAGAACGTGCGTGAAAACGAGAGCTAGAACGAAAACGAGACAGAAAGAATGGAAGGAGAGGCATAATGAGAACGATCTTGAGATTGAGGGTGAGAACAAGAGTGCTGATAATAAAAATAAAATCCTTCTCAAATGATCATAAAACCAAGCAATGGCTTTGCCCCTCTCCCCTACGAGGGCAACTTGCGCTTTGTTACTAAGATTAAAATTTAAAATCTAAAAAAAAAAGCAGCCATTGTTAATTTTTTAGAAATTTTCTGAACTTTGCCAATTATAATAATTTTAAAAAGGAACTCTAAAATAAATTTCCCCCTTTCAAAATATCACCTTGCTAAAATATAGTTATAGAAGAAGATATTAAAAGAAAAATTTTCTGAACTTCACCATTTGTAATTGTTTGGGTTTTAAAAAATTCACAAAATTTTGATACTTATATTTATTTCTAAACTTTGATAAAAAACATAAGTCATAACCAAACTAAGATGAAATTATTATTCAAATACTCCAAAAAATCCCTTTCTTAAATTATATAGTTGATGATGTTGATAGGAGGTAAAATGAATATATTTCTTCGTAAATTCAAGTCTAAATCTTTGCATGACGAACACTACCATTCTTTTCAGCTCAGGTTCATTCCCATTATACTTTATGGCTATTCGAAAGCCAACAGGATCAGAATACAAACCAGCCCATCCGTTCAGCAATTGGTTTGCCTACCTATAATAGTAGCAAATTTGAGGTACCTATAACAAACCCTCTTAATAAACCACTTTACATGATTATTTAGTATTCGCAGATTATTGAAATTTTGTAAATTTACGCAATATGATATGACTAGTTTTGAATTATAAGTACTATTAACAACAAGGTCTGCAGCCCAAAAAGTCGCGTGCCCTCACTTATTATGATTTATGTCCTTACGACTTTGAAAGGTTTCAATAATTCTCGGAGTAACCTTGGGATGACCTTGGTAATTCTATCATTTAGAATGTAAACACCTTAAGGGTTTCAAATTTCGTTACAATCGGCCGAATAGTTATGATGTTATTGCAAAAAAACAATAATTCCTTTGCTAACCTTGGGAAGACTTTGGCAATTATATTATTCGAAAATGAATGTAAAAAAATAAAAGGGGTTTCAAATTTCGTTTCGAATCAGCAGGATAGTTATGATGTTATTAGCAAAACAAAATAATTCCCTGGCTAACCTTGTAAATATTGGAAATTATGTCATTCGAAATATAATGTAAAACAGCATAAGGGTTTCAAATTTCGTTAGAATAATCGGAATAGTTATGATGTTATTGCCAAAAGAAAATAATTGCATGAGTAATCTTGGGAGGACTTTGGCAATATATATATATATATATATATTTTTTTTTAATTAAAATGGTGGGCGTTAACTTTTTGTCACACCTCACTTATGAAATGGGAAAGGCGAAAAATGGTCGCACCCAAATTGCATAGTCTAGAATAGTATAGCATAGCCCATTATAGCACAGTATAACATAGCATATTATTGCATAGTGGTGCTTATCACATTATAGCCTTGTATAATATGACATAGTATATCATAGCAAAACATAGTATAGTAAAATATAATATAGTATAGAATATCTAGTATAGTATCTCCTAGCATAGTATAGCCTAGCATAGCATATCCTAGTATATAGCCTAGTATTATCTAGAATAGTATAACATTATATTGCATGGCCTAGTATAGTCTTAAATAGTAGCGTGACAAAACCTAGCTTACAGTAAGATAGCATACCATTCGTCAAAGTATGGCCAAGTGTACGGGAATATACGCACACAGGCTCTAAGGTAGGCTAAGCAAGGCAACAACTGTTATTGTTCTAAGAGTGCAATTTGAATAGTTAGCTGCAGCTGCGTGACCAAGGAATATTCCAAACACAACGAAAAAAATAGATTTTAATACACAGTAAATAAAAGGCACAAAATAAATATGGATATATATATAGGGACATGAATACGACGGAATTAGGTTCCGAATACTAATTAGATAACCTGGGTTATTAAATGGTGATAATGAGAGATTTAGAGTAGTAAGCGATTTAGTTCTTTTGAACCTCGAGAGTAAAGCTTAGCGAATTTTTTTTTTGGGGGGGGGGAGTTCTTGGTGACCTTGACTACTCACGGGTGTAGCTAGGAACCCGAAGAGAGTGGTGCTACTTTCTCCAAACTCGAATCGAGCGAGATGCGGGCCTCTTGTTCTCAAGAGGTCACCGGACCAAATTCGAAGGGGGAAGGTGACTTATCCAAACTCGAATCGAGCGAGCTGTCGGACCTCTTCTCCTCAAGAGGTCACCGGTCGAACTTTGAAAGGAGGAAGGGGGGGAGATGACTTATCCAAACTCGGATTGAGCGAGCTCTTGGGCCTCTTGTGCTCAAGAGGTCACCAGAGGAACTTCGGAGGACGGCTTCTCCATTCTCGATCCGAAGGTGGTTTAGAAAGGCTGACGTTGCCTCAAGAGACTCTTCTCCCTGACCCGAAGATACGAGTGTGATGTCCAGCTCTTCCGTGGCCTGCGACCGTCACTAAAAACTTCTCGGGAGAGAGCGTCGTTGAATCGAACTCCTTTCGGGGAAGCGTCGTCTTACCGAATCTGTCGGTAATCCTTGGGAGGGTGCATATATACCCGGAGTTATCTAAAACAGGAAGAGAGAGAGAGAGAGAGACCTTCTCGCACCCTCATTATCGGCCGGGAAACCCGAGCGTCTTCTTACGGTAAAGTGTAAGAGGCCGAGATCAGCGGGTCAGACGGAACGACCAGCGGCTGGAGCCATAAAGATTGTTCGCGGCAAACCTACAAAATAGATTAGTAATCTCCCGACTGGAGAGGGGGGGGGAATGAGACGGCGGTGAGGTAGCCTTCAATTTCAGCGTCATAATAAAGCCTACATAGTATACCTAGCCTAGATTGCCTAACATAGTAAACCCTGCCTAGACTAGCATACTATATCATAGCATAGCGTAGTGTAGTATACCATAGTATAACAGTAGATATATCATAGCATAGCATCGGAGAGCCTAGTCTAGCCTAGCCTAGCTTAGTATAACCAATTCTAGCCTATGATTCCTTATAATAGTAGAACTTACCATACCATACTCTAGCGTAGCTAGCATAGTATAGCCTAACCTACATGGTATAGCTTAGCCTAGCATAGTATGACTTAGCCTATAGTAATCTAGCTTAGCCTAGCAGAGAATGTATAGTATGGCCTATCTTAGCCTAAAAGCCATAGTAAAGACTAGCCAAACAAAAACTAGCCTAATTTAGCCGAGTACGACCTAGAATATATGCTTTGGGTAGTCCATCCAGGTCGATGATGACGGATGTCCTCATATTCAGCGCATCATACGTGCACTAGGTTTAAACGGGTAGGAATGTGTGCAGTCTTCGGACCTGTATCTTGGACAAGGGAAGAAGTACCCTGGTGGCAGGAGAGGCTCGAGACGACCAGGCTTCATCCTCGGCGGCAGGTTGCTGCCGAGACACCGGTCTGTTGGTGCTCGCCTATAGGCACTCCCGATCCTGGTTTGCGATGAAGGTATCCTTCCTCTAGCCTTTGCCTAGAATAGTATAGTATAGCATAGCCTAAACTAGTATATTTTAGAAGAGTTTAACATAGTATTTCCTAGCCCATCCTCGTATAGCCTAGGCTAGCATAGCCTTGCAAAACCTAGCATAGTATAGCCTATCTACCATAGCCTACCTTACCCTAATCTAGTTTAGCATAGTATAGTAAAAGCATAGTATAACTTAGCCTAGCATAGTATAAACTAGTCTAGCATAGTATAACCTAGTTTAGCATAGTACATCCTATCCTATTCTAACATGGTATATCTAACCATAGTTTAACCTAGCCTACCCTAGTCTATGCTAGCTTAGCATGGTATACTATAATCTAGCCTAGTCTAGCGTAGTATAGTCCAGCATAGCCTTACATAGCATAGCATACCCTTGTATAGCCCAGCCTAGTATATCATAGCATAGAATGGCCTAGAATCGCATAGTATACCCTAGAGTACCCTAGTATACCCTAGCCTATCCTAGTATAGACTTGCACTTATAGCCTAGCATAGTATATATTAGAATAACGTAGCTTAGTATAGTATAACTAATCCATTCACAGTGTATCCTAGCCTAGCCTAGCTTATCATAGTATAGCCTAGCCTGCCTAGCAGAGTATAACCTAGCCTAGTGCAGCCTACAATTGTATATTAAAACTTAGTCTAGCCTAGCTTAGCTTACCTTAGTTTAGTATAGCCTAGTATATTTCATTCTATCCTAGCTAGGTTAGCATATTCTAGCCTAGTATAGTATATCATAGTCTATCTTACCCTACACTACCCTAGACTAGTTAGTATAGTATATCATAGTATTGCCAAGCGTAGACTTGACTATTAGGTCTTAGCCTAGGCTTTCATAGCATACATAGTATAGCTTAGCATAGTATATCCGTGCCTTGCCTAACCTAGTAAAGCCTCGCTTATCCTAACCTAGTATAGCGAAGACTAACCTACCATAGCGTAGCGTAGCCTAGCCTAGTATATCTTAGCCTAGCCTAGCATAGCATAACCTAGCCTAGCATTAATTATCCTTGACATGTATAGACTATACTATACTATTATTAGAAATAACATACTATATGTTATCCTAGCATAGCATTTTATAGCCTAAATTAGCATAGTATATCTTACTCTTGTACTTTACATCTTATCATTGCTTAGCATTGCTTAGCATAGTATAGCCTAGTCTATAATTGTCTAGCATAGCATAGCCTATTTTAGGTTTGCCTAGCAGAGTATAGCATATTATAGCCTTATTCTAGTCTAGCAGAGTATCGGCCGAAAAGTTATGATGTTATTGCCAAAACAAAATAATTCCCGGGATAACCTTGCAAGGACTTTGGCAATTATATCATTAAAAGAGAATGCAAAACAACATAAGGTTTTCAAATTTCGTTGGAATCGGCCGAATAGTTACAATGTTATTTCAAAAACAAAAGAAAAGCAAAATGGGGACCAACCGACCGACATGTTAGTTGTACAGTCGCTCGCAACCTGACTCGCACGCAAATAAAAAGCCCTAGTTTGGGAAAGACTTTATATAAAATGCGTTTTACTCTTGAACAAGAAGGGGATTCATCTTTAGGTCTAAAATTTAGGGATACATTTATATTTATTAGATTCACATATATTTCATATAGAGTTATCCGAATTTTGACGAAATATGAGAATTGATATACTTTTTTCCTTCATATTAGAGTAAAACTTTGCCATTTAGGTGATATTGTAATAATGACTTAAAGAAATGGTAAGTAAATAATGAAAGCGGTGGTGAATGTTTATGATAATGAAAAAATTCTCAACCAAACACAATAATTTTTCTTAGTTCAAACTTGCATTGTATTGAAGCAGGAGGATTACATCCAATCGATTAACAAGTTAAGGAGTAAACGTTGCATTTGTTGAACTTATAGGTCTACAGTAACTGTTAAGTTGTTATTGAGGCGTTCAGGATGAATAAAGTATAATCAGTTGCTATTAGGGATCACCTCTTGGAGTAAAAATATTTGGGGGGTTTTTCGATCAAATAGTTGTTTTTTTACGATTCATATTTCAGTAGAGAACCACCCTCCCCACACACACACTTTTCGTCTCCCGTAATAATTTCCGAAATGGCTCACTCGCACTTTTGTCAAATAGAGGCGAGTATTATTCACACGTTGTAAACGTTGTCCTCAATGCAGTTCATGTAGTACCCAAACACTATTTTGTAGCATAAAAAGGCAGGCCATTACTAAAATTATTTTTAAGCAGCTTGCAGCAAATTGTAACAATTTAAATATTTTTAGAAGTTTTCTAAGAGCTCCAATAATTTCTTCGAAACGATTTTAAATTACGACAGACCTAGATTTTCAAATGTCGCAAACAGTATATTAAATATTTTTTGTTACTCTTAAAAATAAAAGGACATTCTATCTAGTTTAAATTATATAAATTTCCAACATCTCAACATCAAATTACTATTTGAGCGATAAATTAATGCATCCATTGCAGTTAAAGACACAAGATTACTGGTATAGTTAACAAACTTATCACTTTAGTATATACAAATCCTACCTCCTCTCTACAAATTGTTTAGCATTTTTATAAAACTCATTAAAAATATGACATTGAGCTTATGAATTATGCTTTGAATAGATTTAATTTCACAAGATGATTTATATTAGAAAATTTGGTAAATTTAATTTATTCCCAACCTCTTTGCTTGACGAATTTATTAATCATTCTTTTAACTAGGCTACAGGTTATTCCTTTTTCTTATGCCCACTTATGCACACCAATTTCGTAGGCAGCTCTGGCACTTACTGACACTATATTGTATGGAATTCAGATCTATTTGCATTTTCCTTTGATTCACCTCTCAATCCAACGCGGGCACTGAATGCTCAAAGCGAATTTTGGAGACGTTAAATCTATACTTTTTATTCTGATGGATTGCAAGGAAAGAGATTGGAATTTATATTTTATTAACATAGTAAATAATTAATTAAACTATATTAATTGAATATGCAAAAGTAAAATTTACACATAAAAGATGGAACTATATATATATATATATAAAGTCATTCCATAAGTATTGCAGTATTTTTTTTTCATGTTTATTATTTTATAGATAGAAATAATCGAAAGCAGGTTTATTCTTTTATAACCCTATTTTATTAAGCTTGAAACTTAGGTATCTGTATATCTTAGCCTTCACCAAGGCTTACAATTCGACAAACCTTAGTGGAAACTTTCTAGGTTATTAATTTTGTGTTATTATTGTTATTTTTAATTCGCCTAATCATTAAATGGTGAATATTATGGAAGTGTCAAAAGATCACATTTGCAAAGTTATATTTTGGAAGTTTAGAAAAGGCAATACTGTTAAGATAACAGCGCAAAGTTTGTGTCAAATATACGTTAAAGGAACAATTAGTGTGAGGCAGAGATGGTTTCAAAACCTTTGCTCAAGAAAGGTTAGTCTCAAAGATTAACCCCGTTCAAAAAGAAAATGGAGTTTAGTCAAGATTTTTAAAAACTATCAGTGGAAGAAAATCCGATAGCACACGTTGAACAATTGGCTGAAAAGCTACATTTAACCTATTTCACAGTATATCGTCTGTAGGAGAATAGCATAATGCTTCCAAGTTTTTCCCACCTCCCTTGCGGGCATGCCGGGTTATCAAACCTTTCCCTTCCGTCCCGATATCTGATGGTCTCCCGCCGGAAGAAACCGCCGGCCATTTCAGCTAACCACCGAGTCCCTTCCTCAACTGGTTATCGATAGATGGGAGCCCATCCTCGCTTCCGATGGTTGCCAGAAGTTTATAAAGGACGAAATGGAGTAGCTTGACATCTAATCTACTTTAAGCACCAAGTCTTCAAAGAGGAGATCAGTCCCCGTTAGGGGGGCTCTTTACCCCGTTGGTCTGCAAATCAGTGTGGATCCAAGCTCGTACTCACGTTCAGAGCCGAAGCTACAAACAGCCTCACTCTGGTTCCCTAAGAGAGAAATCTACATCCCGGCTTTTCTCAGGGACCCTACGCGTCGAGAGGTCACTTCGCCCCCTCCCCCCCGCCCTCACAGAAGCACCCAAGATTCATCGGAGTTCACGAGCGTAGGGCCCTCTTTAACAATAAGCTCCCGTCACCGCCTTCTTCCAGCAGAATTGTGGGATCAGGTCTGTCCCTGGAGAACCTACCTCATCGTCTCCACCCCTTATCTCACCCCCTTCACTCACCAAGCGCCACCCGAACATCAGGTTCCAAGGTAACCCTTCCCTTTCAAATTCCCCAACTTCACCGCGAAGCTTACCAACATTAAAAGTGTATAGGGATTTACATAGTGAATGGTTATTTACAAGCCAAGTGAGATATCCGAGATTCACTTATTAATTTATCTCTCAAAGCACCTTATTTGTAAATATATATATATATATATATATATATATATATATATATATATATTTGTTTAGTGTTCATTTGAACTTTATTTTTATATTGTTGTGTATCTAACTTCTTTTCGGTCGCTTGCTGGCAAAGTTCATTCCAATCCCTCCGTAGCCAACCTCTAAGCATTCTGAGTCAATAGACTGATTCAGGGCGCGGGCCGAACGTAGTATAAGGAGTAGTACGACGAATCCTCCGCATTCTGGATAATAGGATATACATATATATATATATATATATATATATATATATATATATATATATATATATATATATATATATATATATATATATATATAAGAGTCGGGGAAAACTCCAACCACCCCTCGGCCTATTCCTCGACATCGTCATTTAAAGGAGATAGGGAAGATTTGACAATTGGGCAATGGACTCATAACAACATGTCAGTTGTGCACTTGTAAGAAAAAATCAACCTCTTTTCATGTCTTCTTTTCGACTAGAAATTTAATCATTTTAAGTAGGATTGTTACCGGAGACGAAATGTGTGTTATGTACGATTATATTAAATTTCTACACAATAAATATGAATGGCATAATGCATTTTGAACTTCTTCACCCAAATCAGGTTTACTCTGCTCAGTTAGACCGTTTTCATGCAGCACTTGAAGAAAAAAAGTTTATTATTTACCAATATAAGAAGAGTGTTCTTTCTTCAGGAAAACGCGCGAACTCATTTCGCAATTTATATCATACAAAGGTTTGAAGATTTTGACTAGTAACTATTGACCTCTCCTCTCTACTCAATAGATATAACCTCATCAGTTATTTATCTTTTTAGCAGTTCAGCGAATAGTCCGAATAGAATGAAGTTTCCAACAACAGAAGCCCCGAATCAACCGTGACGAATATTTTTCAATCAGTCATACAATTTGGACTTCAACTTAAATTATTTTTGAGAATTAATTTACTATTTTTGCACTAAATATATCGCTTCAATTTCCAAAATGTGAAAACCATGTAGTTAGGACTTGATAACTATGCTTTTTACCGTATGTTAAAATTACTGATATCGCTGAGGGGGGGATTACATGCTCCTTGAGTTCGGAGAAGTTAGAAAAGAAAAGAGTGTGAAAATTGCCAATCCAATGGAGATCTAGGCTTCGATGAATGGGGTCCGTCGTTGAGGATTGAGTAGCTGTTAGCAGCGATGTCTTTTTTTCTCCTCAAAAAGAGGAACTCTAAACGTCTTCTCCATAGAGAGGAATTGCTGCTTCAGGGCAAGTTACTTCAGCTAGAACCGGAAGGGCTATAGGAAGAAACTTATAGATATGAAGAACGAAAGGCTTCTCTCTCCATCGCGATTTCCCTCCCCCTCCCTCACTCTTTCACTTCATCTTTCTCCCCCTCTGTCTTTACCACTTTCTCTCCTACTCTCCCCTCTCTCTCCCTCTCTAACCCCCCTACCTCACTCCCACCTCTCTCTGCTCCATTGTCTCTTCCCCGTGCCCCTATCTTTCCCCTCTACCCTATCATCCCTTTATCCCCTTTGTATACACCTCTCTCTCCCTTTTGCCTTCTCTCCCCCATTCATACTACCCACACCCCATTTGCACGCTATCCCCAGCTAACTATCCACTCTCAACTTTCTCTCTGTCTCATCTTTCTCAACTACTCCCTACTCTCTCCCCATATTTCCCCCTCACTCTCCTCCCTCCCTAACATGCCCAATATCTGCTCCCTCGTCCCCTTTTTCTCTCCTCCCTTCTCATCACGACTCTTTCTCTCTCCTCCCAAATCTTTCTCTCCACTACTCTTCTGCACTAACTCCCCGTCTCTCTCCACCCTACACCCCCCTCTCCTCATTACCCTCCTAGCCCATCTCTCCCATCCCCACCACATTCCATCCTTTTTCCCATCTCCAAAATTTCCTCCCTTTCCCTCTCTTCCTCTCCCGACCACATTCCACCACAATCTCTCCCCTTCTTTTTCCCATCTCAATTACTCTCTCCCCACATCTCTCTCTCTCCTTCTCACTCTCTCCTCCCCTCTCTCTCTCTCTCTTCCTCTCTCTCTCTCTCTCTCATGCCTTCTCTCCCCCACTCATCTCTCTCCTTTTTTCTATATATCCTTTTCTCTAACGCCCTCTCTCTCTACACCACTTTCTCGCTCCCTTTCTACCGCCTGTCCCACTCTTTCCCCCACTCTATCCCTCCTTACTCTCTCTCTCTCTCCTACTCTCCCGCGCACTTTCCTCTCCTCTCTATCTCATTTTGCTTCCCCCTGTTTCCCCTCTCTCTCTCCCTCCCCACTTTCTCCTCTCTTTACCCCCCCCCTACTTTCTTTCTCTCATTCTCCCCTACCTCGCCCCCAAGGTCTTTCCCCGCTCTGTTCCCTCCTCCTATCTCCCTCCTCTTTCCCTTCTCTCCGCTCTCTCCCCCCACCCCCATCTCTCTCCCCTTATATCCCTGTTTGCTCTATCCCTCCAATTCCCCTTCTCTCTTCCCTTCTCCCCCTTTCTCTGCTCCAGTTCTCTTCTACTTAGCTCCACTCTCTCCCTTCGCTCTCCCTTCTCGCACTCTCCTATTTCAACATCTAAATTTTACCCTTTTCTTGCAGGGGAAGTCGAAACCGAAAGCTCCGATCTTTATACAATCCAATATTTAGTTAACCTTCCATCATACATTCTTACTAAATGCCAAAATCTCTTATAACAACTCATCATCACTGTTTCAGAGATAATCTTATGACTATCAGGTTCCTTGTTCCCACATTTTTCACCTTCATCTACCTATATTCCTCAAGCATTCCTCGTAAACACTTCATTTCCAATATCTCTACCCTTATTATCTGCTATCGCGTACAATTTCTTTTACATAATAATACAATGAAAGAATAATATCACATTTGTGCTGGTAAAACAATGAAAATTCTGTTGAAGCCCTAAATAAGGGTCATTTTCCCTATTAGAATTAAGACCAAAGCCCAAACCAAAGTATCCTTTTAGTAGCAGAAGTGCTTGCTTATCGATTGAACGCTATCACAGTAAATAATATTTACCTGATACCAACTGGCTAATGGATGATTCTGGATTGGGACTGCTCTGGTAGAGAGTTTCAATCCCAGGATCAGTGGACACAAAACTTCAGTGTATGTGAAGAACTGGCTACCTAGTGAAAGTAGAGCTGTGTCCAACTCCGTTTGGTGGATAGCTCTTACACAGGTTATCAAGTTTATGGTAAATCTCAACACCGCTCTATTCCCTTTCGCTTTTAAGAACAGAGCAGAACTAGCTTTTCCAAAGTCAGGTAACGTGATGATATGGTGCTTATGTCAACAAACCGCTGACAATCAAAATGAGCGGGGTCATATCTGCTGGATCAAAAAGGGTTCTATGACCACGAATTGGTGCCAAAGGACAATACCAGTCGCACAAATCCACAACGAAGAATGGAAATTGGTACCCTCGGGCTTGCAACGAATGCATTTAGGGTAGGGTAGCCTCCTGCCTCTTGGGTCATAAAGGCTTCTACGATCGCTGGCTGGTTTCAAAACACACTACTACTCAACATCTTTACCCACAGCGATTACTTGCCATTAGTGCCATCGGGCTTGTCAGTGATTGCCATTCCGGTTAAGTTTCCCCCTTCCACTTTGGTCATGAAGGGTTCTATGACTATTGGAGGGCGTGAAAACACAAGTCTACACTGCAACTTCACGAACAACGAGGACTTTTGTCTGATAATCTTGATCTCCCCAACGATTTTCATTATTATCTTCATGCAAATTTCATTATTTACACACCGAATCACGATTAAAAATGGAATGGCGGCCTAACTTAACTACTTTGATACTAGATACTTTTAATTGCACCGAGTCTAAATTTCCCAACTAATCTTGAAGATTATGTTTGCTTTAATTATTCTATAAATCAAGACAGCAATCAAAATATGCACGTTGACATTCATGGTTCTTTGGGTCTAGCCACCTCCTTTTTTCTCTCTTTTTCTGTCAATCCCCTAGGTAGCAAAGCAATTATGGAGAACAGTCCTTGCTTCACTTATCTTTATCACACACTCATTTTGAGAATTTTTTATGTAACTTTATTTAACCTCCGATTGACTCATATGCGTCCTACTAAGCGAGACTCAATGATAAACAGGTAGAGAATGGGAAGGTTGGGGCGGAAAATCGGAAGGAAAACGTGTGCGTAATTATATCAACGGAAGTCTAGTTGCATAATGGAACGACAAAAGATTATTAACGTCGAACCAAGGGAGCATCGTTAAAGATTAGAGGAGCGTTTTCTAAATTAGGATAAAAAAGAAAAATGAAAGAAGCGGTGACGAAGAATGTAATATATGGGGGCACAAACGATCACATTGGATACGGTGAGCCTTGTACCCCAGATGTTAAAGGCTGGAGCTCGCTCTCAGACCATAAACTATCACTGATTTAGCCTGGAACACAGACGTATGAGAGCCAGCACCACTTATTTATGTTAAGAGTCGTGAAAGGATATGTCCTTTACACCGAGGTGGGGTTCAATGCAATAGGTTTGGTCAGAGGTGTTTTATTCTAGCTAGCAAACCATTGTATATAAAGAATTTCCATCACATGGGAATGTGATCCGTGAATGGAAGGGAAATTGGGTGTATTGGGCAGAAGGCCAACTGAGCAGGTTGGTCAGCGTTTCATTGCTGGGCATTCCAATGTGGAAGAGAATTCAGCAAACACACTTATTGTGAGAGGTGGAAAGGTTATGTATGCTTAATCGGATCTCGATATTCGAAGGATAGGAATGGGAGTAATGGGACAGTGCAGAAATAGCTTTCTGGAATAATTAAAAAACAGATAATACAAATGGCTTACCAAATAGCTTACAGCGCTACCTTGTACGATGAGCACCTGAGTGGAATGCGGAAGGAAGCACCAATGCAACGTCGCCACCGCAGCGGCAGCAGATAAGCTATGGAACGAATGGGTAAATATGGCTGTACCCTAAGATTGGAACAATGCATGGTTGATCACCCCTGACAGGAGAACCCTAGCCTGCTTTTGAGACTTTCCTCTTTTTAAGTAACGATTACAGAATGTCGCTGGGATCATTATCCAGAGAAGAGCAGCCATGAGATAAATCTTATACAATTCAAGCAGAAGGAATTGAAGACCAGAGCTGAGTGATGTCATATTCAGTAGAGGGAGATAAGGATGCCAGCGAAAAAAGTGGCGATTTAGGCATCTGATGGAATCAGAAGAAAGTATTTACAGGCATAAATGATATTCAGTCGGAAAGAGAAGTGACGTTACATTCAGCGCGGAAGCTGGCAAATGACGAATACCAAATAACCAATGTTACCAGTTGAAGATACCGGTTAGGAATTATAGCAAGAAGGTAGAGAGTAGAGGGTGATTTGGCATTGTACATCACACGGGCAAAGTTGAGTTTAGAGTCGACTAAGTTTTCGTAGAATGAAAGTAATCTGTGAGTGTCAGCGCCTATTTACCGCGGGACGAAGGAATTAAAAAGGTAAAAGTGGAGCGATTGGTGAAGATAAGGTGAGAGATATCAGGTTTGTATATAAGTTAATCATACAAAAAACAAATTTTACAAACCTCATTGTGAGGTAATCCCCACGTGGAAGATCTTTAGCAGAAAGAAACTTCCATGTGCAACAGAAGGCCAGGCTAGGCCTGAAGTGGTAAGCCTCCCCATTTCCTTCCACAAGCGGTAACCTCGAATCGAGTCCTTCACGATTCACCTTTATGCGGGCAAAAATAGCTCTGTAAGAATATTCAAGGCCCTTCGAGAGTAGAGCTGTTTCCCGCTAACCCCCAACTCCGGGGAGAGCGTCGGACATAAATAACGCTCGACTCCCCGGAAGAGACACAGAGTTGAGAAGTCTCCCCAGACCCCAGAAGATTCCCCATGATTCCAAGTCAAGCACTAGCAACAAAGCAAAGTGACAGCTGGACTATTTTGTGTATTTAGAATTAGCCCCAGCCAGGAGGTAATTCCACTGAACGATCGCACCGAGTGATTTTCCCGACTTCTCCCATTAACTCCTGTCGAAGCCCTCCTTATTTCGGGTAGCCGAAATACTCTCCCCTGGACCGGAAGTTAACCCCCCCCCCTTGTTTTGGGAGAACCGTAATCACTCCAATCTCCTGCTCAGAAGTTCCGAACGGCCACACCTCACGTACAGAAGAAATCCGTAAGCCCCCCCCCCCCTTCAGTAACCCAATTGAGTTAATTCTCCCTTTCAATTACTGATGTGATTTTTCCCGTTAATTCTCTGAGGTAATTTTACCCATCAATTCTCTCATTATTTTTGTGTAAATAAAATTCTCTTTTTATACATGCCTCTTTAAATAACCTTGAGCTTTGCCATTGTCCATAATTTACCTGACCTCGTTGCACTCTCTCGCTACTCAGCCCGTCTGAACTCGTGGTTTTACGTCCCTTTTGTCGGTTCGCTTTCAGGTTATTGGTCTCTCCCTGATAGATATAAAAGGGTATTGATATAATTTAATGTCATACCACGACACTCATGAATTGCTTCGCTTGTATTAGGTTCTTAAATATAATTTCAAAATTTTAGCATGTTGGTTTCGGTGGGAGGAAACACAGGGTGGCTTGTAGGGTGAGAAGAAAATCTCTCGAAATCAACCTACTACAGTGCCAGTGATGGTGAGTTAGACCTATGTGATGATTATCAGAAGAGACTTATTAATGTATAATATCAGGAGGTCCTCAGCGTAGAGTGTACTGGTAATTGTACAATAAAGAGGTAAAGTGATAGTGTTCAGCACACAACAAAAGAGGAGGATACTTCGAACTGAGCCCAGATAATGCTCTCCTCCTATGATAAGGGGCTGTACTAAGAATAACCTACGCAAACCTTGAAATAGAGTTCGCATAAAAACTGGGACACCAAAGTAGGTAGAAAAACATTAAATCCAAAGGGGAATAAACTATTGATAATAGAGCAGCAACAGGTAGTGCCGTAAGTTTTGCGTATGTAAAAGAAGACAACTGACGTGACACTACAACGCAAGATTACTTCCTTGATCTCGTGTATAAATCTAAAAAGAGAATTCAGAACCATGCAAAAATTTCTTAAGCCCAGGGCATTCAAGGAAAAGGAAATGGGACGGTGTGAAAGAAATGCGGGATATCACTATCCTCTCCATGATTTTACACTAGTACATGCCGTGGCTCTGGGATGTTTGGATGAAAAGACCGATGGGTCAAAGTCCGTCCTGAGCACAGGCCGAGGAGAAACTATCCTCCATCCAGAACCGGTTTTACACATTCAGGATGAAGTGGAGCACCGATAGGTAGTGTTGGAGGACGCAGTATGAAATTCCTTCAGGGCCCAGGGTAATGGGCTAATAGGTTGAAGGCGCACATCCTAACTATAGAGAAGAGCCATTTTTAGTATGCATCTTTATAGGGAAGGAATGGATGTGAGAGTGGTTTATTTGATGAGAACTTTAAAATTGAGGCGAAGTGGAGGTCTAGCCCCTCGGCATGAGTTTAGTCGATTTCTCCACTCCGCCGCAAACTTATCGGAAGACGTTTTTGGGTGAGAAGGCCTAAGAATTATGAAAAATTACGTCTTTTAGGAGGTGCGTCGAGCCTCTTTTAGACAAAGACGTAGAATTGTTCATGCCAGGCGCATTTGTGTCTTATGTTGAGGAAGGCGAGTGCGGTAGTATTTGCCATTTGCACGCCTCTTAGTGCAAACTCATTCACTACACTGAGATATTTTTCCCTTGATGTTGCCATCCAGCGGCTGCCAGCCAGCGCACATCCGCCGAAATTATTGATTCACAACACAGAGTATATCAGGTGTGGACGGCCAGAGGGTGGGCTGTTACAGAAGATTGGGAGACAGAAGAGTGGGCAGAAATCAATCACCTTAAATATTCAAGGTGTGCTGCCATATAAACGGCCGGTAGGGGAGGCGTTCATGAATGGGAAGGAAATAGAAGAGTGAGCGCGAGGAAAGTAGTTAGAACAGCAGTCGTCCCAAACGGGACTCCTGCTCTTAAGACCACTAAAAATTGATAGAGTGTGAGAAGGTGGAAGATGAGTTTTCGAAAATAATTAAAATAATGCCGGTTGTGATAAAATATGTAGTCTGACCATGCAGTTTACTATCGTTCTAGGTAAAGGTGGCAATCACCTAATGAAGGTTAGTGTATAGCTGGAGAGGGTGAAATGCACTGATGGCCAGACAGATATAGCTGCTGAATTTCCCTGAGCAGGGAGAATAGGAAGGTAACCGGATATCCTATTGACCTGACGGCCATTCAGGATTAGTTTATAGAGACAGATACAACAAGCTTGATACGAAGTTACCAGAAATCTAATCCTCTCTCAGTTTGCCAGTAAACCAAGGAGATTCCTTTAGACCACTGTGAAGGAGACGAAAGGAGATGTGGAAGAATCGAAATTTAAGATTTAACTCTGCGATACAAAATCAAGGATAGGTTGTCTTGGAGAATCAGATGAACTGTATGCTGCAGTTATTTAATGATCACTGCGAGATTGGTCTGAAGATTTTGAAATAAGATGGTTCTGGATGCTATCTTAGCATTTGTTTGCGACGAGACACCCTGAAAGCCAAGCCCAAGATGGCCACAAGCTTGCATAGTGGCCAGTGTAAGAAATAAAGAAAAGCATAGAAGTAGTAGAAAAAAAGGAATGGAAAATATAAGAAATAAATAGAGGGAGAGAGAAGGGAATATTAAAATTCTTTTTGGTCACTCCCTCACCTCTAAAAGGTGAGATCTCGTCTGCAACTAACCCAGAAACGGGTTCGGAAGATGAGGGGGTTGAGAAGTTATATGCTGGTTGTTTAACTTTCTTTCTCGAATCATTTGAATTAGGACCTCATTTTTTTTTTGAGTTTTGAGTCTTTCACCGAAGCTCGACTGTAGCTTGTATGGCAGTGGCACTTCCTTCATTTGGATAATTTTCTTACTGCTTAAACGGCTTTTCATAATTAAGTGTTGGTTGGGAAGGGCATATCCACTAGACCTGGTTCATGGTTAAAGGCTTCTTACTTCTAATTTTGACAACAGTGAACCCCAAAAGTGCTCATTTGTTCATGTGAGAATGTTATGAAGATGCAGACAATAGCATACCAAAGAGGTAAAATAAAATTAAACAAATGATTAACCATAGTAAAAAAGCAGCAAATAAAGCGTTTGGGGGGACTGTGAATGAATATCAGGTTGGGAACAGGAGGATTTTCTGGAAGGAAGGGAGAAATCTAAGAAAAAAAGAGAAGAGAAGTTGCATAAATGTGAATGATAAGAATGGTAGGGAACTTGTGAGCAATGAATCATTCAAATATAGATTGCCAGACTAATTTTATAGGTTGCGTAATGTGAGTGTGAAACACACGGTGAGCTTAAATAAGATTAGTGTGTGCTGGGTTCGTGAATTTTGAGATAACTTAGGATCGTGTGGATATAAATGCATTATGGTAGGTTCAATGAATGTTTGGAATGCCTTATAATTATTTGGATGTTATGAAAAGTGTTTATGCTGAAAGTAAATGGTTCATTCGTGTGAAAGATTGCCGAAGTATGTACATAGTTCCACATTTGTGTGTGGGTAGGGGTGGATTAATGCAAGGGGGACTGTTGTCATCATGGCTCTTTATTATAAATGGAATACTACTGAGAGAGGTACGAATAAATATGGAGAAAAGTATTCTGAGATTGATGAAAATAGTGAGACATGAGTTCCACTTCTGTTTTATATACTGATTACCTAGTATTAAATCCTGAGAATGCAAGAGATTTGGGAAAATGTTAATCAAATTCTTGGGCAGTGTGCTGATGAGGAGAAGCCTAATAGCAAAGCAAGGAGTACGATGATGTTGGGTATGGTATTACAACCTCTACTGTTACCTTAGAACATGTACATCGCGGATGATAGTGTTACAGAGAGGGGAGATGGTGATCGCAAGGGTTTAATTAGCAAGAATTTCATAGGAATAATCAGAGCGTCAATGGATGTTAAGAGTTCGAGTGTGGGGTATGTAAGAAAGCTGCCTACTGAGGCTATTATTGGTATATCCTATTGAGACAATATTATAGAAGGAAAAATCTATAGTAAGAACATTCCAATTGAAAATATTGAGAGGCGGGGCTTTATGTGCAAAAGGTAGTACGAGGAAAACTGAGTAAAGGCATTTATGGTGGTATGTGTATTTAAGTAGGGAATAAAATATGTTTGATTAAGTGTTTTGGTGTAAGAAGGTTAAGGAGACCTCAAAAAGGTGGTAGCTTCCCGTTGCTAAGATGAAATGAAGGTATTTTATTAAAAAGTAATTCTTCCTCCGAGATTCAGTGCATGGAGGGCAGGATGGAATTTGCTGAAGGTTATTGGAACATCTTTGTAAAGGAATCCGTATTATAAGGAGGAAAGCTAAATAGAAAACAATGAGTATAATCCGTTCTTCACCTTCCTGCACTATTAGTTGCTCAAAATATCAAATAGTGCGCCATAAATGTCAAGAGTGATATCCTGGAATAATACAGAAAAGTGTCTTTGATGTCTAAACACTCAGCTAGGTCAATGATGAAATACTTTGTCGTAGAATATTGCTCCTAGTTTGGTCCAATAATTATTCTAGTCCTTGATCTGGACACACCGCTTTTGTTTAAGTCGGTGGTATTGACCTTATGACTCAATCCTACGATCATATATATATATATATATATATAGGTAGGCTTTAATTTCTACTGAACGTGCGAAAGCTGGTGAGAGGCGTGTTGTGCCGTAGCCAGGATTCTCACTATAAAAGTCCCACTTGTTACTGGGGGAAGGTTTGTGATTGTTCAATTCTAAGAGTGCATAATACAGGTTGGATAAATTAGCCGAAGGGATGCTTAATTAAAGTCGTGCCAAGGGTACGTCAAAAGGGAGGATCCACAAATAAACACACGTACTCAAAATAACCTTTACTTTACACAAATATAATAATTAGCAATAGTAAACACGCAAAATTAAGGATTAAATATTAAACACTGACGTTAAGCGTCTAGATTTAAAATGACTTAATGGGAGTATAAATCACGGTTAATTAAATAGGTAATTTAAGAATAGAGGGACACTGGGTTTACAGATTACCATTCATTGATGGATTGGAGAGACGACTACTCAGGTCCAGACGGGGTGGTTCGGGTGGCGTTAACACGAGTTCTCGGGGAGAGGAGGGATAATACGACGGGTTCGGGTCTGCTGGTGCAGTTTCAGTTAGTTCACTCCTAACTGGATGTGACACTAACAAATAGTAACTTCCAGTAACTAATTGAATGTTGCTTTTCTTACTCAAGTTACGTTGAGCAACAGAGCGTACTCTTCTAGTCACAGAATCTGCAGGACGGGATTTACTTCTAGGAACACTTTGAGACAGCGACCAAGTTGACTCGATGGCGCGTTGGTAGTGGAAACGTTACGGCAACGACTTTCGTTTAACGTGAGGATTACGCGAGTAGATTTGGGACACTGCTCTAGAGGGGTAAACGGTGATGTTACTTATATCGCGGATTGTGGGAAATCGAGAGAGAGATCCCATTCACCACAATTCGCTTATCGCAGCGCCTTCTGGACAATCTCCATGGTATCATAAAGAAAGCAAATAAGATTTAAGCTTCTTTGTGAGATAGGCGTTCTTTCGTCCGACTTCCTGTCGCCAGTTGGGGGAAGGGTGGGGGGAGAGAGAGAGGAGACGAAGATCAACTCAAACGACAAATTTCTTTCGTTCCTACGATTGTCTGGCGGCATGTGAGTATGTTTGTTCCATACCTTCACACGCCTACCTATTTCGAGGAACATTATTCTGCCATGAAATAAGGAATAATGTGAAAATTAACTTCACCGGGGGAATTTGTCATTATCTTCCTCGACTCGAACAATTGAGTCGGTAATTTTATCAAACCCGTTAGGAATTTACCTTAGTATTTAATGGCTACAAAATACTACTGCTATGTCAGTTTCTCTAATTTACATATACAAAACAAAACAAAATACATACGAAGTACAGGCAAGAAATAATTATTAATACAAAGAGATATACACCAAAAATAAATAATTGACTATTTATCGCTATCTGAAATTGGGTTTCTCGAAAGGCTGTCTCCGAGTACATTGTCAGACCCTTTTTGATAACTGATTTCATGACGGTACTCCGCTAGCAATAATTACCAGCGCATTAGCCTGCCGTTTTGGTTCTTACAAGTTTTTAACTAGGCTAACGGTCTATGATCAGTCTCTATGAGGAATGGACGACCTACCAGATACATCCTAAATTTTGTAATCCCAAAAACAATCGCTAGAGCTTCTAATTCTACCGTAGCGTATGCCCTTTCGCGAGCCTTCAGTCGGCGACTCGCATAGCTTATAGGAGCGGGTTCTTGTTCCTCGTCGTATTGGAGTAATACGCAGCCAATACCCAGTTGGGAGGCATCTGTCCTTACGCCAAATTTCTTGTGTGGGTTCGGCAATTTTAAGATTGGGGTGGGGACTAGCTTCTCTTTGAGTTCTTCAAAGTGCGCTTCGGCGTCAGGGTTCCACTGGAGGGGGTCCGGGAGTTTCTTTTTTAACAGATCGTTTAGGGGAGCTGCTACAGAAGCGAATTGGGGTACGAAGCGGCGGTAAAATGACGCAGCACCGAGGAATGACCGTAATTGCTTCTTGGTGCGCAGTAGGGGCATATCTACAATAGCCTTTACCTTCTCTTGCTGTGGGGCCAGATGACTTTCGCCTATTTTAAACCCAAGGTATTCTATGGATTTATAAGAAAAATGGCATTTTGAGGGTTTAATAGTTAAGCCATGATGCTTTAAGCGTTCTGAAAGCGGGCGGAGAGACAAGATATGGTCTTTCCATGAACGTGTAGCCACATACACGTTATCGAAATAAAAGGAAACGTTTTTTAAACCGTCTATTACACGGCGTATTATGCGGTTGTAGCAACTGCAGGCAGTGACTGGGCCGAAAGGAAGACGAGTGAATTCCATTAAACCTTTGTCTGTAGGAAAGGCTGTTAGTTTCCTCGCTGATGCCTTTGGGGGGGATCTGATAATAGGCCTTACATAGGTCTATCTCAGTGATGTAGGCGGCTCCTTCGAAGAGATGTAAATTTTGGTCTATCAGGGGAAGAGGCTCGGCGTCGAACACGGTGACGGTGTTTAACTTTCGAAAATCGACGCACATCCTAAAGGACTGGTCTGGCTTGCGGACCATGACTATTGGGGAACAGGAGTCGGACGTAGATGGCTCGATAATCCCAAATTGCATAAGATTGTCGACTTCCTCATTGAAAGCGTCTCTTAGGTGCACCGGTACGGGATAGGGCTTACATCGCACAGGTTCGAGCGTAGTGAGGGCGATATCATGTTCAAACTGAGTCGAGCATCCTGAGGACTCGAAAATGACGTCACTAAATTCTTCCAAAAGCGCCATCATTTGGTTCCTTTGGGCAGGGGTGAGGTCGGAGTTTACATCCAACTAGGGAAAAGGTTCTTTTATGGCGGGCAGCTTGGACGGGAGGACGGGGAGGGGACAATCTTCGCTTGACTCTACGCAAATCGAATTAAAAATATTTAGGGGGTTGTTTGGGTGGACGGCGTCAATTACCCTTTCTTCGTCGAAGGCGACTATATTGTTTATACAGGCCCGTCTATGATACTTTTTTAGCATGTTTATGTGATATAACTTATCACCTGCGGGTGTCTGTATAACGTAATCGACCCATCCGTGGGTTATATGAACGGGGTAGGGGCCTTTCCATTGGGAGAGAAGTTTATGGGAATCCAAGGGGAGTAAGAGTAGAACTTCCTCTCCGGGCTTCAGTTTTCTGTGTTTGGCCTTTAGATCAAAGTATGTCCGATACTTTTCTATATTAATTTCGGAATTTCTTACTGCTATGTCAGAACACCTTTTTAATCTTTCCCTTAGTTCGAGGACGAAGGAATAAGTGTTTCCTTAATTCTGGACACAAACGGGAATTTGTCCATAACTTCTTTAAAATACTGAGGGGCCCCCGCACGTTTCTCCCGTACAGGAGCTCAAATGGGGAAAATCCGATGGTCATATGGGGAATTTCGCGGCATGCGAATAACGCAACTGGCAAATATCGGTGCCATTCTTGGGGTTGTTCCATACAAAGCTTCTTGAGGACGCTTTTCAAGGTCGCATTGAACTTTTCGCACATGCCGTTCGCGCTCGGATGGAATGGGGTGGTAAGAATAGGTTTGATTTGGAGCAGGGTGTTCACGTGTTCCATGAGCTCAGAGGAAAACTCGCGGCCTCTTTCTGACAAGATTTCTTTGGGCAATCCTACCTTCGAAAAAATGGAAATAAGGGCTTCAGAGCAAGAGATACTATCGATCCTTTTTAGAGCGACAGCGTCTGGGAATCGGGTAACGCAGTCTATCAATGTTAGTACATGCTTATGACCTTCGGCGGAAGGGGGGTGAATTGGTCCGATGATGTCGATGGCGACTCTCGAGAAGGGCTCCGAAATAACTGGGGTTCTTTGCAGGGGAGCTGGGGCTATTCGGCCTTTTGCAGTGGTTTTCTGGCACAAGTCGCACGTTTTGCAGAATTCTGCAATATCTTTGGCTGCACCGGGCCAAAAAAAAGTATTTAAATAATCGCTGATAAGTCTTGTTATGACCGAAATGACCGGCCATGGGACTTTCATGTGCTACTCGCAGGATTTGGTCTACATGTGTGCGCGGAATACACATGACCTTGGAAGGTGGGTCAGACTCATCTCGTGAGGTGCGAAACAAAAGGTAGTCGTTAATGATGTACCTTATGGGTCGGTTCCCTCGAACGATCACCTCTTCGTTCTTTCGGGCCTTTTTCCAAAGGGATTGAAGTAAAGGGCAGCTCTGCTGAGCTCTGAGGAATTGTGCATTACTCGCTGGGACCTCTAAAGGGGCCTCTGGGGAGAACAGGCGTGTTGGGGGAGAGGCCTCGCGGCTAGCTTGCGCTCGAGTGACGACAGCTTGAGTCACTTCACTCGGGGAGAGTAGTGCGCTCTGGCCAATCAGTACTGAGCAAAATTTGATGGGGGCTGCCACTACGTCGGCCTAACCAGTGAAATATTTACACTGTACATGGCAGCGGATTATCGGGAATCTATTTCCTCGACCCAAGAAGTCGTGTACAATTGCGTACTTCTTATGTTGGGGGTTGACAGGGGGGAGAAATTTGTCCGACACCACAATGCATGTGCACCTGATGTCTCTGACGAGGGTAGACATTTTACAGCCATTGATCAAGCCGGTTTCGAAATTTAGTCCTCCGTGGGTACTCTTGTTGAACAGGAAGTTTACTTGAAATTCCTGTGGGGATGGAGACGAGGGGGATGATGTAAGCGTGGCCAGCTTTTCCGGGAAAAGGGTAGCAGTTACTTGGTGGACTTGTTGGCTCTGGGTGGGACGTAGGCTGGAATTCTGTACACATTGGGACTTATAATGGCCGGGGGGACGGCAGGAGTAGCATATAACCTGCTTATTCTGGTGCTGGTTATTGTAGGGGGTATTGAAGACTGGGGGTTTTCTGTCTTCGTGGGCTACAAAAGGCTTATTCTTTGGCCTGAACAGGGCTGTGGTCTTTATGAATGGAGGTGGTTTCCTTTGTTGGGACTTCCATTGACTAAATTTATTCTTCGGGGACGGGGGACTATTCTTTCGGGTATCCTGTGGGTATAGGCGATGATTTGTCGCATGGAGATCAGCTTCCTCGAGGCATTCTTGAAAGGTAGACGCTGGGCGGTCTTGCATGAATGCTCGGATCTCCTGGGGGAGGGTGGACAATAGCTGGTCTTTTAACATAAAGTCAATCAGGGCCTCATACTCAGATTCGACTTTGGAGGATTCTAACCAGAACTGGAGGTTTCGCTTCAGGATATATCCAAAATGTCGATAAGTTTGACCGGGCTGGATTTTAGCCGATCTAAACTTAGCGCGGTAGAACTGAGGGTTCAAGTTGAAGGCGGATAGCAATTCGGCCTTCAAGGTGCTATAGTCTATTGTAGCTTCGTGTGGTAACGAGATGAAAATTTTTCTTAGGCGTGGACTGAGCAATGGGAGCAATCTACTGATTCCTTCGGATTCTATGGCCCATCCGTTAACCTCGAAGAGCTTTTCAAAATGTGTCAAGTATGAGCACAAATCTTCTTCGTCTTTATATTGGGGAAGTTTCATAGCGGGAGCCTGGGGTTGATGATCACGGGATCCAACAGAACTGACTTCAACTTGGTCATGTTTTCAAATCCTTTCTCTTTCTTCAAATTCTAACTCTTCTTTTCTTGTCCTTTCTTTCATTTCTAACACTTCTTTTCTTACTTCCATTTCCCGCGTTCTTTCCTCTCTTTGTTCGCTTTGGACGAATTCCTTTAGTTCCTGTCCTGTGAGACGGAGAGCTTGTCCTTGCTTGACGAAAACGTCGATCGATTGTGAAGCCATTGCTGCTCTTGCTGGCGCAACTGGTGACTCACGAAAGAACTTACGCACCTGGTAAAAGAATTAGAAGCTGCAATTCTTCCTAACCGATACAATCTAATAACTAATCCCCAAAATAATGAATATTTTCCTAGCTTTGTTTTTGCTATCTGGAAAGGGTTATTAATGGTTATTATTTATATTCCTTCGGGGAATAGACTCTAATTATTACAATTTACGTTAGTTTATTTTGGCTTCCTTGGACGTTGGCAAGTTTTAGGCTATATGAGTTCGCTTACTCCAAAATTTAAACCCTTAAAGCTGACACCACTTTTATATATGTCGTAGAATTGCTCATAGTCTGGTCCAATAATTATTCTAGTCCTTGATCTGGACACACCGCTTTTGTTTAAGTCGGTGGTATTGACCTTATGACTCAATCCTACGATCATATATATATATATATATATATATATATATATATATATATATATATATATAGGTAGGCTTTAATTTCTACTGAACGTGCGAAAGCTGGTTAGAGGCGTGTTGTGCCGTAGCCAGGATTCTCACTATAAAAGTCCCACTTGTTACTGGGGAAAGGTTTGTGATTGTTAAATTCTAAGAGTGCATAATACAGGTTGGATAAATGAGCCGAAGGGAGGCTTAATTAAAGTCTTGCCAAGGGTACGTCAAAAGGGAAGAGCCACAAATAAACACACGTACTCGAAAATAAACTTTACTGTACATAAATATAATAATTAGCAATAGTAAACACGCAAAATTAAGGATTAAATATTAAACACTGACGTTAAGCGTCTAGATTTATAATGACTCAATGGGAGTATAAATCACGGTTAATTAAATAGGTAATTTAAGAATAGAGGGACACTGGGTTTACAGATTACCATTCATTGATGGATTGGAGAGACGACTACTCAGGTCCAGACGGGGTGGTTCGGGTGGCGTTAACACGAGTTCTCGGGGAGAGGAGGGATAATACGACGGATTTGGGTCTGCTGGTGCAGTTTCAGTTAGTTCACTCCTAACTGGATGTGACACTAACAAATAGTAACTTGCAGTAACTATTTGGTTGTTCCATTTCTTACACAAGTTACGTTGAGCAACAGAGCGTACTCTTCTAGTCACAGACTCTGCGGGGCGGGATTTACTTCCAGGAACACTTTGAGACAGCGACCAAGTTGACTCGACGGCGCGTTGGTAGTGGATACGTTACGGCAACGACTCTCGTTCAATGTGAGGATTACGCAAGAAAATTTGGGATACTGCTCTAGAGGGGTAAACGGTGATGTTACTTATATCGCGGATTGTGGGAAATCGAGAGAGAGATCCCATTCACCACAATTCGCTTATCGCAGCGCCTTCTGGACAATCTCCATGGTATCATAAAGAAAGCAAATAAGATTTAAGCTTCTTTGTGAGATAGGCGTTCTTTCGTCCGACTTCCTGTCGCCAGTTGGGGAAAGGGTGGGGGTCCGGGAGAGAGGAGACGAAGGTCAACTCAAACGACAAATTTCTTTCGTTTACACGATTGTCTGGTGGCATGTGAGTATGTACGTTTTATACCTTCCCCTCACATACTTAGTAATTTAACCTTTTGAGTTCCTATTTACCATTTGTGAGTTCTATTTTATTCAAAAAATACAAACTTTAATATTGTTACAAGTAATAGAAATAAACTAGACTGTTGAGATGTAAGCTATATAAATCTCATGTAATTGTAGATTAATGCAGTTAGTCATTGAAACTATATTAATTCTTTTTATGCGCCAGGATAGGTTAGTGTGAAGGAAAAGGCGGGTTGGAGACAGGATGAAATAGGAAATAGGAATATGAAACTGAGCAACTTCGTCATTACTAAAAATGCATCGTGGCATCTTTTTCATACTAATCCTCCCACAGGAGCCAATCATTTTCGTTAGATAGTACAAAACGAGGTTTTAGACTGTAACTTATGCATCGTTTACTGGTCTTTTTTTCATTTGAAACTCTTATATCCATTACATTTTATGTATAAAATGGTTACAACCATCTTAAATTGTCATGATGGAAATTATAATGAAGTCTCAAAAGTATTGGGATATCAGTATATAAAGGTTACGCTTCACCGTACAGTGACGTCAAGTCAAGAAAATTATTCGCCCTCTGTCAGATGTGATGTGAAATCTCGTAGCTTATTGTGAACATCGGCTATGCCGCTTGTTGTAGGGCAGCGTTAATTTTCTGAGTTTGAAAGGGTATGATAGTGGCTTTCACACAGATGTGCCATTTCATTTCTCATACTTTGCGGTCATTTAACATCCCTAGATCTAGTGTTACGTGTTTCCCGAGAGTATCTCATGGAAGGCATTATCGTGGTCCATATACAGCTTAATGGCCGACTACCCGCCTGTAATCATTGTGAGTAGCGGCGTCTGGTTAGAATTGTTCATAGTAACAGAGAAGCAGCCCTGGCTTAACTCGTATTCACATTTAATGGAGGGGATACCAGGCTTAAATCCTTCAGGTTGTAGCAACGTTCTTTACCTTCCATGGTATGTGGGAGAAAAAGACCCACGATAAGGTCGTTGTTAACAACACTGCAGCAAACACAGCAATGCAATAAAGACTGATCCCGAAAAGATTCATCCTCTTTTCCTGACTTCCCCTGTAGGTAAATAACTCAAGTCCATTGTTAGATATAATATAATAGAACATCTAGAGGTCAGTAAATTAATAAATTACTGGCCGAATGGTTTTCGACGTGCATGTTCATACTTAAATAATTTGCTTGATTTTTTTCAGGAAAAAATTACGTCCAGCCATAATTTAGCTGGAGATGGAGGCTATCTAAAATGGTTTTTGACACCATTCCACATAAAAGAGTTATGATAAAGCTCACACCGCACTGAATAAGAGTTCTTTGCTTTAATAAAGATTCTCGGCATCCAAATTCAATTTTCCGTAATTCCTAATTGTAAGAGTCTGACACATCCACCTGATCAGCCAATCACAAGCTAACAAAAGCCTCTTAATTTTCTTGCCTGGGAAGTAAAATTCGGGGAGGCAAAAAGCGAATAGAGTAAAAGATTAAAACATCTTTGTCTAAAATCAACTTAGCGCGGTTGTTCGGTTCAAGCATTTTGATTTTTAGTTGGAACGAAGTTCTTAGCAACATTCTTTGTTTAGAAATGAAAAAAGGAGCAACTACTGGGCAACAGAGTTGAGCAACCCATTTCCCTATGCACTCACTTCATGATAATAGTTTCAGCCGTTTACGCTAAGTGTCTTTACTGGTTAGGCAACTGGGGTAAGTTTAATTTTAGGAATAAATCTTATCTTCATTCTTGGCAGCCCGATTAATTTCCGTTTAGGATAAAACTATGTCTTGCTGCTAATAAGAAAATATTGCTGTGCATGATTTAATGCCCTTTAACTTATTAGAATTTTATTATATTTTTTGGTATTGGACACATTATAGCTTCCTTGTACTTTGTTAGTTATCTTTACCTAACCAAGCGATTTCGAAGGCAATCGTATTACAAACTAACGTTATTTTAGCTCATTTTCGGCTGTGTGAAATTGTGGCACTGCGTGGAAGCACCGTAGATTAGGGAAGAACTCATTTTGATTGATTTAAAAATCTTTACAGATTTGTATAAATCATTTTAAAAAAAAGAAGAGATATTTATAATAGGTATTTATAATTTATAATGCGCCCTTCGGGGCTGTTAGCCCTCCCAGAGCGCGGGTTGTGTAGCGAGTGTAGAGAAAGTTTACAGGGGAGGAAAGCGATCAAGAGTTTTGAGAATTGAATTGATCGTCGGGGATATCAAAGACGCTCACACAACAACCTCTTCCTGACGCCATTGAGTAAGAAAAAGAAAGACCCGAGAATGGAAAAGAAGAAAGAATAATAGAATGAAACAAATAGATGTGAGAAATTAGGAAAAAGCTAAAGAAAGAAATAGATAAAGAAATAAAGAATTAAGAAGAGGTAGGGAAATAAATAGACAAATATATAAGAGGTGGATGGTCAGGGGTAAAACGTTGATCATAAATGTTTATGGTCCCTAAGTTGATGGGGAATTAACTAGTCTGCTTCACTACTTCCGCTGGTTTTTGTGTACGATTTGGAAAGAGTATATATTTGGGATTATCGGCATCGTATAAATTGTCGGGCAGAGTAGTGTATTTAAAGAAAGTGGAGGGGGGAGGTAAAGAGGAAAGGAGGGAGAGAGATAGACATAGTAACAGAGAAGCAGCCCTGGCTTAACTCGTATTCACATTTAATGGAGGGGATACCAGGCTTAAATTCTTCAGGTTGTAGCAACTTTCTTTACCTTCCATGGTATGTGGGAGAAAAAGACCCACGATAAGGTCGTTGTTAACAACACTGCAGCAAACACAGCAATGCAATAAAGACTGATCCCGAAAAGATTCATCCTCTTTCCCTGACTTCCCCTGTAGGTAAATAACTCAAGTCCATTGTTAGATATAATATAATAGAACATCTAGAGGTCAGTAAATTAATAAATTACTGGCCGAATGGTTTTCGACGTGCATGTTCATACTTAAATAATTTGCTTGATTTTTTTCAGGAAAAAATTACGTCCAGCCATAATTTAGCTGGAGATGGAGGCTATCTAAAATGGTTTTTGACACCATTCCACATAAAAGAGTTATGATAAAGCTCACACTGCACTGAATAAGAGTTCTTTGCTTTAATAAAGATTCTCATTCCTTGACACGTTCAACCAATTTTTGGTTAAAAACGGAATCAAGGAAATGTACCCTGAAAATCCAGAATCGTTCAATATCCTACGTATGGACATACTAAATAGGAAGAAAACACTATGCGAATGGAATTACAACCTAAAGAAACAGAAACTAAAATCAATGATACAAATCAAGAAAACTCGGCCAATACAAATGAATCAGAGGAAGAGCAAAATCCGACAATTTTATACATTACGCTCGGGCAAAACAATATAATCCGACCACTTAGGGGAAATGAAAAAGGTTTTGAAAAACTATTGATGGAAGGAAGAATTAGAGTTTACCAATGCGATTTGGTAACTCTCTTAAATGAAAAATACAATCAAATAAGAAATGGAAAATTTAATTCCGATGGCGAAACTGGGGAAACAGCAGAGACCGGAAGCAGAACCACAAGGCAAAACCGACAGGAAAGAAAAATTAAGGAAAATAAGATTATTTTCAAATAAAGCAAATCATACTGAAAACAAACACGGAAAAATGCAAAGCGAAAGCTATAGAAAAACAAGAGGCAAAGTCCTTCCTATGACCTGCGTCGTTTTGGCATAAGATGATAAATGGTTATTGCATTGATGGTTTCACATGGTTCAAATCACTTATAGATGGCGCCACCCCGTGCCAAATCTGATGGCATTTTTTAAATCTGCATGGTAAATAACCATATGCCCCATGGTCATATGGCTTATTTAATGGCTCTAAATGGGAACAATTAAACTTCACTCCTTTTGAAAAAAAAGTGACGCCTAGACCTGGTGCTTCGCCGCAGGTAATAAACACTCTGCAAATAGATACGAACGGCTGTATTAGTAAAGGAACATCGATATACAATAACATAAGAAATATCGATCCAGATGTTGTATTCATTTCGGAACACGAAGTAAGTAACCAATAAGAAGCATTGAAAATATATAAAAATATCGTAATATCAAAAAATCTATCAAGAGAAAGAAACGACGGACCGACTATAGCCATCAAAAGAGGCCTCAAATACACCAAAATTCAAATTACGGATGAGGCATACAAAGCCATGAAAATAGACCTAGAAAGTACTCCTTTAATTATAAAGACGAGCTAAGAACCACCAAGGAGGTTTTTTTTACTTGTGCATAACTTCATTACGATTTTCAGACAAGATCACCCAACAATATTCATGGGAGACCTAAACGCACGATGCCACGCAAATGGATGTAAAAAAACGCATAATGCTAGAACGAAACATCCTAGAAAGAGTGGGGCCAGACCACTCCACCTAAATTACAGCAAACACCGATACCAAACCAGACATAGTACTAACAACTGCGATATGCCATTAAATTATCATATGGAACCGGTATCAATTGTGAGCAGTGATAATATAAGAACAAGGCAATTAAAAGGAAACCCTACCATAAAGCAAGGAAGAATTACATCGATATATTCCTAACAACCTGGCAGATGCTTCACTAGAGGAGATAGATGTGGAGATGAAACAGTTAACGGATGCCCTGGTGGCCGCAGACTCGAAATACGTGCGAGAGGCTAGTCATCAAATAAAACAACAGCAGGAGTGGACCACCGATATCATAAGTAAAATTAAACAAATCAAAAGGGCATAAAATTCAATATGGCTAAGAAGACCAAGTCCAGACAAATATAGCAATTTAAAAGTATTAAAAGCAGAAATGATTTAATTAATAGAGGAACAGCAGGAAAAAAGCTGGGTAAAACACATTAGGCAGATATACTTTAATAAAACCGAAGTAAAATTGGAGAGCAGTAAACAGAACAAGAGGACCAAAACCAAGGATAAAAATAAAGGTTAAAGATGAGAACCGAGACTTGATTCAAGAAGACCATGAAATAGAATAAAAATTCACAAGACACTGGTAGTCAGTTTTCGCAATTTAACCTGAGAAAACGAAGACTTCTGTGCTAAAAGGGAGGAAAAGGTGCATGAGTACCTACGGAATATCATCAATAGAATTACTTTGGCACATACAGAATACTCTAACAGGGAAGAACAAGTGGAGCCGAGGTATATAACAGCGGATAAAGAAATAATGAAGGTAATAAACTCATTCAAATAGAAAGCGACAGGACCATCAGGCCTACAAAAATCAACTTTACCTAACCTAACCTAACCATCTCTTCTGAAACTGTTGGCCGTCCAGATCCTTTTTGCCGACACAAACAGCCTTCCTCTTGAAACTTATTATGCCACGTTTAAATCTGCTTTCCAATTGGCGCTTGTTTAAGAAATCTTCAAACGAATCAACGTTGCTCATTCACATATGACTGAGCTTGGGCGCACTTCAATACAGAAAACGCCTTTTCTATTGCAGTAAAGGTCATGACTAATTCTGGAAGGAGAAATATACGGCAGATTATACTTTATAAATGTATTAAATTTTAGATATAATGCTAAGATTTGAGACAATTTGGACGAAAATTTTTCTCGTTATTATGTGATGAAATTATGCCAAATCAAAAAGAATCTTGAGAGAAATCTTTGCGACTATATCAGGGAAACTAAAACTTGAATCGTTATAAATGAATACGAGGGACCAGAATCTGAAATGAAGGCCGGATTGCCAAACGGTGAGTGTTTATCTCCCACGTTATATTCAGTTTATACAGCTGATATGCCACTATCAATTAGACCAGTTGAAAATCCAGTTCGCAGATGGTATCCGCCAATGTATAACAAGCGCGATTGACGGCACTGGAAATTGATAACATTAAAAGATATGAAAACCAATAGAAAATCCGAATTATCACCCCAAAATTTACCGTAATCCCCATTTGAGACACGATAACATCCAATATTATATATGAAGGAGTGTCAGAGAGAGAGTCACGCGGACAAAGAGGCCTAGCGAGTATCTCACGGAAGAAAGGACCTTTAACCGGCGTCTTTCAGTCAACTTCAGGGGTCATAACAGAGCGAGACGAGTCGAACTGAAGCCTGGAACCCAAATCAGTGAGAAGGCGCTAAGCCCTTGAGATGGCGTGGGACCCGCTTCCGATGGTAAATAAAATCTCTTCCGGCGAAGGCGTATATATTTCCTAGCACGGGAACGAGAAAAGCAGTATTCAAGCAGGAGTCAGGTAGTACTCACGCAGTATCCAAGAAGTAATCGAGAGGATTCGTTGGAATCAGCCAATGACACGACGCGCAACTTCTCAAGCAACTCTCCGGCACCCTAATTGCTCGTAGCCAAGAAACCAGTTTTTCATACCTACGGCAGTCAAGGACGTAAATACTCATTCTGGAATAGACGCGCAACCACTCGAGCGCTCCCCCCCCCCACTCTTGAAAAAACGTAAGCCTATTATATTTTTCTATATCACCGTCGAGGAGGCGTAACGCTTTCCAACTACGTAGCTCCACCTCATCATCACCTCCTCCCGTTTTTTTTCGAGTAAATATTATGCTACTCACAGCTCGTGCCGAAGCATTCATTGTAAATTAATTTTCTTTCGCTGAACGATTAGATTTTCCCCTAGTGTATCAATTATTGTTAAATTATTTTATTTGTTTGCATAATAGTAAATATTATTTTGTTTCCCTTGTTTAAATCCCAGAACCACACAAAAAACCATTGAATTACTTGACTAAGTCGGCCAACGGTAGAAAATGCAGTCGCATATCCCATGCACTTAAAAGGCGCATTCCCTCGCGTCTGCTTGTTGCCTCTTCCCCCGCATCTAGGGAGGGCAAGCGGAGGTCAATGAAGCTTACATGACCTACGACAAGGAAAATTGTACAATTATAGATTCGAAGGCAAAGCTCCGGGTGTAAAAATAACATTGATAGGTTACATAAGTCACCATCGAAAAAGGATACAAAAAACAAACCCAACCTTAAGATTTATTATACTCTATCCGAGGAATTTCGCATAAGAATAAGAGAAAGATATGTATGACATTTGGCAGGTCAACACAAACGTATGTGCCAATACCACTGCAAATGATGTCTAAATCAATGGAGAAAAAATATGCAGCTTTTACAAAATAAGTCTCTTAGAATAATAGCGAACAAAATGAAGACAGAAAGGCAGAAAATGAGCGACCTAGACGTAAGTAGTATTGTGGGAGGGCTCCGAGTCTTCCCCCTTTTGTCGCAGATGACAATCGGTAAATCATATCGACCTTTTATTGAACAATTTAATTCATATAATGATCAAAGAAATTAAGAAATCGTTGTAGGAAATACTTGTAGTAGAATGTAAAGAAAAATTTTATACTGTACACTCAATGAATATTAATTCGTAGAAAATATGAGAGGTGGTGCTCGAAGGTGAGGGGGGTGTTTTTGGTGCCAAACAAAAAGCGATCTTTGTCTCCTTACTGCAGATGCCAGATATATTAAATCTGGGCTAGACATTAGTAATCTTTTGATTAATCTTCTGATATCTAAAAATGTCGAATGTGTCGCAGACGGTAGTAACCATCGCTCGAAAAAAAAGTTATAAAAATGTTTAAACAGAGATAATATCTCATCGCCTCATATGTTTTAATTTGTCTACAAAATAACTCATAACATTCTCTTACAAACAAATAAGTGTGTGTGTGTGTCTGTGTGCAGACTCGGATTTTGGCAACACTAGTAAAGAGGGGAGGGGGAGAGACTCGGACTTCACACCACAATAATACTCACGTAGAGGCCAAGTTACCAACAATTACTAAGGTCCTCAGAAAAAGGGAAAGTGTTCAATGAGGTAAAAAATCAACAATCTCCCATAAGGTTTTGTACATCATATCTTTATCCCTGAAGATCAACGCGCATAACTTCAATTCCGAAGCTCAATACATCAACTTAGGAGAGAAAAAGAGCCCACTTATAAGTGATAAATTCAGAAATAGGAGCAAACGGAACATATAAAATACACCGAAAAGAAAGAAGTAAGATTTTCCAATACGACAACACCGCCGGACTAAGAAAAACAATCCCACAGTCATAACCAAAGAATAACGAGAACAGAAAAAAAGTCAACCACTATTTGAGAACGGTATTAAGAGAAACAAAAATGAGGTATAGAGAAAGATGAAAACCGAAACAGAAAAGACAATCAAATAAACACCCGAAGAAGGAACTAAATTAATAACAGATAAAACAAAACACAAGATATATAAAGTATACAAAAAAGCATCCAAAGGTATGAATGCCAATACACATAAATAATATAAACACACAAAAACAATAGGTGGAAGAGAATCGTCGGATCTCCCGATAACTTTAAAAAGAGTAACTTAGAGAGTCTGAGGGTGAAATGGCGAGAATGAATGATGAGTAAATGCAGTACAGTGGTTCGGAATCCACTTTAATCAGCAGGTACCCCTTTCCTTTGGGCTTGAGAATTCCTTTTTCTAATCTGACTACCGAGATTGCTTATTCTGCATCCTCATTAAACTTTATCTCCTTTAATTTCTTTCACCTCCTACTATAAACATTCTACTATACCTTGTTTCGGACTTCCCACCAGCACTTCCCTCATCGGTTCAGTTGAACTGAAGTTCAGAAATGTGGGAAGTTAATCCAGGACAGATGGGGGACAGATGGGGGAGGACCTGCTAGCCGTGTTTTCCCCCTTATAAAACGCAGATTAGGATTGCGTTCGTCATCTTTACCACAATAAAGGTGGTTTGGGACACAAGGCTGCGATAACTAATTATTTAAATAGTAATTCTTAGCAGAATTTTGATTAAATAATTTTTTTTGGGGGGAAAAGGTATTTTTTCTCCAATATAAATTTTAGGGGTGGGATCAAAGTAATTCACAAGGGATTAGGAAAAAGAGAGAGAGAAAAAAAAGAGAGAGAGAGAGAGAGAGAAGAATGACTGAGGCAGCATACATTATTTCTAACAGGTCAAACAATCGCCAAGATGGATTCTTTCGGTGGCCAATAGTGGAGTTAGAGCCAAAGGAAATGATGCGGAAAGGGCGGAGTCCGGTCACATAAACCCAACAACTCTAAGAATCCGACCGAGGAGGTGAAGCCATAACCCGAGATAACATCTACGAACATATATAGAGTAATTTCCTTTCCTCTGTAGTTACATAACATAACGTTACATATTTTAACAGATTACAAAGGCCGAAAGCGCCTATCAAAGCTCATCCGCATCCGTCAAAACCCTCCCACAAACTCCATCCATAGGATTGTGTCAGATCATCTACAATATGCAATTTAAACCATTGACAGGAATACATCTAAAACAAAAAGCATCATAGTTAAGGCTCGTCAAAATCCAAATCACCCATAATATACAAAACTAAAAAACATTCACAAGAATAGGTTTAAAAACCACTCTCCACACAAAAAAATTAACCATTCCTTCCCATATAACATCCAACCTGTGACTCCTAAATGTTAAGGTTTCTGGTTTCAGTCCTCCTCCAAGCTACAGCCCTTGCCAAAAGTATTAGGCCACCCCAGTGTTTCTGGGTTCTGCTATCTCAATGTTAATGAAACTCGTGCACATAGTGGTTTATGGTATATCTCACAATATACATTAGCTTTAATATTTGGTTGACCCTCCTTTAGGTTCAAAAACCGCTTATATACGGTTAAGCATCGAATCAACTAGTTTCTTACAGGTGCTAGGCGCAATCTTACTCCATTCTTTTCTAAGTTTTTGGTGCAAAGGCTCTCTATTTTTAATTGTTGTGTTCTTGATAGTTTTACCAAGAGTTCCCCATAGGTGTTCGATCGGGGCTTTGAGCTGGCTAATCCATAGGAACAATATCCTGTGTCTCAAACCATTGACGAGTATTCTTTGATGAATGACATGGAGCGTTGTTCTGTTGAAAGATACGAGGGGCGGTCAATAAGTTTTGAAATTCGGATATAAGGAAACGAGATATGAGGAAAAGTGTTCTATTATTTTTTTAATATAACTACCCTTGACTTCAATATAACTACACTCGACTTCATCGTCCCCAAACCGGCGTCCACGCAGTGCAGCATTGAGCTGGCGCAATAAAAAGTAGTCGCTAGGGGCCAGATCTGGACTGTAGGGGAAATGGTTGAGCTCCTCGAATCCGCACTCGAGCAGGGCAGCTTGTGTAACTCTGGCCTTCTGGACAAGGGCCTTATCGTGGAGGAGCAGGACACCGCGTGTCAACTTGCCGCGCCGCTTCTGACGGATTCACTTCTTCAACCCAACCAGTTTCTCGACGTAATATTGGCCTGTGATGGTCGTTCCACGAGGCGTATAGTCCACCATCAACACTCTCTTAGAATCCCAGAAGATGGGGGCCATGATCTTTTCGGCTGGGGGTTGGGTCCAGAACTTGATGGGGGTCCACGTTTCATCACCTGTCAATATGTGTGACTCAAATCCCGCCGGGTCTTAGTTGTACAGGAGTAGCAGCTCCTTCGAACTTTAAAAACGTTGAAGTCGATCATGGGGCGTGAGGTTTCGTGAGGTTTCTAGGGAGCCAACAGGCAGAGACCTTGGTCATGGCCAAATTGTTGTGGATGATGTTGATAACACCTCCATGTGATATTCCAAGTTCTCGCTCGATTTCTTCGACCTTCATCCGTCGATTTTCGAGGATCATCCTCTCCACACGGGCCACATTGATCTCGTTGGTCACGTATAACGGGCGTCCTGGACGGGGGTCATCTTCAAAAGGCACTCATCTTCAAGGCACTCACGACCATGGCGGAACTCCGTATTCCAGCGAGCAATGGTTGCATAGGAAGTGGCAGTGTCGGTGTACACGGTAACCATGCGTTCCTGGATCTCTTTTGCCTTCCTGACTTTTTTGGTCAACTATTTGATCACTGCGCAGTGCTTAACCTTCTCCATTGTTGAAAAAGTTGTGACTGACGATCTGCGATCAGCTACTGCTTCTTAAATAGACGAGGCAGGAGCGTGCGGCTGCAGGTCCTAACTTGTCATAACTTGTCCTAACACCCCGCACAAACAGCTATCCCCCTTCCACTGTTTTGCCATAACGATTCGCAAAACTTTTTGACCGCCCCTCGTAACACTGTTTTTCGATACTCCTGGATGCAATTTAGCAATTGATAGCTCTAAAACATCTGATAACATGGAAACATAGGTATCTAAATTCATCCTTCCCTGACCTGGAAACATTTCTCCGGCTCCTGTGGCAGACATGTAGGCCCACACCATGATAGAACCACCCCCATGTTTTACGGTTGGTACCAGACATTCAGCCTTAAATGCTTCCCCAACTCTGCGACGCACGAAAGTTGCACCAGATATGCCGAAAACCCGAGTAAAAAACATTAACGATAATATTATCCTTATGTTGGATATTTCTTATTTATTTTGGGCAAAGAACCCAGATATTTTGAGTATATATGTTGATTGAATACTTACCTCATAGTTACTTTCATCAGACCATATGACTTTTGAACATTGCTCACAGGTCCAATATGAGTGGTTTTTGACCCACTAAAAACGTTTATTCATATTCGCTTCAGAAATCTATGGCCTCTTCTTAGCTTTACATTCTTTCAGACCGTACTCTAAACGCATTAAACTAACAGTTCTGGTTGATATTTGTGATTTGTCTGCCTCGTTGAAGTCCTCACAGAGCTCTGACGATGTTTTTCTCCTCCTTTTGAGCGACTGGCGGATGCTGGATCTGTCATCACAAGGCGTTGTAACCTTTTTTTCTACCTGTTCTTTGTATTGTCTTCACCTTTTTTTTCTCTGAAGCGCTTGAGAGTCATTTGCACCGCACATCGAAAACATTTCATCTTCTGAGCAATTTGCCTCTGAGACATCAATCTTTATGATGAGCTACGATTTGACCTTACTCAACTCCCTTATTTTAGGCATTTTACTGTTTATTAACTATATCTACAACGTATTTTAGCATAAAACACTGGAATAATTAAGGAACAATAAGTTAATTGTGGACGTTGGTTTTACACATAATTGGTTACATACGTACAGTACAGTATAAAAGCGGTAATTGAAGTTAAAGGAGGGTCAACCAGATATTAAACTAATGTATATTTTTTAATATACCATAAACCACCATGTGCACGAGTTTCATTAACATTGAGGTAGCAAAACCCAGAAACACTGGGGTGGCCTAATACTTTTGGCCAAGGCTGTATGTTGCTTCTCGGATGGAAGTAGGCCAGGGCAAGCTCCAACTCTCCAATCCGGACGGAGATTCGAACTGCTGACCCAGCGATTGCCAGGAAAGCGCGCTAACTACTATACTAGCCGGAAGGCTAATCCTATTACTACCTTTCAACACAAATAAGATGCCAAAATCCAATTTCTCTATCCCAGAAAGGCTCCCCTCACACACCTTTTTTCGAATGAGAACATATTTAGTACCCTCAGTCTATCTCGACATTGAAGGTGCTTCAGGTAAGGTATTATTTTTGTTGCCCTCCTCTGTACAGACTCTAACAGGTTAATATCGTATCTAAAATGTGGTGACCATGCTTGTACACAGTTATCTAAATGTGGCCTGACATACGAGTTGTAGAGTTTAAGGATAACCTCTTTGCTCTTGTAGCTAGCATTCCTCTTAATGTATCCTAGCACCCTATTTAGTTTATTTTTGGCCTCACTACACTGCTTTGAAAACTTCAGTGACCTATCTACTACCAAACCTAAGTCCTTTCATGGGAAAACCTTTTGGGTATTTGTGTTAGAGAATACTTAGTAGGGCGTTGCCAAGTTTTTACTAATGAGCTAAATGTGTTGAGATAGGAGAGCGATGAAACTTTGATATTATACAGGTCCCGAACTAACGAGTTAATAGAGAAAAATCTCAAGCAAAGGAGGGGGGCATAACAGCTAATTGGAGATAGTTTGTGCGAACAGTAAATGGAATAGAATGGGCAGATCTAACTTAGTTAGCAATGTATCTAGTAGAAACCTTTCACATAATAAGAAACTGGTTCTCTTTTTAAGTTTAAAATTTGATATAGGCACGGACAAGTAGAGTTATTTAAGTTCTTAAGCCAATAATTACAGATACAGTGAAAGTGATGTGGATAAAGGGGTTATTCATGGAAGTTTATTTTGGGTATAGCACTATGCTATATTCATAAGAATTATGACATCATTCGATGATCTGGAGAAAGTGTGGAAATCTTAATAAAACAAGCGGACAAAAAGAGAGGTGTGGTAATATTGGATAGTTCAATGTACGTAACAACAGCGAATAGTGCCAAATCGGTCATTAGATGCAGCAATTACATTTCTAGAAATATTTTTGATTGTATATCCATTAGTACGTTCTCAATTTTCAACATTAGCCCTGGTTTGTTTACAATAGACTCAATCATAAATTCATATATAAAATCTCAAATACTCGTTAATATGTTTGAAGAGATTGTACCCCCCAATTAGGGTGCAGAGAAAGGTAGTCTAATCCCCCCATCTCTACTATATAAGCCAACGTATGTCCTGCCTTTTGTTATTCCTTGATAAGGTCTGTGAGAATAAAGAGGAGAGTGCTCTGAATCGTTTTTTCACTTTTCCTGTGTGGGTGTTTCTTCATAATTTTATTCACGTGCATATTTTAAGCTTTTTCCCCTTTTAGACAAAATGAATGATTGGCTCAATTACAGTACTATATACGAAAAAAAGGTATCTAGGCAGTGCCTAAAAAGAAGCTACGTTATTCGAGCAAGAATTTAGAAAATTACTTACAAGAATGGAAAGAGGTAAGAAGCTAGTCAACTTTATTGAGGGAAATCCGAGGCATCCTAAAATGAGGGGCTTCCTAAAACTCATAAACAAGGCATACCACTCAGACCAATCATCTCGCGAATAAGTAGTGGTTCTCAAACAATTGCTAAGGTTTTATCCAAACCATTGTCTTAAACATTAGGCAAAATGGGCAAAGTTCATCTGACAAATTTGGCTGAAATCAAAGACAGATTATGTGAGGTAAATTTCAGAGTAAAGAAACTCGTTAGCTTTGATGTGAAGGCCTTATTTACTTATGTCCCAGTATATGGTCTTTGGAGGCAGTCAAGAAATACAGTAGCCAACCTCTATGACTCTGATTTATCGATTTATAAGGAGGACTATATCGAGTTAATATATTTTATGTGTAAGATTTGAGGCTTTCACCTTTGAGTGGGAGGAATACAGGTAGCACAACAAACTAGCCATGGGATCGCCTCTTAGTGAGCTAATGGCGTACTTTTGCTCTTGGAATGTTTAGAGACTCTTGGAATGATCAATATCCAGCGGATATTGATCTAGTTAATTAATTAGGACTCTTGAACGAGGTGGATGACGACATCCAATTTACCGTGATGGAAGACGAGGACAATAAATGTCCTTTTCTATATACATTGGTCCACAGGGATGAAGATAGGCTTAAGTTCTCATTGTACAGGAAACTCTTAAGCGAGGACGATTTTAAACATTTTCAATTGCGATATAGTAAGAAAACGAAAACGGGCGTAGTCATTGGATTTTATTTAAGGGTCATTAGTATTTGTAGTTAAAACCATTTGAATGATGAATTTGACAACATTAAGAAAAAACCGTCATAGAAGTAAAATATCCAGAATGTCATTTAATAAAATTAGGTCAAAAGAGCAATAAAAATAGTGGAGAGAAGAGTGGAGGGAAGGATCTTGGAGGCAGACAAAAGTAATGAGCCCACACTAAAGGATTATTAGAGGTCAGGTACCTGTCCGCTTAGCACTCTATGGCAAAGGAGAGATTAAATAGGTTTCTTCCTAAACCAGGTATATTGATAGCGAGATCTGTGAGAACCAACGTTGTGGAGATGGTAAAACATAGGAGTTCGCCAGCCAAAAATGACAAAGGTATTATTTATCAACTACTCTATAACGGATGCGACCGCAGTTATTAGGGTTAATTAGGACGTGACATTAGAAGTAGAATTAATGATCATAAAATACATATTAAATCACAATGAACATCAAACGCAATGGTAGTATATGTGGGTGAATGTGGTCATTTGCATAATTGGGTGGGATCAAAGTAATTCACAAGGGCTTAGGGAAGAAAGAGAGAAGAATCACTGAGGCAGCTTGTATTATTTCTGCCAGGTCAACCAATCAGCCAGATGGATTCTTACGGCTGGCCAATGGTGCAGCTAGGGTCATAGCAAATTATGAGGAAAGGTCGAAGTCCGTTTAAATCAACCGACCAATTCGAAAAAAGTCCGACCGAGAACGGGCAGCCATGACCCAGGATGACATATATAGAGAGTGATTTCCTATCCTTTATATTTCTGTTCTAAAGAAGTTGTAAGGCAAAACATTAATAAAAATATCCAGAGTATTTTGTACTTACTACACCCATTTATCAGGGTTATCTTCTCTTAGATCTCTGTTCTCCTTATCTATGTAACCTTTGCAAACACCTCCTATATTAGGCATCATAAGCCTGAACGTGTTAGATACTTACTAGTTTGCACGCCAACCATACAAAAAAGGATCTGTTCACTCTTTATATATATATATATATATATATATATATATATATATATATATATATATATATATATATATATATATATTAGACTGGCCCCCACCCAAAAATTAACATTAATCCTTAGTCTCACCCCTGGATATAGTGAGGCTTGATCAAAAAATGCGCTGAGCAAATTAGCAGAAAAATATAATAATATTTAGTAGTGCCATAACGAATGTTAGTTTCACACATATTAATAATATGTGCAAAATATAAAAAATAGTTAAATATAAGTGAATTTTTGTCTTTTTCAGAGTAAGTATTACCTAAATATAAATTAATAGTTGTATTTTGTTAATAGCTATATTAAGTGCATTTTTAAGTTTTATTATCATCCTATAACCTGACGTGTTATAGGGTAGGTACAAATGACAAATAAGCCTAACGTGTATTCCTGTAGACGCTCTAGTGTTGCGTTTCATTGTCTAAGCAGCACATCCCTTACCAGTCGGCAATTACCAGTTCCCTACTCAGTGTTGTGTAAACGAATGAAGAGTGATCATTGTTTCAGTGTCTATCTGTGTTTAACAAAGTCTTTCTAGAATATAATTAACATGTCAAGTTCAATTAAAACAAGAAGTTAAACAGAAGTATTGTCTACCGGAGAAACAATTAATGCAATTCAAAACACAAAGCTTCAATCAAATGATGATATATTAAGAAGGCTTTTCTCCTTAACACAGTGCAAAAATAATATAAAAGAGGTCTGTAACATTGTATATTCATAAATATATGAAATATGGGACAAAGCAAAAAACACCAATAAGAGACAAACAGCATGTGGTTACATAGATTTAGAAGAAATAAGAGCAGTTCAGAACCCTTCAAAGAACAAAATCAAGGCGAGATCAAACTCAAATATCAAAGGAAAATTCATTCCAAAAACCTTTAAATGATTTGTTTGATATAGCTCATGCTAACGCACTAGATAACCAATGAAAAAGATCGTTCATTTTTACAGGCTGAGATAGAAAGGTAGACAACGCTATATAGATAATGTTGACAAGAAAACAGTAAAGAATGAAGAGAAATAAAAACGCAACAAAAGTGATGAAGAATCATAGCGAAGTGAACGATAATTCCGTAGAAAAGTAAATTTGTCAGTTGTTGAGCTAACGTAGCTCAAGCAGCGAAAAAAACAGTAGGGATGAAGCAGAGCCCGGGCCATCTAATCATCCAAGAAAGAGTATATTTAAAGGCGATGAAATTATTTCACTTGACTTAGTGGCTACAGTAGACAGAACAAAAATAAGTGTTCTTCATGTGATGAGGGTGATCTTAGCAACAGCATTAGCCCTTGCAAGATAGATGAATACCAAAACTAACGTCAGGTACAGGTGCCGAAACAGCAAAGGTTGTTGTGGAATGTCTTCAAGATTGGAATATCGAGAAGATTGTTAAAGTCATGTGTCAATTTGACACCACTGCTAGTAAAACTGGTCCTAAGAAAGGTGCATGCGTGACAATAGAAACTAAATTAAATAGAGGTCTTCTTGCTTTTCCTTGCAGGTATCATGTTCATGAAATAATTGTATCTGACGTATTTCAAAGGTGTGTTGGTGCTTTATCCGCAACAGAAATTCAATTATTCAAGCGTTTCCGTAATTCCTGGAAGACTATCAATACTTCATCGTATGAAGCACACAATACATGTATTTCTTGGAAAAAAAGCTGTGCTTAGTTTTTGTCAAGAAGAGTTGAAATGTCCTCAGCAAATTACAAATGTCTCGAGCAAATTGCAAAGAACCATTGCAACTATCAGTTGCATATTTAGGGGTGACACAGAAAGCTTTCCTTCAAACAACCTGGATCAGTGCATCAAGTACGTTGGGTGGCAAAGGTTATTTATTCAATTAAAATTTTTCTCTTCAAGTCACAATTTAAAATGACCAAGAATGAGCAGACATTGGTCGAGCAATTTGTACAGTTTGTTGTACAGTACTACGCTCCCAACTGGTTTACATCTTCAACTGCATCCACTGCTCCACAAAAGGACTTAGAGTACTTGCAAAGATTCCAAGTATCTGAAGATGAGGAACTTGCTAATGTAGCCAGCAAAGCATTTAGATACCTTTGCTATCTAAGCGAAGAGTTGTGTTTCTTGCTTAATGGATGAAGGTGTCACTCTAGATTTGAAGAGAAAGATGGCCACAGCATTGCAGAAGCCTGGATCACAGCATCCGGAGAAACGATATACACTGGGATAAAAATAGAGTATCTCAGACAAAACTCTTGCTGACTTCGTGACGGAATCAAGTCGACTTTTCTTTACAACTTTTTGTTCAATTCCTTATATTTTAGAAGCAGACCCTTCAGAATGTAGTCTAGGAAATGACTATCAAACAGTAAAATAATATACTCATAATATGAATGTCATCAATGAAAATGCAGAGAGAGCTGTAGCCTTGATTGAAGCTACAATGATCATCTTACCAAAAATGAAGATGAGCTTCAATACCTTCTACAGGTGGTCGAATGTCAGAAAAATTTCCCAAACAATAAAATATGCATTGAAAAAATGCATGAACAATTAACAAAACAAGCTTAGTTCATTGCAAAAGACTGTGGAATAGGCCTCAGGAAATACCATATTAAAAAACGTGCCTATTACAGTTACCTAATGGGTGGTGTGGAAAAACTCTAAAACGTCAAACTTTGTAAACTTTTTGGCACTACTAAATTTCGTTCAATTGAGCTAAAACTTTGTTAAAATTGTTTTTATAGGAAGTCTCACAATTTGCATGGGTGAGACTAAGAAGCTCTTAACTATGAAAAATCGCTTCTATAGATCTGGGCCAGTCTAATATATATATATATATATATATATATATATATATATATATATATATATATATAGCTTTGATCAAACGTCTAATGCACCAAATGGAATCATTAATTTAATGCAATTAGTCATTTATCTTAAATGAATTCAATATATACTGTATATTAGGTAATTCTATAGAATAACCACTCCATTTTAATCGATGGCGCTTTGTTATAAATTTTTGTACTTAGAAAAATATGCAAAAGCTATATAATATATATATATATCATTTGCTATATAATAAATTTATACTTATGCTGATATATGGAAAGAAAAATAGAGTGGCAGCCATCTTGTCATTGATAGCTTTTGGAAAAAATAGAAAATATCTCAGAAATGTCTCCACTTAAGTTACTAATTATATCACTTCCACGTTCCACTTCGCTTTGAATCTTGTGAATCATATCTTCAAAAAACATAGACTAACACTTGATTGGCTAATAGAAAAATGGACTAATTAACGTGCAAGAATTTTGAGGGTACATTAAAATTACACGGTCAGCATTTCTAATTTATGTAACGTATTTGAAAATAAATATGGATCACATGAGTGATTTATCGTTGACCCCAGTATGTACATATTGCATTAATCAAAGGGATAAGACATCAGAAAGGAAGGAAGTTAAGTATAAGACAAAGCATTGGTTATAAATTAGACATTTTCAACCTCATACTTTCAGCTATTTATTAAAGTTAGATAAATGAAGTGATTTTTTTTATGTGTGGTCTTTGAATTTATAATTCCATTATGTATGAATGAACATTAAAACATTTAAATGGGCTAGGATATTCAGCTTACCTCAAACCTAACTATGAGTGAGTTCATTAGCCAAGTAAAAGAAAGATTATAGAAAAGTTTGCTGTTATATATTTTTTTAGAATTTTATAATAAACTGATAAAAACCTTTGTTAAAATGTAAAAATTAATGATTTGTGCGCCTCTGCCAAAGAAATGCTAAGCGCAAAGAATTCTAGCATCAACACATCACGTCCAAATCTCCAAGCAAACAAGGCGTTTTACAGTAACTTACATTAAACTTAAGAATAGTATTTTACGTTCAAAATGTACAGTCCGGTACTAACAATTATACAGTAATATAAGTATACTCATTGATCCAGATAACCCATTATACTTATAGCGTTACCTGTTGTTGTTGTTGTTGTATCATTTTACAAAGGATTAATTAGCTCCTCAAAATGTAACTTTTGTGAAGAGTTGAAAGAGATGACTGATAAATATTAAAGGGGGAAATCCAATTGACCTAGGTCCGATCCATGGTTAATTACCGCCGGCGAGCTACTCGTTGATGAAGTCCAAAAAGAGAGACATGCTTGCAGAGACGAAGGAGGTGTGGCCGTAGTGGTTGAAACATCAAAATTCGTACTGGTCCGAGGGAAACTATCCATCATATGTGTTTTTATTAAGAGGTGTGTGGTCTAAAATTATTCCGGTTGTGGAAATAAATTTCGAAGAGATTTATTAAGTGATGGATTAATAAGGAGAATGAAAAGAAAAGTTTATTCAAGATTTGAATGAAATCAAAAGGGCCAACTCAAATTTCCTCGACGCGACTGAAGTGGGGGGCGGAGCCGGTTGAGTTCCTTTAGAAGGGTATTCAACACGTAAAAAAAATATATTTCACGTAACTGGACGGCAAGATATATCTTAAAACTGGTCTGAGGGCACCAATAAAGAGTGTATAGTATATATGCAGAGATGGGTGCATGATATATAAAGGGTCTTTCAATAAGGTCACTCAATTTTTAAATGTAAATAAAACAAGTTGTGTGTGATATATGCACTCAATTTTTTTACAATTTGAAAGTACATTTTATGGCATTAAGTGTGGAATATGACGTCGTTCAAATGCTCGCCGCGGCTTCGCTTAAAGGAACGTATTCGGGAGGCTCAATTTTCGATGACTTTGTCACATAAATCTAGTTGAATTTGCTGGATGGTGTTCGCTATGTTGGCTTTGAGGACATCAACTGTTTGCGGATTATTCGCATAACCCTGCGATTTAAGGTAGCCCCAAAGAAAGTAGTCTAATGGCGTTAAATCGCATGATCTCGGTGGCCAATTGACGTTGCTGCCGCGCGAGATGACCCTGCCCTGAAATCGCTGGTGTAAAATGTCTATCGTGGCGTGCGCAGTGTGGCACATAGCGCCGTCCTGCTGAAACCATATGTCGTCAGTATCCATATCAGGCATATAATCCACAAGAAGTTGCTTATCATCGATCTGTAGGTATCGGCGTTGGAAGTTATGGCAATCCCATCTCCATTCTCAAAAAATACAGATCGATGATTTCGTTAGACGAAAATCCGCACCAAACAGTGACTTTGTTGGGATGAAATTGGTGCTGGTGTATCTCATGTGGATTGTTTTCGTCCCAAATTTGACAATTTCGATTGTTCACAAAACCATTCATCTAAAAATGGGCCTCATCGCTGAAGATGATTTTATTTGGAGAAATTTGGGGCAACTTTCAGCTGCTCTAGAGCCCAATCGGCGAACACACGACGTTTTCTATAGTTGTTTACTTTAAGTTTCTGGATAAGTTGGGTTTTGTACGGGTGCAGACCAAAGTCCCTACGCATAATTCGCCAAACTGAAGTCGCAAAAAGGCCAAGTTCTTGTGAACGACGAGAAATTGATTGCCTCGGATTTTCCCGTACACTCTCATTTACGGCACGTTGTTTTCAGCATACCTTGCGTTTCGGTGACGTACGGGTGTTGGCTGATTGTTCATCGACCCTTTTGCCTCGAATTTGGCCACCAAGCGTCGAACAGTGGACCTGGCAGGACCATTGCGGCGAGGATAGAAATGACGTAATGCGCGGAACGTTTGTCGAACAGAGCACTGTTTTTTATAATAACATTTGATGACTTGCCCACGCTGTTCAACGCTATAACCTTCCATCGTGACTTGCCAAGTACTACTGAACAGTTCACAGTGAGGTTGCCAGATTTCGCTTTCTCAACATGGCCACTATCGCCTGACAAAGCGCGAGCGTCCTTGTTGAAAGACCCTTTATATATATACTCTGGTTGATGGGAATGTTAAGCCTAAATCTTTAAGTGATGGATTCTCATAAAATAAAAATGAGAATAGGCAACCGGCAATTTCAGGGGAAAATAAAAGTGGTATATTTCTATATTTATTTATGAATTAACGAGAAAGATACAGAAGTCAAACAAAGAGAAAGAATAAAATGGGAAATACACAAAATGAGAATAATGAATTTGATCGAATATAAATGTAGGTTTAGAGTAATTATATATTCGAATAAATATTTATATAAATTTGAGTTAGAAATTATGGAATGATATATTGGATATCTTTAATATAAGATTTTGTCAATAGAATTTACAGGATATATGCTATATTTAATGTATAGACTTTGGAATAGTTTTGGAAACATAATAAATGTTTGAATTATAATCTTAAATGGGACTGGAAATGGAGAGAAAAGAGGGAATTACATTTTAAAGAGTTAAGTTATTCGATTTAGTTGAATAATGGTAAGGTTAATTTACTGACCTTTGTCTGACGATGACGAGAACACGAGTTGATTATATTTGTCAACTAACATTGGGGCGAGGTAGGTTGATACTGATTAGTCGGTTTAAAATACGTCAGACAAGGATTTGGATTTGTTGAAATAGATATCGTACAACGTATAGGATACCTATTATAGAACGATACGTTTTTAGAATTTTGTTGGAAATCGTACGAGTTATATATGATTGGAATTGTCGTACATGAATATCAACTAAGGAAGCGAGATGAGTAAAAAAAATTATACTTTTGTAGGAGCTAGCAAGGATGTTAGCTGCTACAGTAGTGACGTTCTTAGTGCGAACGAGAATTCCAGCCTCTACACGTAAATTTCGGTGAAATGGCGAGTATAATACTACTAGGACAACTATTATCATGACTATATTTTCAGATAATCTAAATATCTAACTCAAGCTTTATTTGAATATTAAATAAGAAGGGAGAGAATATGTGAGAAGAGAACGAGGAAACATATTGGGAATATATTTCAAAGATCAAAATTGTAGATGTTTTCATGAAATAAGAAGGAAAATAAAGATTCTGTGAATGAAGTAAATGAATGAGATGAGATCAAGTATGATTCGTGAAATCAAGGAAATGTAGGGGGTGACCCGGCTATTGATCAAGTGGTAGCTATATGCAATGGTTGTTTATGAATAAATGAGATCGAGAGTTAGGGTAAGACTGAGAATGAGAGATTCTGATAATAAATTAGGATTAGTGGTAGATAAAATTGGCTCATACTTGTATGAGATATGAATTGGCGAATATCTGACTGGGTGAAAGATCGCTAGACCGAGACTCTGTTTAACTCCTTGCAAGAATGAAGAATGAGAAAGCGGGAACGATAAAGTTTAGCGTTTGTTATCTAACGACCCTTGGATGCGGAAATTCCACCTTCCTTATAAAGATGGCTTGGCGACAAAAAAATGGGAAAGTAAAAATATAATTAATCTGGTTTGGGTGAGTGAGAATTTTAGGAGCGATTTGTTTGATGTGAAATATAAGTGTCATTGCTAGAGGAATATGAAACTTTATGTACATACATATGTACTCTGCAAGAATAAAATGGCGGATGCGCAGATTTGTGACCTTTAGGAAGGTGGCATTCACGAGAGGAGTAGAAGTGAAAACTTGTTATATCAAAGGAACTGAGAGAAGTAATTGAGGTTGCTTGCGAGCGGAGCAGAGCACTAATATTTGGCATGGATAGTGTAAATCTGAAAAAAAGGAAAGAATACTATGTAGGAAGTTGGCTGCATATGGGTTTGAAAGAAATGAAACAGGAAGCTGAAATGCTTAATGGAGCAATGATGATGCATCATGTGCTTTGAGAGCGAAGCAGGACTGCTCTTACATCTCTTCATAGTGAAGATTAGCATATCAATGAAGATAATGCAGTGAATACAAAGAAACGAAAAGCGCACATAATCAACTGATTAACACGAGTAAGGAAGGAAAAAATTGAGTATTTGGATTTAGGGTGAAACTGGTGAGGATGGGAACAGGACGTTATGTATTTATGAAGGTTAGGGAAAAGTCTGAACTCAAGTAAAGAATGGCTGTGTTAACATCAATTATAAAAATGTGGTAGGAGTTATGTGCGAGGAATAGGGGGAAGAGTGAAAAACCAACTGATAGAGAGTGTAATTTTTGAACTATAAAATTTATTAAGTTGAGCAAGCGCGTGCAATTATGATTGGCTTGAAGGATAAAACAGGATGTTGTAAGAATAATCAGCTTGAAAAGTTACTTGGCGCTAGAGTAAGTTATGTAGTAGGAGAAATACTACAAAAGAGTCCCAATTGCAACATGTAATTGATCTCACGGTTCTGTTTTAGGTATTTTGATAAAGGAACTATATTTTAAGATTAGATGAATGTTTACAAACATCACAATATAAATAAAGGGAGAAAGTTGAATGCAAATGGAAATAATTATGAAAAATGTTATTTACAACGTACATATTTAAATATATATATATTTCATCATGCAGCCAGGATGACTGTGGTAGTATTATTCAATCAACAAGGTGTTTCTGACCGAAAAGGAGTAAATGGGTCGATAGTTTGCGTTAGGGCATTTGTTCCCAAAGAACTAAGTGTTTCATGATGGGTGTATATAACTGTAGAGGGGTATTTTTATTTTGATAAGAAAACTTCATAATCTGGGACCATAAAAATATTTGCAGTCGGCATTCGTTCGTTTTCCATTTATTCTTGTGCTCGACTTAATAAAAACAAGTCTAAATGAAGCATTAGGTTCTGTCATTGTTTTTTTTTTAATATTTTGTAATTACGGTGGTATAGAATCCTGAAAATTTTTCTCTCGCTGCCATTCAAAACGCAATGAGAGGTGTCAAACAATTTGGGTGAGTCCTAAAATATATACAAAGCTTTTACTTCCTTTATTATTTTCATTTTTTGTCGGTTAGTTTCCACATGTATCTGTCATTTGTTGTTTTGTGGTGTATCTTGTAGGGTTTTAAAAATATGTTTTGTACTTTTCTTTACATATTCTTATAAAACCTTCGGTTTCACTTTCTTCTGTTCTTCCTTTAAATTGATTAGACCATCTCAGTCTCATTTGGCTCATTTTAGCTAAAAGTCATCTGATAACCTCAACTATTAAGTGATAGATAACTATTTTCAATGTTTTAAGCTAATATCATATAGTTTAAAATCGTTTTATTTATTATTTTACATATTTGTTTGCTTTTTCACTTGATTAATGAGTTTGGTAATGAAGTGTTCTTTTTAACCAGAAATTATTTACTGAGTATGCTGCATTCTTTTTATTTTTATTATTATAACAACTTGAAATGTGGAACTATACGTAAACTCAGTAAAGTATATACAGATAATGAGTGTTTTTGTCGTAGAATAGGGTCGAGTTCAACCTTTCCTGCCTTTTTCAGCCGAGAGAGATGATGGCTATGTGCGTGGGAGATTTATAATACAGACTGAGTGCAAGTTAACCAAATTATAGGTTAGCCAAATAGTCAGCTATCTTGGAAGGTTCTAGGACAATAGAAAAACGAGTACAAAAATAACTTTATTTATATGCAAATTAATATTCTTTGCAAAAAGATTTACGGGTTTTGAAGCAAGCTATACAACACATTAGACGTAGACCAGTGTTGGCGTCTTAAAGGGAGGGGGACTTGGCGGGGACGGTCGCCGTATACTCGAACGAACAATACTGGCCGAAGGGTGGCTCGAATGATCTTGAGCGTATATGAAGTCTACGATGGAGGCTTACACTAGGGAGGAGGGGGGAGAGCAGTTGCACAGGAGAGTTTCGCGTTGCTGTTATTTCAAAGGTTTAGTCCGAGGAAGTAATCCATGCCTTGGCGCAAAGTTCAAATAATAGTCTCTTGACAATGACCACTACCGGCATGAACTTGGATCTTGCCTTCGATTTAGAACACCGAATCGAGATTGGGCGCGTTGCGTTCGAGGAGAAGGTAAAAACGAGTACTGGGTAGACTCGCGCGAACTAAACGAGAATACATGGAGCTCGAGGGGTTATGCGAGGATTTGTGCAGAGTCAAACGGGACACAAAAATGAGGGTACAAACGGGGAGGTGCAGACGGCAGGTACTAACAGGGCGGGCAGGTGGCGGATACTGATGGGGCGGGCAGGCAGTGGATACTGCCTTCCAACTCTGTCGCTGGAGGATTTATAGTGGGGTCAAATGGGAGTTTTCCGCCTTTTGCCCGAAGGGGAGGGTTCCAGGATCCAACGCATCGCCAGGCGAGGGTAGTGTCGCCCTATTAGCACGATCGTTGGAAATTTCCTAAGTCGGCGAGCCGAAACTTTGTCCGACTCCCAATGGGATCTTGAAGCTTCTCACAGCCTCCTGCGATGACGGGCTTCCAGACCACCATGGTTTCTTGTGATTTCGACCTTTCTTAGCGCAGGCAAAAAGGGTGACCAGGTGTCTCTTCTCTCTCTTTCTGATCTCTGACACTCCTCCATCCCCAGATGAAACTTCAGGGGAAGAAGTGACATCAAAAAATGATTAATGGAAAATTATAACTTAAGGTCGCATGACAATAGCAAATAAAGTTGAGAATACCTAGGACGAATTTTCAAAAATTCAGCTAAAAATACAAAATAGTGGAGCTAGTGAGGGAGGAGGTTGTACCATACATATACATAAGGATATATAATGCTACGGCATGGTTGCCAAAGGATATTTTTTCCCATGATACCATTAAATGGGGCTTACCAGCCCGAGAGTGAGTTTATCCTAAGATTATACAAAAATAAAAATAATAAGGATATTGAAGGAATTCATTGTACACATATAAGGAAAAAAAAATTATACGCGTTTCCTTATTATGTGGTTGAATATACAAATTTATTTTATAAAAAAAATTAATACAAGGATAAAAAAAGGGAAATGGCTCGGAAATAGTTTGGAAAAGGATCCCAAGGGCTTCTACTTAAACTATCAGCCATGCAGTTATCTGTGCCTTTTAAATACAAAATGCGGAATTGTAATTACTGGAGGAACAAGCTCCAACGCATCAACCAACTTTTATTATTTTTGGCGTTACGTAGGTATGATAGGGGTTTATAGTCTGTTTCCACTACAATTTCCTTCCCTACTAAATACATCTTATTTACAGATTTCCCAAACTATAGCGAGTGCTTCTCTCTCAATTACCACATAATTTTTCTCACGCGCGAGTATATTTCTGCTTGCGTAAGCGATGAGGAAACTTCCTCCCTTATTCTCATACTAAAAGAGGACACATCCTATACCGTAATTACTGGTGTCGGTGCAAATGCTAAACAGTTTGTCCAGGTTAGGGAGGCGGAAGATAGGAGCAGATGCCAACTTCTCCTTGAGTTGGTTAAAGCTGTGAGTCAAAAATGGCTTCCACTCGAGGCATTCTGGGAGCCTTCTTCTTTAATACCTCGCATAGGGGTGGGGGGAAGATTGACACAAAGTTTCGTAGCAAGCGACGATAGAACGATGCAGAGCCTCTGAAGCATCGCAGCTGCTTTTTGTTAGTGGGCAAAGGCATGTCCACGATGGCCCGGATATTTTCTTGCTGGGGGGGCTAACCGATTATTCCAGATATGGATGCCGAGGTAATCGATAGTACCAAAAGCGAAGTGGCACTTGCTCTGGCCAATTGTCAAATTGTGTTCCTTGAGTCGGTGCAGAAGGGCTTGAAGGATGGTCAAGTGTTAATCCCAATCTTGGGTGGCCACATAAACATTATCAAAATAGAAGGTGACGTTGGGTAAGCCTTATAAAATCCTTCTCATAATCCGGTTATAATTGTTGCAAGCCGTCCCTAGACCAAAAGGGAGCGGTCGAAAGTGCATCAGCCCCTTCTCAGTGGGGAAGGCAGTAAATTTCTTCACTTCCTTCCTCAGGGGAATCTGATTATAGGCCTTGCATAAATTCAACTCGTAGATGAACTTCGCCTTCTCAAAAACGTAGAGGTTCTGATCTATGGTGGGGATTGGTTGGGCATCAAATACACTACCCGAATTTAGCTTCCTAAAATCTATGCACATTCGATAATAACCATCGGCCTTCTTTACCATGACAACCGGGGAACAATAGCTACACTCGGAAGGTTCGATGATCTGCAACCTTAGAAGTTTATCCACTTCGTTATTTAATGCTTCCCGGAAGCGTATAGGCAGGAGATATTGTTTGGAACGGATGGGTTCTAGGGAGGTTAGTTGAATATTGTGCTCAAAATGGGTAGCACAACCGGGGATCTCGGTAGTGACGTCATCAAAACGACTCAGGGGTGCTGGCAGTTGATAATTTTGAAGAGATGATAGCTGGTCGCATATCTTAAAATCCGCAGGTGGGGAATTATTAAAGTCGAGCAAGACATGCAACGGGTATTCCTTGTCTTGCTCTACGCAGGCGACTTGAATTACGCTAAGGGATGCAGGGGGTAGCCAGATTCCATGGCGGATTCTTTGCTGATTACAACTATCTGGTTGATGCTCGCGCGCTGGTGGTACCGCTTGAGCATGTTAACATGAAAAAGCTTTCTTCCTGGGGTCTCAATAAGGTAATCGATGGATCCACATTTCTCGACTATGTGGTAGGGGCCCTTCCACTGGATCAACAATTTGTTACCGTCTGTAGGGAGGAGAAGGAAAACTTCTTCTCCTGGGTTAAATTTCGTTTCTTTGGACTTGCAATCAAAGTATGTCTTATACTTGTCAAAATTGATGTCAGTGTTCTGGGACCCAATTTCGGCGCACTTTTCTAGCCTCCTTATTAAATCTAGTAGATACGATTAAGAAGTCTGGATGTTTTGATCCAATTTCTGATTGGAATAAAGTTCTTTTAGGATACTCAGGGGGCCTCTGAGTAGACGAGTCTCAGCGTCTTAAAAGGCGAGGGTAGTCTCGCTCTATTAACAGGATCGCGGGAAAGCTTCTAAGTAGGCGAGGCAAAGCTTTGTCCGACTCCCAATGGGACCTGCAAGCTTTTCACAGCTTTCCGCGATGACTGGCTTCCAGGCCACTACGGCCTCTCGCGATTTCGAGCCTTCGTTAGCGCCAGACAAAAAGGGTCGATCAGGTGTCTCTTCTCTCTCTCTCTTTCTCTCTCTCTTTCTGATCTCTGACAGTTTTTATAGGGGTAAATTATTAACTCTATTTTTGCGATTCATCACAACATTGCCTTACTAAATTTTAACCCTTTCCTAACTATGTTACCATAAGCTTTTCATTCTGACACGTACTTTACCTAAAAAGTACGTTTGATTATGTACGAATTTCCCAACACATTCTTTATTGCTTTACAAATTTATGGGTTAAATCTCAACTATTATTCTGATCTCGAACTAGCCTTTCCAATATTAGATCTGAGTCTTGCTTTCTGCTCCTCTTTGGTTACCTTTTCACTTTCCTTCTTGTCGTCTACAAGTTTAAATATGTTATACTAGTATCAAGTACATTAATTTATACTATAAGTAGTATTAATGCAAGAAAAGACCCTTGCTTGATCTAATTAATCACCCCTCGTAATTTTCATAAAACCATTATACTCGCAGAGGATCTTCTGGAAGAGGCAATTATGCCGGTGGCTCCAGGATTTTGAAATCAGAGTTATCCTTCTCTTAGGTGGACTGCCTGTCGTCATGGCTACGAGCTCCACCTACCTGTCCCCACCGTGATGCCCAGTCAACAGAGGTAAGCTCCCTAATAAAGAATGTCAGCTTTAGAGAAAATTCGGACGAAGATTCGAACTTCCAACCCAACTATTGCCGGGCAACTCGCTAACTAACCACTATACTATTTATGTTTCCTATTTTCAAAGCAAACAGAGATAGACTTCAGATAATATTTGTCAGACCAGATGAATCCTATTTGGAAATTAGCTAACTTACATTAAAATGTCAATAAAATTAATCAAACCAGATGTTTCCTAATCTATATTCGCCGTCACGTATCAGATTATTAGGGTCCGGATATTTGGGATTGTTTTTTTTGTTGTTATATAATTTTTTTAATCCATCGCATTTGATCGGGCCAATTCCAATTATTTTACGTTATATATTAATTAGAAAGAGATGCAAACAAATGCTTTCCTATCTTTTTATTAGCACAGATATAAAGGTTTACAATGCAAGGTCACATCGAGCATTGAGAGATTTGTATCTCTTTCCCAATTCTGGCGATGATTGTAATATTTTTATCTAATTGCAATTCCCCTGAGGGGTAAAATTTTTATTCATGGTAAGGATAAGAAACAATTGAGTTATGTTAAAAGGTATTTGCATCAAGTCCTTAGGTCATATTTCTGGGCTGTAAATTGAATGACCTAAAAGGCTTAAGTTTAGATGTTAGATTTAGAGATGTTTTAATGGTGGTCATCGTGATTCTCGTGATATATTTTAACAGTAGTACGAAAGAGGTTAGGATAGTGGTCAAATACGTTCGTGTCTGCGATATGACGATCAAGCGGGAAACCAAGAGGGCGTTTGTCGGGGTAGATTTCTCCATGAATTCCACATTGAGTGTGGCTTCCACCATGTTCGTTTTTCTCGAGACCTTCAATGGCGGCATCTTTGCTGCCATCAGTGACGGCAATGAATAAGCCGAATTCCATACCCTTTGCGTTACCCTTAGGCAGAAGAAGCCTGTTGGGGATACCACAGCTCCTGGTGTATTCTTCGAGGTGGAGTTCTTGCCCAGAGGAAACGGCGGCATCAGCTTTATCCATCAAACTGCTGAAGCTGGGGATGTCAGGAACAGTTGTAGAAGCCTCGGAAGATTTTCGTTCAACGTAGTTTTTTCCTTGTTTTACTGAAATAATTGTTATTATAAAAAAACATTTTGTAAACGAGTCGAAAATATGGATCGTATTTTTTCTAAAAATGCAGAATTTTGAGTTAACCTATTATTCAAATTTGTAAACATTAAAGTAATGTAGAATTCTCATAGATATTAAAGAGAGGAGCTTTGATGAATTTTTGACGTATAAAAAAGAGGCTAACACACCAAGGAAATATAAAAAAAGACAAAACCTTTTGGTCTACTTACATGTTCGCCAGAATTTGTCAAGTTCAATGCAGTGCCATCGGCCTTCATCTAATTCGAAAATGATTCCATTAGAATCACGCCTTGGGCAGAGGAACACACGAATGGTGGCAAATACGTCAGATCCATGGTTATTGATGATATCCCCAGCCAAAGTAAATGGTTTGTGGTTGAGTCTTGAAACAATGGCAGTGATTGGAACGTCTTCAATTTCTGGTGTATCATCAACAGCCATTTGCAAATCGAATTCGAATTCTTCAAAGAACGTTTTAAGTTCCCCTTTGACTTCAACCTTATCAATAAAAATATCTGGAAATTCAATCTCTTCCTCAGTGTATGGGGGAAGAGAATCCTTGTGCTCCTTGAAGATGTGGTCCATATACTTGTGGAGACGGAAGAAAGAAGGATCTCTGGTAGCGGTTTCGAAATGTTCCATCACACCGGGAGGCATGTTGAATTTTCCATGGGGATCTCCTTGTCGGCCCAAAATGATGTGAGCTAAATTGTGGAGAGCACCGTAGTAGCCAGCGTTGGGGCTGTATGTAGAAGATTCAATGACATCACCAAGAACATCTATCCCATGCTCGTCTCTGATGTTAATATTCTCTCCTTCTTTACCCGTAATGTATCCATGGGCAATGGCATCGCGGATTCTGGTTTCGTAAATGATCATGTCACGGATGCGAGCAACACCGTCAACATCTTCGAAGCGAACCTCATCGGGACGAGCAGGGAATTCTCCTCCAAATTTGTAGGTGGTGTGAGGGGCAAAACCTTCATGGATTGGTTTATCCCAATATAGTTCATCTACCATTCCCAAGTGGTTGGAAAGTCTTTCAGCATCAAAGCGGACGGTAAGCTGGTGATGAACCCAGAAGAAGAGTTCTCCCTTTCGGTCAAGGTGGTAACCATAGGAGTCCTTCCACCAGAATGGATAGTCCATATGCCAGGTTACGTGGTGAACATTCAAACCAATATCCTCACCAAAGTAAGCAACTCTTTGTTCGGGGTTTCTCTTGGAACCAGTAAATGTCATACGGAATTTTCCTGGTTTCTGTGTCATTTTAGCTGTGTAAGCTTTGTTGATGACTTCAGAGTTAGTGAAGAGATGAGGTGTCACTTCATAAAGAGGAGGAAGTACTAGATCCTTTCCTAATTCGTGATGGATGATGGTTGTGTAGAGAGCATAGACGAATACTCCTTCATTCATTCTCTCTCGGAAGTAAGCGGCGTTTGCTATTGCAGTATGCCAGTTATCACAATGCATGAGAACATCGAAGAGCATTAGGGCTTCTTCTCTGTGGCGCTCATTGAAGAGGGAGAACCAGTGGTGCTGTTTCAAAAGTCTGTGGTCTGCTTCCTCTTTCCATAGCTTTTCGATTGCAGCGCCACCATCGGTGTAGTGAGTGAGGTCAGCCAATGGATCAAATTTCAAAGATGATTCTTTCAAAATAGAGAATCTCTCCCTGATATGTTCTGTTACTTTATACAAGAGCCGTAGAACATCTTGTTGACGTCTGGCCTTTGAAACTGAAAGATAATTTATGTATTTGTTAATTCTAACTTGGTTTTGCTTGTTGAGTACACTTTACCTAGTATTTTCCACACAATGACATGGGAATAATTTGATAACTTATAAATAAGAAAAGGAAGTGAAAAAAGACAAACAGTACTAAAAGAAAAATCACTAGATATGTGAGTGTGAAACTAGTGAGAGAGAAATACAAATATTAAAATGATAGACCAGCAATATTTAATGAGCTCAAACAATGGATTAAAATCTTTCTACTTTATACTGGAATCAAAGTTTGGGCTGTTAAAAATTACGGGTAGTGGATAACGAGAAAGGGCAGACGCCAATTGTTAAGAAGACAAAAGAAGGATGAATCATTATTGCACTAGTGAGCGATATCAATCATGTTATAGTTAGAAATTTTGAAGAACAATTGGTCGAAGGAATACTTGTATCCATTGCTGAAGTATAAAAGTGGTTCACTCTAGAGATGAATATAACTAGATAGAAAGTAAGAAATATTTCAAAAAGTAGAACTTAGACTCAGTAGTAAAAACACACCTTTATTTTCGTCTGAAATGAGTTCATATTACGTAAATAACTTGCACCCAACTATGTATAAATGAACAAGTGTTCTAAATTATGAGTTCCAACTTCTCTTAAGAGCGGCTTCATAGATTTTGCTTGACATAACTATTAACATGGATGCTGAAAATACACGAGCCCTTACGTTTGCACATTAATAGTGATATTCGATTTGAAGTAAAATGTGATTCGAAAAGAAAAAAGAAGGCGGAATTCTGAATTAGATCCTCACTCGGTTTTCATTTTATATACATTCAGATAAAAAATGACGATCGTTGCCAAATAGGTTCATTTCTAGACAATTAATATTTTAGACTTGCAAATAATGAAAATAAGTAGGGTGAATTGTATGAAAAAGTTTTATCAATTCTTTTGTTTAAATTCAGATTAAACTTTGTCTCTTTCGCAGTGAAGACAATTTGAGTGATTCCTTAGGGGAGTTAGTATCAGAAAAATTATAATTTACGAGTATGACCCAACTTTCTTCGAATACTAAAACCTCTGATAATATAAGTCAGTTTGATACAAATATAAAGATTTTGCTGCAAGGAAATTTTCTAACTTAAAATTGTTTTAAAGGATCTTCCCTGTAAGGAAACTTGCTTTCCTTTTAGAACAGGGGCAGGGTCAAAAGGTGGCGTACTTTCTTAGTACCCAACAGCCTGCTAGGTAACCCCATTAAAATATGACTTTTCTACACAAATTCACCTATTCTAACTTCAACACTTCCTATACCAACCTCCATTCAAGAACCTTACAGTAGAGATGGTCTCGATAATTTCTTCTCAATCAATAAATACATTCTCTCAAATTCCTGCATCAGGGCTTCGTGCTTTTCGCAGTTACGCTTGTAACGCAATGTGAGCGACGGAGGTGAATGATCTCCAGTTGAGGCCGGAGTTTTCACTAAATCTACGTTAAATTCTATCTAAATTTCTTTCTAAATGTAAAGGTTTTAAATTCCTTCAATTTTTTCCTCCCAATTTTTAGAGATGATGGTGAATCAGAGCAGCATTTTTGCTATTTCAAGAAGTGTTTATGGAGTAAAAGTAGTATTTCTCCCAAAACAAATGAAATATCAACCTTTCTTTCAATTGCCAGTATTGAACTCGTAATTCACCATTTTGAATTAGTGTGTGGTAATTGTAAGGGTTGTTTATCCAGATGTAAAATAAGGCCTACTGATCCAGATGCTTAGGAGGTGTAGTGAGTTCCACTATAGTAGTCCCACTCATTGAATTATTTATACTAGTGCTAGCATTTTTATTCATTTTTCAATATTTATTTTATATATAAAAACCCTTATTCATTTTCCACTGAGTAAACATACTGCTGTCATTAACATCCATTCTAATAAAATTTATCATTAACATAGAAATAGGAAAAATTCTAAAAACAAACACAAGTTGTAAGAGAAAAGAATTTAATTATTATATATTTGTTGATATAGATCAAGATATATTACCTGGTTCATCACTGGCCCAGTTTGGAAGAGCGGCCACTGCTGAAATAGCTAAGAAGAAGATCAGTAGCTTCATACTGTTGATCTAGTGAGCTCGCACAACGCATAATACTGAAACCTACCTTTTATATGTCTGTAGAAAAAGATAAGAGTATTTGATATCTCTTATCTCTAAACATAATGAGCATTTCAAGACGCTTTTCATAAAGATTTCTTTCGAGGATTGATAAATTTTATGCCTACGTGAGTTATTAGAATCATTTTACTTGATCTTGAGGTTTTCAAACACTCATTAGAAACGTAATATAAGGCCTAATCTTATTTATCGTACATAGTAGATCACGTAGGAAAAATCTTTGGACTATTTTTCATTAGGGGAGTTTGACACTGAAAAAAATATTCGGACATCTTTTCTGAGATTCAAATATTGTTTAGTTTTTCGTTACTTCTTCGCTTTTTTGGTTGTTTGAAGAAGTAGTATGGGCACATATTTTCCCTTAATCGAGAACAAGGATTCAGTAAACTTTTATTACCTTAGGTTTTAGGGAATTTGGGGCCGGTTAATCATATACCAACTAGGTAAGAAGCTCACATTAATCGTGTGAAATCAAAGATGTAAATTACCCGCATGAAAAAAAAAGAAATATAATATACCAGAGAATAAAGGGTTGTATACAGATTTCATTACACGAAAATTTCACTATTTTCCAATTTCATTTGGTTAATAATAAATGATTCCCCCCTCCCCAACCTAGATTCGTCTTGATCTTGCTGGGTTAAGCTATACAGGTCATTCAAGGATGCTTCTGGATCCATAATTGGAACATAAGAGTACTTTGGAACTGTCCAAATTGGTAATATGCTAAATATGGAGATATGCAGAGATAAAGGACTTTTCCAATCTACTGGCCGATATTGGATCCCTAATAAATTCAAGGACGAGATATAGTCGTGTTAACAGATTTTATGACAGAATTGGTTGTGTAGGATCGTATGTTCGCCGTGGAATGAGTCTATGCTACAATCTATGTGAAAAACAATGGATTTTGGTCACTATTTTAAGGTTGTAATAAACATCCGTAGCCACCCATCCAGCCATGAGTCTGCTCCAGGCTGTTAGCTCGATCAATAAAATTATTAGGCTTACAATATTTTGACAACAAGTTTCTAATACAATATTCACATGTTTCGTTTCAATTAAATAACGTCTGACACACTTACAATAAGACTATCAAATGGGTCACAGTTGGTTGTGACTTCCGTGGGCAATAAAGATACTAGCTTTAAATTGCGGTTATTTGTCATAGACGGTGACCATAATACCTTTATACCTCGGCCATGACCGCGATAATAGTTCTAAAAATTTTCCTCCATTTTTATTAATTATGCATTCAGGCTGTATTATTCGTGCACTGAGTTCTTTGACGGTGGGCGGGGAGTCCTAAAAATGATTGATTAACGCTAAGATTTGGGTTTATAAAAGTATGTTCCGTATAATTATTTACATTCATAAATACCTTTTGTCTGACCTTTTAGAATTTGAAAAAAAATAAAGGGTAGCATAAAATAATACAAATATTATATATACCCTACCGAGCAAAATAAGAGAACGATTTTTATTTATTAAAATATTTTCCAAAATATTATGAGTAGATAAATAAAATTTCCATGGTACATAAAGTCCTGCATTTAATATATTTTATAAAGATTTCATATGATACTAAATAAAATAAAATATAATATTGACATGCGCAAAATATGAGAAAGATCATTCACAGAATAGCTTAGCAAGCAATTATATTAGAAACAAACTATGATTTGACAACGATGAAACTTAAAACACTAAATATGAGGTTTTTAAGCATTTGTTGTATATGAGTATTGCTTCGGCGCAACGACGACCAGAGGACCTCACCTCTTTCTTGAAAAATTCTTGTATTATTTTGTTGGTTTTTTGCTCAGTTTTCGTCAAGAAATCCGTCACAGTTGAAGGCAACTAGTTTCGAAATTTGTCTCTATTTTCCTTTCTTAGGTTCTCCATTGGGTTCAGATCCGGGCTATGAGCAGGCCACTTCATTACTTCGATATGTTCTTTTTTTAAATAGTATTTTGCTCGCTTTGTGGCATGGCATAGAGCGTTTTTTGCATAAATACTGCTGGCTGGTTCAGATATGCATTGAGTCAAGGTATACTATGTTGTTGTACGAGGTAAAAGGTACACATTCGCATTTAGCCTTCCAATTATTAGCACTTGCAGACCGACTCATTCAGACGAAAACATTCTCAATACCATGAAACTGCCTCCTCCATGCTTAGCAGACATTTTGACACATTTCGGGTTAAGACTGTCACTTGCATACGTCTAACAGACTGTCTGCCATCAGATTTAACTAAATTTTATTTACTTTGGACGCTGAAATAAATTCTCTCCTAATTTTCATCTCTCAAAAGGACATGAGCTTCAGCATTTACGAGTCTCACCTTTTGCTTCTTCTTACTAATGATTTGTTTGGTTGCTGAAAAACGAACCTTTAAACAAGATGCGGTGAGGTGACCGGCACTGATAAACGGCATACTTCTTTGCTACTATTTGTCTTACTTTTTCGAGAAATTCCTGCTGTAGTCTCGAAGAGATCCTTCATATAGAAGCGATAAATTGTTCTATCTTCTCGGACGGTGGTTATGCGGGATCAACTGACATTTGCGAGAAATCTATATGTTTTCTTTACATTATATAACTACTTAAAACGCGCGAAATCACACTCTTGGACTTTCCTACCTATATTGAATTCCCAGAAAGAGTCCTACCCCAAATTTTCCAGCGAAATATTCTCTGACGGAGCTCTTGAGTCACTTTCACGTGTGGGTGTATCTCTGCAGAGTAGGTACGACAACAATTGCGGTGTAACAGTTCATACCTACTGAGCAAAGTTTTGCTAGATGATTTCAAAAAATTCTAGAATGTTACTGAAAAAATCGTTCTCTTATTTTGCACTTGTCAATATTTTATTTTGCTAGTTTATTTAGTATAATACCTTAAATATATGATTATATCATAGGAAATCTTCACAAAATATATTAAATGCATGTCTTTATGTACCATAGAAATTTCATTTCCCAACTCATCAAATTTGAAAAAATATTTGAATAAAGGAAAGTGGTTCTCTTATTATGCTCGGTAGTGTACACTCAATTTCTGTTTCTAAATTTTCAGTGAACGCCATCCGTTGAGGACGATGAAACAAAGCCAAATAACATTTTTCTTGATACTTTGATGGTGATTAGAATAATAGAGTATAGAAGAATTCGAACGCATTCGCTTACGATATATTACTTATTTGAGCGCTGGAAAATTTCACCATATAAGTATGTTTAAAAAGGGCTAGGTGCTATTATTTTTTAGTGTTAATATCTTCCCCTTTATGTACTTAGTTTACACAGGACTCCTCAAGGACTTCAGTGTACGTTAATTTTGAGTAATTTTAATATGAAGAAAAAAATAAGCTTTGTCTAACATCAACAGAAAATGAAGAAGATTTGGTCAATTTTCAATCGTGGAGAGTAAGATTTTAACCATTACATTTTATATCAGTTTGTCAGTGTCAGAATGCTTCGGTTTATTTGTATAAGATAGGTATTACATATCGAGGTTATTAATAAGCGTCCAATTAAGCGGTTTTTTTCATGATTCCAAATAGTAAACTTCTTTTATTATTGGCCATTAATGTGCATAGTTCTACACTGGCCTTTTCACTAATTGCATTTTTTTTCACTATATACGTTTTCCAGAGGGCTTTGGGCAATCGTCTGATTTGCGTTAAGGTTTAAAATAGCACTATTATCTCCTTAATTTGGCAATCTAATTTTTTCCCTGGCTTTGAGAAAGAGAAGTGCAAGTTTATGACTTCACACTAAATGGTTCATGCATAGCTTTGAACAATCCAATGTTAAATATGTTTTCTATGCAGAAAACATGATGTTCAAAATTCTACTCACAGAAGACTACGATCAGGTATGAGGTTTATGGCTTTTGATAGATTAGAACACCATAAGCAGGCAATCTGAATATAGGCTTGACCAATGGAGAGAGAATGACAGGCTCCCACCCAATGAGTCAATCCGAGGACCAAGCGAGAGGGTTGCAAAAGGAACATCTTCCAGTAGGAAGATTCACAGAGGGTAAAACAAGGAATAACTTTGTTTAATGGAGACTCGCTACAGGTGATGGCTGTCCTTGTGGTAAAACTATCCAAACTATGGAACGCATTCCCCGAGGGTGCTCTTTGGGACCATGTTGCTCCAACACAGACCTATTGGGAGTTAACACCATGGCCCTTTGATGGACCCACTGATGGTGTGACAAGATATACATAATGATCTTTCTTTGATGGGGCCTGTTATTTTTACAGTCCTCTGACGAAGAATAGCCCTCCCCCCTTCTACCCTCACAGTCAATCTCATCCAAAGAGGAACTAAATTGATTTGTATCTGCAGTCGGCGCCCCCTTAGGTGGTAGAGATAAGGCGTCGGTGTAGAACGCCTACATGCGAGTAGGGAGAAGAAGTAACTTTAAGTGACACAAATGGAGGGGCATAATTACCCCACGCAAAACTCAAATCAGAAATATTGTGAAGAATTTATTGGATTATACCCCGTGCTCTTACCCTAGTGGAAGGAGGGACTTTCCCTCAGCCGCATCATGTCCTGTGGGATAGGAATTCGCATAGCCATGACGTCAAGTTCCGTTGTTCGTAGAACGGCCACTCTTATCTCCGCACTGCATTTTAATATTCTCCTTACAATAGAATTTTGTAACTAATGCAATAAACTCTCTTTCAAGAGAATATTGTAAGAGTATTTACTTCACTGTAATTGTCCCTTTATCTCATTATCTCTTTCGTCGTCGCTTTGATTATGGAGAACAATCGTCCGCGTCTTTTGCGCCAAGCGATGTAATCAGGCTTAAAAAAACTCTCCTTTGTGCCACGAAATTGATCACGTGCTCTCTAACTTAGAAGAGATAAGAAATAATTTATTCAAGTGTGCATAGCCAAAAAGGGAGCAATGAATATGGGCCTAGTTTATCAATAAATGTAAGTGCCTTCCAGAAATAACACGTAACCGTTTCAAAATGTTATGTAATAATTAAATAAGTTAGCCTCTCTTAGATTTGCTTTCTTTCTTGATTTAAAAATCCTTATGATCTTAAAAATTCATTTTTTCCCTCCCTCAAAGCAATTTCATTAAAGTTTTTTTGTTTGTTAGGGATTCTTAAAAAGACTGAATCATATCATACATAAAATATGGACTTCTTCACTCAAATGAGAATTAATGAAAAAGCACTGAAGATATATATTCATACTTCGATGGAAATAATAATAAGGAAAGGTTGTAATGAAATTTTAGTAATAAATATCAAAGAATGAAAGGTCGGTTTTTGGATCCAAAGCTGAGGAAAAACTTTCTCTACTGACCACAGAGTCTTACTCGTATGAAATTTTAACTGTTTAAAAAAAAAATGACTAAAACAAAAGACAATAAATACTTGGAGTTGTATGACTTTTCAAAGTATTAAAGAGCTTAGATAACTTATCAGAATACAAAGCTCAAAGGGCTATGACTCTTAGCATGTTTTTCTTTCAAAAGAAATGGTTCTGAGAGTTAGTATACTTTTGTAAATTATATGTATACAGTTATGCAGTATATAAATATATATGGAGCATACTGAATGCAAGTAAAGGTAGAAAACATACAACCATGAGGCAAAATCAAACATGTTGCTATATAATCTCAGATATGTACATAAACCATATGAATATATATATACATATTAATTATATGTATGGTTTCGATTAGAGTTTAAATACACCCAGAAGTATTATCCAAACTTGTATTTTTCGTTGCTAAGTAGTTAATATCCTATAGATAAAATAAGTAGAAATAAGGCCTCTCCTGTTATAATCCTACATGTGAATGAAAACAGGAAATAGACTTCAATAATTCTAAGTTAGTACAAATATAGAATTGTTAGAAAAGGCGTATCAATGAATCAATATTAATCAATGAGATAGCAAATTATACGACACAGGATAGAACTTTTAGATTCAATAATTTTAGGCAAAACTCTTTATGTTCTAAATGGCATGCAAAAGTGTTTGAAATTTCATTGTTTTTACCTGCCATTCCTTACTTTCATGTTTTATCTACCCTTTCATTAGTTTTATTGCTTATATACTCTGATCTCAGGTCAGTAGTTCTCAACGGGGGTCTAAGGCAGCCCCTAATAGAGCCATAGCAAGAATTTAGGGGGGAGGGCCAGGGCAAGTTGTTGGAAATTATACATTTCTAAATAATGTTTGGAATCCGAAAAAAAAAATTCATCGCTCACTCTGTCCTTGGAGAAGAAAATTTTCTTTTACAATAAAACTTTAAGTTACATAATTAATGGTACAAATAAGAATTATGTGACTGGATGATCAATTGCGAAATTTAACCATCAAATGGATGTATATGTTTATTGTTTGTTTTGCAATTACTTCGCTCTATTTGTTTTATATTTTTTGTAAAGAAAATATGTGTAATGGAAAAATTAAAGTAAATAAATATTGTTGGTTTTACTATGTACAATTTCTGAAATTATTAGTTGAATTTTGTGCAATATACTTAATACTTATATGCTCTATGGTTAACTCTCGGATGGACTAAATAGTTTTATCACAACTTAGGACTAAAGGAGTCCAAATAGACCCAACTCAAGTTGTTGGTAAGACAATATTTTAATGAAGAAGTTTAATATAAAAACACATTTTAATGTTAAAACTAACATTTTGAGCATATTAATATTGTATTTAATTAAAAAAATGCTATATACTTTAGATAAATTAAGTTTACGATAAACTTTCAAAGTTCACCATAACATAAATCTAGCTGATTTGTTGCAATTTTCTATGCTTGAAATTTCCACAAGACTTTATTGAAATATATAAATAACTTATAAGTTTAGTTGTATTTATTATTATTATAATGTAATATAATCATCACATTATTAATTTATTGCCTACACGTGATTTTTCTTTCTTAGTTATTAAATATTTTAATGATACCATATTTATTGTATTTATTAACAATGAGGTCATTTTAGGGAATTCTATTATACCTGCTTTTTGTGTTAAAATTCGTGTGACTCACTATTCTTCTGATTACACTGGTCAACACACATTTTTCATCAGAGACCTTTGTGTGGAAATTAATATCGCAAGGACAAACAGATGCTAGTTTGGTTACACAGCGTCAACAGTTACGTTCCATATGGTCCGATACTTCCCCCCCCCCCCCTCATCGAGCCCCGCTGTCCCCAAAATTCTCGAGATCGCTCGCAAAGAAGGAGTACCATCAGCAGATTTTGTAGTCCGTTAATATAAACAAAGGAGGCTGGGATAGCCTTATAATAAAAATCTATGAACAGGCTCACTTTTCCTTCCTATTGTTTAAGTCTATTTTCGCCAAATAGACGAAATTTCACTTTCTTCGACGTAAACAAGAAGGGCGAAGGGTCACAACGTTGAAAAGTGATGCCATAGGAAAGTTGCTTAAAGGTGGGCCCTCATCTCCCCGCCCCACCATCCAGGGGATAATCGATGTATATATAGTTCAACCTGGAGAAAAGAGAGGGAGAATCGAGGTAGAAATCGAGAGAAGAAGAGCAATCCTTGAGTAAAACAGGGAATCAAGAAAAAGTGGAACCGAACGGGAATTTTCTTCCCGAGGCTATTCATTTGGTCACATCGGTATAGAGAATCACTCTCATACCAATCTCGTTCAGAGAAACCCCATATCTCAGTTTTCGGAATAAAAACAGAGATATCCCTCACCATTGATGAATACCAATGTGAAATTCCACTTGACTGTAACCCAAGTGTAACCCAAGGATTGGAACAATCGTACATCCACAATCCCCTCGCTTACTCGTATATCGTCAAGTCAAGAAGCATCGCCACACGCTCCCCACTTACCTCAGGATCAGCTGTTATTCCCGAATAGCCTCGACCAACGTATCCTTCGCTCAGAGAGACGGACAGTTGTGTGTCCGAGTCAGCCTCACGCCGCTAATCATCGCATCAAAGAAGTTCTCGTCTAAGCTCATCCAACGCATCCCCTCTCAATTAATGGTAAAAGGATTCCAACTTATTTATTTGAGGTAATTACCATTCCGTACTGAAGTGACTCACTGGTAGTATTAATTTTTATTTAGATCATCTTATTATAGCCTTAGTATATTTGAAGTTTTAATATTTCATTTGTTTGTAATTAAAAGTATATTTTTGCCTTACTTGGTTAATTAAATCATCGAAACGCTGCATATGGCAAAAGATATATGATATTACGAATCCACCCTGGTCAAAGGTACAGAACGAACGTATGTACATACTCGGCCGTATACCATGAGAACCTTACTATACTTTTATAAATGCATTTTACAAGTTGAATGCGAATCTGCCTTTGGTTTTACTCTAGCACGTACCATTTTGAAGATATGCCAAAAATTCAGAAAGCCGCCTGCGATTATAAAATGTAAAGGGTCTTTCAATAAGGTCATTCGATTTTTAAATGTAAATAAAACAATTTCTGTGTGATCTATGCACTCAATTTATTTTGAATTTGAAAGTACATTTTATGGCATTAAGTGGGGAATATGTCGTCGTTCAAATGTCCGCCGTGGCTTCGCTTGGTGGAACGTATTCGGGAGGCCCAATCTTCGATAACTTTGTCGCATAAATCTAGCTGAATTGCTGGGTGTTCGTTATGTTGACTTTGAGGACATCAACTGTTTGCGGATTAATCGCATAGACCTACGATTTAAGGTAGCCCCAAAGAAAGTAGTCTAATGGCGTTAAATCGCATGATCTCGATGGCCAGTTGACGTCACCGCCACTGCCACGCCAGATGACCCTGCCTGAAATCGCTGATGCAAAATGTCTATCGTGGCGTGCGCAGGGTGGCACGTAGCACCGTCCTGTTGGGACCACATGTCGTCAGTGTCCATATCAGAAATATAATCCAGTTGAGGCCATAAGAAGTTGCTTATCATCGATCCGTTGGTCTTGCCGTTGACGGTTATTTCAATCCCGTCTTCATTCTCAAAAAATACGGACTGATGATTCCGTTAGACGAAAATCCACACCAAATAGTGACTTTTGGGGGATGCAATTGGTGTTGGTGTATCTCGTGTGGACTGTCTTCGTCCCAAATCCTACAATTTTCTTGTTTACAAATCCATTCATCCAAAAATTGGCCTCGTCGCTGTGGCTAGGATAGAAATCTCGTAATGCACGAAACGTTTGTCGAACGGAGCACTGATTTTGATAATAACATTTGATGACTTGCCCACGCTGTTCAACGCTATCACCTTCCATCGTGACTTGCCAAGTACTACTGAACAGTTCACAGTGAGGTTGCCAGATGTCGCTTTAACAACATGGCTACTATTGCCTGATAAAACTGGAGCGTCCTTGTTGAAAGACCCTATAGTATATTACTGCTATTGTTCTATTACATGCATCAATATTGTACTGCTAAGATGAGCAAACTAGATGTTTCGTGAGTTATTGCTGGTTAAAGGGGTATAGAGAAAAATTCATTTACATTTATAACCCGCATGCATATTTTGCGAAATTATTTATAATTATGTTTTACGCTTTCAGGTTCCTCATGTGATGTGAATCTTCTAAGCTGCACCTTCTGCGTTGATTATAAGAGGCTTTCAAATATTTCCACAAAGCAGTTACAATGCCTCGAGAGTTTAAAAATCATCCAGATAAATTCTTCTATGTATCTGGACATTCTACAAAAACATCTCAGCATCGTACTATCACAAATGATATAAAGAAAATGTACAAACTCTACTTCGGTTGCCATCTGGATGACCAAGATAAAGCATGGGCACCACACCAAATTTTTACTTCCTGCTCTAATGGATTACGTGACTGGATTGACAAAAAGAAAGCTTCAATGCTCTTTGCTGTTCCTATGATATAGAGAGAGCCCAGAGATCATCTCGAAGATTGCTATTTCTGCAGTGTGACCACAAAAGGGTTTTCTGCAAAGCACAAGCACCAAATTGTTTATCCAACCATGGAATAGGCGTGCAGACCAGTTCCACATGATGTATATCTGCCAATTCCAGTTCCACCTGATGATGTCCTCTTACCTGATGATATCAGTGCTGATAGCAGTACTGAAGTCGGATGCACATTCCACGCGGATGTTGAGTATGAGGATACTAACTCTGAGTCAAAGTTATTTACTCAGGAAGATTTGAATGATCTTGTGAGAGATCTGTCACTGTCAAAGGAGGAAGCAGAACTTCTAGCATCTCGACTACAGGAAAGATTCTTACTCAAGAAAAATGTGCATGTGAGTTACTTTAGAAAGCGTAATCGTGATTTAACTTCATTCTTCACAGTTAATGGACCTCTCTGCTACTGCCATGATATAAATGGATTGTTCGAAGCCTTGGCACAGACATATGAGGCGTCTGATTAGCGTCTCTTCATTGATGTTTCTAAGACAAGTCTGAAAGTTGTCCTCTTGCATAATGGCAATGTAAAGCTTTCCATTCCTATACACCATTCTGTCCATCTTAAGGAGACATATGAAAATATGGATATTCTTCTTAAAGCCATAAACTACCAAGCCCATCAGTGGTACATCTGTTTTGATCTAAAAGTCATAGACATGCTAATGTGTACGCAAGGAGGATTCACGAAGTACTGTTGCTTCTTCGGCCTGTGGGATAGTCGTGCCACTGCAAAACATTTGACAAGCGTGACTGGCCACTTCGATCTACATATGAGCCTGGAATAAGCAGTGTTCAGTCTGTCTCCCTGGCAGAGCCTCAGAAAATATATCTGCCACCTCTTCATTTGAAACTAGTTCTAATGAAAAAAATGGTGAAAACAATGCCTAAGAACAATTCTCAGGGATTCCAATATTTTTGCAAAAAAATCCAACAACTGAGCGTGGTAAAACTAAAAGAAGGCATATTTGTGCGACCACAAATCAGGGAGGTTTTAGCACACCCTGACTTCGAGAAGACCCTCACTCCTCTTGAACTAAATGCATGGCAAGCCTTCAAGTGGTTATGTACAAGTCACCTGCATAGAGAGATGGCATGGAAAAACTTCTTCATTCTTATAAAGAAATGGGATGCCATGTGTCACTTAAAATTCATTTCCTACATTCGTACCTAGACTTTTCCCAGAAAATCTTGGAGCCGTAAGTGACTAACAAGGTGAACGTTTCCACCAGGATCTCAAGACAATGGAAACTCGCCATCAAGGATTTTGGAATGAGAGCATGATAGGAGATCATTGTTGGATGTTGTATCGGGATTACCCTGAGAAAAAAAACAAACGCAAATCCTATGCACAACGTTTATGAATTCGGGTTTTGTCTTATTAGTCCTTCAATCATTTTTTACCATTCTTATACATGCAATATAAGTACCATCAACTTTATGATGCTTGTGGAATAAAAAAACATGGCTATTTATCTTTATAATATGTTTTCGCCTAAAGAGAATGATAGATTTAAGAGTTTCTATATTTTAAATGGATCATTTTGTGTCATTTCAGCTTCTCAATGCACATGGAGATATGCAGAAGGCAATTTCTTGCTAGCAATGGCGCTATGCAACCATATATCACCAGTTTCGGCAAAGAAATCAGAGTAAAACGCTACATTCTATCAGCGACGGCGGTCATCTTGCATTTTCGAATATCTTGAAAATCTGATATGCTAAAGAAAAACTAAAGTCAGATTTGAAATCAGCGAGAAAAGTGCCATGAGAAAAGTTTGCTAGGGTCTTTGATGATTTAAAAAAGTTCAAATTTGTTGGCCAGTGCTATTTCAATTGAGGTTGTGTTTGTCAAAAGAATCGTGTTCTTACCTACATAAGTTTTATCACTTGTCATATTTAGCTGTCCTTCTTTATCATTCTTTTGTCTTTATCACTTTTATCCGTTGACTTGTCTTTATTTTTCAAAGATTTGCGATGGTTTGTAGTGTTACTAAGAAACGGAGTTACAGTGAAGAATTGATTTGCCCTAGATTTACATCAATCCTCGCTGATGGTATCGAGAAACCTCAGTGTTTACTGGGCTTCAAACTGCTGCTGAACGATTCTATAAGTCATTAGTAAGTTGAAGCATTATTTGCTGAGCATCCATCCAGAGACAGCTGAGAGACACCCCAATTTCTTCAGATGCCATTAAAAAGAGTTTAGGAAAACAGAAACTGGACGACAGTGGTGCTTTCAGATAACAGACCACAAGTGTGTTTGAGACATCATACGAGGTTTCCTTTGAAATAGGAAAGCAAAAAAGCCACACACAATTGGTGAAACTTTATTCAAGCCATGTGCTTTAAAGGTGGTCAAGCGTGTTCTTTGAGAGGCAAGTAAACAAACAAAGTCTGCTGACCAGAGTCGCGTACTCCCACTTATTCTGATTTATGACCTTACGACTTTCAATAATTCTTTTCCTAACTTAGGAAGCACCTTGGCAACAATATCATTCGAAAGAAAGAGAATGTAAAACAACATAATGGTTTCATATTTCGTTAGAATTTACCGAATAGTTATGATGTTATTGCCAAATAATTTCCATTCGAAAGAGAATGTAAAACAACATAAGGATTTTAATTTCGTTAGAATCGGCTGAATAGTTACAATGTTATCACCAAAACAATAAAAAAGCAAAACAGGGACCGACCGACCGACATATAGTGAGATATAGAGTCGTCGCACGCGACTAAAAATTCTAAAAATCTCTTTGTCAAGTGAAATAGTGAGGCGGAGAATTAATGAAATTTCAGATGACATAAATGAAAAAAGGAATAAATCGTATCCCACTGGTATGTTTGCAATACAGTTGGATGAGTCAACGGATGTTAGTTCCTTATGCGCAGCTATTCTTATTTGGTAGGTATGTTTTCTCTTGTAATATTAACGAAGAATATCTGTTCTGTACAGAGCTTGAGATCACTACACCACTGCACATGTGATTTAAAATCTATCTTCTTTCTTCAAAGCTAACAGAATCCCCTGGGAAAATTGTTGTGTAGTCTGTGTACAGATGGGGCCTAAGCAATGTTGCCACTAAAATTACGGTTCCAAAGGCATGTAAAAGAAGTAGTTCCAAATGCCAGGTGGGTTTACTGTATGATCCCTTGTTTAGCACCTCATCGAAAACCCTTCCGGATGAATTTTGCAAGGTCCTGGAGGCAGAGGTTAAATGTGTCAACTTTATGAAAGCTGGAGATCTGAGGTCTCGCCTTTTCCAGAACCTCTGTAGAGACAGAGATTTGGAGCATGAAGTTCTCTTTTATTCCAAAATGCGTTGGCTTTCAAAGAGCAATGTTTTGAATCGAGTGTTTGAACTTCGGAGGGAGCTTAAATTGTTCCTGTAAATGCAATAAAAAGATAATCTTTTAAGTCACTTGAATGAGGTTTTGTGGAATCCACCTCTTGCATACTTAGAAGATATATTTGAGCACCTAATGGATCGTTTTGTGCATTTCTTGCTAAACTCCCGAATTAGCATTGGAAAGTCAGTGCCGGCAATGTTACCATGTTTGAAGACCTTTCAACTGTCCTTGACGAGAATGAAAAAAATCGTCTGCTTGATCCATTACTTAAAACTGAAATAACTCAGCATCTGCGATCCTTAGAAAGTGGACCTAGAATGTACCTCCCAGAATTCGATGAGAAAGAAGGGAAGTTTGTAGGGGATTCATTCACTGGCACACATGATATTAATACCATTCCCAATGATGTTCAAGACAAATTACTTGATCTCAAAAATGATTCTACTTACAAAGATCTCTATGAAAAAAAAATCTCTCAATATATGCAATTTGGTCTTCAATATATCATTCATATTCAAATGTTAGCGAGATTTCACTTAATTACTCTTGGTTTTTTCAACCACCTATTTATTTTAGTCTGGTTTCTTCACCCTTCTACAAACCCAAAATAAGAGCCGAAACCGACTGGATGTGGTCTTTGGAATGGGATGTGCATTTTCAGTGACACAACCTCGGATTCGTCAACTGACTGAAAAGAAACAATGTCAACTTTCTCATTGAGGTGTGATGCAATTTAAGTGAGTTCAAATACAAATACTCTTAAGTTTAATATTCAAAGATACAATTACAGATACAAATATTTTCGATTTTGATATAAAAATACATTAATTGAACTTTGATGAAGTAGGTCGCAAAATTCTATCAAAGTATAAGTTAATTACGATTGTTAACATTGTAATAAACACTTAAGCAAGGTGTTCTCTTCATATACATATTTTATAACATTTTTGGAGGGGTAATTTTGGGAGAAAAATGAAGAGACGCCACAAGAATGTTTAAATTCATGAAGGGGGAAATGGAGTGGAAAAGGTTGAAAACTAATTTCTTAAGTTATGGTTTCATCAACCGTTTCCTTATTTTATGATTTGATCTATCCTGGTAATAGGTTGTGGTTTAGCTAGCCATTCCTTAACGTCATGTTTATTTATCTTCTGATTAAGTTATAGTTTTATCTACTCTCTCTATAGTTATTGGTTTAATCTACACTGATATTATTAGGTTATGGTTTATTTACCTTTTCCTTAATTTATGGTTTCATCTACCCTATATTTAGCTATTAGTTTTATCTACCCATTTCTTAGTTTATGTTTTTATCTACCCTGATCTTCGGTTTGGTCTATCTACCCTTTATTTAATGTCAGATTTATATACAATTTTAGTAGTCTATTATTTATATACGATAATTTTGGTTACGGATTTATTTCCGTTTTCTTAATTTATTGCTTCATCAAACCTAATTTTAGTTTGTTTTTTCTAGTTTTCCTTAAATTTCATTTTTATCCTTTCAGTAGTTTATGCTTTATCTACCCTAAACCTAGGGTATGGTTTTATCAGCCCTTTATTTAATTTATGGTTTTATCTACCCTGATATTATTTTAGTGTCTATGGTTATGAATTATCTTGCCTGAATAATGTATATGGTTTTACTTACCCTTGCCGTAATTTATGCGGGTTTTCTACTCTCATGCTAGGTGATGGTTTTTCTAGTCTTTCCTTAATGTCAGATTTATCTACCCTAATATTAGTTTATGGTTTATCTACCTTTTCCTTAGTTTAATGTTTAATCTACCCTGATGCTCATGATTTGATCGGGTCTTTCTTTAAGTTAGGGTATTATCTACGCTTTCAATAGTTTTGCGTTTATCTACCCTGTTCTTAGGTTATGGTTTTATCTACCATTCCATAGATTATAGTTTTATCTACCCTGATATGATTAGGTTATTTTTTTATCTAGCCTTTCCTTAAGTTATGGTTTTATCTTCCCTTTCCGCAGTTTATGGTTTATCTACCCTGATCTTACGCTATAGTTTTATCTACCCTGATTTTAGATTATGGTTTTATATAGCCTTCACGTAGTTTATGATAGAAGATACCCTGAATTTAGATTATGGATGTATCTAGTCTTTTCATAATGTACGGTTTTATCCTCCTTCCTCTGTTTATGTTTTACTGACCTTAATCTTATTCTATAGTTATCTAAACCCATTGCGTAGTTTATGTTTTATCTACCCTGATCTTAGGTTATGTTTTATCTAGCCTTTCATTAATTCAGTTTGATCAACATTTTCTTTATTTTATGGTTTTCTTCCCTGATCTTATGTTACGGTTTCATCTACACTTTCCTTAGTGTATTGCATAATTTAACTTGATTTTAGCTTAAGCTTTTAACTAAAATTGAGAATTTCAGGTTTTATCTATCTTTTCATTAGTTTATGGTTTATCTACCCTGATGTTAGGTTATGGTTTCATCTACCCTTTCTATATTTTATGATATATTTACCCTGATCTTAGGTACTGATTTATTAGGTTGAGGAATAAGTTCTTGCGTTTTTTTATCAATATTGTGTTAATTTAAGCTTTGTTGACGTGATTTGAGCACATATTAAAAAACAATAATAAATAATGTATTTACCCTACGTCACTTAACAGCGTAGACTATTAGGCTTTTGCTTAGGCTACGTCTTGAAGTTGAGTAATAAGTCATTGTGGTTTATTTAAAAGTTGTGTTAATTTAATTTTTGTTCTGGTCGCTCAAAATGGAATGTCAAGTTGAAAGAAAGGCGCATTTTCGACACTTGTTGTTATTCATTTTCAATCGAGACGGCAACAATGCAAACGCAGTCAAAGCTCGTCGCGATATTTGTGTTGTGTACAGAGGAAATAATTTATCAGAAAGGGCAGCTCAATGGTGGTTTTCACGTTTTAAAAACGGTTATTTCAATCTTAATGGCGAAGAACGTTCTGGTCGCCCCATTAAGTTGGATGAAGATCGATTGAACGACCTTCTTCATGGAAATCCTCGTTAATTGGCGTGTGATCAGAAAACTGTAGTGAATCACCTTCATTCGATGGGGAAAGTTCAAAAACTCGGTGCATGGGTTCCGCACGCTTTGAGCGAAAGCAACAAACTTCAACGCTCCACGAGTGCCGCCGGTTTGCTTGCTCGTCACAAGGTTACTCGTGGATATAAGGACAGATTTCTTCACCGCATCATTACTGGCGACGAAAAGTGGTGTGTTTATGTAACATGAACCATTGAAAACAATGGCTTAGCCCAAATAAAATACCACTTCATGAATTAAAGCAAGGACTTCCTCCTCGAAAGACGATGCTGTGTGTGTGTGGTGGGATTGTGAAGGCATCATTCTTTATGAGCTCCTTGCGAACAACGAGATTGTCAATGCACAATTCTACGTTCAACTAATGTATCGACTTGCCGGAGCTATTCGTGAAAAGCGACCTCATCAACGTTATAGAGTCCTTCTGCAACACGACAATGCTTGTCCTCACATTGTCAATATGACAAAAGACGCCATCCAAACGTTTATTTTGGAAATCTTGCCGCATCCTCCATATTCGCTAGACTTGGCTCCATCGGATTTCCATCTGTTTCGATTGCTCTTCAACAATTTGCGTGGCGTTTCGTCCAATACTGATGTAGAATTCGGAACCTGTTAGACGAATTATTCGAGTCAAAATCCAGAGATTTTTATTGCAAAGGCATCGAAAAACTAGTTGAACGTTGGAAAGAAGTCGTAAATAACAACATAGAATACATTATTGATTAAATTGCATATTGTTATCAATTAAAAATTAAGTTTTTCTGAAATTGTTAATGGTAATGAATAAATTTGATAAAACCGCAAGAACTTATTCTTAAATCCATATTTTAAAACCTCTCGGCATTTGTGTATTATTTAACTATAATAATACTATCTCTAAACTATTAATCAAGAACCCCCCTTCCCCTATTGGTAATGCATATTGCGTAAAATGTATCGATTGCTCTAAATATTTCTTTGGCCAATCAGGTAAATGTTTAAAAAGACGAATTTCTCAGCATAAATATAATGTCCGTCGCGGGGAATAAAGCAGCTCATTTTATGTTCATATGTCATATCTTAATCACAATATTGTTTGGAATTCTGCTAAAATCATCTGTCATAATAACGATACAATTTCACAAAATATCATTGAATCGACCTTTATTAGTAAATTACCAAATTTTAATTTAAGTCTTGCCTTATATAAACTCGATGGTTATTTTTAAAATTATATTTACAATGCACTCACTGTCCAAACTTTTAATTTGAGATTAAATATTTATATTAATCTTAATAAACTATTTATTTTTTTTTATTTTTGCATCTATTTAGCCTTATGTTTATGTCTGTGTATTTATTTTTGTTTGAGTCAAGTTTTTAGAACATTTGTACTTATTCTACCTTGGTTTTTCATTCCTAACCTCTGATGTTAATCTCTCGCTCAGATGTTTCTCCCTCCCTAATTGCTTAGGCGGTATTTTAATCCTCGTGTGAATCTTTAGTCTTTTGAATTTATCTGATTTTATGATCTTAGTTTCTATTTATCTTCCTTTTTTTCTTTTTTTGTCACTTTTTGCTCCTCATAATGTTTCCATTTCATATGAATTCATTTTGTTGATTTTTTTTTTGCTTTTTTGTGTGCGTTCCCTCTCCTCTGTATCCTCCTCCTATATATTATATATATTACAATTTTCAATACTTTTGTTATTCCTTGATAAAGAACTCTAAATAAAGTTCGAATGTACTTGAAATCCTCGTATTAATTTTCCCTGTGGGCTTTGTTGCATTTATTGCTTAATCACGCGATACTTTGTGGGTTTTCCACATATATATATATATATATATATATATATATATATATATATATATATATATATATATATATATATATATATAATTCTCTCAAAGTAGCACGAGAGAATGATGAAAATGAATCCATATATATATATAGGGAAAGGGGTCGGTTCTTTGATACTTGTAGCGAGAGAGGTAAGATGTTTTATTCCTTGATAGATTGTGGCGGGGGTGACCAGTTCCGGGTTGAGGCTGTTGACCAAATAATTTCGTATTTGGATTATTATGTACAACTTTTTGAAAATATAACTTTATTTCTGAATTTGAAGTTTTTATTATGAACGGCTGGAGCTTGGTGAATCCTATCCACCAAAGTGGACGGATCACAATGATTAAACAAAGCGTTTGTTCGACTGTCCTAATAATGTGTATCTGTGTTATTTTATATGTGTAGTGAATGTGGTTGCGACCACTGGGGATTGGAGGGAGGGAGTGATGTTTAAAGTACGTCTGTTTGAGAGAGAGAGACAGACAGGCAGATAGATAGGAAGAGATAGAGATAGAGAGCAAGAACCTTACATAAATTTGAGGAAAAAGATAACAGAATGGAAAGCAGAATTATTGATGTTACAAGCCAAGGCAAATAAATAATAGTTGAATAGGAGGAAAATAAACAAAGAGAACTGATATAGTCTAAAAGAATCCTAAGTGTAAGAGTACATGATTGTGTGCAACGTTTTGTACATTGATCTCCACAAAGAACATCCAGACCTTCTATATTAGCAAATGTAGTTAAATTTGTGTGGGTAGATATAAAATATAGAATCATGAAAATAAGATGAAAATAGCAATAATTAAGAATATTTGAATCAAACAATGATATAAATCAATCGGAATTAATCACTTAGGTAAAAATACAATAATTGACATGGTAAATAAGATAAAAAAGTAAGAAGTAAGATATACATTAATACGTAGCTTTAAAACGATAAATGAGTATAAAATGACATTAATTCTTGTGGATTTAATGTAAAGTTCAATATATCAAATATTCTTAAAGTAAATGATGATAAAAAATATGTATACAAAATATATCTGTCAAATTGTACAGAGTGCGTAATAATAATTAAGTAGCTATTTACATGGCAACACTAATTCGTTGGTTGAGAATAATACACGAGTATAAAATATATTAATTCTTGTCAACTAAATATCAATTCGACACATCAAACAGTATTAAAGTATAATGATGATTAAAATACTTGTACAGAACAATTAAATCAAATTTTTATAGGATGAATGGTATTAATTAAGTCGGCATTTACACGATAAAGCCCATACAAATGATCCACTCTGAAATCTCAAGCGATAAACTTTGAAACTTGGTGATCATGAGGTCATATTTGTCCAGCTGTAGATCAAATGAACCCGCGTGTGTCATTCTAGTTGTGAACGTACATAGATGGGAAAAAAATGGGGATTAAGTGCACACATTTCATCTTAATAATATAATGAGAGTAAACATGAATATATCGAATTTGAAAAATAATTAGTTAACCTAAACAAATAATTTGATAAAAGAAATAGTCGAGGAAACTTGCAAATGTTGAGGAATGAAATGGAATGCAAATTATACTCGTTCCTTAGCTTGTGCATTTGCAAGTTGACTAAGCTGGTCTGTTCCTTAGATGAGAAGCATGGCACTTTAGCATTATTAGAATGCTAAGAATACATTGGTGGTGCGTTGCCATAGCACTATGTAAGCTGAATAAACTTATGGCACGTTGTCATATCACTATGACTGAAATAATTAAATTATGATAGTGCGAATACAAAATTATAACAAATAATGCAAAGTGAAGCGCACAGATAACACAGAGGAACAATTTTAATCACATTTTCTGTTGACTTAGATTTATCTGCCAATTTTAATTCGTTTTTCATGATGATTTCAAATATATAATCCATTTTTACCTACATACTAAAGGTATTCTGTAATTTCTATTTTCTCGTTTCCCAGAAAACTTCCCTCCGGACCGACAGAGAAGGTGCTTGTAGAAAGCAAATACTTTACAGTACATAGTAGTAAAATAGTAATGTGTTATTGTGCAAAATATTGACATTATTGTTTCCTTTTTCAGGTCTCATGTTAGAGTGATGGCTTCGTCAAGAGGAAATTGCGTTAATGATCCCGATACATTCTGCTACATATGTGGCTGTTAGATGCTCGTTCGTCAAAGGCGCAATATATCAAACTTTGTGATCCGCACTTATAAGGCATATTTTGATGTTCCTCTTGGCGATCAAGATAAGAAGTGGGCCCCACATGCTGTTTGCCATAGTTCTGTGAAACATTATCGTGGGTGGACGAAAGGAAAGAGAAATGGTCTTCCTTTTGGAATCAAAATGGTGTGGGCGAGAGCCAAAGGAAAATGTATTGGACTTTTATTTCTGTCTGGTGAATACTAAAGGGATTGGCAAGAAAAATCGGCACAGCCAGTACCTCATTCTGAGTTTTCACCAGTTCCGATTTTCAGTGGATATGCTTCTTCCGAAGATGAAAATGATCTACCTGATATGGACGTCTGCAGATTCATCATCATATTCTGAACAGTCATGAGCTCCTCACTGTTTCAATCAAGAGGATTTGAATGACTTGATATGTGATTTTGTGCTCTCCAAGAAAGCTGCATAACTTTTAGCCACCAGGTTGAGTGAAATACATATGCTTGAGAGGTCGGTACGGGTATCATATTACCGAACAAGAAAGAGTACATTTGTTAAGTATTTCTCAGAGCACAAACAATTTGTATACGGCCACGATGGTCTTGGACTGTTTACCGAGTTGGAACTTGGCACCTATAGCCCTGCTGAGTGGCGACTGTTTTTGGATAGCTCCAAGCTTAGCCTCAAGTGTGTATTTTTGCATCATGGCAATGACATTGGTGCAGTTCTTCTCGGTCGCTCTATTAATCTGCGAGAAACTCACGATGACATAAGAATGGTCATGGATTTACTTAAGTACCATGAACACAATTGGATCATATGTTTAGACCTTAAGATGGTCAACTTCCTCCTTGGCCAGCAGAAGGGATATACAAAGTTTCCATGCTTTATCTGTATATGGGACAGTCGAGCCCGTGACAAACACTGGTCCCAAAAGGATTGGCCAGTTCGGGAAACTTTGGAAGCAGGAATGTCAAACATTGTTAATGAGCGAATGGAAAGTCCAGAGAAGATCATTTTCCCTCCACTTCATCTCAAACTGGGGTTGATGAAGCAGTATTTCAAGGCGTTGAGCACTGACAATGATTTTTTTCAGTACATTATATCGGCGTTTCCTGCTTTGTCATACAAAAAATTATAAGCAGGATTATTTGATAGTTCCTAAATCCGAAGACTTCTGAGTGATTCTAGATTCGTGAACACCATAAATGAAAAAGAGAAGGCAGCCTGGCTCTCATTTTCTGCCGTTGTTTGTAACTTCTTAGGAAACAAAGAAGCGCATAACTACGAAGATCTGGTTACTAATATGCTTTTAGCCTATACGAA